>CM035128.1:99598316-101998316 GCA_020205605.1 Panax ginseng | reverse complement strand
TTTTCATACAACAACAGTTATCAAACAAGTATTGGTATGGCTTCATTTGAAGCGTTGTATGGAAGAAAGTGTCATTCTTCAGTATGCTGGGATGAGGTGGGTGAAGCAACGTTGTTGGGACCTGAGTTAGTACGTATGACTACGAAAAAGATTCAAACGATACGACAACGTATAAAAACCTCACAAGATCGACAAAAGAGGTTATGCTAATCTTCATCGAAAGAACGTGGAATTCGATATTGAGATCATGTGTTGTTACGTGTTGCTCCATGGAAAGGAGTTATGAGATTTGGAAAGAGAGGAAAGCTCAATCCTCGATTCATTGGCCCATTTTTAATCCTCGATCGAGTAGGAACTATGGCGTATAGACTCGCTTTACCGCCAAGTATGTCTCGTGTTCATAATATTTTTCATATATCCATGTTACGTAAATATGTGGAAGACTCGAACCACATTATTGAGTTAGAACCGAATGAAATAGCGGAAGATTTGATGTATGAAGAGGTTCCTATTCAAATCTTGGATAAGAAGGAACATATTCTACGCTCCAAGGTTATACCTCAAGTCAAAGTTTTGTGGAGAAACCACGATGTTGAGGAAATGACCTGGGAGTTAGAATCTGAAATGAAATCAAGATATCCTTACCTTTTCGACATACCAAGTACGTAACTTAATTTTGAGGGCGAAATTTCATAAGAAGGGGAGGTTGTAAGACCCCAACTTTTTAATAAAGATGATTTTTCTATAAATATCATTTTTAAATATTATGGAATGAATTTGATATAATGTTATAGTTGTGGGTAATATTTATAAATTTTGCAAAGTACGCAAGTTGTTATATAATATTTGATTGTTCGGGGAATATTCGTTTTAACAGAAAATATTTGTACGACGACACAATCATTGGTGGACCCCTCAACGAAATTATTGTCGGATTAAGAAAACGGCAAAAATATTTTTATGAAAATAACGACGGAAGATTTACCGTTAAAACTGTTGAACTACTCGGTAGTAAAAGTACAGTAATACGCGTGGTTACATAGTAGCACACGATATTGATTATTGATGCTTACGTGAGAAGTCACTCAGTTTTGTTTAATTATTGCCACAGTATTTGTTGCATAGTATCTCACATTATTTGATTCAATTATTGTCGATATTTTATATATTAGTAAATCAATAATTAAGACGACAAAGTTATTAATATTATTATTTGCAATATTAACGATGTCTAGAAGTTCTGTCAAGGAGAGGTTTGGTCACCTAATTGCGCTCTAATAGGGAGAAATCCTTATTGGAAAGTCCCCTCTTTCCTGGGAACGACCAGGTCGATTAATATGGTGAATTATAATAATGATGATAAATGTTGTTAAAAATATTGAGAAGATTTTTATGATGTATTTGATGTTATTATATGGACCCCCATTTACCCATTTTTTAAAATAATCGGTAGAAAGTTATACATATATATATATATATATATATATATATATAATTTAGTAACATGTATGTGGATGTGGACATGTTGGTGGGAAAGTAAGAAATGTGAGTGGTGGGTATTATATGTATAGATTATGTGTGTGTATGGGGTGGGATAAGAAAATGGGGGAGGAGTAGTTTGCCTTGTTATGAAGAGAATTGGTATATATATATATATATATATATATATATATATATATATATATATATATATATATATATATATATATGATGATGAAAAGTGACTTTTGGTGGGTGGATGATGAATTTGGTGGGTTTATATGAATTACGTATGGGGGAGGGAGTGTTTATATTATTTAAGAATAATGGGAGTTGATTTGTTTTGTTGGTTTCAAAATAACATGTGTTATATATTTATATTTATATTATATTTTTGGTTTGTAGCTGATTATTGCTTTGAAAATTAATCCTTCTTAAGACGTCCGTGAATTGAATAATTTCACTTGTGAATTGTTTCAGCATCCGTGATTTATTTTTCAAATAGTATCCTTCCATTCTCCTATAAATAAAGCTCATTCCTTCATTATTTCTTACTTAATTCACTGAAACGCTAGAGAGAGAAACTATAGAGAGAAAGAAGAAAAGTATTCTGCTACTTCACTACTCTTATATCCAGTTTCTTCTATATTAGGTAAGGGGTATTATTTCTTTCGTATTCATGAGGAGAACTTCATTATTCCATTCTTTATTATTATTCATTGAATAACTCAGATACGCGGACTACCCTATACTTGGTGAAATTCTTCTATTATTCCATTCTTTATTATTATGTTGGAATAACCTGTCTATGCGAAGTACCACATACATGGTGAAATTCTTCTATTATTCAATTCTTTATTATTCTGTTGGAACATCCTGTCTGTGCGTTTACGCATGACCTGGTTCCGTTATTTAGTATTCTGTTGGAACATCTTGTCGGTGCAATTTAAATCCGACCGTTCCGCTATTTATTATTCTGTTGAATATCTTGTCTGCGGCGCGTTACGCACGACTGTTCCTTTATTTATTATTCTCGCTGAATAACTTTGTTTGTGCAAATCTATCGCATGCCTGGTGATTTCTTTTGTTATTCCATTCTTTATTATACTCAGTTGGTTAATGTTTTGACTTCTATTCTCCATGAAATTAGTGGAATATCCTTGATATTTGTGCTTCATCCAGCATCTTTTCATGGAAATATTCTTTTGAGAATTCTTGAATTTTACTCTACAAAGAAGTATCATGTTGACAATTTGTACGTTATTAGTTCCTGGATAAATTAATTCTTGAATTTGTTTTATTGAATTCTTATATTATTGTCATCATCCTCATGTTTATATTATGTTGAAAGTCATCTGTGGCCTCAGAAAGGTGCATAGATGGACTTGGTATGATTATGACTGTGGATTATTCGGTATAATCATGACCGTAATGTTACAAATGATGTGATAAAATTCCTCATTGGCCCGTGAGTGCATTGATGGATAGTTGTTGGCATGATCATGACCATTGATAAGTACACGGATATCCTTGGCCGTGAGTGCATGGATAATTTGTGGTCGTCATACTAATGAATATCCTCGGCAGAGTAGTCTGCGGGGTGATGTGAATTATTTATTAAAATTTGAGTCCCAACGATAAAAGTGATGAAAAACCTTTTAAATCATAAAAGATAGTAGATTTTATTCTCTACTTGACTCTTTTAATGGATTGCTTGTTCCATTGCAGTTAAACTTGATGTTTGTTATTCTGTATCAGTTTAACACTGTTGAAGGCTAACGATAATTTATTCTGCATTATCTCAGTCATAATATTCCTTACTGGGCTAGTTAAGCTCACCCTTTGACTTTTATTGCTCTCTTCAGGAAATGATAACGTAGCAGGGACTAGTCGGGGAACGGAGTGACGGACCAGATGATAGCATTAGTAGTCCTCACTATTCTATAAAATAGTGTGATAATAAATGTATTGAGGACTTATTTTGAGTTTAAATACTGTCTAGAAGACAATATTTGTATTAAAACTCACAGCTCATGTTCTATATTTAAGATTGTATTTATATTCTGTACCACGTATTTGGCGACTCAGAATAGGTGATGTATACCTATTTTGGGGGTGTCACACTTTCAATCCAGCAAGCCTGAATTCTAAATCCTTTAATCTAGCAAGCTTGGATTCATAAATTTTTCAATCCAGCAAGCTGGATTCAATATCCTTTTCACGAAAAATAATAAATCAACTTATTATTTTTCTATCATTTGTTCAAACATATATTTATATTTCATACACAAAAAGTATTTTTCCATAATTTTTCAACTTCCTTTAGTATTTTTCAAAAATCAATTTTAGTGTATAACTTAAGAAATTAGCCCCATCATAATTAACTCCAGAAATTCTCATCTCTTGACACAATCTTATACGTGTTAACATGAGCCTACAGTTTAAATTTCCTGGCCATCGGAGTTATAGAACTTCAGTTATAGCCGTTTTTGTCAGAAAATCACAAAAATTAAAATGGTCATAACTTGGTCATTTTAAGTCGGAATGAGCTCATTTTTGTACAGGAGGTACTTTATACCATATATTTTCATGTCCCAAAAGGCCCGAATTTATTTCACAAATTAAGTGGCCAAAACAACCCGTACAAATTTTTGGGCAGTAGCTTTTTGCAATTTTTTACTTTTTCCTACTTTGTTAAAAATATTCCATACGGAAATCTACAACTCCTTTTTCAGTGATTCCACTTGGAGATGTTAGAAAACTTATCATAGTATCCTTCCAAAATTTTCCAGAATTTTTGAATGTAAGAAAAATGATGAAACTACCCCTACCCTTGACTGTCCAAAAATAGTCTTCTTTTCTCTCTAGACACGAAACTGTTTTGGCTAAAATAGTCACTACGGATTGTGTACTCAATATTTTTGAGTGCTACCACTTGGGTTTAGTAGTTAACTTACATATCTAGACCCTCTCTTTGACGGATTGCAAAAAAGAAGGTATAGATAAAAAACGGTGAAAATCCAAAATACATAGAAATTTTATGGTTTATAAACTAGAAAATCACTTTTTCTTTACTTTTGATTTTCAACTAAAACAACACCCAATATGGGTATATCTACATATGAAACACTCATTAACAAGTATATTCATGGTTTTTAAGTTTAGAAACATAGTTTTAAGGTTTGATTTATAATAATCACAAATTACATAAACAAAAAGGGATTATACCTTTGTTCAAAATCTCCTCCTTCTAAAATATGAGATGGATATTGGGTGTATGAAGATCAAAATCTCCTCTTCTCTTCTCTCTAGGGCTGCCAAAATGGTCCCTTTATTCTCTCTCTCTCTCTGGTTTTCTTAGCAAAATAGAAGAAATAAGGTGAAAGAGAAATATGATTCAAGTGTTGGAAAAATCTATAGATATATTTGGTATATCTAAACACAATCTACCAACATATCTCCTCTCTCTCTCTCTTAATTATAACAATGTTACTTACAAGATTAGCCAAATGTGGTGGCTCCATAAATAAGATGACACCTAACCAATCTTGTAATTATCTTTAGAAAATTGGAAGCATGAAATGATTATATTCTCCCCCCTTTCTCTCCTTATCTTGTCAGGCCATGTGGCCTTATTATCCTTCAAAAATTGATTTCTTTTTAATTCTTATTTAGCATACCAAATGTCCAATATGCCCCTCCTTAATTGGGCTTAAAGTTGGGCCACCAATTTCATCTTTTGGGCTTTCAATTACATTCTTTGGGCCAACGAAAATTAATCTTTTCCAATGTCTTTCTTTTTATCTTACCTTAATTATTTAATTAGAGTTTCCATGTACTAAATTTAAATACAAATTCTTACTCAAGTAAATTTAATTTCTTAACCCAATTAAACTTACCTTAATTAGGTTATAAAATTAATTAATTGAGATACATAAAATAAATCTCTTAGAATTAGTATATATTATAAATACTATTATTTCTCTCATCCCATAACCCTTAAGTTATTTAATTCTTCATTCCTAATATATAATTAGGATTACACTAGTTTATTTTATTTGTTTATATAATTAAACAAATATAAACCATCACATAATATTCCTATTCCTTTACTCACATATTCATACAAAATAATTTAATAAATTGTGACATGTTCCACAATTCTCTTAGATTAGGTCACTAGTATATAAATAAAATATTAGGACCACTAAATAACGATAACCATTTAGGTTATTTAATTCTCATGTCTAATTTAAATGACTTATTTAAATTATAGAATTTATATTGTATAATTAAATTTAATTTCCTCCTCTCCATAAATTATTTTCAAATAATTTATTTATATATTAAATATATAATTTAATATATTCAATCATTTATTCAAATATGAATTTAATTTACTAACTAGTTGATACCAATATACATATTTACATATTGGATCTCATCTCATATTTTTTACCTTACATCCTTTGGTATAATATTAAATATTATACCATTATCCATATAACCTAATATCACATATCCAATTATTTTCTTTCCTTTCTATAAATTATCTTCACAATTTATTTAATCAGTAGTAAATATATTAATATATTCACCCCATTAAATACATGCATACATTACACTCAATAAGGTAATATATTATTTCTTCAATAAAATAGTGATTATACATGTATATTTAATGCCGCCAATTTACCACTTTAAAATAATTTAATATTATAAATTATTTTAATTTTACTCCTTTAATTTTCTTTAGTAATTTGCTCCTACACTTTACTTACAATATCACATAACATATCATCTAATAAGAATTTTCTTTATTAAATTCTTATTATAAGCCGCCTGCGATAGATATCTCATACAGTTAGCGTAGCTTAGAAATATTTATTACAGTCTCAAATTCTTAGAAGAGAAAGAAGCTGTGCTTCAAAGGAGGAACAGTTATCGCATCCTACAGAAGCTCAGTAGCTACGCAGTGAAGAGAAGATTTGGAGAAAGAACACTTCAAAACAAGGGTTTTCTTATTCCAAATCTCTCATTTATTTATGTATTACTGAAAATGTGTAATGTGTTGAAAATGTGTGTTAGTACCATAGATATGAACTAACTCCATTTTTAGGATTGCAATGTAACCTTTTGTTTAGCTTAATTAACTTTCTCTCCTATTTTATATAATGAATCATTTTGGAATGGGTTGTTGTATTTCGTATTTAATGACTAATTGCTTGATAGAGAAATTGGTATTGATAATAATGGAAATTGACAAATGGATGTTATTATCTATCTTTAAATACAACAACACCTGTTATGACCATGCCAATGGAATGTGTGCATAGACTGCTAATAGGATAGACATGTCCCTATTTGCCTTATGTGGCCTTGAGACTTAGCCTAATGACCTTGGCCTAGTTATTTTCATCAATAGACATATTGTGATTTATCTGGCTAGGGATGTGCATTTGACCTTCGACAGAAGCTTATGTGTATTTACTATTCTCGGTTGACCATTCCTTGATTCATTTGTAATTTGGAGAGTTAGGAGATTAGGCGACGCATTAGGGGAGTTGTAATCCTATCTTGACATCTTAGTACAACTACTTCTCTTATTCTTATAGTCTTAATAACATAGCTTAACCAACCATCTTGTTTCACTTGTTTAGATAAGATAAGTAACGACTTTACCTTAGTAATTGTTTTCTCTTAAGACTTTATCCTCGTGTGTTCGACACTCAACTTTTATATATTACTTGTGGACCGCGTATGCTTGCGCGCGATTTAGCAATAGCAAAATCGACCAACAAGTTTTTTGCGCCGTTGTCGGGGACTTAGTATTATTTGTTATTCAATATTAACACTAAGTTATTACAATCTTAGTTTAAACTGATTCTTCTGTTTAACTCTCTTTTTAGGTAGTCTTCACTGTTTATGCCACCTCGAAAGGGTTGAAACATATTACCTCTCGATCCCGAGGTTGATAGAACATACAAATGACTGTAGAGAGAAAAATCCGAGGACAGACTCCTCTCAAAATGGCTGAGGAACTTCAAAAATCTTTGAGGGAGTACTCTATGCCTCATATCGACGATCTCTAGGCAAGCATTCTCAGGCCCGCCATCCAAGCTAATAATTTCGAGATCAAGCCGGGCACCATTCAAATGTGCACCAATATTCAGTTTGGGGGACTACCGAATGATGATCCCAATGATCACTTAATCAATTTTGTGGAGATCTGTGACACATTTAAATGCAACGGAGTGTCTGACGATGCCATCAGACTACGGTTGTTTCTATTCACCTTAAGGGACAAAGCTAAGAGCTGGCTACATTCATTACCGTCAGGATCCATCACCACATGGGCTGACTTAGCACAGAATTTCATGGCAAAGTTTTTTCTGCCCACCAAAATAGCCAGGCTCAGGCATGATATCATTTCTTTTGTCCAATTCAAATCAGAATCCTTGTACGACTCGTGGGAGCGATTCAAGGATCTTCTGAGGAAATGCCCTCACCATGGATTGCCAGAATGACTTCCTATCTAGACCTTTTATAATGGGCTATCCGGATCAACTCGTTTGAGTATTGATGTCACGTCTGGAGGGGCCTTTATGGCTAAACATCACACAATAGGGTACGAACTAGTGGAAACAATGGCGGCCAATAATTATCAATGGTCAAATGATAGGCAAGCCCCCAAAAGAGCAGCGGGATATATATGTGGTTGACTCGTTCACATCATTAGCGGCTCAGGTTGCAGCGCTAACGAAATGGCTAGCCACCATGGGACCATCCACAGTGCAAAATGTGCAGAGTGTCATAGTCTAGTGTGAATTATGTCAAGGGAGTCACCATACTGATCAGTGCGCAATAAGCCCTGAGTCAGTTAAATTTGTTTCCAACTACGGGCGGCAACAAAATGTTAATCTTCCCACTCATTACCAACTGGGCTTGAGAAATCATACCAACTTCTTTTGGGGAAACAACAACAACAACAACAACAACAACACCAACACCAATAACAACCCCAATCAAGCACAACCTTCATCCACCAGGCCAAATTTTTCTAACCCTCCGGGTTTTCAATCTCAAAATCAGTACAATCCACAACTACAGAGCTCTCAAAATCAGTTCCACCATCCACCACCTCAATAGGAGAGAAAGCCTAGCTTGGAAGATCTCCTGTCGAGGTATATTGCCCAGAATGAAACAAGGAGTAACAATAAAGAAGCCTCCATTCAGAATCTTGAAGTACAGATGGGACAATTGGCCACTGCTTTAAATAGTCATCCACAAGGCACATTGCCTAGTGACACTGATGTCAACCTGAAACGGGAAGGCAAAGAACAATGCAAAGCAGTGACACTCAGAAGTGGGAGAACTACTAATGAACAAGGTGGAGAGAGTTCTCTAGTGGAAGAAGAAGTTACTAAAAAGGAACCTGAAGTGGAGAAAAATAATGAGAAATCTAGGGGTGAGGAAATTATTCAAGATAGCCCTCCAACACCATCTCCTCCAATGAATAAAGCCAATCCTCCTCTCCCTCAGTTGCCTTTCCCCCAGCGTTTGCAAAAATAGAAGATGGACAAGCAGTTTTCTAAATTCCTAGAGGTGTTCAAGAGGCTTCACATAAACATCCCATTTACAGAGGCAATGGAGGGAATGCCTAGTTATGTCAAGTTTATGAAGGACATTTTATCTAAGAAGTAGAAAATGGGGGATTATGAAATAGTGGCGCTAACAGAGGAGTGCAGTGTCATCCTACAAAACAAGCTTCCACCGAAGCTAACGGATCCAGGAAGCTTCACAACTCCTTAAACTATCGGGGACCAATTCATTGGCAAGGCATTGTGTGATCTAGGGGCTAGCATCAACTTGATGCCTCTATCTATATATAAGAAGTTGGGGCTAAATGAAGCCAAACCTACTACTGTCACTTTATAATTGGCTGATAGGTCTCTTAGGTACCTGAAGGGGATAGTAAAGGATGTGTTTGTCAAGGTTGACAAGTTCATTTTCTCAGTTGATTTTATTGTCCTAGATTTTGAAGAAGACAGTAAAGTCCCTATAATATTGGGTAGGCCATTCTTGGCGACGGGGAGGACCCTAATTGATGTATAGAAAGGGGTGTTGACAATGAGGGTTCAGGATCAAGAAGTAACTTTCAATGTTTTTAAATTGATGAAATTTCTGAATACTTCTGAGGACTGCTTCCAAATTAATGCGATTGACAATTCAGTGAGGGAAATGTTCTCAGAAACCTACATTACGGATCCCTTAGAAGCTACGCTGACAGGGGCTAATACTACGGAAGAGCCCACACATGTGGAATGTTCCAAGTGGCTAGATGAACCCCAAAGATCTAAATCATTCCAACGGTAGTTTGAGTCTCTAAATGATGATGAGGCATGAACTTCCAAGGCTCAACCGTCGATCATAGAACCCCCTGTCTTAGAATTAAAGCCTTTGCCCAATCACCTGAGGTATGCTTACTTAGGGGACTCATCCACTTTATCTGTGATAATTTATGCTTCTTTAACCAAGAGCCAGGAAGACAAGTTGTTGCTAGTGCTTAAGCAATACAAAATGGCCTTGGGGTTGTCTATTTCTGATATAAAGGGATTAGTCCAACACTATGCATGCACAAAATCTTACTGGAAGAAGGGTCTAAGCCGTCTATTGAACATCAGTGGCGGTTGAATCCCATCATGAAAGAGGTGGCTCGTAAGGAGATTATAAAATTGCTGGATGCAGGCATCATCTACCCCATATCTGATAGTCCTTGGGTCAGTCCTATCCAATGTGTGCTAAAGAAGGGAAAAATGACTGTAGTGCCCAACGAAAATAACGAGCTAATTCCAACCAGAACTGTGACTGGATGGAGGGTGTGTATGGATTAAAGGAAATTGAACAAATCAACTTGTAATGATCACTTTCCTCTTCCATTTATTGATCAGATGCTCAATAGACTTGCTGGGCATGAATTTTATTGTCTGCTGGATGGTTACTCTGGGTATTATCATATATCAATTGCTCCCAAAGATCAGGAGAAAAATACTTTCACGTGCCCATATGGGACGTTTGTATTTCGAAATATGTCTTTCAGGTTGTGCAACGCTCCAGATACATTTTAGCGATACATGATGTCTATTTTCTCCGACATGGTTGAAAAGACCCTGGAGGTCTTCATGGACGACTTCTTAGTATTCGGGAGCTTATTTGATAATTGCCTAAAAAATTTGACTGCCGTTCTCCACAGATGTGTTAAAACTAACCTTGTATTGAATTGGGAGAAGTGTCACTTTATGGTTGACAAGGCGAAAATTGATGTCATTAATAACCTTCCACCGCCAACATCAGTAAATGGAGTAAGGAGCTTCCTTGGGCACGCTGGGTTTTACAGGAGGTTTATCCAGGACTTTTCACGGATAACTAAACCACTGTGTACGCTATTGGAAAAGGACATGCCTTTCTAATTTGATGAAGCCTACCTGAGTGCGTTTGATTTATTAAAAGAAAGACTTGTCTCGACTCCTATTGTTGTAGCCCCTGATTGGACCTTCCTTTTGAGCTAATGTGCGATGCAAGCGACTTTGTTATTGGGGCGGTGCTAGGGAAAAGAAGGGATAAGGTATTCCACACAATATACTATGCCAGCAAAACTTTAACTGATGCTAAGCTGAATTATACTACCACTGAGAAGGACCTGCTGGCAGTAGTCTATGCATTTGATAAGTTTCGTTCCTACCTCATCAGGAAAAAGGTGATCGTCTACACTGATCACTCGATAATCAAATACTTGATTGAAAGGAAAGATATAAAGCCGAGATTGATTAGGTGGGTCCTGCTTCTCCAAGAGTTCAATCTAGAGACCTGAGACAAGAAGGGGATAGAAAATCAGGTAGCTGATCACTTATCAAGGTTAGAAAACACCCCACATTCGGGAGATGCTGAAACAGCCATCAATGATTTCTTCCCGGACGATTAACTTTTTGTCTTCCAAAGCCAAGCCTCGTGGTATGTGGACTTTGCCAATTTTGTCACTTGCCAAGTGCTACCTCAAAACCTAAGCTATCAACAGAGGAAGAAATTCCTAAAAGATGCCAAGCAATATTTGTGGGATGAGCCCTTCCTGTTCAAGCAGTGTTCTGATCAAATTCCGCGGAGATGCTTGTCTGATGAGGAAATTGAAGATGTGCTACATCACTGCCATTCTTCAAATTATGGAGGTCATTTTGGGGGTCAAAGAACTGCAGCTAAAGTACTTTAGTCTGGATTTTACTGGGCCACCCTATTCAAAGATGCACACACATATGTGTTGCACTGTGATAGATGCCAAAGGGTGGGCACTATTTTGAGAAGGCATGAATTGCCCTTGCAAAATATCCTCGAAGATGAACTATTTGATGTCTGGGGTATTGACTTCATGGGTCCATTCCCGTCCTCCTACAACAATCTCTATATTCTTGTGGCGGTGGATTATGTCTCCAAGTGGGTTGAAGCAGTTGCCTTGCCGACTAATGATGCGAAGGTAGTGCTTCAGTTCCTTAAGAAAAACATTTTCACTCATTTTGGCACGCCTCGGGCTATTATCAGCGATGAAGGGTCGCATTTTTGTAACAAATTCTTCGAAGCCCTTCTAGCTAAGTATGGGGTGACCCATAAGATAGCCATTACATATCATCCACAGACTAGTGGTCAAGCCGAGATTTCCAATCGAGAAGTGAAACGAATCTTGGAGAAGATTGTTAACCCCAATCGCAAGGACTGGTCAAAGAAGCTCGATGATGCCTTGTGGGCTTACCGCACAGCTTACAAAATGCCTATCGAAATGTCTCCGTATAGGCTTGTCTATAGTAAGGCGTGTCATCTTCCAGCGGAGTTGGAGCACAATGCTTATTGGGCTATCCAGAAGCTTAACTTTGATTTAGAAGCATCCGGTGAGAAATGACTCTTGCAACTCAATGAATCAGACGAGTTTCGTCTACAAGCGTACAAAAAAGCTAAGATGTATAAGGAGAAAACAAAGAGGTGGCACGATAAAAAAAATCCTCAAAAGAAAATTCGAGCCATGTCAAAAGGTTCTTCTCTTCAACTCCCGTCTGAAGTTATTCCCAGGGAAACAAGGTGTATCCATATGGGGTAATAGTGGTTGAGGACCCCAATTCTGACAAAACCTTCAAGATTAATGGTCAACGCTTGAAGCATTACTGGGGCGGCGAGGTAGACCGACAGAACACCTCCATCACACTGGGAGACCCGGTGTAAGACGAGATAATAGTCAAGCCGAAGACTGTAAATTAAACGCTTGATGAGAGGCATCCCCATCTCAGTATCAAACAAATTGCTTTTGTTTTTATTAACTTCAGTCTTATTTTGGTTGTCATTAGTTACTGTATGTAGTTCTTAGTATAACCTGTAGTCTGTATAGTGCATGTATGTTAGTATGTGTTTCAGGGCTTTTATTAGTTAGAACTTGTGAATACTGTGTTTGTTGTGTTTTTGTGGTGTTGATTGCTGATATGAGATTTTGGCTTGTTCAGGATTGCTTAACTCGATGATCGAAGTTTATACTTGTGTGCCACATGGCATAAGGTTTCTATTGGCATTACAGGGCATACAATACCATACTCACGTTATGACCTTGATTTTTTTTTCTTAGTCGGTACGCGCAAAGAGGGACATCTTGCCAACTCGCGCTTTCGACGCCGAGCCGATATCAAGCAATTCTACGCACCGTAGCGCCATCTCAAATGGGTGCATTCTATAAACTCGTGCCCCGGTGCCAGATAGCAAGCAACCTCTTCGCGCCGCAGCTCCATCTCCAGAGGTTACACACTGGAAATTCACGCCCCGGCGCCATATACGACGCCCCAGCGCCACATCCAATTTAAAGCATTCAGCAAAATCGCGCCGCAGTGCCGAGTGCCATTCAGAGATTCGCGCCGCGAAGGCAATGTGGGTTTGTCACTGTGCCGCAGAACCATAAGTGAAATTGGGTTTTTAAAGGCATCTGTTCAGTTATTTACAACAATTCTTTCCCCTTTCAAAAGTATATCACTGCGTTTTCCTCCTCTCGAGCTGTTAGACATCTTCAACCATCGCGCCCCTTCTGTTTCTAACTGTTCGATTTCTAACCGTTCACCAACCGCCATGCAGTTAATTATTTTGGCCGTTGCATACCTACACCTTCCCTCTTTAAAAGCTAAGCGAGGTACGGTTCCTTGTTATACTGTTGGGTTTGAAAATTTTGTTTTTCAGAGCATAAAGTTAGTGCCTTTAGATTATTCATGCAAATTAACCATGGCGTCTAAGCGTCCTAGAACCAGCATTGGCCCCCCTCCTCCATCCTCTTCCCGAACTCCTGTCACAGCTTGGGATGCCATCAAATTTCCATCGAAAGAGGCGTATAAGCGTTATACTCAAAATTTCCTGTTGCGTAGTCTAGTGCCTGAGCGAGGGCTTAGGCCTGATGATAAATTGGATGGTCAGATGAATTCTATAATTATCTCCATGACATGGGTGCATTTCACCAAGCTGCCAGAATTAGCCGTGGTCGCGGTGGTGAAAGAGTTCAATGCCAATGCCATTACTGATGGCCCTCCGGCTGTTATAGTGAGGGGAAAGCTAATCCAATTTGATAGTCGTGCTATCAATGCAGTCTCTTATTACCCGTCTATGCAAAAGGGCGGGTGTTCAGTGGGAGATGGAAGATGTCACCCTGCCACTAATTTTTGTCATTGACCATCATCTCATAAGCCACTATGCAATTTTGGAAGGGGCACCGCCGCATCCTCGAGGAGAGGGCTATTTTCCAGCACCTCAGCCGCCGCCATCCAGTGATCTGACGCCATCCAATGAAGCAGGTACCTCTATTCACGTGCTTGAGCCTCCGTCATCTGAGACCGTTCATCCCGGGGTCCTCGCAGAAATCCTGAACAGCCTGAACTTCCTACACTGCAAGGTAGACACTGTCGCCCAATGGCAGATTCAGTTCCACCATTACCATGTAGAGTTCGCCAACACACTCTCCAACATTCATGCTGCTCAGGGAGGAGACGACGCTTATTTTATACCATTTCCATTTCCAGCACCTCCAATGTATGCTCCTTATCCACCACAATTTTCGCCTGCTGAGGGAGCCTGCGTAGATGAACCATTGAACGTGGAGGATGATGATGATGAAGATGATCTTGAGGTGGTCGGTTATGATGAGGATCTTGATCTCGTAGGTGATGAAGGCGGTAATGCTCCGGATGTTTGATGATGAAGTCCAGAGGCCATTAAAGACAGTGGTCAAATTGTATGTTTGGGAGGGAGAATTCCTTTTATTTATATTATATATGAATTATGTTAGTCTTTTAATATTTGAACTGCTTTATTTATTTATGTTTATGGTGTGAGGACTTGAGTGAATCTTTTGGGCTGAATAGCCCCAGACTGCTATTTAACTATGTTTTATTTATGTTTGAATATTATTGTGATTATTGTTTTATGTTGTGATTGGTTTATTTTGGATGCATTCTTTACATAGTAGTATTTAAATTTATATATGAATGCATTTTTTTGGCTGTTTATCTTATGTTCATATTTATTATCCTTTTGGGATTGCATATTTGGGGATATTTTGGCTATGTCAAATATCATTTGGTGGTTAGCCATATTTTTTTGGGGTTTACACTGTTCATTGGTATAGTTAATGCCATTTGTTATGGCTTTGCCTTATTTTGACCCTATTTTGACAGGGGTACTTTATAGTTTATAGTTTTTGCCAATTACATGTTGATTAACCCTAACCCCCAGTCTGTAATTGTTTATATACTGGGTTAGGGTAGTTTAGCGCTTAAGTTTTGATTGTGGCTTATGACAAGCACCAGATTATTATAGTAGTGTCAAATTTATGTGAACTTGGGGAGTGTTAATTAGATAAATCGAGACTGTTTTGGATCCATCCTTTTAGCAAGCACTGACCACTTGTCTTTTCTAGTTATGTGTCCAGATTTAGGTTGTCTATTTATTGTGTTGAAAATATGTACGCTGTTAAAACTCTGTTGATTTCAAGGTAATAAAAGACTTAGATGCTTTTACACTTTCGGGTCTATAGTTCTAAAAAATATAATAATAATAATAATAATAATAATAATAATAATAATAATAATAATAATAATAATAATAATAATAGTCCTGCGGTGGGTTGAGATGGAGCGTGGAAACGCACTCGCCCATAAACGCAGACTGCTAAAATCTATTTTGGACTTATGTTGATTACGTGGCCTTTATTGCTTGAGTTATTAGATTCATAGGGATGTTTTACACCTAATGCCCTATAGTCATCTGGCTTGGGAGTCATTGATCGAAAGCTCGCTAATGAGTGCTCTGTTTAGCCTAAAAGTAATCAAGTACTGTCTGAGTCGGAATTTACTTCATACTATTAGAACCTTTTGATCCTTTCTTGTTTTTGCGTCTTGTTCTTAATGCTTGTTATTTATGTGGGTTGCATAGTAAGCTTATTGGTTATCACAATCGACTGTGTGATCGTAATTTGGGTTATGGCTAGTTAAGATGTTTGGTCTACACACACAGAATGGATCAATTACAGTCTCAGGTTTATTAATCGGCATTAAGCCCTCATTTGTATGCGTTTTGACGTTTTCTCAGTGGATGTTTATGATTGGGCTTAGAGGCCATAATATTAGTCTATAGGATTAGTATTCATTCGTATCTTGTAGTAATGGGGTATGGATGTCTGATAGTTTGCTTGAGGGCATGCAAAAGCTTAAGTTTGGGGGTATTTGATGAGTAGGATTTATACCTGCGAATCAGATCCTTTGTGGCTTAAGTTGTTGCATGTTTTCAGTCTTTTAGTTAGCTTTTATTTATATTTTATTGTTATTTTGTCTAATTTCTATAAGGCAAGGCTTTACAGATGTTTTACAGCTTCTAAGGGCCTAATGGACAAGTTTACTGTATTGGCGCCGCAGCACCAGGGATACACTTAGAATCTACGCCACAACGCCATTGCATATTGGAGCATACTGGAATTCAAAGACCGCAATGTACTCCACATTGAACATCGAAATAGGTGCCCCAAATTTCAATTTCTGCCACTTCACTCCATTTCCATTTTCAGCGCCTCAGCGTTATTCTTCATCGCGTCGTAGCGCGACCTTCGGTCTCTTTAACCCTACATGGCACCTCAGCGCCACTGTGACAAACGAGATTTTGTAATTTAATTTTAATATTTATTGGATTAAATAAATATTTTTCGATGATTTAATTATTAGATTAAATAATTAATTGCTGAAGTTGTGGTAGATTAATTTAATTATGTGTTATATTTATTAAATTAATGTGAAGAATTTTTTATTATTCAAAGTATGTATTTATGTGAGCTTATTGAATTAAATGAAACATTTAATAAGCATAATGTTATTTTAATTAATGTAATAATTAATTAGAAAATTAATAATTTGACATAATTAATAAATGAGAAAATTAATTATGTAACTATGTGAATTAATGAGAAATTATTATATTTTATTTAAATTAAATTAAATAAGATATTTGATCTATTGTGTAATTGGATGTGACACGATTAAACTATATTATAAAGGATTAGTTAAATTAAATGGGATTGAGTCTTTAAGAATAACCAAACAGTGCTTTAAGGGAAGTTGAGAGCAGTTAACCACGTATGGGTTAACTGACCTCAACGTTACTGGAGTTATATGTGCGCCTTGTTAGTTTCTCCATTTTACGTATTTATAATTAAGAGTTAACTTGAGAGTCAGAGAGAAATTGAGAACTTTTGAGGGAAATTGTGAGTGAGTGATTGAAGAAGCATCTGAGGAAGGTTTTCCCTACTAAATCTACACTACGCTTTGGGTAATCTCTTCAACCCTAGTTTTTATTTACGTCACTTAAAGTTTCATGAAAATGGCTTTCAAGTTCTGTTAAAATCTCTGTAATTGGACATGGTAGTGATTATGTGGATATATATGTGATAATATGTTAGCATAGCATGTTTTTACTACATATTGTAGATTTCCATATCATCAGTTTCATAAAATATGTCGTATATTATTGCTTCAAAAATTACAAAGTATAGAAATATATATATATATTACTTACTCACAAATTTAATACGTCAATCATATATTATCTCATAAATTTTACACTTGTATATAATTATGCATGTTAAAACGAAGAAAACAAACTTGGAATGGACTGATTTAGTGTTATAACGAACCCGTAGTGCCAATCTTCATGTTTTATCATTAAAAACTTTCAAAATCACCAAGAACATGAAATTACATGTTTTGATTCTGGAAATTGTATGTTTTAAATTGTTAAAATCATGTTAGAAAGGTTGAGTAATGATTATGTGTATAAAATAATGTCTGGGTATGTCTAATTTCATGTATGGCTTGTAACACCCCGGAATCCGGTCTATTTTCACATCCGGATTCCGTACATCACGATCCCATCTTTTTCCAAACATACATCATTATATAGCTAAATATAACAACATACATCCTCAAATCCCAGGTTCTAAAACCTTAAAACTTCTTTCATTACAAATAATGATAATTACATTATTCTTTACATCTTGTACAAGTGACTTTTATCCGCCACCAAGAATACATAATCGTTCATTAAACTATTCTATAGTTTAATTCTATCATTCTATATTACAGGTCTTCGCTTGATCTTTACACTCATTCATATAATGAATGGTACTTCTTCTAGATACCGATCAACTTGATCTTTACGAGATCCTTAAGTTCTTTCTAACATCGTTCGCTGAAAATGTTTTTATTTAAAGCAAGTGTGAGCATTCAATTGCCCAGCAAGTCATAACAGTTGAACAAACAACTTTAAGAATTCAAACATTTTTAAGACTTCAATAACCGAACAAAGGTTATGAAGCATCTTGAATAATAGGAATAATCTCGATTCCTATCATTTTAAAACATTAGTTACATTCACTTTGAAATACTTTCATTCTCTACTCTCTTTCATACACATTCTGTCTGGCTAGAATCAATAGCACAGACTTAACAATAACGGTTCATGTATAAACAGAACATGCTCATATTGAACAGTTCAATCACAGAACAGTTCATATCATAGAAACACCGAAGTGTTCACATTGTGGCACAAGGCCTCATACGTTCTACCACCTTGTACAAATATCACATATTCAAGACATAGTATGTAACTTCTCAAGTTCAACTTCGAGAAGTTTTAGAAACTAGCATTCATTTAAAATATGAATGAAGTTAGGAAACTTGCCTTACGCATAGCTACAACTTATAGTTTACGCTGAACTGCTCATTCTAATTCCTATGTAGTACATAAGGAAATAACACATATACCAATTAGTCATATACTTGACTTACGCATTGGTTTACTTTACTTTACTTCTTAGGGTTTACGTTCTTACAAGCTAAGTTTACGCGACCAACTTCCTTTACCGGTTAACGGCTTCATGACATACGGAGATGTCTTACTCAATACATTCATCATCTTAGATGATTTACATTCTTATCTTTTTCTTATAACTCTCCTAAGACTCAGCACACATCGTGTCTCTGCTAGTAGTCCATATGATACTCTGAGTGGTTTCCCACAAACAACCAACAAACAAGTTCCCGTCTCATCTACACTGCCCATAACAGTGAGTTAGATCGGTTGCCAGTTTTGTATATACCTTCGCTCTCTGAAGGAATTATTTAGCTCAGCTCCCATATGTCAACCATCAAAGGTTACAATTTTACCACAACCTAACCTATCTTAACTTATCCGAACTATTAAACTATAATGTTTGTTAAGTCAATTTCTTATTCCTTATGGCTTTCTGGAAACTAAATGCCATACCTCAAGGTTTATTCTTTATCGTCCAAGTCATACAGTCTTTTGTATACTTAGAACGATCATTCAATATTCATTCTACACATTTATAGCGTTAAGCATTTTACGTTACCTTATTCTTATCTTACAATGTCCGGTCATTCGACTCGGAACATCATCCAAGTTATAAACATTAACTCGGCTTCTTTTACGTTATACGTACTTGTCTTTAATTCAGCTTCTTCACTATTTATAGGTTTAATCATTGGTCTTCATTATCTTATGGTCAAACCATACACGGGTGTAGATTCTACCCGTTTAATATTCGCATACACTTAACCTTCACGTCGGTTAAAATGTTCAACGCTTACATTTTATTCTAACATTCTCCTTCGACTCACATTCGGCTTTCGTTAATCTTATTACCGTTCACAACGGCTTTCTTGATAATTCATATCTTACTTATTTTAATTTTTAATTAAAAGGGTTGTAATTGATTAAAAACGATATCTGACTGGTGTCAGACGTATCTTGGATAACGTTTTACGTATTTTCATAGTAGGAACTAGGTTTACACTTTGAGAGATTCCAACGTAGAATGAAGCTTAAACGCCTACTTCTCTAATTCTTCGCGGGATTTTCTTCCATTGTGGATTATCATTATTATTTTGCTGGATTTATATGAAGATTTGAACGTTAATATTGGTCTATAATCAGCAATTGGGTTTGATTGTTTCTATCCTTCATCTTTCAATTGTTTGCTTATTAACCATGTTTAGCTTTGATCCCATGATGGCTTTTGGTTCAGTCATGAACTAAACTCCATTATGGGATTCTAACGGATTTTAATATGTTGTTTAATTGCATGCTTGATTGCTAGGGCTATTTTACATATCATATGGAATTTCTATCATAATTGTTTTACATGTATGAATGCTTGATCAACATTCGTTTCAGTACTTGTATGGAATTGACAATGAACATGCAAGTATGGATTGTAATCATGATAGCATACGTATATGGGGCTGTTTTATATGGCTTTGTGTATTTCGTGAACCAGATAGACATATAATGTTTCACCGTATGAGTTAAAATAAGGGCTTGTGCTTAAATTCAGTATGATTGCAATTTCACATAGACATATAGTGATTTTGGTTATATTGACGATTACATGGAGTCTATCATTTGTGGATGTTGTGTAAGTAGGTCTTAGTACATTGAAAAATAGCTATGACTCTATTAGTGCTCTTGGCTACTTTCCTATGATATGTGAATAATTCTTGCATGATAGCGGTAATTAGATGAAGTGTTAAATGAAGTTAGGATCCCATTATTTCCAGACTTGGTTTATTTCATTATTATTCCTATTTAGTTGTTATATGCAATTAGAGTAATTCACCAATTATAGTCATTAGTTTAAGCATATAAGTATAGTGATTTAATTGATGCATAGTAGTTTAAATTTGACAACTTTCTCTATGGGATCGATACTCTACTTACTCTGTATTACTTGTTGACACGTGTATGCTTGCATGAGTTAGAGCTCTTTTATCAGAATTAAAAAAGAGGCAACAAGTTTTTGGCGTCGTTGCCGGGGAAAGGCATTAATTTAAATAATTATCATCAGTTTCAGGCTATATTGTATGACTTAGACAATTCTGATCGTTTCTCATTTCAATTTTTGTTTTGTTTTTAGTTTCAGGTACTTATAGATTTTTATGCACACATAATCATCCAACTCAGAATTAACACCAAATAGCAGGATAACATTAACGAAAGAGGTTGGAAAGCAAGTAAAAGCGGAGAATTTGCAAGCTCAGTTAGAAAGTACAACAATTAGTATGGCAGAAGAACAGAGAATTGAGCAAAGAGAAGAGCATCGGGCTCTAAGGAACTATTCCATGCCAAATATAAACGGACTACGGTCTAGCATAGTTAGACCGACGATAGCAGCCAATACTTTTGAGATTAAACCGGGCACTATTCAGATGGTGCAGAATTCAGTACAGTTTGGGGGTGCTACTACGGATGATCCGAATGAACACCCATTGAGTTTCATCGAGATTTATGATACATTTAGATACAACGGTGTGACGGAGGATACTATCAGACTTAGGCTATTCCCATTCTCATTGAGAGACAAAGATAGAAGTTGGCTACATTCTTTGTCGTCAGGGTCAATCACTACATGGGAGGACTTAGCACAGAAATTCTTAGCCAAGTTCTTCCTAATGGCTAAGACTGCAAAGATGATGATGGCTATCTCTCAGTTTGAGCAACAACATGGCGAGTCCTTATATGAAGCATGGGAGAGATATAAAGATATGATGAGGAAGTGTCTGCATCACGGTATGCCAGATTGGATGGTGATCAACTTATTTTACAATGGATTGGGATAGCAGTCGAGACCTATTGTGGATGCAGCTGCAGGAGGGACATTGTGGGCAAAGAGCTATGACGAGGCATATACACTTATCGAGACTATGGCTGCAAATGGTTACCAGAATCCTACATCTCGGATGCCACAGCCCAAGGTTGTAGGTGTGTTGGAGGTTGATGCTATTACCCAATTGTCGGCACAGATGACAGCGATGGCAAAGAAGATAAATACTCTGGCAGAAAGCAGGGTGAAAACAGTTTCCTTCGTATGTGAGATTTGTGCGAGGTCACACTCCACAGATCAGTGTGCTATCAGCTCGGAGTCGGTACAGTGTGTGAGCAATTACAGGAAATATCAAGGACAATTTCAGAACACATACCACCCAAACAACTGAAACCATCCAAACTTTAGTTGGTCAAATAAATAAGGGAATCAGCAGAATCAGTTTCAACCGAATCAACAATTCCAGTCACAGCCGTCTCAGCCACAGTTTACACCAAAACCACCGTTTCCACCTGGATTTTCTCAACAACAACAACATCAAACTCCAGCTGCACCACAGCAAGAAAAGAAATCAGAAATGGAGGAGATGATGTTGAAATACATGGCAAACACGGAAGTTATGATTAAAAGCCAAGCAGTGGCTATCAAGAATCTGGAGACTCAAATGGGGCAAATGGTGAGCATGCTCAACAACAGGCCCTAGGGTTCATTGCCAAGTAACACAGAAGCAAATCCAAGAAGAGACGGGAAGGAACAGTGCCAAGCGATCACATTGAGATCTGGGAAAAACATTGCAGACACTGCAGGTTGCGCGCCCGCTTTGATTACACTAAAGGAAGCCAGCGCAATACATGAAAGCGAGAGCAGTGAATCTTGAGGAAGGAAATCTGGAAAATTCTGAGATCCCGCATGAAGAGAAAGTTAAAGAAGGTTCAGAGGAGAAGCTCAAGATTTCAGTACCACCAATTCACCCTCAAGTACCGTATCCGCAGAGATTGAATAAGCAGAGGGAAGATAAATAGTTTAGCAAGTTCTTGAAGGTATTTAAAAAGCTGCAGATTAACATACCTTTCGCCGAGGCATTGGAACAAATGCCAAGCTATGCAAAGTTCATGAAGGGTATATTATCAAGGAAGCGAAGATTAGATGAATTTGAGACAGTAGCCTTGATAGAGGAATGCAGTGCAGTGCTTTAGCGTAAACTACCTCCAAAGTTGAAAGATCCGGGAAGTTTCATAGTTCCGTGCACGATCGGAAAGATAAACTTCGAAAAGTGTCTATGTGATCTTGGGGCAAGTATTAATCTGATGCCCTTGTCAGTGTTTAATCAGTTGGGATTGCCGGCTCCAAGGCTGACAAATATTTCTTTGCAGCTAGTTGACAGATCCATCACGTATCCACAGGAAATTGTTGAAGATGTATTGGTGAAAGTGGATAAATTTATCTTTCCAGCTGACTTTATCATCTTGGATTATGAGGAAGACAAAAGTATACCGATCATACTGGGGAGACCATTCTTAGCCACAGGAAGAACTTTGATAGATGTGCAAAAAGGGGAACTCACTATGTGTGTACATGATCAGGAGGTTACCTTTAATTTCTTCAAGGCAATGAAGTTGCCAACAGATGAAGAAGAGTGTTTCCTAGTTGATTAGGTGAATAGAGGTCTAAATGATGAAGTTCAGTATTTGGTGAACTATGAACCGTTAAGTTGTGTACTTGGTGAAAACTCAGATTTGGAGGTAAAGCCATTGACGAAAGCTGAAGTCATTAAATTTTGGGGTAAGGTGGACAGGCAGGAAGTCACCGCAATTCTATCTTTGCCATGAGATTCAAAGACAGTCAAGCTAATTGACTATAACTTAGCGCTTGATGGGAGGCAACCCATTATTTCCATCTGTACTTAGTATTTATTCAGTTCAAGTTGTTTGGTTTAGCTTATTTTCATTACTTGTTAGGACAGTATGATTACCTTTTTATGCTTATTCATCGTAGTCCACTCGCAGAAGATTATGTTCGTGTATTGCATTAAAATAAGGATGACAGAATATGCATTCATTTTTATTTAGTAAACCATGCTTTGATAAGGTCTATTGATGTTATTGCAGGTGTATTGGAGAGCATACATTTCTGTCTTACAGATTCTAAGAACAAAAGTTAGTAGTACAGTATCGAGGATCACGGCCACGCCGATGATTCTGACCTGTAACCAAGGCTACTCGTGCGGTATGCCTCGCTGATCAGATTTATAAACCATAGGCATGCATACCAACCCATTAAATTTTTACGTTTAAAAACAGGATGGAGATCAGTTGGACTCTCATTTGAAATTAAAATAAAAGCGCAATCATAGTGCTCTCTCCCACAAATGCATGTTTCCTCATCTTTCTCTCTATCAGTTACAAATCAAAGCCATTAATCTCAGCACATACCCACGATTCCCTCCATGATCATAGCTCAGCCCCACGCTCTCATCCACTGCTATAAAGCTAGGGTTTGATTGGGATTGCAGAAACGAGTTTGGAGACATTGACATCATCCACTCTTAGTCATTATCAAGAATATCATTTTCAGTTCTCTCTTAATTACAAATGGGTCCAAAGAGGGCACGATCTTCTTCTTCCTCATCATCATCTTCCTCTAGCAGTCAAGGGGAGGATATCGTCGATCATACCAAATTTTTGAATTTGGCAGCCCAACAGGAGTATTACAGAATTATGGCGAAGACGTTTATCAAGGAGCGCGGTTTCAAACCGGAGGGGTAAGATGGTCAGTTATGTGCCATGATTCGCGAACAGGGATGGGTTGGATTCACTGCCACTCCCACGCCTATTCCGATGAGCATTGTCCGAGAGTTTTACGCCAATGCCAAAGTCACCATGAACGATATCGCTATGGCTCGAGGTGTCGAGATAGACTACAGACCCACCGCCATCAGAACCATTTTCAGACTCACCGAGACACCACCAACAGGGGCTACCAATTGGATCACAGGGGCACATATGGCAACAGACTTGGAGCTTGTTATTGCTGAATTGTGCGTGCCAGGCACGAAGTGGACTTACAAAGTTGGCACGAACCAGCCTCGCATATTCCCAGCAGCCGCACTGAATCGATATGCCAAGGCATGGAATTTGTTCATATGTGCCAAGCTATTGCCCTCGTCTCATCAGCATGAGATCATGGCGGAAAGCGCCATAATTTTGTGGGGTATAATTACGGGCAAGTATATTGACGTGGGTCATTTAATTCATCAAAATATTTTGAAGTATCTGAGGGGAAGTACCATGGGGAGCATTCCATATGCATCAGTGGTAGCCATGTTATGTGCTCATCAGGGATGCAACTGGGGCAATGAACAAATGCAATACCCAAGCCAAGACATAACTCATGCCACCATTGCAAAATTTGAGGACTGGGCAGGTGGTGAACCACACCCGTGCAGACGAGGATTTATTCTCTGGCCCACATTTCCAGAGCCATCCCAGCAGCCCTCTCAGACAGATAAGGCAGGCCCGTTGACACGACCACCTGCTGCCCATGGTGATCGCCAACTCCGAAGGTTGGAGCGAAGGAATGATGCCATATACGATAATTTTGGAACGTTTGCTATGGGTCTCACGAGAGCCTTGGCCGAGGCTTTTGCACAGCAGGGAACAATGCTCAAGTGGCCTCAGTTCGGGATAGCAGTGCCATATCCACCACCAGATTCACCACCCGAGGAGGGTGGTACAGCCGATCATTAGGGGAGTTTTCTGTACCCTTTACCTTCATTCAATGGGGCATTGAATATTATAAGTTTGGGGGTATTGGGGTAGTACTATAGTTGCATATAGTTTCATTTATTTTTAATTTTGCATGTTTATGTGTTAGATAAAATTTTGCAAAAATTTTTTAATTTTTAGCTATTATTGCTTGTGCTAGTATGTTTTAGTTTGCATGTCTCACAATGTTTAGCTTTATGGAAATTTTGTCTAGCCAATGATGATATTTTGAAAGATTCTTGAGTATTGTGGATAACATGAGCTGAGATATAATATTTTACACGATGAAATTCATATTGCTGTTTAAATGCTTTCGGTTTGCACGAATGTGTTCACAATCACTTGTAGGTATAAGAAGTATGTGTGCATTGCTCGATAGAAAATGTAGTTTTGAAAAGAGAAATATGTGGAAAGTGATCTTAAACTGTATAAAACTTTGATATTCAACCTTTGGGAAAACATGGGTATGCTATGTATAAAAAAAAAGAAGAAAAATCAAATAGCAGTAACGTGGCTAGTCTTATTTTGGGGCCCTGACTACTTGAGTAAGTACGCCCGAGGGGATTGTCTCTACAACTAGCGCCCTAAGGTCTTTCATGGTCTGGGAGTCGTTGGTTGAAAGCTCGCTAAGGGGTAGCAATGTTGCCTAATGGAATAAGACATTGCACAGTCATATGATAAAAACAAAAAAAAAATAGCAATAAACACCGCGGGAAAGAGCAAAAATCGCCCTCGTGAGTAGCAATAACGCAGTTAAACCCATTGTTGAACCTTAGTTTGTGTTGATATGTTGAAAGAATCTATGTTGCATGAGTATACATGAGTCTTGATTTACACTATAATTTTCTATTTTGGGCGATGTAACATGTGTATTCTTTGTTTAAGTCAAGTTTTGGTGAACACCACACACACACCCACATCATCTCTATAGTATATATGAATTATCTGAGTGTATGATATTATGCCTATAGTTTGGTTTGAAATGGTAATCTTGAATCTGGATACTTCATTGAGGCAATTTGGACTAAAATTCTGTTAGAGCTGGAACTATGTGAGACTCGTTTGCATCATAGCTTAGTTGCATAGTAATGTAGCTGCATTTTCATTGTTTATTAATATGCATTGCTTGAGGGCAAGCAACAGTTCAAGTTTGGGGGTATTTGATAAGTGGGTTTTATACCTACTTATTGAATACCAATTCACGCGAACTATGCCCATCTCAAGTACATTTTAGTGTGTTTTTAGTTGTATTTCATGTTATTTTGCATTGCATTTACTTAAAACTCTTTTGGTGAAAAAAGTGCAGGAAACGACCGAATTTGGTGGTATTAGAGGGCACGAGGCTAATGGACGCATGAAGCGAGGCACAAGCTGGGATATGCGTGGCATGAGGATCGAGTGGAGCAGAAAACTAAACATGAATGGATGAAGAAGGAGCGTGAGAAAGATCACCGCAATAGCAGAACCGTAATTCACAGATCATAAGCCGCCACGGCGGAGACAAGCTTGTGGACCCGTGCCCACATGAGCACCCGGCTGGACAACATTACATCTTTGCAAGTCCGCGCCGCCGCGAGGATTACATCTGGGGGCAGCGGCGGCGCAACGCCTCGCTCAAGTTCTTGATTTGTTTTATTTTAATTTTTAATTAAAAGGGTTGTAATTGATTAAAAACGATATCTGACTGGTGTCAGACGTATCTTGGATAACTTTTTACGTATTTTCATAGTAGGAACTAGGGTTTACACTTTGAGAGAGATTCCAATGTAGAACGAAGCTTAAATGCCTGCTTCTCCAATTCTTCGCGGGATTTTCTTCCATTGTAGATTATAATTATTTTTCTGGATTTATATGAAGATTTGAACGTTAATATTGGTCTATAATCAGCAATTGGGTTTGATTGTTTCTATCATTAATCTTTTAATTGTTTACTTATTAACCATGTTTAGCTTTGATCCCATGATGGCTTTTGGTTCAGTCATGAACTAAACTCCATTATGGGATTCTAACGGATTTTAATATGTAGTTTAATTGCATGCTTGATTGCTAGGGCTATTTTACATATCATATGGAATTTCTATCATGATTGTTTTACATGTATGAATGCTTGATCACCATTCGTTTTAGTACTTGTATGGAATTAACAATGAACATGCAAGTATGGATTGTAATCATGATAGCATACGTATATGGGGCTGTTTTATATGGCTTGTGTATTTCGTGAACCAGATAGACATATACTGTTTCACCGTATGAGTTAAAATAAGGGCGTGTGCTTAAATTCAGTATGATTGCAATTTCACATAGACATATAGTGATTTTGGTTATATTGACGATTACATGGAGTCTATCATTTGTGGATGTTGTGTAAGTAAGTCTTAGTACATTGAAAAATGGCAATGACTCTATTAGTGCTCTTGGCTACTTTTCTGTGATATGTGAACAATTCTTGCATGATAGCGGTAATTAGATGAAGTGTTAAATGAAGTTAGGATCCCATTATTTCCAGACTTGATTTATTTCATTATTATTCCTGTTTAGTTGTTATATGCAATTAGAGTAATTCACCAATTATAGTCATTAGTTTAAGCATATAAGTATAGTGATTTAATGATACATAGTAGTTTAAATTTGAAAACTTTCTCTGTGGGATCGATACTCTACTTACATTGTATTTCTTGTTGACATATGTATGTTTGCATGAGTTAGAGCTCTTTTATCAGAATTGAAAAGGAGGCAACAACAACCGACAATTCAACATGGGTCCTGAACACGTACTTGAGAGGATCCACGTGGGATATGAGATGGGTTGTGTGACCATGGAGGTAATGTTGTAACCTCATGGAAGCCCATGCTAAAGCACAACAAGTCTTCTCAATCAGAGTGTACTTGTGTTCACTACTACTGAATCTTTTGCTGAGGTAATAGATAGCTTGCTCTTGGCCTCTATCGTCTTTCTGTCCCAGCATGTAGCCCATGGCATTGTCACTAATGGAAAGGTACATAAACAGCAGAACGCCATCCTTGGGTGGTACCAAAATAGGAGCTTTGACTAGCTGCTCTTTGATTGTAAGAAAGGCTTTTTGACACTCATCATTCCATTTCATGGGGGAGTTTTTCCTTAATAACTTGAAGATAGGCTCACAAGTTGCTGTGAGTTGGGAAATGAACCGGCTGATGAAGCTGATTCTTCCCAAAAATCCCTGTATTTCCTTCTCTGTTTGAGGAATGGGCATTTCCGTGATGGTCTGGATTTTGGTGGGATCCAGCTCAATCCCTTTATGGCTGACTAGGAATCCTAGTAACTTGCCTAATTTAACGCCAAAGGCGCACTTGGCTGGATTCAACTTCAAGTTATACTTACGCAACCTGTTAAAGAGCTTTCTACGATGGTCTAAGATGTCATCTTCCCTTCGGGATTTGATAATGATGTCATCCACGTAGATCTCTATCTCTTTGTGCATTAAGTCGTGGACAAGAGCCATCATAGCTCACTGATAGGTTGCCCCGACATTAATGAGGCCAAATGACAACCATCTATAGCAAAAGGTTCCCTAAGGCGTGATGAATGCAGTTTTCTCACGATCCTCTTCAGCAACCATAATTTGATGATACCCCGCAACGCAGTCAGCAAATGAGTACATGTCGTATTGAGTAGTATTGTCAATGAGTATGTGGATAAATGGCATGGGAAAACTGTCTTTGAGGCAAGCTTTATTCATATCCCGGTAATCCACGCAAACTCGTACCTTTCCTCCCGGTTTAGGCATGGGGACTATGTTGGATAGCCATTCACGGTATGTGGACACCATGATGATGTCAGCTTGAAATTGTTTCACAATTTCTTCTTTAACCTTTAAACTCCACTTAGGTTTTAATCGCCTGAGCTTCTGCCTAACTGGCTTGAATCCCTCTTTAATGGGAAGGCGATGGATGACGATGTCATTGGATAAACCCACCATGTCTTCGTGAGACCATGCAAAAAATCCTGGAATTGGGTCAAAATAGTAACCATGTCATTCCTTTGGTTTGGAGTGAGGTTCGTACCAATCCGGATTAGCTTAGGGTTTTCTAAGGTTTCGAGGTTAAATGAGGTGGTTTGATCAAGATTTGGTTTGGGTTTATCTTCGACCCATTCTTTGATCTCCTGAGGTATCTAACTGTCCTCTTGTATTTCCATCAAGTCTGAGTCCAACTTTTCATCAAAGTTACAATCCTTATGGAGAAAAGGCACATCTTCAGCAAGTATAGGCACATCTAAGTTCAGAGTCCTAGAAAAAAAATATGCTTTCACTTAATATATGAAACTGTTCAATCATACAAAGTGTTAGCATGTATGGACAAAATAATTGCTAATAATGTGCAGAAAAGTAAACAATTAATGCTATCTACGGTCAGAGAGAGAGTTTACGCCCTTTTTTACCCTTAAACCGACAAATGCAAGTCTTTGCTCCAATTGTCAAGGGTGAAATCCTGATGGACGGCAGTGATGAAGGGGCTATCATCGTCCTCTTTCTCTCGAATAATGACCATAATGCCTGGACAATCATCGTCTGGAGTGTATCTATTTGTGTGCTCATCATGGAAAAGGATGCGCAGGTGAGATAATCTCCTGGCGATGTCTTATTTATGTCTCCGTTCCTTTTCTTCCACTTTGGGATCAGGAATCAAGACCTCTTTTCCTTTGACCGATATTAATTTGGGAAATAACATAGCCATTACATGGGCAGGCACCTTTATCAGAGACTGTACAGGCTCAAGATCTGTAGGTTGAGATAATCGTCGTGTGGCTGAAGTTGAAGGAATCTGCTTGTGCTTATGAGGATTCCTGTGACTGGAGCTTTAGAATAGCCTAATCCAGTTGTCCCTGTTTGACTGGGAACTTGAATTGGGCGCTTAATGCCCTGTTAATTTTTACCCAACCCTTGTCCAGGTTGATGACCCAATGATATCATCTCTTGAGTGGCCGACATTACTTCGGCAAAAATTTTGGGTATCAAAGGTGGCACCCAAATAGGATAGTAGTGAGTGTTGCTCACCTCCAGGGCATGGAAACTGACCGGTTCAACTTCTGAATTGAAGCTAATGAGTGGTATGTCACCTTGTTTAGGACATTTTGGTTCAACATTAACAGTGATTAAGCTATTGTTAATGATGTATTTGAGTTGCTGATGAAGGGTGGAAGGGACAGCTCCAGCCATGTGAATCCACGGTCTTCCCAAGAGCATATTATATCCTATGGCTATTTTGAGTACATGAAATGATACACTGCATGTATGTGGACCAATCTCCATAGGTAGTTTAATCTCCCCAATAGCATTTCGTCGGGATCTATCAAAAGCTTTGATAATAGTATGGCTGTTTTTGATCCTCATGAGATTGATGTTCAGCTTCTCAAAGTGGCATAAGGACATATTTTCAAAGATGATCCTCCATCTATCAGAACTCCTCCCACCATATATCCGGAGGACATAACCACTATGTGCAACGGTTTGCAATGACTAGTCCCTTCGGGAGGTATGTCGTCATCAGTGAAAGATATCACATTGTTGTTAAAAATGTGATCAACCAGATGTTGAAATTTTTCAACATCCACTGATTTCGGCAAATGGGCTTCTTCCAAGACCCTTAACACGACCTTCCTGTGATCTTCAGAAGAGAAAACCAAGTCCAGTATGGAAATTTGTTGTGGAGCTTCTCTCAAGCTTAAAACCACCTTGGCTTCATTATGGCCCATAGTACGGAGGAACTCTTCAATCCTCTCAATGGGAACTTTCCCCTTTGATTTGATGGTAGGCTACATCACCTGGTGGGGAAGATACAGTGGATTCTCCTTCAACACTGTAGCAGTTATGTGCGATGTGGATACTTCAGCCTCTCCATAATTCCATTACTCTTTTTGTAGGCTAACAACAGGATATTGTGGTCTGTATGGCAATGTAATTGGTTTTGGCGCATCCACTTTCAAAGGATTGTCAACACCTTTGAGTTGAATTGCTTGTATTGTGGGTGGTCTGGCAGCCAAATCATCCTCAACAGATATAACTGCTACGACTTCTTTCCACTTTGTAGGACATGTGTTCTCACTCCCAAGTAATAAAGTGTCATTGTCTGCCATCTGCAGGACACCACTGTCAATTAGGTTCTGAATGAGATGGCGGAGTGCCCAGCATTCTTCTGTGCTATGACCGCGAGAATGGGAGTGATACTGACATACTTCATTAGAATTGAACCGTCTTGAACAGGGATTGATTGGAGGTAACAGAGCTGTGATTCTTCCTTCATTGATCAGCATCTAAAATATTTCCTCCATCGGTTGGCCAAGGTATGTAAATTCCCTCTTGTTGGAAAAATCCCGACGGGCTTTGGCACTTGCTCTTATTGCAATTTTATCCTCTAGTGTTTCACTTTCTGAAGGCAAGGATGGAGTATTCATAAGAAGAGGAAGGAGACTAGCATGCTCCTGGCTGACTAATTGGTGTATGACTTGATGCTGATGGATCACCAGTTCTGCCAATTAATTAACTTGCTCACATAGAGCCTTCATTTTTCATTCCATCATAAACTGGAACTGTGCATAATCCCATTTATCAGCACCATTGTGACGCCCCCAAAATAGGTATACATCACCCATCTTGGGTCGCCAGATACATGGTACATAAATTCAAATACAACTTAATTATACAACTGTCATGTAAAATACTACAAAACATAGCTGAGAGTTTAAACACGAATATTGCCTTCTAGAAAATATCCACACTCAATGGAGTCCTCATTACAATTATTATCACACTATTTTATAAAAATAGTGAGGACTACTATAGCCACCATCTCGAACCATCACTCCATTCCCCGACTCGTCCCGCTATATTCTCATTTCCTGAAGAGACCAATGAAAGAAAAGGGTGAGCTCAACTAGCCCAGTAAGAAATATTATGACTAAGATAATGCAGAATAAATTATCCTTAGCCTTCAACAGTGTTAAACTAATAAAATACAATAAACATCAAGTTTAACTGCAGCGGAAAAAGCAATCCATTAGAAGAGTCAAGTAGAGCATAATGTCTATTATCTCCTCTAGATTAAAAGTCCATCATTAATATTTCATTCCTGTAATACTCAACAATAGTTCTTTGTTATACCCAAGACAAAAAGAACTATCATCACCTGTCTTCACCTAAACCACCAAAGATTATAGTTAAATCCAAAATTCATATTTATAATCATGTAAATTAATAGTTTCTCCTTGCCACAAAAACTTAATAGAACGTTTACTCAATATCCTTACCCCAAAGGCTAAAGATATTCAAATGTAATAACAATGATCAAACCAATCAGTTGTCTACCTTTGCACTACGGGCCAAAGATATTCAACTATAAAACCAATGTTCATGATCATACCAATCAATTATCTATCAGTGCACTACGGCCAAAGACATTCAACTGTTAACTAATGGTCATGATCCTGCCAATCACATCATCGAATTATCCATGCTCTACGGGCCAAGGATATTCGTTAGTATCACCGGTGGTCATGATCATGTCATACACCTGTCCATCTTTGCACTACGGGCCAAAGCTTTCAATCAACAGTTCGTCTTTGCACATAAGCCAAAGATATACAATTGTAAAATCAATAATAAACCGTCCATATTTGCACGTAAGCCAAAGATATACAACCATAAAACTAATAATCAATAGTCCATCTATGCACGTAAGCCAAAGATGACTTTCATCACAATATAAGTATGAGGATGATGACAATGATATAAGCATTAATCAAACGCAATCAAGGATAAATATTAAAGACTTCAAATTTATCCATAGTTTAAAAATATCTAAATTGTCAACATGATACTGCTTTGTAGAGTAAAATTCAAAAATAATATTCATGTACCAAAAATAATTTGGACAGAAAAGAAATATATTTTTCGGGTGAATTGTGATCCCGAATTTTATGAAATAAAAGTATTCAATTTTTCTATTTAGTAAATAATTAAATTGATAAAAGTTTAAAGTTAAGGGTAATATATATAAAATTTTCAAAATACGCAAGTGGTTATAAAATACTCATTTCGCCGAGGAATATTCGTTTGGTCGTGGAATATTCTTGTTGTCGAGAATATTAAATGCGACGCCAGCAGCCCATTTAGGGCCCATAATGTAATAACCGCTTGATGAAGAAAATGACAAGTTTGAGTTTTTATAAATAAGTAGTTGTTACTGCTAATTATTTATTGGAATACCCAGTGGTTAAAATACGATGTCTGGCATGGTTGCATTAATAAGACACTCAGTATTACGCATATTTTTGAATTATTGATTCTTACGTAAGAAGGCTCTACTCAATAATTGTTACGATAATTCTTGCTATTCAATATTTTATTTTATTGATTCAATAATTGTTGCGTTGATATTTTATATTATTGTTGTTTCAATAATTTTCACTGCACAGTATTTTCCATTATCATATCAATAATTCATATTATTTGAATAATATTGTTAGATAGCATTATTGGTAATGTCTAGAAAGTTCTGTCAAGAAGAGGTTTTGTCACCTAATTGCGCTACCAAAGAGAGAAAATCCTTATCTGAAAGCCCCTCTTTCCTGAACCGCTGGTTGTCATTATTGTGATTCTGTAATATTATTTGTGAATAATTAATTATTGATAAGGAAATATTTATTCGATGCGGATATAAATGATGGATTTATTTATTTTATGTGGTTATAAATGAAGGAATTAATGTTGAGGTGTTTTATCAGTATTTTTGTTAGAATGGAGGTATTAAAAATCAAATCAGTGTTCTTAAAGCTCTATTGCGTAAGTTATAATTTGTATCCGACCGTTAGATTATTGTGATTTTTGGATATGTTATACATATATAAGTTGAGTATATGTCCACAAATTTTGAACCGTTAAAAATTAACGCATGATTTGTTATGAATTTTAAAAGGTATCAAAATCATCCGTTTGTGGATTTCGGATATTTTCTGTTTGGAATTTGGAAAAACTTAAAGCTACAAAGTTGTAGAGAATTCGATTTCGTGTGGAATGGATATAAAATTCGTATTTTTCTGATAAAAGGGCTATTTATTATGAATTACTAAAATTTTGGAAAATAAATTAATTTTTATTTAAATTGGGTGGGACCCACTTTTGGTTGTTGTGGAAGGTGGCTGATTTCTGGAGGGCCCCACTTGTGGTGGCTAATATTTGGGTCAAGGAAGCATGCGTAAGAAAAAAAATAATATTATTTTATTATTTAGTCCTTTGGCGTTACAGCATTTTCCTATAAATAGGTGCTTAAGTTAGAATTTAAAAGCACACCGTAAACATAAGTTTTCTCTCTCTATATTATCGAGCGTATTTTTGTGAGTATTTAGATACTTTGAGAGTTGCTATTCAAGGTAAGTTTCCTTGACTTTACATCCCACATTCCGATTAAATACTGCTCTTTTGAGGTACGGGATTGTAAGGGTTATTATGTTTTTCAGTTTCGTAATTTTACTGACCTTCAAAAATTCTGAAAAAATTTGAAATGATAATTTGATAAGTTTTCTAAGATTGTGTCCAAAAATAGCGATTTTTGGGTGTATAGATTAAGAGTTATGGATTTTATGGGAAAAGACTATTTTAAAAGTAAACTCTTATAACTCCTTGTGGTTAACTCCAAAATTAGTAAGATTTTTATTAGGAGTACATGTATTTAATAGCAGTATACTCTGTAAATTTTGGAATTTTTGGACAAAAGTACAGTTTATGATAAATATCTAGATATTCGGCGGTTTTGGCCATGTGAAAAATAGTAAATGAATTTTAAAAATTTCGAGAAAAATATATGTTCAATATGGGACTATATTCTGGTAAATCCCAGAAAAGAAAATTTGTTTGTACTGATTTGGTATTTTTCATAAAAATGGACTAGTTATGAGTAAATGAATTAAATATGTTATGTGAAGTAAGAAAATTAGAAAATAGGATTTTATGGCTTGAGAATCCTATATAAGGTATATGCAGATTTTGATGAGAGTTTTGGTTATTGGTGATGAAATTTTATGAGTTTGGCATTTTCGGATGATTAAATGCATTAATTAGTAAAGTGTAAACAATTAAAATAAATTGTTTATAAATTTAAGAAATGATTAAAATATTATGGTAATATTAATAATATTAGATTATGAGATTATTAAGTGATTTATAACATTTGGATTAAGGTGTTATAAATATTGATATGAATTTTATTATGAAACTTTATCTTTTTGTGTCGGAGTTACTATTCACGAGTTACTATTCATGAGTTACTATTCATGGGGGTACTATTCACGACAAAATTGGTTTCTTTTTCTAACCAAATTATCGTTGATTTATGAATCTTACTCTTGAAATAAAATCCATGTTTTGATCATATTATTTTTATTATCATATATAACATTTTTATAATCTTGGTGAAGAAATTTCCCTTTGACTTGAGTGTAAAGATGGGTAGATTATTGTTACGATCGTGACTATGGGTTCTTTTTGGCCAATAGTGCAAAGTTGAATCGTTGACTGGTATGATCATGACCATTGAATTTACAATTGAATATTTTTAGCTTAAGTGCAAAGGTGAATTGATTAATATGGTTATAATTATGGTTTATATAAATTCTGAACTGATTATGTATTTCTTTGAGATATTAATATCTTTGGCCTGTAGTGCAAAGATGAATTATTGATGAATATCTTTGGCCCATAGTGCAAAGATGACCTGTTGTTGAATATCTTTGGCCCGTAGTGCATAGATGGACTTGGTATGATTATGACCAGGGATTATTCGGTATAATCATGACCGTAATTGAAAACACGAATATCCTTGGTCCGTAATGCATGGATAACTCGTGGTCGTGATACTATTAAGCTGAGTCTCAGCATTATTGGTTTTAAAGTTGTATCTCTTTGGCCTGTAGTGCAAAGATGGACTGTTGGTTATTGGTTTTTCAATTGTATATCTTTGGCTTGTAGTGCAAAGATGGACTGTTGATTATTGGTTTTTCAATTGTATATCTTTGGCCTATAGTGCAAAGTTGGACCGTTGATTTACTTGATTATAAATATGAATTATGATTTAATTATAATCTGTGGTGGTTCAGGTGAAGACAGGTGATGAGAGTTCTCTTTGTCTTGAGTATAGCAAAGAACTGTTGATGAGTATTACATGAATGAAGTATTAACGATGGACTTTTAATCTAGAGGTGTGACGCCCCCAAAATAGGTATACATCACCCATCTTGATTCGCCAGATACATGGTACATAACTCAACTACAAACTTAATTATACAACTGTCGTGCAAAATACGATAAAACATAGCTGAGAGTTTAAACAAGAATATTACCTTCTAGACAATATTCACTCTCAATCGAGTCCTCATTACAATTATTGTCACACTATTTCACAGAATAGTGAGGACTACTAAAGCCACTTATCCTGGACCATCACTCCATTTCCCGACTCGTCCCAGCTATATTCTCATTTTCTGAAGAGAACAGTGAAAGAAAAGGGTGAGCTCAACTAGTCCAGTAAAATTATTATGACTAAGATAATGCAGAATAAATTATCCTTAGCCTTCAACAGTATAACAACTGATAGAATACAATAGACATCAAGTTTAACTGCAGCGGAATATGCAATCCATTAGAAGAGTTAAAAAGTTTTTCATCAACTTTATCCCTGTAATACCCATTAACAGTTCTTTATTATACCCAAGACAAAGAGAACTTTCATCACCTATCTTCACCTGAACCACCAAAGATTATAGTTAAATTCACAATTCATATTTATAATCATGTAAATCAATAGTTTCTCCTTGTCACAAAGGCTTAATAGAATGTTTACTCAATATCCTTACCCTAAAGGCTAAAGATATTCAAATGTAATAACAATGATCATACCAATCAGTTGTCTACCTTTGCACTACGGGCTAAAGATATTCAACTATAAAACCAATGGTCATGATCATACCAATCAATTGTCTGTCAGTGCACTACGGCCAAAGACATTCAACTGTTAACTAATGGTCATGATACTGCCAATCACATCATCGAATTATCCATGCTCTACGGGCCAAGGATATTCGTTATTATCACCAGTGGTTATGATCATGTCATACACATATCCATCTTTGCACGTAAGCCAAAGATATACAACTATAAAACCAATAATCAACAGTCCATCGTTGCACGTAAGCCAAAAATACACAACTGTAAAACCAATAATCAACAGTTCATCTATGCACGTAAGCCAAAGATATACAACTGTAAAACCAATAATCAAAAGTCCATCTATGCACGTAAGCCAAAGATGACTTTCATCATAATATAAGCATGAGGATGATGACAATGATAAAAACATTAATCAAATGAAATCAAGGATAAATATTAAAGACTTTAAATTTATCCAGAGTTTAAAAATATCCAAATTATCAACATGATACTTCTTTGTGGAGTAAAATTCAAGAATAATATTCACGTACCAAAGATAATTTGGACAGAAAAGAAATATATTTTTTGGGTAAATAGTACCCCGTGAATAGTAACTCGTGAATAGTAACTCATGAATATTAACTCATGAATAGTAACTCGTAAATAGTACTCCGTATTCGTACATAGTACCGTATACATAGATAATGTCATATACGCAAATAGTGCCATATACATGAATAATGCCGTATACATGAATAGTGTCGTATACGTGAATAGTAACTCTGACACGAAAAGATAAAGTTTCACAATAAAATTCATATCAATATTTATAACACCTTAATCCAAATGTTATAAATCACTTACTAATCTCATAATTTATTAATATTACCATAATATTTTAATCATTTCTTAAACTTATAAATAATTTATTTTAATTGTTTACACTTTACTAATTAATGAATTTAATCATCCTAAAATGCCAAACTCATAAGATTTCATCACCAATAACCAAAACTCTCATAAAAAATCTGCATATACCTTATATAGGATTCTCAAGCCATAAAATCCTATTTTCCAATTTTCTTACTTCACATAACATATTTAATTCAATTACTCATAACTAGCCTATTTTCATGAAAAATACCAAATTAGTACAAACAAATTTTCTTTTCTGGGATTTGGCAAAATATAGTCCCATATTAAATATATATTTTTCTCAGAATTTTTAAAATTCATTTACTATTTTTCATATGGCTAAAACTGCCGAATATTTAGACATTTATCAAAAATTGTACTTTTGTCCAAAAATTCTGAAATTTACAGGGTATACTGATGTTATATAGATGTACTCCCAATAAAAATTTCACCAATTTTGGAGTTAACCACAAGGAGTTATAAGGGTTTACTTTTAAAATAGTCTTTTCCCATAAAATTCATAACTCCTAATCTATACATCCAAAAATCGCCATTTTTGGACACAATCTAGAAAACTCATCAAATCATCATTTCAAATTTTTCTAGAATTTTTTAGGGTCAGAAAAATTACGAAACTGCAAATGAATTTTCACCCACCATGCGGTAATCCACGTAGACAGATCATTTCCACAATTTAATAAGGAATGAATACAAAGGATCTTTCACCATACATGCGGTAATCCACATAGACAAAAGTTATTCCAACGAGTAATAATAAGGAATGAAATAACGTAAGAATTCACCATGCATGCGATAGAGCATGACGCACGTGTTATTCCCAATGAATAATAATGAATGGAACCAAAGTCATGCGTAATCCGTGATGCATGTGATATTCCAAATGAATAATAAAGAATGGAATAACAACAAAAATCACCGGGCATGCGATAGATCAATGCAGACGAAAGTTATTCCAACATAATAATAAAGAATGGAATAATGAAGAATTTCACCATGTATGCGGTATTTGGCATGTATGAAGTTATTCCAACATAATAATAAGGAATGGAATAACAACTCTTACGAGTATTGAAAGAAAATAACTCTTTTCATGAATACGAAAGAATAATACCCCTTACTTACAATGGTTGAACGAAAATAATATTCCTTACGAATATTAAATGGAAATAATATTCCTTACGAATATTAAACGAATATAATGAATATTAAAAAATAATATATCTTCAGAATATAAAAAAAATAATAACACTTACCTCAGAAGAAGACTGTATACTGGAGTAGTGAAGTAGCAGACTTCGCTTCTTCTTTCTCTCTATAGCTTCTATCTCTATAATTGCTCTTGTTAGACTTAGTGAATTAGTGAAAAATAATGAAGGAATGAGCTTCTATTTATAGGAAAATATAGGTTCCATAATTGTACATTTTGGGGCTCGAAATATTATAGTATAATACCTTCATCTTTTCCTTCATTTTTAATTTAGTCATGCAAGTATTATCAAACTTGCACCACCTCCCCTAATAGTAAATCATGTGAATTGATAGTAAATCATGTAACTCAATAGTTCTAAACATGTGAAAAAAATTAATTATAGTATAGTATTTTCATCTATACCTCCATTTTTAACTTAGTCATGCAAGTATTATCAAACTTGCACCAACTCCCCTAATAGTAAATCATGTGAATCAATAGTACACACATGTGAACACATAGTTATAAGCATGTGAATTATTAGCAATTAATTGCTCATTTATCCGGGTAATTACCTGATTGGTCAATATAACCTCCAGACATCAATTATTATCGAAATAAATATCGATTTCCACTAACACTAATAATTCTCACACAATGGAACTATCAATTTCATCTTTAATCAACACGAATTTATTCATCATTAATATTATAACGCACAATATTTAACAACCAGTGTTCCCGTGAAAGAGGAGGCTTTCCGATAAGGATTTCTCCTATTGGTAGCGCAAATTAGATTATCTAACCTCTCCTTGATGTAACTTCTAGACATTGTCAATATTGCAAATAATAATATGAATAACTTTATCGTCTCAATTATTTATTTAATAATATAACATATTATGCAGATGATACTGTGACAATAACTGAATCAATAATATGAGAGATATGATGCAGCAATTACTGTAGAAATAATTGAGTATAACTAAGTGACTTCTCATGGAAGCATCAATAATCAAAGATATTGTACAATACAGTGTGCTACTATGCAACCACGCGCATTACCATACTTTTATCACCGTTTATTTTATGACAACTTGTTTACTTTGAAAAATTTTCACATATCACCCTTAACTTTAACCTTTTATCAATTTAACCATTTACTAAATAGAATAATTGTAAGAAAAATTGAATACTTTCATTTCATAAAATTTGGGGTCTTACAATCTCCCCTCCTTATGAAATTTTACCCTCGAAATTTACATACCTGGTAGTTCGAAGAGTTGAGAATACCTTGCTTTCTTTTCGGATTATACCTTCCCGGTTATTTCCTCTATATCATGATTTTCCCATTGCTCATCTCCTGTTTTTCAGATATCATTCTAGAATACATCTTCAAAATAAAGGTTAATTGACATGCCATGTATTATCCCTATATTCTGACCGACCAATTAAATACTAAATAAACTTAGGTAGGTCATACTAACGAAGGAATTCCCCGTCTCTCCCCTCCTAGTTCTTGTCTCACATCTCAGCCAGGGATCATATCCCTAAGCTTTGATACCAACTGTGATGCCCCCAAAACAGGTATACATCACCCATCTTGAGTCACCAGATACATGGTACATAACTCAACTACAAACTTAATTATACAACTGTTGTGCAAAATACGACAAAACATAGCTGAGAGTTTAAACAAGAAGATTGCCTTCTAGACAATATCCACTCTCAATGGAGTCCTCATTACAATTATTGTCACACTATTTCACAGAATAGTGAGGACTACTAAAGCCACTTATCTTGGACCATCACTCCATTTCCCGACTCGTCCCAGCTATATTCTCATTTCCTGAAGAGAACAGTGAAAGAAAAGGGTGAGCTCAACTAGCCCAGTAAGAAATATTATGACCAAGATAATGCAGAATAAATTATCCTTAGCCTTCAACAGTATAACAACTGATAGAATACAATAGACATCAAGTTTAACTGCAGCAGAATATGCAATTCATTAGAAGAGTCAAGTAGAGCATGATATTGTAAGGTATTGTGAAAAACAAAGTAGCAATCAAATTGCAAAAATTAGCGAAAGCATAATAAAATCAGATTTTAAAAAAATTTCACAAACCAATAACCCAGATCATCCTTTATGCATATTATTAATTAAATGAAGAATAAAAATTTATGAAATCATACCCTTGTAGAAACGAGCTTTCTCAGGTACGAGTTCACCTCCTCCTTATCTGCGATCTCCTTGAATCTCCTGGTAGATTCCCTCCTTTGATCAATGTAAGCTACCCAAGTGTATGGCCTCTAGAGGTGATCCACCAAGGAAGAAGAATTTTTCAAGAAGAAGGGTATATTGGCTCAAACCCTAGTTATTGGAATTACGTATATTTGATATCTGATATAAGACTCGTCTTATAAAAATATCAGGTAACCCTATTTTAATTAAAATAAGGTATTATTCATTTAATTAAACTCTTTTAATTAAATGGGCTCCCTAATCCTATTAAGGATAATTAATTAAACTCTTTTAACTAATTTTCCCTCCTAATCCTATTAGGAATAAATGAGAGTACTTATATTAAATTAATTCATAAACTCTTTTAGAAATTAAAATAATAATAATTGTAATAATATTAATAAGACTCCTCTTATTAATTTATATTTAATATTTTAAAATATTAAATAATAAATATTAAGCTATTTAATTTATTCTATGGTGAATTTAATTTATTCTATCACCATAGATTAAATTAAATATACTCAACATATTATTACGATTATGCCATTAACTTTTTTAAATAATTATTCTTCCTTTTATGGTGTGATCCTTTAGGTTCTCCATATTAAACTAGTTGTGAATAAATCAATTAGAACAAATCTAATTTTATTTAAATAAATAAATTACATGATTAATTTATTTAAATAAATAATATTTATTCTACAATAGGGATAAGCCTCCCTAGTGATCAACGACTTTCCAGATAATATAGATTTCAATATTAATCATAAAAGAACCTTTGAGTAAATAGTTACCGTACAATTCAATCCTTCCACCATACAATGTCCCAATTAAATATAAGACATGGAATTACCGTCAAGTCTTATTTTATTTAATTATATGTATTTCGATTCATAAATGCACAACTCCTAATGAATGCAAATTAGAAACTACTTTCTAATTTTATTCCACCTTGGCCAAGGATTCCTGGGTTGTCATTTATCGAATCATATAGGACATTTCTCTTCTTTTACTAGAAGTGGTAGATTCTTTATTGATCATTCATTATCTTCATATATAACTTATTACACCTAAGCATACCCTTTGATATACTCTAAGAGTCTTAAGGAATATGTCAAAGTGTAATTCATTATATATAAGATACTATGATGATCTCAAGTCTAAGGATCATTTGTACTACTATCACTACTGAGAATTCCTATTGATGCATAAGTAAAACTCCATTAGGTATTCCTTAGCGAGTCACATTCAGTGAACTTATTCTCTAATAAGCACCTACATACTTGCTTTAGTGTCTCCACACAAATGATCATGAGATCAATCATCCTCATCCAATAAGCAAGCAACGTACATACCAATCTATCCGGATTCACTAATCCCCTTTTTAGTAATCCATTAATTGGGAACATTTTAGTTTTAAGCTATCTAAGAATTTAGATCTCATTAGCATGATCTCATCATGATTCTAAAAGTATTGCTTAAAACTATGGGTTTATCACATATTATTAAAACAACACCGTGTAGATAATAAATGCCTTTAATAAATAATTCTTTTATTAATAAATAAATAAGATTGATTACAAAGTATATGCTTTATCATCATACATGATTGGCTTGTATGCATAATACTTTAAGATATCTACTATCTTCTATGATTTAAAAAGTTTTTCATCAACTTTATCCCTGTAATACCCATTAACAGTTCTTTATTATACCCAAGACAAAGAGAACTTTCATCACCTGTCTTCACCTGAACCACCAAAGATTATAGTTAAATTCACAATTCATATTTATAATCATGTAAATCAATAGTTTCTCCTTGTCACAAAGGCTTAATAGAACGTTTACTCAATATCCTTACCCTAAAGGCTAAAGATATTCAAATGTAATAACAATGATCATACCAATCAGTTGTCTACCTTTGCACTACGGGCCAAAGATATTCAACTATAAAACCAATGGTCATGTTCATACCAATCAATTGTTTGTCAGTGCACTACGGTCAAAGATATTCAACTGTTAACTAATGGTTATGATCCTGCCAATCACATCATCGAATTATCCATGCTCTACGGGCCAAGGATATTCGTTATTATCACCAATGGTTATAATCATGTCATACACCTATCCATCTTTGCACGTAAGCCAAAGATATATAACTATAAAACCAATAATCAACAGTCCATCGTTGCACGTAAGCCAAAAAATATACAATCAGAAAACCAATAATCAACGGTCATCTACTATGCACGTAAGCCAAAGATATAAGCAATCAAAACCAATAATCAACAAATTCATCTATGCACGTAAGCCAAAGATGACTTTCATCATAATATAAGCATGAGGATGATGACAATTATATAAACATTAATCAAACGAAATCAAGGATAAATATTAAAGACTTTAAATTTATCCAGAGTTTAAAAATATCCAAATTGTCAACATGATACTGCTTTGTGGAGTAAAATTCAAGAATAATATTCACGTACCAAAGATAATTTGGACAGAAAAAAAAATATTTTTTGGGTAAATAGTACCACGTGAATAGTAACTCGTAAATAGTAACTCATGAATAGTAACCCATGAATAGTAACTCGTAAATAGTACTCCGTATTCGTACATAGTACCGTATACATAAATAATGTCATTTACGCAAATAGTGCCATATACATGAATAGTGTCGTATACGTGAATGGTGTCATATACGTGAATAGTAACCTCGACACAAAAAGATAGAGTTTCACAATAAAATCCATATCAATATTTATAACACCTTAATCCAAATGTTTTAAATCACTTAATAATCTCATAATTTATTAATATTACCATAATATTTTAATCATTTCTTAAACTTATAAACAATTTATTTTAATTGTTTACACTTTACTAATTAATGAATTTAATCATCCTAAAATGCCAAACTCATAAGATTTCATCACCAATAACCAAAACTCTCATAAAAAATCTGCATATACCTTATATACGATTCTCAAGCCATAAAATCCTATTTTCCAATTTTCTTACTTCACATAACATATTTAATTCATTTACTCATAACTAGCCCATTTTCATGAAAAATACCAAATCAGTACAAACAAATTTTCTTTTCTGGGATTTAGCAGAATATAGTCCCATATTAAATATATATTTTTCTCAGAATTTTTAAAATTCATTTACTATTTTTCATATGGCTAAAACTGCCGAATATTTAGACATTTATCAAAAATTGTACTTTTGTCCAAAAATTTTGAAATTTACAGGGTATACTGATGTTATATAGATGTACTCCAAATAAAAATTTCACCAATTTTGGAGTTAACCACAAGGAGTTATAAGGGTTTATATTTAAAATAGTTTTTTCCCATAAAATTCATAACTCCTAATCTATACATCCAAAATTTGCCATTTTTGGACACAATCTAAAAAACTCATCAAATTATCATTTTAAATTTTTTCAGAATTTTTGAGCGTCAGAAAAATTATGAAACTGCAAATAGATTTTCACCCGCTATGCGGTAATCCACGTAGACAGATCATTTCCACAATTTAATAAGGAATGGATACAAATGATCATTCACCATGCATGCGATAATTCACATAGATAGGTTATTCCAACAGAATAATAAAGAATGGAATAACAGAAGAATTCACCATGCTTGCGATAGACCGCACAGACAGGTTATTCCCAGCAGAATAATAAAGAATGGAACAAGGTCATGCGTAATCCGCACAGACAGGATATTCCAACAAAATAATAAAGAATGGAACAAGGTCATGCGTAATCCGCACAGACATGAGAAAGAATGGAACCAGGTTATGTGTAATCCGCACAGACAAGATATTCCAATATAATAATAAAGAATGGAATAACAATAGAAATCACCAGGCATGCGATAGACCACACAGACAGGTTATTCCAATAGAATAATAAAGAATGGAATAACAGAAGAATTTCACCATGTATGCGGTACTTCGCATAGACATGTTATTCCAACATAATAATAAGGAATGGAATAACAACTCTTACGAGTATTGAAAGAAAATAACTCTCTTCATGAATACGAAAGAATAATACCCCTTACTTACAATGGTTGAACGAAAATAATATTCCTTACAAATATTGAACAGAAATAATATTCCTTACGAATATTAAACGACTATAATGAATATTGAATGATAATAATATTCATACGAATACGAAAAATAATATCTCTTCAGAATATAAAAAAAATAATAACCCTTACCTCAGAAGAAAACTATATACTGGAGTAGTGAAGTAGTAGACTTCGCTTCTTCTTTCTCTCTATAGCTTTTATCTCTATAATTGCTCTTGTGAGACATAGTGAATTGGTGAAAAATAATAAAGGAATGAGCTTCTATTTATAGGAAAATATAGTTTCCATAATTGTACATTTTGGGGCTCAAAATATTACAGTATAATACCTTCATCTTTTCCTTCATTTTTAATTTAGTCGTGCAAGTATTATCAAACTTAAAACGTGTGTGACATGTTTTATACATCATTTGATATTTAGTTTTGGTGAACTATAACAGGGTGAGGCGAATCAAAATTTGGAAACGTCAAAGGTGCACTCCATTAGAATAAGGAGAACAGATATCTTCTCGTGTCCCTTCGAGGACTTGATATATTTGTTATTGTACTTTATATGGCATTGTAATAATTTAAATATGAATATTGTCGTATTATATACGTAACAATATTTGTATTGAAACTCACAGTATATATGAGAATTTTTGGGTTTGAATCATCGCAGAAGACAATATTTGTATTAAAACTCACACTTCATGTTATATATTTAAGTTTATATTTGAAATTTATACCACGTGTCATGCGACCCAAGATGGGTGGCGATACCTATTTTGGGGCGTCCATTTATTACATACATTTGTATTAAAACTCACAATTTAAGCATGGTCGATTAATACGCATGACGAGTTCAACAACAGTATAAATGAAGTTTGTATTTGATTTTTATAGTATGATATCTGGCGACTCAGAATGGGTCGTGTGGACCTATTTTGGGGGCATCACAGTTGGTATCAAAGCTTAGGGATATGATCCCTGGCTGAGATGTGAGATAAGAACTAGGAGGGGAGAGACGGGGAATTCCTTCGCTAGTAAGACCTACCTAAGTTTATTTGGTATTTAATTGGTCGGTCAGAGTATAGGGATAATATGTGGCATGTTAATTAACTCTTATTTTAAAACTATATTCTAGAATGATGTCTGAAATACAGGAGATGAGCAATGAGAAAATCATGATAGAAACGAAATAACCGGGAAGGTACAAATCCGAAAAAAAGCAAGGTATTCTCATCTCTTGATATACCGTGCGCGTCGTGTAAATTTTGAGGCGAAATTTCATAAGTAGGGAGATTGTGAGATCCCGAATTTTATGAAATAAAAGTATTCAATTTTTCTATTTAGTAAATAGTTAAATTGATAAAAGTTTAAAGTTAAGGGTGATATATATAAAATTTTCAAAATCGCAAGTGGTTATAAAATACTCATTTACATTGGGAATATTAGTTTGGTGCGTGGAATATTCTTGTTGTCGAGGAATATTAAATGCGGCCAAGGCAGCGACCATTTGTGGGCCCCATAACGGAATAAGCTGTCTTGATGAAAAAAATGACAAGTTTGAGTTTTTATAAATAATTGCGACAGTAGTTATTCTGAAGTAACACTGTTGGAATACGATGATGGTTAAAATACAAGATAATACACGTGGTTGCCGCGATATTTTTGAATTATTGATTCTTACGTAAGAAAGCTCTACTCAATAATTGTTACGATAATTCTTACATTCAATATTTTATTTTATTGATTCAATAATTGTTGCGTTGATATTTTATATTATTGTTGTTTCAATAATTTTCACTGCACAGTATTTCCCATTATCATATAATTAATTCATATTATTTGAATAACATTGTTAGATAGCATTATTGACAATTCTAGAAAGTTCTGTAAAGGAGAGATTTGGTCACCTAATTGCGCGCCAGTAAGGAGAAATCCATATCGGAAAGCCCCCTCTTTCCTGGGAACTGTCTGGTTGTCATTATTGTGATTATGTAATATTATTTGTGAATAATTAATTATTAATAAGGAAATATTTATTCGATGCGGATATAAATGATGAAATTATTTATTTTATGTGGTTATAAACGAAGGAATTAATATTGAGGTATTTTATCAGTATTTTTGTCGGAATGGAGGTATTAAAAATCAAATCAGTGTTCTTAAAGCTCTATTGTGTGAGTCATAATTTTTATCCGACCGTTGGATCGTTGTGATTTTTGGATATGTTATACATATATAAGTTGAGTATAAGTCCACAAATTTTGAACCGTTAAAAATTAACGCATGATTTGTTATGAATTTTAAAAGGTGTTAAAAATCATTCGTTTGTGAATTTCGGATATTTTCTGTCTGGAATTTGGAAAAACTTAAAGCTACAAAGTTGTAGAGAATTCGATTTCGTGTGGAATGGACATAAAATTCGTATTTTTCTGATAAAAGAGCTATTTATTATGAATTACTGAAGTTTCGGAAAATAAATGATTTTTATTAAAATTGGGTGGGACCCACTTTTGGTTGTTGTGGTAGGTGGCTGATTTCTGGTGGGCCCCACTTGTGGTGGCTAATATTTGGGTCAAGGAAGCATGCGTAAGAAAAAAAATAATATTATTTTATTATTTAGTCTGCTTTGGCGTTCTAGCATTTTCCTATAAATAGGTGCTTAAGTTAGAATTTAAAAGCACACCAGAAACATAAGTTTTCTCTCTCTATATTATCGAGCGTATTTTTGTGAGTATTTAAATACTTTGAGAGTTGCTATTCAGTGCAAGTTTCCTTCGACTTTACATCCGACATTCCAGTCAGAAATACTGCTCTTTTGAGATAAGATATTGTAAAGGTTATTATGTTTTTCAGTTTTGTAATTTTTCTGACCTTCAAAAATTCTGAAAAAATTTGAAATGTTAATTTGATGAGTTTTCTAAGATTGTGTCCAAAAATGGCGATTTTTGGGTGTATAGATTAAGAGTTATGAATTTTATGAGAAAAAACTATTTTAAAAGTAAACTCTTTTAACTCCTTGTGGTTAACTCCAAAATTGCTAAAATTTTTAATGGGAGTACATGTGTATAATAGCAGTATACTCCGTAAATTTTGGAATTTTTGGACAAAAGTACAGTTTATGATAAATGTCTAAATATTCGGCAGTTTTGGCCATGTGAAAAATAGTAAATGAATTTTAAAAATTCCGAGAAAAATATATGTTCAATATGGGACTATATTCTACTAAATCCTAGAAAAGAAAATTTGTTTGTACTGATTTGGTATTTTTCATGAAAATGGACTAGTTATGAGTAAATGAATTAAATATGTTATGTGAAGTAAGAAAATTAGAAAATAGGATTTTATGGCTTGAGAATCCTATATAAGGTATATGCAGATTTTGATGAGAGTTTTGGTTATTGATGATGAAATTTTATGAGTTTGGCATTTTCGGATGATTAAATGCATTAATTAGTAAAGTGTAAACAATTAAACTAAATTGTTTATAAATTTAAGAAATGATTAAAATATTGTGGTAATATTAATAATATTAGATTATGAGATTATTAAGTGATTTATAACATTTGGATTAAGGTGTTATAAATATTGATATGGATTTTATTGTGAAACTTTATCTTTTTGTGTCGGAGTTACTATTCACGAGTTACTATTCATAAGTTACTATTCACGGGGTACTACTCACAACAAAATTGGTTTCTTTTTCTGACCAAATTATCGTTGATTTATGAATCTTACTCTTGAAATTAAATTCATGTTTTGATCATATTGTTTTTATTATCATATATAACATTTTTATAATTTTGGTGAAGAAATTTCCCTTTGACTTAAGTGTAAAATGGGTAGATTATTGTTATGATCGTGATTATGGGTTCTCTTTGGCCAGTAGTGCAAAGTTGAATCGTTGACTGGTATGATCATGACCATTGAATTTACAATTGAATATTTTTAGCTTAAGTGCAAAGGTGAATTGATCAACATCGTTATAATTATGGTTTATATAAATTCTGAAATGATTATGTATTTCTTTGAGATATTAATATCTTTGGCATGTAGTGCAAAGATGAATTATTGATGAATATCTTTGGCCCGTAGTGCAAAAATGACATGTTGTTGAATATCTTTGGCCCGTAGTGCATAGATGGACTTGGTATGATTATGACCAGAGATTATTTGGTATAATCATGATCGTAATTGAAAACACGAATATCCTTGGCCCGTAGTGCATGGATAACTCGTGGTCGTGATACTATTAAGCTGAGTCTCAGCATTATTGGTTTTACAGTTGTATATCTTTGGCCTGTAGTGCAAAGATGGACTGTTGATTATTGGTTTTTCAATTGTATATCTTTGGCTTGTAGTGCAAAGTTGGACCGTTGATTTACTTGATTATAAATATGAATTATGATTTAATTATAATCTGTGGTGGTTCAGGTGAAGACAGGTGATGAGTGTTCTCTTTGTCTTGAGTATAGCAAAGAACTGTTGATGAGTATTACAGGAATGAAGTATTAACGATGGACTTTTAATCTAGAGGAGATAGTAGACATTATGTTCTACTTGACTCTTCTAATGGATTGATTATTTCGCTGCAGTTGTTGATCTAAAACTTGTTGTCAATTATATTCTATCAGTTGTTATACTGTTGAAGACTAACGATAATTTGTTCTGCATTATCTTAGTCATAATATTTCTTACTAGGCTAGTTGAGCTCACCCTTTTACTTCACCACCCCTTTCAGGTAATAAAAGGGTAGCTGGGACTAGCAGAGAGAACATGGGTATAAAGTGGTGATACGAATTAGTCACAAGCCTAATCAAATTATGAAACGGTGTGGCATAATAATCGTATTAAGAACTTAAAACGTGTGTGACATGTTTTATACATCATTTGATATTTAATTTTGGTGAACTATAATAGGGTGAGGCGAATCAGAATTTGGAAACGTCAAAGGTGCACTCCATTAGAATGAGGAGAACAAATATCTTCTCGTGTCCCTTCGGGGACTTGATATATTTGCTGCTGTACTTTATATGGCATTGTAATAATTTAAATATGAATATTTTCGTATTATATACGTAACAATATTTGTATTGAAACTCACAGTATATATGAGAATTTTTGAGTTTGAATAATGTCTAGAAGACAATATTTGTATTAAAACTCACAACTCATGTTGTATATTTAAGTTTGTATTTGAATTTTGTACCACGTATCTGGCAACCCAAGATGGGTGGCGTATACCTATTTTGGAGGCGTCACAGTTACATACATTTGTATTAAAACTCACAGTTTAAGCAGAGTAAATATACTTACATTTACAGATTCAACGATTGTATAAATGAAGTTTGTATTTGATTTTTATAGTATGGTATCTGGCGACTCAGAATAGGTCGTGTGGATCTATTTTGGGGGTCTCACATGAATAGTACCCCATGGATAGTACTTCGGGAATAGTACCCCGTGAATAGTACCCCGACACGAAAAGTGTCCCGAATACCCGAGTGAATGATACTAGAGCGAATAGTAATTGGGTGAATAGTAACCCATGAATAGTAACTCGTGAATAGTACTCCGGCACGAAAAGTGCCCCGAATACCCAAGTGAATAATACTAGAGTAAATTATAACCCGTGAATAGTAACTCGTGAATAGTACTCCGGCACGAAAAGTGCCCCGATTACCCGAGTGAATAATACTAGAGTGAATAGTAACGGGGTGAATAGTAACCCATGAATAGTAACTCATAAAAAAAATACCAAAGAAAATGATATTCCACGATGAGTACAAAAGAAATGATATCTCATATGAGTATAATAGAATATACGAAACTGCAAATGGATTTTCACCCGCCATGCGGTAATCCACGTAGACAGATCATTTCCACAATTTAATAAGGAATGAATACGAAGGATCATTCACCATGCATGCGGTATTCCACATAGACATGTTATTCCAACAGAATAATAAAGAATAGAATAACAAAAGAATTCACCAGGCATGTGATAGGCCACTTGCAGACGAGTTATTCAACGTAATAATAAAGAATGGAACGAATTAAATCATGCGTAATCCGCATGCATGAGGATATTCCAATGAAATAATAAAAGAACGGAACAAGGCCATACGTAATCCGCACAGACAGGATAATCCAACAGAATAATAAAGAATGGAATAACAACAGAATTCACCAGGCATGCGATAGACCGTATAGACAGGTTATTCCAACAAAATAATAAAGAGCAGAACCAGGTCATGCGTAATCCACACAGACAAGATATTCCAACAGAATAATAAAGAATGGAATAACAGAAAAATTTCACCATGTATGCGGTACTTCGCATAGACATGTTATCCAACATAATAATAAGGAATGGAATAACAATAGCTCTCTTCATGAATACGAAAGAAATAATACCCCTTACCTCAAAAGAAGACTGGATACTATAATAGTGAGGTAGCAAACTTCTCTTCTTCTTTCTCTCTATAATTTCTCTCTATAATAATTGCTCTATAGCTTTAGTGAATTGGTGAAAAATATTGAAGGAATAAGCTTCTATTTATAGAAAAATATAGTTTCGATAATTGCACATTTTGGGGCTCGAAATATTACAGTATAATACCTTCCTCTTTTCTTTCATTTTTAATTTAGTCCTACAAGTATTATCAAACTTGCACCATCTCCTCTAATAGTAAATCATATGAATCAATAGTTCCAGACATGTGAAAATATGAATTACAGTATAGTACCTCCATCTATACTTCCATTGTTAACTTAGTCATGCAAGTATTATCAATCTTGCACCAACTCCCTTAATAGTAAATGAATGTGAATCAATAGTACACACATGTGAACAAATAGTTATAATCATATGAATCAATAGCAATTAATTGCTTATTTATCCGGTTAATTACCCAATTGGTCAATATAACCTCCAAACATCAATTATTATCGAAATAAATGTCGATTTTCACTAACACTAATAATTCCAACACAAGGAATTATCAATTTTAACTTTAATCAACACGAACTTATTCATCATTAATATTATAACTCACAATATTTAACAACCAGGTAGTTCCCAGGAAAGAGAGGGTTTTTCGATAAGAATTTCTCCTTATTGGCGCGGAATTAGGTGACCAAACCTCTCCTTGACATAACTTCTAGACATTGTCAATATTTCAAATTTGCCGTCTCAATTATTGATTTAATAATAATAAATATTATGCAGATAATATTGTGACAACAATTGAATCAATAATATGAGAGATATGATGCAGCAATTACTGTAGCAATAATTGAGTATAACTGAGTGACTTCTTACATAAGCATTAATAATCAATACCATGTGCTACTATGCAACCACGCATATTATTGTACTTTTACCACCGGGTAGTTCAACAGTTTAACGGTAAAACTTTCACCGTTATTTTTATAAAAAGATATTTCTGTCGTTTTTTAGCTACGATAATACTTCCGTTGTGGGGTTCACCAATGAATGTGCCGTCGTACGAATATTCCCTGTTAAAATGAATATTCCTCGACCAAATGAATATTTCCCGACACAACGAATATTTTATAACAACTTGCTTACTTTGTAAAATTTTCAAATATCACCCTTAACTTTAAACTTTTATCAATTTAACTATTTACCAAAATAAAAAAATTGAATACTTTTATTTCATAAAATTCGGGATCTCACAACCATCCTTGCTGGTTTGGGAGGATTCAATACCGTAATTGGAACTCTATCCACTGCTCCAATTAATCATATTAACCTCCTCTTCTTTGTTTTGAGGAAGAGGGTTGTCTTGCACATGCAGTTGGTCGGGTTTAGTCACCATGATCTCACCGTTGTCGATCAAATCCTGGATCTTGTGTTTCAAGGCCCAGCAATCCTGAGTATCATGTCTTTGAGCTCTAGCATGATAAGCACACTTCCGGGTAGCATTGAAACCCTTCCCATTTGGGTTGGCTGGTGGAAGAAGATGTGTAATTTTCTTTTGAGTTGTCAGAAGATTGAGAATATTATCGAGTGAGTCTCCTAGGGGTGTGAACACTTGGTTGCGTCGGAGTTCTCCACTCCTTTCCAATGTAGGGTTGGAAGACTGTTCTTGAAAAAGGGAATAGTTCCTCCTCTGGATAGGCATGTTCTGACTGCCTTTCTGGCCTTGTAGTATCAAGGAAACATCCTCCTCTGTCTTCTTATGGACCCTCCTGGGGTTGTTTCCATAACTTCCAGACTGGATGTGCTTAGCAACAGCTTTTAAAGCGGCTAGATCCTGAATCTTTCCTGACTTCAATCCCATCTCAGCCATATCTCCATGTTTAATCATTTCAGAAAATGGCTTGCCAATGCCAGCTAAGACTCTCTCATAGAAGGGAGCTTTTTGTATGTCTATGAAGGTCATAACCATTTTCGACTCAGTCATAGAAGGAGTAACTTGAGCAGCAAGGCGCCTCCACCTTTGAGCATACTCTCGGAAAGACTCATTGGCATGCTTCTTGACCTTGGTAATTTGGTACCGGTATGGAGCCATCTGAGACCAAAAACTGTACTGATTGAGGAAGGCATGGGCTAGCTCCTCCCAACTATGGATCTTAGAATTGTCTAATCTTCTGTACCACGTTCGGGCTTCTCCAGTTAGACTCTTTTGAAACAGCTGCATTCTGAGCTTTTCATCTTCTGCATAAGATCCAAGTTCTCCAATGAATACCTTCAAGTGTGTGTAAGGATCTCCCAACCCGTCATACTTTTCAAAGTCGGGAGTTTTGAACCTCTCTGGATAATGAACACCAGGGAATATACAAAGGTCAGCATATGAAATACTCCCATGTGCTCTAATTCCTTTGATAGACCAAATGGTCTCTTCCATTTGAAGGACTTTTTTTTTCTGATATCACCAGTGTTTAGATCTTCTTTGAGATGGGTGACTTTAGGGATTTTATTAGTTTTGTCTAGCTGAGACTCAGGTATGTGAGCTTCTTTGTCCAGACCTTGGGTTCCTCCATGTGCAGAGGATTCTATATGTACGGGTATTCGTGGACCATGAGTAGAATGATGTAATTCTTTAAGCAGAACAACCAACTCTATAATTTGGTTGCTTAGTCCTTCGAACTCATCACGAGTGACAGGAGTAGGACTAGATTGGCCAGATGTAGCCATGGTTAGTTATAGGCTTTTTGCCTTTTTGGACTTTGAATGGGTAGTAAGTCCAATTGTTTCCCTAAAAAAACATGTAGTTTAGTCTTAGGGAATGTATAAATGTTTACATGCTATGTGATGTGTCCGTTATAGGAGTATTATCCTACAAAACGGATGTTAGCTGTTTGTAAGATAGCATGGTAAAAAAGAAATGCATGTACACATTTTCCTTTATACTTTCCATTACAATGAGATTGACATGGAATGAAATTACAAGTAATTGATTTTACAAGTAACTAAAAATGGAAAGCATCAAGAGACTTTCCTCCGCATTTGGTTTATCAGAGGTTGACCTATCTTAGGTTACTCTCGCGGCTTTTTAGCATGAAGGTTCCCAAATCATCGCAATTTACTTGACGGGAAGTTAATCCGGTCTTTCAACTGGAGCGAATTTGGGTGGTGCCTTTCCTGAGCCTCATTGGAATTAGTCTCCCTACGAGTCCAGTAATCAAACACCGATAGGATAACGTCCTGGTGGAGGAAACACACAATATTCATTTACATTCAACATATCTCACCGTATGAAATGATGACATATGCAAAGCACTAATACCATATACAGATATAGTGTAAAACATTAAGTGCAGTAAGTAAATGCATTCGTACACATTCATCAAAAAATGTAAATGCAATATCCACACGCAAGTATATAATAGTTTTGAAAAGTTTGTAGTAACGGCTTAAGTCCTATTGTTGAGTCCCCAGCAGAGTCGCCACATATCGACGTCGTGATTTTTATTGTCCCTTTTTTGTTCTTATCTTTTGGTGTTCTCATGTTAGGTGAGATTTGTTTGAAAATATAAGTAGTGAAGAGATCCGACATTTATATGTCGACGATTTGACTGTAAGAGTCGCCAGTTGGTATTTTTAAATGGTTGCACCAACTCAACTAAGAAAAGGTTTGCACATTAACCACGTGATGTAACACTGTTTGACAAGTCTGTGAAACCGAGATTCGTTAGGGTTTGGGGACTTGATTATGCGGAGGGAAGGTGTTAGGCACCCCTGACATCCGTGTTACCACGGTGACCGCCACTTTTCAATTAAATTGTTATAAGAATGTGTGTGTGTGTGTGAGTGTGGGGGGGGGGGGGGTCAATGTGCAGTTATTTGGAAGTAGTGCTATGACTCGTTTGCACCTATATATAAAGGGTTTGAATTTGTATAAAAGTTCAGTTTTAACAAGATATAGCAATGATGTTTTGTAAAAGAGGTTCTTCAAACCCTTACGCTCAATAGTAATTGAGGCCTTTGATACTTCCATTTTATTAAGTGTTCGGCTTAATTGCTTTTATTTTCGAGATGTGAGGCATTCTCGAAAAAATAAGGTATATAGCAGTGCCGAACTCCTTGTGGGAATGAAAGCCATCTAAGGAAATTCTAACACCGTAAATAATGTACAAGCTGAATACAGTCGAAAATGTCCATCACAGGAACCGAATCTAGATTCAGGAGACTGAATCTATGATCACATGATTCCTAGGCTCACATGATATAGCAATTTGTATAAAAGCTGTAAACGGTTATATATATATATATATATATATATATATATATATATATATATATATATACAGACAATTGACCACCACGAAGCGAACTTCATGGGGGTAAAAATGTAAATATATTAAAGCGGTAAATATATATATAAAGACACGATCAACCATCATGAAGCACCTCCATGGAGGATCTGGAATGTAAATAAAGCAGTAAATACGATCAACCGCCATGAAGTAAACTTCAGGCGGGACAAAATATAAATAAAGCGTAAAAGGCCACGCAAGTGAACTCCAGAACTGACAGAATATAAATATATATATATATATATATATAAAAGCGATAAATGCTCCTGGATATAAAATTGGGGCTCATCGAGCGAGTTCGACAACAGCTTATATATATATATATATATATATATATATATATATATATATAAAAGCAATAAACGCTCTGGATGTAAATCCAGGCTAATCGAACAGAGTTCGACAACAGTTTATATATAATTATATATATATATATAAGCAATAAACGCTCCGGACGTGAGTCCAGGCTCAATCGAGGCATAACTCGATAATGTTAGTCCATATATATAAATATATATACAAAACGAAATAAAAAGCCACGGACCGAAGTCCGGGTATACACACGCAACACGACTCTCAACGTGAAGAACGGTGTGTGCAAAATGTGGAGAAAAGGATTTACGAATGGTATGAAGGCTTGCAGTAGACTTCCAAAGAAGACTTTAATAGCTTTAAATGAATGAACACTCGGTTCCCATTGGTAAAAAGTAGCAATATATGAGCTCACAAGTGTTTAAAATGAGAAAGCACTCAGTTTGTGTGTACAAAGAAAATTGGACAGGGCTTCCTCGTCGTTTTCTCTTATAAAATGGCCACCCCAAGCCCTATATTTATAGAGGGGGGAGCCGCAGGTGCACTTGCAGCTGCTCGGGGTGCTCCAGGCTCTGTGGGTCCTGCCATCTCAAAGTACGTGCACGGATGCAACATGTTGTCCACTTGAACTTTCAAAAATTCAATTCGGGCATCTGATTGAGGTGTATAAGACCTTTTTTAGAGTACTGTTGTCGAGAACTACACAAATGACATGGGATTAGAGGTTGTGCGAAGTCACAAAGATGGGACCATTCCCTTGGTCTTCAAGCTTCAAATTCAATCCGGTGTGTTGTCCTGTGTAGTAGTCACTCGGGATTTGAGTCATTTGGTTCTTGTAGGACACTGCTGTGTAGAATGTATATAGAAATGTGTTGAGATGGTGAGCATGTGGGATCGAGGTGGAAAAATGATGATTTTTCCCCTCACCAAGGTTATCTCCAGTTTGGGCTGATAAAGCAGTTGTTGCTCAGGGTTATCTCTGAGATTGGGCTGCTACAAGTACTGGATGTCCTCAGGGTTATCTCTGAGGTGTGCCTGACCTCTCTGGGGTTATCTCTGAGTTTCGGACTTAGTGCCTTGGGGTTATCTTCAAGGTTGAAGCTGATTGCTGGGATTGAGATGAGCATCTCCGGGGTTATCTCCGGAATTATAACTGCACTCCTCGGGGTTATCTCCGAGGTTGAGACTGAAATTCCCGGTGTTATTTATGGGATTGAATATCTCGGGGTTATCTCCGAGATTGAAAAGGCTTCTCTAGTGGGATTTCCAGAACTGGAACTGTTTTGTCCTTCTGGGTTATCTCTGAAAGACGATTCTACCCTCCTACAATGTTAGTAATAGGAATGCAAAATTTTAAGTGTCTACAGATGCCCCTCTTTATCATATTCATGCAGTGCAATGGCATGGATACGATAAAGAATACTAGACACTTGAAATGAGATAAGATAATTATGATGCAATGTACAACAGCATGAAATGTATGATGCAATGTGATTTTTTGGACCATTTTCCAACAGGATGTGATGACTGTTTGCTCCCACGACTTTTGATGGGGGCTGAAGTTATCACTGATGACTCTGGTGAAATGCTTGGATGTGTGATCCAAAGTTCTCAGGAGCTTTCAGGATGTTGACATTGGGGTTATCACCAAAGTCTTTAATCCTTAGTATAGACTTTCCACTGAAGATGTATCTCTCATGTACAAGAGACTCTGTGGGGATTTGTTTTGTCTGACGAGACCTTGTATAACATATTCCATCATCGGTCCTCCCCGATGAGGATGGTCCTTCCTGGTTTTTGTCGCCAGGTCCTTCTGATGCTCTGTCGGAGTTACTGCCAACAGTCTGTGTTGCCAGGGCCATCTAAACTTCGTTGACATGTTCATCAACGGATGAGATCCCTATTGGATAGTGTCAAGGCTGCTTGACCTTCGTCGACGTGTACATCAGTGGCTGAATTGAATGAAATCCCTGCTGGGGAATTTGTTGGAGTTACAACCTCAAACTGACGGCATCAGACCTTTTTGAGGTATTGCCGAGTGTAGTTTTCAACAGCTGTGATCATCAGTATAGTGAACCCTATGTCTGGGCGAATACCAATAAGTGATGTATAGACCCGTAGTTTGGTCTTGCAAAAAACCCAGATTTCAAGCTATTCCGCTCAATTGCGTAACGTTTTTATTCCTGATTTGGCCTTTTTAGCTTATAAGATCTCCTTTGCAACTTGAACTGGACCAAGCCGGAGGGGTGAGCCCCACCCAGTAGAGCTGCAAGTACACCTGCGGCCAACCGTGGGTGTACTTGTAGGCTTATTGGCCTTTCACAAGTCATTCTAAAGCTGTGCCACATAGAAAATCCAAGATCTCTTCTTCAGATCTGCTAAGTTCGGGCGTCTTTCTACAAAATTTGTCATCGTACAAGTGCTCTACACTGTCCTGGTAACGTATGCATGTCTTCTTTTCCAGTTTTTATCCGTTGGAAAATGACTTATCACATGAAATGCATCTAAACACATAGTAGTGAATTTGTATGCTCATATGACTTGATAAAAAATATTCAACATAGTAAATGTTAGTATTTAACCATGCTGAACATAATGATGTGAAAAAATTTGACTTTTGAAACAGTCAAATTAGCACCTTTTTTTGCTATTTCTTATCTTATTTGAGGACAAATGAGCTAAGGTGAAAAAGCAAAGTAATCCTGGTAATTAGGCTACCCTTACGGATTATGTCTTTGATATATGTATGTATGTAGGATGTTTATGACTGTGGGTAGGTGTGCTACTGAATGGCCACCTAGTCATGCCTATGTGCATGTGGATAGTCATATTTACAAAGGGGACTATGGCAAAATTTTTCCAAAATGTAGGCATTGGATAGACATGCATTTTTAACTCTACTGTAGGCACATGTTAAAATAATGCATGCATGCATGTAGTCATAAAAATGCATTTGAAAAAGCTCTAGGATAGAGTTTACCACACCCTATCTGAGGTAATTTGGAGATTTGTGTCCAGATATATATATATATATATATATATATATATATATATATATGGATCCGGATCAGCCGAGTAGTTCCCGTAGGACCACTTCTGGTGTGCTGAGGAGGGCTTCTGATGCGCCTCGACCCCATTCCATTAGACTGCCTCGTCGTCTGGCGGAGGCGGTGATTCATCCTATCCGGGTTGATATACCGGATGTGGAGGACGAGGAGGAAGATGTACCGGTTATGGACCTCGCTCCTGCTGCTCATGTTCCCCGTAGGGATCTTCCAGGCATTTAGGTGACGATTCCAGAGCTTCTAGATGATTTGAGTCGACACCCCTCAGTTTACTTGCATGCAAACGAGGTACAAGCTGGATTTTGATCTTCCTTTTTTCCTATTAATGAGGAGTTAAGGTTCTGATGTTGATCAGCTTTGTAATGCAGGTTCCTGGCTTCATATAGCCTAGAGGGAACTGGTTCAGCATTCACTCCACGTATCAGGCTCTGCATCCTGACTATCGAGCGATTGTGCACGGCTGGGGCTTTGAGGCATTCTTTTTCATCCTCTCCCGTCGTTGTCCCTGGGGTTACCTCAGGGCATTATCTGAGTGCTAGTTTCACCAGACTCAGTCTCTCCATTTGTTAGACTGTGAGGTGATGATAACGCCGATGGATTGGCGGTTTATCACCGGTATGGAGTTTGGAGGGGCGCTTGATGCCTTGTCTGTGAATATTACCCCGATGCCATTAGATCCTTCTTTAGGAGTCTCGGTGAGGCGCTTCGAGGCGACGATCCGTCTGAGGTCCTTTGAGCGTAGATGCTATGAGCGGGCTGTTGAGTGAGCCCATGTCCGATGATGTGAGAGTCAGGGATCGCATTCTTCGACGATTGTTCCTGATAATCATTAGGGGCTGCTTCATAGCTGATAACTCTTTCACGGTGTCATTCGCTTTGGTCAATGCTACATGAGATGTAGATCGTATTGGAGAGTATTGTTGGGTCACCAACTTTTAGTTTTATTTTGATGATAACAATAATTAGTAAATAAATTAATTAAAAGGGCAGAATCCTCTCAATTGGATTTATATTATAATTGTTTTAATTATTTTATTTATTTTGACCAAAAATATTTTCTAAATCTTATTTAATTGATTGTCTTGATCTTTGATAATTTAATTTGGTGACATTCTTTTTGGGACAAAAGCCTTATCAATTCATGTATGTGCTGAGATATAATTATGTGAGAATTCATTACATGAACAAGCTTTGACCGAATGGAACTTGAAAATGGTCATTAAACGAATTATTGCTTATTGACCAAAATAGAAAAATTATATATATATATATATATATATATCTTTGTAAAAACCGTGGAGCTACTAGTTTAGTTGGCTTATTGATTAAATTAAATGCTAGCTTTTAATTATTTGAACATTAATTATCAAGTATATTATGTATATTATATTATATATAATATGGCGTGTGTGTGTGTTAAAAGAGTGTGTGTGTGACGTGTGTGTGCATATAATATATATATATATATATATATATATATATATATATATATATATATATATATATATATTAATTACATGTGTATTATATATATAAACCAAATGTGCGTGCATGAATTGGTAATTTATTTTACAAACTTACATATGGTCAAAATGAACATTAAATGCCAAAGTTGTCAAAATTTATGGGCGGAAAATTGATTTTGATACATGTGGCAATTCATGTGTCTATAAATCTCAACAATTATTTTATTTTAAAATTGGGTAAAATTATTTTATTGTTATATATATATATATATTTAATTATATATACCAAAAACCGTATATATATTATTAAATATATATTATATTATAATCATTATGTTTTATATATATATATATATATATATATATATATATATATATATATATATATATATAAAAGAAGTTTAAATGTTTGTACTAGCATATATTCATTAAAACCCATGTGCTGGCAAGTTGTTTTTATTTTTAAAACCATGCATACATTTTCTTTTTTAAGTGTATTATGTTCCAATATATATAGTATTATAAGTCATATACTCCAAAATACATATAAGTCATGTTGGTGACTTTCTTATGGGACAAAGACATGTGGAGAATTAGACATAAATGAACTTTGAATTCTTGACCGAATTTGTTTGAAGTCTTGACCGAATTAATGCTTGGTTTTAAATGAACATTAAATGCAAGGTAAGTGAAGTTTTGCCCGGGCGGAATTGAAACTTCTACCGTGTAAAAATTGTTTTTCATCTGAACCGTCCATTTAAAAATTAATCATCTCAATCATTAATTTCAAATTAAATTTTAAAAATTACCATTTTACCCCCGATTTCAAAAATCTATAAATAGGAGGCTTTTCTTCATTTTTAATTTGTCAATTCACTTTCAAGAAAAGCTTATTTCTCTCCCACATACTCCCTCTCTAAAAAGCTTTGATTATTTGAGAAGAGGAAATTGGTCTAAGAAAATTGAGATAAGTTGTTTGATTTATTTATTTGAATTATCTCTTGCTTATTTATATTTATAGATATACGAATATAAATTGTTCTACACAATTCTATATATCTATATTTCATCTATTTATCAAATAAAAGGATACTTGGGCGCCGCAAGGCTACGGAGATAAACCTCTACGGAGAGGAATCCAACCGTATGATTCCTTATAGTCTTCAATAACTTTTTATTGATATTATTTATATAAATATCGTAAAATAGATACGATACTTGATAGCTCAAAACAACACTGAACTACTGCTCCAAAAAAAGTAGTCATCCGAACCGGATTTGAGAATCATAGTGATCTATTGAAAATATTTATATAAATATCAATTAATAAAATTATACAATCTGTTATATACTTGGGCGCCATGAAGGCTACGGAGATAAACTCTCTACGGAGAGAATCCAACCGCATTTGATTCCTTATAGTACCAAGTGACACTATTTATAAAAGTTCACATAATAGATAAAATATTGTTATATATTGTTTGAGTTAAACAAAAATATTTGTTATATCAAGTATTGCTTAACTGATTTATGTATTATACTTGATATCTGTCATCACAAGTATTTTTTTCATAAATTTATTTATTAATAAAATACTTGTTGCATAATATAAAAGTTATTTAAACTTTTATTTCACAAACTTAAGTGAATATATCTGCTTAAATAGAAGCATATTTTATTCAAAGCTTAAAATAACTTATTTGCTTATCAGAAGCATTTTCACTCTAAAAGTTGTTTAAATTTAAAATGACTTTTTCTTTACTCATAAAGAATAAATAATTCTTTATAAATTTGCATTAAATTTATATATCTGCTTAAACAGAAATATTTTTGAATAAAAGCTAAAATTGACTTATTTGCTTATTTAAGAAGCATCTTTTCACACAAAATATAAAAGTTATTTAAACTTTTATAAAAGTGCATAATTTACATATTTGCTTACACAGAAGCATTATTTAATCTAAGTACAAATTACTATCTGCTTACGAAGAAGCATATTTTCTCAAGTATAAAAGTCTTTGAACTTTTATAAATATATATTTGCTCTTTAATTGATATCTGCTTATTTGAGAAGCATCAATCTGTATTAAATTATATCTGCTTATTTAAGAAGCATCCATATATACTAAATTCATATCTGCTTATTTAAGAAGCATTAATCTGTACTAAATTCTTATCTGCTTATTTAAGAAGCATTTTGTTGTAAAATCATTTGTATAAAGAGAAATAGTCAGAGTTAGTTTATTTTATGTACACATGAGAAAAGATTTAGTAATTCTTGACCAAGACCGAGTCTTAGAGAGGTCGGTGGGAAGTTGGGTCTCTAGTGTACTTGTGAGGTGAGGAAGAGGTTTGTTGTTTCAAGACCAGATCATAGAATAGAACTGAACTCAAAAGGAAGTACAACTAAGCTTGAAGAGGGAGCGGGGAGCTTGCTGTCCAAGATAGATTAGTTGGGAACAGTTGGAAGTTTGACTATAAAACTTTGTAAAGGCTTCTCCGCCTATTGAAGGAGTATTTATTACTGATAGTAATAGGATCTCAAGTCTTGGAGAGGAGCTTGAGGCGGGCGTAGCAAGATACAGGATGTATGTTGTGAACAGGACAAATCTACATGCATTATGTGATTGATTTTTTACTGTCTTGTATATTAATTTCTAACATTGCAAATTAATTATACAAAAAATTAAAAAGGCCTAAGATAAATTTTAATGTGTAATAATCTATTCAACTCCCCCTTCTAGATTATTATTGGACTTTCATTTGGTATCAGAGTAATGCTCTTTAACTTGTTTGTTGAGTAAATACAGGCATACCTAAGAGTAGATCCATCTATAGCCTACAATGCTACTAGTTGCGGAGAAGGATTATCAATGACCAGACCTCCACTATTTGATGGTACAAACTTTGCCACCTGGAAGAGCAGATTCAAAATCTATGCCAAATCACAAGGAATCAAAGTTTGGCTTGCAATAGAACGAGGTGTAAAAGTTTTGACAAAAATCATGGGAGAAAAGATCATTGAGAAAGATGTTGATGAATTCACTACTAATGATGAAAAGGCTATGAACATTGCATCCCTAGCTGAACAAGTGATGACTAGTGCTCTCATTGAAAAAGAATACAAAAGAGTTAGCAATTGCAAGAATGCAAAAGAAATCTGGGAAAAATTGATTCTAACTTATGAAGGAACCAGTCATATCAAAGAAACCAGAAAAGATGCTCTAATCCAAGAGTATGAAAGTTTCAGGCTGGAAGAAGGTGAAAAGATCATTGATATAGAAACACGTTTTTCTAGAATCATTGATGAACTGGAACATCTGGGGAAGGCATATACAACTAATGAGAAAAATAGAAGGATTCTCAAAGCCCTTCCATCCATCTGGAACATGAAGGTTATTGTGACACCCCCAAATCTAGGTACTTCATTCCCACATGATTTGGTGCTCACTTATCAAAATATTACATCTAACTACCCATAATCAAAGGATAAGGACGTAATTTAAATAACTTAAACAATCATCTTTCCCATTAAAGGGTTACATCATAATCTCAAAATAAATTCCAAGTAATCTAACCTTAAAATTATTACATAAGTTTGCAGAATTCATCATAAATTAAAACAAGTCCTTAACATAATTCATTAAAATAAAATTCTCTTAAGTCTTCAATATTTGGACAGCTTGCCCTTTCCTTTGCTAGTAGACAGCTCATCGACTTTCTCAACTTTAGCTGCAGTGTTAAATGTAAGAGTAAGCAAACAATTGCTCACTGATATAGGAAGTAGTAATAATAACAACAAGTGAATGAACAACGAATGCTAGCAATAATGAACTTGTTCTGAGATTTAAGAATAGAACATAAGTTCGAAATTAATGTCTGAGGGTCTTAAGACCACGAACTATGTCTCCAGTATATAGGTATTATTACCTTAACCTTAACAGTCATTAGACTATACAAACCCTTCTTAGCGTACTTAGGGGGATCAGCCCTTTGTACCATGTATTGTGCATAAACATCTAAACGTTACACGTACAAAAATACCCTATATTAGGGTTGTTCGTCTCAGTTTGAACTTAGAATTTCCGCACTCAAGAAAGTTTAGTTTGGAGCTAGCTTATTAGTGTCTCTAGAATTTTAGAACACTATTCAACTTTCATCAATAAAGGTTTAATACGAGATTGTATAACTGAACAAGGCTATTAAAGTCAAAGATCGGATATCAACAATATATATAACTGAATAACATGATATACATGCAATGTGTTATATTTAAAGGAGTTTAGAACAATCTTCTATGAATCAATGTATTAGGACAATATATATGCTTTGAATGATAATAAGGAAAGTAAAGCTCGCTCGATGTAACGAATTAGGTTACAAGAGCTTGCACAAACATACTCAAGATAAACTAGGCTTGCTCAACCTTACAAGAATTTTAGGAACTTGTACAATAACAATTTAGGAATGGGAACATGTATTCAATATGAAAAGAATGAAGTTCGAAAACTTGCTCAATGTAAAGAGTTAAGGTTTAGGAACTTGCCTTGCTTGTAAGCTATACAAACGTAAAATAATCTCCAATTACCCTACACATATCATTGAAATTGTAACACCCCGAATTTTATGAAATAAAAGTATTCAATTTTTCTTATAATTACAATTCAGTAAATGGTTAAATTGATAAAAAGTTAAAGTTAAGGGTGATATATGAAATTTTTTCAAAAATACATGAAGTGGTTATAAAATATTCATTGTTGTTTGGGAATATTAGTTTGGTCGGTGGAATATTCTTTCTGTTGGGAATATTAAATGCACGACAGTAAATAGTCATTTAATGGGCCCCATAATGAATAAGCGTCGGATGAAGAAAAAGACAAATTTAAGTTTTATAAATAACGGCATAGTGGTTCTGATTAACATCATTGGAATACCCGTGGGTAAAGTAAAAAAATGTCTGGCGTTGTTGCACAAAGAGCACCACGGTATTGCGCATTATTTTAGAATTATTGATTCTTACGTAAGAAGGCACTACTCAATAATTATTACGATGGTATTGTTCGATATTTTATTGATTCAATAATTCTTTGCGTTGATATTTTATTTTATTTTAATAATTGTCACTACACAAATATTTTCCATTATCGAGCAATAATTCATATTATCCTGAATAATATTATTAGATAACATTATTGGCAATGTCTAGAAAGTTACGTCTAAGGAGAGGTTTGGTCACCTAATTGCTTGCGCCATGAAGAGAGAAATTTCTATTGAAAGCCCCTCTTTCTGAGGAACTACTGTTGCGATCTTGTGATTCTGTAATATTATTTGTGAATAATTAATTATTGATTTATATGATGAGGAAAATATTAATTTTATGTGGATATAGATGGAGAAAATTTTAATATAACAATTGTTGAAAATTAATATTTTATCTTTTTCTAATAAAATAATTCATTTAAATATATTATTTTAATAATATATTAACGGTGATATTTTTATAATGAATGTGGGATATATAAGTATATGAGGAGGAAGAATATTTTTGTGGCATTAAATGTTTAACACATATTTTGTGTGTTGGTGGACACAATTATTGACCGAAATTTGATTATAGCCTGTAAAATCGCCCGGTTTGTGGATTTCAGTCAATTTCTGTTTGGAATTTGGAAAAAATTTCTTCTGCAAAGTTGTAGAGAATTGAAATTCCTATAAAAAGTTGCGAGATTCAAATTTTCTGACAAAAGGACTATTTATTGTGAATTATTGAAGTTCCGAAGTTCCGAAATAATTGATTTTTGGAAGTTTAAAATATTTTTAATTACAAAAACGTTTTTTACATTGTTGGGACTCATTTAACATGTGATATAAATGTGTTGAGAGCTGAAATTCAGATTTCAAATGATGCGTATAATATTTGTATAAATAATATTAATTTATTAAATTTTCTACTTTGGTGTTCTAGCGATTTCCTATAAATAGGTGTCTAATGAATTGAAAATCACACCCGGAAATCAAGTTTTCTCTCTATATTATCGAGCGTATTCTTGTGAGTATTTTGAGTATACTTTGAGTATTGCTATACGGTGCAAGTTCAAGTCATAGCCTATATCCGGTGTTTCAGCTAGAAGTATAAATCTTTTGAGGTAAGAGATTTTAAGGGTTGTTATGTTTTTCATGTTTCGTAACTTTTCAGACCTTCAAAAATTCTAAAAAAATTTGAAATGATAGTTTAATGATTTTTGGTGATTGTGTCCAAAAATGGCGATTTTTGGATGTATAGATTAAGAATTATGGATTTTATGAGAAAAGACTATTTTAAAAGTAAACGCTTATAACTCCTTGTGGTTAACTCCAAAATTGATGAAATTTTTATTAGAAGTATATCTATATAATATCAAGATTATACCACTGAATTTGAATTTTTTAGATAAAAGTACAATTTATGATAAATGTACAATTTTTAGATATTATATCTATATAATATCAGTATATCAGTTATTGGTGATGAGATCTTATGAGTTTGGCATTTTTAGATGATTAAATGCATTAATTATTAAAGTATAAATAATTGGAATAAATTGTTTATAAGCCTAAGAAATGATTAAAATATTGTGGTAATAATAATAATATTAAATTATGAGATTATTAAGTGAATTATAATATTTTAATTAAGGTGTTATGAGATCATTGATTTATGAATCTTACTCTTGAGATTGAATCTATATGTTGATTATATTATTTTTATATAACATTCTTATAACCCTAATGATGATATTTCTCTTTAACTTGAGTGTAAAGATGGGTAGATTGTTGGTATGATCATGACTATAGGTTCTCTTTGTGATGAGTTCAAAGTTGAATTGTTGGCCAATTTATGATCATGACCATTGAATTTATAATTGAATATCTTTAGCTTAAGTGCAATGGTGAATTGATCAACATATATGGTTATAGTTATGGTTTATATAAATTCTGAAATGATTATGGATTTCTTTTAGATATGAATATCTTTGGCCTGTAGTGCAAAGATCAATTATTGATGAATATCTTTGGTCTGTAGTGCAAAGATCAATTATTGTTGAATAGCTTTGGCCCGTAGTACAAAGATGACCTGTTGTTGAATATCTTTGGCCTGTAGTGCAAGGATGAAATGATTATGTATTTCTTTGAGATATGAATATCTTTGGCACAGTAGTCTGCAAAAGATGACTTGTTGTTGAATATCTTTGGCATGTAGTGCGAGGATGAATTGTTGATGAATATCTTTGGCGTGGTAGTGCAGATGAATTTATTAGTATGATTATGAGCAGAACCGTAATTTGGTATAACCATGATCTTTGATGTTTGGTGATGAAAATTATCTTAGATTACGGATGAGAAGAGAAATTTAGAATCACAATTATGATTATGAGTTATTCATATGATTGTGGAAAGGAATTGTTGATTGATGTTCTGAGGATAAAATATTGTTGGTGGACTTTTAACATGAAGAAGATAATGGACTTTATGGTCTATTTGACTCTTCTAATGGATTGCTTTCGTTCATTTGCAACTATGGTTGAAAAGTTTTATCATCTACCATATGTTCTCAATCTACGATTTATTCTTTGTTGAAGACTATTGATAATTTATTTATCTTTAGTCATGATATTCTTTATTGAGCTAGTTGTGCTCACCATACCTTCACAATTCCTTTCGGGTAATAAAAGTGTAAATTTGGGACAAGCGGGGAATAACGGGGAATAGAGCGGTGGTCTATAGATGTTGAGGTGAGGTGAATTCAACTTTGGAAGGGTGTTTTGTCACTATTATACAAGATGTCTAATGACATACAACCTCGTGTCATCATAAAGACGAGGATGTGCTCATCCACTTCTTTGAGTATATTTACAAGCACTACCTATATAATCTTGGTGTTTGTTTGGAGTATAATTCCCAATTAGAGGCAGTGGAGATAATGATATGTCGAGAGAGACTGCTTGCCATTGGGAAGAATATGATAGTAGTCTTCTCGTTTTTCTTTGGGGTCTATTAGGTTGACGAAGATAATTACAGTAGCCATATGATATCTATAATAACCTGAGCGCATGGCCTCCCATGTACGAAGGTTTCCTTGAGCACTTCCCAAAGATTCTAATTTCTAAAACAGTTTTCGACTATACCTTTATGTAAGGTGTCATTATAAGATGCTGTCCACGGTTGGGACATGAGTCACAGTTGATATATATTTGTATCCAAACTCACAATATATGTGTTGTTGTATTTTGCACGATAATTATTGTAATAAAGTTGTAGTTATTTTCTGTACCATGTATTTGACGACTCAAAATGGGTTGGATGGAATGGACTTATTTCGGGGGCGTTACATTTGGTATCAGAGCTTAGGGATATGATCTCTGGCGGAGATCGGGATTAGAACTAGGAGGAGAGATGAGTAAATCCTTAGCTAGTGTGTCCTACCTAAGCTTATTTGTTGGTCGATCATAATATCGGGATATTATGTGATATGTTAATTTGTTCAATTAACCCTTGTTTTGAAGTTTGTATTCTAGAATGATATCTGAAATCGGAGATGAGCATTGGAGAAATTATGATGGCGGGGAAGATGGAATCAAATGAAAGCAAGGTATTCTCAACTCTTTGAAATACCGAGTACGTAAATTTCGGGGCGAAATTTCATAACGAGGGAGATTATAAGACCGAATTTTATGAAATAAAAGTATTCAATTTTTCTTATAATTACAATTCAAAGAAATGGTTAAATTGATAAAAAGTTAAAGTTAAGGGTGATATATGAAATTTTTTCAAAAATACATGTGGTTATAAAATATTCATTGTTGTCGGGGGAATATTACGTTTGGTGGTGGAATATTCTTTTTACATTTGGGAATATTAAATGCGGTGACAAGTAGCGATCATTTGTGGGCCCATAACATAATAAGCTGTCGATGAAGAAAAAGACAAATTTAAGTTTTTATAAATAACTTGCAGTAGTGGTTCTGAGATTAACATTTGTTGGAATACCGGTGGATAAAGTAAAATGTACGCGTTGTTGCCACGTAGCACACGGTATTGCACGATATTTTTGAATTATTAATTCTTACGTAAGAAGACACTACTCAATAATTATTACGATAATTCTTTATTCAATTATTTTATTGATTCAATAATTCTTTGCGTTGATATTTTATTTTATTTTAATAATTGTCACTACACAAGATTTTCCATTATCGAGCAATAATTCATATTATCCGAATAATATTATTAGATAACATTATTGGCAATGTCTAGAAAGTTACATCTAAGGAGAGGTTTGGTCACCTAATTGCGGCTTGATGAGGAGAAATTCTTATTGAAAGCCCCTCTTCCTCTGAGAAGCGGCACAGTTGCCCGATCTTGTGATTCTGTAATATTATTTGTGAATAATTAATTATTGATTTATATGATGAGGAAAATATTGATTTTATGTGGATGTAGATGGAGAAATTTTTAATGTGACAATTGTTGAAAATTAATATTTTATCTTTTCTAATAAAATAATTCATTTAAATATATTATTTTAATAATATATTAACGGTGATATTTTATAATGAATGTGGGATATATAAGTATATGAGGAGGAAGAATATTTTGTGGCATTAAATGTTTAACACATATTTTGTGTGTTGGTGGACACAATTATTGACCAAATTTGATTATAGCACGTAAAATCGCTTGGTTTGTGGATTTGGTCAATTTACATTTTGGAATTTGGAAAAACTTTCTTCTGTAAAGTTGTAGAGAATTGAAATTCCTATAAAGAGTTGCTAGATTCGAATTTTCTGACAAAAGGGCTATTTATTGTGAATTATTGAAGTTCCGAAGTTTCGAAATAATTGATTTTTGGAAGTTTAAAATATTTTTAATTACAAAAACATTTTTTACATTGTTGGGACTCATTTAACATGTGATATAAATGTGTTGAGAGCTGAAATTCAGATTTCAAATGATGCGTATAATATTTGTATAACTTCTAGCTCCGTTCTTGCCATCTCCGTTAGTAACTCACTCTGAGTCGTTAACATCGATAGCTTTTCCCTACCCTTCCTACTTAACGCGTCAGCTTCTACATTTACCTTCCATGTATGATATAATATATCACAGTCATGATCCTTTATCCATTCCAATTATCTTCTCTACTTCATATTCAACTCTTTCTGTGTGGAGATATATTTCAGACTCATAGAGTCCGTGTATATCTCACACTTCTCCCCCGTATAAATACTATCTTCCGATTTTTAATTCTAAAACTACAGCTTCCAATTCTAGATCATAAGTAAGATAGGCCTCCTCATAATTCTTTAACTGGCGTGATGCATACGTAATAACATTGCCATGCTATATGAGTACGCAACCCTGTCTTCTATGTGAAACATCGAGATACACTATAAAATTCCCCATATCACCTGATAAAGACAATACAGATGCCTCACTTAACCTTCCTTTTAGCTCCTGAAAACTATTTTCTCCCTTCTCATTCCCAACATACTTCTCAATAATAAATATTGTCTATCTCTTTAAGCTACAATTCACACGTAGTGAATTCCATATCCAACTTCTCCCTCCATAGTGTTTCTCACACTATCTCGAAATGTTCAGCGTGATCTTTTGACGTCTTAAATTAGACTAGAATATCACCAATGATCATTACGACACCCTCATCCAAATATTATTTAAACAGTCTGTGACGCTAATGGTACTTTCAACCATAGCACCTCACAAGAGTACCTATCAATTTTCCACCGACTTGCTCGGCACCCATTACGGAAAGTCTAACTTTCGCACATTAGTTAACCCAAACGACATAACAAGAAACTCATCATAACTATAACAAATTCTGAACGTCGTCTTAGGTACCTCCTCCTTCTTCCTTACTTTCATCCGACTATACCCCGTACGCAAATCTATCTTAGAAAAATTCTTTGCCCTCTTCAAGTGATCAAATAGATTATCGATCCTGGGCCATGGTATTTATTCTTAACCATTAACTTACTTCTATTATGATAGTCGATACGTAACCGTAACGACTCATCCTCTTCCTTAACATCCTCCTAACTTGCGTCATGGTTAGACAACAAGAGCGTCGCGGTATTTTATTACCGTAAAATACTACCTTGGGTTACTTTGAAAACCGAAGATTTATACTTTTATTCTAACAATATATTAAAGTTCTATGGTTAATCAACTCATTCGTACCGAGAATTACTTCAAATTCTCTCAACTTTATCGGTACTTATCTACCGATACTTGCTTACATTCCTTATTCATGAAGCCTTATCTACGAATATAATTAACGAAAGTTATTTCCCCATTCTCTACCTTAACGTATAAAGGTATTTATGATCCCTTCTGAGAATGAACTTAATCACTTAGCAAACTCTCATGCTATAAAAGAAAAGTAGCACTCCAATCAAACAACACATAAGCATTCATTGTATTGTCCAGAATGATACCTGCTACTAAATCCGCTGATGCAACTGCATCATGGCTAACTTACCACTACTAACACCTTTACTTTTCTCCGTTCCCTTCTTTGGGAAATTTCTTGCCATGTGGTCCAACGACCCACATACAAAACAACCATGGTTTTTCTTAGATTTAGGATAATTGGGTAATATATGACCCTCCTGTCCACAGTTATAACAGATCAATTTCCCCTTCAGACAGACTCCTAAATGAGTCTTTCCACATGTCGTACGTGCTTCAATCCTACGTTTAGGATCCCTTTGTCCCACTTCAGTATTCCTAGAGTTAAAATTCTTTATTGTTGGTATATTGCCACTACCACTGACATTCTCTGCCTTAGTTCCTCCCTCTTCCTTGCTCTTATCTTTCCTCTCTTTGTGGTATTCGGTTAACACCTCACTACCACCCTCCGCTATAATCACCTTCTCTAGAATGGTCCTATAGGAAACACTCTGGACACCGAAATCCTACTATAGAGCCAGGGTTTCAGGCCCTGCTCCAACCTACGAGCCTTTCTCTCCTCTACTACATACTTGTTGGGAAATAATTCTCGAAGAAAACCTTCTTGAATTGTTCCGACGTTACCGCATCTATTCTAGTCCCACCCTGGTGAGCCTCCCACCAAAAGTTGGCTTCCCCTTTCATCATGTAAGTTTCAAAAGAAGTCTTTTGCGCCTCACCTACGTTGGTAATAACAAACGCATTTTCTATTTCCTTTACCCATGTCTGGGCCTCTATTGGGTCCGTCGTTCCTTTGAACTCCGGTGGACCTACGCTTTTAAATTCTTTTAAAGGTAGTCATTCTGGCTAACCTATGTTCCACAGGTACTCTACCCCCGGTTTAGTTAAATGCAGTCGTTAATAAATTAACGAACTCTTGCATAGGGTTGTTTTGACGCCCTTGATTTTCATTACGTGATTCCGCTTCCTGATTACGTCGTCTTCTCCTTGGCGGCATTTTCTGATTAAATAGAATTTCATTATTATCTATTTACTTACTTCGTTATTATTCATCTCATAACAACTCATACCATAACAAAGCATATTAAATGAAAACTTCATTATATTCATATGCTTCTTCATAGTCAAAACTATTTATAATTTGCTTACATAGCCAAAGGATATTACATTTCTATCCATGATTGAACTTCTCAAAAGTTAGGATTTACAAAAGACTACCTGTTATACTGAAAGAGGTTTTTACATCACTACGCATATATTTATAACTCTAGCTTTCTAATAATGCATAACATCGTCCTCGTGTTTCTCATTCACAATCTTCGCTACAGTATCCCGACTAATAGTATGTCGAGTTTGCCCAGACTCTATAGAATAACAAGCAACTTTAAGCTTGAAATCCTTATGAAACCTTTATTATGGATGTAAGACATCCGTGCTATCTTCCGGTCTTTCTTAATCAGTTTCTTACAAAGCTCATCGACCTCTCCCTTATAGACCTTAGCCTGCTCTATCATAAGCACCTGCCTATCGTGCTCTGACTCAAAATTTGCTTCTGCGGACACCTTAACTTCATGGAGATAATTAATCTCTTCACTCTGATTCTGCACAACTGTACTCAGTTGCACATTCTTGTCAAGTACTGCCAGATATAATGCTCTCATTGCATCTAGAGGTATTGACTCTAGTGTAGGTACCACCGTATTAACCGATGTTACCTCCATTTCCTTCTCCTCATAGACCATCATATTAAGATATGACGTTATATCCATATCTCCCTCGGAGTAGTCCTCCTCAGAAAAGTACTCCACTGTCTCTGACTCCTTTAGAATCACTAATGGTACCTCCGCCAATGGCATGGGTACATGCTCTACTCTGTTCACAGTTCCTTCACTCACCGCGTGTGTATCTCTATACATCAAGCTATCGATCAACATTCTGCAATAACACATATGTTGATTAGTATATAACACACAATAGTATAAGCACAAATCACATTTAATTTATTTAGGGTTACTTTTCATCTTTTAAATCTTTCGGTACTGAGTTTACTCAATACCTTATTGACTCATTCAACTTAAGTAAAGCTCGAGTTTACTTCCTTCGGACTTTTCTTCCTTAACGAGGTTATTACCCTATGGTTCTTCACCCCTTAAGTTTTATAATCTAATGCTTTGATACCAACCTGTGACGCCCCCATATCCGGGTATCTTCCAACCTGACAGATGCTGTTACACGGTACTCATAACTGTACATTCATTCTATTGAAACGACATCAAAATGTGTGTATCAATGACATTCTTATTACATTAATAATATTACATCATGTTCCTAGGTTCTAAAACCATTACATTCTTTGTTCATCATACTACAATATATACAACTTACTAGTTTATTACAAGGTAAACTAATCGTTCATCTTCATCTTGCCTTTATCCTTGTCGGATCCCTCGGTTCATTCGGTCCTAGTTGCATTCATATGGTTCAAGCAAGAGTGAGCATAAAAAGCTCAGCAAGTACAACAATTTCTTTTAAACGGCATGCTTGAAACATAGGAATCGTATATCTTCAATAACTGGATAGTAGTTACGAAGTACTATCAATAATTTAAAATAGCATTTCTTTTCCTTCAAAATGTTTTACAATAAAAATATTCAGTAAAACATTTATCCTGGTCAAAGACCATGAGCATTTCATAATTTCTTTGAAAAGGACAACCCGACACTAAGTCCGTAAGTCCGGTATATCTTACGAGCACTTATGGGTGATCAGCCCATAGTACTCTATATTGGGCAACCTCGCGTGCCCATCGAATAATCGATGAAAAATACATTTGTTTATTCATACTCAGGCTTACCTTGAATCTGTACCAAACAATTGGCGTAGGATAACGTTAACAATTCTATATTGAAAGACTTGTAAATAAATCAATCAACTCTTCAAGATTAGTCTAGCCGAGGTAAAACTGGCATCGACCCTTTAGTAAAACAGTTCATGTATCTCATAACATGAATCACAGAAAACTTGGCTAACACGAAGGTTAGACAAGCGTTTAAGAAAAACTTGTCTTCAGCGTCTGCTACAGTAAAATAACTTTTCCTTTCAGTCTTTACGGTCTCTATAACACATAACCACATAACATACCACATTAGGTCATGAATGATCATACATGGTTCCTAATGAATCTTACCCTTCTTCTCAATCTAATCCTGTATTAGATTTGTTATTATTGGTTCCGCCTTTATAGTTATAACTTACATCCTTCTTTCTCTTCTATAACTTAACTGAAATTATTTCATTAATACAACTCATTTCAAGTTAACCATCCTTCTTCACGGCTTACTAATGTTATCACATCACTAACCTAGACTCGATCGTTATTGGTTACGTACACTTATTGCTTACCATTCACGTTCACATTCAGTTGACTTATATTCAACCTTTAGTATTGTACCTAAGGTTTATATCATTAGCAATGATGTTACATTAAGTTGATTAAGGATTTAATTTAGCCTTCATTCACTTCTTCTTTCATTTTATATCTGTAAACATTCTTGTATGCCAAAACTCTAGGACTGGCGCTGAGGCGCCACCCATAACTCTTCATCTCGTGCTACATCGCGATTTAGCAGAATGCCCAGACACTGTTACGGCGCTGCTGCGCCACCCATTTGGCCTTGGGTTGGCATCACGGCGCCAACTCTGTGCCTCAGATAATTTGCAAAATTTGAAAATTTTACGAAACTCCCGGATGCATAACTTATTAGTTATAAGTCCGAATTGGCTCGTTCAAAAGCCTACGATTCACAAATTACATACTCTATGCGTTCATGTAAGAATTTTATCTATTTGACTTCGTTTGCTAAAATTTCACCTATTAGTTCATTTTTAACGAAAACGATAAACATTCGTGAACGTTCAACGCTCGTTTCTTCGTTCTAAGTCGGAATTCGGTCATTCTCAAGTCTGCAACTCTATAATGCCAAATAAGACTTGTCTCCATTGAAAACTAATGTTTCCAAGCTCAATATCAAAATTCGACTTCCATTCCGAGGTTTTCACGAATTCAACGATTAGCGTACAAACTTGTGAATTCCACTTTAACTTCATTTCTTAGGATTTGTTCATCGTTTCAAATGGATTCAATCCATCATACTAACATCTTGACATACATACTTCATTGACTTATAAACATGATAAGTTATTTCTTGTTCCTTGTGAGTTTATAACTTATAAAAGTATGAATTACTTATGAATTCACTTTGCATGACTTATCATAGCTTAAATCTTTTAACCATCATCCTTACTTCTTATTATCATACAACCTTATTATTTCAACATAAAACAAGTTCCTACAAGTTCTTCCTTGTTTCATAACTTATATGATTACGAATAGCTTATTCATGACTTATACGGCTTATTTAAGACTTAAGCTCTTTGATTACTCATTCCTATCATTCCTTAGCATACATGTTCTACTATTACCCATTTCCCTACCAATGGAAGAGAACGAGATTAATGGTTTAAGTTCTTACCCTTGATAATCACTTGGTTAATCTTTGTTCTTTTTCTTGCTTCTTGAATTATGAAGACTAGCTTTCTAACTTTCCTAGCTTATTCTCACTTATTCTCTCTAACCAATAAGCTCTCAACTTGTGGATGAAATGAACAACCCCCAAAATGAATAATAAGCTTGCTATTTATAGGAGTTTGCTAGGTTAGGGCATAATGGTCATAAGACCACTCCACCTCCTTACTAAACCTCTATACTATTCATTACTTCAATCCTAAGTTTACTTGCTCACCAAATAAGTTACTTGGCCTCCACACTCTTTGCTTGGCCATCACAACACTTAACCATTAAGTTAACTTGGTTACCACACATAAGCACTTTACTTGCTCATCACACATAAGCACTTTACTTAGCCTTTAAGTTACTTAACTTATCCTTTGCTTAACACTTAAGTCTACTTGCTCAACACACTAAATTTTTGGTCACCAATTCACCCATGGGTTGGCCCCATGGATCAAACATTACCCATTGGATCTTATTTTGGGCTTAATGTTTAATTCACCTAACTTATACATTGGGTTTGCATTAACAATTCTTTGGGCTTTACCATTAGCTTGCAATTAAACAAACACTTGGCTTGTTCATTAAATTACATTGGACTTAACCATACATATATTTGGGCTTTAAAATTAATTCGTATTGGGCTTTATTATCATCCCAATTGGACATTACAATCTCCTACACATTTCTACAAATTCAATACATTTGGCTTAATGTCTTATAACATATAATTTACGTATAATTCTCGTATTCCAACTCGTATACTTATTTAATATACGACATTCCATCATTCATACATACTCGTGTAATACCTCGTATTATACTTGTATTCATTACCTCGTACAATACTTACGTATTATACAATCATAGCTTTAATTCATTATACGCATTTAAATTCCTTCTCGAAACTCATTTTCCCTAACCGTTAGGTTTTAAGTCCGCAGGCGAAAAATTGAGTTTTCCATAACTGAAATATTATTGGATATTCTATCTCACCTCGATATTCTATCGTTATGTATTTCTCGGAAGTTCAAAAATAATTTTCGAGCAGAAATGCGTGAATAGTGTTTTTCAAAAAATTTCTCGAAAAGTTTTTATTTTCATCCTGGAAATTCAAACACTTTAATTCTACCACGTAGCCAAAATACTATGATGTTCTGATATGTCTAGGTCATAGAACGACCTTCAATTAGCTTACTCCCATATATAATTAATTAAATTCATTTTAATCCACATAATCAAATAAAAATTTAATTCTCAAAATCCAAATTTTACGTGGCGTTACACTCTTCCCCCCCCTTATAAGGATTACATCCCCGAATCTACGCTCTAACACTACATCCACCATTGAGGAAATTTTTTTTCCATCAGTTTATTTCAAATTCCCACAATGCTTCTTCGGCGTTGTGGTTTCTCCAATTCACCTTCTTCGAAGGTATTATCTTAATTCACATGACTTGTCACTTCCTATCAATAATCTGAGTTGGAAGCTAAACATTTACTCACACATTACTCTATCTCCCTCTTATAAGTCCTTCTTTTAACTTGAAATTATCTGAAACTCAAATTCCTCCTTCAAACGAGATGATACTTGATCGTCTCTTTATCATGTATCCTCTTCTTCATTCGCTTGCACTCTTCGTTACCTAGTTGTACTTAATTAACTCGTTCCATTATCATGGATTGAGTCTACGTTGTAAATAACATTCTACCTCTTAATTCCAAAATTTAACTTCTAGCTCCGTTCTTGCCATCTCCGTTAGTAACTCACTCTGAGTCGTTAACATCGATAGCTTTTCCCTACCCTTCCTACTTAACGCGTCAGCTTCTACATTTACCTTCCATGTATGATATAATATATCACAGTCATGATCCTTTATCCATTCCAATTATCTTCTCTCCTTCATATTCAACTCCTTCTGTGTGGAGATATATTTCAGACTCTTAGAGTCCGTGTATATCTCACACTTCTCCCTCGTGTAAATACTATCTTCCGATCTTTAATTCTAAAACTATAGCTGCCAATTCTAGATCATAAGTAGGATAGGCCTCCTCATAATTCTTTAACTGGCGTGATGTATACGTAATAACATTGCCATGCTACATTAGTACGCAACCCTGTCTTCTATGTGAAACATCGAGATACACTATAAAATCCCCCATATCACCTGATAAAGACAATAAAGATGCCTCACTTAACATTCCTTTTAGCTCCTGAAAACTATTTTCTCACTTCTCATTCCCAACATACTTCTCAATAACAAATTTTGTCTATCTCTTTAAGCTATAATTCACACGTAGTGAATTTCGTATCCAACTTCTCCCTCCGTAGTGTTTCTTACACTATCTCCAAATGTTCAGCGTGATCTTCTGACGTCTTAAATTAGACTAGAATATCACCAATGATCATTACGACACCCTCATCCAAATATTATTTAAACACTCTGTGACGCTAATGGTACTTTCAACCATAGCACCTCACAAGAGTACCTATCAATTTTCCACCGACTTGCTCTGCACCCATTACGAAAAGTCTAACTTTCGCACATTAGTTAACCCAAACGACATAACCAGAAACTCATCATAACTATAACAATTTCTGAACGTTGTCTTAGGTACCTCCTCTTTCTTCCTTACTTTCATCCGACTATACCCCGTACGCAAATCTATCTTAGAAAAATTCTTTGCCCTCTTCAAGTGATCAAATAGATCATCGATCCTGGGCCATGGTATTTATTCTTAACCGTTAACTTACTTCTATTACGATAGTCGATACGTAACCGTAACGACTCATTCTCTTCCTTAACATCCTCCTAACTTGCGTCATGGTTAGACAACAAGAGCGTCGCGGTATTTTATTACCGTATAATACTACCTTGGGTTACTTTAAAAACCGAAGATTCATACTTTTATTCTAACAATTTATTAAAGTTCTATGGTTAATCAACTCATTCATACTGAGAATTACTTCAAATTCTCTCAACTTTATCGGTACTTATCTACCGATACTTGCTTACATTCCTTAATCATGAAGCCATTTCCACGAATATAATTAACGAAAGTTATTTCCCCATTCTCTATCTTAACGTATAAAGGTATTTATGATCCCTTCCGAGAATGAATTTAATCACTTAGCAAACTCTTATGCTATAAAAGAAAAGTAGCAATCTAATTAAACAGCACATAAGCATTCATTGTATTGACCGGAATGATCCCTGCTACTAAATCCGCTGATGCAACTGCATTATGGCTAACTTACCACTACTAACACCTTTACTTTTCTCCGACCCCTTCTTTGGGCAATTTCTTGCCATGTGGTCCAACGACCCACATACAAAACAACCATGGGTTTTCTTAGATTTAGGACAATTGGGTAATATATGACCCTCCTGTCCACAGTTATAACAAATCGATTTCCCCTTCAGGCAGACTCCTAAATTCAATTAGCTTACTCCCATATATAATTAATTAAATTCATTTTAATCCACATAATCAAATAAAAATTTAATTCTCAAAAATCCAAATTTTTTGGGGCGTTACACTTGTAAGCTACACAAACGTAAAATAATCTCCAATTACCCTACACATATCATTGAAATCGCAACAACAATTAATTGTATGAATATTAACTTTATAGGTTTAACCCATCATTTAGGTCATAACCTTAACTTAGCATCTAACCATGCTAGTTAACATACTTAACGAATCTGAAATCTCATTACGAGCCAACATAGCCTAACCGTTCATCTCTAACCTTTGGAAACATCACATTTGGTTTCATTTTATAACTTATTTAAATAATTATTTCAAATCTTTACACTTTGCATTACAACACATTATAATCTGTTATTGTAATCCACTTAATGTTTTAGTATCCTTTACATGCATGTTAAACTAACCCAAGTCCATTATGCATGACTGCGATTAAGCGAGACTTCACATCTATGATGAGACCACTTTCATGGCACAGCGTGAGTATTATCTTTGAGCTATCAGCGTCGTCCGTGCGCCTTGCCCACCAATCTTAATCTTCTTGCATGGCATGCAATGCCATGTAGCTTGTAGCGTACCTTGCATGCATACTGAGACTTCGATTTTGAGAACCTCGAAAATAGACTCTGTTTTGGCCAAAAAATCCCAATTTTACAGAATTTCACCACACTTCAACATCTAAAACTTTGTAATATTATAGTTACACATGCTAAACACCATTCTACATACAAAAATATTATATAAACACTATTTTGAAGAATCAAAACTATATTTTTCCCAGATTTCCTCATTTTTATACTTTTAATGAATTCGATCACCACGAATTCGTTTCTTGATCAATTGACATGATTTAAACTACATTGTTTTCGTTTATTAATATATTATCATAATCCACCAACAAATTACAGATTACATCACATATTGGACAAGAAATTTAGTACTTTCGAAGACCATTTTATATGAACATAACACTGTTATTTATATTTCCTTCTTACAATTCAATTTTCATGTATTTGAATACTAACATAGACTTATAAAGGATGACTAGCAGATTTAGCAAGATAATACATACATATAAACAACATTTTCTACAACAATTCAACCAAAACCCAAATTTCTAGTGAATAGAAAATTTCAACAACTCAATATTAAAATTAGGGGTAGATTACCTTAATTGAGTGCTAGCAAAAGATAGTGTTAGGGCTTATAAATTCTCCTTCTTCCTCTTAACAATCTCCAAAAACTCAGTGTTTTTCTTCTCTCTTGCAAACCCTCTGTAATTCTTCTTCTCACCCAACTCACCACTAGCCTTAGGAAAAATAAGATGAGTAGATAATATAAACTGGCCACTCACCCACGTACACTTCAGTTATAGAAATAAAAAGACATCAGGTGAAATAAGCCAAAGGCCACAAGGCCTTGTTTGGCTAACACCTTTTTTCCCCCAAATAGATTATTATTATATTATTATATTATATAGTTTTCAATTGTCACACTTTAGATAATTTAAATAACTTAGTTTAATTGATTTAAATAACTTATAACGGTACTTCAAATAATTTCTCTTATAGTTACCATTATAAATAATAATTAATTTTAGATCTAATTCAATTAATAAACTAGACACTTCACTTTATTTAATTTATCTATTTTCATTAAATTAAACAATTTATTTAGCTTAATTATTTTCTTAAATATTAAGCAATTGATTTAATTTAATTATTTCCTTAAATTAAATCCTTTAAATAAAATTATCAATACTCCATTTAATTAACATTAATCAATTTAGTTACTAAATTAATTCACCATAATTCACCAATTATTTATTTTCCTCAATAAATAAATTATTTAAAATATTTATTTAATTCCATAAATATTTAAATTAAATTATAAATTTCTCGATCGTTACATCCTTCCCTCCTTAAAAGGATTACATTCCCGAATCACAACTCAAAAAAATTTATTAGTTTACATTCTTCCCTCCTTAACAAGATTCTGTCCCCAAAATCGCTATACAAAATCAAGCAAACAACTGAGGATAATTCTTCATCATAACACTTTCAAGCTCCCACATAGCTTCTTCAACATTGTGGTTCCTCCAAATTACCTTAACAGAAGGTATTACCTTATTCCTCAGCACTTGCTCTGTTCTGTCAACAATTTGAACATGGACTTCTTCATAGGACAAATCTTTCTCAAACTGTATGGGCTCATATTCTATCACATGCTTATAATCAGGCTTATATGGTCTCAATACCGATACAGGGAAAACATTATGAATATGCTCCAACTCCGGAGGTAAAGCTATCTCGTACGCCACTTCACTAACTCGGCGAAGCACTTCAAAAGGTCCTATAAATCTAGGGCTCAATTTTCCCTTCTTGCCAAACCGAATTTTCCCCTTCCAGGGAGACACTTTTAGGAAAACATAACTACCAACATCGAATTCCCGATTTTGTCGATGTTAATCAACATATTTCTTCTGTCTATCTTGTGCTGCTATTAATCTTGCTCGAATAACCTTGATGATCTCGACAGTCTGATGTACCAATTCTGGACCCAATAGCTGGTGTTCACCTATCTCGTCCCAGTATAATGGAGTTCTGCACTTTCTGCCATATAACGCTTCGTAAGGCGGCATGCCAATACTCGCGTGATAACTATTATTATAAGCAAATTCCACCAATGGTAGATGGTCATCCTAATTTCCCTTGAAATCCATAATACACGCTCTGAGCATATCCTCTAATGTTTGGATGGTTCTCTCACTTTGTTCGTCGGTCTAAGGATGGTATGTTGTGCTCATTCTCAGCTGTGTCCCCAAACATTCTTGTAACTGTTTCCAGAAATTAGATGTGAAATGTGGATCTCTGTCTGATACAATAGACACAGGTACACCGTGCCTTGAAACAATTTCCTTTACGTACAGCTTTGTTAACTGATCTAGTGTAAATTGAATCTTGATTGGCAAAAAGTGTGCCGACTTCGTCAGTCGATCAACAATCACCCAAATGGCATCGTAACCTTGTTGAGTCATTGGAAGACCTACCACAAAATCCATTGTGATATGCTCCCATTTCCATTCTGGTATCTCCAACGGTTATAACAGTCCGCTTGGCCTTTGATGTTCAACTTTGACTTTCTGACACGTTAAGCATTTCGCCACACACTCAGCCACATCCCTCTTCATATTCGGCCACCAAAAATGATGTCTAAGATCTTTGTACATCTTTGTACTCCCAGGGCGAATCGAATATCGTGAGTTGTGAGCTTCACTCAGAATTTCTTTTTTAATTCCTGGTACTTGCAGAACCTAAATTCTCCCTTCGAACTGAAGTAACGCTTTCGAATCGATTTTGAATTTGTTTTCCTTACCTTTAGATATTTTCTGTTTTATCTTTTCACAGTCCTCATCCTGATTTTGTTCATTTTTCACTTTATCCACTAACATTGAACTATATCCCATCTGAAACAACTTTTCATCGGATTCTTTCGGACATTTAATTTCCAACTCCATCTTCGCCATTTTCGACACTAGCTTCTCTTGATCAGTTAACATCATTAACTTCACTCGTCCCTTCCTACTTAAGGCATCAGCAACAACATTCGCCTTTCCGGGATGATAGAAAATCTCGCAATCATAATCTTTGATCAGCTCCAACCATCTTCTTTATCGCATGTTCAAATCTTTTTGTGTAAAGATATACTTCAGACTTTTATGGTGGTATATATCTCTCACCTCTCTCCATAAAGATAATGTCTCCAAATTTTTAGGGCAAACACCACTTCTTTGCTTGACTCTAAGTCATGAGTCGGATACCCTTTCGTAATCTTTCAATCGGCGTGATGCATACTGCATAACTTTCTGCTTGTTACTGCATAAGCACACGGCCCTAGTCCTTTATCGATCGTCACTATACACCACAAAATTTCACAGTTATCGAGCAATAATGACAACACAGTCTTGAACTCAACCTCTTCTTCAATTCTCAAAAACTTTCCTGACACTTCTCTGTCCAAACAAGCTTAACCGCCTTTCTAGTTAAATTTGTCAACGGAGTCGCGATCTTGGAAAAGTCTTGAATAAAACGCCTGTAGTAACCCACCAATCCTAAGAAACTCCTTACGTCTGACAGTGTCTTCGGCTGATCCCAGTTTATTACAGCTTCAACCTTTGATGGATCTATCGAAATTCTGTCCTTGTCAATAACATGTCCGAGATACTGTACACGCTCTAACCAAAATTCACATTTTGAGAACTTAGCGTACAATTTCTCTTTTCTCAAAGTCTCCAATGTCAATCTCAAATGTTCCACATGTTCCTCTTTGGTTTTGGAATACACCAGAATATTATCAATAAACACCACCACAAATTTGTCTAAGAATGGTTTAAACACCCTGTTTATCAAGTCCATGAATGTTGCAGGTGCATTGGTTAACCCAAAAGACATAACCAAAAACTCGTAATGACCATACCGAGTCCTGAACGCTGTCTTCAGTACATCTTCCGGCCTCACCTTTAACTGATGATAACCACTTCTCAAGTCTATCTTAGATAAATACCTTGCTCCCTTCAACTGATTGAACAGTTCATCGATTCTAGGTAATGGATACTTATTTTTAATTGTGACCTTATTCAATTCTCTGTTATCAATGCAGAGCCGCATCGATCCATCTTTCTTCTTAACAAACAACACCGGTGCTCCCCATGGTGAAACACTCGGCTGAATATACTTCTTGTCAAGCAATTCTTGCAATTGCATCATCAACTCCTTCATCTCTACCGGGGCCATTCTGTATGGTGCCTTAGATATCGGGGTCGTTTCTAGTAGTAAGTCAATCATGAACTCGATTTGTCGATCCAGTGGAAGACCCGACAAATCGTCAGGAAATACGTCTGCAAAATCTTTTATAATCGGTATTTCTTCTAACTTTGCACTCTTCTTCTGTGTATCGACGATGTAGGCTAAGTATCCTACACATCCTTGTCTCAACAACTTCTTGGCTTGCATCACAATCAGACAACTTGCTTGTCGAGGTGACTTGCTGCCAAAGATCACAACCTTTGACGGAGTCATAAGGTTAACACACTTCCTTTGGCAATCAATTCTTTGCTCCAAGTAATTGAATAACCAATCCATTCGATGATAACATCAAACTCACCAAGTCTAATTGGTATCAAATCTACCATCATCTCGTGACCTTTTATATCCACTCTACAATTCCTATATACAAATCTAACAGGAATCACTTCTCTATTTGCAATCTCTATACTTAAGGGAAATTCTAATTCTTCCTGAGGCAAATCTAAGTTATGAGCAAATTCATCGGATATAAATGAACAAGTAGCACCCGAATCAAATAGTAAATCAGCATTAATACCATTAATCGGAATGATACTTGACACCACATCCTTAGACTATACAACATCCTGCACGGTTATATTGAAAGTCCTTGCAGTAGGTCGGCTTGATTGAGCTGGTCCAGTGATAGTCAATGCACCACCACTGTTGTTGTTTCCTTTTCCACCACTTGCACTTCCCGCTGTCTTCTTAGGGCAATCACGAGCCATGTGATCTTTTGAACCGCAGGTAAAACATGCTCCTTTCTTCGAACTAAAACAGTTTGGTACTATGTGTCCCTCCTGACCACAGTTGAAACACACCCACTTTCCTTTCAAACATACCCCAGTATGGTTCTTCTCGCAAGTTGCACAAGCTTCAAACTTTTTCTTCTGCTGATTTCCTTGTTTTCCTCCCGCAGTCGAATTCTCGCTCCATTTCCTCTTCTAACTATTACTTCCAACATTACTACCACCAGCCTTATTCTCATTTTCATTCTTCCTCTTCTTCTATTCTTGGTTGTACTTGGTCAAGGCATCACTTCCACCTTTCGCGATAATTTCCTTTTCCAGCACAGCCGCAAATGTGTTCAACTGAAACATTGAAACCTTGCTGTAAAGCCAGGGCTTTAATCCTTGTTCGAACCTTCTCGCTTTATGCTCGTCGGTATTGACTTGATATGTGGCAAACCTTGCCAACTCGTTAAATTTTGAAGCATATTCTGGCACCGTCATTGTTCCTTGCTTCAACTCCAGAAATTGCACTTCCAACTGATTACGAGAACTCGCTGGAAAGTACATTTCGAAAAAAATTTCCTTGAATCTATCCCACGCTATCACTCCTTGTCCTCCACGAACCTTATTTGCTTGCCACCAGTAGCTAGCTTCAGACTTCAGCATGAACATTGCGAATGTAGTCTTTTGATCTTCGTTAACTCTTGCAATGTCGAACACCTTCTCCATTTCCATGATCCATGTTTGGGCTTCCACTGGATTCATAGATCCTTGAAACTCTGGCGGTCCAACCGCTTTGAATTCCTTGAAAGTCGTGACTTGAGCTTGTGGTTGATTCAAAAGTGCACCCGTCAATAGAGCTACCAACTGCTGAACCGGATTAGCATTGGTCTCGTTGTTATTATTAGTAGACCCCTCAGGAGGTGCTTGCTGACGTGGTTGTCTTCTTGTAGGAGGCATTTTCTGTTAAGATATACGCTTATTAGCTCATTACTCAACTTTTTGGGTATTTTAAGTTTAACTTAAACATTCCAAGATTAAAGCTTTAACACATAACATTTCAAATAAACTTTGATATTTTATTCATTCATAACGTTTTAAAACATATTAAAGATAGCATAACCGCTATCAACATCCACTTTCCTGAACTAAACAAGTTCCAGGATTACATACTCATACTATCCCTTTATTTATCTCAAAATAAGGAATTCACAATTTATTTATTCACATAATTAACCACATATTATTATCTATCTTATTTTATCTAGGCATATTAAGACGTCATAGGGCTTCCCGACGCTCTTCCTCCATGATACGATACGCCGTTCTACGATCCATCATGAACCACGACGAATTCTCAAACTGAGGTGGGTAATAATAGACTCGATCCTGGTCCCTCTCAATCGCCGAATTAAAAGCATAATCCATCTCTTTCATCTTGGCTTTTTTCACTTGGACCTTAGCATCAGCACGATCTGCACGTTGAGTCACCTTCATCCACGCATCCTCTGCTCTTGCATGCTTAGCTAATTCCTCCTTGAAATCATCTTTCAATTTCTCCATGTCAGTCTTCATCTTCTCGTGTACTGCCAACAAGTCTTCATGATGACCCTTAGTATGAACCAGATCCCATTCCGTGTTTCCAAGTTTTGAATCAAGTTCCTGAATCTCCGCATCCTTCTGCTCCATCGAAGCGTGATGCATCCCAACCAACTCCTTCAGCTCCTCAACCTCGTCCTGTAATTCTATATTATGGTCGTACAGAGCGTCATACATCTCAGCTGATATGGAGTTTGGTGGAAACTCCTCAGGATCCTCTTCCTCATCCTCCTCCTCTACCTCCTCAGAACTATCCTCCTCTAGATCGGTCACAGGCTCATCCTCCTGGATCAACTGCTCCAACACTACATGAATATCATGGGGTTCATCCTCTCTAGGTACCTGAGGTATCACTTCCCTAGCTGGACTGGATCCTCCTTCGTTAGACATCCTGACAACAAAATATTTTAAGTTTTACTTAATATTTTCGATACTTTCATGAAACACATAAGTTATTAACACATAGCACATAATGTCTTTTATTATTTAACTTCAATGGATACCTTAATCCATTCCTTAAAACTCGGTAAGAGTCAAACACCTCTATGTTTTCTATTTCCTTAAAGGTTACTTCCTAAGGTTTCCCCACCTAAGGTTCATAACCTAATGCTTTGATACCAACTTGTGACACCCCCAAATCCAGGTACTTCATTCCCACAGGATTTGGTGCTCACTTATCAAAACATTACATCTAACTACCCATAATCAAGGGATAAAGACTTAATTTAAATAACTTAAACAATCATCTTTCCCATTAAAGGGTTACATCATAATCTCAAAATAAATCCCAGGTAATCTAACCTTAAAATTATTACATAAGTTTGCGGAATTCACCATAAATTAAAACAAGTCTTTAACATAATTCATTAAAATAAAATTCTCTTAAGTCTTCAACATTTGGACATCTTGCCTTTCCTTTGCTAGTAGACGACACATCGACTTTCTCAACTTTAGCTGCAGTGTTAAATGCAAGAGTGAGCAAACAATTTCTCACTGATATAGGAAGTAGCAATAATAACAAGTGAATGAACAACGAATGCTAGCAATAATGAACTTGTTCTAAGATTTAAGAATAGAACACAAGTTCGAAATCAATGTCTGAGGGTCTTAAGACCACGAACTATGTCTCTGGTATATAGGTCTTATTACCTTAACCTTAACAGTCATTAGACTGTATAGACCCTTCTTAGCGTACTTAGGGGGATCAACCCTTTGTACCATGTATTGTGCACAAACATCTAAGCATTACACGTACAAAAATCCCCTATATTAGGGTTGTTCGTCTCAGTTTGAACTTAGAATTTCCGCACTAAAGAAAGTTTAGTTTGGAGCTAGCTTATCAGTGTCTCTAGAATTTTAGAACACTATTCAACTTTCATCAATATAGGTTTAATACGAGATTGTATAACTGAACAAGGCTATTAAAGTCAAAGATCGAATATCAACAATATATATAACTGAATAACATGATATACATGCAAAGTGCTATATTCAAAGGAGTTTAGAATAATCTTCAATGAATCAATGTATTAAAACAATATATATGCTTTGAATGATAATAAGGAAAGTAAAGCTCGCTTGATATAACGAATTAGGTTACAAGAGCTTACACAAACATACTCAAGATAAACTAGGCTTGCTTAACCTTACAAGAAATTTAGGAACTTGTACAATAACGATTTAGGAATGGGAACATGTATTCAATATGAAAAGAATGAAGTTCGAAAACTTGCTCAATGTAAAGAGTTAAGGTTTAGGAACTTTCCTTGCTTGTTGTGACGCCCCCAAATCTGGATATCTTCCAACCCGACAGATGGTGCTACACAGTACTCATAACTGTACATTCATTCTATTGAAATGACATCAAAATGTGTGTATCAATGACATTCTTATTACATTAATAATATTACATCCCGTTCCCAGGTTCTAAAACCATTACATTCTTTGTTCATCATACTATAATATATACAACTTACTAGTTTATTACAAGGTAAACTAATCGTTCATCTTCGTCTTGCCTTTATCCTTGTCGGATCCCTCGGTTCATTCGTTCTTAGCTGCATTCATATGGTTCAAGCAAGAGTGAGCATAACAAGCTCAGCAAGTACAACAATTTCTTTTAAATAACATGCTTGAAACATAGGAATCGTATATCTTCAATAACAGGATAGTAGTTACGAAGTACTATCAATAATTCAAAATATCATTTCTTTTTCTTCAAAACATTTTACAATAACAATATTCAGTAAAACATTTATCCTGGTCAAAGACCATGAGCATTTCATAATTTCCTTGAAAAGGACAACCCGACACTAAGTCCGTAAGTCCGGTATATCTTACGAGCACTTCTGGGTGATCAGCCCATAGTACTCCATGTTGATCAACACTACATCCTGTTAAACGTATGTACGTTTAAGTTTTGGCAACCTCGCGTGCCCATCGAATAATCGATGAAAAATACATTTGTTTATTCATACTCAGGCTTACCTTGAATCCGTACCAAACAATTGGCGTAGGATAGCGTTAACAATTCTATATTGAAAGACTTGTAAATAAATCAATCAACTCTTCAAGATTAGTCTAGCCGAGGTAAAACTGGCATCGACCCTTTAGTAAAACAGTTCATGCATCTCATAACATGAATCACAGAAAACTTGGCTAACACGAAGGTTAAACAAGCATTTAAGAAAAACTTGCCTTCAGCGTCTACTACAGTAAAATAACTTTTCCTTTCAGTCTTTACGGTCTCTACAACACATACCAACATAACATACCATATTAGGTCATGAATGATCATACATGGTTCCTAATGAATCTTACCCTTCTTCTCAATCTAATCCTGTATTAGATTTGTTATTATTGGTTCCGGCTTTATCGTTATAACTTACATCCTTCTTACCAACTTCTTTCTCTTCTATAACTTAACTGAAATTATTTCATTCATACAACTCATTTCAAGTTAACGATCCTTCTTCACGGCTTACTAATGTTATCACATCACTAACCTAGACTCGATCGTTATTGGTTACGTACACTTATTGCTTACCATTCACGTTCACATTCAGTTGACTTATATTCAACCTTTAGTATTGTACCTAAGGTTTATATCATTAGCAATGATGTTACATTAAGTTGATTAAGGATTTAATTCAGCCTTCATTCACTTCTTCTTTCATTTTATATCTGTAAACATTCTTGTCTTTGCTTAAAACTCTAGGGTAGGCGGGCGCCACCCATAACTCTTCATCTTGTTGTGCATGCCAGATCACCGATTTATCGAAATGTCCAGAATCGTTATTGCACTTCTACTACCCATTTTTGCCTTGGGTTGGCGTCCCGGCGCCAACTCTATGCCTCAGATAATTTGCAAAATTTGAAATTTTACGAAACTCCCGGATGCATAACTTCTTCGTTATAAGTTCGAATTGGCTCGTTCAAAAGCCTACGGTTCACAAATTACATACTCTATGCATTCATGGAAGAATTTTATCTATTTGACTTCGTTTGCTAAAATTTAACCTATTAGTTCATTTTTAATGAAAACGATAAACGTTCGTGAACGTTCAACGCTCGTTTCTTCGTTCTAAGTCGGAATTCAGTCATTCTCAAGTTCGCAACTCTATAATGCCAAATAAGACTTGTCTCCATTGAAAACTAATGTTTCCAAGCTCAATATCAAAATTTGACTTCCATTCTGAGGTTTTCACGAATTCGACGATTATCGTACAAACTTGTGAATTCCGCTTTAACTTCATTTCTTAGGATTTGTTCATTGTTTCAAATGGATTCAATCCATCATACTAACATCTTGACATACATACTTCATTGACTTATAAACATGATAAGTTATTACTTGTTCCTTGTGAGTTTATAACTTATAAAAGTATGAGCTACTTATGAATTCACTTTGCATGACTTATCATACCTTAAATCTTTTAACTATCATCCTTACTTCTTATTATCATACAACCTTATTATTTCAACATAAAATAAGTTACTACAAGTTCTTCCTTGTTTCATAACTTATATGATTACGAATAGCTTATTCATGACTTATACGGCTTATTTAAGACTTAAGCTCTTCGATTACTCATTCATATCATTCCTTAGCATACATGTTCTACTACTACCCATTTCCATACCAATGGAAGAGAACGAGATTAATGGTTTAAGTTCTTACCCTTGATAATCACTTGGTTAATCTTTGTTCTTCTTCTTGCTTCTTGAATTATGAAGACTAGCTTTCTATCTTTTCTAGCTTATTCTAACTTATTCTCTCTAACTAATAAGCACTCAACTTGTGGATGAAATGAACAATCCCCAAAATTAATAATAAGCTTGCTATTTATAGGAGTTTGCTAGGTTAGGGCATAATGGTCATAAGACCACTCCACCTCCTTACTAAATCTCCATATTATTCATTACTTCAATCCTAAGTTTACTTGCTCACCAAATAAGTTACTTGGCCTCCACACTCTTTGCTTGGCCATCACAACACTTAACCATTAAGTTAACTTGGTTACCACACATAAGCACTTTACTTGCTCATCACACATAAGCACTTTACTTAGCCTTTAAGTTACTTAACTTATCCTTTGCTTAACACTTAAGTCTATTTGCTTAACACACTAAATTCTTGGTCACCAATTCACCCATGGGTTACCCCCATGGATCAAACTTTACCCATTGGATCTTATTTTGGGCTTAAGGTTTAATTAACCTAACTTATACATTGGGCTTGCATTAACAATTCTTTGGGCTTTACCATTAGCTTGCAATTAAACAAACACTTGGCTTGTTCATTAAATTACATTGGACTTAACCATTCCTATATTTGGGCTTTAACATTAATTCGTATTGGGCTTTATTATCATCCCAATTGGACATTACAATCTCTTACACATTTCTACAAATTCAATACATTTGGCTTAATGTCTTATAACATATAATTTACATATAATTCTCGTATTCTAACTCGTATACTTATTTAATATACAACATTTCATTATTCATACATACTCGTATAATACCTCATATTATACTTGTATTCATTACCTCGTACAATACTTATGTATTATACAATCATAGCTTTAATTCATTATACGCATTTAAATTCTTTCTCGAAACTCATTTTCCCTAACCGTTAGGTTTTAAGTCCGCATGGGTAAAACTGCATTTGCCATAACTGAAATATTATTGGATATTCTATCTCACCTCGATATTCTATCATTACGTATTTCTCGGAAGTTCAAAAATAATTTCCGAGCAGAAACGCGTGAATAATGTTTTTCAGAAAATTTCTCGGAAAGTTTTTATTTTCGTCCTGGAAATTCAAACACTTTAATTCTACCACATAGCCAAAATACTACGACGTTCTGATATGTCTAGGTCATAGAACGACCTTCAATTAGCTTACTCCCATATATAATTAATTAAATTCATTTTAATCCACATAATCAAATAAAAATTTAATTCTCAAAAATCCAAATTTTCTGTGGCATTACACTCTTCCCCCCTTATAAGGATTCTGTCCCCAAAATCCCGCTAACACTACATCCACCATTGAGGAAATTTTTTTTCCATCAATTTAATTTCAAATTCCCACAATGCTTCTTCGGCGTTGTGGTTTCTCTAATTCACCTTCTCCGAAGGTATTATCTTAATTCACATGACTTGTCACTTCCTATCAATAATCTGAGTTGGAAGCTAAACATTTACTCACACATTACTCTATCTCCCTCTTATAAGTCCTTTTAAATTAAAATTATCTGAAACTCAAATTCCTCCTTCAAACGAGATGATACTTGATCATCTCTTTATCTTGTATCCTCTTCTTCATTCGCTTGCACTCTTTGTTACCTAGTTGTACTTAATTAACTCATTCCATTATCGTGGATTGAGTCTACGTTGTAAATAACATTCTACCTCTTCATTCCAAAATTTAACTTTTAGCTCCGTTCTTGCCATCTCCGTTAGTAACTCACTCTGAGTCGTTAACATCGATAGCTTTTCCCTACCCTTCCTACTTAACGCGTCGGCTTCTACGTTTACCTTCCATGTATGATATAATATATCACAGTCATGATCCTTTATCCATTCCAATTATTTTCTCTACTTCATATTCAACTCCTTCTGTGTGGAGATATATTTTAGACTCATCGAGTCCGTGTATATCTCACACTTCTCCCCCGTATAAATACTATCTTCCGATTTTTAATTCTAAAACTACAGCTGCCAATTCTAGATCATAAGTAAGATAGGCCTCCTCATAATTCTTTAATCATGTGATGCATACGTAATAACATTGCCATGCTACATGAGTACGCAACCCCATCTTCTATGTGAAACATCGAGATACACTATAAAATCCCCCATATCACCTGATAAAGACAATACAGATGCCTCACTTAACCTTCCTTTTAGCTCCTGAAAACTATTTTCTCCCTTCTCATTCCCAACATACTTCTCAATAATAAATATTGTCTATCTCTTTAAGCTACAATTCACACATAGTGAATTCCGTATCCAACTTCTCCCTCCGTAGTGTTTCTCACACTATCTCCAAATGTTTAGCGTGATCTTCTGACGTCTTAAATTAGACTAAAATATCACCAATGATCATTACGACACCCTCATCAAAATATTATTTAAACACTCTGTGACGCTAATGGTACTTTCAACTATAGCACCTCACAAGAGTACCTATCAATTTTCCACCGACTTGCTCGGCACCCATTAAGGAAAGTCTAACTTCCGCACATTAGTTAACCCAAACGACATAACAAGAAACTCATCATAACTATAACAATTTCTGAACGTCGTCTTAGGTACCTCCTCCTTCTTCCTTACTTTCATCCGACTATACCCCGTACGCAAATCTATCTTAGAAAAATACTTTGCCCTCTTCAAGAGATCAAATAGATCATCGATCCTGGGCCATGGTATTTATTCTTAACCGTTAACTTACTTCTATTATGATAGTCGATACGTAACCGTAACGACTCATCCTCTTCCTTAACATCCTCCTAACTTGCGTCATGGTTAGACAACAAGAGCGTCGCGGTATTTTATTACCATAAAATACTACCTTGGGTTACTTTGAAAACCGAAGATTTATACTTTTATTCTAACAATATATTAAAGTTCTATGGTTAATCAACTCATTCGTACCGAGAATTACTTCAAATTCTCTTAACTTTATCGGTACTTATCTACCGATACTTGCTTACATTCCTTATTCATGAAGCCATATCTACGAATATAATTAACGAAAGTTATTTCCCCATTCTCTACCTTAACGTATAAAGGTATTTATGATCCCTTCTGAGAATGAACTTAATCACTTAGCAAACTCTCATGCTATAAAAGAAAAGTAGCACTCCAATCAAACAACACATAAGCATTCATTGTATTGTCCAGAATGATACCTGCTACTAAATCCGCTGATGCAACCGCATCATGGCTAACTTACCACTACTAACACCTTTACTTTCTCTCCGCCCCTTCTTTGGGAAATTTCTTGCCATGTGGTCCAACGACCCACATACAAAACAACCATGGTTTTTCTTAGATTTAGGACAATTGGGTAATATATGACCCTCCTGTCCACAGTTATAACAAATCAATTTCCCCTTCAGACAGACTCCTAAATGAGTCTTTCCACATGTCGTACGTGCTTCAATCCTACGTTTAGGATCCCTTTGTCCCACTTCAGTATTCCTAGAGTTAAAATTCTTTATTGTTGGCATATTGCCACTACCACTGGCATTCTCTGCCTTAGTTCCTCCCTCTTCCTTGCTCTTATCTTTCCTCTCTTTGTGGTATTGGGTTAACACCTCACTACCACCCTCCGCTATAATCACCTTCTCCAGAATGGTCCCATAGGAAACACTATGGACACCGAAATCCTACTATAGAGCTGTGGTTTCAGGTCCCTGCCCCGAACCTTCCTCTCCTCGTGTCCAGCCTTTCTCTCTCCTCCACTATATACTTGTCCCCTAGTTTAAAAATAATTAATCTCTCAAAACCTTCTTGAATTGTTCCCACGTTACCGCATCTATTCTAGTCCCACCCTGGTGAGCCTCCCACCAAAAGTTGGCTTCCCCTTTCATCATGTAAGTTGCAAAAGAAGTCTTTTGCGCCTCACCTACATTGGTAATAACAAACGCCTTTTTTATTTCCTTTACCCATGTCTGGGCCTCTATTGAATCCGTCGTTCCTTTGAACTCCGGCGGACCTATGCTTTTAAATTCTTTTAAAGGTAGTCATTTTGGCTAACCTAGGTTCCACATGTACTCTACCCCCGGTTTAGTTAAATGCAGTCGTTAATAAATTAACGAACTCTTGCATAGGGTTGTTTTGACCCCCTTGATTTTCATTACGTGATTCCGTTTCCTGATTACGTCGTCTTCTCCTTGGCGGCATTTTCTGATTAAATAGAATTTAATTATTATCTATTTACTTACTTCGTTATTATTCGTCTCACAACAACTCATACCATAACAAAGCATATTAAATAAAAACTTCATTATATTCATATGCTTCTTCATAGTCAAAACTATTTATAATTTGCTTACATAGCTAAAGGCTATTACATTTCTATCCCGCAATTGAACTTCTCAAAAGTTGGGATTTACAAAAAGACTACCCTGTTATACGAAAGAGGGTTTTACATCACTACGCACGTATTTATAACTCTAGCTTTCTAATAATGCATAACATCGTCCTCGTGTTTCTCATTCACAATCTTCGCTACAGTATCCCAACTAATAGTATGTCGAGTTTGCCCCGACTCTATAGAATAACAAGCAACTTTAAGCTTGAAATCCTTATGAGCACTGTTATGGATGTAAGACATCCGTGCTATCTTCCGGTCTTTCTTAATCAGTTTCTTACGAAGCTCATCGACTTCTCCCTTATAGACCTTAGCCTGCTCTATTATAAGCTCCTGCCTATCGTGCTCTGACTCAAAATTTGCTTCTGCGGACAGCTTAGCTTCATGGAGATTATTTCCCTTCACTCTAATTCACTGCACAACCGCATTTCGGCTTGCACATTCCTCTGTCAATCATCGCGAGATATAATGCTCTCATTGCATCTAGAGGTATGGACTCTAGTGTAGGTACCACCGTATTAACCGATGTTACCTCCATTTCCTCCTCCTCATAGACCATCATATTAAGATATGACGTTATATCCATATCTCCCTCGGAGTAGTCCTCCTCAGAAAAGTACTCCACTGTCTCCGACTCCTCTAGAATCACTAATGGTACCTCCGCCAATGGCATGGGTACAGGCTCTACTCTGTTCACAGTTCCCTCACTCACCGCGTGTGTATCTCTATACATCAAGCTATCGATCAACATTCTGCAATAACACATATGTTGATTAGTACATAACACACAATAGTATAAGCATAAATCACATTTAATTTATTTAGGGTTACTTTTCATCTTTTAAATCATTCGGTATTGAGTTTACTCAATACCTTATTGACTCATTCAACTTAAGTAAAGCTCGAGTTTACACCCTTCGGACTTTTCTTCCTTAACGAGGTTATTAGCCTAAGGTTCTTCACCCCTTAAGTTTTATAACCTAATGCTTTGATACCAACCTGTGACGCCCCCAAATCCGGGTATCTTCCAACCCGATAGATGGTTCTACACGGTACTCATAACTGTACATTCATTCTATTGAAACGACATCAAAATGTGTATATCAATGACATTCTTATTACATTAATAATATTACATCCCGTTCCCAGGTTCTAAAACCATTACATTCTTTGTTCATCATACTACAATATATACAACTTACTAGTTTATTACAAGGTAAACTAATCGTTCATCTTCGTCTTGCCTTTATCCTTGTTGGATCCCTCGGTTCATTTGGTCCTAACTGCATTCATATGGTTCAAGCAAGAGTGAGCATAAGAAGCTCAGTAAGTACAACAATTTCTTTTAAATGACATGCTTGAAACATAGGAATCGTATATCTTCAATAACTGGATAGTAATTACGAAGTACTATCAATAATTTAAAATAGCATTTTTTTTCCTTCAAAACGTTTTACAATAACAATATTCAGTAAAACATTTATCCTGGTCAAAGTCCATGAGCATTTCATAATTTCTTTGAAAAGGACAACCCGACACTAAGTCCGTAAGTCCGGTATATCTTATGAGCACTTATGGGTGATCAGCCCATAGTAATCTATATTGATCAACACTACATCCTGTTAAACACATGTACGTTTAAGTTTTGGCAACCTCGCGTGCCCATCGAATAATCGATGAAAAATACATTTGTTTATTCATACTCAGGCTTACCTTGAATCCGTACCAAACAATTGGCGTAGGATAACGTTAACAATTCTATATTGAAAGACTTGTAAATAAATCAATCAACTCTTTAAGATTAGTCTAGCCGAGGTAAAACTGGCATCGACCCTTTAGTAAAACAGTTCATGCATCTCATAATATGAATCAGAAAACTTGGCTAACACGAAGGTTAGACAAGCGTTTAAGAAAAACTTGCCTTCAGCGTCTTCTACAGTAAAATAAATTTTCCTTTCAGTCTTTATGATCTACATAACATACCACATCAGGTCATGAATGATCATACATGGTTCCTAGTGAATCTTACCCTTCTTCTCAATCTAATCCTGTATTAGATTTGTTATTATTGGTTCCAGCTTTATAGTTATAACTTACATCCTTCTTACCAACTTCTTTCTCTTCTATAACTTAACTGAAATTATTTCATTAATACAACTCATTTCAAGTTAACCATCCTTCTTCACGGCTTACTAATGTTATCACATCACTAACCTAGACTCGATCGTTATTGGTTACGTACACTTATTGCTTACCATTCACGTTCACATTCAGTTGACTTATATTCAACCTTTAGTATTGTACCTAAGGTTTATATCATTAGCAATGATGTTACATTAAGTTGATTAAGGATTTAATTCAGCCTTCATTCACTTCTTCTTTCAATCTATATCTCAGTAAACATTCTTGTCTGCTTAAACTCTAGGATCGACGATTTGTATTTCACCATAACTTCTTCATCTCCTCCATGGCGCAATTTAAGCGAATGCCCAGACATTTATTCTGGTTTCTTTGTGCCACCCATTTGGCCTTGGGTTGGCATCGCGGCGCCAACTCTGTGCCTCAGATAATTTGCAAAATTTAAAAATTTTACGAAACTCCCGGATGCATAACTTATTTGTTATAAGTCCGAATTGGCTCGTTCAAAAGCCTATGATTCACAAATTACATACTCTATGCGTTCATGCAAGAATTTTATCTATTTGATTTTGTTTGCTAAAATTTCACCTATTAGTTCATTTTTAACGAAAACGATAAATGTTTGTGAACGTTCAACGCTCGTTTCTTCGTTCTAAGTCGGAATTCGGCCATTCTCAAATCTGCAACTCTATAATGCCAAATAAGACTTGTCTCCACTAAAAACTAATGTTTCCAAGCTCAATATCAAAATTCGACTTCCATTCCGAGGTTTTCACGAATTCGACGATTATCGTACAAACTTGTGAATTCCGCTTTAACTTCATTTCATAGGATTTGTTCATCATTTCAAATGGATTCAATCCATCATACTAACATCTTGACATACATACTTCATTGACTTATAAACATGATAAGTTATTACTTGTTCCTTGTGAGTTTATAACTTATAAAAGTATGAACTACTTATGAATTCACTTTGCATGACTTATCATAGCTTAAATCTTTTAACCATCATCCTTACTTCTTATTATCATACAACTTTATTATTTCAACATAAAACAAGTTCCTACAAGTTCTTCCTTGTTTCATAACTTATATGATTACGAATAGCTTATTCATGACTTATACGGCTTATTTAAGACTTAAGCTCTTTGATTACTCATTCCTATCATTCCTTAGCATACATGTTCTACTACTACCCATTTCCCTTCCAATGGAAGAGAACAAGATTAATGGTTTAAGTTCTTACCCTTGATAATCACTTGGTTAATCTTTGTTCTTCTTCTTGCTTCTTGAATTATGAAGATTAGCTTTCTAACTTTTCTAGCTTATTCTCACTTATTCTCTCTAACCAATAAGCTCTCAACTTGTGGATGAAATGAACAACCCCAAAATGAATAATAAGCTTGCTATTTATAGGAGTTTGCTAGGTTAGGGCATAATGGTCATTAATCCACTCCACCTCCTTAATCAACCTCCTTATTATTCATTACTTCAATCCTAAGTTAACTTGTTCACACTTAAGTTACATGGCCTCCACAACTTTGCTTAGCCATCACAACACTTAACCATTAATTTAACTTGGTTACCACACATAAGCATTTTACTTAGCTTTTACAGTAAGCACTTTTACTTAGCCTTTAAGTTACTTAACTTATCCTTTGCTTAACACTTAAGTCTACTTGCTCAACACACTAAATTCTTGGTCACCAATTCACCCATATGATCATGGGTTGCCCCATGGATCAAACTTTACCCATTGGATTAATATTTTGGGCTTAAGGTTTAATTAACCTAACTTATACATTGGGCTTGCATTAACAATTCTTTGGGCTTTACCATTAGCTTGCAATTAAACAAACACTTGGCTTGTTCATTAAATTACATTGGACTTAACCATTCATATATTTGGGCTTTAACATTAATTCGTATTGGGCTTTATTATCATCCCAATTGGACATTACAATCTCCTACACATTTCTACAAATTCAATACATTTGGCTTAATGTCTTATAACATATAATTTACGTATAATTCTCGTATTCCAACTCGTATACTTATTTAATATACTACATTCCATCATTCATACATACTCGTATAATACCTCGTATTATACTTGTATTCATTACCTCGTACAATACTTACGTATTATACAATCATAGCTTTAATTCATTATACGCATTTAAATTCCTTCTCGAAACTCATTTTCCCTAACCGTTAGGTTTTAAGTCCGCAGGCAAAAAACTGAGTTTTCCATAACAGAAATATTATTGGATATTCTATCTCACCTCGATATTCTATCATTACGTATTTCTCGGAAGATCAAAAATAATTTCCGAGCAGAAATGCGTGAATAGTGTTTTTCGAAAAATTTCTCGAAATTTTTTTATTTTCGTCCTGGAAATTCAAACACTTTAATTCTACCATGTAGCCAAAATACTACGATGTTCCGATATGTCTAGGTCATAGAACGACCTTCAATTAGCTTACTCCCATATATAATTAATTAAATTCATTTTAATCCACATAATCAAATAAAAATTTAATTCTCAAAAATCCAAATTTTCTGTGGCGTTACACTCTTCCCCCCTTATAAGGATTCTGTCCCCAAAATCTCGCCAACAGTACATCCACCATTGAGGAAATTTTTTTTCCATCAGTTTAATTTCAAATTCCCACAATGCTTCTTCGGCGTTGTGGTTTCTCCAATTCACCTTCTCCGAAGGTATTATCTTAATTCACATGACTTGTCACTTCCTATCAATAATCTGAGTTGGAAGCTAAACATTTACTCACACATTACTCTATCTCCCTCTTATAAGTCCTTCTTTTAAATTGAAATTATCTGAAACTCAAATTCCTACTTCAAACGAGATGATACTTGATCGTCTCTTTATCTTGTATCCTCTTCTTCATTCGCTTGCACTCTTTGTTACCTAGTTGTACTTAATTAACTCGTTCCATTATCGTGGATTGAGTCTACGTTGTAAATAACATTCTACCTCTTCATTCCGAAATTTAACTTTTAGCTCCGTTCTTGCCATCTCCGTTAGTAACTCACTCTGAGTCGTTAACATTGATAGCTTTTCCCTACCCTTCCTACTTAATGCGCCGGCTTCTACGTTTACCTTCCATGTATGATATAATATATCACAGTCATGATCCTTTATCCATTCCAATTATCTTCTCTACTTTATATTCAACTCCTTCTGTGTGGAGATATATTTCAGACTCTTAGAGTCCGTGTATATCTCACACTTCTCCCCCGTATAAATACTATCTTCCGATTTTTAATTCTAAAACTACAGCTGCCAATTCTAGATCATAAGTAAGATAGGCCTCCTCATAATTCTTTAACTGGCGTGATGCATACGTAATAATATTGCCATGCTACATGAGTACGCAACCCCATCTTCTATGTGAAACATCGAGATACACTATAAAATCCCCCATATCACCTGATAAAGACAATACAGATGCCTCACTTAACCTTCCTTTTAGCTCCTGAAAACTATTTTCTCCTTTCTCATTCCCAACATACTTCTCAATAACAAATTTTGTCTATCACTTTAAGCTACAATTCACACGTAGTGAATTCCGTATCCAACTTCTCCCTCCGTAGTGTTTCTCACACTATCTCCAAATGTTCAGCGTGATCTTCTGACGTCTTAAATTAGACTAGAATATCACCAATGATCATTACGACACCCTCATCCAAATATTATTTAAACATTCTGTGACGCTAATGGTACTTTCAGCCATAGCACTTCACAAGAGTACCTATCAATTTTCCATTGACTTGCTCTGCACCCATTACTAAAAGTCTAACTTTCGCACATTAGTTAACCCAAACGACATAACCAGAAACTCATCATAACTATAACAATTTCTGAACGTCGTCTTAGGTACCTCCTCCTTCTTCCTTACTTTCATCCGACTACCTCCCGACGCATAAATCTATCTTAGAAAAATTCTTTGCCCTCTTCAAGTGATCAAATAGATCATCGATCCTGGGCCATGGTATTTATTCTTAACCGTTAACTTACTTCTATTACGATAGTCGATACGTAACCGTAACGACTCATCTTATTCCTTAACATCCTCCTAACTTGCGTTATGGTTAGACAACAAAAGCGTCGCGGTATTTTATTACCGTAAAATACTACCTTGGGTTACTTTAAAAACCGAAGATTCATACTTTTATTCTAACAATTTATTAAAGTTCTATGGTTAATCAACTCATTCATACCGAGAATTACTTCAAATTCTCTCAACTTTATCGGTACTTATCTACCGATACTTGCTTACATTCCTTAATCATGAAGCCATTTCCACAAATATAATTAACGAAAGTTATTTCTCCATTCTTTACCTTAATGTATAAAGGTATTTATGATCCCTTCCGAGAATGAACTTAATCACTTAGCAAACTCTCATGCTATAAAAGAAAAGTAGCACTCCAATCAAACAACACACATAAGCATTCATTGTATTGGCCAGAATGATACCTTTATTAAATTCATTGATCTGACCGCAATCGCATCATGGCTAACTTACCACTACTAACACCTTTACTTTTCTCCGACCCCTTCTTTGGGCAATTTCTTACCATGTGGTCCAACGACCCACATACAAAACAACCATGGGTTTTCTTAGATTTAGGACAATTGGGTAATATATGACCCTCCTGTCCACAGTTATAACAAATCGATTTCCCCTTCAGACAGACTTCTAAATTCAATTAGCTTACTCCCATATATAATTAATTAAATTCATTTTAATCCACATAATCAAATAAAAATTTAATTCTCAAGAATCCAAATTTTCTGGGGCGTTACACTTGTAAGCTACAAAAACGTGAAATAATCTCCAATTACCCTACACATATCATTGAAATCGCAACAACAATTAATTGTATGAATATTAACTTTATAGGTTTAACCCATCATTTAGGTCATAACCTTAACTTAGCATCTAACCGTGTTAGTTAACATACTTAACGAATCTGAAATCTCATTAGGAGCCAACATAGCCTAACCGTTCATCTCTAACCTTTGGAAACATCACATTTGGTTTCATTTTATAACTTATTTAAATAATTATTTCAAATCTTTACACTTTGCATTAAAACACATTACAATATGTTATTGTAATCCACTTAATGTTTTAGTATCCTTTACATGCATGTTAAACTAACCCAAGTCCATTACGCATGACCTGCAATTAAGCAGACTTCACTGTCTATGACAGACCACTCGCGCGGCCGCGTGAGTATTTTACTAGGCTATCATTTCCTTTCAAATCACTTGCGATGCACACACATATAAAATAAACGCCCTTGTGCGATGCACTGAACTTCGATTTTGCGAAACCTCAAAATGACTTCTGTTTTGGCCAAAAAAATCCCAATTTTACAGAATTTCACCACACTTCAACATCTAAAACTTTGTAATATTATAGTTACACATGCTAAACCCCATTCTACATACAAAAACATTATATAAACACTATTTTGAAGAATCAAAACTATATTTTTCCCAGATTTCCTCATTTTTATACTTTTAACAAATTCGATCACCACGAATTCGTTTCTTGATAAATTGACATGATTTAAACTACATTGTTTTCGTTTATTAATATATTATCATAATCCACCAACAAATTACAGATTACAACACATATTGGACAAGAAATTTTGTACTTTCGAAGACCATTTTATATGAACATAACACTGTTATTTATATTTCCTTCTTACAATTCAATTTTCACGTATTTGAATACTAACATAGACTTATAAAGGATGACTAGCAAATTTAGCAAGAGAATACATACATATAAACAACATTTTCTACAACAGTTCAACCAAAACCCAAATTTCCAGTGAATAGAAAATTTCAACAACTCAATATTAAAATTAGGGGTAGATTACCTTAATTGAGTGCTAGCAAAAGATAGTGTTAGGGCTTATAAATTCTCCTTCTTCTTCTTAACAATCTCCAAAAACTCAGTGTTTTTCTTCTCTCTTGCAAACCCTCTGTAATTCTTCTTCTCACCCAACTCACCACTAGCCTTAGGAAAAATAAGATGCGTAGATAATATAAACTGACCACTCACCCACACACACTTAAGTTATAAAAATAAAAAGAAGTCAGGTAAAATAAGCCAAAGGCCACAAGGCCTTGTTTGGCTAACACTTTTTTCCCCCAAATAGATTATTATTATATTATTATATTATATAGTTTCCAATTGTCACACTTTAGATAATTTAAATAACTTAGTTTAATTGATTTAAATAACTTATAACAGTACTTAAAATAATTTCTCTTATAGTTACCATTATAAATAATAATTAATTTTATATCTAATTCAATTAATAAACTAGACACTTCACTTTATTTAATTTATCTATTTCCATTAAATTAAACAATTTATTTAGCTTAATTATTTTCTTAAATATTAAGCAATTGATTTAATTTAATTATTCCCTTAAATTAAATTCTTTAAATAAAATTATCAATACTCTATTTAATTAACATTAATCAATTTAGTTACTAAATTAATTCACCATAATTCACCAATTATTCATTTTCCTCAATAAATAAATTATTTAAAATATTTATTTAATTCCATAAATATTTAAATTAAATTATAAATTTCTCGATCGTTACAGTTATTGCTATTAAGGAAAGGCAAGACCTAACTACTTATCCTCTTGATAGCCATATTGGAAATCTGTGTGCCCACGAAGTCAACATCTTAGTCGAAAAAGCAGGATTGGATACAGATATCAAAAAGAAAGGAATTGCTTTCAAAGATTTACTTATAAATCAAGAAGAAGTTATTGAACGAACTGAGGAAATTGCAAATCTGTGCAAATCTGTGCAAATCGGAGGTACATTTTGAACATCAATTATCTAGTACTTCATTTGTCATGCATTCCTTAAATAATATAAATGAAAAACACCATAAACTACAAGAAGCTTATAATGGTTTATATGAAGAAAATAAAATTATTAAAGAAGATTTTATTGAATTAAAAGTTTTATTAACAAATATCTGGAAATGGAAAATGCAAACTTGATTATAACTAATGAAAGTTTAAATGAAGTAAACTTGGAAAATGATTCCTTAAAAGAAGAATTAGAACAACTTAAAAGAATCAATAAAAATCTTGAAATAGAAAATTCAACACTTGTTGTAATTAATGAAAATACTCAAATAAAAAATCAAGTGTTAAGTGAAGATATTAAAAATCTTAATTTTGAAAATGCATCTCTAAAGATAGAATTAGAAAAACAAAATGAAAATTCTTCTTTAATAAATAAAATTAATATTTTAACTAAAGAACGTGATGATTTAAATTTATAGTTCTTAAGTTCACAAAAGGGAAAGAAAATCTTGATGTCATGCTTAATCAACAAAGATGTGGATTTAACAAAGAAGGATTAGGATACATCGAAGAATTTAGTAAAAATAAAAGACTCTATCATGTTACAAGTAAAGAAAAAGAAAATTATACATCTCCATTTACTAAATGTTCTTATTGTAACAGAAATGGTCATTCTTTTCACATGTGTAATGCTCAAAATGGAAATTATAAAGGAAAAATGATTTGGGTGCCTAAAGGAACGTATATTGCACCAATTAAAAAGAAGACTCTGAACGTGAAGAACGGTGTGTGTAAAATGTGGAGAAAAGGCTTTAAGAATGGTATGAAGGCTTACAATAGACTGCCAAAGAAGACTTCAATAGCTTTAAATGGATGACCATTCGGTTTCCACGGATAAAAAGTAGCATTATACGAGCTCACAAGTGTTTAAAATGAGAAAGCACTCAGTTTATAGTGTGTATAGAGCAAATTGGACAGGGTTTCCTTGCCATTTTCTCTTACAAAATGGCCACCCCAAGCCCTTTATTTATAGAGGAGGGAGCCACAGGTGCACCTGCAGCTGCCCGGGGTTCCCCGGGCTCCACGGGTCTCACCGTCTCGAAGTTCGTGCATGCATGCAACGTGTTGTCCGCTTGAACTTTTAGAACTTTAATTCGGGTATCCGATTGAGGTGTATAAGACCTTTTTTGGAGTGTTATTGTCGAGAGCTACACAAATGACATGGGATTAGAGGTTGTGCGAAGTCAGGAAGATGGGACCATGCCCTTGGTCTTCAAGCTTTAAATTCTATCTGGTGTGTTGTCCTGTGTAGTAGTCACTCGGGATTACAGTCATTTAGTTCTTGTAGGACACTGCTATGTAGAATGTATATAGAAATGTGTTGAGACAGCGTGCATGTGGGATAGAGGTGGCAAAATGATGATTTTGCCCCTCACTGGGGTTATCTCTAGTTTGGGCTGATAAAGTAGTCGTTGCTCTGAGATTGGGCTGCTGCATGTACCGGATGTCCTCATGGTTGTCTCTGAGGTGTGCCTGACCTTCCGGGGTTATCTCTGGGTTTAGGACTGAGTGCCTCGAGGTTATCTCTGAGGTTAAAGCTAATTGATGGGGTTGAGATGAACATCTCCGGGGTTATCTCCGGAACTGCAACTGCACTCCTCGGGGTTATCTCCGAGGTTGAGACAGAAATTCCTGGTGTTGTTTCTGGGATTGAATATCTCGGGGTTATCTCCGAGATTGAAAAGGCTTCTCTGATGGGATTTCCGGAACTGGAACTGTTTTATCCTTCAAGGTTATCTCTGAAAGATGATTCTGCCCTCCTGCAATGTTAGTAACAAGAATATAAAATTTCGAGTGTCTACAATACCTATACATACCTAGTTATTCTAAGAGTATGATGAGAAAGTGAAATGAAGGTTTTACAAACCTAGTTAGGAAATGATGTAATATTTGTAATATTAAGAACATATGAAATGTATGACTGATGGATATGAATCCATGATTATATAACTGTGTAGGAATACATAAAGTGCAGATAACTATAAGCAGTTAAGTAGAAACTGATAAACTACGAGCCATGCAAGTCTTTTAGTTCCTATTTGATATATGAATTCGATAATTGTTAGTTGTGCTATATTATGCTATGAGAATGTTGATGCATATATATGAAATGCATATGAGATATGTGAAATTTGAAAGTTGATCCTTGATGATATGCTAGTGAAGTAAATCTCTATGCCTGTTATGTGAGAAGTAACATGCATAGTAAATATTAATTGATTATGAATGCATGAACTGAGTATGTTATTATATGTTATGTGATGCATGAACACTGTAAGAATTACTGAGTTATCGAGCTCACTCTTGCAAATAACCATTTTTGCAGGTTAAGAATTCACGGTAAGGATTATGTGCTACTTGATTGATAGAGTTCAATAGTATCGAAGGAGATTGATTTATTTATTTAAATATATGATCTTGAAACATGTTTAGGTTTAAGGAGATATACATGATAGTATTTTACGATGTGTAATACATGTTGAGTTATAAAGTTTTACTATGTGATGCATAGAGGAATTCAAATCAGGATGTAAAAATTTAGACAGTAATTTGAATAGAATGAATCATAACATAATTTGATTCAAGGATATGTAAATGATTCTAATTAAGAAATCAATAAAAGATTTTTTTTTCAAAGGAGATTGAAAAAGTTTAAATTATTCTGCATATTTTTATAACATCGAATATGATGTAAGACAGGAATGGTAAATGACCAAGATTTAAAACTTATAAAAGTTTGGGGTCATTATACAGATCCTGGAAATGGAAAGAATTTATATTCTAAATTATAATAAGCAAAGTTATATTCATTTAGTTATGAATAAAAGATATAAATAGTTTGACGATATTAGTATCGTGGCGGACCGGATTCGAGGTTCGAAGGGACCTGGATTTGGGGGCGTCACAATAGATGTCAGCGGGTAGGCAACATCTCCAAGAGGAATGAGATTCCCTTGAACATGATCTTTGAGGTTGAGATATTTGAAATTTTGGGTATAGACTTCATGGGGCCGTTTATTTTGTCATGCGAAAATCTATACATTTACTGGCGGTAGATTATGTTTCCAAGTGGGTTACAGTGTCAGCTTTGCCAATGAATGATGCTAAGCTAGTCTTGCGATTTCTACGAAAGAGTATATTCACAAGATTCGGGACACCTATGGCCATCATCAGTGACGAAGGAACTCACTTCCGTAACAGACAGTTTACAACTTTATTGGCTAAGTATGGGGTGAATCATCGTGTCGCCACCGCCTACCATCCCCAAAATAACGGCCAAGCTAAGGTCTCCAATCATGAAATAAAGAGGATCTTGGAGAAAATTGTCAATCCTACGACGAAAGATTGGTGATCACTTAAACTCAATGATGCAATGTGGGCATACAGAACTGCGTACAAGACACCGCTAGGGATGTCACCTTATCAGTTGGTATATGGGAAAGCCTTTTATCTTCCCATAGAACTTGAACACAAGGCATACTGGGCCATTAAAAAGCTGAACTTTGACCTCAAAGTCGTAGGGGAGAAGCGACTTCTTCAATTAAATGAGTTGGATGAACTCAAATTGCAGGCATATAAGAATTCAAAACTGTACAAGGAAAAGGAGAAAAAGTGGCACTACCGTAAAATCATGGACATGAAGTTTGAGCTAGGGCAAGGGGTGTTGTTGTTCAACTCACGTCTTCGACTTTTCCCGGGCAAACTCAAGTCAAGATGGTCGAGTCCATCACGGTGAAAATCGTATATTCGCATGGTGCGATTGAGATTTTTAGTCAAGACCCGGACAAGTCATTCAAGGTTAATGGGCAGAGGTTGAAGAACTACTTTGGGGTCAACGTCGATCGGCAGAAGTCCTCCATGACCCTTTCCAACACATGAGCCTAACTGAGAAAGTCAAGCTATTTGACTATAAACAAGCGCTTGATGGGAGGAAACCCATCAATTCTTTTCTCCCTCTTATTTAATTCTTGTTTTATATCTCTATTCCTCCCCCTTTAATTCTGAATTTTTTTGAGTTAAGAGCATATTGCATATAGTTTATAAAGATATCGCATATAGCATTTTTGATAATAGTTGCATTTAACTTACATAGTTTAATTTTGAGGAATAAATGTCTCATTTGTGAATGCTTTTTGTGCAGGAAAGAAATTTCATATGCTAGTTGGATGAGAGTTGTATCTTCTGCACGCGAGAAAAGTTCAAAGGCAGAACTGTCAACATGGCAGTGTATCCTCCTCGAGCCAAATTCGGCGTGCAGCTGCCATTATCCATAGAGCATTCACCAAACGCTTAGCCCCCTCATGGCCAAAAATGCGCGTCCGCGCCATTACACGGATCTTGACGATTTTGAAAGTCAAAAAAATTCAACCCATTCCGTATATCTTATTTTATTTGGTCGAACTTTCACAGAAACCCCTCTCATATACAGACTCCATATCCTAAGCCACCATAACCTCTCAATTCCCACTCTCATTCTGCGAATCGCCCCACCTTATAAAATAAAGAGGAGTCTATTTCTAATTTTAACATCAGTTTTGGGGTTGCTCTTCATTATCTCTTCAGTAGGGTTTGCACAGAGCAGATTTTAGAGGCCAGTTTGGGGGTTTGTCTTTTGGATTCACAAGTAAAGGTTGCCAGTTAAATTTTCTGCAGAATATCATGGGTTCAAAGAGGGCGCGATCAATCACTCCTTCCTCTTCTTCTAATAGTAGCCATGAGGAAACTATTCTGGACACATCTAGGTTCATCAACCTATCGGCACATACTCAATATTACAAGTTAGTGACAAAGTCTTTTGTGCAGGAAAAGGGGCTGAAACCAACCAAAGCATTCATGAGGTGTGGACTGATGTTGCCCCTTAGAGGCCTCATGCTGATTCCTCGATGTTACCTACTCCTGGTAACCAATTTACTAATTTGGGGGACCTTTCTCCTGAATGCAACTCCATTCCTCCTCCTCCTAACCCCCTCACTGACAAACTCAAGATTATTAATGAGAAAGAATGCAGAGATCTTAAACTCAAGGCTAAAGAAGATGTTGTTAGTTCTCCTTCTTCTAAGAGGAGAAACAAGGGTAAGGGGAGAAAATCCCCAACTTAATTATATTTAATATTTTATGTCTAAGCTTTGTTCCTATAATGTTAGAGGATTAAATAATTTACCTAAGCAGAATGATGTTCATGCTTTTTTGGCTGATAACCATATTCATTTCGTTGGTCTTGTGGAAACTAGCGTAAAATGGAAATATGGACCTCGGAGGGTTCGAAGTTGGAAATTTAGAGAGAGAAGCTCTCTCTTCTCTCTTAATTCCCCCTCCCCCCCTCCGTCATTTTCTTCCATCTTGCTTCACCTTCCATTCAGCCCACCCACTTTCCTCCTTCCCTTTTCCCTTCTCCTCCATTTCGGCCCACCATCTCCCCCTTTCCTCTTCCACTGTTTGGTCTCAAAATTAAAAAAAAAACGTTAACGTGATGTAAGTGAAAAGCTACAGAACTTTTGTAAACTAATAAGAATTATATATATGTCAAGTTTGTTTGCGGTGAAGCTCTACGACTTTTGTAATATAATAAGAATTATATATGTCAAGTTTGTTTGCGGGATGAGTTGTATATATATATATATATATATATATATATATATATATATATATATATATATATATATATATATATTTAGATTTTATATTTTAATATGTATTTGATTTATGAAGCGTATAAATCAAATTGAAAGTTATGTATATTAATTTAAACTAGTTAATCTTGTTGATAAAATTATAAAATTTACTTGATAATAAATTTAACAGTATTATGTTGTTAATGGGTAAATTTGTAATAAAATTTTATTTTATTTTATTAGATTGACTTGAAGGAGATTAACATAATCTTATTTAAATTTTGGGTATTACATTGCTTAATCCAGGTACGGATTCGGTACTTTTTCAGTGAGACTCTTTTAATTTTAGTTTGTTCGTTTTGCTACTCGTTTAAAAATTTTGTATTACCTCTCATAATTATTCCTTATCAAATTCATTGTGATAGTTTCGTTTGGCGTTCATAGTTGAAACTCATATTTGTACTCTTTAGACTAGTACAACATGTCTAAATGTATTTTGATATTTGTAGTAATGTGCATGTTAGTATATGTTTGGAGACTTTGAGTTGATGATTCATTTCAGTATAACATGCACATATTAGAACCCTTTGTGTTAATATTATGTCGCATGTGTTGTGGCATGATGTTGTTGTTAGAATGTCGTAGGGTATACCTGAGCTATAACCACATGTGGGGGTACCACAGGCATTCCCTCTTGGCACCGAGGCATGACATCTTTCATGGTGGTGTGATCAGTCCACGACGTCTCCGTTTTGTGCTCCGGTGGGAGTTGGCCATTTGGTGTTTTGTTATGGGGAGGCGATGGGTGCGACCCTATTTTCTCGCTCGCTACGTTACGCGAGTGGTGATGTTTGTGCCAAACACGCCTTCCAATTTTGCATGCATCTGGATTGTGCAGTCTGATATGTGATTGTTTGTGTGGCATTATTTTGATTGCCTTTGTGGCATTATTTGACTTGCCTGTGTGGCAAGGTATATTACTATTTGTTTTGATCTCGGTATGAAATAACACCCAGCCATTTGATTCAGCCTATCATTTCGTTGTGTTAGTTTTGTTCGTTTCGTTTCAGTTCGTTTCGTTTCATTTCATTTAATTGAGTTAGTTATTTCGGTTCATTATTTGTATTCTATATCCGTACTGGGCATTTAGCTCATGCTATGTTTTTCTTCCGACAGGTAATCAGGGGAATCAAGGGAAAGTGTGACGAGAGCTCCCTTTTATCCAAATTATTTAGATATATTATGTTTAGGTTATGATACACTAGTTTGTTCAGAATTGTAATAATTATTTTAGATTGTGGTTTAAGACAGTTTGATATTTATTATGGTTGACTTGTTATATTTATCAGATATTAAGACTATTCTTGTGTGGCTTTGAGCCCTGTTATTAAATTCATCAGTTTTGTTATGTTTTGAGTAACTTCTCTTTCTATTTCGGAAAGGGGGTGTTACAAAGTTGGTATCAGAGCTTAGGTTCTTTCTTGTAGAAAACCTATTTAGTTTTGACCTGTAAGTTATGGGTAGACTTTTGGGTTAGGTTTTTGTTCTATTTGATTTTCTGTTCAGCTATCATATCAGCTATGTTCGAATCTGTCTCTAATCTGCTTTGTTATCTATTCATTGATCTCTTTGTTAGATGGCTCGTAGATCTGTCAGAGTTGCTGGGAGGCGAGGTAACAATAGGGGAAGAGGTGAGGGTCAGCCCAATGAGCAACCTAATGATCAGATTAATGCTCAATTGGCTACCTCGGTGAATCAGGCTTTACCTCAGTTGGTGCCACAGGTTGTACATGCAATGCAGCAGCCGCCACCAGAAATTCCTGAGCAGGAGAACCCAAGAAATAATGGGCAAACGAAGAGGAAGAGAATGTAAATGTTCATGATCAGCAGGTGGTTCCAATGTATGTATGGTTGGAAAGGTTTCAGAAGCAAAAACCACAGTCATTCAGTTCCGCTCCGACTTCAATTGATGTAGAGAATTGGATTACTCACCTAGAGAAGATCTTTGATGTGTTGGGGTGCTCAGATAATCGGAGAGTATTGCTTGCAGTTTACATGCTAGAAGGGGATGCACAGAGGTGGTGGAAAGCGATGAAAACAACAAAGGGTGATGGTTATGTTGAGACACTTGGTTGGGCGGACTTTTGTGAAGTCTTTTATCAGCAGTGCTTCCCAGCTACTGATAAAGAGGCCTATGCTAGAGACTATTTATCCATTCGATAGAAAGATGATGAGTCCATCACGGATTTCATGACGAGGTTCACCAGGTTGGCAGGCTTTGCGGGAACCTCAGTAGGGACTACAGCAGAACAGGCAGAGAAGTTCAAGTGGAGGATTCATTATAGGTATCAGCAACACCTCATTAACACCAAGTTTGCAGATGTGTCAGCTGTGGCTAATGTAGCCAATAATATTGAGATGAAGCGACAGGACTTTCGGTCTTCTAAACTGGAGGGGAGTCGAAAGAGGGACAGAGATGACTAGCAGGGTCAAACTTCAGGTCAGCATGGGAAAAATCAGGGTGGTTAGTGGAACAGGAACCGTGGTGGCCAGCAGGGGCAATGGCGTGGTCAGAATCAGAATAAGGGTTATCAGCAGATGCCTTAGCAAGGGCAAAATCGTCAGCTTCAGCTACCTTGGCATGGTCAAAATCGTCAGCCGTGGTAGAATCGTCAGTAGTGGCAGAATCAAGGTCGTTATCCGGGACCATCTGGTGGGGGTAACCCAAATCTTATTCCTATAGCTCCTTGTACTACTTGTGGGGCTAATCATCCGGGGAGGCAATGCCACAGACTCATTGGTGCATGCTTCATGTGTGAACAGATGGTTCATATGGCTAGAGATTGTACCGGGCCACGAGGTAATGGTGGAGGTGGTGATAATGGTGGCAATGGAGGTTAGCGTCAGGGTGGTCGAGTGTTTACTTTGACATATAACCAGGCGGCAGGTGCGCCAGGTACTTTTTTTGGCACTCTTTTAGTTGGTAATTGCGAGGCTTCTATTTTGTTTGATACTGGTTCTACTCATTCAGTTGTTGCTCAGTCTTTTGTTCGGCATCTGGGTGTGCCATCTCAATCCTTAGATTTTGTTATGTCTATTTCTACCCCGATGGGGACTTTTGTGGTTATTTCTGATTTATATCGAGGGTGTGCAATTAGTTTTGGGGATAAGATTCGTAGGGCTAATCTTCTTCTGATGAGTATACATGATTTCGATGTCATTCTTGGGATGGACTGATTGGATAAGCACCAAGCCACTATCGATTGTCAGGCGAAGAAGGTTATATTTGGAGATGTGAAGTCTACAGATTTTGTATTTCAGGGTTCACAGTCGAGTAGAGTGGTGAAGTTAATTTCAGCTTTGAATGTTGGAAAGTTGGTGGCAAAGGGTTGTGAGGGGTATTTAGCATTTGTGAAGGATACCTCTAAGGATGAGTCTCATATTGAGGATGTTTCAGTTGTTTGTGACTTTCTCGATGTGTTTCCTGAGGAGTTATCAGGGTTTCCACCACAGTGGAAAGTGAAGTTTGCTATTGAGCTTGTTCCTGGTGCGGAGCCTATCTCTAAGGCATGGTATCGGATGGCACCGTTGGATTACAGGAGTTAAAGGAGCAGTTGCAGGAGCTTTTAGATCGTGGTGTGATTCGCCCGAGTGTTTCACCGTGGGGTGCCCAATCTTGTTTATGAAGAAGAAGGATGGGTCTATGAGGTTGTGCATAGAATACAGGGAGTTGAACAAGATTACCATCAGGAATCGGTATCCATTGCCGAGGATTGATGACTTGTTTGACCAACTTCAGGGGGAAAAGTATTTTTTAAAGTTAAACTTGAGGTCGGGCTATCATCAGTTGAGGGTGAGGGATGAGGATATCCCTAAGACGGCTTTTCGCACTCGATATGGGCATTACGAGTTTCTGGTGATGCCATTCGGGTTGATTAACGCTTCGGCGGTGTTTATAAAATTGATGAATCGGGTGTTCAGGGAGTACTTGGACCAATTTGTTATTGTCTTTATTGATGATATTTTGGTTTACTCCAAGTCTAAGAAAGAGCATGAGGAGCATCTTCGTACAGTGTTGGAGATTTTTCAGAAAGAGAAGTTGTATGCTAAATTCTCTAAATGTGAGTTCTGGTTGGAGCAGGTTGCATTTTTGGGCCACATTGTTTCTGCTGAAGGCATTAAGGTGGATCCTGCGAAGGTTGAAGCTATCACTAAATGGCCAAGACCTACTACAGTGACAGAGATTAAGAGTTTCTTGGGTTTGGCAGGGTCCTATAGGTGATTTATGGAAAGATTCTCTTTGCTTACCTTGTCATTGACTGAGTTGATGAAAAAGGGCATGAAGTTTGTGTGGAATGAGGAGTGTGAGAAGAGTTTTGAGGAGTTGAAGAAACGGCTTGTAACAGCTCCTATACTTGCATTGCCGTCGGGGACTGGAGGTTACCAGATTTATAGTGATGCTTCTAAGAAAGGCTTAGGGTGTGTTTTAATGCAACACGGTAAAGTGATTGCTTATACTTCTAGACAGCTTAAACCTTACGAGGTGAACTACCCCACTCATGATTTGGAGTTGGCAGCGGTGATCTTTGCCCTAAAGATTTGGAGGCATTATTTGTATGGAGAGACTTGTGATATCTTCACCGATCACAAAAGTCTTAAATACATTTTCACTCAGAAGGAGCTCAATATGAGGCAGAGGCGTTGGTTGGAGCTTCTAAAAGATTATGATGCGAGGATTCAGTATCACCCGGGGAAGGCAAATATGGTTGCAGATGCTCTTAGCCGAAAGAGTTCTGGGAGTGTAGAAGCCCTTATTACACAACTTTAGCTTATTTTGGATATGGAGCGGCTCGAGTTGGAGTTGTATGTACGAGGTTTAGATGGGCATTTGGCGGGTATGAGAGTGGAGCCCTCTCTTATCTTGCGGGTTAAAGAAGCTCAAAAAGAAGATGAGGAGTTATGGAGTATGACGCAAAATCTAGAGGAGGGCAAGCAACCCGAGTTTCATATTGATGATCATGGTGTGATTTGGTTAGGTGAGCGGTTGTGTGTACCGTCGAATCCAATTATTCGGGAGGCTGTGTTTGCTGAGGCTCATAGTTCGCCATGTTCTATTCATCCAGGTTCTATGAAGATGTATAGGGATTTGAAGAAGAATTTTTGGTGGAATGGGATGAAACGAGACGTAGCTGAATATGTGGGCAAGTGCCTCACTTATCAACAAGTGAAGATAGAACATCAACGAGCTAGTCGTTTGCTGCAACAGTTAGACATTCCAGTTTGGAAGTGGGAGGATATCACAATGGATTTTGTGACTGGTTTGCCAAAGACTTTCAGGAAAAATGATGTCATTTGGGTAGTAGTGGACCGACTGAACAAATCGGCACACTTTTTGGCTATCCATGAGGGTTACTCGGTGGATAGGTTAGCATAAATCTTTCAGCAGGAGATTGTTAGACTTCATGGTACTCCGGTGTCTATTATTTCAGATCGAGACCCATGGTTCACTTCACGATTTTAGAAAGGGTTTCAACGAGCTTGGGGTACTCAGCTCAACTTTAGTACTTCTTTCCATCCGCAAACTAATGGGAAATCCAAACGGACTATTCATATGTTGCAGAACATGTTGAGGTCTTGTGCACTTAAATGGTCATGTAATTGGGATGATTACTTGAGCCTAATTGAGTTTGCTTATAACAATAGCTGGCATGCAAGAATTGGAATGACTCCGTTTGAGGCATTGTATGTAGGAAGTGTCGGGCACCAACTTGTTGGGATGAGGTTGGCGAGAGGGCCATGGAAGGGCCTGAGTTAGTTCAAATCACTACGAAAATAACGAAGGAGAAATTGAAGTTGGCTCGATCATGGCAGAAGTGTTATGCTGATAAGCATAGGAGGACTTTGGAGTTTGAACCTGGCGAGTATGTGTTTCTAAAAGTTTCTCGGGAATTCGGCAATTTGGGTTGAAAGGGAAACTTAGTCCGCGTTATATTGGACTGAGATTCTGGAGAGGGTTGGTGAGGTTGCATATCGGTTAGCTTTGCCTCCATAGCTAGCTCATGTGCACACTGTATTCCATGTGTCGGTGTTGAGGAGTTATCATTATCATCCGTTTCATGTGGTGCAATATCCGTTCGATAAGATTCGGGAGGATCTTACTTGTTAGGAACAAGCCGAGGCGATTTTGGATCGTCAAGATCAGATTATGAGAAGGAAGACAATTCCGTTCGTTAAGGTTTTATGGAGAAACCATTCGGAGCGGGAAGCTACTTGGGAAATGGAGGAGTCTATTCGAGCAGAGTATCCGCATCTTTTTGATAATTATGTATGTTCATTCTTTTAATTCCGGGGACGGATTCCTTTTTAAGAGGTGGGTGATGTAATACCCGAAATAATAATAATAATAATAATAATAATAATAATAATAATAATAATAATAATAATAATAATAATAATAATAATAATAATAATAATAATAATAATAATAAAATATTATATAAAAAAATTATTTTGTTTTAAAACATATTAATTGGACTATCATTTATTGGGTCAAACTAGCAATTTAATTTATGTGGGCTAATAAATATTAGTAGGTGATGGATAAATTAAATTGATAAAAATTGGGCTTTAGACTAAGTGGGTCTAATTTATAATTGTGTAATTTTAAAATCCTATTAAAATTTAGAGAGTTAATAAATATATTATATTAATTAATAAAATCTGTTTTAAGTGAATAATAAGCAAAACCTAACTGCGTCATTCTATCTGATACGAGCTAATTGAAGGGGAAGAAGGGAGGCGGCAACTTGAGAACATAAGGAAGAAATTGTGTGCTATATTTCTTAGGGTACTTGAGTATGGCTAATATGTTAAAGTTTTTTTTTTCTCAATTGATGTGATCATTAGAGGTTAGGCAGAAATAAATGATGATATGATAGATTTCTTGTATGGATAAATTAATTATTATTTGGGCGGAAGTACTGAACCTATTATGTATATATATAAGAATTCGTAACTTTTTTTTAAAAGCCTGCTATTATAACAATGTTCATAGTCTCAAATAAAAAAACGTTAACGTGATGTAAGTGAAAAGCTACTGGACTTTTGTAAACTAATAAGAATTATATATATGTCAAGTTTGTTTGCAGGATGGAAGCTACCGACTTTTGTAATATAATAAGAATTATATATATGTTAAGTTTGTTTCCAGGATGAGTTGTATATATATATTTAGATTTTATATTTTAATATGTATTTAATTTATGAAGCATATAAATCGAATTAGTGAATCGAATTGAAAGTCATGTATATTAATTTAAACTAGTTAATCTTGTTGATAAAATTATAAAATTTACTTGATAATAAATTTAACAGTATTATGTTGTTAATGGGTAAATTTGTAATAAAATTTTATTTTATTATATTAGATTGACTTGAAGGAGATTAGCATAATCTTATTTAAATTTTGGGTATTACATTACTTAATCCAGATACGGATTCCGTACTCTTTCAGCGAGGCTCTTTTAATTTTAGTTCGTTCGTTTTGCTACTCGTTTAAAAATTTTGTATTGTAATAACCCAATATTTTCAATAAAAAATTTTGCGATTTAATTTTTATATATATATATAAAGGTGGGAATATGTGCAAAGTAAATTATATGTATATATGTGATAAATAAAATTATTTATTACATGAATACTTGTAATTAAATTCTTTTAAGAATTATTGATCATTATAGATTATATTCTTATAATAAATTAATTTTGTAATAAAAATATTTATTATTTATTTTCCATAAAAATATGATTATGGTATATATGATATGACTATTAGGATTATTATGATATGTATTTTATTATATTAGTTAAGTTAATTATTTTAAATTAATTAATAATGGTATGTATGAAGGTTATGTCAGATATGAATTCAAAACCCTAAGTCTAGATTTTGAATAAGGAATGAGAATAATAATATAATATTATTTATATTTCAATGCCATAAACAAGCATGATATGTGTGTAATGTAATTTATGGAACAGTTATGGTGAAACAGTACAAAACCCTAGCATTACTGATAAGCTATAGTACAGAAGTCAATTATGACTGTAAGATTTGTTAAGTTATGTGTTATGACCATTATTATGTTTAATATTAATTAGGTAAACCCTAATTAATATTTAGGAACCCTAATTACTAAATTAGAACCCTAACTGCTAAGGTATAAACCCTAATTATTAATTTAGCAAGGTTAATGGTAATTAGTATAGTATAAGGGCAAATTTACAAATCCTAGGTGATTAGGAAACCTAGTGTAATTAGGGATCCCTAATTCACATTTTTAGAAACTAAGATTCCCATTTTAGCCCTAATTACATAATCCTAAAAATTTAGCTTATCAAACCTTAGGGTTAAACCCTAAGGGTTAAAACCTAATGGTTGTGAGAAGTTACCAAGTTGTCATTCACTTTATAAGTCAAATGACCAAACTACCCTTTTATTTATTTTAATAAGGTGGAGTGTAGATCTAGCCCTACTAAGAGGTTGGTGACCAACTCTAGCTAGCCACATGGTCTAATATTCAACTTTAATCAGCCAACTTGCTAGATTAAATACATTGCATCATAGATCAAGAGCATACTAGTAAGTAAAGTAAGTTACTTTACTTCTCAACCTATCCAAGTTTTCTCTCTCTCCCATCCGAAAATTTTGAGTGATAATGAGTTACAAACAAAGTTCAGAACACTTCATAGCTTGCCAAGGATCAGAATCAAAAGTCAGATTCAAGGATCAAAGCTAAAAAGGTATAAAAACCCTAAACTTAGAATTTTATGTGATTCATGTTATTTGTTGTGGTTTATTGTTTAAAGTTATGTTAGAAGGTGTCATTTAGTGATCTGGGTTGTTATAACTCAGATCCATAACACTTAGATGCTCGAAATTGATGATTTTAGAAATTTGGAAAAAGTTTAAAACTGTGGTCTGACAACGAATGTCAGAGACTCTAGATCTTTCTGTGTTAAGTGTTATGTGTGTTTTATGTTATGGATATGTTCTTTGTCATGTGGACTATGATCTGGAACTGGAAACAGGGCCAGATCATGTCTAGAACTCAAGATATGATTGGTTAAAGTGAGTTGACCAATCAGGAAAAACTGAGTTTCTGGGCAACCCAGAAACCCAGAATTTTTGACAGCCACTTTTGAAGCTCTAGATCTTTCTGTTGTTTGTTAGTTTGGCCAAGTTGTTGTTTTCATGTTGTAGTTTGACATGAGGAATACACAATCAAACCTTTAGATCACCCAGAAAGTACATAGAATCAAAGATAATTAAGGTCAAACAAGCGTTGACCGACTGCCTTATGAAGAAATCTGGAAAACCCAGATTTCTCAAGAACAGTTTCTGGCCACTACTTTGACCGGCCTTGATCTCTCAACTGTGATGTTGTTAGACTAATTTAGTGTGTTAGATATGTTCCTTGACATCTCGAGTACAAGTATAAACCATTATATTACACAAAGTAAACCTGTAGTGGAAGTTACATGGATCGAAAGTGGGAACCTAAGACTGTTCTTCAATTCTGGAAAACCCAGAAATTGAAGAACATGTCTGACAACGTTTTTGAGAGCTTAGATCTCCCTGATAAGTTGTGTAATGGCCATGTAAATTGTTTAGACATGTAGTACTACATCAGTACTACAACATTATCTCATTAGACAGCCCAGGAACAACAAGGAACATAGATCAAATGCTAATCAAACATACCACCCTAATCGAGTTTGAATTTCTCAGGCGTGCTCAAGAACATGAAGAACACCTATAATGACGCAGTTACGTAAGCTATAGGCACTCTTTAGCAACAGTTCCTTTATAAAATTATTATTTTATTTAATAAATAGAGAAAAATAGTTTTTAATTATTAAAAATAAAAAATAAATTCCTAAAATTATTTTAAATTTTAAAATAGGTTTTTAATTATTTTGAATATATTTCATTAATATTTATTATTTTTGGAATATTAATGGTATTTAATTTATTTAATTATAATATTAAATAAATTACTTAAAAATAATTTTAATACTTGAAAAATCATTTAAAATTATATTATGGTATAAGAAAATATTTGAAGTTATTTTTAATGACTTTAATATTTTGTGATGAATTTTATTAATAAATTAATATTAATGATAATTAAGTTATTTAATAAATGTATTAAATAAATTATGAAAAATAGAATTAATGATTTAAAAATTATATAAATGATTTAAAGGTTATAAAAATATTTTAAGTTATAAAATATAACTTTTGATATTTTGTCATAAAAATATTAATATTTTAATATTAATGATATTAGATTTATTTATAATTATATTAAATAAATTAGTTTAAAAATAATTTTAAAATTATAAAAATCATTTTAAATGAAACTAAGGTGTTTAAAAATATTTGAAGTTATAAAATATAACTTTAAATATTTAAAGGTAAAATTCATTAATTATTTAATATTAAATGATATTTGATTTATTTAATAATTATATTAAATAAATAGTTAAAAAATAGTTTTATTGATTGAAAAATCATTTAAAAAGGATATAAATGGTTTTAAAATATTTTAAGTTATTATAAGTGACTTTTAATATTTTAGTGAATAATACCTTAATATTTAAATATTAATGGTAATTATTTAAAAATAATTTTAAATGTTTTACAAATTATTTAAGGGTAATATTAATACTTTAAAAATATTTTGAGTTATTATAACTAACTTTAATATTTTGACAAGGGTTTCATTAATATCTTAATATTATTTAAATGTTAATAATAATAGAATTATTTAATATTTAAATCATTTAATAATGATTCGAAATTTGAAAAATTATGATAAATTATAATAATTAATTATAAATTATTATAAGTCATTTATAAATAATATGATTGATGTTTAAATTATCTAGAATAATCTTTAAGATACAGATTACAGTTTTATTAATAATAAACTCAATAATTACCCGATAAAGTCGTCGGTACACCAAAATATTACCAAAATTGATTCAAACCTATATAGGTTGACTTGATAAGTGTTTGTTTGTGATTCAACGTCTGTTAAACTTATGTGACACTGTGATTAGGTTATGTTGACTGTAAATAACAGTACGATGTGTTATGATATGTTATTCTAATCGATTGAACAATCTTATGAATGATAGGTCATTGAATTAAAGATAAAACTAAGTTGCGTAATTATAAGCAGCAGATTAGGCAAGTATCTAAACCTTACGCACTACCTTTATTTTGTGCAAACAGGTATATGTTTATGCAAGTTTCCTAAACTTACTCCAATTATTATTGAGCAAGTATCTGAACTATCCTTTACGTTGTTCAAGTATCCTAACCTTTGCATTTACTTTATGCAATGGACATGAGTAAGAAATTTCCAGAATTATATTATCATTGTGCCAGATTATTCACTCTATTGTTATCAATTATGTATCCAATCATTTGTATTCATACAAGTTCTTAAATTATCCGATCATTATTTAACAACACAGTATTATTGTACAATCAAGATATTTATTCTGTTCGTTAATCTCTAAATATGGTATTACAAGTGTCCCCACTTGGATAATCATTGTATTTAATCACATGTTAATACATGCCTATTGATTTCTGGTATGTATATATGAATTAAAAGTCGTCTAAGCTATTTAAATCGGCTAGACATAGATTTAGAAATATCGTTGAACGTGATAGAACTTTATTGTATCCAACCAAATTGTTTTGGTTCGGATTCCCGAATAAGTATGGACATCCCGAATATGGGAAATTTTTATGCGCCTGAATTTGGGGGTGTTACATGTATTACCTCTTATAATTATTCCTTATCAAATTCATTGTGATAGTTTCGTTTGACATTCATAGTTGGAACTCATATTTGTACTCTTTAGACTAGTATAACATGTCTACATTTATTTTGATATTTGTAGTAATGAGCATGTTAGTATATGTTTGGAGACTTTGAGTTGATGATTTATTTCAGTTTAACATGCACATATTAGAATCCTTTGTGTTAATATTATGTCGCACGTGTTGTGACATGATGTTTTTGTTTGAATACCGTAAGGTATACCTGAGCTATAACCACCTATGGGGGTACCACAGGCATGCCCTCTTGGCATCGAGGCATGACACCTTCCGTGGTGGTGTGATCAGTCCATGGAGTCTCCATTTTGTGCTCCGGTGGGAGTTGGCCATTTGGTGTTTTGTTGTGGGAGGCGTATGAGTTGACCTTAGTTTCTGTTCTGTTCTGTTCTATGTAGTGGTGATGTTTGTGCCAAACACGCCTTTCGATTTTGCAAGCATCTGGATTGCTCAGTCCGATGTGTGATTGCTTGTGTGGCATTATTTTGATTGCCTTTGTGGCATTATTTGACTTGCATGTGTGGCAAGGTATATTACTATTTGTTTTTAGCTCGGTATGAAATAACACCCAGCCATTTAATTCAGCCTATCATTTCGTTGTGTTAGTTTTGTTCGTTTCGTTTCATTTCATTTAATTTAGTTAGTTATTTCGGTTCATTATTTGTATTCTATATTCGTACTAGGCATTTGGCTCATGCTGTGTTTTTTTTCGGCAGATAATCAGGGGAATCAAGGGCAAGTGTGACGAGAGCTCTCTTTTATCCAAATTATTTAGATATATTATGTTTAGGTTGTGATACATTAGTTTGTTCGGAATTGTAATAATTATTTTAGATTGTGGTTTGAGACAGTTTGATATTTATTATGGTTGACTTGTTGTATTTATCAGATATAAAGACTATTCTTGTGTGGCTTTGAGCCCTGCTATTAAATTCATCAGTTTTGTTATGTTTTGAGTAACCTCTATTTCTATTTCGGAAAGGGGGTGTTACATGGGCTGGGAATAAAAAAGGTTGAAGACCGGAACAAAGCACAAATCTTGCTGCACCTAAGGCAAATTATAAGTTTCAATCGCTCCTCTTTTTGGGGTGAATGGGTTCATAAAACTCTCGTTCGTAAGCATACTTTCTAGACTGCTCCTATACCTTCTGATGCATCTTGGATCTGGCGTAAAGTTTTCAATCTTAGAAGCTTGACTATGAATTTTATCAAGTATAAAGTGGATAATAGACAACAAATTAACTTGTGCAAGATCCTTGGTTTGAATCCCATCTTCTTGCTTGGCACTACACTGCCCCGATTGTCTCTCATTCAGACCTGTCTTTCAATGCTAAAGTTAGTGATATCATCCGACAATGCTCTTGGAATCCTCCCATATCTAACTACCTTAGCCTGAGGCAAATAAAGGAAAAGCTTCTTCAAATCCCTTTGCCTTCAATTGGTCCGGATTATATTCTCTGGGTTGGACACTCAATTGTAAAAGCTTCCACTATTTGGTACTCTATCCATGATTCGGACAATCTTTTCCCTCGGTATAAATGGATTTGGCACAGCTTGCAGGTTCCCAAATTTTCTTTCTTCCATTGGCTAGATATGCATAAACGGCTGGTAACATGACCTTTAGAGTTATGCTCTTTGTGCAATCAGGCTCCTGAATCCTTCTCTCATATATTCTTTGATTGTAGCTAGGGGTGCTCATCGGGAAAAAACCGAACAGGTACCGAAAATACCTAACCGGTACCGATCCGAAATTACCAGAAATACAAGAACCTGAACCGGTACCGAATTATCGATTTTGGTACAAATTCGGTATCATTTTTTCGGTTCAATTTTTGGTTATACCATATGTTAATATATATATTGTTAACGCCAAGATCTTTTGCCACGTCCCAATCACGTAAGACGTCCTGATCCTGCACAATAAAGACGATCAACACCAAAAGCTTGACGGCTTCGACCGTCGGGGGATAGCTCAGGCGTGAGAGTCAGTACAGGCGATCACAAGGTTAACAATGGAGGATAAAAATATCTAGTGTATTGAGAGAGATAAAATTATCAGTTACCTTTACTTAGAAGACTTCCTTGCTATGATATACTCCCAAGCCCGGTTTACTGTACCACTCATTACTGTCTGACACAACCCCCTGATCCTAATGGTTTTTTTCGACTGCACACAACTAACCCACTACTTCTGGTCACTATTTTCCACCGCCGGCCGACTATCATCCCATCCACATTAATGCATGGCAGAGATCTCGGTCAACTGCTATCTTTTTTCATCATTGCAAGTCAAAGATGTAGATATTTAAATTATCTAATGGGTCGGTTCAATAATTTGGCTCAAGAATTTGTAAGACCCAATCAAGAGAATCTAATGAATTGGCCCAATAACAAGGCCCAGTAATAATGACCCAGTGGACTAACCATATAATCTGGCCCAAATCATCTTGGCCCAATATGTGAAATATTATAGCCCAATATTGCCCCCTAGTTTTTTATTAAACAGGATGTTTAATAAGAAACTACAAATAATTAATGATATAGAAAATTAAATAGGAGTGAAAGAGGCCCAATACAAAAGCCAACTGGGACATATCTGATAAATATTCCACAATGAGTAGAATAAAAGTGAAAGCCCAAGTGAGAAGCCCAAGTTGATAGACACCGAAAACTTAAATCAAACGCTACCCTTTCAAATTCATATCATTACCAACATTTAATGTGCCACCTTCGAGTCTCGTGAAATTGTTAGTATAAAAAGTAAAATTCCCCCAAAGTGACGGTTTTACCTGCCAATTCAAACTTTAGACGCGTTTTGATCTCCTTCTTCTCTCTCGAGCTTTCTTCCCTTCTCTGTTACTCGATATCAATGGCTTCCCAGGATTCTGATAATGGTTCGCCCCTTCTTGTGACTCCGATTAACTCCATCCCACCAAATCCAAGCCCTAATAAAGAGGCGTCAAGCTCCAAAGCTGCAACGCCAAGTAAGAATCCATCAATGAAACCTCTCCCTAACCCTTCTGCGTTCTTTAGGAGTAAGGAACGTTATGCCCACGTCAACACTCCATCGACGGTTATTGAAATTGATTTGAGGAGGATTCGGAATCGTTGCCATATACCGGACACCCATTTGGTGAGAGCTCCCAGATCAGAGGAGCGAATGTACCAACGGCCAGAAGGATGGACGGCCATTCCGGTAACCATCTTGGAGAAGGGGATCTGATTCCCTCTTCACGCCTTCATAGTAACCCTCCTAGGGTTTGCCCAACTGGTGCCAAATTCCTATATCCATATCCTAGCATTCATCGTCTTCTGTCATGAACTAGGCGTCGAACCTACACTTGACTTTTTCTTCACTGTCTACAAAATTGGCCAGTCTAGAGAAAAAGGATTCAAGGCCATAAGCAAGCAATATCCAAAGATAGAAGAGAAATTCGAGAGACGCTCATTGGTCTCCACCCCATCTAGCAACAAAGGATGGCATAAAGGGTGGTTCTTCATCAAAGGACCAGAAATTACCTCTCTTCCGAACTGGGCCACTGATGAAAAGGTCTCTATCGACTTCAGAGATATTCCTAAAGAACGTGAGGCTGAAATGGCAGAATTTTTCGATAACTTCCCAAAGGAAGAATGAAAGTATGGACTTCTTTCCAAGCAAGCATGGTTATACAATCACAAATGTAAGTATTGATATGCTTTGTTGTATAATTTTGTTTTTAAAATTTTAAGTGATATAGATGTTGATATATGACTATTTACCCTTTACGGTAACTTTGATTAAGCTATCATCTTCTGAGGTAAGAGATTATGAAAATTTTCTAGCTGGAAAATCTTTGGAGACTGCTGAAATTCCACTGATAGAAGCTACACCCGAAGACAACCCAATCAATGAAACACTCACCACCGAACCTTAAATAGATGAGCCAGAAGCTGATGATCCCATTCAACCGGAAGAAACCCTTCAACCACACCGGAAAAAGAGGGCTATCCAAAAACCCCGATCAATTCCCACTCCAACATCTCCTGAACCCATCCCAGAACCTGAACCACACACCAAACCAGCTCCCCCTCGAGGAAGTTTACTAGATCTGCCTGTAGATGATCGAAAATGAATTCTTCGAGTCAATAATTTAAGAACCAAAATCACCCCTTTAACCACCGAAGAGCTTCGAGTGCCCTCGTCTTCAGCTGATCTGCCCCCGGTAATCCCCGTGGAGATACAGGTCTCTGATGATGAAGAGCCTGTTCCCATACTTTCCCGAAAAAGAAAACAACCATCTAATAGCCATCTGAGCTCAGCAACTATTCCTTCACCACCTCGTAATCCCACTCCAGTCCGATCTCCATCTCCCAAAAACATATATACGGACCCAATACCATCTCCTGAATGACCCATACCGTCTCCCGAATAAATAAGGCCATCTCCTTTTAGGCCTTCATCTTATGAATTTCAGAATGAGGCCATGGCATCGCCAACTCTATGGCCCCGATTTAATGCCAACTTCCTCTTCCAGCTCTTCAATTCTTTCGTTTGGGACACCAGCGATCACCGATTTGGCAACAGCTTGATCGGGGATCTGCTCGATGAAGGCATGAGCTATATAGCACAGGTAAAGAACTTTCCCAATCTTCGTATTTTTAGTTTTTATGCTTAGATTATATATCTGAAATTAATTGAATAATACTGAACATGTACAGGCCAATACTGTTTTTGGGCGTTTACTCCCTAAACATCTTGAATCCGAAGCTGTAGAGGAGGCGACCAGAAAAGAGAAAACGATATTGTAGTCTGCCTTAGCGAAAGTGAGGCATGACTGTGATATCGCTCTCTACAACAATGAGCGTCTTCGAGAGGATCTAGCTCAAACCAAGGATGAATTGAAGACGTCTAAGGAAGAGCTGAAGACGACCAAGGCTAGTCAACAAGATTTGATTAACATGAATGTCAATCTTGTTGAAAAGAACGAAGTTCTAAGGGCTAGAAATGAAGAACTTGCTATAGCCAATTAGAGCATGGCTATACAAGTGGACGATCTTCAGGTGAAGGCCCATGAAGATAAAGAAAGGCACTTGGCCAGACGTCGGAAGCTCCAAGAGAAGCTGAAGGCCTTGAAGGAGCTAAGTCTTCCTCTGACTGAAGAACTGCGTAGCGAATCTGAGATCAATAATGAGCATCCGACGAGCTGAATGCAGAAATCCTTCAGGTGTACTCTGAAGGTTATAAAGTCTGTCGAAGTCGAGGAAAGGAGAATCTAGTTACAGCCAAAGTAGATCCAGCCCTGCTTGATTCCGAAGACGAAGATAATGCCTGAATCTAATATTGCTTCATTCTAGTATTAAGACTTTTATGTAAAAATTTCTATCTTTTTATGTAAACATTTGAATATTAATGAAATATCAACTTTGTTCATCATGACTTCTGTTCAATTCGTTTCTTGTCAATAATTCAGTATCAATCAACTTGAAAACTATATAAGATTCTTTTGAACTTAACTAAAATTGTGAATCAGATAAGGCATATAACAGTTAAGTTAAGAAATGACATAAATCGAACTCAATGAATCGAACTTAACACTTGAACAAAATAAAGTAATGCATACTTATCGTTACCGAAGTGTGAGACAGATCATGTATAAGGTGAATTCAGCTGATCCTCCTTGCACCATCGGGATCTTGTTTACCACTCGGGGTAAAACAAGTATATAAGGACATTTGTTTACCACTCGAGGTAGAACAAATTTATAAGGACCATGGAATTTGTTTACCACACGGGGTAAAACAAATTCATAAGGACACACCTAACAATAAGGCTACCATCGAATGGTCAGCGAGTCCGACCAAACCTCCTTACACCGTTGTGCATTTGTTTACCACTCGGGGTAAAACAAATTTAAAAGGACTATGGAATTTGTTTACCACGCAGGATATAACAAACCCATGAGGACACACCTACCGATAAGGCTACCATCGAATGGTCGGCGAGTCCGATCGAACCTCCTTACACCGATGAAGTTTGCCTACCACGAAGGGCCTGACAAATTCATAAGGACCACCTGCCAAAAAGCCTACCATCGAATGGTCAGCGAGTCCACCCGATCCTCCTTACACCATTATGAATTTAGGACCAATTGAGAGAAGATCAATTGTGTAAAAAGTGAATCTTTTATTGATGATGATCCAACATTTACAGACTTCCAGTAAACTGACTCGATCTCTACTGAAAATACTTCCGAAGCCTGCAAGCATGCCAAGTATTCTTGATCTCTGATCCGTCCAATGCCTTCAACCGATAAGTTCCTGGCTTCGGCACTTCAATTACTTCATACGGTCCCTCCCAGTTAGGCATTAGTTTTCCCAAGTTCTGAGGCGTAGATGCTTTGACTTCCCTAAGGATAAAATCTCCCACTTCAAATCTACGAAGCTTTACTCCCTTATTGTAATGCTTAGCCACTCTTCGCTGGTAGGCTGCCAATCTGATCAAAGTTGTCTCTCTGACTTCTTCCAGCAAATCCGTGTTGATCTTTAGCCCTTCATCATTGTAGATTTCCTTAAACTGACTAACCCGAAGACTTAGAGATCTAATCTCAACTAGGACTAAGGCATCAGTACCATAAGCCAGTCTGAAAGGTGAATCCCCTGTTGTAGTCCTCGGTGTAGTCTGGTAAGCCCATAATACACTGAGTAGCTCCTCTGGCCATCTTCCTTTAGCTTCATCCAGTCTACGCTTGATCCCATTCAGCAGCATTATGTTGGTCACCTCGACCTGCCCATTCGACTGTGGATGAGCCACTGAAGTCTTTCTGTGCTGAACTCCCAACTCCTTTAAAAATCCCTCAAACTTCGATCCCACGAACTGGCGTTCGTTATCCGATATCACCACCTTAGGAATTTCGAAGCGAAATACTACTGACTCCTTCATGAACTTCAAGTACTCTTGTTCCGTTATCAACCGAAGTGGCTTCGCTTCTACCCATTTGGTCATATAATCAATGGCGACTATAACGAAACTGACCTGAACTTTAGCTTTCGGCAATGGACCTAGTATATCGACCCTCCAGACAACAAAGGGTATAGGAGATAAGATCGAGTATAGCTCTTCTAGTGGTTGATGTGGGATCGGACTGTTGAGCTGACACTTCTCGCAATTCTTCACGTACTCTGTAGCTTCCTTGAAGATAGTAGGCCAGTAGAAACCCTGACAAAGTACTTTGTAGGATAATGACTTAGCAGCCATATGGTCACCACAGATGCCCTTGTGAACCTCCCGAAGAGCATATTCGGCCTCAGATGGAACCAAACACTTCATCAATGGAGACGAAAAGGCCCTTCGATAAAGATCCCCATCAATAAGAACAAAGTTGGCACTCTTGTACTTGATCTTCTTAGCCAACATCTAATCTGAAGGAAGGACGCCATCTACCAGATACTCTATGTATGGAGTCATCCAATAGTTAGAACGTTCAATGCACATCACTACTTCATGCTGGATACTCGGCTGCTGCAAAACCTCCAAATAAACTAAACCATCAAAGTTGTTAGCATTCGTAGTGGCCAGCTTTGACAATGCATCAGCAATAGAATTGTCATTGCGCTCTACACCCTAAAACTCATAGGAGAGAAAATACTGAAGTTGATCCTTCAACTCTGCCAAATACTTGATCATCCTTGAACCTCGAGATTCGTACTCCCCTAAAACCTGCTTAACAACCAACTGAGAATCACTGTAGATGATCAACTTCTGAACTTCAAGACTTTTCGCCAGTCGAACTCCTGCCAACACAGCTTCGTACTCCGCCTCGTTGTTCGTTGCTCTGAACCCAAATCTAATGGCCTGCTACACTTTGAATCCCTCTGGACTTGTCAAGATAATCCCTGCGGCACTGACGTCCATAGTAGAAGACCCATCTGCATACATCGTCCATGAACTCTGGCTGTGCTGAAGAGCTACAACTACTCGGTCGGACACTTCAGCTTCTGGCATCTCTGTATCTACCTCCGTGAACGAACACTCCACCATAAAATCAGCCAAGGCATGTCCCTTTATAGCTGTTCGGGGATGAAATTCGATGAAAAATTAGGATAACTCCATTGTCCATGCAGCTAATCTCCTCGAAACTTCTGGTTTACTCATCACCTTCTTCAACAGTTAATCCGTGTAAACAACCAGGAGCCGACCTTGAAAATATTGCCTAAGCTTTCGACTGGCTATTATCAAAGCAAAGGCAAATTTCTCAATATTCGGGTACTTGGTTTCAGCATCCCTTAGAACATGACTGACATATTAGACTGGATGCTGCTTTCCCCCAACTTCTCGAACCAGCACTGCTCCCACCGCCAACGAACTTACTGCCAGATACAAATAAAGTGGCTCAGCAGGAACCGGCTTTACCAATAAAGAAGCCAAAGACAAATACATCTTTATTCCTTGGAAGGCATCTTCACACTCCGAAGTCCACTGGAACGTCTCTGCATTCTTCGGTCCCTTCATCGTGCCAAAGAACGGCAAACACCTTTCTGTCGACTTGGACATGAACCTCCTCAAAGCTGCAATCCTTCCTGTCAGACGCTGAATATTTTTGAATGACTGAGGAGTCTTCATGTTCAGAATAGCCTGGATCTTCTCTGGATTGGCCTCAATGCTCCTCTGACTAAATAGATAACCCAGGAACTTTCCTGCACCGAGCCCGAAGGTGCATTTGGTAGGATTGAGCCTCAATTTATGATGACGGACTGTCTGAAAGCATTCCTCTAGATCATCCAAGTGCTTCTGAACGATCATACTCTTCACGATCATGTCATCCACGTACACCTCCATATTCCTCCCCAACTGCTTCTAAAAGACGAAGTTCATCATCCTCTGATAAGTGGCTCCAACATTTATCAAGCCGAACGTCATCTTCTTGTAAGCATACACCGAACAGTGCGTGATGAATGCTATCTTCAGAATGTCCTCTTTGCACATAGAAATTTGATGATAACCTGAAAAAGCATCCATAAAGCTTAGTAGTGCATATCCCGAAGTCGCATCAATAAGTTAATCAATGTGGGGTAGAGGATAGAAGTCCTTCGGGCAAGCTTTGTTCAGGTCCGTATATTCGATGCACACCCGCCATTTCCCATTCTGCTTCAGGACTAGCACCACATTAGCCATCCATTCCGGGTAATCGATCTCAAAGATGAAGTCAGCAGCTATCAGCTTTGCAATCTCTTCATCAATGATCCGTTGTCTTTCTGGTGCAAAGATCCGCCTCTTCTGCCAAACTGGCTTCTTTGATGGGTCCACATCCAATCGGTGCTCGGCAATCTTTCGGCTGACTCTAGGCATATCCTAAGGCTCCCATGCAAAGATATCCGCATAACAGCGAAGAAGTTCTATAAGGTTTATCCGGAGAGGTTCCGACAGACCCGAACCTATCTTCACTGTTTTGTCCTTCTTCCCAAGAACCAGCTCGATCTCCTTCGTCTATCCTGCAGGCATAACCAATGGTTCTGAACTGCTTTAGGTAAATGGCTCGATCTCTATCGCCATGGTCTACTTTTTCTTGTTGACCCCTACTCCCGAAGCTATCACAGCATTCCTATAACATCGTCTGTCCAGATCCAAGTCCCCTGCTACCTCTCCGACTCCATGTGCCGTTGGGAACTTGATCTTGAAATGAGGAATGGAAGTCACAGCTTGCATAGCTGTCAAAGTAGGTCGTCCCAATATCGCGTTGTAGGCCGAATCTACATGCACAACATAGAATTTACACGTTATTTCTACCTGTTGCGGAGCAGTACCGAAGATGACTGGTAGCTCAATAGTTCCTGCCACTTTAACCGGATCATTGCTGAAGCCATATAAAGGAGCCTCCTGCCCCACCTCCATCTTTCGCCCATCAAGATGCATCCTCTGATAAGCATGGACGTACAAAATGTCCACAGAAGACTCGTTTCCAATCATCATCCACTTCATATCCACCGAACCCACTTGTGTTGTGACCAGTGCTCCTTCATGAGGTTCGATGCGCTCCGAAGGATAATCTGCATCAGTAAAGGATATAACTGCCCCTGGAAACGGTTTATCGCTCTTTGGGAGAACACCCACCACGGACATGACCGAGTCCAGATACCCTCTCCTCTTCTTCCCCACCAATTTTCCTGTCATCCCACCGGTTATTACATCAACGACGTGCCTCAAGCGGTGATTTGGAGCGGGTTTGTATGGGTGGAACCGGTTGAACCACTTGAATAAAGATTCGATCATTGTTCTGCTGTTCCTGCTGATGATCTCTTCTGGCCACATACCGAACCAACATACCGCTCTGAACCTTCCTCTCTACAAAGTCCTTCAAATTACAACATTCATTAGTGTCGTGACCTGCAGCTTGATGATAGCCGCAAAATTTTCGAGCATTGCCCTGTCCTGGCTTGATATTATCACGAGGTGGTTCAAAGAACCGCTGGCTCCTGATCTGATCCAATATTACCGACCTATCCGCGTTCAGTTTGGTGTAAACCTTGTTCACCTTCTGGATAGGAGCAGGTAGGCGATTACTTCCTTGTCGCCAGTTGTTGTTGTACTTCTTCGAGCTACTCTCCGGGCAATCATTATTCCCCCCCCCCTTCTTCTGATCACTTTTAGCTTTAGAAATATCTGTATCCTTCATCCGGTCTGAAGAAGGACGTTTCAGGCTATTCATAGCTTCTTCCACCACAATATAGCCCTCAGCTTTATCAAAAGCTTCGGCCAAGCTCTTTGGATGGTGAAACATCAGCTTTTTCACCAACTTCTCTGACTTCACCAGATCCAACCCATTCTGAAATAACCCGACAGCTTGAAGATCATTAAGGTCTGCCACTTGGCCAACTGCCTCCCTGAAGCATTTCACATACTGTCCCAAAGACTCATTGGAAAACTATCGGACCTGAACCAAAGAACCCGTAGGCTTTCCCCTCCTTTGGTTGCTCCCAAAAAGAGCATGGAATTTGTCACACAGCTCGGACCATGACGAGACTGAATCGGCAGGCAAAGTCCCCACTCACTGCCGAGCATGGAATCTACACCTTCCGGTTTCGAGGAGACTTCTTTTTCTGGAGATACTTTCTTCTTCTGAGTGGATCGACCTCCTCTATTAGATCCCACTACCTTCGATGGACTTCTGGATCTACTTCGGCGTGTGGCCCTGTCATCATGGTGAGAGTATTCAAGACAGTGCTCTCTCCTTCTACTCTCAGGTACATACTCTCTTGACCGGCTTCTTTTCCTACCACCATCACGACCTTGAGAACCGATCACTAGAAGTGCTTTCTTTGACACCTCAGGAGTTCTGCTCCTTGATCTCCTTCTTTCCTAAGGTCGACCTCTAGATACATGACCAGAATGCTCCGGTTCCTTCCTTTCTCGTTATTGCACATCCTTAGGCCTACTACACCTCTCGGACTGCACATAAGTGGACCCCTCGTCCTTCAGATCAGCTATCTGAAGCATCTGCACAGCTATATCCTCCCCTTGCTTCAGCAAAACCTCTAAGGCTTTATCTGCTTCGTTTGCCATCCTTGCCAACTTGGCAGCTTTATCATCCTGACCACTTCGGTGATGGGTTCTAGGCGGTGAGCTTTCTACCCTCCTTCGGTCCTGGTCACGACCTTTTTCAACAGCAAACACTAACCTTCTTCGGGCTTCACCATGGGCTCTCGAACGAGAACCCCCCGAATCATGCTTGGAAGCCGTGCTGTTATGAGCACTTTTTGAGGGACCCAGACGATCCCTGACAGAAACACGTGGTAACGATGAGCTAACAGCCATCGGCTATCCTTCCGGTGTAACAGTTCTACTCTTCACCATACTCTCCGACGTAGAACAAATAAAAGTTTGTGATTGAAATCTCAAGGACACTAGAACACACCCCTCCTTCTAGAGCCAATGTTAACGCCAAGATCTTCTGCCACGTCCTAATCACGTAAGACGTCATGATCCTGCACAATAAACACGATCAATACCAAAAGCTTGACGGCTTCGACCGTCGGGGGATAGCTCAGGCGTGAAAGTCAGTACAGGCGATCACAAGGTTAACAATGGAGGATAAAAATATCTAGTGTATTGAGAGAGATAAAATTATCAGTTACCTTTACTTAGAAGACTTCCTTGCTATGATATACTCCCAAGCCCGATTTACTGTGCCACCCATTACTTTCTGACACATCCCCCTGATCCTGATGATTTTTGCCGACTGCACACAGCTCACCCACTACTTCTGGTCACTGTTTTCCACCGCCGACCGACTATCATCCCATCCACATTAATGCATGGCAGAGATCTCGGTTAACTGCTATCTTTTTTCATTATTGCAAGTCAAAGATGTAGATATTTAAATTATCTAATGGGTCGGTTCAATAATTTGGCTCAAGAATTTGTAAGACCCAATCAAGATAATCTAATGAATTGGCCCAATAACAAGGCCTAGTAATAATGACCCAGTGGACTAACCAGATAATCTGGCCCAAATCATCTTGGCCCAATATGTGAAATATTATAGCCCAACATATATATATATATATATATATATATATATATATATATATATATATATATATATATATATATATATATTAATATCTCACATAAGAAGCAGCAAAGTGTCAATCTCCTCTAACTCCCTATCCCAAAAATGTCTCATATGGTTCATTAATATCATCATCACCGTAGCCTTGACATGCACAGACACCTTATACAAGTTCAGGTTTTCAAAGCACCCCTCATTGTTCTTGTTTCAGATACTTGGTTATTAACATAATTGACGCCAAGAGAAAAAGGGCTCTTGGTCTCTGATTCACTTTGGATGTGCTGTTCTCTCGATGAACCTAGTAAAATCCTTGGCTAACATGACATTATGTATATAGATCAGTAGATAGACTTTGTTGACTGGATTGATACAATAGATCATTACAATGTTTTAAAATATATTCATGCTTAATAGTACTATGTGAATCTACATTTCTAGGAGGTTAAATCAGGATGTAGTAGTTATTATTAGTACACTAACAAGCTCTAAAATCTTTTCTTTCTTGGTAAAGGTTGATCAGCATCCATAGTTTCAGTTTTTCGGTATTTAGGTTTTTTACCGAATGTAAAAAGTTAAGTACCGCTACCGGTACTGAAAAATATAAAAAAACCAAAAAATCGATATCGAAAAAAACCGATACCGCCGGTTTCGGCACGAATCGATTCGGTAAAAAATTGAAAAAATCGAATTTTTTGAGCACCCCTAATTGCAGCTACTCACGTGCTATGTTAAGCTTTGTCATGGCCTTTCAAGGTTGGTTTGGGATTCCTTTTATTTGGGACCAACTGCTGCAACATATTCAATACACCCGTATGGATCGAATGTCATCTCAAATCATTAAGTTATGTTTGGCTATTATGGTATACAAACTCTGGAACGAAAGAAACCGAAGAATTCATAGTGAGGCTCACATAGCTGCTAATATCCTTGGCAAACATTCATATCTTCGGATATGAATGTTTTGCTTATATAAAACATAATTTTGCTTATATAAAACATAATTTCCTTGCCCAAGACTGTATTAAAATTGTAAAATGTAGATTGTATTTTGTTCAAAAATTTGGATTATATGTTGACAAACATTCATATCTTCGGATTTGGTTGTTATAATCTTTTGCCTATAACAATGGCATCATTGGTTTGTCTCTGATGTGGCTTTTATAGCTTCCTCGCAGGGTATGCCCCCATGTTCTTGTATCTTTGTTCCTTTTTATTATACTCGCAATTTAGCAAAAAAAAAAAAGAAAAAAAGAAAGAAAGAAGAATTCACCTCCTACTTAACTTCTCATGACTAAGCCTCCTTATTTGATTTTGTTTTTTTTTTAATTCCAGCACTCGTGATTTAGTTTTGATTTATTGCTCTACTTCTGAGCATACTCCACTCATAGTTGGTATTTTAATTTAATTCCCAACATGCTACTTAACTACAAACATGAATATTACACCACATTCTCATTATTTATATACATAATGTATATAATGTATATATTGCATATATATATATATATTCCCACCTCAAACATATTTACTTATATCATGTATTATAACTACATAAAATCTTAAAATTGGGTAATTATACATTTATAACATGTATTATCCCACTAATTATAAAATTAATTCATAATTAATTTAATACTTTTTGTATAACAAACATTACATTAAATAATAACTTATTTAATTCATTCAATTAATATTTTATAATTAAATTAAATTTATTTACTCCTTCCATAAATTGTTTCAAACCAATTTATTTAACTCATACATTTCACTTCAAATTAAATATAATTTAATTTACTAATTTGACACCAATATTTATACATTGGTCCCTCACCCCATATTTTTAATTCACATCCCTTTAGTAAAATATTAAATATTATATTATTATATGTTACTTTATAGTAACATAATTCTCATTATCAATTAATCAAAAGAAAATAACTTTCTTTATGCCATTAATCAACATGAATATTTTAATTCACAAATTTTCAAATAGTGAACTAATTACCTCCTCTCATATTCAATCTACATTTCCTTGATATAATATAATATATTAAGACATTACATAAATATATATTACATTAACATGTACTATATTAAAATTATTAGTTTAATTAACTCCTTCAATTTTATTCACACAGAGATACTTAATCAGTTTATTTATGAATCTTGATTCATAATAACTGCATTGTCATTCAAAACTTGATAATCAAATTATATTATTTTATAATATAATTTAAATTCTATCAATTAATTAATATTAATTGGTTCTTTCAATTAATTATTAAGCTAAATATTTAGATTAATTATTATAAATTTATTTAGTTATGATTATGTGAAAATAATTATTTTAATTTTATTTAAATTTGTAATGGAATTCTTTATTAACGTTTATATTGACAAAAAAATTTTGAAATTCTAATTTGAATAGAATTATGAAACTCATATTTTTATAACTTTTAATTTAGTTATGACAATTAGTTAGCAATAAATCCATTATAATTTTTCAACTAATGTTATAGTTATTATGTTTCAAATTCACATATATTATTAATACAATTAATAATGTGATTTGATAAAATTTTAAGTTCAAATGAATTTTATTAGTTAGGATATTAATTTACTATTTGTTCGGGAGCATTTTATCGACCTTCATGTGGGCTAAAGGCCTGACACCAGAAGGGGATGTTAAGCTCGTTGGGCTGAAGCCAACAGGGATGTTGAAGGTGTTTGGGCGCAGGGATCCAAGTCCTCTAGGCTAGAGTCCTATTCTAGCTTATGGTATTCGGGGTCGGGCATCCGAGTCCTTTGGGCCAGAGCCTAGAGCGGCGCATATGGGTTTTGTTAGATTGGGTCTGTACTGTGGGTAAGCCCTCGTATGGAGTCCGGAGTTATAAGGGCTCTAAATGGTTAAGGATCCTAATCCTAATCATATTTGGATAATTAACTCTAAAGGTAGTGTTTGGATTGTATTCCACTTGCACCTTTTAAGGAGATTGTGTTGGACCCAAATAATGGTAACTACTATATTTAGGAGTCCTAAATCGACTCGGAGATGGATTCTAAGGTAGTAGAATGACTATAAATACAAGGCTTGGTTTCAATTAACAGGTAACACACTTTTGAACACTAAATACTAAAGCCTCCATTGTTAAACCTTGTGAACGACCTGTACTTATTCTCACACCAGAGCTATCCCCTGGCGGCACAAGCCGTCAAGCTTCGCGTGTGATCTGTTATTGTGCAGGATTTAGTGCGTGGATTTGGTGATTGGACACGCCGGCAAAACATGGCGTTAACATTGGCGCTGGAAGGAGGGCTTTAGTGTATCAACAATCACTGTGTTACTTTTCCGGTAGAGAGCCATGGCGAGCAGGGATAATAGTGCTTCAAACCAGGAAAAAGCAAAAACCCACCACACCACTCAATGAGGGGGTCGGTGAAGGACAGGTTAGGTTCTAAAGATCATGGAGACGACGCTGGACACACCCAATCTGTCCGACGACGGCTGTTTTTGACCAGTCAGCATACCCCCATCCCCATCAGTCATGTCGACGACAACCAGTCTCGAGTATATGATAGGAGAGAGAAGGATCGGGCTGGGGGTAGCCAAGACTAGCGTCAATTCATTCTTCAGAAGAAGATGCAGCAAAATCAGGAAGCCATGATGGCACTATGCCTTCAACAAGAGGAGCTTGAGGAGAGCGGGAAGCCTCATCCAAGAGGCGAAGACACCGAAGTCGGTCCCGATCACCTCGTCGGGAGGAGGCAGGAAGAGAAAAGAGCAGACCCAGGAGTCGCTCTCGGGAAGGCTGAAGGCAGAAGCCGAAGGAGTCGTTCGGTAGACAAAAAATTTGAGCATCAGGGCAGATCGGGACAAAGGAGGAGAATTGGATATCCTGAATACGAGAGAGACCAGCATAGATCATCCCCTCGTAAAGAGGAATCTGATCCCCTCGCTAGAAGGGTCACGGAGTTGGAAAGGCTACTGGTGGCGAAGAACCCAATTGGAACACCCTCAAGCTGCCTAGGCTCACCTTTTTCACCAGAAATCAACCACGTCACAGCCAACCCAAAGAAGGAGATTCCCCCGATGGAAACGTATGATGGGTTGAGGGATCCTTATGATCATTCGGATGGATATGACAGGTTGGTGACTTACTACGGACATTTAAATGCTTCCAAATGCCACATGTTCGTGACAACTTTGAAGAAGAGGGCCAGAGAATGGACGGGGACTTTGGCAGCGGGATCAATTAGTTCATGGAATGACCTCTGAGAAAAGTTTTATGCTCGATTTGGGAGTAACAGAAGAAGGAGAAAAATTACTGCTTCCCTCATGCAGGTGAGACAACATTCAGACGAAAGCCTTGGTCAGTACGTTAAGAGGTTTCGGGAGGCTGTGGACTCGATAGTAGAATTAAATTCCCCTCAAGCCTTGGGATTTTTCACCATCCGTCTGGATATAGGGAGGTCGAAGAAGTTGATGAAGGACCTGGTGATCAACCCTCCTGCCGACTTGACTGAAGCCTTCCATTGGGCCGAAGGATTCATTACCACAGAGGAGGCAATGGGAAACTTCAAACTGCACTCCCAGTCTTATGAGAAGTCTAAGGATTGGAATAGACAAAGCTATCAACATTTAGACAATAATCAGGGGATGGTAGACAATTCTGGGAAGAAAAACTACAATAGTGGAGGATCGGGAAGTGGCCGACCACCCTTCCCGAGTAGAAATGTTAATAAAGTTTATACCCCCCTCAACACAGATCGGGCGAAGATATTGGAGGAGATACGGAATAAATCATTTTATGAACCTTACTCGACGCATCAAAAGCCCGGGAAGAGGGGCCGGGATAAGTTTTGTGAATACCATCAGAGTTTCGGGCATATAACGGAGATGTGTAATGATCTAAAGGACCTGATAGAGAAGAATGTCCAGAACAGCCAGCTAGTGTAGTATGTGGCATGTCAAGAGGATACGGGGGCAAAGAGAGAAGAAGACAGGGGACCAGCTCGGGATACACAACCAAAACAAAACCAGCCAACAAGGCGTGATTAATATGATTTTAGGGGGTTCTGTAGGGCGTGTGACTAGAAAGAAGAGAAGTGGACACCTCGATGCAGTGCTATCACTTGCAGGTTCCTCGCCCAGAAAGGATCGGTCCTACTCGGGAACATCTATCTCTTTCTCTGACGAAGACTATCTTACAGATCTCATAGAACCGCATGACGGGGCGTTGGTGATAACATCTCAGGTCGGGCCAGTGGACATTAGAAGGATGATGATAGACAACGAGTCCTCGGTCGACATACTATACACTCACACCTATCAAAGGATGGATCTGGAAGGAAAAAAGATGGAGTTGGGTGGAGAAGGCCCGTTGTACAATTTCAGTGGAGATTCGGTGCATGTGTCGGGCACCATTGAGTGGCTTATCAGGTTCGGTAGAGCACCCCAGCAGGTCAAAATAATGGTTAGATTCTTTGTGGTCCAGGTGGATTCGGCATACAATGCTATTTTGGAAAGGCCGACCTTGGCAGCTTTGCAAGCAGTGACATACATACCTCATTTCAAAATTAAGTTTTCGACACCGAACGGGATTAGGGAGGTGAAAGGCGATCTAGACATTGCCCGAAGGTGTTATCGGATTACTTTGATTTCTTTGGGGGTCGGGGTCAGCAAGTGATGAGTGAGTTTTATACCCATGAATTGAGTGTGTTTGAGCTTAATCTTTTGGATGTTTTTAAGTGTTATGTCTATTCATGTATGTTTTACGTTGTTTTGTAGGAATTGGGACAAAAGTTACTTGGATCGACGTTTGGGGTGGCTAGATTCGCATTTTCGGCTTGCCATTTACATAACACCCACTTCAGAGACAATTTTAGTATTTCTCCGGACCTTATTTCGAAAACCTTAAAGAGTGAAAGTTGTAGATCAATGTCTCCTCTTTCCGGAACATCTTGAATCATCAAAATCGGAGTTCGGACAAAGAAGTTATGGCCATTTTCCCAAAGGATGTCGGTGTAGAAAATTTCTAGAAATGAGGCCAGCGCCGGGTTGCTAGGAGGCAGTGGTGCAGCACCGTGAACAACGTTGGGGCACTGGGGAAGGGCCTGGTCAGGCTTGGACGTATTTTGGGGTTAATTTTGACACTTTTTTGACTCCAAATTGGATTGGGTTTCCTCCTAAGCTAAAAATTGGACTTGTAACCTATAATACGTGATGGGAGGCATAGAATAAGAGGGATTACATAGATTAGATTAGAGATACACTCCTTTAGATTAGGAATTCATTCATAACTGGAGACTAATTAGGAATCAATAGGGATTTTGTGGAGAAGAATTCCAATTGAAGATTGGAGCTTGGGAGATTTTCTTTTAGAGTTTCTTCTTCTTCTTATTTTTAATTGTCTAATTCTTTCAAAATGATTTTCATGAGATTGTTGGTTTTATTTTTCGTTATGAACTAACTCTTTTATTAAGACTACAAATTGAACCTTTTATGTCTATGAATTAATTATTTAATTTAGTCCAATTATTTATGCCAAGATGAATTATTTATCATGTCTTGTGCGTATTGATTAATTATTTGGCTAGTAATTACCATGTTACTCTAGAAGGATTCAGAAGATGAACTTTAGGGTTGAAACTGGACATGATAACATGTATGCTTGATTATTTGCATGAGACGAATAATTAGGGTCATGAATTGTATAGGAATATCTGTTCACTGCATGTAACAAATTGAGAATTGGAACTTAATGAGTTTAATTTAATTATTTTGCATAGGAATATCACAAGATTGATTGAATTGAATAAAAGTTAACTGATCACTTGGGAAATGGCTTTTAACACTTAGAATTCCTGTTAACAATTCATTAGGCATAATAATTGGATTAGTTGGATAATTAGTTTGTAGTACATAAATTGGGAATATTGTAGTCTTAACCTTTATTTATCTGAATTCATTCGTCGAGTCTTAATCTTTATTTATTTGAATTAATTTTAGAGCAATCTAGTTTTAATTGATTAATTTAGTTTTCTTAATTAGAAAAATCACACTTCGCAATTGTTTAAATAAAATTGATTTGGTTAAGAGTTAGTACTTGGTAATTTTTATTAAATAATTTCTCATGGGAACGATACTTTTCTTATCACTTTATTACTTGGTTACCGTGTATACTTGCACGTATTTATTGATTGCGAAATCGATCAACAAGTTTTTGGCGTCGTTACTGGGGAATTAATTTAATAAATTTGCCAATATTAATTTTTATCAAATTAGTTTTAATTTAAACGTCTTTTTATTATTTTCTTTAATTCTCTTTATATTTTTTTTTCTTTCTTTTCAGGTACCATGGCGGAATTTAATTATCAATGGCCGTATACGAGAATGACTCAACCAAGGGGAGCGGAGATTGAAGGACTCATGACGATTTTTCGTGATTATCGGCTAAATTGAGACACTTTTGAAGAGGTTAGACACTTTTTGCAAAAGACAACGTCAAAAGTGTGGCGGTTTTGTGATTATTGTCTTTGGAAATCATACAAGTCATCAATGCGCCATCAGTTTTGAGCCGGTATAGTATGGTGGTGATTACCCCAACAATTATGTCTATCCCAACAACTATCATCAGGATTGGGGGTATCACCCAGATTTTTCATGGAGCCATACTCATCAAGATTAATTTTATGCTCCAAGTCCAATATACCCACTGAATTTCTCGTGTCCACCTCCACTACAACAGGAGGAACATTCAAATTTGGAAGAAATTTTGTCCAAGTTCATAGCTTCAAGTGAGGAGAGGAGGATTAATCAAGAGATATCGAGTCAAAATTTTGCGAACCAAATGGAATAACTAATCAATGCCTCAAACATTTACCCTCAATACACTTGGCCCTATGACATGGATTCCGAGACTGATGGAGAGCCCGAACAAAATTTGCAACTAGATGAGCCATAAGATGTTGAAAGAGAGGAAACAATTGGGAACCAAGAAAAGGAGATCGACGAAGATTTAATTGTAAGATTCAACAAAGATGAGCCAATTTCATTAGTATCCCATGTGCCTCCTCCACCAAAGTTCAAGAATTCGGGCAGTTCTGCAAAAACATGCCCAATTGGCAGTCATATCGTCAGCAAAGCTCTTTGTGACATAAGAGCTAGAACAGTTATGGAGTCATGGTGGGATGAAAAGGAGAAGATAGAGGAAGATCCCATTGTGTTTATTAAGCTTCAATGCCCTAATCTGATCATCGACATAATGGAGAAAACACCTAGTTTTTGGACGTTCTTAATGGGGAACATATCTATAAAGCCTGACGCCCCCAAAATAGGTATACATCACCTATTCTGAGTCGCCAAATACATGGTACAGAATACAAATACAATCTTAAATATACAACATATGAAATGTGAGTTTTAATACAAATATTCTCTTCTGAGATGATTCAAACTCAAAAATAAGTCCTCAATACATTTATAAACACACACTATTTCATAGAATAGTGAGGACTACTAATGCTATCATCCTGACCGCCACTCGCTTCCCGACTAGTCCTCTTCTACGTTCTCATTTCTCAAGAGAACAATGGAAGTAAAAGGGTGAGCTCAACTAGCCCAATGAAATATTATGACTAAGATAATGCGAGAATAAATTATCGTTAGCCTTCAACAGTGTTAAACTAATATAATATAACAAACATCAAGTTTAACTGCAACGGAATAAGCAATCCATTAAAAGAGTCAAGTATAGAATAAAATCTACTATCTTCTATGATTTAAAAGGTTTTTCATCACTTTAATTGCTGAGACTCAGCTTAATAAATAAACCACATCATCCCTGCACTATAGCCAAGGATATTCTTTAGTATCACAACCAAAAATTATCCATGCACTATGGGCCAAGGATATTTGTGTATTCATCAATGGTCATGATCATGCCATAAAACAATTCATCTTTACACCCTTGGTCGAAGAGAATCCATAGCCATAATCATACCAAAAACTGTCCATCAATGCATTACGGGCCAATGAGGACTTTTTCCACATCATTTGTAACATTACGATCATGATTATACCGAATAATCCTCGTCATAATCATACCAAGTCCATCTATGCACTCTGAAGCCACGATGACTTTCAACATAATATAAGCATGAGGATGATGACAATTCAATAAAACAAGTTCAAGAATAAATTTTAAAGATTTACAAATTAATTTATCCAGGAACCAATAACTTCCAAATTGTCAACATGATACTTCTTTGTGGAGTAAAATTCAAGAATGCTCAGAAGAATATTTTCATGAAAAGATACTGGATGAAACGCAAATATCAAAGATATTCCACTAATTTCATGGAGTATAAAAGCCAAAACTTCAACCAACTGAGTATATTAAAGAATGGAATAACAAAAGAAATCACTAGGCATGCGATAGACCGCACAGACAGGTTATTCCAACAGAATAATAAATAACGGAACCAGGTCATGCATAAACGCACAGACAGGATATTCCAACAGAATAATAAATAATGGAACCAGGTCATGCGTAAACGCACAGACAGGATATATTCGAACAGAATAATAAATAATGGAACCAAGTCATGCGTAATACGCACAGACAGGATATTCCTACATAATAATAAAGAATGGAATAACAGAAGCTCTCTTCATGAATACGAAAGAAATAATATCCCTTACGAGTATTGAAAGAAAATAATTCTCTTCATGAATACAAAAGAAATAATACCCCTTACGAGTATTGAAAGAAAATAATTTTCTTTATGAATACGAAAGAAATAATACCCCTTACCTTAGAAGAAACTGGATATAGGAGTAGTGAAGTAGCAGAATACTTTTATTCTTTCTCTCTATAGTTTCTCTCTCTAGAGTTTCAGTGAATTCATAAGAAATAATGAATGAATGAGCTTCTATTTATATGAGAATGGGACCTAATAGTAACTAATTCATGAACGGTCCAGATTGATTTACTTTTAAACTATTCCTATATTAATTTACTATGTAGATTAATAAAATATTCTAATAAAACCCCTTTTAAATAAATATAATATATTCTATTTATAATCTAATAAAACTAATAACTTTATAAAAGTATTTTATTTTATATAAAAGATTTTACTATGCAAATACTATGCAGTGTACTATGTGTAGACATCAAATTTTCTCAACTCTTATTCCTAACATTGCACCGAGGGTAGATTTGTCTTTCTGAGATAACTCGAAGATAACATACATCCATGATATACCTAAGTTCACCTCCAACACAACAAGACCGAACATCATCTCAACCAACACACACTGAGAGTGATATTTCAAATCTCGGAGATAACCTCTAGATATGCAAATCAAAAGACCGCAAGAACCAACACCGAGAGATCCTGTCTCCATAACACCACGACCCCCAGAGACAACACTAGGAGTAGCAACCCCATCCTTGGTGATAGCCCCAAAGGATGCCATTGCGCTTCCATGATAACCCCGAAAAATGCTTGTTTCAAACACATGCGATCGCCTTCAGCTCGTACATCCCGTCGAGGCACATACACCTCGATCCCGGACTAACAAACGGGTGAGACAGAATACCCACAGATGACAAGTGAGGCATACAAACAAGCAAAATTCAATCTCGATGTAACCCCGAGCAACGCCTTCTTTTTCGCTTAAACCGCGATAACCCCTGTGAGGAGTCAACACGTCATCTTACTATCTCAACAAGATGATATCGCAAAGATACCAACAAGTGGTCCAATCTCACCAGAACCTCGAGCAACGCCTACTTTCAACTCAAACCAAAGTGATAACCCCAAGCAAGGAGTCACACATCATCTTGTTCATTCAAATGGCACGTCGCCTCAACACTTCATACATACAAACATACAACAATGTCCCACAAGAGCCGAGGATCGACAATCCCGAGTGATTATTACGTGGCGTGATTTTTTAGATAGAATTTGAAGCTTGAAGACCATGGGCATAGACCCTTCTCTTCCCGACTTCGTGACAACCTCTAATCCATGTCATTACGTAACTCTCGACACAAGCGATCCGAAGAAGTACAGATATATACTTCGCTTGGATGCTCGGATTGAAGTTCTCGCAAGTTCGAACGGACATTACAAAGGTATGAAGTGTACACGATTACGAGACGACGGACCCACGAGGTCTCGGATTCACCACGACCAAATTGCAGTAGTATATAATCATGGGCCAGAGTGTACCTGCGGCCATCATCTATATATATAAGTCGAGGGTCACCATTTGAGAGAGAGAGAGAGAAGGAAAAAGGCGAGGAAGCCCTGTCCATTTTACTCTGCATACACATCTTTTGAGTGTTTCCTCTTCTTTAAACACTAGTTAGCTCACATATAGCTACTTTTAATCAGGCGGAAGCTAAGTGTTTATCCATTTAAAGTCTAAGAAGTCTACTTTGGCAGCCCACTGTAAGCCTTCTTACATTCTATAAAGCCTCTTTCTCATATATCACACACATCGTTGTACACGCTGATAGTCGTGTGAGTGTGTTTGCCCTTTTCTTTGGTCCGTGGTTTTCATTTCATCAGTATATATATACTAATATATATATATATATTTCAGATATATGGACTAACATTATCGAGTTATGCCTCGATTGAGCCTGCACTTTGGCCCGAGTGTTTATCTCGCTTTATATATATATATATATATATATATATATATATATAACTATATATATACTACATCGATGAGCCCGATTTTTACATCCAGAGCGTTTAATTGCTTTTGTATATATATATATATATATATATATATATATATATATATATATATATATGTTTATCGATATATCTCATGAGCCCGGATTTTACATCCAATATGCTTACTCGCTTTTATATATATATATATATATATATATATATACATATATATATATATAATTATTTGTCCGGACATATCCGATGAGCCCATTTACATCCTTATATTTACTTATTTATATATATATATATATATATATATATATATATATATATATATATATATATATATATATATATTTACATTCTCATCTCCGCCTCGAGTTTACTTAAGTGGCGCTTGATCGCTTTTACAACTTTTATTTACATTTCATCTCACTTTGAGTTTACTTACGAGTTTGACATTTTATATATATATATCATATATATATATATATATTTACCGCTTTTTATATATTTACATTTCCGATCACCCATGGAGTTGCTTTGTGGTGGTTGATCCATCAGATGATATATATATATATTTTATATATATATATATATATCGCCATCGCTTTCCATACAAATTATAGTATCATGTGAGCCTAGGAATCATGTGATCACAGTGTTCACCATCAACCTAGATTCTGGCTTCCATGATGAACATTTTTAGTCTATAAGTAGCTTGTACATTATTTTACAAAGGTTCGAGTTTCCTTGATGGTCATTATGCCTATAAGGATTTCTAAGATCGCTCAGATATTATTTTCTCGAGGATGCTTCACATCTCAAAAAATAAAAGCAAACAAGTTTAACATTTAATAAAAATGGAAGTATGAAAAGGTCTCAATTCCTATTGAGCACAGGGTTTGAAAAACCTTTTTCACAAAATGTCATTGCTATATTATGGTTAAAACTGAATTTTCTAATAAAATTCATACCCTTGTATATAGGTGCGAACGAGGCCTCGCACTACTTTCAAATAAATTACACATTGATCCACACACACAGACACATTCATATAACAATTTCTTTGAAGAGTGGCGGTCACCGTGGTAACACGGATGTCGGGGGGTGCCTAACACCTTCCCTCCGCATAATCAAGCCCCTGAACCCTTAATGAATCTCGGTTTCACAAACCCGTTTAGCAGTGTCAAATCACTGGGTCAATGTGCTAACCTTTTCGGTTGCGTTGGTGCAACCAGTTAAATACACCAACTGGTGACTCTTAAAGTCAATCGTCGACATTATACATGTCGGACCTTTTTCACTTGTTTTTTTCAAACAAATCTCATATTAACATGAGAACACAAAAGAACAAGTAACGAAAAAAGGGACACTAAAAATCCCGACGCCGATGTGTGGCGACTCACTGGGACTCCAAAGAAGAGGCTTAAGCCGCTATTATAAGCTTTTCAAAATTGTTATATGCTTGTGTGTGATTGTTGCATTTACATTTCGATGAATGTGTACGAATGCATCTTACTTATTACACGCTAAATATCTATCTCAGGATATTAGTGCTTCAGCACATGTCATCATTTTGCATAAACGGTGAGACACGTTGTATGTGAATGTATGTTGTGTGGTCCCTCCACCAGAGGCTATCCTGCTTGTTTGATTATCGGACCTGTGGAAGAATAATTCTCCGGGGCTCAGGAAAGGCACCACTCAGATTTGCTCCAGTTGAAAGACCGGATTAACTTCCCGTCGAGTAGGTTGCGATGATCTGGGAACCTTCATGCCGAAAATCCGCGAGAGTAACCCTAAGATAGGTCAACCTCTGATAAACCAAACGTGGAGGAAAGTCTCTTCATGCTTTCCATTTTCAATAACTTGTAAAAGCATTTACTTGTAATTTTATTCCATGTTCATCCATATGTAATGGAAAATATGAAGAATATCTGTGCACGACATGTTATCAATTAACAAACCGGTTTTGCAGGATAAATTCCTAAAATGGACATGTTATGATAACATTTATATTACCCTAAGACTAAACTACATAAGTCTTTTGTAGGGAAGCAATTGGGCCTGTTACCCGCTCAAAATCCAAAAAGGCCACAAGCCTACAGCCAATCATAATTTCTTCTTCCTAATACCTAATTTCGCTTCCCGAGAAGAATTTGACGGATTGAGTAAACAAATCACGATCTTGGGTGTTTCTACTCAAAGAATTACACCACCTACTCTGGTACAAAGATACCTACACATACAGAAAACCTCTCTACAAGGAGTTCAAGGTCCGGAAAAACAATTCCGTAACATCGCTTGGATACAACAACAAAGACCCTCAAGGCACCCATCTCCAAGGAGATCCGCATAACGGTGACATCAGAAGAAAGTCCTTCAAATGGAGGAAACCATTCGTGTTCTCAAAGGATTGGAACTCATGGCGCTTTTTTCATATACGCACCTTTGCATATTCCCCGTGTTCATTATCCCGAGAAATTTAAAGCCCCCGATTTTGAGAAATATGACGGATTAGGGGATCCTTATACACATTTAAAAGTGTTCATTGAGAACTCTTGATCTTATGATGAGAATGAAAAGTCCTCAATGCAAATTGCTTCGTAAAAGTCCGATCGAGAAGCCCGTTCATGGTATACCAGATTAGACAACTCTAAGATCCATAGTTGGGAAGAGCTGGCCCACGCCTTCCTCACTCAATACAGTTTTCAATCTCAAATGGTTCCTGACCGGTACCAAATTACCAAGGTCAAGAAACAGTCTAATGAGTCATTCAGAGAGTATGCTCAAAGGTGGAGGCGCCTTGCTGCTCAAGTTATTCCTTCCATGACAGAATTAGAAATGGTCATGACTTTCATAGATATACAGGAAGATCCTTTCTATGAAAGAGTTCTAGCTGGTATTGGCAAACCATTTTCTAAAATGATCAAACACTATGAGATGGTCAAAATGGGATCAAGTCCCAGAAAAATTCAAGACCTAGCTGCTCTTAAAGCTGTTGCTGAGCACATCCACTCCGGATCTTATGGAAACAACCCCCGAAGGGTCCATAAAAAGAAAGAGGAGGATGTTTCCTTGATACTACAAGGACAAAAAGGCAATCCAAGCATGTCAATGCAGAGGAGAAACTACTCCCCTTTTCTAGCACAATCTTCAAACCCTCTATTACCTAAAAGTGGAGAAATGAAGTGGCCTCGAAGAACGTTCACACCCTTAGGGAAATCGCTCGAGAATATTCTTGATCTTCTGACTGCTCAGAAGAAAATTACACATCTTCTTCCACCAGCCAACCCTAATGGGAAGGGTTTTAATGCTACTAGAAGTGTGCTTACCATGCTTGCGGGCACCCTGGACATGATACTCAAGATTGTTGGGCCTTGAAGCATAAGATTCAAGATCTAATAGACAATGGTGAGACCGTGGTCACTAAACCCGATCAACCTCACGTGCAAGACAACCCTCTTCCTCAACACAAAGAAGAAGAGGTCAACATGATCAGTTGGAGCACTGGACATGGTTCCAATTCTACTGATAAATCATCCCAACCCATCAAAGACGGTGTTGAAAAATGGGATTATGCAAAGTTCTAGTTTACCATGGAACGAAAGATGAAAGCTCTTTACAAACAAATTGAGCAATTGGCAGAACTGGTGACCCACCATCATCAAGTCACACGCCAATTAATCAGGCAGGAGCATGCCTATCTCCTTCCATTTGTTATGAATGCTTCATCAACACCTTCAGAAAGCGAAGCTATGGAGGATAAGGTTGCAAAGTGAGCAAGTGCTAAAGCCCGTAGAGATTTTGCCAATAAAAGGGAATTCACCTATTTGGGCCAATCTATGGAGGAGATACTTCAAATGTTGATCAACGAAGGAAGAATTACATTCCTTCTACCTCCAATCAATCCCCGCTCAGGGCGGTTCAATCCTGATGTAATGTGTTAATATCATTCACATTCTTGCGGTCACAGCACAGAAGAATGTCGGGCACTCCGCCATCTCATTTAGAATCTTATTGATAGTGGTGTCCTATAAATAGCGGATGATTACACTGTGCAACTTAAAGGTGGAAATGCATGCCCTACCCAATGGAAGGGATCAGTAGTAGTTATATCCGAAGTGGATGATGAGACTGTCAAAGTATTTCCCATACAACCAATTCATCTCAAAGGAGCTGACAATCCTTTGAAAGTGGTCGCACCAGAGCCAATTCCTTTACCTTGCAGACTACAACATCCTGTTGTCAGCTTACACAAAGTTCCATGGAGTTATGGAGAAGCTGAAGGATCCACATCTCATACTACTACTACAATGTCGAAAGAAAATCCACTGTACCTTCCTCAACGGGTTATCAAGCCTACTTGAGAAGCAAAGGGGAAGTTTCCCATGGAGAAGATTGAAAAATTCCTCCGTACTATGGGCTATAATGAAGCCAAAGTGGTTTTAAGCTTGCAAGAAGCTCCACACCAGATTTTAATTTTGACTGGTTTTCTTCCGAGGAGCATCTAAGGTCTTGCTAAAGGTTTTGGAAGAAGCCTACCTGCCAAAATCAGTGAATGTGGAAAAATTTCAACATTTGGTTGATCACATTTTCAACAAGAATGTGATATCCTTCACTGATGATGACATACCTCCCGAAGGGACCTATCATTGCAAGCCATTGCACATTGTAGTGTTATCTTCCGGGTACATGCTAGCAGGAGTATTGATAGATGGAGGCTCATCTCTAAATATCTGTCCTTATGCCACCTTGGTGAAGATGAATATTAATCTCAAGCGAATCCAAAGTAGCCATACGATCATCCGACCTTTTGATGGATCTCGGGGAAATTCCGTTGGAAAGATTGAATTGCCAATTGAGATTGGTCCTAATACATTCAACGTGTCCTTCCACGTCCTCGAGATAGATTCAGATACAACCTCGCTATTGGGGAGACCATGGATACACATGGTCGAGCTGCTCCTCCACCTTACATCAACAACTCAAATACATCATCAACAACAGCCTAGTCACCGCCAATGTCGAGCCTGAATGTCCTAGACCAGGAACTCTACCAATTATCAGCTTCAATTCAGAAGATGAGCCGGCCAGTTTCCATACTCTGGAAGTGAGTAACACGCAATACCATTCTATTGGAGCGCCACTTCTCGTACCCAAGATTTCTGACGAGGTTATGTCAACTACTCAAGAAATGATGTCATTGGGTTATCAACCTGGACAAGGGCTCGGTAAGGATCATCAGGGTATTAAGCACCCTATCCAAATGTCCAGTCAAATTGGGACAGTCGGGCTAGGCTATTCTACTAATTCCACTAACAGGAATCCTCATAAGCATAAGCAGGTTCCTCAAACTTCCGCCTCACGACGATTTTTTACACCTTTACCGCATGAGTTGACATAGCCTCCAAGAAAGGTACCAAATTTCATGTGGGCTATGTTGTTTTCAAAGCGCACAATCAAAAGCTAAAGAGGTGCCGATTCCCGATCCCGAGGCGAAGAAAAGGAACTAAAATAAAATGAACTTGCCTTGATGATGGCGGCATTCGTGTCATTGTTCATGATGAACACACAAACAGATACACCCTGCATTTATGATTGCCCAGATGTCATGGTTATCATTCTAGAAAAGGAGGACACCGACGATCCTCCTCTATCATTGTAGTCCATCGTGACTTTTCCTCGACAATTGGAGTAAAGACTCCATGCATTAGTCGACGAGGGTAAAATGGGCGTAAAATCCTCTACCTCAGATAACTTTTAATTGCTTGCTTTCCTTTACAAAGACTAGCAATTATTTTATCACATACATGCTAACACTTTTGTATGATCGAATAGCTTGCATATATAAAGTGAAAGCATATTTTGTTTTAGACTCAATTTAAATGTGCTCAGATTTCTGATGATGAGGTGCCTTCTCCACAAGGGTCAGAACTTTGATGCAAAGTTGACTCAGACTTGATGGACATCTAAGAGGACATTGAGACACCTCAAGAGATTAAGGAATGGGTCACCGACAAACCCAAACCCAATCTTGATCAAACCACTCCTTTCAATCTTGGAACCTTGGACAACCCTAAGCTAATCTAGATTGGTTTAGACCTTACCACAAATCAACGGAATGACATGGTTGCACTGTTAACCCAATTCCAGGATGTGTTTGCATGGTCTCATGAAGACATGGTGGGATTGTCCACTAACATTGTTCTTCATCGCCTTCCCATTAAAGAAGGATTCAAGCCGCTTAGGAAAAAGCTCAAAGCGATTGAAACCCGAGTGGAGTTTAAAGTTAAAGAAGAAATTGTGAAACAATTTCAAGTCGGCATCATCATGGTGTCTACATATCCAGAGTGGATATCCAACATTGTTCCCGCGTGCCTAAACCAGAGGAAAGGTGCGAGTTTATGGGATTATCGAGATTTGAACAAAGCTTGCCTTAAAGATAGCTTTCCGCAAGCATTTATCCACATTCTCATTGACAATACCGCTTCAATACTAATGTACTCCTTTTGATTGCTTTGTGGGGTACCATCAAATTATGGTCACCGAGGAAGATCGTGAAAAACCGCTTTCATCACGCCTGGGGAACCTTTTTTTCTTACAACGGTTGTCATTCGGCCTCATCAACGCCGGGCAACCTACCAAATGAAGCTATGATGGCTCTTTTCCACGATTTAATGCACAAGGAGATAGAAATCTATGTGGATGACATCATTGTCAAATCCCGTAAGGAGGATGACCATTTAGACCATCTCAAAAAGTCGCTCAACAAGTCATGTAAGTACAACTTGAAGTTGAATCCGCCAAGTGCGCCTTTGGTGTTAAGTCGTGCAGTTGCTAAGCTTCCTAGTCACCACAAAGGATTGAATCGATCCTACCAAAATCCAGCCATCAAGGAAATGCCCATTCCTCGATAGAGAAGGAAATACGGGATTTTTGGGAAGGATCAACTTCATTAGACGATTCATTTCTCAACTCACTAAGAACTCGTGAGCCAATCTTCAAATTGTTAAGGAAGAACTCCTCCATGAAATGGAATGACAAGTGTCAAGAAGCCTTCCTCATAATTAAGGAGCAACTGATCAACGCTCCTGTTTTGGTACCTCCCAGGGATAACGTTCCCCTGTTCATGTACCTGTCCATAAATGACAATGCTATGGGTCAGATGTCAAAGGTAGCGGAAAGACAATAGAGGCCAAGAGCGAGCTATCTATTACCTCAGCAAAAGATTCAACATCAGTGAACACAAGTACACTCTGATCGAGAAGACTTGTTGTGCTTTAGCATGGGCTTCCATGAGATTACAACATTATCTCCACGGTCACACAACCCATCTCATATCCCGAGTGGATCCTCTTAAGTATGTGTTCAACAAACTCATACTGAATTGTCGACTGTCCAAATGGCAGTTGATCCTACAGCAATTTGACATCGTCTACGTGACTCAAAAGTCGGTCAACGATCAAGGAATTGCGGATCAATTGGCCGCTGCACCTGTAGGGGATTACAAACCCTTAGAAACATACTTTCATGACGAAGGAGTAATGACAATTCAGCTATAACATCAGTACGATAAATGCCGTTCATGGAAAATGTATTTTAATGGAGTCATAATACGTAGGCTCGAGCCGAGCAAGCTTTTAATATCCCAGACGGGAGCAGATCCCCGTCAGTCATCAAATTGCGCTTTATCAACACCAACAACACAACTAAGTATGAAGGTCAGATCATGGGACTCAAACTTTCCCGCTCAATGGGTATATCAAAGTGTTAATCGCTCTTTGGAGATTCCGAATTGGTAATCAAGCAATCCACGAATCTATCAAACCAAAGAATTACATTTACTGCCTTACCATCGGCAAGTTCTACAAATGGCTTTGGAGTTCAAAGAAATTTCCTTTCTACACATTCCTCGTAATAGGAATGACTTTGCAGATGCATTAGCAACGTTGGCCTCCTTGGTTTACATACCTGACAAGGAAAACATGCCAAGCATCATGATTGCTATGCAGAAAGCCCCAGTCTATGGGAATTACATTGGAGAAGTATCGGATGAGTTGCATCCCATCCACAACCGTTGGTATCAACATATCAAGGAATACCTACGAGATGGATCTACACCTGCTGAGGCAAGCCTAACTGAGAAGAGGCGGATTCATCGACTTGCTATGAAATTCTACCTGAGCGGAGATGCACTCTACAAAAGAGATACATGATTAGGTCTCCTCAGATGTCTGGATAAAGACCAAGCTCAATGACTCATGGATGAGATCCATGGTGGAGTATGCGGCCCTCACATGAGCGGACCCCTACTTGTCAAGAAAATTCTCGAACGGACATTATCGCTTACACTCAAAGTCGATCGTGATGATCACGCCAAGAGGTGCTATCAATGTCGATCCATGGGAATGCTATCCACACCCTCCAAGGAACTCCACAATATGAGTTCGCCATGGCCCTTTTAATGTGGGGAATGGACGTGATCGGGCCCATCGAGCCCAAAGCCAGTAATGGACATCAATTCATATTCACCATGATCGACTACTTCACCAAATGGGTTGAAGCAGCTTCCTTCCCTAAGGTTACTAAAGAAGTCATCATTGCTTTCAACAAAATAATGTTGTTTGTCGATATAGACAACCGAGGTCATCAGTCGATAATGCTAAAACCTCAACAACAACATGATGGAGGAATTATGCGTAAAATTCCACATCAAACATCTCAACTCTGTCATCTACCACCAAAGATGAATGGTGTTTGTTAGGCGGCTAATAAAAACATCAAGAAGATCATGCGTAAAATGTCCACAAATCACAAAGGATGGCCCGACCTCTTCGACCCTAACTTTATTAGCCTACGAACTTCAATGTGTTTTCCACCGGGCAACACCCTACTCTCATTAGTCTATGGGATGGAAGCGGTGGTTCCCCATAGAGGTGGAAATGGAATCCTCTGAGTATTGATGGATGCTCGGTTGGATGAAGACCAATGGGTACAAGACAGTATCACCAATTGTCTCTCGATAGATGAATGGCGAGTCGCGGCTATCTTCCATGGTCAAGATATCAAGAAAGGATCGCACGATCCTACAACGTAAAAGTCCCACTACTTAATTCAAACAACATGACTTGGTTTTAAAGATGATCATTGACAACCAAGATCAATCTAAGGAAAATTCGCTCCTAATCGGGAAGGCCCATTTATTGTCAAAGAAGTATTGACAGGAGGTGCTCTCAAAGTTACTGAAATGGATGGCGATGAATTTCCACACTTATCAACTCGAACACCATGAAACTAGGTACTATGTCTGGAGTTACCATCAAACAAACATCTTAGTTTTGATCATCCAATCACCAGTCATTCCAGTTTTGAACCCTCTCTCCTTTTTACAAACTCTTCTGCCCCTCAAGGAAACATACACTTCAAGCCAGCAGCCTGGTTTTACTTCATTTCAAACTTTTCACACCTGCTTCTCCTGAAGACGAGATTAAACTTTTCACACCTGCTTCTCCTGATGACGATATTAAACTTTTCACACCTACTTCTCCTGAAGACGAGATTAAACTTTTCACCCCTGCAGTTTATCCTCAAGATGGGATTAAACTTTTTCCACACTTCCAGTTTATCCCCTCTATGGGATTAAACTTTATTCTCCCCACAGTATTGCTTGCACATGGGATTTACGCTTCTCTCCAGCTGCGATTCGTCCTGAGGGGCGAACTATGTCGACCTGATCTCCCTGATACCCGGGGGTACGTAGGCAACCATATTCTATATGGCCCAGTCGCAATAAAGAAAAATAACAAAAACATTTCTGCCCATTCTTCACAAAAACAACAAAAACAACAAAAATACTTCTACACCCATTTGCCTTCCACATTCAGCGTTGAACCTCTTACGCCAGGTTCAAACTACACAGACTTGATCTCCTCTTCAACATGAGTACGTAGGCAGCCATTCATGGTGCAGTCTAACCCCTACCAAAACAAACATACTTGTCACACGGTACTGGGATCAACCTTCAAATTGCCCCACTTCATCGGTTTCAGATCAAAGGGATGGAATTATCCAACCTCTTCTCACAAATAGAAGATTCGGTGACCATCTAAGCTGTGATCGTGCCTCAAAGAGCAATACCAACCCATAAGAAATTGAATTAACTAGGCTTCTCACAAATAGAAGTACTGGCGACCATCTGTGGTGCGATCAATCTCAGAGAGGAAGAGACCACCCTCCTCTCCATTTTTTTTTCATACGGATACCAGTCCCAAGACACCAAAGATGGTAGGGATTTTCAGTAATCAATGATCCGTTCTAAGAGACCTTACGACGTCTCAATGTCCATCTATCAAGGATAAGTTCAGAATGCATAAAGATCAAAGGTCCCGGAAAGCAGTAAATATCAAGCGATATATCAAGGCATAACTAAAAGGGAAGTGAATCAAAATATATTTCCTTCCATACATAATAATTGCTTTGATATATACATCCATGGTTGTACATGACAAAATGGCTAATCTAGTCATGTGAGGAGAAAATGCAAAGCTATCTACGATCTCAGTATATGCGACTATCGATCTAACATAGCATCCCTCTCTAAAGACGGAGGTAACGCCGCAAGCTCCCCCCAAGGGTATCTACACGAAGCGCAGATCGAGGCTAACCGCATGGTGGCATAATGTTCATCAATGTAAGCACTCATGTCGGCCAGACTGACCGTCATCTGGGATCTCACTGAAGTGATGTCTGCAATGGCCACATCCCTAGCAGATAAGGCGGCATCCCGCTCAACTATCAATGCATCCCTGGTTGATCTAGACTCATCCCTCTCTAACAGAGCGGTATCTCTCTTATCAAGAGCTGTCAACATCGTGGCCCTAGCCTGATCTCTGTCATATGTCATCAGATGTAAGCTCGCTTCCAAATGCAAAGGTCAATATTGAGTAACAGTGGCACTCGGGGTGGGAGAATCTATCACAAATGCTGGTAGCCCAACAGTCAAGTCGTAGGTGGGAATGACAACCTTCTCTATAGGCTCCTCATCGCCGTAATCGGCCTCAGATCGCGGGATACTACCGCAGTAATGCAATCTGTCTCCATCCATGCGGAATACTCTGCAGAACAACCTGGATGACTGACAGAAAACTCAGCCAACTATTGCTGATCCTAGCAGGCATACAACCTGGATCTGTCCTCCGCTGACAAACGGTGTGACGCAAAGCGCTAACTCACTGCCCCCTCATATAGATGAAAGTCCTGAAACTGGTCAAACTGACACATCACGGCCAGTGGGTGGTAAGTAATCATGCCCCTCAAACCAGCCAGAGGGAGATAATCCATGCCTGGAGCATGAGTAATGAAGTTGTAGGGTGAGCTAAGCCCTAAACACGGCAATATATCAAACGGACCTCCAATCTCTGCCAAGAAAGCGGACCAAGATACAACATCTGTACACCCCGCAGGCTGAAAGGAGTATGACATGGCTATCTCATGGGTGAAACAAAATTCATGATGTCTAAATGTGCCAATCGATCTCAAGTGTGACATGAACCACAAATACAGCATGACCGAGCTACCTGTGAACACTCCTACTGGATAAGTGCAGCAGTATGTAGCCGACCTCAAGGTCTCTGCGATGATCATCGGTACAATGGTACGACCCTCTTTGAGAGCTCTCACTACCATAATGACGCTGATATCTAGCTCATCCATGTACCGCGGCATGTATACGTATGACAATACGCATAGAAACAGTACATCTACTTTGGCTAAACACCAATGTTCCTCTAGTGTGGTGAAATCCCTGAAATGCTGTGCATAGCTGTCCTCAGAGCCAAACCTGTCAAACAAGAAATGCTGGGATATAATATGGCCGGATGTAATCTCGTCCTGCACTACTCTGCGCCTCAATCCTATGAGAGTCATGAACTATCTACTCATGTCTCCTGTCACCATGTGCATGCATGGTCTGTCCAGAGGCGGCATCGTCAATCGTGCATACTCCTCCAAAGTAGGAGTCAACTCACGGGTCCCAAAGCGGAATACCTGTCTGTCCGGTACCCAGGGAATGAAAAACTATGCATACATTCCTAAGTATATCATCATCTAATACATCTCTGTACAGCTAAAATACAGAGAAATTGGGCGAAGCTACCCAACATCTAACAGAGGCCTACCAAAATATATAGCGAGAATGGGGCGAAGCTACCCAGCAGCTAATAAAGGCCTATCAAAAGAAATACATCAGAAAAAGTCAATGGTGTCGATGTCCACATCATCGATGTTGTCCACCTGATGTAACTCAGCATCTAACAGAGGCTTATCAAAAGAGATAATGAGAAATACATCAAAAAAAGTTAATGGTGTCTATGTCTACATCATCGATACTGTCCACCTGATGTAACTCCTCCTGAGTCACTGGATCTCTATCTACAGGGATGTCAGGCCTATACAAAGGAGGATCTGCACCGACAAAACCATATGGGTCATCCGACGGACCAGCGCCAGAGCTGGAAGGATCAAAAGTATCTACCTCTACAGGATCTCTGCCCAAATGCCGAATGAAAAGATGTGACCGGTCCAACTGCGTCCAATCTATCAATCTGTGTCACATGAGTCGGATCTCTGACACAGGCTAGCCAATCCGTCATCATCACGGATCCTAGAACCATATCCCCCATAAACTATGTGACGCGGGTCTGAGCTTCAATCGTACGAGGGATCCACCAATACTGGAACATCTCCTGAGAACAGGGGCCCTCTGACAATGTTAAGCCGTCAATCCCCATCAATGGGATGTCAATGACGGGTGACTGCGAAATAGGCCAATAACGCCTGGAAGGAGGCAAGATCGGCATAAGAATCTCTCCTGTAGTGCTCCTGATAGCACGCTCTCCTAAATAGAGCTCCCATCCTCCATCTGTAAAGAGAGGAATCTTGCGGGTGGAAATGACGTACTCTACTCCAGTCGGGTACCCATCCTTAAAGCCAACTCCCAAATGCTCTCCAGAGTAGGGAATCCATGTGATGATATCGGCTGTCAACAACTCCAACTATAGGCGACAATGAGTGAAACCCTCAGCAACAGGGACCTCCGCTAGTATGGAATGATGCCATCTCCATCCTCGTGGATAGGTATCTAAACCTAACACGCTCACAGGACGCAAATAAGGAAGCCTCTCATAGGCCCAAAACTGCCAACACAAAGGCAAACATCTGTTGTCAGTCAACACTCTTAACCCATACATAGGAAAAGACAAGAGAAACACTCACCAGCAGAAATGGGTAGAATCCTAACCACGCCTCGGTCAAGCCCTGCAATCGCATGCGCATTCCCCTGAGGAAGTAGGCAAAGGTGTAGGAACCCCAATCATACTCTCCTATACGGTCCACGTGTCGAGTGGCGCTGATCAAAGCGAAGGACACCGTAGAGGAATTATCTGCTATGGCGTTTCTAATGATCATCGTGAACAATCGCCAAGAATGCGATCCCCGACTCTCACATCATCGAGTATGGGCTCACTCAATGCCATTTCCATAAGCATCTACACTCAAAGGACCTGTATAAACAGCCCCGCCCGAAAGGCCTCCCGAACTCCCAACAAGGATCTCGACGGCAGAGGTGATATCCGCCGTGCAAGGCACCAGCCCCCTCCAAACTCCATACCGTGATAAACCGCCAATCTATCGGCGTCATCATCATCCCTCACGATCCAAAGAAATGGAGTGATCGAAGTCAGTGGAACCACCGCCGAGATAATGCACCGAGGTAACCCTGTGGACAACCGACGGGGTAGAATAGAGAAGAACCTCCGAATCCTCAAATATGGACGATCGCTTCTATAGTCATCATGCAAGGCCCGATACATAGAGTGGATGCTAAACTAGTTCCCTCGAGGTCGTGTGAAGCCGGAACCTACATCAAATGCGAGATCAACATCGACTCCTTGACTCCTCATCAATAGGAAATAAGGAAGATTAAAGATCTAACTTCATACCTCGTTTGCGTGTAGGTATACCGAAGGATGCTTACTCAAGTCACCTAGAAGATCTGGGTTCGCCACTTGAATACCTGGCAATTCCCTACGGGGAACACGTACAGCAAGAGCAGGAACCTCGAATCAGGTACATCCTCGCCCCTCGACATTCTAAGACCTCAACCCGAATAGACGTACCATCGCCTCGACCAAACGATTTAGTTGTCTCACGAACGGCTACCGAGGCTCTTCAAAAGCCCTCCTCCGTACACCAGAAGTGGTCCTGTGGGAACTGCTTGCGTGATCTGGATCCATAATATCTGGACAGCAAGTCTCCAAATCACCTCAGAAAGGGTGTGGTAATTTTGTACCTGGAGTCTTTTCAAAATGCATTCTATGATTACATGCATACATGCATTATTTTAACATACATCTACAATATAGTTAAAAATGCATAACTACTCAATGCCTACATTTTGGGAAAATTTTGCCATAGCCCCCTTTGTAAATGGGACTATCCACAGGCACATAGGCATGACTAGGTGGCCATTCAGTAGCACACTTGTACACAGTCATATACATCCTGTATACATTCATCACATCACAGTAAAAATCTGTAAGTGTAGTCTAATTACCAGGATTATTTTACTATTCTACCTTTACTCATTTGTCCTCGACAGATAAGAAATGACAGTAAAAGGTGCCAATTTGACTGCTTCAAAAGTCAATTTTTTTCACATCATTATGTTCAGCATGGTTTAATACTAACATTTACTATGTTGAATATTTTTATCATGTCATATCAGCATTCATATTCACTACTATGTGTCTAAATGCATTTCATGCGATAAGTCATTTTCCAACGGACAGAAATTGGAAAAAAATACATGCATGTGTTATCAGGACAGTGAAGAACACTTGTACGGTGACAGAATATGCAGAAAATTGCCCGAACTCAGCAGATCTGAAGAAGAGCTCTCGGATTTCCTTCGCTACGCAACTTGAAAATGACTTATGAAAGCGACCAACCACCTATACATAAAGAGCACGGTGGTCAGAGTTAACTCATGCTGCCCTCGCAGTACACCTGCGACACCCCTACATGGGTCCCACACCTCCGGCTCACTCCAGTTAGAGTTGCAAAGGAGGTCTCACAAGCTGAAAAGACCAAATCAGGAATAAAAATGCTACGCGATGGAGCGAAACAGCCTGAAATCCTGGTTTCTTGTCGGTCAGAGTTAAACTCATGTCGTCTCAATGGTATTCACCTGGATGCAGGGTATACTATACCAATGAGCTCAGCTTTCATAAGACATGCTCGACAATACCCCACAAAGGTCCGATGCCGTCATTTGCAGGGTTACAACCCTAAACAATCCCCGGCGGGGGTTACAACGCAAAACCACGAAATATCAGACCTCCCCAGCGGGGGTTACAACGTCGAAGTTATCAAACATCTACGCCTCCCCGGCGGGGGTCACAACGCACATCCTTCAAACATCTACGTCTCCCCGGCGGGGGTTACAACATCTGAATAAAAAAATAGTTTATGAGAGATAAGATATTGACGTATCTCAGGTTTCAAACCTCTTAGAAACATTCACGTCATTCTCTCTTCATTATCAACCAAATGGGACGCAAACCGGGACAACTCGGCAAACTTGGCTTTATAATCGCGATACTGGCCATGTTGTTTTGCTCGACTTGATGAACTCTACCTCTTTCATGTGATGAATACTTTCGGAAAGTACTTGTCATTGAACAATTCTTGAACTTCTCCCAAGTCATCTTCAAGGCGGCGAAGTTGAGTACGCTTTACGATTCCCACACCAATAATCTACATCCGCCACAACATGAAGGTGGCAAGGGAACCTTTTGCTCCTCTGAGCATCCCAAGACATCAAATATCTTGTAGATCTCGCTTTATCTACGCTCTACGCCTTAAGTGGTTTTGCCTCTCCAAAAACTCGTGGTCCCAGCTCCTTGAATCGCTTAATCTGACCGTGTGGGTTGCCATTATTTCCACCTATATTTTGAACAGGAGTCTCTCTTACCTGATGTTGCATAAATTGCATAAAGCCTCTGAACATTCCATCATTCATCACTTGGTCAGTATTGTTGTTTGCATGAGGATTGTCGCCTTCTTAATGCACATTATCCTGATTATTGATCTGTGGAGACTCAACGGTCTCCTGTGCTCCATTGCTATTCTCAACATTCTCTTGATGTCATTTTCAAATACCGCCACAAAAAACAAGGGTTAATTAACATATCACATATTATCCCTATACTCCGTCGACCAATTAAATACCAAATAAACTTAGGTAGGTCATACTAGCGAAGGAATTTCCGCCTCTACCCTCCTAGTTCTTGTCTCACATCTCACCGGGGATCATATCCCTAAGTTTTGATACTACAATCGTGACGCCCCCAAATAGGTATACATCACCTATTCTGAGTCGCCAAATACATGGTACAGAATACAAATACAATCTTAAATATACAACATGAGCTATGAGTTTTAATACAAATATTGTCTTCTGGACAATATTCAAACTCAAAATAAGTCCTCAATATATTTATTAACACACTATTTCATAGAATAGTGAGGACTACTAATGCTAACATCTGGACCGTCACTCCGTTCCCCGACTAGTCCCTGCTACGTTCTCATTTCCTGAAGAGAACAATGGAAGTAAAAGGGTGAGCTCAACTAGCCCAGTAAGAAATATTATAACTAAGATAATGCAGAATAAATTATCGTTAGCCTTCAACAGTGTTAAACTGATACAATATAACAAACATCAAGTTTAACTGCAGCAGAATAAGCAATCCATTAAAAGAGTAAAGTATAGAATAAAATCTACTATCTTCTATGATTTAAAAGGTTTTTCAGCACTTTTATTGTTGAGACTCAGCTTAATAAATAAACCACATCATCCCTGCACTACGACCAAGGATATTCATTAGTATCACAACCACAAATTATCTATGCACTACGGGCCAAGGATATTTGAGTATTCATCAATGGTCATGATCATGCCATAAAACAATTCATCTTTGCACCCTTGGTCGAAGAGAATCCATAGTCATAATCATACCAAAAACTGTCCATCAATGCACTACGGGCCAATGAGGACTTTTTCCACATCATTTATAACATTACGGTCATAATTATACCGAATAATCCCTGGTCATAATCATACCAAGTCCATCTATGCACTACAGGCCACAGATGACTTTCAACATAATATAAGCATGAGGATGATGACAATTCAATAAAATAAGTTCAAGAATAATTTTTAAAGATTTAGAAATTAATTTATCCAGGAACTAATAACGTCCAAATTGTCAACATGATACTTCTTTGTGGAGTAAAATTCAAGAATGCTCAGAAGAATATTTCCATGAAAAGATACTGGATGAAGCGCAAATATCAAAGATATTCTTTTAATTTCATGGAGTATAAAATGTTAGAGTTTATGCCCTAGAGGCCAATTATTTGATATAATTGCTTAACGTTTTGATATTATATTTGATTGAATAAATATATGATTTTATTATGGTTTTATTTACTGCGTAATATAATTGTTAACATAATAAAATTCCTTAGAATAGTGATACAAATTATATAGTTTCAAGTATGTGACTTGAACATGAGATTATATATTACCATTAGTATCGTTGTTCTTAAATGTCCTTAGTCGAGTATCATTGTTGATGGGACAACAATGATGCATTGAGACTAGTATGTGGATCGATCGATGACCAAATCTCATTGGTCATAAATATATGAGATATTAAGTCAATGCATAGGTACATGTTAGAGAATGATGTAATCGGATGGACCCACCATGAGAATTCTATATGGAGCATTATGCGAAGTGTCATTAGCAATTCTCATAAAGATAATGATGTAATGGTCCTCCGACCGAAATCGCTATATTACTACACCTAAAATTTATGTACTTTGTTATCATCAAATGTCACCTTTAATAGGGTGGACTATAAATGTGATTATTGGGTTCATCATTAATCGTGTGAGAAATATGAGTGATCTAGATGGAATTTAACCATCCTATATATTATGGGTGATATCCATAGGCCTCTTGATTGAGTAGGACTATGAAATGCATGGCCATACTCAAATAGTGATTTGTTTCATATAGTCTACTCATTGATCAAGAAAACTTCAGATTAAATTATGAAGAGTATGACACATTCCATGACTCGAGTTTAATCTAGGATATTAAGGTTAAAAGGATTAAATTACATTAAAACATTGGTCACGAAAAGGTTGCATCGAATCATCGATCTTATTATTACTTGGGTAGCAAGTGATGCATTATTAGATGTCAGCTCACGCTTATAATTTTATAATATGATTTTAAAATTATTGTCAACGTAATAATAACCTATAGGTCACACACATGTAACGTTATTTAAAGGGAATTAATTTAAATTTTAAGGATTTAAATAATATTAATATGATTAATATTATTTAAATCACTTAATTTAAATTAAAAGGATAATTTGTATATATATGTATATTAATTAAGTAAGACTTAATTAAGAGATATATATATATATATATATATATATATAAATTCGGATTTTATGAAATTAGGTTTTGATTTGATTAATTCCTTTTAACTACTATATATATGATATATATAAGCAGCTACTTAGGGTGATATCATAATTGAAAAACCCTAGCCGCTTCTTAGAGAGAGACTAGAGAGAAAACAGGCTTGTAAAATCCATTCCTTTTGGTGGCTAGTACCGCAAAGTCCTTCTTATTGCGAGAATCGCTCGACCGGTTAAATGCGGCGTTCGATGTGGATACCGTAGAGGCGCTGATCGGTTTCGATTCTCGCTTTTTTATATCTCGTATAATCTCTAAACCTCTGAATTAATTGATTTTTTGCATGGATCCTGTTTTAGGGTTTCGGAAATTGCTTTAAAATTTTAATTTCCACTGTGCATTTCTGTGCCGAAGCCCAACATAAAAGCCAAAACTTTAACCAACTGAGTATAATAAAGAATGGAATAACAAAAGAAATCACCAAGCATGCGATAGATCGCAGAGACAAAGTTATTCCAATGTAATAATAAATAATGTAACCGTGTCATGCGTAAACGTATGAGCATGTGATATTCCAACGAGAATAATAAATAGAACCAGTGTCATGCGAACGCATTATTTATGTGATATTCCAATAGAATAATAAATAATGGAACCAGGTCATGCGTAATATGCACAGACAGAATATTCCAACATAATAATAAAGAATGGAATAACAGAAGCTCTCTTCATGAATACGAAAGAAATACTATCCCTTACGAGTATTGAAAGAAAATAATTCTTTTCATGAATACGAAAGAAATAATACCCCTTACGAGTATTGAAAGAAAATAATTATCTTCATGAATACGAAAGAAATAATACCCCTTACCTTAGAAGAAACTGGATATAGGAGTAGTGAAGTAGCAGAATACTTTTCTTCTTTCTCTCTATAGTTTCTCTCTCTAGAGTTTCAGTGAATTCGTAAGAACTAATGAAGGAATGAGCTTCTATTTATAGGAGAATGGACTGAATAGTAACTAATTCATGAACGGTCCAGATTGATTTACTTTTAAACGAACGGTCCATATTAATTTACTATGCAATATTAATAAAATATTCTAATAAAACAAAATCTTTTAAATAAAATATAATATATTCTATTTATAATCTAATAAAACGAATAACTTTATAAAAGTATTCTATTTTATATAAAAAGATTTTACTATGCAAACACTATGCAGGTACTATGCAAACACTATGCATAATAGAATATTACATATTCTATTTATAGTCTAATAAAACAAATAACTTTATAAAAGTATTCTGTTTTATATAAAAAGATTTTACTATGCAAACACTATATCTTTGCACTATATACAAACACTATGCATAATAGAATATTATATATTCTATTTATAGTCTAATAAAATAAATAACTTTATAAAAGTATTTTGTTTTATATAAAAAGATTTATGTTTTATTACATTTATAATAATAATAAAACAAAACTTATCACCTTTATTATAATTCACAATATTAATCGACCAAGTCGTTCCCAGGAAAGAGGGGGCTTTCCAATAAGGATTTCTCCCTATTGACGCGCAATTAGGTGACCAAACCTCTCCTTGACAGAACTTCTAGACATCGTTAATATTACAAATAATAATATTAATAACTTAGTTATCTCAATTATTGCTTTAATAATATATAAAATATCAACAATAATTAAATCAAATAACGTGAGATACTATGCAACAATTACTGTAGCAATAATTGAACAAAACTGAGTGACTTATCACGTAAGCATCCATAATCAATACCGTGTGCTACTATGCAACCACGCCAGCGACATTATATACTTTAACACCGGTGTTTCAACAGCTTAACGGTAAAACTTCCGCCGTTATTTTCATAAAAATATTTTTGTCATTTTCTCAATCCGACAATAATTCCGTTGCGGGGTCCACCAATGATTGTGTCGTTGTACGATTATTCCCTGTTAAAACGAATATTCCCCGACCAATCGAATATTATATAACAACTTTCGTAGTTTGCAAAATTTATAAATATTACCCACAATTATAACATTATATCAAATCCACACCATAATATTAAAAAAATATTTCGAGAAAATTAAATCTTTATTCATAAAATTTGGGGTCTCACACAAAGAGCATGTTAGGTGACTTTCATTCAAGGGTCATTACTAATGGGAACCTCCCAAAAGAGACATTGTTACTGATGGATGGAGGGTTCCTCAATTTTCGTAGGGGAATTGGATAGAGAATTGAAGAAGTCATGCTGAGACTATAAAACAAGCGCTTATTGGGAGGCAACCCAAGTTTAATTTTTATTTTTAGTTTTTATTAGGTTTTATGTTAATAGTTTTGAATTTGCATTTATTTATAATTTAATAAAATTGTTTCTATCATGGTTTACAGGTTATTCAAGTCAAATTCAAGTGAGGTGCCCAATTTGTTCCATGTGTGTAGCATATTCTCCAAACTTAGCGGACAAGGAGGAAGATTGCTATATTTTCAGGGAAGTCATCTGCTTTAATTTTTTCTATTTTAGTCATTGAGGACAATGTCTAGTTTAAGTTTGGGGGCATTTTAGTGTCGTATTATATATAGTTAGTTATTTGTATTATAGTTCGTTATTTTTACGTGTTAGCATTGTGTTTTTGCATTTAGTGTGCAATACATGGTAGTTAATTGCATATTCATATATGTGTTGCATTAGTATGTGTTCATGTAGTATTATAGTTTTATTTGTATTTTAGGATTGCATGTTCATAGTAGATTGAGGCATTTAGGTTCTGAAAATGTTTTAGATTGTTATAGTTTTATCGCGTGATTCCAGCTGTTAGATAGTTAAGTATATTTTGGGCTAATGATGAGACTGAATTGCATAAACAAGTTAGTCTTGATTATTAAGCTTTTGATGTGATTTCTTGTCTTGATTTAAATCTTTATCTGCTTTGGCCGATATTATCGAGGATAGCACATGTTAAGAAACGACCATGTTGGTTGATTAAGTCTAAATGGATATATAATGGATTTCTAAAGGATGATGCCAGTTGAATGAAAGATTAACAAGAATAGGCAGTGATGACTAAAGTTAGACATGAATTTAAGTTTGGGGGGAAATATTTGGAGTATATAAGCTTTAAAAAAACGAAGAAAAAAAAGAAGAAAACATAAAAAAAACTGTGGCTAGTTTTGTTTCGGGGCCTTTGTTACTTGAGCAAGTAAGCCCGAGGGAGTGTCTCTACACCTAGCGTCCTAAGGTCTTATATAGTCTGGGAGTCGTTGGTCGAAAGCTCGCTAAGGGGTAGCACTGTTAGCCTAATGGAATGAGACATTGCACAGTCATGGAAAATAAAAAAAAATGAATAAAACGGGAAAAAGTACAAAAAGCCCCCGTTAAAAAAAATAAAATAAAAATAAAGCATAAGTATTCCATTTTGACCCTTGGGCTTTGGTAATTGTTTGATTTTAGCCGAATCTAGTTTATTTGAGGAGTTCTCGAGTTTACACTGTATGATGCCTTCTAAGAAATCTATTATGTTTCGCATTTTGTTTTTCATCAGTTAGCATGGTTGTTGAGCACACACGCACGATATCAGTAATAACAGGTTTAGATTTGATGATTGTTGGGATATTATTGATCTGTCTTGATATGATGTACTAGCATGTTATTGTGATTTTTCTGAGGCCTGATGAGTATATTGTATTCGGTTTGACTGCTGAAATTACAAACATGTAGATAGTTATATGTGCATTTGCATGGTTTATTTAGTTTTTTTTGTTGCATTATGTTTTGTTGCTTGAGGACAAGAAAATGTTTAGGTTTGGGGGTATTTGATGAGTGAGTTTTATACCCATGAATTGAGTGTGTTTTGTTGGGTAAAATCTATATACGCACAACACGCAAGTATACTTGGTCAACAAGTAATAAAGTGATAAGTAGAGTATCGTTCCCACAGAGACAAATTAGTAAGACACTTAACCTTACAATTACCAATTTCCTATTAATCCTAATTTTATTAAACTATTCAATTCAATGATTAAAAATCATAAAAACTAAATTAAGAAATAAATAAACTACCATAAAACAATCACAAATATCAAAATCTGCAATTTTAACAATTAATGGAGAATTAGACTTATGATTTCACACTAAGCTTAACTCTGATTTCTACACCTTTATTCTAATTCAAATCACTATCCCAGTTTATTAATCAAGAACACGAATGTAGTATTAGCCACCTCTCGATGCACTAATATCGTATTAACTTAAATCCACAAATTAGATAGAAATAAGTTAAACACCTTAATTAACTAACTCACTATATCTCTATGTGAATTAAAATTAAAGAAGGTTTAAGATTAAGTTCTCTATCCGATTACATGCGATGTCAAGCATATCTCTACCTTAACATTTATCATGACTCTGCTATTCGCAAAATTCATGAACACATGTTATATTAACTAAGTCTAGATTTGAATATCCTCTCTCGATTCCATACAAATCCACAAAGAATTGTTGATCAGGCAATTCATAAATTCAAGCTCAAATTAATATAGATAAACTGGAAAATAGCTTATTGAACTGGAAATCAAAGTTTACAAAATCATCGATTCACTTAAGGATCCACCATAAGCCTAAAAAGTGAATTAGTTCATCATAAATGAAATAACTACTAATAAATCAAAGATAACATTATTTCAATTACAAATAAAACTCTAAGGAGAAGAATAGTGAAAAACACCCTTCACGTAGCCTAATTTTGCAATTGCCTCGAAAATCTCTTCGAAATCTTCCTTCAATGCTTGTTAAGAAAAACTGGAATTGATCTTCGTAATCTCCCTTCTTTGTCGTTTAATTCGTTGTTAATTGAGTAAGAAACATCCCACACACGTTTTTCTCAGTAATCCCACACGCATTAAAGTTTATTTGCCATCCAACTTCTAGAATCCATGTTCCAGAAGAATCCAAAACTAAACATAAGTCTTCATCAGTCGAGACCCCCCAAAGTGGGTGTATGCTTTATACCCCCGCCTTCCAGCCGGTATATAAAGATAATAACCCAAATGGGCATAAACTTCAAAGCCAATCTTTTGAAACCTCAAACTTGTTAACTTGATGCTCCAATTGCCTCCTTTTCCACTCATTCACCACACCACCCATCCTACATAAAAAATAACAAAAAGCAAGTAAAAAGTAATCATAAACACAAAGAATTAACAACAATAAAGCTTGAAATGAACAATAATTTGTGGATATAAAATCCACTTATCAAAATCCCCCAAACTTAAATCGTGTTAGTCCTCGAGCACAAAATAAAACAACTATGCTACCCAATGCAATGAGATGTAATGCGTCTAATCTATATGTTTTTGAATCCAACAGTGTCACAGAATCAAAAATTATCTCATTGGCCTTAGAGAAAACAAGCGAACTCTACAAAACTAGTCACCAAAACCAATCAATAATTCCTTATTAATCCTCAAATCTTAAACCATTATTACTGGTATAGTGTGCGTGTGTGTTCAACATCTATGATAACTGATATGAACTCAAATACAATACATAACCAATTTCTTAGAAGGAATCATACAGCGCAAACTTAAAATTTTCAAAAATAGACAAGTTCCAACTAAAACTAAGCAATTACTATTTCCAGGGGTTCACACAGGATACTTATACTTTATATATATATATATATATATATATATATATATATATATATATATTTTTCCTTTCTTTTTCACGAGGGCTTTTTGCTCTTTTCCCGTTTTTTTTTCTTTCTTTTTTTCATAACCATGACTGTGCAATGTCTCATTCCATTAGGCTAACAGTGCTACCCCTTAGCAAGCTTTCAACCAACGACTCCCAGACCATATAAGACCTTAGGGCGCTAGGTGTTAAGACACCCCTTCGGGAGTACTTGCTCAAGTAACGAAGGCCTTGAAACAAAACTAGCCACGATATATTTTTTTTTAAAGATAAAGCTTATGTACCCCACATATAATCCACCAAATTTAGGAGCTTGCCTAATTTTCGCCTTTACTGCCTATCCTTGTCGGTTTTTTTCATTTACTCTAGTATTATCTTTTAGAAACTATTTATGTATAAATTTAAACTGACTAGTCAACAAAGATTTTATTAGCGTGCTAACCTTTTTATACCAGTTTCAAACAAGCGTAAGATTCGATTCATAACAGAAAATATATCAAAGTTCTAATAATCAATGCTGTATTAGTTAACTTATTCTCAATCTCATCATTGGCCCACAAATAACATGAACTACAACACTGTTGGACAAATGCAAACACAATATTTAACTAAATTTTTTTTTCTTTTCATTTTTTTTTCATAACATAACAAAATGCACTATTTACAGAATTAAAAACAATGCACTAACAAAAATAACCTACGCTACTATGTATGCACTTAAGCTATCATGCAACTATGGAATGCAATGACAAATTTAAACCTAACTACTACATATGCATGCAAACAAGAATTTAAATCCCCCAAACTTAAGTAATACAATGCCCTCATTGGATGAATAATCATAATTAAGTGCGTGAGGACTTCCCTGCAATCGCCTAAGTCTAGGGAGGTGGTGGTTGATCGTCTTCTTTCTGAATCACTTGGTGGAAACCTTGGCATTGGCATTGGCATTGGCATAGGCTGCCGATATGGAAATTGTGCAGCTGGATTGAAACTCTGAAGTGTCGTGTTAAGTGACGCGAAAGATGTGTTCATCGCGTCAAATATGTGATCTTGCCTCAATACGAGTCGCCGCATCTCCCGACGTGTTGCCTTGTTGTGCGCATCCATTTGACGTTGAAAGTCAAGGACCTAAGGACTGGATAGTGCCTCGGTCTGCGGTACCTGCGTAGTTCCTTAATCGCCCATAGCCTCATCCTCATCCTCCGAGGTGTCTGCAGCATCAACTTCATCCTCCGAAGTTGATGGAAAAATAAAACCCAGTCCTCGAGGATGGGAATCGCCCCCGGCCCATACTGAATACTGTGCTATCATTCTGGAGTCTAGCAATGCAAGCGGCATCTATGTGGGCTCATTTTCAGACCATCTCACACCTGTTTGGCGACACAACCCACATATGAGTGATGGGTGTGGCAAGCCATCCGAAAAGTTTCCACGTAAGCACCGGCGGATGGAGAAACAAATAATGGCCCCGACGTCAATGATGAAGTCTTGCACAATTGCGCATAGTAGTAACGCCTTCTCTTTGGTCACGTCTGAGGTGTGTTGAGATGGATACAGTTTAGCACATAAGAATACGTACCAAATTTTGCCATACCGACTGAGATCTTTGCTATGGAACATTGTGCCTCCCTTCTGACCTTTAATCCATGTTATTCCTAGTTTAGTCATTTCCTTAAGTATTGCTTCATAGTCCAGATCAAAATCTCGTAGTTGGGCATATTGGCATTATCGAGGCACCCACAACTGATAATAGGTGTTTATGGCATCAGCACTGAATGGGACCAAGCGACCCCGCACATAAGCGTTGAATGGGGCTTTATCCTCGGCGTTTGCATAAAACTCCTTGACTTTGTTGACCATGGCGGGTTCTGGCTCTTCGGTGAATTTATTCCAACCCTTTTGATAGATTTGCTGCATCATCTCCCCATCAACGGGATCCGGTGCCAACCCCCGCTCCGGCGTAAGGGCTTTTGTTAGCATATAATCATACCGGTTGGCGGCGGTGACACTCACAAATTTTCGGCGATCAAAGGTCCATGTTGGTTGTGCGGGCCTTAAAATCTCTCCCCTTTGGCGTTTCGATGTTGGTTGCGAAGCCATTTTCTCTCTATTTCTTGTATCACAGTATCTTCCCCCCCCCCCCCCAAACTTGGTTCACACACTTTGTCGAACACTTGGTGTGCACAGACGATATTCCCCCAAACTTGTCAATTTTCTGTGGCAATTATGGTGAATGAAGTTTTAAAATTCGAAAATAAAGTGCTCACGCTCACATGCACGATGAATGCCCACAGTAAGAGCCCTAATTCGTGGCTTCCTGAGTTCAATTTGAATGAAATTGATAAAATTGGGTTAGGAGTGTGTGTTTATATAGTGGTGATGTGATGGAGAGAAATAAGGGTATTTGATTGATGGAGTGAAGTAGTGGGTTGATTGGAGAATTTGTGGTGAATGGTTGTCAAAATCGTGGGTTAAGGAATGGGTGTAATGGGTGATGGTTGGAATGATTGAGGAAGTAGTGGAGAAGTAGTGTGTAGTTGGGAAGGAGAAGAAGAATGCATGTGTAACTGCCGATTAGTCGGTTGGTTTCCAGGACCCCAGCCCCGGAGGGGGGTGTTAGGCTTATTAGGCCCGTCCCGGTGGGCATGTATTCTTTTATCTGAAGTAGGGGACCCCCGCCCCGGCAGGGGGTACAAGGCAAAAATAGCCCGCCCCGGCGGGCATGGCTTCTGTCTAAATCCTGAAGGGACCCCACTTCCTGAAGGGTGTGGTTCATTTTGGGCAGCCCGGTAATGTACATGCCTTCTGCTAAACTCCTCTGTTTCTCATCTTTGCTTCATGCTAAGCCACTCAATGTTCCTTTTCCCATCCTGCAAAACGTGAAACATACGAATTTGCAGATTAATGGTAAAATAGAGCATTGTGGAGAGATTAACAAGACTTTTATTTTAGAAAACCTACCTAATAACTTAATAAAAACTATATCTTAACAATTATGAATGAAAATACAGAAATTAAACGTAAAATTGGGTTGCCTCCCAAGTAGCGCTTGGTTTTAAGTCGTTCAGCCTAACTACTTCCTGTTCATGGTACGTTGGACAATGTGATGGCGATGACATCGGTGTTAGACTCGCCTCCCCAATAGTGCTTTAATCGTTGACAGTTGACTTTAAAAGTTTCTAACGGATTTTGACTGTAAAGTTCAACGATGCCATGAGAAAACACCTACTTTATAGTGAATGGTCCCGACCATCTTGACTTGAGCTTTCTTGGGAACAATCTCAGCTGTGAGTTGAACAAAAGGACTAATTGCCCCAGCTCGAATGTTTTGTGCATAATTTTCTGGTTGTGCCATCTCTTGACCTTTTCCTTGTATAACTTGGAGTTCTCGTAGGCTTGAAGGCGAAATTTGTCGAGCTCATTTATTTGAAGTAATCTTTTTTCCCCTACAGCTGCTTGATCGAAATTAAGTTTCTATATTGCCCAATAAGCCTTATGTTGTAGCTCGACTAGTAAGTGACAAGTCTTTCCGTACAGTAGTTGATATGGTGACATCCCGATCGGTGTCTTGTACGCAGTCCGGTATGCCCATAATGCATCGTCCAACCAGAGCGACCAATCCTTACGATTCGGATTCACAACTTTCTCCACTATTTTCTTGACTTCCCTGTTTGACAATTCAGCCTGCCCACTTGTTTGGGGATGATAAGTCGTCTCTACCTTGTGGTTGACCCCATACTTTTCCAATAGAGCTATGAATGATTTATTGCAAAAGTGACTACCTTCGTCACTTATAATTTCTCTAGGCATGCCAAACCTCGTGAAAATGTTCTTTTGTAGGAATTTGAGGACCACCTTGGCATCGTTTGATGGTAGTTCTGTAGCTTCAACCCACTTTGATACGTAATCCACTGCGACTAGAATATACTAATTGTTCAGAGACGAAGGGAATGGCCCCATGAAATCGATGCCCCATACATCAAAAAATTCCACTTCAAGAATTGTTTGTAGAGGCATCTCATTCCGTTTCGAAATGTTGCCCACCCTTTGACACTTATCACATGTTTTGACAAAATGGTGGGCGTCCTTGAATAGTGTAGGCCAATAAAACCCAGATTGAAGCACCTTTGTTGCTGTCCTCTCACTCCCATAATGTTCGCCATACGCAGATGAGTGGCACTCATGCAGAATGTTCTTCACTTCACTGTAGGGCACTCACCTTCTAATCATTTTGTCGGCGCACTGCTTGAACAAATAAGGCTCGTCCCACATGTACCATTTTACGTCATGAAGAAACTTCTTTTTCTGTTGTCTTATGAGATCAGGTGGAAGAACGTTGCCCACTAGATAATTTGCATAATCCGCATACCAAGGAAATTCTGCATTTATCCCAAATAATTTCTCATCCGGGAATGATTCGTTAATTTCACACTTGTCCTCTTTCAATTTCTCTTGGTTTTCCAGCCTAGACAAGTGATCGGCTACTTGATTCTCCGTCCCCTTTCTATCCTTTATTTCTAAATTAAACTCTTGAAGAAGGAGAATCCATCAGATCAGGCGTGGTTTATCATCTTTTTTCGCAATTAGGTACCGAATAGCCGAATGGTCCATGTAGACTATCACCTTAGTCCCGATCAAGTATACCCGGAACTTGTCAAACGCATACACCACTGCAAGCAATTCCTTTTCTGTAGTTGTATAGTTCATTTGAGTCTCTGTTGATCAATTTCGCAATCAATGAATACGTGCAAGTATACACGGTCAACAAGTAATAAAGTGAAAGTAGAGTATCGTTCCCACGAGGAATTATTTAATAAAAATTACCAAGTACTAATTCTTAACCAAACTAATTTTATTTAAACAATCTCAAATCGTGATTTTTCGAATTAAGAAAACTAAATTAAACAATGCAAAGAGATTATTTTAAAAGAAAGCAAATAAACAAACTAAGATTTGATTGAACTCAAATAAATAAGGATTAAGACTTCAATATCCCCAATTATAAACTATAAATCAATTATCCAATTATCCCAATTATTATGTCCACTGAATTGTTAACAGGAATTCTCAATTTCCAAAAGCCCTTTTCCAAGTGATCAATTGCCTTCTATTTAATTCAGATTAATTTTGCTATATTCCTATGCAAAACAATTGAATTAAACTCGTTACAATCCCAATTCCTTATGTGTTACGTGCGGGGAACAGATATTTCCATTCTATTCACAAACCTAATTATTCACTGTGCAAATAACTAAGTCACATGATATCATGCCCAGTTCTAACCCTAGAATTCCTCTTCCAATTCCTTCTAGAATAACAAAGTAATTACTGATCAGATAATTAATCAATAAGCATAAGGCAAGATAAACAACTCACTTTGACACAAATAATTGGAATAAATCAAATAACTAATTTATAGCCATAAAAGGTTCAATTGAAATCTTAATAAAAGAGTTAGTTCATAATTAATGAATTAAAACCAAGAATCCACAACTGAATAGACATTAAAAGATAAAAGTATGTTGTTGTCAGCAAATCTGATGCTCTCCTCTTACTCTTGCTCTTGATCTTCAGTGTTCTTCAATTTGCTTCAATCTTCAATGGCTAATTAAGAACTAGGGTTTAGATTCTAATTTAATAGAGTGTTTAATCTAGTCTAATCTATGTATTCTCTCTTTATTTTATGCCTTACATCATATATTTATAAGTTACAAGTCCAATTTTTAGCTTAGGAACAAACCCAATCCAATTTGGAGTCAAAAAGGTGTCAAAATTCACCCAAAAAAGTGTCCAGGCCCAACCAACCTCTTCCCCAAAGATTCCCAGCTGAATGGGTCTTCTCAAGACCACCCTTCAAATACCAGATCATGCATAGGCCAAAAGTGGGCGCCCCGACGCTGCCACTTTTTCTGACATTTTCTACTCCGACGTCCTTTGAGAAAATGGCCATAACTTCTTCGTCCGAACTCCGATTTCGATGATTCAAGATGATCCGGAAAGATAAGAAGTAGATCTACAACTTTCATTATTTAAGTTTTCCGAAATAAGGTCCGTAGCAATACTCAAATTAGCTCTGAAGTTACTATCGTGTAAATAACAAGCCGAAAACACGAATCTAGCCACCCCAAACGTCGATCCAAGTAACTTTTGTCCCAATTCCTATAAAACAACATAAAACATGCATGAATAGACACAAACACTTAAAATCAACCAAAATATTAAGCTCAAACGCATTCAATTATGAGTATAAAACTCATTCATCAGTCTCCGTGAGCGTTTTGCTTGCATAATATATGGCGTGAAACACCTTCTCTCGACGTTGACCCAAAACAGCCCCAACAGCGTAGTTGCTTGCATCACACATCAGCTCGAACGACATGTTCCAATCTGGTACGACGATCACGGGGGCTGTAGTCAACTTCTTCTTCAACATCTCAAAAGCTGACTTACAATTTTTGTCAAAACTGAAAACAGAATCCTTCTCTAAAAGACTACATAAAGGTTTCACAATTTTAGAGAAGTCCTTTATAAATCTCCGGTAGAACCCAGCATGTCCCAAAAAGCTTCTAATTCCCTTAACTGAACTCGGTGGAGGCAGTTTCTCGATTGTTTCCAGCTTAGCTTTATCAACCTCTAATCCTTGAGCCGATACCTTGTGGCACAAAATTATGCCCTCCTCAACCATAAAGTGGCATTTTTCCCAGTTAAGTACGAGGTTCGTGTCCTTTCATTGTTGTAACACCATTACCAAATTCCCTAGGCAAGTATCAAAGTTGTCCCCATAGACAGAAAAGTCGTCCATGAAGACTTTCACGTTTTTCTCCACCATGTCTGAGAAGATGGCCATCATACACCGTTGGAAGGTGGCAGACGCATTACATAACCCGAATGACATTCTCCTAAACGCGAATGTGCCGTAAGCGCACGTAAATGTAGTCTTCTCTTGATCCTCAGGAACAATGACTATCAGGTTATAGCCCGAGTAACCATCCAATAAACAGTAGTACTCATGTCCCGCCAATCTGTCCAACATTTGATCGATAAATGGCAACGGGAAATGATCTTTTTGGGTTGCTTTATTCAACTTCCTATAATCCATGCAAACCCTCCAACCTGTCACTGTTCTTGTCGGTATTAACTCATTATCCTCATTCTGTACCACAGTCATTCTTCCTTTTTTCGGCACACACTGGACCGGACTAACCCACTTACTGTCAGAAATCGGGTAGATGATATTGGCATCCAACAATTTCAGAATTTCCTTCTTCATAACTTCCTTCATAATGGGGTTAAGTCAACGTTGTTGCTCCACCATCATTTTTGCATCATCTTCCATCAGAATCTTGTGCATGCAAAACGAAGGGCTGATTCCCTTTATATCAGCTATAGTCCACCCTATCGCTGATTTATGTTCCCTAAGCACCCTCATCAACTTTTCTTCCTGCAAATCGTTAAGTGCAATAAAAATAATAACAGGTAAAGAATTTGATTTGCCCAAGTACGTATACCTAAGGTGTTTAGGGAGTGGCTTAAGTTCCAAAGTTGGTGGCTCCTCCAATGACAGTTTCAATTTTTCTGTGGCTGTCTCCTCCGTGTACAAAGGTTCAAAAAGTGCTCTGAATCGGCTAACTCGTGGCAACAAATCAAACATCTGTAAGTAGTCCACAAATTCCGGGTCATCGAACTCTTCATCCCCCAATAATGTTGTTTCTAATGGATCGTTGACCAAACTCTTGCCCATATCTTCACTGATAATTTGCTCAATTATATCCATCCGAAAACATTCTTCCTCATCCGTAGGGAATTTCATGGCCTTGAACACGTTAAATTTAATTTCTTGATCTTTGACCCTCATAGTAAGTTCTCCTTTTTGTACATCTATGAGTGTCCTACCCGTGGCCAAGAATGGTCTCCCTAGAATGATCGGGATGTTCTTTTCCTCCTCAAAATCCAGAATAATAAAGTATACGGGGAATATAAACTTATCCACCTTAACCAATATGTCCTCTACTATGCCTCTCGGATATGTGACTGACATATCCCCCAACTGCAATGAAATATTTGTAGGCTTTGGCGTGGACAAACCCAATTCTGTGTATACTGATAATGGCATAAGGTTCACACTCGCCCCCAAATCACATAAACACTTATTAAAAGACATGTTCCCGATCGTGCATGGAATAATGAAACTCCCTGGGTCCTTTCTTTGGTGGCAACTTCTGCTGTAACACCGCACTACACTCCTCTGTTAGTGCCACGGTTTCAAAGTCTTCCCATTTCTTCTTTCTTGACAAAATCCCTTTCATGAACTTCACATAACTCGACATCTTCTCTAGGGCTTCTGCAAATGGGATTTTAATCTGAAGTTTCTTAAACACTTCCAAAAACTTCACGAACTGCTTATCTAATTTCTGTTTTTGGACCCTCTGCTGAAATGGTGGTGGAGGATATACAACTACTTTGTCGTCTAACTTTGTTTTCTCACTTTGCTTATCCTCACCCTTGTTTCCTTCAACCACCTTACTGTCGTCAACTTTTTCATCCGATATCGCTGAATTTTCCACATCTTTGCCAACGAGATGTTTTCCACTCCTCAACGTAATTGCCTAACACTGTTAGTGGTTCCCCTTCTGATTTCTCTCTGTATCACTTGGTAGGGTCCCTTGTGGCCTGTTATTTAATGCTAAGGCAATTTTCCCCATTTGATTTTCCAAGTTCTTGATGGCCATTGCTTGGTTTTTTCATCGCTGCTTCATTGCTAGTTATGTACTTCGACAACAACTCCTCTAAATCTGATTTCCTTTCCTGATGTTGAGCCGGTTGTTGGTGATTCTGAAAACCTGGGGGGTATGACGGTCGTGTTGCTTGATGTTGCTGATTATTGCTCCACGAGAAATTTGGGTGATTCCTATTCCCCTGGTTATAAGTGTTTTGGTACATATTCTGTGGACCCCTGTTGTAGATACCTACAAACTGCACGGACGCGGGATTGATTGCGCACTGATCTGTAGGATGGTCACCCGCGCACAATTCACATACTATCGCAACTCATTGTACACAGCCCCACCATGGCATCCAACTTCTTAGACAGCACAGAAATTTGTGCTTGTATTGCTGTCATCCCATCTACTTCTAACACCCCAGCCGCTTTTGCCTATGTCATTCTTGCTGTGGGCCACTGGTAGTTGTTAGCCGTCATGGTCTCAATCAAATTATAGGCCTCCTCGTAACTCTTAGCCATGAACGCTTCACCCGACGCTGCATCAATACTAGTCCTGAGATTTCCATGTAGTCCATTATAAAAAGTATTCATTTGCAGCCACTTGGGCAATCCATGATGTGGGCACTTTATGAGCAACTCCTTGTATCTCTCCCATGCCTCATATAACGACTCCCCATGTTGCTGCTCAAACATTGTTATCTCATTCCTCATTTTTGCAATTTTTGCAGGTGGGAAAAATTTGGCCAGGAATTTCTGAGCTAAGTCTTCCCACGTGGTTATCGAACCCGGCGGTAGAGAGTGTAACCAACTCTTCGCCTTGTCCCATAAAGTGAATGGGAACAAGCAAAGTCTCACCGCATCATCCGACACCCCATTATACCTGAAGGTGTCGCAAATCTCCAGAAAGCTGACTAGATGTTCATTCGGATTGTCATTTGCTAATCCCTAAATTCTTGATCATCTGAATTGTCCCAGGCTTGATTTCGAATGTATTTGCAGCAATTGCGGGCTTGGTGATGCTCAATTGCAGTTCAGTCACCTTGGGTGTGGCGAAGTCCCTTAACACTTTCTGATCTTCAGCTACCATTGCCCCTTCTTTCTTAGAATTTTCAAAGTCTTGCCTCGTTTCCTTGATCCACTTACTTAACCTCTGGAACAGTTTTTCAATGTCGTCCTCAAAAGACAGCAAGTCTGGATTTTTGGACCGAGTTTGCATAAACCACTTCAAAGACCTGAAATAAGAGGAACAAAACAAAAATAAAAATGTTTAAGTAAAACTGGATTTATTAAACTAATATTGTAAAAATATTAAGATCTATACTAAATTATCCCCGGCAACGGAGCCAAAAACTTATTGGGTAAAATCTATATACGTACAACACGCAAGTATACGTGGTCAACAAGTAATAAAGTGATAAGTAGAGTATCGTTCCCACAGAGACAAATTAGTAAGACACTTAACCTTACAATTACAAATTTTTTATTAATCCTAATTTTATTAAACTATTCAATTCAATGATTAAAAATCATAGAAACTAAATTAAGAAATAAATAAACTACCATAAAACAATCACAAATATCAAAATCTGAAATTTTAACAATTAATGGAGAATTAGACTTATGATTTCACCCTAAGCTTAACTCTGATTTCTACACCTTTATTCTAATTCAAATCATTATCCCAGTTTATTAATCAAGAACACGAATGTAGTATTAGCCACCTCTCGATGCACTAATACCGTATTAACTTAAATTCACAAATTAGATAGAAATAAGTTAAACACCTTAATCAACTAACTCACTATATTTCTATGTGAATTAAAATTAAAGAAGGTTTAAGATTAAGTTCTCTATCCGATTACATGCGATGTCAAGCATATCTCTACCTTAACATTTATCACGACTCTGCTATTCGCAAAATTCATGAACACATGCTATATTAACAAAGTCTAGATTTGAATATCCTCTCTCAATTCCATACAAATCCACAAAGAATTGTTGATCATGCAATTCATAAATTCAAGCTCAAATTAATATAGATAAACTGGAAAATAGCTTATTGAACTGGAAATCAAAGTTTACAAAATCATCGATTCACTTAAGGATCCACCATAAGCCTAAAAAGTGAATTAGTTCATCATAATGAAATAACTACTGAATAAATCAAAGATAACATTCTTTCAGTTACAAATAAAAGTCTAAGGAGAAGAATAGTGAAAAACACCCTTCACGTAGCCTAATTTTGCAATTGCCTCGAAAATCTCTTCGAAGTCTTCCTCCAATGTTTGCTAAGAAAAACTAGAATTGATCTTCGTAATCTCCCTTCTCTATCGTTTAATTCGTTGTTAATTGAGTAAGAAACATCCCACACACGTTTTTCTCAGTAATCCCACACGCATTAGAGTTTACTTGCCATCCAACTTCTAGAATCCATGTTCCAAAAGATTCCAAAACTAAATAGAAGTCTTCATCAGTCGAGACCCCCTGCCCCAGTGGGGGTGTATGCCTTGTATGAACCTGCCTTACGTGCACCCTTTCTCGCTAACATATGTTGAAGACCTCCCCCATACACGACGGACATGAATTCTGCAAAATGAATCTTTTGAAACCTCAAAGTTGCAAACTTGATGCTCCAATTGCCTCCATTTCCACTCATTCACCACACCACCCATCCTACATACAAAATAACAAAAAGGAAGTAAAACGTAATCATAAACACAAAGAATTAACAACAATAAAGCTTGAAATGAACAATAATTTATGGATATAAAATTCACTTATCACGTTTGAGCTTAATCTTTTGGATGTTTTTAAGTGTTTGTGTCTATTCATGCATGTTTTACGTTGTTTTATAGGAATTGGGACAAAAGTTACTTGGATCGACGTTTGGGGTGGCTAGATTCGTGTTTTCGGCTTTCCATTTACATATCACCCACTTCAGAGCCAATTTCAATATTGTTTCGGACCTTATTTCAAAAAATGTAAGGAATGAAATTTGTAGATCTATGTTATCTCTTTTCGGAACATCTTGAATCATTCAAATCGGAGTTTGGACGAAGAAGTTATGGCCATTTTTCCAAAGGACGTTGGAGTAGAAAATTTCTAGAAATGAGGCCAGCGTCGGGGCGCCCATTTCAAGCCTATTCCCAGCGCCGGGGCGCTAGGAGGCAGTGGTGCAACACCGTGAACAACACTGGGGCGCTGGGAAAGGGTCTGGTCAGGCTTGGGTTTCCTCCTAAGCTAAAAATTGGACTTGTAACCTATAAATACATGATGTGAGGCATAGAATAAGAGCGATTACATAGATTAGATTAGAGATACACTCCTTTAGATTAGGAATTCATTCATAACTGGAGACTAATCAAGAATCAATAGGGATTTTGTGGAGAAGAATTCCAATTGAAGATTGGAGCTTGGGAGATTTTCTTTTAGAGTTTCTTCTTCTTATTATTTTTAATTGTGTAATTCTTTCAAGATAATTTTTATGAGATTGTTGGTTTTATTTTTCGTTATGAACTAACTCTTTTATTAAGACTACAAATTGAACCTTTTATGTCTATGAATTAATTATTTAATTTAGTCCAATTATTTATGCCAAGGTGAATTATTTATCATGTCTTGTGCGTATTGATTAATTATTTGGCCAGTAATTACCGTGTTACTCTGAAGGATTCTAAGATGAACTTTAGAAATTTGGCTCGACATGATAACATGTATGCTTGATTATTTACATGAGACGAATAATTAGGGTCGTGAATTGTATATGAATATCTGTTCACTGCATGTAACAAATTGGGAATTGAAACTTAATGGGTTTAATTTAATTATTTTGCATAGGAATATCGCAAGATTGATTAAATTGAATAAAAGTTAACTGATCACTTGGGAAATGACTTTTAACACTTAGAATTCCTGTTAACAATTCATTAGGCATAATAATTGGATTAGTTGGATAATTGGTTTGTAGTACATAAATTGGGGATATTGTAGTCTTAATCTTTATTTATCTGAATTCATTCGTCGAGTCTTAATCTTTATTTATTTGAATTAATTTTAGAGTAATCTAGTTTTAATTGATTAATTTAGTTTTCTTAATTAGAAAAATCACACTTTGCAATTGTTTAAATAAAATTGATTTGGTTAAGAGTTAGTACTTGGTAATTTTTATTAAATAATTCCTCGTGGGAACGATACTTTTCTTATCACTTTATTACTTGTTGACCGTGTATACTTGTACGTATTTATTGATTGCAAAATCGATCAACAACAAGCATAAGCAGACGATGGCCATTGAAATAGAGCCATTCACTGAGAGTATCACAGAACCGCTTGCCCTGCCTGCCGAGGAGACAGAGAATGTGGAGTTGGTCCCGGGAAATATAGAGAAACTAATCAACGGTCAGGGTTGGCATAACCGTTCTGAACAGGGCTGATTGATCTACTTCGGTTATATGCCGACATCTTTGCATGGGAACTTAGTGACAAGCCTGGGGTAAGTGAATCAGTGGCTCTACACAGGTTGCACGTAGACCCAAAGAGAAAGCCAATCATACAGAAAAGGACTTTTGCCAAAAAGGCAGAAAATTATAGACGAAGAGATCTCCAAGCTTCTAGAAGCAGAATTCATCTTTAAGATCGATTACCCTGAATGGCTAGCTAATGTGGTTTTGGTTCAGAAACAAAACGGGAAGTGGAGATTATGTATTGATTACATGGACTTGAACAAAGCATGCCCGAAAGATTTCTATCCTCTACCCAATATAGACCAAATGATCGATGCGGGGTATGATATGTTAAGTTTCATGGATACCTTCTCAGGGTACCATCAAATCTCAATGAGTAAGGAGGACATTCCGAAGACTAGCTTCATCACGCATCGGGCTATATATGCTTATCGGAAGATGACTTTCGGATTGCTCAATGCCGAGGTGACTTACTAGCGGATGATGAACTTCGTATTCACAAGGCAGCTAGCCCGAAGCATGGAAATATACATGGACGACATGATTGTGAAGAGCATGTCAGTCCGAGATCATCTCGAGGACCTTGAAAGCTGCTTTGAAACAGTCAAGAAACACAAGCTGCGTTTGAATCCGACCAAGTGTACCTTCGGATTGGGGTCTGGAAAATTCCTGAGGTATCTGATCAGCAAAAAGGGAATTAAAGCAAATCTGGAGAAGATTCAGGCGATCTTAGATATGAAGTCCCCGAAGTCTTACAAGGATGTTCAGAAGGTTGACGGGTCGTATTGCGGCCCTTCGGAGATTTGTGTCAAGATCAGCCGAAAGGTGTTTGTTGTTTTTTGACACTTTGAAAGGCCCAAAGAATGAGAAAAGTTTCCAATGGATCTCAGAGTGCATGAATTTGGTGATTAGACGCGCCGGCGAAACTTGACGTTAACAATATTGAAATGCGTGACTAATATTAATGTAATTAAATTGCGTGATATATCCCTTTAGTGTGTTTAATTGATTGATTGTAATTGTTTTGCAAGTGATTTTTTTTTATGTGTGTTTTATCAATTTTGTAATAAAATTAGTAAAATTAAAAATAATTTTCTTTAGAAGTTATTATTTTTATTAGAGATTAGTTGGGTTTCTTTTGAATACTTTATAAATTTAGATATTTAATTATTATTATTAAAAATTTGTATAGTATTTCTACTAATTTGAATGAGAAATAAAAAAAATCTTTTTTATTCCTTTTAGATATATGAATATTTTTAAATTTGAATAGTATACAATTAATACAAATTTGGATAGTAATTATGATATATGAATTTAAAAAATTAAATTAAAATTAGTGAAATCAAACCCAACCAAATTTATGTTTTTAATCATAGAGAAGAACAAGGGATAGATAAAAGGGAGAAACGTGTTAACCTTTTTTTACCCCTTGCTATAAATCTAGGGTTTTTTATTCTTTAGGGTTCAATCGATTCATCAGATTCTCTCTCACACGCTCTTACCCCCAATCACAACCAAGCAAACCCCAAATCAAAAAGAATCGTAGATCAATTGACATGACAGGAAAAGCTAAGCCGAAGAAGCACACAGCAAAGGAACTCGCCGCCAAATTGGATGCCGCAACCACCAACAGGGGCGGAGGCAAGGCAGGCCAAGCCGACCGGACGGGACAGGTGAAGGGTGGACACGCTAAGTACGAGTGTCCGCACTGTAAGATTACGGCACCGGACGTGAAATCGATGCAGATTCATCACGATTCCAAGCACCCAAAGATCCCCTTTGATGAGGCCAAGATCAGCAATCTTCATGCTAGCATCCCTGCCGCTGCTGAATCATCCAATCGCCCGCCAGGAGTTCGTGGTAGCCTCAAGAAATGATTAATTTTCATAATCGCAATTTTATTATTAGTAATATTATGCATGATAAATTTTAATCTTGTTTGGGTTTATGCGTATGATGATTTTGCTCATGAAATCTTGGTTTTAAGTTGTTATTATAATAGCTTTGTTGGGAATGTGTTTTTGTAATTATTATTTTTTGCCCATGAAAAATAGTCGGATGAGACTATTATTTTTGACTTTGACGCCAAGAATGTTTGTCTTTTTTAGTTTCTGGTGGGGAGGGTTCAGAACATAAATAGTTTTTCTAATGAATATAATGGGAAGTAGACTTGACATTAACATAAATTTATCTTTTGATTGATAAACTGTCCTCAGTCATCAGCTGGCTTGGTTTAAGAATTTTAAACCGGTGTTGGATACAAGTATAGAGTTTTAGGCTTCCAATGTGGCTAGAGTTTGTAAAGGTTGCATTGAAATTTCTAGCTCCCCAAGTGGTCACTATTTGGATTTTCAGACATCTCATAGGATAGAGTTGCAAAAAATCTAAAGGTAAATTGTTTGTTCATCAAAGATTAATTGGGTTACTATGTTTGCATATGTTGCTATAAACTTTGAACTTTCATATAATGAAACATCCTTGACAGTAGAGAACCTTTTTCCATGTTTTACTTAAGCCGTTTGGTTATTTATGGAACTGATTGCTTCAAATTAACTCGAACAAAAGTAACATTTTTGTTCTAAATTCAGAAAGAAACACAGAACTCATGCCTTGTCCTTATTGAGCATGTTATCCCATTTTAGGTGAGATGAGGGTTATACCATTTTAGTTTAGGTGATAGCCTCATCGATGTTAAATATTGTTGGTTTGTTGTAGCTCTAAGCACGGTCTACTTATGAGTAATGGTGGGATCCTCAAATATAGGTCATAAATGGTCATTATTAAATTGGTTGACTAAATGGCAATTAATAAGATAATATTATAATATTTATTTGAGATCCATTTTGCAACTCCTAACATTACTCCTTATTTATTGTGTTGGGAATTAAATAAAAAAGGAATAGTGATTTTTATTTATTAATACTTATTTTTCCTTATCATGGATCATGGCCATGAACAAAACCCCATGTACTAGTTTTTGATGACATCTAGGTAAAATTATCCGCTCAAAAAATCCTCTTCCTAAGGTAATCACCTCAGTCATTCTTCATTAACTTGTGTTATTAATTGCAACCCTTGCTTGTATTCATCAATTGTTTATTTTTATTCTAACTAAATTAGTAAGTAACTTTTTATCTTTTACCATTATTTGTAATTTCATAGAAAATTTTGATGATCTTAGCCTGTTGTGGAGTGATTATGGAATACTCTTTCCTAGGTAATCATTTTGCGGAGGATATAAATAACGTGAAATTACCACATCGCACTTGCACTGAAGAAGATACCTCTCCTTGCCCTCCCTCTCCTTTTCTACCTCTCTCTGGGAATTGTTTTATGCGTATTGAAATTGCAACTATCTCCTTATGTTTGGAGGCTATGCTTTTGTTCTCTTTTGGGGTGTGTGTATATGGCAGTTTCGAAAGGAGGAATGTATTGTGCCCAAATTAATGATCAAAATATTGTTAGTTTACAGTTGAAACTGGATTTTAATGACAATGTTCAAATTATCCTGTTTAGTTTAGCTGAATAAGTTTTGTCTCTCATATGGATGTTGTATTTACAATTTTGGTTTGTCTTTACATAGTATTCTTTACAGAGTCGATTCCATTATATACTCAGATCCCCCAGAATCAGCTAAAGCTTCTACTGTTCTGTTTCTTATAATCCTGTTTCAAATTGTTGATAAATTGTGATCTTCAACTACCTTAATCCCGTATAGATTGCAAAGAATATGTAAAAATAAATAAATAAAATTCATGATTTCATATAGTTTGTTGATGGTTCAAATTTAACTATATTTTATTGTTATTATTTTGTTATTTATACATATCATTTGATTATATGAAATTTTATATATATTTATATTTTTGCATACTTTTTATATTTATACAGTTGGATTATTTAGTAAATTGAAAATCATTTTCTATTTAGAATATCAAATATTTTCTATTTAAAGCACTGTAGAATATGAATGACAAAATAATTTATACTCTCCACGTTACAATTTAGTGTGTAAATTGTTTTAACGTAAAATGTGTTACGGGTACAAAGGTTTTTTTAGTCAAATAAAATTTAGACTAAAAGATAATTGGGATAAGGTCCAAAAATGTCTTTGATATTTTTTTCAATGTCTACTGAGCACTATATTTTTTTTTGTCTAAAAATACCTTTAACGTTACAATTTTTGTGTCATTAAATGCTTACATAGTCGTTACAAATTGCATGCTTATTAGACTAACATCCGTCCAAATTGATTATGTAATGACCACACATGGACATACTAAAAAAATACTAATTAAAAAATAATAAATACTAATTAAAAATACTAAAAAAATATTTAAAAATACTAAAATTCAAATTATTTTGTTAATTAAAAAATACTAAAATACTAAAATTATTTTACTAAATATTAGTATTATATACTTTTTACTAAATATTAGTATAACATATCAAATTTTACTAAATATTTAGTATTATATTTTACTAAAATACTAATTTACTAAAATTTAATGTAAATTTTTTTTATTACTAACTTTTTTATATTAAAATAAATATATTTAGTATTATATTTTACTAAAATAAGAATTTATTAAAATTTAACGTTAAATTTTTTCAATTACTATTTTTTTTTTACTAAAATACGAATATATTTAGTATTATATTTTATTAAAATATGAATTTACTTAAATTTAACGTTAATTTTTTTCAATTACTATTAATATAATGTTAATATATTCGTATTTTAGTAATTGAAAAAAAATTTAACATTAAATTTTAGTAAATTAAGTATTTTAGTAAAAATATAATACTAAATATATTCGTATTTTAGTAAAAAAATGTAGTAATTGAAAAAATTTAACGTTAAATTTTAGTAAATTCAGATTTTAGTAAAATATAATACTAAATATATTCGTATTTTAGTAAAAAAAAAAGTTAGTAATAGAAAAAAATATAATACTAATATTTAGTAAAATAATTTTAGTATTTTTTAATTAACAAAATAATTTGAATTTTAGTATTTTAGTATTTTTAAAAAAAATTTAGTATTTTTTTAATTAGTATTTTAGTATTTTTTTTATTAGTATTTTAGTATATTTTTAATTAGTATTTAGTATTTTTTAATTAATATTTTTAGTATATCCATGTATTCGCCAGTAATCAATTTGACTGGATGTTAGTCTAGTTAAGCACAAATTGTTAATTAAGTAAGGAAACGAATGACCCAAAAATTATAACATTAAGGGTATTTTTGGACAAAAAAAAAAGTATAGGGTGCTCGGTAGACATTGGGAAAAATGTCAGGGATATTTTTGGACCTTATCCCAAAGATAATTTTCACCCTAAATTTTACACCCTTGTTGATTTTTACACCCTAAATCGAAAAAAATCTCTAATTACACTCAAAACTTAATTAAACGTAATAAAAAGTACACTTTTTATATTTTACCGGTCAAAAGTGACCGGCTAAGGCTGTAATGTGAATCTGAAAGGGAATTTAAGTCTTTTACTTTTTATCTTCTTCATCATTTCTTTCCCTTCTCTCTCTCCTCCATCTTTCTCTCTGTTCTCTATTTCTCTCTCCTCTGCCTTCCTCTCTTTCCTCCCCTCACTCCGGTCCCTTCACACTCGACACCCGATCTCTCTCCATTTTCGCCTCTCTCCTCCGTTGTGAACAACTTAAGTGTAGTGGGGGATTCATAGACTGAGAAGTACAAAGCCAGGGCATATCTTCTGAAAGGGCATATGATGAGGACATGACATGCGTGGATTCAAACAAGACTAAAAGGACGTGGGAATCAAGCAAGGCTAGAACAAAGAGGTTTAAACAAGGTCTCAATGGATTGATCCAAGATGCTTGAGCTGAAGCTAACACAAGAAAATCTAAAGAGGAGGCTAATGAGCATGAGACACAAACTTGAGTCAATTTAATACAAGCTCAATTCTAATCATCTTAGCAAAGCCAACATATTTTGCATACAAAAGAGTATTATGTTATTTTGCAAAGTGGACCTTCTAAAATAAGTATCCAACAAGCAAAAGCAAGCAAAACACTTAAATTCATATTAAATTCATGATGTCATGCACGGATTCTCAAATTAAGGTCCAATAAGTGATCTGGTTGCATGTTCAACATATTTCTTTTTTTGTAGGCCATATTTTACATATCAACAAACATAAAGTCGGAGCATGTAAACTCCTAGCAAAGATATGGATTCTTGGCTTGCAAGGGAATTTCTTGTATTAATCAATTTAAGGTTCAAGAAATGATCCGCTTCACGCTAAGAACTTATCGCCTTAATCACGCAGAAAGGAAATCCCACGCTGCGAAGGATTTTATTTTTTATTTGGATTCTTAATTTTAAATTCTATTATAATTAGGATTTCTTTTTAATTAGAATTTCTTTTCCAAATTGACTTTTATTTCCTTATAGAAATTAGGGTTATAGTTTAAAAATTCCTATTAGGATTTGGATTGTTTTGAGTAGTATAAATAGAGGTTCAAGTTGATGTAATAAAACACATTATTCATTATTCAATATATTTGTGAGGTTATTCTCTACTTTTGGTTCTTTGAAGAATTCCTAAGTATTTTTCTTAGTTATTTCTTTGAGATTCAATTTGACTTATCATACAACAATTCATAGTTGTGTGTGGCGTCTTTCTGCATCAATCGCCGATTGTCTGAGATTATCGCTCAATATAAGCGAGGGGTCAAGGTGTCATTGGTGTCCATTCAACGCAGATTCCAATGCGAGCAATTGTACCAAGATTACCGCCTACATATAGATTTAGGGTTAAGGTGTTGCAAGCAATTCACCCAACAACTGTAAAAAACGATCCGGAGAGGGACCACCTCACGCAAGCGTGCCGTGGAGTCTATCATTTGGTATCAAAGCTAAGCCTTTCTAGCAAGTTACTTATCCTTTAATTTTCTGTCGAAATATATATTGTAAAAAAAACAAAAAAACAAAAACCAAAAAAAAAATTCATATTCTATTTTCATTGTGCTACCCAAACTTGTAATACACCATCAAATCATCAAATTCGAACAAAGATTTCATACCGTTCCATCATCATCAATTCTGAAACGGAGCTACAATTTACAAATCTGAAGCATACAAGAAGAGTACAAGGCAATCGATCGGTGATTTTGTGTTATTCTGATAGTTACACCATCTATATTTTTGTTTCGTGATAAGTAATTTTGAATTGATTAGTAAAACCAAGAATTTTGCTAGGGAATTCAATAAGAACCTATTAGAGAGAATATTTGAGGTAAAAGGCTTAGTGGTGAGATTAATCGTGGGTAAAATCCAATTTATTGAGAGTATACACGAGTGAACCATTGATTCGAGTGAAACACGTAAGGGAGTGGTAAGGAAACTATTTTCTACTAACCCTTATTTTGCAGGAAATATGTCTAACTCGAAGGATAAAGGAACTTATGAGGAACAACCCTCAACAGCTGAATTGAAATTCCAGATGGAGGCCATGCATAAAGAATGGGATCAAAGATTGAGAAAGAATATGTAGCAAATGCAAGAACAATTAGAAGAGATGAGGGTGTCTATGGCTGAGCTATCCCAAAACACTCATGGGATGCAAAACAAGACGAGGACACAACAAACTGACACAAGAAAGGAAGACCCTTACAGTGAGAACAGTAGTGCAGCGGAAGATCGTGAATCTAATTTTCTACATCAAAGACACGGAGGTGCTAGGGAAAGAAGAGGTCAGGACAGAGAAGATGGCAATTTAGATAACATAAAAATGAAGATTCCAGCTTTCTAAGGCACGGGTGATCCTAAGGCTTATTTAGATTGGGTAACCAAGATGGAGCGAATCTTTGACTGTCACAACTATTCCGACCTTAAGAAAGTCAAACTGGTCGTTACGGAGTTTTTTGGATATGCATTAATATGGTGGGATCAGTTGATAGCTAATCGGAGAAGGTGTGAAGAGCGGTCGATTACAACTTGGGTGGAGATGAAAGCTATCATGAAAAAGAGGTTTGTACCAGCATACTATCAACGGGAGATCATTCGTAGTTTACAAACTCTTAAACAGGGAAGTCGGAGTGTGGATTTATATTACAGAGAGATGGAGATGTTGAAGGATCGGGCTAACTTGATTGAGGACAATGAAACATCGATGGCTAGGTTCTCGGCAGGATTGAACTGGGAGATTGCAGACTTGGTTGAACGACAACATTATTTAGAGTTAGAAGAACTGGTCCATAGGGCTACTAAGATAGAAAAAAAACTCAAGAGGCGAGGAGGACAACGAGGACAATCTAATGCTAGTTCATCATGGAGAGCTAATTTGGCAAGGCGAGAGAAAAAGATAGCTACGATCAAACCAAAGGTGGAACCGAAGCAAGGATCGACTAGCCGAGAGATACAAGGTAAAACTGAACAACCTTCTTTTGGGCGTACTCGGGATATTATATGCTTCAAGTGTCAAGGCAGGGGACATATTTCTAGCCAATGTCCAAATCAGAGAAAAATATTGTTGCTTGACAATGGAGATGTGGAGACCGAGGGGGAAGATAGCGACACCGATTCTATGCCACCATTAGAGGAGATAGGTGAGGATGCGATACATGGTGAAATTCTGGTTACAAGAAGAACACTTAGTACGCAAGTTAAGGAGGAGAGAAGTGAACAGCGGGAAAATCTATTCCATACTCGATGTCTTGTGAATGGGAAAATATGTTGTGTAGTCATAGATGGAGGCAGCTGTACAAATGTGGCAAGCACTACGACGGTGGAGAAATTGGGGTTACCTACTACCAAACATCCGCAGCCGTATTGTTTACAGTGGCTCAATGATAATGCAGACATTAAAGTAACCAAACAGGTGTTAGTTCCATTTGCTATTGGTCGGTATATTGATGAGGTATTGTGTGATGTGGTGCCCATGCAGGCAGGACATATATTGTTGGGTAGACCATGGCAGTTTGATAGGAGGGTTCAACATGACGGGTTTACCAACATATATTCATTTGTTCACGACAAGAAGAAGATCTCTTTGCGTCCTTTGTCACCACAACAAGTACATGAAGATCAAATTCATTTGCAGAAAGATTATGTACAAAGAAAAGAGAGTGAAGAAAAGAAAAATCAAGAAGAAAAAAAGAGAGAAAAAGAAAGAGAGAAAAAGAAAGATGAGAGAAAGACAAATATACTGGCAAAAAAGAGTGATGTGAGAAGAGCTTTGATTTCTAAATAGCCTATGATTTTACTTCGATATAAAGAGGCGCTTTTGAATACTAACGCTAATAATTCTTTGCCTAGTGTTGTTTCATATCTCTTACAGGAATTCAAAGATGTATTTCCCAAGGAGCTTCCTCATGGACTACCACCTATTCGGGGAATTGAGCATCAAATTGATTTTGTTCCCGGTGCGACGATTCCAAACCGTCCAGCTTATCGGAGTAATCCCGAGGAGACGATGGAGTTACAAAGGCAGGTTGACGAGCTGATGGGGAAAGGATTCGTGAGAGAAAGTATGAGCCCATGTGCAGTTTCGGTGATTCTAATGCCGAAAAAAGATGGAAAATAGAGGATGTGCATCGATTGTCGAGCGATAAATAATATTACGGTAAAATATCGACATCCCATTCCTCGTTTAGATGACATGTTAGATGAATTACATGGATCTTGCATATTTTCAAAAATTGATTTAAAAAGTGGTTATCATCAAATTAGAATGAAAGAGGGTGATGAATGGAAAACAGCGTTTAAAACTAAAAATGGTCTTTATGAGTGGTTGGTATTACCTTTTGGGTTAACTAATGTACCCAGCACTTTCATGAGATTAATGAACCATGTTTTGCGTCCATTCATTGGAAAATTTGTTGTAGTTTATTTTGATGATATTTTGATTTATAGCAAAAACTTGGAAGATCATGCATTGCATTTAAAATCTGTTTTAGATGTACTTAGGAAAGAAAAGTTATTTGCTAACATGGAAAAATGCACGTTTTGTTCGGATAGAATTATTTTTCTTGGCTTTGTTGTGAGTTCACAGGGAGTCCAAGTTGATGAGGAGAAAATACGTGCGATCCGGGATTGGTCGAGTCCAAACAATGTGAGTCAAGTGCGAAGCTTTCATGGACTCGCGAGTTTCTACCGACGTTTTGTTCGAAATTTCAGTGAGATTACAGCACCATTGACTGAGGTCATCAAGAAAAGTGTGGGCTTTAAGTGGGGTGATGAACATGAAAAAGCATTTAAGTTGATTAAGGATAAATTGACAAATGCTCCTTTACTTATTTTGCCTAACTTTTGCTAAAACTTTTGAGATTGAGTGTGATGCTTCAGGTTTAGGGATTGGAGATGTGTTGATGCAAGAAGGGAAACCAGTGGCGTATTTTAGCGAAAAGTTGAGTGGGGCAGCTTTGAACTATCCTACATACGACAAAGAGATGTACGCTTTGGTTAGAGCTTTGGAGACATGGTAACATTACTTGTGGCCTAAGGAGTTTGTGATCCACACCGATCATGAATCATTGAAATATTTGAAGGGTCAGCACAAGTTGAACAAAAGGCATGCACGATGGATGGAATTTATCGAGATATTTCCATATGTTATTCGATATAAGCAAGGTAAGGAGAACGTCGTTGCAGATGCTTTGTCTCGCAGGTATGTTTTGTTAAACACCCTTGATACGAAATTGCTTGGGTTTGAACGAATTAAAGAGTTATATGATAATGACCTTGATTTCGGTGAAGAGTTTAAAACTTGTGAAAAGAATGTCGTGGGTAAATACTTTAGAATTGATGGAATCTTGTTTCGTGAAAATAAACTATGTATTCCTACATGTTCTTTGCGTGAGTTATTGGTTAGGGAATCACATGGGGGTGGTTTAATGGGACATTTTGGTGTTGATAAAACTTTTGCTATTTTAAAAAAACATTTTTATTGGCCTCATATGAAACGAGATGTAGAAAGAATATATGATAGATATATTACTTGTCGCCAAGCTAAATCTCGTGTTCAACCCCATGGATTGTATACACCATTACCTATTCCTAATGAACCTTGGATTGATTTGTCTATGGACTTTGTGTTGGGTTTACCTAGGTCTAAGCATGGCCATGATTCGATATTTGTGGTAATGGATAGATTTTCAAAAATGGCACATTTTATTCCATGTCATAAAACTGATGATGCATCTCATGTTGCTGATTTGTTCTTTAGGGAGATTGTGTGTTTGCATGGTATGCCTAAAACTATTGTTTCTGATAGAGATACAAAGTTCTTAAGTTACTTTTGGAAGACCTTGTGGTGTAAATTGGGTACTAAACTATTATTTTCTACTACTTGTCATCCACAAACTGACGGTCAAACTGAAGTAGTAAATAGGACTTTATTTCAAGCATTATTACGGCTATCATTAAAAAGAATATCAAGCATTGGGAAGAATGTTTACCACATGTTGAGTTTGCATATAACCGTTCTGTTCATTCTGCTACTAATTTTTCTCCATTTGAAATTGTATATGGTTTTAATCCTTTGACACCGTTGGATTTATCACCATTACCGCTGCTTCAAAAATACTAACATGGATGGAAAGAAAAGGTTGATCTTGTTAAATGTATTCATGAAAAAGCCGGACTAAACATTGAATCTGAGGATGAATAAAGACATTAAGCACGCGAATAAGGGACGACATCAAGTGATCTTTGAACCCGGAGATTGGGTGTGGTTACATATGCGGGAAAAAAAGATTCCCAGTTCAAAGACGTTCGAAATTGCTTCCGAGGGGAGATGGTCCATTTCAAGTTCTCGAGCGTATCAATGACAATGCCTATAAATTGAATTTGCCAGGTGAGTATAATGTTAGTGCCACATTTAACGTTACTGATCTAAGTCCGTTTGATGTAGGTGACGATTTGAGGACAAATCCTTTTCAAGAGGGTAGGAATGATGAGGACATGACATGCGTGGATTCAAACAAGACTAAAGGGATGTGGGGATCAAGCAAGGCTAGAACAAAGAGGTTTAAACAAGGTCTCAATGGATTGGTCCAAGATGCTTGGGCTAAAGCTAACACAAGAAAATCCAAAGAGGAGGCTAATGAGCATGAGACAAAAATTTGGGTCAATTTAATACAAGCCCAATTCTAATCATCTTAGCAAAGCCAACATATTTTGCATACAAAAGCGTATTGTGTTATTTTGCGAAGTGGGCCTTCTAAAATAAGTATCCAGCAAGCAAAATCAAGCAAAACACTTAAATTCATATTAAATTCATGATGCCATGCACGGATTCTCAAATTAAGGTCCAATAAGTGATCTGGTTGCATGTTCAACATATTTCTTTTTGTGGGCCACATTTTATATATCAACAAACATAAAGCTGGAGCATGTAAAGTCCTAGCAGTACATGGATTCTTGGCTTGCAAGGGAATTTTGGTATTAATCAATTTAAGGTTCAGTAAATGATCTGCTTCATGCGACAAGTTATCAGCTTAATCATGCGGTAAAGGAAATCCCACGCGGCAAAGGATTTTATTTTTTTATTTGGATTCTTAATTTTAAATTCTATTATAATTAGGATATCTTTTTAATTAGAATTTCTTTTCCAAATTGACTTCTATTTCCTTATAGAAATTAGGATTATAGTTTAAAATTTCCTATTAGGATTTGGATTGTTTTGAGTAGTATAAATAGAGGTTCAAGTTGATGTAATAAAACACATTATTCATTATTCAATATATTTGTGAGGTTATTCTCTACTTTTGGTTCTTTGAAGAATTCCTAAGTATTTTTCTTAGTTATTTCTTTGAGATTCAATTTGACTTATCATACAACAATTCATAGTTGTGTGTGGCGTCTTCTACCGCATCAATCGTCGATTGTACTGAGATTACCGCTTCAATATAAGCGAGGGGTCAAGGTGTCATTGGTGTCCATTCAATGCAGATTCCAAACGCGAGCAATTGTACCAAGATTACCGTCTACATATAGACGAGGGGTTAAGGTGTTGCAAGCAATTCACCCAACAACTGTGCTAGAAACGATTCGGACGACGACCACCTCACGCAAGCGTGCTGTGGAGTCTATCAGCATATCCTCTATTTTGAACAATATTACATGACAATAAGAACTAAGAAACATTAGCAAAATGCTTGTAATTATTGAATATTCCATTTGAGAAAAGAAACAAACGGGAGACAGGAAGCTAGACAAATATTATCCCTCCCGTTTAATAAAACCACTTTGCACTTGTTGAATTATTAAGAAATCAAGTCACCATACAACAATTGCTTAAAATGAGTAGATTAAACCCTCAAAACCTTATATCAAAATCTTCTCCTCCATCCATCTTACTTTCACCATTTATATTCAAGAATCTCTCAAGCTTGAACTCCATCGGATCATTCCACACCTTAGGATCCCTCCCCAAATAGTGAGTAACACGAACATTTAGACATAGGATAATTGTCTGTGTGACTTCAGAAACTTCAAAGAAAAACGAAGATAATTTATATATGAGAAGGAGACCTTGGGTATTGACAATGGAAGAACTGCAGATGCCCATTCAATGTATAAGCACCGAAACCACGAGATTGCATGCTGGTAACCACACATTACCGTACCATAACTATTTATCAACTTACCAAAAAACCTATGCAAACAAGTGAACGTTTCGTGAGATTACAATATTATTTATATCCATGAAAGGAATATCAAGAATGGACATTGTGCTTTGAGAATCATCCAGAATTCCAATATACGACCTTCCGTTTTTCCTGCACAGTCAACCAAAACTTTGATTAAACTAAAGGTATTCGGTAAACTTTGTGCCACCATGGAATTGATAATGGCATTCTTTGTCACCGCATAGCCATCCAATTCAACATCCTCGGTCACCGAGTGTGGCAGCACAAAGTGTCCAGGCGGATGGCGCCTCAGACTTTCCAACACCACCGCTTTTAGATAAGGCTTTCTCCACCGCTTACGCGCCGCCGCTACCTCCTCAAATGCTCTGAAAAATTTCAATCGCCACCAGAAATATTAGCAGCTATATCATTATTCCGATCTGTAACAAAAATCAAACACTTGACCCCATAATCGCCACTCTTTCTCACCCCTCTCTTAAACCCACACTCTCTCTCCTCCTCATTCTTGACGGTTAGGGTTAGGTTTAGGGTTCCAAGTCGTCCACAAATGGGAAGGAAGCTCGACGATTCTGACCAAATCCGGTGAATTGAATCGCCTCGATGCTCCAAGCTTATGTATGTCCTATTTTCGAACCGCTTGGTTGTCAATTACCGGTGGGGAGATCCCAAGGCGAGTTTGGGGTTGGATTTTCCTATGCCTAAGGAGATTTGTAAAGGGCTTGATGAGTCCGATGGAATTGGGGTGGAATCCGTGAGGAGCTTCTTGTTGTTGTTGTTGATGGAGGAGGTAAAGAAGAGAGAAAAAAGGATTTGAGGAGGCGAGGATATCAGAGGCGTGAGGATGATGATGAACTAGTCTCCATTTTTACTGTGTCTAAGCTTGGATAATGAGTATAAATAAAATTGGAAAGAAGGAAAAGACTTAAAGACCCTCCAGATCCACAATGTGCCTTAGCCGATTACTTTTGATTGGTTAATTGATGAAAGTGTGCTTTCTATTACAATTAATTAAAGTTTGGAGTGTACTTAGATACCTTTTTTGATTTAGGGTACAAAATTTAACAAGGGTGTAAAGTTTGGGGGTGCACTTTGTCTTTTATTCTAAAATTTAGTGTCAAATTTGGGATTGAAGTTCAAGGAGAAATTAGCCAATTAGTGATTTGGTCTACTGCTAAAACAAGTTTGATAAAGGACTTAAACGACCAAACAACCAATGAACTTTAAACTTTTTATTAGTTTAATCAACTTTTTTTTTAAATTATATTTAAATCATTAAATTCTATAAAAATTTGAGTTAAAATAAATATTATAATTTTTTTAGGAGTCAAAAGAAAAAAAAATAGACTGGTCTAATTTTTCTGTCCCAAAAATATGTCCGCGTAGACTTATTCAATAAGAAAGCAAAATAATCCATGATCGGTGTTAACGCCAGGATCTTCTACCACGCCCCAATCACGTAAGACGTCCTGATCCTGCACAGTAAACACGGTAAACACCACAAGCTTGACGGCGGTTCCGTCGGGGGATAGCTCAGGCGTGAGAATTAGTATGTGTTCACAAGGTTAACAATGGAGGAATGTACTGTCTAGTGTCTGGAGAGAGATAATAATTCTCAGTCGTGTGTATGTGGGAGAATATGAAAAATCAATATGTATGAGAACGTTACCTCTGAGCGATGGCTTCCTTGCTAGGTTATACTATCTTTGCTTAGATTATCGTGCCACCCACTACTACCCCGACACACCCCTCCGATCCGATGGGCTCTTGATCGTATAAGGTTTATCTACCGCTTTTATCACTTGTTTTCTCTGGCCGTGGCCATGATCCCATCCACATTAATGCATGGTAGGAGGCTTGGTCAACCGTCATGCTTTTTTATCATCACAAGTCAAAGTAACAGATATTAAAATATCTAATGGGTCGATCCACTGGACTGACCCGGCCTTAAAGATTAAAACGGATATAATATGGTGACTGGGCCCAATGGCTTTAACGGATTAAAAATAAAGGCCCAATGTACCCGGCCCAATAGATAGGAAATATCACGACCCAACATTGCCCCCTAGTTTTTTGTTAAACAGAATGTTTAGTAGAAAACTATGAATGGCCCAAGATAGTTTACTAAAGGTCCATAATAGGAGATAATTGAAGTGTACCCAATCGCTGTTCACGAAATGAAAGGAAAAGAGAATAGAGGCCCAAATCAGAAAAGCCCTATCAAATGGATGCATGAACCCTAAAGGACCCTTCCTATTCAAATTCCAAATCATTACTAACATTTAATGAGCCAAACCTTGAACACCGTGGCAAATCACAAGATAAAAGGTAACTTTACCAATCTTGACAGTTTTACCTGCCCATTTGAATTTTGAGTGCCTTCTGAACTCTCTGACTTTCTGAACTTTCTCCTTTCTTCTGCAATTAATCAACAATGGCTTCCCAGGATTCTGCACAAGGCTCTCCCATATTGGTAACCCCACTCACAGCCGTTCCACCAAATCCTACCACTGCTGCTCATGAAGGAGCCTCGACACTGAACCCAAAGGGGTCGAAATCTGATAAGAACCCTCCCCCAAAAAATCCCAAAACCCCCTCTGAATACTACAGGAATACTGAGCGATTCTCGCATGCCAATACTCCCTCGATCGTCACAGAGGTCAATTAAAGAGGATTCTGGTCTCGATACCACATCCCGGACCCATGCAACTAGGGTTTCCTAGATCCGGTGAAAAGATGTACCAACGCCGTGAAGGTTGACTACTAGTTCCTCGTGACTCTGTTGGAGAAGGGGGTTCGTTTCCCTTTGCATATCTTCATAGTAACCTTGCTGGGGTTTCTGGGGGTGGGGTTCGCCCAACTAGTACCGAACTCATACATTCACATCTTGGCCTTCGTGGCCTTCTGCCATGAATTGGGCGTGGAGCCCTCCCTGGACTCCTTCTTCACAATATACAAAATAGTACAATCTAGGGAGAAGGGGTTCAAGGCCATTAGCAAGCATTCTCCGAAGTCAGGAGAGAAGTTCGAGAGGCGTTCGCTGGTGAACACGCCTTCGAGCAACAGGGGCTGGCATGAAAAGTGGTTCTACGTCAAAGGCCCCGAAATCTCTTCCCTACCGAACTGGGCCACTGACGAGAAGATCTCTGCTGACTTTGGAGACATTTCTGAAGAAAGAGAAATAGAAATGATGGAACTTTTTGATAATTTCCCCAAGGAGGAGTGGAAGTACGGACTCCTCTCGAAGCAAGCATGGTTATATGACCATAAATGTAAGTATCGGTCTATTTTATATATGAATTTTTGAAAATGCTTTTATATTGTGGATTCTAACACAGAGTTGTATTGGTTATGCAAGATCTTTGATCAAACCGAGCTCTTTAGAGATAAAAGAGTTCAAGATTCTTTGTCTGGGAGGCCTTGAAGTCGTTGAAACTCAGCAAAGCAGGTTACTCCCAAAACCGAACCAATCCTGTAAACATATACAGATTTGAGTTCCAAAAGCATTTAATCGAAGCCGATGAGGTTCCTCGCTTGGAAGAGACCCTCCGTCCTCGCCAAGAGGAGGGCAATCGAAAACCTGAACAACACCCTTTCCAAGCCCTTCCGGTCACCCCGTAAGTTGAGCCAACCACCACATCCGTCCCTCGACGAGAGGCCTACTCGATCGTCTCCGATCAAGAAGCATCCTCCGCACCAAAAAGTTTGAAAAGTAAAATAACGCTTTGACCGGGCCAAGAGCTTAGGGTGCCCCAATCTTGATCATCCCCCTTCATACCGCTTCAGAAAAACACAGATTGAAGAGGGTGATCAGGATGAAGTTATCCAAACTCTGTCCCAGAAGAGGAAGCGACACCGACAAATTACCCAAGCTCAGACGGCCACTCTCTCCAAGAACCCAGTCCAAACAAATCTCCTCTCCCGAGACCGTACGCCAAACTCGAACCTACTCTCTCCCGAGCAACCAGCTCCTTCCCCTGTAAAGGTCAAGACCTCGCCGAACGACCTTGGCCCTTCAGTTTAGGGTTATCATCGCCGAGGCCGTGGGATCTCCGACTGCGGGCCTAGATTCAATGCTAACTTTCGCTCGACCTATTCGGGGCCTTCGTAAGGAACAACGGCGATCATCGGCTCAAAGATCACACCAGACGGAATCTGCTTTCGATGAAGGGATGAGCTATCCGCTAAGGTAAATAATCATTTCATTATTTTTCCGCCTCTTTCGTTCTTAATTGGATATCCGGGTATTCACTTGAGCAATCGCTTGGACATATGCAGTTAATCGCCGCTTTTGGACGTTATGTCCAAGGCACATAAATGGGGAAGCCGAGGAAGATTTCATGAGACAGGAGATCAATATGCTGAGATCGACCTTGGCTCGAGAAAGAGCCGATCGAGAAGACGCTCTTCATGTCATCGATGGCCTCAACGAAACTTGGATCGAGCTAAGATGGACTTGAAGACGCCCTCGATGATGAACTAAGGGCCACAAGAGATGGGTTGGCCGCCTCCGAAGCCATCCAACAAACTTTAACCGATCTGAACGCCGGCTTGGTCGAAGAAAACCTGCTCCTGAGGGCCAAGAATGAGGAGTTTTCTTCGGCCAACCGAAGCTCGCTATTCAACTCAAGAGGCTCAATCAAAGGCCGTGATGAAGGATTTTGACATAAGAACAAACGCCATAAGCTTTGTCTTAAAATAAAGGAGCTTAAGGGAAGGGGTCCTCTTCTGACCGAAGAGCTCAGAAAGCAGATACAAGCAGAATATAGGGATTCGGACGAACTTAACATCGAGATCATGAAAGTCTACTCGGAAGGTTACGAAGACTGCCGAGAGAGAGGCAAAGAAAACTGCACTCACGCTTCAACTGGATCCAACTTTGCTCAACTCAAGACGAAGGTGGTTCCTAGGCGTTTTCCCGCTTTCATTCGACTTATGTAAAATTTATTTGTTTAAACTTTTTATGTTTCTATATTGGTGTATTTTTGTTCATGAATGAATAGATCGAATGAATGTTTTAGTTTTCCGATGAATCTGCAATTTCCTTAATTGTGAACTATGTTTTCTTGCTAGTTTCTTGTCAATAATTCAATATCGGTAAAATGAACCTAAATAAAGGAATCGCTTAAGACATATAATAGTTAATGTATGAGACGAAGTGAATTGAATTTCATGGACAGAATTTAACTTAACTGAACAGAAAGGACTGAACTCAAACACTTAAATAAAATAAAGTAACACATACTCATCGGTTCCGAAGTGTGAGATCGGTCATTTGTTTACCACTCGGGGTGGAACAATCATATAAGGACCAATATATAAGGATCAAAATATAAGGACCAAGATATAAGGACCAAGATATAAGGACCAATTGTGACCATTGACTTACCACCCTGGTAAAATCAATATAGGATCCTTCGTCTACCACTCGGGGTAGAACGACAAACGGGCTGCCATCGAATGGCTAGCAAGTCCTACCATACCTCCTTACACCATAGTGACCATAGGACAAAATAGGACCAGGATCAATAGTGACCATTGATTTACCACCCTGGTAAAATCAATATAGGATCCTTCGTCTACCACTCAAGGTAGAACGACAAATGGGCTGCCATCGAATGGCCAGCAAGTCCTACCATACCTCCTTACACCATAGTGACCATAGGACAAAATAGGACCAGGATCAATAGTGACCATTGATTTACCACCCTGGTAAAATCAATATAGGATCCTTCGTCTACCACTCGGTAGAACGACAAATGGGTCGCCACCGAATGGCCAAAGAAGTCCTACCATACCTCCTTACACCATAGTGACCATAGGACAAAATAGGACCAGGATCAATAGTGACCATTAATTTACCACCCCGGTAAAATCAATATAGATCCTTCGCCTACCACTCGGTAGAACGATAAATAAATGGGTCGCCATCGAATGGCCAAAGAAGTCCTACCATACCTCCTTACACCATAGTGACCATAGGACAAAATAGGACCAGATCAATAAGTGACCATTGATTTACCACCCCCGTAAAATCAATATAGGATCCTTCGCCTACCACTCGGTGGTAGAATGACAAATGGGTCGCCATCGAATGGCCAAAGAAGTCCTACCATACCTCCTTACACCATAGTGACCATAGGACAAAATAGACCGGGATCAATAGTGAAAAAGTGTCTTTTATTGATAATGAACAATAATATACGCATTCTTAGATGAATTAACTTGATCTTTATTGAAAGTATTTCCGAAGCCTGCCAGCGTGCCAAGTGTTTTTGATTTCGAACCATCTAATGCCCTTAACCGATAAGTGCCCGGTTTTGATACTTCGATCACTTCATATGGCCCTTCCCAGTTTGGCATTAACTTTCCCATGTTTTGAGGTGTAGAAGCTTCGACTTCTCTGAGGACGAAGTCTCCTACTTCGAATCTGCGAAGCTTGACTCCTTTGTTATAATGCTTAGCTACTCTTCGTTGATAAGCAGCCAATTTAAGTAGAGCAACCTCTCTGACTTCTTCTAGCAGATCCAAATTGGCCTTTAGTCCTTCGTCATTGTATATTTCTTTGTATTGACTGACCCGAAGACTTGGAGATCCGATTTCGACAGGGACTAAGGCATCGCATTACTATAGGCCACCGAAAAAGGTGAATCCCAAAGCAGTAGTCCTCGATGTAGTCCTAGAAGCCCACAACACGCCGAGCGCCTCCTCCGCCATCTTCCTTTAGCTTCATCCATCAAGGCTGATCCTGCTTCAAAGCAGTCACGTCCCGTTGGTCACCTCAACTTGGCCATTCGATCGTGGATGAGCCACCAAGTCTTCTTATGTCAATCCCCAACTCCTTTAAAATGCTTCAAATTTTGATCCTATTTAATCAAGCGTCCGTTGTCCGATATTAATACTCTAGGGATCCCGAAGCGAAACACTACGGACTCTTTTATGAACTTCAAACATTCTTGCTCCGTAATTAACCGAAGTGGCTTCGCCTCTACCCACTTAGTCATGTAATCAATAGGAACTATGACAAAGCTAACCTGACCTTTAGCTTTAGGCAATGGACCCAGTATATCTACCCCCTGATAAATGAAGGGTATAGGAGATAAAATCAAGTATAGCTCTTCCTATGGGTCGATGCGGATCTGACTGTTGAGTTGGTACTTTTCACATTTCTTGACATACTCTGTAGCTTCTTTGAAAATTGTAGGCCAATAGTATCCTTGCCAAAGTACTTTGTAAGCCAAAGATTTAGCAGCCATATGGTCACCGCAAATTCCCTCGTGAACCTCCCGAAGAGCATATTCCGCCTCGGATGGGACCAGCACTTTTTATAATGGTGAAGAAAAGGCTAATCGATAAAGGTCCCCATCAATAAGAACAAAGTTGGCGCTCTTGTATTTGATCTTTTTTGCCAACATCTGATCCGAAGGAAGGACGCCATCTGCTAAATACTCGATGTAGGGGTCATCCAAAGAAGCTTAGATCGCTCGATACACATCACTGCTTCATGTTGAACACTCGGCTCTTGTAGAACTTCCAAGTAAATAGATCCATTAAAAACATCTGCATCCGTAGTAGCCAACTTCGACAATGCATCGACGATGGAATTGTCATTACGCTCTATACCCCGAATTGCATGACGAAGCGAAATATCAAGTCGGTCCTTTAACTCCGCCAGATACTTGATCATCCGATTTTCACGAGCTTCATAATCCCCGATAGTCGCTTGACAACCAACCGAGAGTCATCAGAGATGATAAGCTTCGACCTCTAGACTCTTTACCAATCGAACACCAGCTAAGACCGCTTCATACTTTCGCTTTCGTTGTTTGTCGCTTAAATCCAATCGATGGCTCGTTGAACTTTGAACCCGTCCGGACTTGTCAAGATAATTCCTCGCCCCTACTAAATGCTTAGGGTAGAGGAACCATCTGCATATAGAGTCCAAACATTCTCGATTTTGTTGAAGAATCAGAATCGCCGACGGCCGATTCAAATTTCCGAGAACTCGGATCCGCTTTGAACGAACGAACATTCTACCATGAAATCGGCCAAAGCTTGACCTTTGATAGCGGTTCGGGATGGTATTCGATGAAAAATCGACAATTCCATAGTCCATGCCGCTAGTCTCCCTGAAACTTCTGGCTTGCCCATCACCTTCTTCAATGGCTGATCCGTGTAGATGATCAGGAGCCGACCTTGAAAATATTGCCGAAGCTTTCTACTAGCAATTATTAAAGCAAAGGCAAATTTCTCAATATTTGATACCGGTTTCAAAGATCTCGCAGACGTGACTAACATAATAGACCGGATGTCGCTTTCATCGAACTCCCGAACCAAAGATCGCTCCAACCGCTAACGAACTTGCTGCAAGATACAGATATAAGGTCTCTGTTGGAATGGGCTTCACCAATAAAGGAGCCGAAGAAAGATATTCCTTTATGCCTTGGAAGGCGCTCTTCACACTCAAGTCCACTGAATGTCTTCGCATTCTTTGGCCTTTTCAATGTATCAAAGAAAGGAAGGCACCTCTCTACAGATCCGGGCGATTTAACCTCCTCAAAGTCCGCAATCCCGCCACGACGTTGGACGCCCTTGAACGATCGAGGAGTCTTCATATCAAGAATGGCCTGGATTTTCTCCGGATTGGCCTCGCTCCCCTTTGGACCGATCAGTAACCCCAAAACTTCCCCGCACCGAGGCCAAAAGTGCACTTTAATGGATTGAGTCTCAAATTAGACGATGACGACGATGCCCGAAGCACTCCTCTAGATCGTCCAAATGACTCTCGAACTCGCATGCTTTTCACGATCATGTCATCGACGATACCTCCATGTTCCTTCCTAGTTTGCCATCAAGATGAAGTTCATCATTCTTTGGTAAGTGGCTCCAGATTTATAAGGCCAAAAGTCATCTTCTTGTAGGCGCATAACCTCAATCGGTGTGTAATAAACGCTATCTTTGGGATGTCCTCTTTACGCATGGATATTTGGTGATAACCTGAAAAAGCATCCATAAAGCTTAGTAATGCATACCCCGAAGTGGCATCGATGAGCTGATCAATATGAGGGAAAGGATAAAAGTCCTTTGGACAAGCTTTATTGAGGTCAGTGTAGTCGATGCAAACCCGCCATTTTCCATTCTGCTTTTGTACCAACACCACATTCGCTATCCACTCGGGATACAACAACTTTGCTATTTCCTCATCAATAATTTTCTGTCGTTCGGGCGCAAAGATCCGTCTTTTCTGCCGAACCGGCTTCTTCGAGGGATCTACATTCAAAGCTATGCTCAACTATCTTCCGACTAACTCTGTGCATGTCCTTGGTTCCCATGCAAAAATATCCGCATATAAGCACAGAAGAGTTCTATAAGGTTTGTCCGAAGAGATTCGGTAGACCAACCGATCTTCACGGTCTTGTCTCGGCTTTCCAAGGATCAACTCGACCTCCTCCGTCCCCCCCAAGCAGAAACCACCATCGGTTCGTAACTACTTTCGGTAAAAGGGCTCAATCTCAATTGTCATCGCCGCTTTTGTTTGTCGACCCCACTCCGGAGGAAATAACAAAAGATTCCTAGAGCATCGACGGGCTAGATCCAAGTCCCCGCCACCTCTCCTACTCCATGAGCCGTGGGGAACTTGACTTTGAAATGAGGGATGGAGGTCACAAATTGAGAGCGCTTAAGGTAGGTCTTCCCAAAGATAGCATTGTAAGCTGAATCAACGTGCACAACATAGAATTTACATACTATTTCGACCTGCTGGGGTGCTGTGCCGTTGTGAAGATAACCGGGAGTTCAATAGTGCCTGCAACTTTGACCGGATCGTTGCTGAAGCCATATAAAGGAGCTTCCTGCCCGACCTCCATTTTCTGGCCCATCAAGGTGCATCTTCTGATAGGCATGGGCGTCCGGAATATCCATGAAGATCCATTATCTATCATCATGCGCTTCATGTCCACCGTGCCCACTTGCGCTGTGATCACCAAGGCCCCCTCATGTGGCTCGATGGGTTCCGAAGGATAGTCAGCGTCGGTAAATGATATGACAGTCCCGGGGAATGGTCTATCCACCTTCAGGGGAGCATCAGTCACAGTCATGACCGAATCCAGGTAAGCCCTTCTCTTCTCCCTACCAACTTCCCCGCAGATCCACCTGTTATCACATCGATGACATGCCTCAAGCATGCAGATCGAGCCCTTTGAACCGTCTCCTAATAAAGACGGCTAATATTTTTCTCGATCATTCACGGCCACATACTGCACCAACAAGCCATCCTTAATCTTCCTCTCCACAAAGTCTTTCAAATTGCAACACTCGTTAGTGTCGTGGCCAGCGGCTTGATGATAGCCACAATATTTACGAGAGTTACCTCCGCCTTTGCCTTTCGGTAGTTATCACGGGGTGGCTCAAGAAAGGTTGATTTCGATTTGATCCGTAATTATCGATCTATCGTTGTTTAATTTGGTGTAGACCTTATTCACCTTCGGTAGGACGGAGGGATGACCGCTTCCTCACGCCAAGAATTATTGTATTTTTTTCGAATCGCCTTTCCGTCCGATCATTATACCCCCCCGTTCTCCTCTGATCAATTTCGGCCTTGGGAGCTACTGACTCTTTCACCTGGTCCGAAGGAAGATGCTTCAGGCTGTTCATAGCTTCTTCCACAACGATATAGCCTTCTGCCTTGTCAAAGGCTTCGGCCAAGCTCTTCGGATGGTGAAACATCAACTTCTTCACCAACTTCTCGGATTTCACCAGATCTAATCCATTTTGGAACAAACCTACAGCCTGGAGATCATTAAGATCGGACACCTGACCGACTGCTTCTCTGAACCTCTTCACATACTGGCCCAAAGATTCGCTGGTAAACTGCCGGATCTGTGCCAGAGAACCCGTAGGCTTTCCTCTTCTTCTTACATTCTTAAACGGCATGGAATTTATCACAAAGTTCGGTCCAAGAGGATATTGAATCCAAGGCAAAGTTCCCAACCACCGCCTCGCATCCTTTCTCAAATATCGAATAAAGGTATGGCACTTGGCAAAGATCAAGAAGTCGTAATAGTCCATTAAATTTGGCCGAACGCTCGCTATGGTCATAAGGATCCCCAGACCATCGTAATTTTCCATGCGAGGCGCTTGGTGATGTCCGCTTTCTTTTGAGAATATCCGAGGAAAAAGGGATGCCTTCTTTCCTGGAGCGTCCTTCACTCGCCGAACTTCACCATTGCTTTCTAAGTTCCTTCAGCTCCTTCACTAGAAAATCAACGCCTTCGGGCTGGGGGGAGACCTCTTTCTCACGAACAACATTCCGTCTTTGAGAGGATCGATCTCCTCCGCCGATCCTACCGCCTCGTGGGACTTCTTGATCTACTCGTGTATAAATCATCCTTATGGTGAGAATGATCACGCTGATAGTCCCTTATTTTGACTTCGGGCATAATCTCGCTCGATATGCTCCTTTGTCTATAGTCATCTCGATGCTGAGAGGTAACGGCCATTATTGCCTTCTTCGAGACCACGGGAGTTCTGCTTCCTCGATCTCCTCTTATCGCGAGAACGATCCTTAGAAACTCGCGCGAATGCTTCGCTCCTTACCTCTCTGCGTGGCACCTCCTTGTGCCCACTTCGACCTTCGGACTAATCATGGCTAGATGCTTCGTCCCATAATTCCGCCACCCGAAGCATCTGTTCGGCTATATCTTCTCTTTGCTTTAATAGGACCTCCATGGCTTTATCCGCTTCGTCCGCCATCCTCGCCAACTTAGCGGCTCTATCGTCCTGAACACTTCTACGATAAGTCCTGGTCGGTGAGCCTTCCACTTGCCCTCGACCATGATCTCGCTCCCTATCCGCACCGAAAACCAATCTTCGTCTGGCCCCGCCATGAATCTTCGGACGGAGATCTCCTGAATTATGCTTAGAGGCCGTGCTCTCGTGAACACTTTTAGAAGGACCTAGACGATCCTTCATCAAACACGAGGCGTTGATTTAGCTAATGTACCATCGCCGCCTTTTTCATGCATAATCCCTACTCCTCATCATCTTCCAAGTAGGTTAAACGATTGTGATTGAAAATTTTAATGACACTAGAACTCAAAAGCCCTCCTTCTAGCGCCAATGTTAACGCCAGATCTTCTACCACGCCCAATCACGTAAGACGTCCCGATCCTACACAAAGAAACACGATAAACACCACAAGCTTGACGGCGGTTCCTTGGGGGATAGCTTCAAAGTGAGAATTAGTATGTGTTCACAAGGTTAACAATGGAGGAATGTAATTGCCTAGTGTCCGGAGAGAGATAATAATTCTCGATCAGTGTGTATGTGGGAGAATATGAAAATCAATATGTATGAGAACGCACTTCTGCATTTATGGCTTCCTTGCTAGGTTATACTATCTTTGCTTAGATTATCGTGCCACCCACTACTACCCGACACCCCTCCGATCCGATGGGCTCTGCCGATCGTATAAGGTTTATCTACCGCTTTTGGACATCGCTTTCATCACGCACGGCCATATGATCCCATCCACATTAATGCATGGCAGAGGCTCGGTCAACCGTCATGCTTTTTCATCATCACAAGTCAAAGTAATGATATTAAAATATCTAATGGGTCGATCCAATCGGACCTGACTTACTTTAAAGATTAAAACGGATATAATATGGTGACTGGGCCCAATGGCTTTAACGGATTAAAAATAAAGGCCCAATGTACCCGGCCCAATAGATAGGAAATATCACGACCCAACAATCGGATAACACTTAATCTTCTTCTCCAAATTAAAAATCGTAAACCAACTTTTCTAAGTGACAAATACTGCAAAATTTCGTATTTGGAAGAAAAGGAGAAGCAAAGAAGCAGCAAAAGGCAAGGCTAAAGATAAACAGGGGAGGATTTTAATTTGTTTTTATTAAAACCTTGTGAGATTTCCTGCAGAGAAATTGATATTAATTTTAATTTGGGGTTTCAAATTGAAATGGGTGGGCACATATTTAGGTGGTGCGGGGAAAAAGAAAGAAGATATGCGTAGAACAATGGAGGGTGAGACTGCTTCCTTCACTTGCTGAAGAATTGAAGGTAGAGATGAAGAATTTAATTACCCCAATTTCTGGAGAAGAACAATTAATTTCATGTGTTGGTTGTAGAAATATTAAAAAGAAAAAATAAATAAAAACTACTTACGTTTTCAAAAAGATGATTAAAAGTATATTTTTTTTATATAAAAATATTACAAAAAGAAAAAAAAACTACTCCATATGTCTTCAAAAGGATGACTGTTGAAAGTTGTCTTGCATTAGCCTTCTCCAAATTCTTTTCTCCTCAGACTTTGGAATTTAGCCTTCCCCATTTCTTGTTTTCCTCTCTAGATTTCTCCTATAAAAGGGAGTTTGGGCTCCTAATTTCACCACACCACAACAAGAAGCTTATAGAAGTAAAGAGAGTTAGAAGTGAGAAACTCAGTTAGAACATTTCTTAGTAGAGAGTTTGTAATCTCCATATTATTTTCATAATGAATTTCTGAGATCTCTCCCTGTGGTTTTTCTCAGTTGGGTTTCCACGTAAAATTCTTGTATTATTATTTTATATCTCATACAGTAGTGTGTTTATATTTATCTTAGTGTATTTGTGTGAGCCTGATTTCTCAACAATTGGTATCGAAGCTTTTGGTTCACGCCGTTGGTGTCTAGGAAAGTGGTTCAAAAGACAACGCCTTTAAGAAAGGTGTTTATTTAATTAGTCACTGTTGCAAAAGCATGGAGAGACTCCTACCCGACTTACACTTACCTGTCCAACTGGTACGATCCGTTTAAAGAGAAATTAGGCAGGTCACAAATACGAAGATGACAAGCACAAGTGCGAGGTATGAAGTTGAACCATTTGACGGTAAGTCAAATTTCAGTATTTGGCAGTGTATAGTAAAAGATGTAATGGCTCAACAGGGATTGACAAAAGCACTAGAAGGGAAGAAACCAGCGACTATGACAGATGAAAAATGGACGGAACTTGAAGCAAAGGTCGCGGCAACGATCAGATTGAGTTTAGCGCCACAGATCAAATATCAAGTTTTGACAGGAACCTTTTCGAAGGACTTGTGGGAGAAACTTGAAAAAGTTTACAAGTCAAAATCTCTGTCAAACCGATTATATTTGAAGAAGGAATTGTATCGACTTCGGATGGAAAAATGGCCAGATTTGGTTAATCATATTAATGAGTTTAATAGATTGGTGACCCAATTAACCAGTATTGATGTGAAGTTGGATGAAGAAGATAAAGCCTTATTATTTCTTGTCTCTCTACCAGATTCATACTCAACTCTCTAGACTACACTCCTTGTAGGGAAGAAAAAGCTTACAATTGACGATGTGATGTCAGCAGTCCTGGACCAGGATAAGTTCAGGGGCATTACTTCCATATCAAGGAGACAATCTTCTTGCTTTTTCAGATGGGCGTGGCAGGGGTCCTAATCAAAAGAAGTATTCCGGCAAGGAACGAGAAAGGTCTCAGGCGAGACCAGGAAAGAAGGATAAATCTCAGGTTGAGTGTTATCATTGTCACAATAAGGGCCTTTACAAAAATAAGTGTCCATTATTGAAGAATGATAACAAGAAGAAATGTAAGCAGATTGTAAATTCTGCTAATGTTGCTGAGCAAGCAGATGTGTGCAGCGACAGAAAGCTGTACACAGTAATAGAAAATGAAACTTCATAAGGTGATCTCTTATCTGTTAGAGATAGTGGCAGCCTTACAGATTGGTACATGGATTCCAGTTGTTCTTTTTATATGTCCCCTCACAGGGATTGGTTTGATACTTTTACATCCTGCAATGGTGGTACAATTTTAAAGGGTAACAATGCAGTCTACAAAGTTATTGAGATAGACACCATCAAAATTAAAATGTTTGACGGGGTTGTCAGAACATTGGGTGATGTAAGATATATTCCAGAGTTGAAGAAGAGCTTGCTCTTGGTTGGAGTACACGACTCTATAGGTTGCAGTATCTTAGTCAGAAATGGTGTCATAAAAATTACCAAGGGTTCGATAGTAATTAAAGGGACAGAAGAAAGGCACCCTCTACAAGCTGATAGGGGACACAATTGCTGGTGGATAAACAATTTTTGTACAGGATAATTTCAACAATGATAGCACATAATTATGGCACATGCGACTTGGTCATTTGAGTGAAGGTGGAATGAAAGAACTTCACAAAAGACAGTTGCTAAAAGATGTCAAAACGTGCAGTTTGGAACACATATCAGTAAAAATGTACTTGATTATGTACATTCGGATGTGTGGGGCCCGATCAAGCATACGTCAATGGGTGGAGCCCATTATTTTGTTAGCTTTATAGATGACTACTCCAGAAAGGTGTGGGTGTATTTTATGAAGCAGAAATTTGAGGTTTTCAGAATCTTTAAGTAGTGAAAAGCAAAAGTAGAGAAACAGACCGGAAAGAAGCTGAAGTATTTTAGATCAAATAATGAAACAGAATACAAGGACAGGTCATTCCTACAGTTTTGCCAGGATGAAGGTATCACCAGGCATTTCTCAATCAAAAGAATTCCAGAGCAAAATGGGGTTGCCGAGAGGATGAACAAAACTCTATTGGAACGTGCCAGATTTATGATGTTGAATGTAGGATTGCCCAAGGGTTTTTGGGCTGAGGCAATCAATACAGCGTGTTATCTGATAAATTGACCTCCTTTAGCTAAAATTGATTACAAAATCCCCGAAGAGGTATGGAGTGGGAAACTAGTTAATTTTTGTGTGATGAAAATCTTTGGTTGTCCAGCTAATGTTCATCTGCTAGTCAAAGGGCGACAGTCCAAATTTAATCCAAGGTCAAAAGAGTGTATTTTCCTTGGATATAAAGATGGAGTCAAGGGATACAGGTTATGGGATCTAGTATTCAAGAAGAAGGTTACCAGCAGAGATGTGGTGTTCAATGAGAAACATATGCTGAACAAGTCCGAGAATGAAGAATCTGCAGTAGGTGAGTTACGGAAACACCCAGTTGAGGTGGAGCTTCCTGAAGAGATTGAAGATGATCATCCTTCAGATCCCTAAGAGAGGTCATATAATCTTGTTAGAGATCGAGAAATGAGAGTCAGCAAACCAGTGCAGAGATATGGGTTTGAAGACATGGTTGCCTTTGCCTTAAATGCTAGTAGTGGAGATCCAACTAGCTATCAGGATGCTATTCAGTCTGAGGATAATGATAAATGGGCGATACGATGGCAGAAGTGATGGAGTCTTTACAAAAGAAACAGACTTGGGAGTTATTTCAACTTCCAAAAGGATCAAAGGCTATAGGATGCAAGTGGGTGTTTAGGAAAACGGAAGCTCAATCTGATAAAGAATGTGAAAGATTCAAGGTCAGGTTAATGGCAAAGGGATTTTCTCAAAGAGAGGGAATCGACTACAATGAGATCTTCTCACCAGTTATGAAACACACATTGATTCGGTTGATCTTATCTATTGTAACATCATAGGATATTGAGTTGGAGCAGCTAGATGTGAAAACAATTTTTTTCCATGGTGATTTAGAAGAAAAGATCTACATGAAGCAGCATGAGGGGTTTATTGTAACAATTCAGAATTTTTAATTGTAATTTCAAATATTGATTGAAGTAAATAAATATTTTAATTGATATATTATTGTTGAATAATTATTTGTTTAATTTGATTTGATTTGATTATTTAATTCTTAAATAAATAATTTATGGGTTGGGGGAAATAACTTAATTAAGGTAAGATTTTAACTAAGTTGATAATTAGTATTTTGAAGCTAATTAAAATAAAAGAGTGATGAATTAAATTTTATGAGTTAATATTCTAATTTAATTTAATAATTAAGTTAGAGAGTTGATAAGGGTTAAATGAATTGTTATAATGTTGTGATAATCTAATTTAATAATTAAAGTGATGCATTAACTTATTGAATAAAATTATAATGGAAATTATAATTTTGTTGTATTGGACTATGTGGCAAATTGATTTAATAAATTGTTATTAGCTTTAATTTAATTAAATTTGAATATGGGAATTTATTTAAATAAAGTGTGATAATAAACTATATTATAAATGAGTTATAAAAATATGTTAAAAGAGTTTTAATTTAGTTTTACCAAATAAAGCCTAGTTAGAGCTTTTGAAATTCTTATTTTAATCTTGTTTTGCCAAACAAGGCTTAAAGAATGATTAAATCATTATTTTAATTGGTTTTGCCAAACAAAGTCTTATGCCTTTTTAATTTAAAATAAAACATAACTGATATATGTTAGTTCCCGAGGGCACAATAGTTATCTAGAAGAGGGGGTTGAATAGATATTAAAAACTTTTCTTTGTATTAAGACAGTTTTGATAATGATTTTAAGCACAACGGAATTAAGATTTCTTTGAGATCCCTTTTAGATAGTGAGTTAATGAAAGTGAGGCAGTTATAACAGTTATAGCAGTTATAACAAGAATGAAATAGACACAGTTGTTTTTAAGTGGTTCAGAGCACTTAAAGCTCCTAGCCCACTCTTTTACTCCTTGAGTAGAAAATCCACTAAGGATGTCTTTTACACTTTATGAATCTAACAGATTCCTTCTAGACCAGTAGTCTAGGCCCTTCTTAGTTCACTCTTGAACTCTTCAAGTCCATCAGACTTGGAACTCTTACTTCAGTTGATTGGTAGTTGTTGAGATCGTGATTGGTGCTACTCAGCTGCTATTAAGCACTTGTTCGAAAGAACTGAGTAGCTGAGCAAGCTTCTTCCTTTTCTCAGATCGTAGAGTTGAGCGTTGAGTGTTCTTGTGCTTTTTGTTCTATTGCTTAGTCTTTCTCATCTGCATATGTTCTGCATATATGTGATTCTTGAAATCTATCCGTTGAAGCCTTTTGTTGAAGTATTAAATGCGTTTGACATTTCTGAACTTTGATGGAGACTTTTCTACACACCTTCTGAATTGCATTCTGGCCCACTGACACAGCAGCCTGCTTTCTCACCTAACACCTGAAAAGGTGTTTTTCTTTTGTCTTATGGTACTTTCCTTAGCTTCTTGAATACATTTCTTTTGTTGAATACTAAGGATATCTTTTGTACCATTGGGACTGGAGAGGACTTCAACGTTTCAAACCCATTCCACTTTTGTTGGAATTTGTCTTTAAATAAAAGTAGGGCTTTATGCTTCTGATATAAGGCAGATGATACTCTACAATCCATATCGTGGTGTCTTATCATATTGGTGTTTGGTCTGAAGAGAACACTACGATTTCTCTCAAGGATTTTCACACTACGATCTTAGCACACTACGATCATCACTTGCTCGTTTTGCAGGCTCTACATTTCCAAAAGCACACTACGATCTCCGAGTTAGCTTCGGCAAACATCTGAACCACTCTACAATATCTGGAGAGGTCCTTCAAGGCAGATACACTACGATCTTCTAAGCTCTACGATCCTGCCTTGGCTTCTGTAATCTGTTGATTAGCTCGAAAGACTACGATACTTGTTGAAGCCTATAGATCAACTTAACATCTTTGATCTCTTTACTATACATTTTTTTATAAAAAGATGAACATTAAAAGCTTAGATCAACCTAACAAATTTGATCTATCACTAAGTCCTTGTACATATATTCCTTGAAGGACTTTATATATAATCATGAACATTTACTTTAAATATCAAATCAAAGTATGCATTCTTCCAACAATCTCCCCCTATTTGATGTTGACATAACCAAGGAGATTTGTTATCATGATTATCAAATTCTATATGCAGTTGCAACAAAGTAAATATGACTTAATATTTTAGTGAGCAGCTAAAATTTCTAGAGAATAAGCATGAATTTATTGATGTATGAAGATAGATATTACATTTAAGTTTGACTACATCAATAAGAATTAAAATTCAACTTATCTCTATTTCTTTGGCCTTTTGCTTCTCGGAGGATTTGCATATTCCTCCGCTCTCCTTTTTCTGCTTGCTTCGTCTCTCCTGGCTAGATCTTCCAGCTCACTTGGGCTTAGTCTTGGATTGAGATCATGCCTATTCATGAATGCAGGATCTCCAATTGGCATTCTTAGGCCTGTTGTTGTCACCTCATGAGAGCTGGGAGAAGGCCTTTGACTTCCTAATGGTTGAGCCATTAAAACTTCCCGCTGATCAAATCGTTGAGTCTGATGGCTGGATCATGGAATCTGTTGGTGAAATTTCCTTGCAGGACTTCTTCTTGATGATTGTGCTGAGAATGTGCCTCTTCCTCTGCCCTTGCCTTGACCTCCGTCTTGTCCTCCCTTCTGACCTCCCTTCCCTTTATTCTCCCCCTTTATGTCAGCATCAAGGGTTCGAATATCGTCTGAGAGGCGATTCATCCCTTGGACAAGCTCGTTGAGCTAACTTTTGGTCTGAGCAATGTCCTCTCGATTTTCCTCGATTAGAGCTTCAGACCTAGCTTCCCTTTGTTGTAGGATGGATAGAATGTTGTTAGTCTGCTGTCCGTGGCTAACGTAAAATTGTTGGAACTCTTTTACGACAGTTTGCAGATTGAGGAAGTTCTCCATCATCAGTTTATTTTGAGCTTCCTGAGTGGACTGCAAAACAAGAACAACATCTCTGTCTTTTGGCTGCTAGAAAATGAATGTCATCCCTTTCATTTATGCTCTGAATCATTTCCTTGATGAGTTCTTTAAGTTTCTTAGTGAGCGTAGAGTTTAGGGGGCTTGGGAGATTATTTGCAGCATTGATCATTGTAGTTAGTCTCATCTGACTGAGTTCAGTGTGTTCTTCAAGACTCTCATCAAGTTCCTTGATCACTTTCTTGGACATGGCTGACAAATCAGCTTTGGTGGGCAGCTCTGACAGAAGTTCATTGAGATGGGGAATTTGTGAAGGAGTTGGTGTGCTCTTGAATTGATCTTGCAATGAGTAGAGGGCAAGGTCAAGGTTGAAGTATTCATTGCTGGATGAGGAGGGAATATCGGATGGAGGGGCCTGTGTTTGGGTGTGTGTAGTAGGTGGCTCTACGATTTGAGGTTGAGACTCTATAATGGGGCTAGAGTCAGTGATCGTAGAGATGATGGAAGGTAGGAGCAGTATAGAGTTGGTTAGATTTGGTTCATCAGTTACAGAATTTTGGGATTCTGTAACTGGGAATTGATTTAGTGGATGTAAAATCACTTCCAACCATCGTGGGAATTCATAAAATTAACTGAATGAGGATGATGGAAAGTGATTAACTCTGAAGAGGGTTGGGATAGACAGTACCTCATGTTCATTCTTTGAAGAGGAGTTATTTGTGAGTAACTTCTTGGCAAAGTTGAAACTTCCTTGGAATCCATGAGCCAGCACAGAGATGGCTGGATATTCTTTGAAGCTCCAAAACATGTGATTCCAAGAGTTTAGAATTTGAGCTTGATGGAAAGGCATCATGGGTAGATAGGAAAACAGTTGCTCATAGTTGGCTCCTCTGTACCCATTTATGCCCACAACTGTGATCTCGACCTCTTCTTCCTCTTCTCTGTCGTCTCTCGAAGAGTCCACTATATCAATGGCTTCATTTGGCTCTCGCTCTGGTTCTCCCTCATTTTCTGCAGGAACCTCTTCTTCTGTCATGGGGATGTCATGAGCCTCCCCCTCAACGTGATCATCTTCCTGCAAGATTAATAGCTCCCCCTCAACTGGAGCACCTTCTAGGATGAGAGCTTTAGGCAACTCCCCCTCAGCTGGTGTATTGTCTTTTTGGCTTTCTTTGACTGGTTCCTTTTCAGTAGCCAATTCTTTGTCTTCCCTTTTTAATACTTCTTCATTGATAAGTATATATTTCTTGACCAGTTTTCTTCTTGGTTTTCTAGGTTGAACCACAACCTCAGGACTTTCTTGAACTTCAATTTTGTCCTGTTGATCAGCCAGAATGTTTGATGTAGCTACTTCCTTACTTGATGTGTTTGGTCAGGTCTCTACGATCGGTAGAGACTCTACGATCGAAGAGATAGATGGCCTTTTGGATTGTGGCTGATTTTATTCTTCTTCAGTAGCTGAGATATGGTAGCTCTATCTTCTTCTGCCTCAGCCTGCTGTTGCTTCCTTCTTAGAATCCTTAGAGTCTCAATGTCTAAGGACTCTACAGGCTTATCAGTAGTGGATCCTTGGGGTTCTTCTGTCGTTCTAGCCTTTAGCTTTCTTTTGCCCTTGCTTTTTCTGACCAGGGCAATGGTTTCTTCTTTGTTAGTTTCTTCTTCTTCTTCTTCAGTCTCTCTGACAACTGGCATATTCCTTGGAATCCCTGATTCCTTTATATCACCAGTTCTTCCACTAGACTCAGATATCATTCGCACATTTTCTGCTGGATTCCTTTTCCAGTTCTCGAATAGTTGCTGGGTCATTCGACGGTTTGGATTAATGGCCTCTCCTTCATCGTCCCCAATTTTGTCACCCAGAGCAGACTGTAGGATGATGCTTATAAATAGTCCGTAGAGCATCTTTTGAGAGCTCTTTGTCTTCTTTGAGCTGGTGATCCACTTCCCAATCCATTCAAGCAATAGAGCCCCATAGTTAAGTTGTATTCCATAACATATGACAGTCATTAGCTTGAGTTGCACCTCATTTATGGAGTTGTGACCAGAACTCTTGCAACATATACATTTTCCAACAATGTCAGCCAGAAATTTATACCTCTGTGGAAACTCCTTCTTCTTATATCCTTTGACAAAGGGGACTTCTTGTGATGCATCCTTTTGAGTCCCTCATGGAAGTTTATGCCATCTATGGACGAATACCCTTCAATTTTGAAACCTAGGGCTAGGTTGGTGTCCTCAGCCTTCAGTCTGATTTCCACGTTTCTGAATTTCGCAGTGATGGTGTTGTTTTCAAAAACACCATTTTTGTAGAATTCTTTTACTAGCTTAGGGTAGATCAATGTGTCTGTACCTAGAGCCTCTTCGAGTCCAGCCTTCTTTAATAGTGACAGAGTTTTGTGAAATTTGGGTTCAGCTGTTTTAAACTCATCAAAGCAGAGTCTGTAGCCAGAGATGACATTGGAAGCCGCCATTGATTTTCTTGCAAGAAGTGTGACCGACTGAGCTTTCTTAAGATTTAGGGTTTCTGTTTGAGAGAGGATGATAGAGATTAGCTTTTGAACTTCTGATTTCAAAAAGACGATTTCAATTTGTACTTGTAACTTCCCTCTCTATTTTTCTTAGTGGGACAGGTGTCGAATTCTGCTTGGCTCTACGCATCTGACTGAGGAGGATTGTGTACTGATTTGCCCCTTAGCTTATTTTGAGCTAGTGTGTCCTTAGCAAGGACTACGATCATTGAGAGGGTCCTTGTCATCGTCGAGTCTGTTCTGCGTTCGTTGAGTTTTCTCAGTAATCGTTGAGTCTATTCAGCAACCGTCGAGTCTGTTCAGCAATCGTCGTGTCTGAGCTGCAACCGTCGAGTCTGTTCTGAAATTGTCGAGTCTAAACTGAGATCGTCGAATCTGCACCGCGATCGTTGAGTCTGTACTACGATCATTTTTATGACACTTCGGCTCTACTATTGTGGACTTCCTTTGATCATGTCTATGATTTCGAACATAGCCTTTAAATCTGTATAGTTAGGACAAACTAGAGCATATTTTTCATGGTTGTAAGTTAAGCATGCCTAGCTCACTTATTAATATGTTAAATCTGGATTTATCTAGAGGCTTTGTAAAGACATCAGCAAGTTGATTTTCAGTAGGGATATATTGTAAAGATATAGTTCCATTTTGCACATGATCCCTAATGAAGTGATACCTTATTTCTATATGCTTAGTCCTAAAATGCATGACAGGATTGTGAGTTATAGCAATTGCACTTGTGTTATCACAGTGAATAGGTATGGATTTGAATTCAAACCCATAATCTGCTAACTGATTTTTCATCCATAGGATCTCGAAAGACAAAGAATGCCAAAGAAAGAATGTATTTAGCTTCTGCAGTTGAAGTAGATACTGAATTTTGCTTCTTGCTAAACCAGGACACAAGTCTGTTTCCTAGCAATTGACAGGTGCCACTGGTACTCTTTCTATCTATTTTGTAGCCTGCAAAATTAGCATCTGTGTATCCTGTTAGCTCAAATGAGGACTCCTTGGGATACTACAACCCAAAGTGAGGTGTACCCTTGAGATACCTGAAAATCCTCTTTACAGTAGTTAAATGTGATTATTTAGAATTAGCCTGAAATCTAGCACAAATGCATGTTGCAAACATTATATCTAGTCTACTGGCAGTAAGATATAAAAGAGAGCCTATCATACCTCTGTATTGAGTTATATCAATACTTTTACCTTTTTCATCTTCGTCAAGCTTGGTTGCAGGAGCAATTGGAGTTTTCATGGGAGAGGCTGATTCCATGCCATACTTCTTAAGTAAGTCTTTAATATACTTGGCTTGGTTTATGAAGATTCCTTCATCAGTCTGCTTTACTTACAGTCCAAGGAAGAAGTTCAGCTCACCCATCATGCTCATTTCAAACTTGCTCTACATAAGCTTGGAGAATCTCTTGCATAACTTTTCATCAGTAGATCTAAAGATAATGTTATCAACATATATTTGAACTAATAAAACTTTATCCTTATGCTTTCTAAGAAATAGTGTGGTATCTACTCTACCTCTAGTGAATCCATTTTTAATAAGAAAGTTAGTTAGTGTTTCATACCATGCTCTAGGTGTTTTTTTAAGACCATATAAGGCTTTGTCTAATCTAAAGACATAGTTAGAAAGAGATGGATTGATGAAACTTGGAGGTTGCTCTACATAGACTTCTTCTTGAAGTTCTCCATTCAAGAATGCACTTTTGACATCCATCTGAAAGACCTTGAATTTCATATGAGTAGCAAAGGCAAGAAACATTCTGATGGCCTCTAGTCTGGCAACAGGTGCAAATGTCTCATCGTAGTCAATGCCTTCTTCTTGAGAGTTGCCCTTGGCCACTAGTCTTGCCTTATTCCTGGTGATCACTCCATCTTCATCCATCTCATTTCTGAAGACCCACTTGGTTCCAATGACAGGATGATTCTTTGGTCTTGGTACCAATCTCCATACTTTGCTCCTTTCGAATTGATTAAGTTCTTCCTGCATGGCCTCTATCCAGCTGGAGTCTTCCATAGCATCCTCTATTTTCTTTGGTTCCATTTGTGACAGGAAGCTCAGATAAAAGCATTCATTTTGTGTGGTAGCTCTTGTTTTGGCTCTTACACTCGGATCTCCAATGATTAGATCTTGAGTGTGATCTATTGCCCATCTGCTTCCTGTTGGGACATCTGTCCTTATACCTTCTTGTCTTAGATCTTCAAGATCTATTTCTTCTTCTTGGTGTGGAAGTTCGTTGTCTGACATAGGCCTCTCTGTGATCTCATTTCCTTGCTCAATGATTTCACTGTCTGGTACTACGTTCGTAGTGTTAAGCTCGACGACCTCATTCATAGTGTCTGAACTGTTGGTCGTAGTGTCTTGAAGCACTATTTTGTCTAAGTCTCTCTCATCAAAGATGATGTGAATCGAGACTTCAACACTCAGCGTCTTCTTGTTGAACACTCTGTAGGCCTTACTGTCTGTGGCATATCCAAGAAAGATTCCTTCGTCTGACTTTGGTTGAAATTTTGTCAAGTACTGCTTTCCATTATTGAGAATGTAGCATGCACAACCAAAAACATAAAAGTAGCTGACACTTGGCTTTCTTCCTTTTCATAGTTCATAAGGAGTCTTCTTAATCGTAGAGTGTATGAGTGATCTGTTCTAAGTGTAGCATGCAGTGTTAACAACTTCTGCCCAGAAGTATTTAGGCAGATGGGCTGCTGCTAGTAGAGTTCTTCCGGCCTCTATCAATGTCCTGTTCTTTCTCTCAGCAACTCCATTTTGTTGGGAAGTTCATGGAGCTGAGAAGTTGTGACTAATGCCATTGTCTGTGCAGAACTGGTCTATTTCTGAGAAGTCGAATTCTCTGCCATGATCACTCCTTATAGCCTTGATTTTCTCTCCTTTCTCGTTCATCACCAGCTTGAACATTTTGATCAGCTGGGAGCTTGTTTCATCTTTTGAGGTTAGAAAGAACACCCATGTAAATCTGGTGTAGTCGTCGACTACGACCAGAGAGTATCTCTTTCCTCCAAGGCTCATCATTGGAATTGGCCCAAAAAGATCCATGTGTAGCAACTGCAGAGGCTTGTCGATTGAATTGGCAGTTTTGCTCTTGAATGTGCTTCTGGTTTGCTTCCCAAGTTGACAGGCATTGCAAGGCCTTTCTTTAACGAAGTTAAACTTGGGTAAGCCTGCAACTAGATCTTTTGAAGCTAATTTGGACATGCTTTTGAAGTTGAGATGAGATAATCTTCGATGCCATAGCCAGCTCATTTCTTCAGATGCTTTAGCCATAAAGCATATTGTCTCGTCTGAGCTTAGTTGTCCAAGATTTACTGTGTAGACATTTCCTTCTCTTATTCCGGTTAACTTTACAAAAGATGTCTTCAGGTCTCGGACTTGACATTGATTGTTGAGGAATGTTACTTGATAACCCTTGTCGCAGAGTTGGCTAATGCTTAGAAGATTGTGATGTAGTCCTTCCACATAGGTCACTCTACTGAAAGATACTGCACCATTTCCAGCTGACCCATATCCTCTTGTTTTGCCAGAGTTGTTGTCTCCAAAGATGACCGAGGGACCCTCCTTTTCTATGTAGTTAGACAGAAGGGCTTTGTTTCTAGTTATGTGCCTTGAACATCCACTGTCTAGATACCAGGTTGTGATCGTTGAGCTCTTTTCCTGAGGTAACATTAAACCTTCATTTTGGTACCCATACTTGCATGGGTCCTACTTTGTTAGTACCCTTGGGGACCCAAATCTGCTTGATTTTGGGTCTCATATGCATGGAATTATAATGACATTTTGTAGCCTTGTGTCCAACTTTATAGCACACAAAACATTTAATATGATGCATGTTTGTGTGTATGTGAAAGTTCATCCTCCATTTGGACTTTTGTGGGTTATTGGTCATCCTCCTATTAAGCTGATGTTCATTCTTCCATGTGTCCTTGTGTTTCATGATTTGTGAGGAGTATACCTTGCCTTTACTGTACCTTCCCAGTTGGTTGGTAGAGTTGATCTTACTGGACTCTACGATCCTTTGAGGTTGGTGAGTAGTGGATAGGTTACTCTTCTCTTTTCTGAAACCCAGACCGGGATGAGATCCCATACTCGTGGGAATATGGATTGAATCAGCTGAGCAGGATTTGACAGGTTCATCCTTCTGTGAGGATTTCATAAATATAATTCCTCTACTAAAACCTGAGGCATTACGAGTGTTAGTTTCTTTACTTTTTCCACACATGGCTCTGAGGTAGATTCCCCAAAGCCTAACCCAGTTCTGTCAGAGACACTTCTTTGGCTGGTGATTAGGGAGTCCATAGATGAAGAGGATTTATTCCATATAGATATTGTCTTTTCTAGATCCTCAATTTTAGAGGTTAGACTTGACTCTCCTTTTGCATTGAGCTCATTTGTTTGTTTCAAGAGCTTATTCTCAGCTTCAAGCTTGGAGAGAGAATCAGTACTGAGAAGGGTTGTTTCCAGTTCTTCTTGAACTTTTTTTCTCACCTTTTGAAGAAGTGAATAGTTTTAGACAAAAATCTAAACCACTTCATGTATTGATGCAGATCAGATGTTATGCTATGTAGTGCAGTTCTTTGGTCATCAATATCTATATCAGGAGAGTTGAAGTTAAATACCTCATCGATACTTACTTCATGTATGTTGGAGTTCTGTTTGTCTCTTGCATTTTTGGCCATCGATCAAAGATTTGCCATTTGAGGATCTTCATCATCTCTAGATTCTAGAGTTGAGTCAGTGTCCGAGTCACTCCACGATCCTCCAGCTACAAGGCCTTTGTCTTTTCTCTGAGGCCTTTTGTTGCCTTTGTATTCCTTCTTTGAATGTGATTTCTTCTTGAGTTCTTCTCTGAGAGGTTTGTTGCAGTTAGCAATGAAGTGGCCAAGTTTCTTGCAATTATAGCATAGGTCATTCATTTGCTCCTAACTGTCGTAGTTGCCGACTTTCTTTGGCTTGCTGGTTTTGCCTTGTCGCATGAATCTTCTAAGTCTTTTCACCAGCATTGCAAAGTCCTCATCATCATCTTCATCATAGTCAGAATCAACTTCAGTGTTGACTTTAAAGGTGTTTTTAGTTGCTTTGAGAACAACAACTTTATCCTTCTTTCTTCCTTCAGACAACGTTTCTGTTCGTTGTGTCAGCTCCAGTTCGTATGTGAGGAGGTTGCCATATAACTGTTGAATAGTCATTTCATGTAGATTCTTTGATTCTCTAATGGTAGTGGTTTTGGCATCCCACTTGCTTGGTAAGGCTCTCATGAACTTTATGATTAGATCTTTGTTTGGATAGATCTTTCCATAGGCTCGTAGAGAGTTGAGCAGAACATTGAATCTCTCGTATGTGGTCGTGACATTCTCTCCTTGGACGTGAGCAAACATCTCATATTGCTGAGTCAAGAGAGATTGTTTGTTTTCTCTGACTTCTTCTGTTCCTTCATGCATGATGAGTAATGCTTCCCAAACCTCCTTTGCTGTTTTGTAGTTGACCACATTTTCAAACAGATCATCTTCTAAGGATTGGAATAGCAGTTATAACAGTTATAGCAGTTATAGCAAGAATGAAATAGACACAGTTGTTTTTAAGTGGTTCAGAGCACTTAAAGCTCCTAGTCCACTCTTCTACTCCTCGAGTAGGAAATCCACTAAGGATGTCTTTTTACACTTTATGAATCTCACAGATTCCTTCTAGACCAACAGTCTACGCCCTTCTTAGTTCAATCTTGAACTCTTCAAGTCCAGCAGACTTGGTTCTTCACAGTTCACTTAGAACTCTTCAAGTCCTTCAGAGTTGGAACTCTTACATCAGTTGATTAGTAGTTGTTGAGATCGTGATTGGTGCTACTCAGTTGCTATTAAGCACTTGTTCGAAAGAATTGAGTAGCTGAGCAAACTTCTTTGTAAGACCCCAACTTTTTTGAATAAAGATGAATTTTCTATAATTATCATTTTTTGAATATTATGGAATGAATTTGATATAATATTATAGTTGTGGGTAATAGTTATAAATTTTGCAAAGTACGCAAGTTGTTATATAATATTTGATTGGTCGGGGAATATTCATTTTAATAGGGAATATTTATACGATGGCACAATCATTGGTGGACCCCACAACGAAATTATTGTCGGATTGAGAAAACGACAAAAATATTTTATGAAAATAACGGCGGAAGTTTTATCGTTAACTGTTGAAACACCCGGTGTTAAAAGTACATGAATACACGTGGTTGCATAGTAGCACACGATATTGATTATTGATGCTTACGTGAGAAATCACTCAGTTTTGTTCAATTATTGCTTCAGTAATTGTTGCATAGTATCTCACGTTAATTGATTCAATTATTGTCGATATTTATATATTATTAAATCAATAATTGAGACGATGAAGTTATTAATATTATTATTTGCAATATTAACGATGTCTAGAAGTTACGCCAAGAGAGGTTTGTCACCTAATTGCATGCCGCCATAGGGAGAAATCCTTATTGAAAGCCCCTCTTTCACGGGAACGATCCGTTCGATTAATAGTGTGAATTATAATAATGATGATGAAGTTTTGTTTTATTAGTATTATTAATGTAATAAAATGAAAAGCTTTTTATATAAAAAGAATACTTTTATAAAGTTATTCGTTTGATTAGACTATAAATAGAATATATTATATTTTATTATGCATAGTGTTTACATAGTGTCTGCATAGTATTTTGCATAGTAAAATCTTTTTATATAAAACATAATACTTTTATAAAGTTATTCGTTTTATTAGATTATAAATAGAATATATTATATTTTATTTAAAAGATTTTGTTTTATTAGAATATTTTATAGTAAACCAATCTGGACCGTCCATTTAAAAGTAAATCAATCTAGACCGTTCAGGAATTAGTTACTATTCAGTCCATTCTCCTATAAATAGAAGCTCATTCCTTCATTATTTCTTACGAATTCACTGAAACTCTAGAGAGAGAAACTATAGAGAGAAAGAAGAAAAGTATTCTGCTACTTCACTACTTCGTATATCCAGGTTGTTCTAAGGTAAGGGTATTATTTATTTCAGTATTCATGAAGAGAACTTCATTTTTTTATATTTTTTTTCCATTGGAATAACTCAGATACGCTGGTCACCCTATACTTGGTGAAATTCTTCATTATTCCATTCTTTATTATTATGTTGGAATAACTTTGTCTTCATGCAAGTACCACATACATGGTGAAATTCTTTTGTTATTCCTTCTTTATTATTACTGTTGGAACATCCTCATGCATGCGTTTATGCATAACCCGGTTCCGTTATTTATTATTCTGTTGGAACATCCTGCTTGGTTTGAATTTCGCTTTGACTTTGTTCCGTAATTTATTATTCTCGTTGAAATATCCTCATGCATGCGAGGCCTTCATCGCATGCCCGGTGATTTCTTTTGTTATTCCATTCTTTATTATACTCGGTTGGTTAAAGTTTTGACTTCTATACTCCATGAAATTAGTGGAATATCCTTGATATTTGAGCTTCATCCAGTATCTTGTCATGAAAATATTCTTCTGAGCATTCTTGAATTTTTCTATACAAAGAAGTATTATGTTGACAATTTGGACGTTATTAGTTCCTGGATAAATTAATTCTTGAACTTGTTTTATTGAATTCTTATATAATTGTCATCATCCTCATGTTTATATTATGTTGTAAGTCATCTGTGGCCTGTAGTGCATAGATGGACTTGGTATGATTATGACCAGGGATTAATCGGTATAATCATGACCGTAATATTCCAAATGATGTGGTAAAAATCCTCATCGGCCTGTAGTGCATTGATGGACAGTTGTTGGCATGATCATGACCATTGATGAATACACGAATATCCTTGGCCCATAGTGCATGGATAATTTATGGTTGTGATACTAATGAATATCATTGGCCGTAGTGCAGGGATGATGTGGATTATTTATTAAGCTGAGTCCCAGCGATAAAAGGGTATGAAAAACCTTTTAAATCATAAAAGATAGTAGATTTTATTCTCTACTTGACTCTTTTAATGGATTGCTTGTTCCGCTGCAGTTAAACTTGATGTTTGTTATATTGTATCAGTTTAACACTGTTGAAGGCTAACGATAATTTATTATGTATTATCTTAGTCATAATATTTCTTACTGGGCTAGTTGAGCTCACCCTTTTACTTTCATTGTTCTCTTCAGGAAATGAGAGTGTAGCAGGGACTAGTCGGGGAACGGAGTGACGGTCTAGATAATAGCATTAGTAGTCCTCACTATTCTATTAAATAGTGTGATAATAAATGTAATGAGGACTCAATTGAGTGTGGATATTGTCTAGATGACAATATTTGTATTAAAACTCACAGCATATGTTTTGTCGTATTTTACACGACTGTTGTATAATTAAGTTGTATTTGAATTTTGTACCATGTATTTGGCAACTCAAGATAGGTAATGTATACCTATTTTGGGGGCGTCACAGTTGGTATCAAAGCTTAGGGATATGATCCCTGGCTAAGATGTGAGACAAGAACTATGAGGGGAGAGACAGGGAATTCCTTCACTAGTATGACCTACCTAAGTTTATTTTGTATTTAATTGGTCGGTCAGAGTATAGGGATAATATGTGATATGTTAATTAACCCTTGTTTTGTGGTAGTATTTGAAAATGACATCCGATAATGTTGAGAACATCATTGAAGCACAGGAGACCGTTGAGTCTCCACAGATCAATAATCAGGATAATGTGCATCAGGAAGGCGACAATCCTCATGCAAACAACAACACTGACCAAATGATGAACGATGGAATGTTCAGAGGCTTTATGAAATTCATGAAACAACAGGAAAGAGCGGCTCCTGTACAAAATACAGGTGAAAACACTGGAAACTCTTGGACGGTCACCGCTAAGCAGTTCAAGGAACTGGGACCATCAGAGTTTTTTGGAGAGCCAAAACCACTTAAGGCGGAGACGTGGATAAAGCAGATCTGCAAATATTTGATGTCCTAGGATGCTCCGAGGAGCAAAAGTTTCCCTTTGCCACCTTCATGTTGCGTGCAGAGGTAGATTACTGGTGGGAATCTGTAAAACGTACTCAACCTGCCGCACTGAAGATGACTTGGGAGAAGTTCCAAGAATTGTTCAACGACAAGTACTTTCCCGAAAGTATTCGTCACATGAAAGAGGTAGATTTCATCAAGTCGAGGAGCAAAACAAAGATGACCGTGTCGCGAAGACGAAGCCAAGTTTGCCGAGTTGTCCCGTTTCGTCCCCATTTGGTTGATAATGAGGAGAGAATGATGCGAATGTTTCTAAGAGGTTTGAAACCCGAGATACGCCAATATCTTATCTCTCATAAACTGTGTTTGTATTCGGATGTTGTTAATAGGGCTCGATTATTGGAGCGCGATAATGAGTCAACCCAACCAAAAGAGAGGTAAACAAAAATGATAATACCAAAGGATAATGATCATCAAGTGGTGACAATAAGCGTGGAGGAATCAACATGCCAGAAATGGTAACCACTTCGGTGGTAATCATGGCCAAAACAATAAGAATGGACATTTCGAGAAGAGGAGATTCAACAATGATGGAAAGACGTCAGCACCAGCACCCGTTGTTAAGGAAGGAGAATGACCACCATTCATATGCTTCAAATGCGGAGGGGAGGGACACATCAGTCTAAACTGCGCGAAGCCGTCCAAAGCATGTTATAATTATGGAAGAGAAGGTCACCTAGCCCAATTTTGTCATTCACGGAAGACAAGTTCAGCTAGGATGGAGGTACCAAAGGACGTCCCAGAAAAGTCAAAGCCAGTAGTGCAAGGGAGAGCGTTTGTCGTGACCTCCCAGAAAGAAAGGAACCCAAACGAGGTCATCACGGGTAAGCTTATCATAAACTCTAGCGAAGTATATACCTTATTTGATACCGGTTCTACCCATTCTGTTATTTCTTTTACTTGCGCTCAACGTTTAAATTTGACTCCAGAGAAATTGGACTTTGACTTATCTGTTGAAACTCTGTTAGGAGAAACCTTCATTACATCCACTGTTTATAAGTCTTGTTTGGTTCAAATCGTTACCCTCACAGTACCTGTCGATCTTATTTCATTGAAAATACTTGCATTTGACGTAATTCTAGGGATTGATTGGTTAACTACTCATCATGTAAAAATTGATTATTTTCGTAAGGTTGTTAGCTTTCATATTCCTAACCAACCTATTATGCGAATTCAAGCAACCAAACCATTAAAATCAATCACTGTCATCTCAAGCCATAAAACTATTCGTTTATTGAAAAATGGATGTCAAGCTTTCTTAGCTCATGTCACGGATCTAAACAAAAATACGTCAGTTTTGAATGATATTTCTATTGTTAATGAATTTCCTAATGTATTCCCTGAAGAACTTCCTAGCCTACCCCCAGAGCGTGAAATTGAATTTTGTATCGACCTTGAACCCTAGACAAAACCTATTTCCAAAGCCCCATATCGAATGGCTCTATTGAACTTCGTGAGATAAAGATCCAACTGCAGGAATTGTTAGACATCGGTTTCATTCGTCCCAAATCGTCGCCTCCTTGGGGTGCTCTGTTTTATTCGTGAAAAAGAAAGATGGGAGTATGCAACTTTGTATTGATTATCGAGAGTTGAATCATGTCACCATCAAAAATAGGTACCCATTGCCACGTATTGATAACCTGTTTGACCAGTTGAAAGGCGCCAAATTCTTTTCAAAGATTGATCTTCGTTCCGGATATCATCAATTGAAGATTAGAACCGATGACATTCCAAAGACGGCGTTCAGAACTCAATACGGGCATTATGAATTCCTAGTCATGTCTTTTGGATTGACTAATGCTCCTGCTGCCTTCATGGATATGATGAACCGAGTATTCAAGGAATATTGGGATCACTTTGTGGTCGTCTTTATTGATGACATCCTTATTTATTCCAAAAGGCGTGAAGATCATGAGCAACACTTGAGGCTGATACTTCAAAAGCTTCGTGCATATAAGCTTTATGCCAAGTTGAAGAAATGCGAGTTCTGACTTGAAGAAATGTGGTATCAAGTCATGGAATATCGGTTGACCCAGCAAAGATTGAAGCTATTCAAAGCTGGGAGCAACCTAAATCAGTGACCGAAGTACTTAGCTTTCTCGGCTTAGCTAGTTATTATCGGAGATTCATAGAAGGGCTTTCTCGAATCACTACTCCCTTAACTCTGCTGACTCGAAAAGATACAAAATTCGATTGGAACGAGGAATGTGAGAAGAGTTTTCAAGAACTCAAGAGGAGACTCATTTCAGCACCTGTTCTGACAATACCATCTGGCTCGGAGGGATTTGTCATCTACAGTGATGCTTCAGGCAAAGGGTTAGGATGTGTTCTCATGCAACATGGGAAAGTCATAGCCTATGCCTCTCGACAACTCAAAGAATATGAGAGGAATTATCCTACTCATGATCTAGAGTTGGTAGTTGTTGTTTTTGCACTAAAGATTTGGAGGCATTACTTGTATGGGGAGAAAGTGGAGATCTTTACGGATCATAAAAGCCTCAAATATTTCTTCACTCAAAAGGAACTCAACATGTGACAGCGATGTTGGCTTGAACTGTTGAAAGATTATGATCATACCATCCAATACCATCCTGGAAAAGCAAACGTAGTAGCTGACGCATTGAGTAGAAGATCATATGCGGGTACGAGTGCGATATTGTTAACGCAAAGGCCCATTTTGTATGACTTGCAAAGGATGGAGATAGAGATAAAGACTCCAGGGACCCACGTGATGATGGCGAACATACGAATAGAACCGACTTTAATCGATAAAGTTAAAGCTGCTCAAGCTACAGACCTGGAGCTGATGCATATGAGAAAGAAAGTAAAAGAAGGTGCTATACCGGAAGCAAGAATCGATGAAGAAGGAATACTTCGAGTCAACTACAGACTTTGTGTTCCTAACGATCCTGAGTTAAAGTATAAAATCATGATGGATGCGAATAACACACCGTTTGGAATCCATCCTGGGAGTACCAAAATGTATCATGATCTTTGACATACATTTTGGTGGGGCAATATGAAGAAAGAGATAGCGCTATTTATCTCAAGGTGTTTAACTTGTCAACGAGTCAAGGCAGAGCATCAAGTACCAAAAGGTCCATTGCAACCACTTGAAATTCCAGAATGGAAGTGGGAGCACATTACCATGGATTTTGTTACTGGTCTTCCCAAGGTTTCTCAAGGCATAGATGCAATTTGGGTCATTGTTGATAGATTGACCAAGTCTGCTCATTTCTTACCAATACGAGAAACTTATACACTTGAACGTCTTGCTCGTATGTACATAAACGAGATTGTAAGACTGCATGGTATGCCAATATCCATAGTTTCTGATTGAGACCCAAGATTCACTTCACAATTTTGGGTTAGTTTACAAAAAGCTATGGGCACAGATTTATGATTTAGTTCAGCATATCATCCTCAGACGGACGGACAATCAGAGAGGACTATTCAAACTCTTGAAGATTTATTAAAACTCTGTGTCCTTGACTTCAAGGGAAGTTAGGACAAGTTCTTACCATTGGTGGAGTTTTCTTACAACAACAATTATCAAACAAGTATTGGCATGGCTCCATTCGAGGCGTTGTATGGAAGAAAGTGTCGTTCTCCAGTATGCTGGGATGAGGTGGGTAAAGCAACCTTGTTGGGACCAGAGCTGGTACGTATGACTACTAAAAAGATTCAAACGATCCGACAATGTATAAAAACCTCACAAGACCGACAAAAGAGTTATGCTGATCTTCATCGAAAGGACGTGGAATTCGATATTGGAGATCATGTGTTGTTACGTGTTGCTCCATGGAAATGAGTTACGAGATTTGGAAAGAGAAGAAAGCTCAATCCTCGATTCATTGGCCCATTTTTAATCCTCGATCGAGTAGGGACTATATCCTATAGACTTGCTTTACCGCTAAGTATGTCTCATGTTTATAACATTTTTTATATATCCATGTTACGTAAATATGTGAAAGACCCGAACCACATTATTGAGTTAGAACCAGACGAAATAGCTGAAGATTTAACGTATGAAGAGGTTCATGTTCAAATCTTGGATAAGAAGGAACATATTCTACGCTCCAAGGTTATACCTCAAGTTAAAGTTTTATGGAGGAACCACGATGTTAAGGAAATGACCTGGGAGTTAGAATCTGAAATGAAATCAAGGTGTCCTTACCTCTTCGACATACCAGGTACGTACCCTAATTTCGAGGGAGAAATTTCATAAGGGGAGATTGTAAGACCCCAACTTTTATGAATAAAGATGAATTTTCTATAATTATCATTTTTTGAATATTATGGAATGAATTTGATATAATGTTATAGTTGTGGGTAATAGTTATAAATTTTGCAAAGTATGTAAGTTGTTATATAATATTCGATTAGTCAGGGAATATTCGTTTTAACAGGGAATATTCGTATGATGGCACAATCATTGGTGGACCCCATAACGAAATTATTGCCAGATTAAGAAAACGACAAAATTATTTTATGAAAATAACGGCAGAAGTTTTATCGTTAACTGTTGAAACACCTGGTGTTAAAAGTACAGGAATACGCGTGGTTGCATAGTAGCACACAGTATTGATTATTGATGCTTACGTGAGAAGTCACTCAGTTTGGTTCAATTATTGCTTCAGTAATTGTTGCATAGTATCTCACGTTAATTGATTCAATTATTGTCGATATTTTATATATTATTAAATCAATAATTGAGACGACGAAGTTATTAATATTATTATTTGTAATATTAACGATGTCTAGAAATTCTGCCAAGGAGAGGTTTGGTCACCTAATTGCGCGCCAATAGGGAGAAATCCTTATTGAAAGCCCCTCTTTCACAGGGAACGACTGATCGATTAATAGTGTGAATTATAATAATGATGTTGAAGTTTTGTTTTATTAGTATTATTAATGTAATAAAATAGAAAAACTTTTTATATAAAACAGAATACTTTTATAAAGTTATTCGTTTGATTAGACTATAAATAGAATATATTATATTTTATTATGCATAGTGCCTGCATAGTGTTTTGCTTAGTAAAATCTTTTTATATAAAACAGAATACTTTTATAAAGTTATTCATTTTATTAGATTATAAATAGAATATATTATATTTTATTTAAAAGATTTTATTTTATTAGAATATTTTATAGTAAACCAATCTGGACCGTCCGTTTAAAAGTAAATCAATCTGGACCGTTCAAGAATTAGTTACTATTCAGTCCATTCTCCTATAAATAGAAGCTCATTCCTTCATTATTTCTTACAAATTCACTGAAACTCTAGAGAGAGAAACTATAGAGAGAAAGAAGAAACGTATTCTGCTACTTCACTACTCCTATATCCAGTTGTTCTAAGGTAAGGGATATTATTTCTTTCGTATTCATGAAGAGAACTTCTGTTATTCCATTTTTTTTCTATTGGAATAACCTGTATACGCGGTCTACCCAATACTTGGTGAAATTCTTCTGTTATTCAATTCTTTATCATTGTGTTGGAATAACATGTCTATGCGAAGTACCGCATACATGGTGAAATTCTTCTGTTATTCCCTTCTTTATTATTCTGTTGGAACATCACATCTGCATGCGTTTTACATGACACAGTTCCATTATTTATTATTACATTTGGAACATCCTCGGTTGCGAAATTTACTTTGACACGGTTCTATTATTTATTATTCTGTTGAAATATCCTGTCTGTGCGTTTACGCATGACCTGGTTCCGTTATTTATTATTTTGTTAGAATAACCTGTCTGTGCGGTCTATCGCATGCCTGGTGATTTCTTTTGTTGTTCCATTCTTTATTATACTCAGTTGGTTAAAGTTTTGACATCTATACTCCATGAAATTAGTGGAATATCCTTGATATTTGAGCTTCATCCAGTATCTTGTCATGAAAATATTCTTCTGAGCATTCTTGAATTTTTCTATACAAAGAAGTATTATGTTGACAATTTGGACGTTATTAGTTCCTGGATAAATTAATTCTTGAACTTGTTTTATTGAATTCTTATATAATTGTCATCATCCTCATGTTTATATTATGTTGTAAGTCATTTGTGGCCTGTAGTGCATAGATGGACTTGGTATGATTATGATCAGGGATTAATCGGTATAATTATGACCGTAATATTACAAATGATGTGGTAAAAATCCTCATTGGCCTGTAGTGCATTGATGGACAGTTTTTGGCGTGATCATGACCATTGATGAATACACGAATATCCTTGGCCCGAAGTGCATGGATAATTTATGGTTGTGATACTAATGAATATCATTGGCCGTAGTGCAGGGATGATGTGGATTATTTATTAAGCTGAGTCTCAACGATAAAAGTAATGAAAAACCTTTTAAATCATAAAAGATAGTAGATTTTATTCTCTACTTGACTCTTTTAATGGATTGCTTGTTCATTGCTGAGCTTAAACTTGATGTTTGTTATATTGTATCGGTTTAACATCATTGAAGAAGGCTAACGATAATTTATTCGTATTATCTTAGTCATAATATTTTTATTGGGCTAGTTGAGCTCACCCTTTTACTTTCATTGTTCTCTTGAGAAATGAGAACGTAGCGAGGGACTAGTCGGGGAACAGTTGATGATCCGAGATAATAGCATTAGTAGTCCTTACTATTACATTAAATAGTGTGATAATAAATGTAATGAGGACTCAATTGAGTGTGGATATTGTCTAGATGACAATATTTGTATTAAAACTCACAGCATATGTTTTGTCGTATTTTACACGGCTGTTGTATAATTAAGTTGTATTGAATTTTATACCATGTATTTGGCGACTCAAGATAGGTGATGTATACCTATTTTGGGGGCGTCACATTCTTCCTTTTCTCAGATCGTAGAGTTGAGCGTTGAGTGTTCTTGTGCTTTTTGTTCTATACTTGCTTAGTCTTTCTCATCTGCATATGTTCTGTTTATATGTGATTCTTGAAATCTATCCGTTGAAGCCTTTTGTTGAAGCATTAAATGCGTTTGACATTTCTGAACTTTGATGGAGACTTTTCTACACACCTTCCGAATTGCATTATTGCCACATCGACACAAAGAACTGCTTTCTCACCTAACACCTAAAAGGTGTTTTTCCCATCCCATGGTCCTTTCCTTAGCTTCTTGAATCGTTTCTTTTTTGTTGAATACTAAGGATATCTTTTTGTGCCGCTTTGGAATTGGAGAGAACTTCAACGTTTCAAACCCATTCAACTTTTGTTGGAATTTGTCTTTAAATAAAAGTAGGGCTCGATGCTTCTGACATAAGGCAGATGATACTCTACGATCCATATCGTGGTGTCTTGTCACATTGGTGCTTGGTCTGAAAAAAACACTACGATTTCTCTCAAGGTTTGCACACTACAATCTTTACACACTACAATCATCACTTGGTCATTTTGCAGACTCTACGTTTCTGAAAGCACACTACGATCTCTGAGTTAGCTTTGGCAAACATCTGGACCACTCTACGATTTCTGGAGAGGTCCTTCAAGGCAGATACACTACAATCTTCTAAGCTCTACGATCCTGCCTTGGCTTCTGCAATCTGTTGATCAGCTCAAAAGACTACTATACTTGTTGAAGCCTATAAATCAACCTAGCATCTTTGATTTCTTTACTATACAGTTTTTTATACAAAGATGAACATTAAAAGCTTAGATCAACCTAACAAATTTGATCTATCACTAAGTCCTTGTACATATATTCCTTGAAGGACTTTATATATAATCATGAACATTTACATTAAACATCAAATCAAAGTATGCATTCTTCCAACAATATATATTAAGTATAGAGTTATTATTATATCAGTTTTATTTTTAATACATAATACGTTGGCGTTTGATTATTTTACGTTAACAGTATTGGTTTAAGCCTAAGAAAGAACAGAAGAAAACAAAGAGAAAAAGAAGAGGAAGAAGAGAGAAAAGAGAGAGTTCTAAAGAGAGTTTGAGAGAGTAATTTGTGAGAAGAAGTTCTATAATCATCTTCTAGCAAAGGTATAACCCTACTTTCCAAAATTCTAGTTTCTTCTAAGGTTCTAGTTTTCTTTTATATGAAAAGTTCTCTGTAAAATTTATATGAGTAGTAATTGTGATTATATAAATTGTATATATAATAATTTGTTGATAAACTATTTTATATGTTTAGTATATGATTTAGAGTAATTTAATCCATGTAAATATGATATATATGGAGAAATTTATATTACAGTGAAATATATATGAATATGGCTTATTTTAGAGTCAAAATTGATATTCAATTAATAGTATAAAGTATAAATTGATTATTGATTGTGAAAGTACATGAAGAAACGAAAACAAAATAATTTAAATTAACTATTTTGGTTGAAAAATGAAGTTACAATGATTTTTTTCACTAAAAATGTCTAAAAGTGAAGTATTAGCAACAACAGTGAAATTAGAGGTTTTAAATTTGTTGTTTATACTGTTTTTATGGTTAGAAGCATGTTAGAAACATTAAGTTATGTTTCTGTAAGGTTTATATAACTTATGTGTGTTAAATTGGTTGTTAGATAGTAGCTTGTAGACCAATTTGACTTTGTTTTGTGTTCTTCGCGAACACTATCTTCTTAGAACTATACTTCGGCGCTGCAGCGCTGTTCCATAGTACATTTCCTGTGCGGCAGTGCCAAGTCAACGTTGCAACGCCAGTTATAGGCCTTTATCTCGCGCCACAACGCCAAATTTCATTTCAGCGCTTACGCCATTCCCAAAGGTAAATTGGGCAACTGCGGCTGGGCCATTACTAGTTTTAGCCAGAAAATTTATTTTGATTATACAATTTTGTAATTGTTGATAAAGTGTAGTGTTATAACTATCAAAAATGTGAATTATTATATTATGGTATTGTTATATTATCAAATATGTAATTTTATTAAGTAATTATGTAATAACTAAATATTATGTTATCGCATTAAAAGTGTGACTTGACTATATGATTAAACCAAGTCATACCTGAAATAGATATTTAATTGTGTACTGAGTATATGTAGTAACTAATTATGTCATGATGACATGTGTATAGGATATTGAGAATCGAGTTATACGGTTTAGATTACACACAAGGCAAGTTTTCAAACCCCAACCTTTATTTGAGTTGTCCTATCTTACTTATTTTATGCAAGTTTCTGAACTCTAGCCTCTATATGAGTTGTTCTATCTTATTTACCTTTATATTGAGCAAGTAATTCCTAATCCCACTTATATAGCTTAATTATATTCATGCAAGCTCTTTACCCTAACTTTTACATTGATAAGGTTTCCTAACTTTAACTTGTTTCTTATTATGCAAGTTTCTAAATTTTGTTATTCTTATGATGAGCAAGTTTTATTTTTGTAACGGGTCGAGTTGATTGAGTCGTGATTCTGAGGACAGAATCCTTTTTAAGGGGGGAAAGATGTGATAAACGAGATTTTGTAATTTAATTTTAAATATTTATTGAATTAAATAAATATTTTTCGATGATTTAATTATTGGATTAAATAATTAATTGATAAAGTTGTGGTAGATTAATTTAATTATATGTGTTATATTATTAAATTAATGTGGAGAATTTAATTGTTCAAAGTATGTAATTATGTGAGCTTATTGAATTAAAAGAAATATTTAATAAGCCTAATATTATTTTAATTAATGTAATAATTAATTAGAGAATTAATAATTTGACATAATTAATAAATGAGAAAATTAATTATGTGACTATGTGAATTAATGAGGAATTATTATATTTTATTTAAATTAAATTAAATAAGATATTTGATTTATTGTTTAATTGAGTGAGACATTATTAAACTATAGTTCATGAGATTAATTAAAATAATTAGAAGTGTTACTTATGTTTTAAGCCAAACGGAGCCTTATTGGGAGTTGGGAGCAGTTAGCCCATGATCGGATAAACTGACCACCACAACTGCGCTTAGTTTTATAAATTTATACGTCTTCTTCTTCTTTCATTTTTCTAAGTTTGGCAAAGAAAATCACAGAGAGAAATTGAGAATTTTTGAGGGAATTGTGAGTTGTGTGATTGAAGAAGTAATTGAGAAAGGTTTCATCTCTACTAATCTACACTCTACACTCTGGGTAATCTCTTTAACCCAATTTCAATTCATGTTGTTTATATTTTTATAAAAATAGCTTTCAAGTTTCTGTTAAAGTCTCTATTGTTGGAAAGGGTAACGACTATGTGAATATATGTGATAATATGTCATCATGGCATGTTTTACTATATATTGTATGGTTCCATAACATCAGTTTCATAAAAATATGTCGTATATTGTTGCTACAAAATTTTAGAGTATAGAAATATGGCCATATGGCCCCTTACATGAAAATTTAATACGTCAATCATATGTTGTCTCATAAATTTTACACTTGTATATAATTATGCATGTCAAAACGAAGAAAACAAACTTTGAATGGACAGATTTTGTGTTATAACGAAATCGTAGTGCCAATTTTCATGTTTTGTTTTCAAAACTTTCAAGAACATCAAGAACAGTGAAATTATATAATTTGATTCAAGTAATTATGTGTTTAAACTTGTTAAAATCACTCTATAAAGGTTGGGTAATGATTATGTACGAATTCTAGTATATGAATATGTTTAATTTAATGTATTTAATGATCATGTAATGATAATTTTGCCTGACTCTGTGTTTTTCGTGAACTGGAAATTCGAAAATTGGAGTTCCGTACATGCGCCTTCAACTCCATGTCTTAAGGCCGCACCAGAAGCGCCAAAGCCAAAGCCAAGTAGGCAGCATGCGCCAAGAACAAGCTTGTTGGTGGCGCCGCAGCGCCACTCTGCAGATTGCTTAGAAATGAATTTTTTTTGACTATTCATGTCCATGAATGTAATAGTAACCTAATCTAATGAACATAAAAATGTGTTAGACATATAATGAGATGTTAACATAGGTCCTTAACATATCAATAAGGCATTTACATGTTAAATTAAATTGTTGAATGCGTGGTTAACTTGTTGTTCGCGTAGTGTAATATTATATGAAAACAAGTATGGTAATTTGACTAAGTATAGTCATAATCCGAGTTTAAACAAAAAGAATGAACATATGACGACTAGTTACGTGATAATTAACTGGTATTGTGAATGTAATTGGTATGTAGGATTAAATCAAGCAACGTGTATAAATAACGTGTAATCTACGCACAAGGCAAGTTTCCTAACCTTACTTGTTATTGTTATTCAAATTTATGAACTTACATCAAGAAAATTCTCATTATTATTGATCAAGTCCATTTTATTATATTAAAGTTTATTAATCTTTTCAAAGTATGATTCTGTTATACAATACTTATTCTATTGTATACCTCTTGAGATTATTATTCGATTTAAATATTAGTTACTATTGAACCTTGTTAGACTAGCGAACCCTTAATGATTCGACTAGTCCATAGTTGATGAACGTTCTAAATTTCAGAACAATTGTTGAATTATCCAAACCAAACATCCTTTGGTGCGGACTCAAATGTTAAACTGAGATGAACAACCCTATATAGGGGATTACTTATGCGTTAGCGTTAAGATATTGTGCATAGTATGGTACTAAGGGTTGATCCCCCTAAGTACGAGAAGAAGAGTCCATAGTCTTATGACTGTTAAAGGTTTTGAGTATAAACACTTGACAACCTAGGACATAGTTCAAGGTCTTATGACCCTCAGAAGTTCTTTTGATTCTTGTTATTCATTCTGGATTCAAAAGCCAAGTTTTTCTTGTTACAAGAGTTTTTGATTCATTCGCATGTTATTATTTTGTTGTTGTATTATTATACTTGTGGGCAATCGTGCTCACTCTTGCGTAATAATAACATTGTAGTTAAGAACGAAAGGTCCGACGAGCCTTCTTCTAGCAAAGGCAAGGGCAAAGTTAGCAAGTGATGAAGATTTGTGGTTTAGTTGATATATTTTGTTTCAGGCTTAATGTTGTTTAAGAATTATTATTTGTTTATATTTTCGCACAGATGTTTAAGGTTAGTTAGACCTGGGATTGAAATTATTATTATGATGTTGTAACCCCTTAAGGGGAGGATTTATTCTATCTATTGCATAGTTTGCATTTATTACGGGTAGATAGAAAGATGATATTTGTATAGTGAACACCAAATCCTACGGAATTGAAGTACCCAGATTTGGGGGTGTCACAATTTTTCAACTTGCTATCAATTATGCATGTTCAATAACTCAATTCTTTTACTAAACAAAATTCTAGCATTAACTTAAGATTGTTCAAGCAAGGTTTGTTATATTATTCAATGTTTATGCTTCTTAGTTCATTTCTAAGCATGACTTTTATATACAATGTTGATTCATTTATGACTCATTCCATAGCATATTGTTATTACATTTTTGATTCAACTAATCCTTAGTTGATGTTCGTTAAACTCTAAATTACCCTTGAAGCTTATTCAAACCAAACTTACTTTGGTGTGGACTTGTATTCTAAATACTAAGATGAACAACCCTATTACAAGGGATTAATTACAATATGTGTTTAGATGTTTATGCGCAATACATGGTACGAAGGCTGATTCCCCTAAGTACGAGAAGTCCCTACAGTCTTATGACTATTTAGGTTTAAGTTGAAAGAATACTTATAACCTTGGATATAGTTCGTGGTCTTGTGACCCTCAGATATATTCTAAATTCTGATTTCAGTTCTTGATTTTCATTGATAGAGAATATTGTTCAGTTCTACTGAGCCTATTCATTTGGCAGTTATTATGTTATTATTATTCATTGTCAATTCAAGTGAGCATTTATTTGGCTCACTCTTCCTTATATAACCATTACAACTAAAGTTGAGAAGGTCGATGAACCTACCACCAGTAAAGGGAAAGGAAAGATGAACAAGTGTTGAATACTTGTAAATCTGTTGATTTTTATATTGTCAGACTTTGTTTTAATTATTGAGATGTAATTATTTAATTTTTCACACTTGATGTTTGTTTTAAAGGTTAGAAAACCTGGGAGATTTTATTGATGATGTAATCCTTTAATGGGAAGGTTTATTGTTTAAATTTTATTATATTTGGGTAGTTAGAAATGAATGTTTAGACAGTGAACACCAAATCTTGTGGGAATGAAGTACCCAGATTTGGGGGTATCACATTTATTGAACTAGGGAAAGAGGGCTTAGTTTGTAGTTTGAAGAAGTCTCTCTATGGTTTGAAGAAGTCCCCAAGACAGTGGTACATGAAGTTTGACAACTTCATAGTGGCTCATGGCTACTCTCATTCGGAGTATGATCCATGTGTGTATTTAAGATCCCTTGATGATGGCTCTCTAGTATTGTTGACATTATATGTCGATGTTGATAGTAGCAAAGAGGAAGCTAGATATTCTTCAGCTGAAGAATTTATTGAGCAGTGAATTTGACATGAAGAAACTTGGGTCAGCCAAGGAGATCCTAGGTATAGAAATTCACAGGGATCGTCAGGCAAGAAATTTATGGCTAACTTAGAAAAGATATGTGCAGAAGGTCTTGGAAAGGTTTAACATGAACAATACTAAACCAGTTAGCACTCCGTTGGTAGCACATTTCAGGTTATCTTCATTATTGAGCCCACAGACAGAGGATGAGGTGGAGTATATGTCCAAAGTACCATATGCAAATGCAGTGGGTTGTCTAATGTATGTCATTGTATGTACAAGGCTAGATATCTCACAAGCAGTCAGTGTGGTTAGCAGGTATATGGAAAATCCAGGAAAAAGGCATTAAAATGCTATGAAATGGATTTTTCGTTATCTAGCAAGTACAACCAATTACGGTCTTATGTTTGATCGTAATACCGTAAGAATTGAGGTTATAGGGTTTTTTTATTCAGATTATGCTGGAGACCTAGATGTAAGGAGATCTACGATAGGGTTTGTCTACACCTTTTGTGGAGGATGTATATGTTGGAGGTCAGTGTTGTAGTCTACGGTAGCATTATCAACAATAGAGGCTGAGTATATGGCATTAACAGAGGCAAGCAATGAGGCTTTGTGGCTTAAGGGACTAGTTGAAGAACTAGGTTTCAACCAGGAAAATATCCAAATTTAATGTGATAGTCAAAGTGTAATTCATTTAGCAAAGAACAAGGTGTTCCATGCCAGGACCAAACATAAAGATGTTTGGTATCACAAGATTCGTGAGTGGGTGAACAATGGTGACATTGCAGTTCGTAAAGTTCACACAAAGGAGAATGCCGCAGATATGCTCACAAAGTCAGTTACAACAGAAAAGTTCAAGCACTGCTTGGACATAATTCATTTCGTTGAATGCTGAGTTCGTGGTGGAGTATCCAGGGAGAGTGATACATTCATAGACACAAAGAAGTTCACAATATTTGAAAAATGCAAGCCAAGGTGGATGTTGTTGAAAGTTGTCTTGCATTAGCCTTCCCCAAATTCTCCTCCTAGACCTTAGAATTTAGCCTTCCCCAAATTCTCTTCCCCTCAGACTTTGGAATTTAGCCTTCCCCATTTCTTGTTCTCCTTTCCAAATTTCTCCTATAAAAGAGAGCTTGGGCTCCTCATTTCACCACATCACAACAACAAGAAGCTTAGAGAAGCAAAGAGAGTTAGAGAATGAGAAACTCAGTTATAACATTCTGAGAGAGTGTGTGTGTAGAGAGAAAAAAACAGTTAGTTTATTTCTCAATAAAGAGTTTGTAATCTCTATATTATTTTCATAATGAATTTTTGAGATCTCTCTCCCGTGATTTTTCCCAATTGGGTTTCGACATAAAATTCTTGTGTTATTATTTTATATCTCATACAGTAGCGTGTTTGTATTTATCTTAATGTATTTGTGTGAGCCTAATTTCTCAACAGTATCTAAAGATACTTTTTTTGTCCATAAAAGTACCATTTAGGGTGTCCACTAATCTAAAAAAAATAATAATTACTCATCACTTTATGTCATCTTATAGGGCTTTTAAGGATAAATTTGAATTTTTCTACTTTTTTTTCTCTGCTGTACTATTTTTTAATATATGCGAAAAATATATTTTGCCCATTCTTTTGAGGACGAATGGAGTATATATATGTGTGTGCGTGTGTGTATATATAAATATATATAATCAATTAGTGAGTTCATGTTAAGACGAGAAGTTCTTGAAAAAGATTAAAAACCAGATGAGTTATCTTTTACAATAGTGTTTTACTTATTAAAGAATAGATACTAAAAATAGTTACTAAATAATGTGTATGTTTGTAGTTGGTTATAACTAATCATTGGGCCTACCCATGAATAGTTGTTCTTCAATTAATTAAAAGTTGACACTTCATTTTGTAATCTATTTTTTATAAAAGTTTTTTTTGTAAGTGTAACATTACTCTATTTTTTTAATTGCGTTAAGACTTGATTGTTGTTGTAGGTTTTTTAACTTTGTTATTTTCATTTATGATATTCTTGTAGTTAATGTTGGATTGTAAATTAGGAGGTGAATGTAAATTTTAAGTAGATTTGTCAAAAGCTGTGATGCCCCCAAATTCGGGTACCTTCAAACCCTCGATATGGTGCTACATGGTGCTACAACATACATATATATTTAACTATATATCTTAACAACATAAATGTAACTATTAATTTTACATCATATTACAACTTTATCCCAAGTTTCTATAACCATTACATTCTTGGTTCTGTCATATTATTATTCATTAAAAAAATAATACTATACTATTACATGATAATCTACTTATCCATCTTCGTCTTTCCTTGATCCTTATCGGATCATTCAATCCATTTGGCCTTAGCTGAAATCATATAATTTAAGCAAGGTATGGGCATTAAATTGCCCACTAAGTTTAACATTTCTACAACAACAAAATCAAGAATCATATAATTTATCTTCAATCACTGAACAAATAGTTATGAAGTACTATGAATAACAAAATAACACTTTTCTTTTCTTTAAAACATTTCCAGATGACGTATCAGTCATTTAAAATTTTGAGTTAGTCATAAGACCATGAACATTCTTTTCTTTCTTTTTATGAAAAGGACAACCCAACACTAAGACCATAAGTCCAATATATCTTACGAGCATTTCTAGGTGATCAGTCTATAGTACTCTATGTTGATCAACATTCATCCGTTAAACGTATTTACGTTTAATTTGTGGCACCTTTCGTAGTCGATATACGACTAAAAACATTTCGTTTATTCTTCCTCAGGCTTACCTTTGAATCTTTAGCAAGAATAATATTTTGAAAGGCTTATAGTTAAATCAACAAAACATTAACATCCTTCTAGCCGAATCAAATGGCATCGACACTTTCTTAAACATTTCATGGCATAACATGCTTGAACTCTTGTACAAATACTAAAAGATTTGTATAAGTTTAGAATACACATATTCGTGGAAGAATTCTGTATACATTTATTATCATATCATATATCTTTATATAAACAAAATCAAATGAAGTAACAACTTGTTTAACATAAAGTGTCGACGCCGAGAAAATTTCCAAATCCTGGAGTTTGGTTCTCTACCCTTTATGTTTTCTATATTTATGATTTGTTTGATCTGAAGGGTGAGATTTCTAGGAAAAGATCGACATATAATGTCGAAGATTTAAAAAAGATTGATTTTAATTGGTCCGAATTAGACAGAGCCACCAGTTGATATGAGTTAAATGGTTGTATCAACTCAACCGAGTTTTGAAAGGTTTTACAATATGGCCCAATATTGGACTCTATTTAATTGGACTTGGAAACCGAGATTCATAGAGTTCGGGGGCTTGATTAAGTGGGGGGATGGTGTTAGGCACCCCCCCCCCCCCCCGACTTCCATGAAACACGGTTATCGCGCTTTTTGTTCCCTAGTTTGTGTGTATGTGTGTGTGCATTGTAGTTAATTGGGCCTAAGTGCTTTATTTGAAAGTAGTGTTATGCCTCTTTTGCACCTATATACAAAGGGTTTGACTTGTATAAAAGTTCAATTTTAATACAAGGCATATAAAGTGATGTTTTGAAAATATGTTTTCAAACCCTTATGCTCACATAGTAATTGAGGCCTTTGATACTTCCATTTTATTCTGTATTCGGCTTATTCTGATTTTATTCTTGAGATGCAAAGCATCTTCGACAAAGTACTAGAAAGAAAACTAGATCTGTACAGATCTTAGCCATTCTAGCTTCCAAGTTTAAGTTTCAGAACTTTTGAACCGGTTAAAAGCTAGATCTGTCTAGATCAAGTACAGATCTAGTCAATAAAGCTTAAATATTAACTATTTACAAGAAATGAATGGTTAAAAAGCTAGATCTGTGCCATATAGAGGCAGATCTGTATTTATATAGTACTTATATATAGCGTAAAGCAAGAAAAAGCAACAAATCTAAAGAGATCTTACAGCCTTGCACGAGATTGGCTATTGAACAACTTTTGGCACCTCTAAACTCAATTTTCATTGATTAAAACTTGATATGTTGTAGTATATATGTATAAAAGTGTTTACAGAGAAGATTTAAAGGTTTAGAAATAAGATTTGAGCTGTTTTACACTGCAGAGGCCAAATTTCTCTCTCAAGAACCCTTCTCTCTCTTTTCTCTTTTCCTACAAGTTGATGGGGGGCTGATATTTAAAGACCGGGCTTCCATAGGTAGACCTGCGGTTTCTGCAAGTATACCTCCGGAAGTTCCCTGGTGGTCCTCGTCGCCTCAAAGTACGTGCAATTTAACTGACAAGTAGTTCACTGAAACACTTATAACTTGCAATCTAGGAATTCGATGGAGATATGTTATACCATTCCGGAAAGCTCTTTTTGAGAGCTATACAAGGATATAGGGCTTGACATTTTTGGAATTTGGTAATATGGGTTCATGATCGAAATGACATCTTTGGGTCTTCGCAGGCAGATCGTTGAGCTGTTTTGCGTAGTTTATGCTCGAAAGTGCTGCAATGTCTCTTTATGACCCTATTTGCAGCTGTATTGGAGTTTTTGATGTTGACTTGTCAAAATGACATTTTTTCCCTTCCAGGAGTTGTCTCCAAGGTTGACGGAGCTTTTAGCTGTCCTTCGGGGTTGTCTCTAAGGTTTGATTGCTGCTAACTTTTCTTTTCCTTAGGGTTGATCTCTAAGGTTGATTTAATGTTCCATGGGGATCTCTCCATGATTAGATTTGATGTTGTATTCCTCCAGGGTTATCTTTGGAGTGTGAAAAAGATGTTTTTGCCCTCATGCATAGTTAGTAACAGGAAAATGAAATTTCGAGTGTCTATAGATGGCCCTCTTTATCATGTTTATGCAATGCAATGAAATGGAATGAACATGATAAAGATTACTAGATACTTGAAATATGACAAGGTATATTTAATGATGCAAATCGCAATGTAATGAATGTTACGATGAATGCTTTCGCAAATTGCACTTCGTAAATTGCAAATCGCATTTTGCACTTCGTACTTCGTATTTGGCCAATCGCACATTGAACCTCGCATATCGCACTTCGCACTCGCAAATTGCTCTACCATTACCGGTTATTGTTGATGCCTATGCTGGTGTTGGCTCCAACGGTTTGATTTTTGTCGGTGTTGCCAATGATTGTTTGATGAAGATAAATTGAGATGTTTTCTACATCTCTACTGGGGATGACGTTCTGAAATCACCGGACCTTCCCGATGTATACATTGGTAGTTTACAACGGTGCCTACCCTGCTGGTAATTAACAACATGCCTACCCTGCTGGTAGTTGACAACGGTGCCTACCTTGCTAGTTGTGCTTATGCTGCTGGTAGTTAGTTCCTACCCTGCTGGTAGTTGACAATGGTTGATCATTGGACTATCTTGAAGCCTTCTCGAACGATAGTTTTCAACACTGAAATTTTTTTCTCAATTCTGGGCATTTAATGTGTATGCATATTTAACTCTACTGAGGATGCGTACTAAACTTTTTAATGGAGACGTGCACTGATATAGCGCGATTGCACATGTACAGACCATGCATGATGCGATGATCTTAGGAGTCAATTGTCCTAGGTTGATGCCCATGCTTAATTTACCTGACTAGATGTAAAAACATACCTCACCATTTCTGAGGCAATTTGGAGTTGCTTTTAGCTGTTGGGTGCTTGTGCCCCATTTCCTTATGCTTTTTATTCGTGACCCGACTGGACTGATGACCTGTGTACCGCTGACGTCCCTGGAGGGTACGACCCATTCTTTCACTGCCCATATTTGACCTTCAATGTAGAGGCCTCGACTTGTGAGGACTTGGCGCGTGTTGACATGTTTAATGATGAAGATTTCATTTGCTAGACCTTTTGTCAGTCATGCGTCTATTTTTGAGTTAAGGACTCCCTTGAGAATTTTGTCCTTCTTTTGTTGGGGCAAGCTTATGTTGCCGTGATTTCTTTCAGGAGTTCTCCCCTTTCTTTTGATGAGAGGCTTGATCCTGCCTCAGAGTCCTTCCATTTCTTGGAATCAGAAAATGCCCCAGCTCTTTCACACATTGTTATCGGGGATTCATATGATCTTTGTTGACCAAGTCGAGAGTGAGAAATATCTTGCACATCAATCAAATAACAGAATGCGCAAAAGATTGACGGTTTGGGTCGTCAGGATTAGTAGAATCTTGTGAATGAGGCATTTGAAGTTAAAGTTTATGAAATTGAATAAGTTATGAAATCGCAAGGAAATTTTAAGCATCCATGGTTATTGTTCATGGGTAGGATCAGATTCAAAAGGCTTATCTCTCTTTATCAGAGATACTTCATCTTCGCTCTAGACGTTCTTCTTCGCAGACTTGATTTCATTTGACATGTGCACTATGAGTGACGCAACTCTTAGCAGAGGTTTCATTTTCATGATTTGGAAATTTTTCTTTTTCTTTCGCTTTACTTGTCTCATTTTCTTAGGCTATTCAGAGTTACCCATTTAACGAGTTTTGGACCAATGACTCCTAAACCAGACGGTTTTAGGGCAGTAGGTGTTAACACATCCCTTCGGGTTTACTGGCTCGAGTAACAAAGGCCACACTTTGAGACAAGTCAGGCAGTCACTCTATTTGCTCCTCACCTGAGCTCATGCAAGGTCTGTTTTCTTAGGCTGAAATCACCCATGTAGCGAGCGTTGGGCCGGTGACTCCCAAACCAGACGACTTTAGGGTACCAGGTGTAAAGACACCCTTTAGACTTAATAACTCGAGTAACCTAGGCCACGATTCGAGACATTAGGCTGGCGACTTATCTTTTATCTTTTCATTAATTGCCATTATTCTCGCCATAACTCATACCCCACAACTAAGAGTCAGGTCAATCGCAATATGCAGGCATGCATATGAGGTCAAGTTTGTTCCAAAAAGCGCTTTAAACTAGGATGTAGTGCCTAATCAAAAGGTTGAATTATATTTATTCTCTGATCATTCCCGTAATTCTTGCTCCATAGATGCTAATGCATGTAAATAAAGACTTAAAGCGAATAAATAAATGAAAGACTCGTACCTCACATGTGGATTAAGCAAATTTTGATTGGAAAAGACCAAATGATCGTACCAGATCGCCGGTGAGATGATTTGAAGGTGTAAGGACTGGGAATTTTAAACGACTATATTTTTACGAATGAATTTTTTTATTTTATTAATTATTATTATTATTAGTATCCGTAAAATTTTGGAATATATACGATATGGATTAAGTAGGTTAATCAATTTAATTTTATAAGTTGACTAAGAATGAAAGTTAAGACGGATATGGTTCAAAACCCTAATTTGGATTTTCAATAAGGATTTGAAAATTAATATAATATTAATTGTATTTCAGTATGATATGTATGTAGAGTATGTGAGTAATGTTAATTGTTGATCAGTTATATCATAGCATTAGAAAACCTAATATTAAATGGCTAAACCCTAATTTGGAATTCAAATAGGAATTTAAATAGTAATACAATTATAATTTAAATTGTATTTAAGAATGATAAGTAATCATGTTTATGTGATTAAGGATAAATGTTATTGGTTATAAACCTAATTAGGGAAACCCTAATGATTAGTTAGTAACCTTAATTCCAGATTTGGAAACCCTAAATGCGATAACCTTAAATCCTAATTTTCAGACCCTAATGGTAATTAGCAAACCCTAATGGTGATTATCTAACCCTAAGGGTTAAAGTTTAAGGGAAACATATGAAATGACCAAACTATCCTTAAAATTATGTGGAAAATGACCAAAATACCCTTTTGTATGCAAAATGACCAAAATACCCTTTACTTATGTTTTAAGTAAAGGAAATGTACAAATCTAGTGACTCGCCACATCTAAGATTTCCATGTGCTTAATATCTTCTCCAATCAGCCAAATCTTGCCACCTACACCATCCATATACATTGAATCAAAAACTTAGAAGAATAAAGTAAGAAAAATCCTTTACTTTTGCTTCTAAGCTTAGCCAACTCTCTCTCTCTCTCCTAGACCACGAAATTTCTTAAGGAAATCAGTGATGAGTTAAGTAAGATTCATCCTATAACTAATCCAAGATCAGATCAAAGGGCAGAAATCAAATGATTGCATAAAAAGGTATAAACCCTAACCCTAGTTTAGATCTTGTATGCTTAGGTAAATTTTGTGTTTTAATGTTTATATATGTGCTATAAAATGTTATTTGATGATCTATTATGATAAATCATGGATCTATAACATTTAAATGCATGAAAATCAAGATTTAAGAAACTGCTAAGAACCCTAAAAATGAGGTCTGACAGTCAAATGTCAGAGCCTCTAGATCATTTTTTGTTAATTGTTTGAGGTTGTAAGTGTATCACTAATATAGTATGCCATGAAGAGACTAGACTGTAAGTGGAATCAAGTCCATGGCATGTCTAGATCTCAAGTTATTAATGGTCAAACATGATTGACCAGTCATGAAAAACTAGTTCTGGAAAACCCAGAATTTGTTTGATAAGGTTTTGCAGAGCTTAGATATCTCATTTGTTAAGTTGTTAAGCCATGAAAGTGTATAACTTTTATACTCTCACATATGGAATACCAAACTATGACACTAGAACACCTAGATCATGACCAAAATCAAAGTTATTAATGGTCAAATATGGGTTGACCAACTGGCAAGGATGAGTTTCTAGAAATTTCAAAAATCTTCAAGAACAAGTTCTGGCAGGTACTTTGACCAAGCCAGATCTTGCTTCTGTTATGTTGTTAAGCTTGACAAGTGTAACACTTTTGAACATTGATATGTATACCACAAAATTGTGACACTGGATTACCTAAACTATGCCCAGAATCCAAGTTATTAAAGCCTCAACTTGACCCCTCACATTGTCTGCATTTTTTGGAAATTCCAGAAAATGAAGAACAAGTCTGAGAACATCTTTGATCCTTTATATCTTCTTCATATGGTATAGTTAGACCCAGAAATTGATATAGACTTGTAGTATTACATTAGTAGAACACCATTGATACACTTTCATGCCCAAAAACATCATCAGATCAAAATTATTAATGGTCAAAGTAACTCCAGGGCATTGATCATGGCTGATCTTCGTTGATGAAGAACACTTATCTTGACTGATTTTGTCACTAAAAACTCTTTAGCGACACTTTTAATGAAAATTTATTTATTTAATTTAAATAAATAGAAAATAATTATTAAAAATTCATAAATTAGTTTTAAAAATTATTTTAAGTTATGAAAATTAACTTTTAATATTTTGACATAAATTTCATTAGTATTTTAATTTATTTAAATATTAATGATATTAAATTTATTTAATAATTATATTAAATAAATTAGTTAAAAATAATTTAATATATTAAAATCATTTTAAATGATATTAAAGTATTAAAAATATTTGAAGTTATAATAAATGACTTTTAATATTTTGAGATAAATTTAATTAATAATTTAATATTAATGATAATAAATTTATTTAATAAATATATTAAATAAATTATTTAAAAATGATTTTAATGTTTTAAAATCATTTAAAAATGATATAAAGGTTTTAAAAATAATTTAAGTTATAATAAATAACTTTAAATATTTTGACATGAAATAAATTAATATTTTAGTATTAATGGTAATTATTTAAAATAATTTTAATACTTTAAAAATCATTTGAAAGTGATATTAATGTTTTAAAAATATTTTAAGTTATAATAAATAACTTTTAATGTTTTGATAAAGGATTTCATTAATATTTTAAACTATTTAAATATTAATGATAATGGGATTAGTTAGTAATTAAATTATTTAAAAATGATATTAATGTTTGAAAAATCATGGTAAATGATAGTAATTATTTAAAAATTATTATGAGCTTCCAAAAAATATTATAAATGATAAATAAATTATTTAAAATAATATTGAAGCTTTTAAATAGAGTTTAATTAAAAATAAACTCGATAATTGTCCGATAAAGCAATCCGGACACCAAATTGATACTAAAATCAACCTAGACTTATATATTTTGACCTGATAAGTAGTTGTATATGTTCTAATGACTGATATAAATGTGTGACAATGTGCTTAAGCTATATGATGACTGCAAATAGCAGTATTATGTGTTATAATGTATTATTCTAATTGAAAGAATAATCTTATTAATGATAGGTCTTTGTATAAAAGATAGAACTATATTGCATAGCAGTAAGCAGCAATCAAGGCAATTATCTAAACTTTACGCACTACTTTTATATTATGCAAACAGGTATATGTTTATGCAAGTTTCTATACTCTTATATTGTGCAAGTATCTTAACCTTTGCATTTACTTTATGCCATGGATCTTTGTAAGCAAGTTTCTAAACTATATTTTTATTAAGCATATATCTGAACCTTTGTATTCATGTATGTTCTCGAATTCTATTCATTCATTGTTTACCAGTATACTATAACTATCTTCATTTGATCCATATATGATCAAGATTTATTCTGTTCTTTATGAGCTAAATTTGATTATGCAAGTGTCCTCACTTGGATAAATTGTTATATTTGAACAAGTGTTGATACATACTATTGAATTTCAGTATTTATACATTATTAAAAGTTGTCTAAGCTATTTGACTCGGCTAGACACAGTTTGAAATATATCGTTGAACATGATGGTTTATGATAGAGTCGTCCAACTGAATTACTTTGGTTTGGACTCTAGACTGAGTATGAACGTCCCGAAATGGGAAACTTTTATGCGCCAAAGGCGGTTATGATGAACACATACGTCGTTCTAGCATGTAGTGTTGATCAATACAGGGCATAACGGGCTGATCACCCTCCGTGCCCGTAAGTCATGATGGTTTACAGATAAATTTATGTACAAACCTTTTCAAAAATTGAAAAGGAAAGTTCATGGTCTCTTGACCGCTCAGCATTCATAGCTAGTACGTAGTTTCAAAAATGTAAATGATTGGATATGTTGACCAGTATTATTTCAGTTCACTTCATAATAATTGATTCGTTGTAGAAGTAACTAGTGCGGATAAAATATGAAAATTAAAAGAGGATTGGATTGCCTCCCAATTAGCGCTTGATTTTAAGTCGTTCAGCCTGACTACTCCCTATTTATGGTGCATCGGATAATGTAATTATGATGACATCCGTGTAGGATTTGCCACCCCAATAATGCTTCAACCGTTGATCGTTGATCTTGAACGTATCCAATGGGTTTTTACTATAGAGTTCAACAGCGCCATGTGAAAAAACTCTTTTAACGGTGAATGGACCCGACCACCTTGATTTTAACTTTCCCGGGAACAACCTCAACCTTGAATTGAAAAGTAGTACTAATTGCCCTGGTTCGAACATTTTGTGCATGATTTTCTGGTCGTGCCATTTCTTGACCTTTTCTTTGTATAGCTTAGAGTTCTCATAAGCTTGAAGTCTGAATTCATCAAGCTCGTTTAATTGCAGTAGTCTCTTTTCACCCACAGCTGCTTGATCGAAGTTAAGTTTTTGAATCGCCCAATGAGGGCCTAGTCTTTGTAATTTCGACCTAAGTGACAAGCTTTCCCATAGACCAATTGATATGGTGACATACCAATTGGTGTTTTGTACGCAATTCGGTAGGCCCATAGTGCATCGTCCAACTGGAGAGACCAATCCTTTCTATTTAGGTTCACCACCTTTTCCAAGATTCTTTTCACCTCCCTGTTTGAAACTTCAGCTTGTCCATTTGTTTGGGGATGATATGTTGTTGCCACCTTATGGTTGACCCCATACTTCGCTAAGGGAGCTATAAATGATCTGTTGCAGAAGTGACTACCTTCATCACTTATGATAGCTCTTGGCGTGCCAAATCTCGTAAATATATTCTTTTGCAAAAATTTTAGGACCACTTTGGCATCATTAGTTGGGAGTGCTGCAACTTCGACCCATTTTGATACGTAGTCAACTGCAAGCAATATGTACTGATTACCGAATGATGAGGGAAATGGCCCCATAAAATCAATGCCCCAAACGTCAAAAATTTCAACTTCCAAAATTGCTTGTAGTGGCATCTCATTCCTTTTCGATATATTGCCAACCCTTTGACATCTATCACAACTTTTAACAAACTGGTGGGCGTCCTTGAACAATGTAGGCTAATAAAACCCGACTTGAAGCACTTTTGCCACTGTTCGCTCACTACCATAATGTCCCTCGTACGCAGACGAATGACACTCATGAATTATACTATTTACCACTTGACGTCATGTAGGAATTTCTTCTGATGATGATGAGTAAGATCAGGGGGAAGGATGTTTCTCACTAGATAGTTGGCAAAGTCCGCGTACCATGGAAATTCCGTATTGATCTCAAACAGCTGCTCATCCAGAAATGATTCATTAATTAAACATCTGTCCTCTTCCTTTTTCCCCTAATTTTCCAGCCTTGACAAATGATCCGCAACTTGATTCTTCGTACCCTTTCTATCTTTTATTTCTAAATAAAATTCCTATAGAAGAAGAATCCATCTAATAAGGCGTGGTTTAGTATCTTTTTTCGAAATTAAGTACCGAATAGTCGAGTGATCCATGTTGACTATCACCTTTGTTCCGATCAAATAAGCACAGGATTTATCGAAGGCATATATATTACTGCAAGTAATTCTTTTTTCGTAGTTGTGTAATTCATTTGAGTTTTCGTAAGTATTTTACTTGCATAGTATATGGCATGAAATACCTTCTCTCGGTGTTGACCCAAAATAGCCCCAACCGCATAGTCGCTCGCATCACACATTAACTCGAAAGGCATATTCCAATCTGGTGCGACGATTACGGGAGCTGAAGTCAATTTCTTCTTCAATAATTCGAATGCCAATTTACACTCCTCATCAAACTTAAAAACAGAATCTTTCTCTAAAAGACTGCATAAAGGTTTTGCAATTTTAGAGAAGTCTTTTATAAATCGTTTATAAAACCCGGCATGTCCCAAGAAACTTCGAATTCCCTTAACTGAACTTGGTGGAGGAAGTTTTTCAATCATTTCCAGCTTCGCCTTATCAACCTCTAATCTGTGAGCCGAGACCTTGTGCCCCAAAATTATACCTTCCTCAACCATGAAGTGGCATTTTTCCCAGTTAAGTACAAGATTCATGTTCGTGCATCTTTGTAACACCATCACTAAATTCTCTAGACAAGCATCAAAGTTGTTTCCATAGACAGAAAAATTGTCCATAAAGACTTCCACATTTTTCTCCACCATGTCTGAGAAAATGGCTATCATACACCGTTGGAAAGTAGTTGGTGCATTACATAAGCCGAACGACATTCTCCTAAATGCAAATGTGCCATATGGGCATGTGAAAGTAGTCTTCTCTTGGTCTTCAAGGGCAATGACAATCTGATTATAACCTGAATATCCATCCAAAAAGCAGTAGTACTCGTGTCCCGCTAATCTGTCTAACATTTGATCAATAAAGGGCAAAGGGAAATAATCTTTGTGGGTTGCCTTATTTAATTTCATGTAGTCCATGCAAACCCTCCAACCAGTCACTATCCTTGTCGAAATTAGCTCGTTGTCTTCATTTTGTACCACGGTTATTCCTCCCTTTTTCGGTACACATTAAACCGGACTGACCCACTTACTGTCAGAAATTGGATAGATGATACCCGCGTCCAACCATTTCAATATTTCCTTCTTCACTACTTCTTTCATGATTGGGTTGAGTCATCTCTGTTGCTCCACTGTCAGTTTTGCATCGTCTTCCATCAGAATTTTGTGCATGCAAAAGGATGCGTTGATTCCCGTGATATCCGCGATTGTCCATGTGACGCCCCCAAAATAGGTATACGCCACCCATCTTGAGTCTTCAGATACATGGTATAAAATTTAAATGCAAACTTAAATATACAACATGAGCTGTGAGTTTTAATACAAATATTGTCTTCTAGACAGTATTCAAACTCAAAAATTCTCATATATACTGTGAGTTTCAATACAAATATTATTACGTATATAATACGACAATATTTATATTTAAATTATTACAATGCCATATAAAGTACAGCAGCAAATATATCAAGTCCCCGAAGGGACACAAGAAGATTTTTGTTCTCCTCATTCTAATGAAGTGCACCTTTGATGTTTTCAAATTCTGATTCACCTCACCCTATTATTGTTCACCAAAATTAAATATCAAATGATGTATAAAATATGTCACACACATTTTAAGTTCTCAATGTGATTATTATGCCACACCGTTTTATAATTTGATTAGGCTTGTGACTAATTCGTATCACCACTTTATACCCATGTTCTCTCTGTTAGTCCCAGCTACCCTTTTATTACCTGAAAGGGGTGGTGAAGTAAAAGGGTGAGCTCAACTAGCTTAGTAAGAAATATTATGACTAAGATAATGCAGAACAAATTATCCTTAGTCTTCAACAGTATAACAACTGATAGAATATAATAGACAACAAGTTTTAGATCAATAACTGCAGCGGAATAAGCAATCCATTAGAAGAGTCAAGTAGAACATAATGTCTACTATCTCCTCTAGATTAAAATTCCATCGTTAATACTTCATTCATGTAATACTCATCAACAGTTCTTTGCTATACTCAAGACAAAGAGAACTCTCATCACCTGTCTTCACCTGAACCTCCACATATTATAATTAAATCACAATTCATATTTATAATCAAGTAAATCAACAGTCCAACTTTGCACTACAGGCCAAAGATATACAACTGAAAAACCAATAACCAACAATCCATCTTTGCACTACAGGCCAAAGATATATAATTGTAAAACCAATAATGCTGAGACTCAGCTTAATAGTATCACGACCATGAATTATCCATGCACTACGGGCCAAGGATATTCGTGTTTTCAATTACGGTCATGATTATATCGAATAATCCCTGGTCATAATCATACCAAGTCCATCTATGCACTACACGGCCAAAAGATGACTTTTACCACATCATTTGTAACATTACTTAAATGATTATAATTTAATAATCCTCGTCATAATCATACCAAGTCCATCTATGCACTACTAGCCATAGATGACTTTTAACACAATATAAGCATGAGAATGATGACAATAATATAAAGAATCAATCAAATGAGATAAAGGATAAATATTAAAAACTTTAACAATATAATTTATCCAAAATTCAATAATGTCCAAATTGTCAACATGATCACCAATTACGGAGTAAAATTTAAAAATAATATTATATCAAAAATGATTTGAATAATATTTCAACAAATATTTAACGAAGATAATAACATTAATCATTATATTATAACCTCAATTTAATATTATTCATTATATAATAATATTAAATTCATTTACTAATATTATTAATCATTAATCAATGTTTTCATAACACCTTAATCCAAATGTTATCAATCACTTAATAATCTCATAATCTAATATTATTAATATTATAATAATATTTTAATCATTTCTTAAACTTATAAATAATTTATTTTAATTGTTTACACTTTACTAATTAATCCATTTAATCGTCATAAAACGTCAAACTCATAAGATTTCATCACCAATAACCAAAACTCTCATCAAAAATCTGCATATACCTTATATAGGATTCTCAAGCCATAAAATCCTATTTTCCAATTTTCTTACTTCACATAACATATTTAATTCATTTACTCATAACTAGTCCATTTTCATGAAAAATATCAAATCAGTACAGACAAATTTTCTTTTTTTGGAATTAGTAGAATATAGTCCCATATTGAACATATATTTTTCTCGGAATTTTTAAAATTCATTTACTATTTTTCATTTGGCCAAAACTGCCGAATATTTAGACATTTATCATAAACTGTACGTTTGTCCAAAAATTTCGAAATTTACAGAGTATACTGCTATTATATACATGTACTCCCAATAAAAATTTCACCAATTTTGGAGTTAACCACAAGGAGTTATAAGGGTTTACTTTTTAAATAGTCTTTTTTCATAAAATTCATAACTCATAATCTATACATCCAAAAATCGCCATTTTTGGACACAATCTAGAAAACTCATCAAATTATCATTTCAAATTTTTCCAGAATTTTTGAAGGTCAAAAAAATTACGAAACTAAAAAACATAATAACCCTTACAATCCCTTACCTCAAAAGAGCAGTATTTCTGACTGGAATATCGGATGAAAAGCCGAAAGAAACTTGCACTGAAAAGCAACTCTCTGTGACAACCCGAATTTTTCATAAGTTATTAAAATATTTATTGAATTATATAAATATTTAATGGATATGTTTATTGTTGAATAAATATTTGTTTGTTGTTGAATTAATATTTATTTAATTTGATTTGATTTGATTTGGTTAATTATTTGTTTAATAAATAATTAATGGGTTAAGGAAATTAATTGTTATGAGATAATATTCTAATTTAATTTAATAATTAAGTTAGAGAATTTATAATAATTAAATGAATTATTATATTATTCAATAAATTGTTATTAGAATTAATTAAATTAAGTATGAAAACTTAATTAAATAAAGTGCGACAAATAACTATACTATAAAGGAGTTATTAAAATAAATTAAGTAGTTTAATTTAGTTTGTCAAACAAGGCTTAATATATTAATTCTTTAAAAATTAAAGGGTTTTGCCAAACAAAGCCTTATGGCTTTTGGAATTTCTAATTTTTGAATTTTAATAAAATAAATAAAATAAATAAAATAATAAATATAATATATTTATATTATATACGTTAGTTTTGTAACTATTATTTTATTAAGTTTGGCGTATTAAGGATTAACAGTTTTGGTTTTTCGCCTAAAAACTATGAGTTATTTTTTTTTATGCATTCTAGTTTGCTAGCCTAGAGATTACAGAGAGTTGAGAGAATTGTGAGAGAACTTAAGCAATTTCTGGCAATTTTAGCAAGGATTACAAGAGTTAGCAAGAATTGTCTGAGAAAATTGAAGGTATGTTATATAACCCTTAATATATATGCTACGGCATAATTTTTCATGAGTTTCACTGTGTATAAAATTCTTTATAAATTCTCCGTGAAGTTAAAATTCTCTTGAATTGTTGTATAAACTGAATAATTGCACTTGTAGGTAATTGTAATGCTAAAGTTTATGTTTAGATAAGGGATTGTACGCTAGTCTCGTTTAAAAAGGAAGAAATTATTTGCAGTTTATAGATGTTCAAAAATGACTGGTAAAAATACCAAATATTAATATAATGTAATTGTCTGTAATAGTTTGTTGGTGAATTAATGGTGAAATTGAACACTGAATATATTAACTTGGTAAGAAATGATGAGATTATAGTTGGAATGGACTAAGTTGATGAATAATAGGAATTTCAGTGTTAAACTTTGTCAAACAACGTCAATAATGGAGTTTGGTTTTAAAACAATGCTTTCAAGAATTTAAGTTTTCCAAAAATCGTTGTTTAGTTGTGTTAAACTAGTATATGTAGGCTTTGTAATGACTATGTGTAAATTACATAAATTATAAGTGTTAATTTAGATGTTATCAGTATTAATCAGTCCAGAATTTAGTTATTTTGTTCTTCGTGGTTGGGTTCTGAAAGTTTTGGCGCCCCAACGCTAAAATCTGCCTTGACTATGATTTTCGCCTCGGCACCAAAAATAGGCGAACTTACTTTTGATGCTTGAAATTGCGACCAAAGACTTAATTTCGTGCCCTAGCGCCACTATCTCGCGCCCCAACACTAGAATTGTGGTCTGGGTCGGACAGTTTTGACCTCCTGTAGTAAAATGGCCATAACCTTTTCATACAAACTCCAATTGAGGTGATTCAAGATGATCCAGAACAAGGACGACTAGACCTACAACTTTCATTCTTTATGTTTTTCAATTTGAGGTTGGGAACAGGGGTCAAAATGGTCATTTGTGGGAGTGATATATATTAGGAGGCAATCGGAGGGCGTCGGGAATGCACATATGCAAATGTAGTGTTTCAATTCAATTGAAATGAATATTATAAGATATGAAATGGATTTAATATAAAACCAATAAGTAGACCTAGCAAGACTTAAGCACTTGAATGAACTTTAAGTTTGATTAAAAAGAAATATAGTGAGTTATAAGTCTAAAGTTAGCACAATCAAATTGAACATTGTGTATTAATTAATAGGAAGGGTTATAGGATGTAGATTAAAGTTTATATTACAACTACTATGCATTGCTATGTGACTAATAGTTAATGTGAATGATTATATAATTGTGTAGGGCACGCGTGAAGTGCGAGATATCTGTAAGTTTTGTTAAACCATTGTTATTAGTAAACAACGATCAAGGCAAGTCTTTTCAGTTCCTATTTGCTATGTGAACTTGATGATTAACTATTTTAAATCTTTATTGCAAAGAGTATGATGTGTTATATATATATATATTGAAAGTATGAAATGTTAAAGTCAATTTATGACTATGTTGAATGATTAAAGCATGCTGATTGAATAAGGACTCAATCTTTATACTTGTTATATGAACTGTAGCATGTATGTTATATGTTGAGTATGTTATTATGTGCCATGTGATGCATGAAAACTGTTAGATTTTGTTGGGCTGTCGAGCTCAACCTTGCAAATAACCACTTTTGCAGGTTCAAGATTCAAGGTAAAATTATGTGTTACTTGAAAGACATGAATCAGATGTGATACTTGAAGATTTATACACTTTGGTTGTGTTATTATTATTTGAACCATGTTTAAGGTTTCGAATAATGTATTAATATCGAATTGTAATATTGTTTTGCGATGTAAACTATTGTAGTATTAAAATGATTCTAAGATATTTAGATGTAAAGGTTGAAGGTTTTGGGAACAAGGATAGTTTGTAATAGAAAATTTTAATTATTTCGCAAATTTCAATGGTTATATTATCGTTTAATGATGTAAAATTAGAGGTTGAATGTATTATTAACGACCGAAGTCGAGAATTAAATTGTATGAATTTTGGGGTCATTACAGTTGGTATCAAAGCTGTAGGTTATAAACCTTAGGTAGGAGTATCGTAAGCTATAACCTTAGACAAGGAAGGTGAAGATAATGAAAGAATAAGCTCAAGTAGAGTTTGAATAATAAGAAGTAATTTAAGAAAATTTTTAAAGAATGGATTAAAACATGCGTGAGAGGATTCAAAGAAGAATCTCGCAGAGTTATAATGAATATGAATGTGGGGTTACCCAACTCCAATAATATGGATGTAAGGTGATAATAAATAGGCAATGTCTATAAGAAGAGAATGATAAAGAAGTTAAAAATAAAAAGTTATATATAAGTATGGTACAATTGTACTCTTTAATAGTTGATGCACTACTAGAAAATCGACTTATAGCTACGGTCGGCGATCGTCGCTATAGGTCAAAAGACCGTCGCTAAAAGCCTATAGCGACGGTCACGATCGCCATCATAGATGTCGTTTATTAAAATTTTAGCGACGGTCTTTTTGGCTATATAGCGACGGTCACCGCAAATAATCGCTATAGTCAAGCCAAAATCAGAATATTTGAAAGTTATAGCTACTGATCGATGATGGTCGCTATAACCTTTTATATTTAAAAAATTAATTAATAATACAAATTTATTCAACAAACACAAATACAATATAAAATAAAATATAAAAATATTATATACATCATTTAAATTCATTCACATTACAACATTACAATATCATAGTTGAATAATACCAATACAATGAACCAAGTTGCTATATTACAATGGGGGCGGGGCTCTTGACAATGATTACATCACTTATAAGGGCTTTGCTATTCATACTCCTCATTGTAGAGAGATGAAAAATTTGAACTTAGAATCTGCATAGAATTTGATGAGAAGGAAAATTAAGCACACATTGGTGCATATTAGGAAAGAAGAAAATTCTTGGTCATCTATGATTATGTTTGCAACACACACGTTTACGATGCCTTTCAAATGGGTACTTTCTTGGATCTCCGAATGACAATGGTCGCATTCGGAGCCCAGCTATGGTAATAAGATCACAAATCTAGCAAATTGGCAAGCTCATTCGTTAGAAATTTCAGTAGAACATAGTATGAAAATGCTTTGAGGAACACATCAAAAGAAGAAAATCTCAACTTACCGAGGTTCTAATATTCTCAAATCCACCAAAAATTTTGGCGTATATGAAGCCATTGTTACTGCTTCAGTTGGTCGCAAAATACAATGCATTAAAGGCATAAGAAAGGACAAGTTGAGGTTTAAGCACCAATGCTGAAAAGCATAACACAGATAGGATGTTTGAATCACAAAAGTTTGGAAGAATAACATTCCCAAAAAACATAGCATGAAATAAAATTTAATGAATTGTCAAAATAAAAATTTAGAAATATTAATGCAATAGACGAACAAGCTGCTTTTGAGTTGCAACCAAATATTGATCATGGAAGCAAAATTTTCATTGAATTGTATATAATCAAAGGAATAGTTAAAAACAATCGCATCATAAAGAGTTGGCAGTATTTCGTTATTAATTCCAACAAAAGGACCTATACAAAGATTAAAACAAATGGGCTTGTAATTGATTTACTTTAGAGCAACAAAGTAAGATAAAGCAAATAATAAAACTTTATCTTAAAAATCTTAAAAACAATAAAAAGATTTTCTTACCTAAATATGGTCAATTTGTCACTAAAGAATCTCAATTCAAATACAAGCATTTACAAAAAAATGAATTTAACAAAAAGAACTATCTTTTCGGACACAAATTGAATTACATCCTGCGGTGTGAATAAAAGAAAAAAGGAATTACAAAGTACAGCGCGAACTCTTGGACTTCACAAACTGAGCTCCGGGTTTGGCATCCAAGCTTTACCTTACCCCTTAAAAATCATTGGGTTATACTCATCAACATCAATGACAAGAACCACAAGCGAAACCATCAACAAACAAAACTCAAATCTCGTGAATAATGAAAGCAAGTAGTCAAGCAAATATCTCATTATGTGATCAATAGAGGATTACTAGTACATTTTGTTAGAACTAAATCTACCATATGCGGTTAGAATATTACCTTCGTGCCATATTTACGATACGTTCGAACAAAGACTAGCGAGAAAGATCATATGAGATGAAAATATCAAATCACCACCCCATATAGCACACCCAGAGGAACCTGCAGATTTTGAAAATTAAATAAGCAAAATAAATACGAGTACTTGCACCCAGAAAAATATGCAAGGAAAGAAAAAAACTCACTAATTATGAAAACTTCTAGAAGGTTATCTAGTCGAGGCAGCATGGCAAACTTTGAACCCTATATGGTGCAGAATGAAACCTAAAAATTGTTAATTCATAATACCAACAAATTAAAATGAAATACCATTTGAACTTGCAATGTCTCATATATAAACATAAGCAATGTACCACATCATTACATCACGAGCTACAATACAATACAAGATGGTGTAATAAATATCTGCAGGTATTAAGTACCTCACGACAATGGTAATTTGGACCGAGGAAGTCGAGTAGAATAGAATGTTAGAATTCAAGAATTTGACAACCCCACATAAATAGAAATGGATATCGATGAACCACCTTACAATTCAACAATTCAAAAATGTTTCATGCAGCATCGATGAACGCTACTTCTTAGACTCTTCCCCACCTCTTCCCGGAGGACCCAAACCACCGCATCCACAAAAGCGAATAATATAATCTAGAAATAAATAATAAACCCAAAGAATACTACTAGCACAAAAAATGAAGTTAGAAAGAAAAGCCGTGAAGTGAAAGATCTAACGACCACTTACAACGAGATAAAGAAGCTGCGAGATATCACACAAGCATCTAAACCGACTTTTGACAATATCTCCACGAATGAACAAGAATCCTTCCAAGATCACTTCTAAAACATGAATATTGGACACTTGAACACGCCAACCAACAACAACGAATGGTGTATCACCACAACATCAAATTAAAAAACCCTTAACTCCCTAGCCAACTCCCTTAACTCAATTAAAAAACCCTAAGATTAATAAAAAGAACACCCTTAACTCAATTAACTCATTAAAACCCTCAATCAAACAATATAAATATAAAAAGAACACGAATAATAAAGGAATTGGGAGGTTATGTATCATTTGTAAACACCCTTAACTCAATTATATGCAATTGCAAGATAAACTAACAATTTTAAAACACATCTATACTTTAATAGGAACATACCAAACATATTTATTCAAAAACCAAATATATATCAAATTCTGAATTAGAGGTGTCAATCGAGATAATAAGAATATACAGATGGCACAATAGTATCCCAACTCGAGGCACTTCTTGACATACCGACATTCATTAAGGGCAAGTCTTGCTAGTTGACCATTTCCATTTTATATGGTCTGATAAACTCTCCAGCTTTGTTCAATAATTGCTAGACACAATTGACTGTTAGCCTTGACAGTATTTAGGGCTTGTTAGAGGGAGGAGAGAAATAGCATAACAACTAAGGGGTAAATAAAATTGAAAACCAAAAGAATGAAATTATACCTGCTCAAATAGCCAGTCAATATGATCCTTTCAAGCCGAACGGAGAGATGGAGTGAGAGCGAAGTCCCATGGACACAAGATCTGCAGAGCGACTCGGATCTGAGTGGTAGAGATGGAGTGAGAATCTTTGAAGATGTTGATCGAGTGGCTGAGATGTTAATCGACTGATTGAGATGTTGATTTGGGGGAAAGAACAGCAGAGATTTGTGACTGATAAAATGCCCACCCTTGAAACCCTCGTTATTATCTACGCCTCCCTTATGACCCTTATTAAAATCCCCAAAAAAAAATCCCTATACCGACGGCCAACTTTTGACCCTCGCAATAGACTACCTTCAGAGGCCTATAACGACGGTTCCGTGCCGACCGTCGCTATAGCTCGTCGCTATATATCGAATTTCTAGTAGTGATGTATGGTATCTGAGCTAAACGATTCCTTCATAGAGCAGAGGTATATACGAACTAGCAACTCGAAACCTAGTTTGTTGGTTGTTTGTGGGAAACCACTCAACGTATCATATTGAAACTATTAGAGACTCGATGTGTACCAAGTATAGAAAGTGGATACGTATGATGAAAATGTGGAACTTAAATGAAATGTTGAGCAATGTAAATGAAGTTAGAAATTCTTAAAAGAAGAATTGTTATATAAACAAGAGAATTTAAAGAAGAATCTTGAAGTGATATAAAGATAAGATATGGGAGTTGCCTAACTCCAATAGCCAAGATAACGAATAATGATGAATAGACAAAGCCTATAAGATTAAAAGCATAAATGAGATCGTAAATGATGAAAAAGGAAAGAAAGAGGATCGTAAAACAAAACGATCATGAGTGAAGAAAAGAATTTTAAGGGAGATGATTATAGAATAAGATCACGACGTGATCAGTTTAAGTTATAAAAGGAAGATGGTATGTAATGTTTGAATAATTATAGCTTGATGCTATGAAGTTAATGTACTATGATAAGTACGAGATAAACTCATGAGGAGTTATAGATAATGTGATACGAGGAATTCGTATCGAGCAAAGAGCAAGTTAAGAGCAAGTTAAGAGGAAGATAGAGTTAGGTGGGATTTCAATTGAGGACTCATGTGATGGCTAAGTTGTACAAACCTTTGTATGGGCGAGGGTTTTGTGCTTGCACTCAGTTTATCATATTGATAATCATTGGAATGTTGGTGTCACGCTATCAATGTATATGTCGTGAAAAGGTGATTCTTTTCTCATGTGTATATTTGATAGTTAGAAACTATTAAGATTAGTCAGATATTATTAAGATTAGGTGCGGTTCTTAAAACTAATGCATATAGTAAGTTCGTTACTCATAATAATATGGTATGTTTTGAACCTCTCAGCGAATGGACGTCTATGGTCTGACTAGGATAAGTTCTTAAACTCATATTATTGTGGCAAGTTCCTGAACTTCCAATGTGCGGTAAGTTTGATGAACTATACTGGGGGCATAGGAGGATGGTAAGTTTTTAATACAAGAATTTTTAGTATAAAGATTGAGATTAATGGAGAAAATTAGATATTCTAAATCTACTAGCTATGCTAGACTTTCGAAATTTATTAACTTCGTGCTGATGTTTGCACTTCTATTTTCTTGAAAAACATTGGATCAAATGATGAAACCAATGAGTTTTAAAAACAATACCGTTATTCGTATGTCTATGCTAATTGTTTCAGCTAGACAAAAATGATTTGAAATATATCAAAATGTATTTTTTTTATATCATCAATGCATCATGTAACCTGGTGCAGAGATGATAAAAACGATGGAGTCATCAATGCAGTATTACTTAGCGTTGGATGTGATCTATGGATTGTCAGCCCACTATGGTATGATGTAGTATAATAAAATCACCAAATGATGGAATCATCAAACGGACTGTAAATATAGTGCGGTATCATGACGTCATAAAACAATTTTGAGATTTCTTTAAGATATGAGATTATATATATGTATATGTATATTTTGATTAATGTCCGAATTGTTGTAGAAGTCTATGATATTTGATTCAGCTAGACGAATATTGAAAGATGTTCATGGAATTCAAGCGTTCTTTGTCAAACTATGCCAAACCAAATTGTTTTGGTGCGGATTCAGATGTTGAAAAGCTGAGGTGAACAACCTTATAAGAGGATATGTTTTCGGGGACAATGGTTCCGAGTGTAACGCATATAGTCATTACAAAACACTACGTTATGCATTGACGTAGTGTGTACAATAAATTCGCCACCTAGTGTATGCGTGTGGAGGTGTTTTTTCGTCTTTGTGATTGATAAACACTCTGGTTTGCGATGTGAAGGATTGAGTTGAAGCATTAGTAAACTGAGAATAGAGTTCACGGCCTTGTGACCCCTCAGCATGATTTGGAATCTTTGAAATTCCTGTTATTCATATCGCTTCCCAATTATTGAGCAATTGTGGAAGATTCTTATTATTCTGAAAGGTGAAAATGGAAAGGATGAGAAAATTAAGCAAAACATAATAATTTTAAAAAATAAAAAAAATTGAAACTCCAGAAAGAGGAGAAATGTGAAACTCTTAGAAGAAGAAGAGGTGAGGAATATGATGATCTTAGAAAGATCCTTAGAGAAAGAATTTGGTTGTAGAACCCAATAAATGAATAAAGTATTAACGTAAAATCTATTTTGATATATTGAATGGATAAAGATTAATAGATAAAATTTCAAGGACGAAATTCTTAGAAGAATGAGTGAATGTAATATCCCGAGTGTTTATGATAACGATCCTTAGCTAAGAAAATGAATGGGTTAAAGAGTATATAATACTCAAAATATAATTGAGTTCAAGTGAAAGTTATGAAATAAAGCCTAGAATTTATTAAAGTAATGAATGTAGTAGGAAATATAAAATTTATATTAAGGTAATGTGTTGAAGATATTCAACGATAATTTTTTTAAAAAGAGATTTGGTGAAAACCGAGTAAGGGAGGTTTCGTTGATTCCGAGAACGAAATCCTTATAAGGAGGAAAGGATGTGACAACCCGAATTTTTCATAAGTTATTAAAATAAGAATTTAATAATTGAAATTCTTATTGCGATGTGATTAATGTAACAATCCAGAATTTTAATTGTAATTATAAATATTTATTGAATTATATAAATATTTAATGGATATGTTTATTGTTGAATAAATATTTATTTAATTTGATTTGATTTGGTTAATTATTTGTTTAATAAATAATTAATGGGTTAAGAAATTAATTGTTATGAGATAATATTCTAATTTAATTTAATAATTAAGTTAGAGAATTTATAATGATTAAATGAATTATTATATTATTCAATAAATTGTTATTAGAATTAATTAAATTAAGTATGAAAACTTAATTAAATAAAGTGTGACAAATAACTATACTATAAAGGAGTTATTAAAATAAATTAAGGAGTTTAATTTAGTTTGCCAAACAAAGCTTAATATATTAATTCTTTAAAAATTAAAGGGTTTTGCCAAACAAAGCCTTATGGCTTTTGGAATTTCTAATTTTTGAATTTTAATAAAATAAATAAAATAATAAATATAATATATTTATATTATATACGTTAGTTTTATAATTTATTATTTTATTAAGTTTGGCGTATTAAGGATTAACGATTTTGGTTTTAAGCCTTAAAACTATCGGTTGTTTTTTTTATGCATTCTAGTTTGCTAGCCTTAGAGATTCTGAGAGAGTTGAGAGAATTGTGATAGAACTTAAGCAATTTACGCAATTTTAGCAAGAGATTACAAGAGTTAGCAAGAATTATGCGAGAAAATTGAAGGTATGTTATATAACCCTTAATATATATACTTCTGACATAATTTTTTCATGAGTTTCACTTTGTGTATAAAATTCTTTATAAATTCTCCGTGAAGTTAAAATTCTCTTGAATTGTTGTATAAACTGAATAATTGCACTTGTAGGTAATTGTAATGCTAAAGTTTATGTTTAGATAAGGGATTGTACGCTAGTCTCGTTTAAAAAGGAAGAAATTATTTGCAGTTTATAGATGTTCAAAAATGACTGGTAAAAATACCAAATATTAATATAATGTAATTGTCTGTAATAGTTTGTTGGTGAATTAATGGTGAAATTGAACACTGAATATATTAACTTGGTAAGAAATGATGAGATTATAGTTGGAATGGACTAAGTTGATGAATAATAGGAATTTCAGTGTTAAACTTTGTCAAACAACGTCAATAATGGAGTTTGGTTTTAAAACAATGCTTTCAAGAATTTAAGTTTTCCAAAAATCGTTGTTTAGTTGTGTTAAACTAGTATATGTAGGCTTTGTAATGACTATGTGTAAATTACATAAATTATAAGTGTTAATTTAGATGTTATCAGTATTAATCAGTCCAGAATTTAGTTATTTTGTTCTTCGTGGTTGGAGTTACGAAAAGTTTTGGCGCTTCTTTATGATTTTCACGCCTCAAAGCACCAAAAATAGGCGAACTTAAAATAATCTTTGAAATTCATGGCCCAGCACCGAATTTCGTGCCCCAGCGCCACTGTCTCACGACCCAACACTGGAATTGTGGTCTGGGTCGGACAGTTTTGACCTCCTGTAGTAAAATGGCCATAACCTTTTCATACAAACTCCGATTGAGGTGATTCAAGATGATCCGGAACAAGGACGACTAGACCTACAACTTTTGTTCTTTAAGTTTTTTAATGGTCAAAATGGTCATTTGTGGGACTGATATGTATTAGGAGGCAATCGGAGGGTGTCGGGAATGCACATATGCAAATGTAGTGCTCCTGACTATAAAAGATATTGTCCTAAGTTATAAAACATGAATATTAGTAAATATAATGATGCTTAACATTAATAAATGATGTATTAGATAAGTTGTATAAGTATACTAAGTACACACATGAGAGACGAATCGGGCGTATGACGAATGAACATCGAAACGCTGTGCCAAGTGTTAATGAACTTAAAAAGTGTTTCAATTCAATTGAAATGAATATTATAATATATGAAATGGATTTAATATAAAACCAATAAGTAGTCCTAGCAAGCCTTAAGCACTTGAATGAACTTCGAGTTTGACTAAGAAGAAATATAGTGAGTTATAAGTCTAAAGTTAACACAATCAAATTGAACATTGTGTATTGATTAATAGGAAGGGTTATAGGATATAGATTAAAGTTTATATTACAACTACTATACATTGCTATGTGACTAATAGTTAATGTGAATGATTATATAATTGTGTAGGGCACGTGAAGTGCAGATATCTTTAAGCTGTTAAACTGTTATTAGTAAACAACGATCAAGGCAAGTCTTTCAGTTCCTATTTGCTATGTGAACTTGATGATTAACTATTTGAAATCTTTATTGCAAAGGGCATGATGTGTTATATATATATTGAAAGTATGAAATGTTAAAGTCAATTTATGACTATGTTGAATGATTAAAGCATGTTGATTGAGTAAGGACTCAATCTTTATACTTGTTATATGAATTGTAGCATGTATGTTATATGTTGAGTATGTTATTATATGCTATGTGATGCATAAAAACTGTTAGATTTCGCTGGGCTGTCGAGCTCAACCTTGCAAATAACCACTTTTGCAGGTTTAAGATTCAAGGTAAAATTATGTGTTACTTGAAAGACATGAATCAGATGTGATACTTGAAGAATTATACACTTTGGTTGTGTTATTATTATTTAAACCATGTTTAAGGTTTCGAATAATGTATTAATGTCGAATTGTAATATTATTTTGCGATGTAAACTATTGTAGTATTAAAATGATTCTGAGATATTTAGATGTAAAAGTTGAAGGTTTTGGGAACAAGGATAATTTGTAATAGAAAATTTTAATTATTCCGCAAATTTCAACGGTTGTATTATCGTTTAATGATGTAAAATTAGAGGTTGAATGTATTATTAACGACCAAAGTCGAGAATTAAATTGTATGAATTTTGGGGTCGTTACACTCTCAAAGTATCTAAATACTCACAAAAATACACTCGATAATATAGAGAGAGAAAACTTATGTTTCTGGTGTGATTTTCAATTCTAACTTAAGCGCCTATTTATAGGTAAATGCTAGAACGCCAAAGGAGACTAAATAATAAAATATTATTATTATTATTATTATTAATTTTCTCCTACGCAAGCCACCATCAAAGACCAACCATCTCATTTGAAATAATTTGGCAGCCCACATGTTTAAAACAATAGTGGGTCCCACCCCTAAATTTAATAAAAATTATTTTATTTTTTAAAACTTCAGTAATTCATAGAAAATAGCCCGTTTATCAGAAAAATACAAATTTTATGTCCATTCCATACGAAATCGAATTCTCTACAACTTTGTAGCTTTAAGTTTTTCTAAATTCCAGATAGAAAATATCTGAAATCCACAAACGGATGATTTTTAACACCTTTTAAAATTCATAACAAATCAACCGTTAATTTTTAACGGTTCAAAATTTGTGGACATATACTCAACTTAAATATGTATAACATATCCAAAAATCACAACGATTCAACGATCGGATTAAAATTATAACTCACGCAATAGAGCTTTAAGAACACCAATTTGATCTTTTAATACCTCCAATCTGACAAAATACTAATAAAACACCTCAACAATAATTCCTTCATTTATAACCACATAAATAAATCTATCATTTATATCTGCATCAAATAAATATTTTCTTTATCATATAAATAAATAATTTATTATTCACAAATAATATTACAGAATCACAATAATGATAACTAGGCAGTTCTCAGGAAAGAGGGGGCTTTCCGATAAGGATTTCTCCTTACTGGCGCGCAATTAGGTGACCAAACATCTCCTTGACAGAATTTTCTAGACATTGTCAATAATTAGACCTGGAAAACGGGCCCAAAACCATGGGTAAAATTCGGTCCGCCATAGCGGGCTTTGGTAATATAGTTTTTAGCCTACAATCCGGACCTTTTAGCGTCTTACCATGAACTTCCATGAACTTTGGGCTTACATTTTTTGATCCGTGAAAACCCGAGTCGTTTTGGCCTTTATTACCATCCTTACCTTGCATGGTTGCCACATCTATCAATAATGCTATCTAATAATATTATTCAAATAATATGAATTATTGATCTGATAATGGAAAATACTGTGTTGTGACAATTATTGAAATAACAATAATATAAAATACCAACGCAGCAATTAGTGAATCAATAAAATAAAATATTGAAGAGTAATTACTGTAACAATTATTGAGTAGTGCCTTCATACGTAAGAATTAATAATTCAATAATATTGTGCAATCTGGTATGCTTCTGAGTGCAACCATGCGTATTCTTGTATTTTAAGCACCGGTATTCCAACGATTGTTAATTCAGAATAACTACTGGCAAAGTCATTTATAAAAACTCATACTTGTCATTTTCTTCATCCGACAGTTATTATGTTATGGGGCCCACAAATGGTTGCGCCTTCGTACGAATATTCCCCGATAACAAGAATATTTCACGACCAAACGAATATTCCCTGTCAAAAATGAGTATTTTATAACCACTTGCGTATTTTATAAACTTTACATATACCACCCTTAACTTTAATTTTTTATCAATTTAACCATTAACTGAATAATAATTATAAGAAAAATTGAATACTTTTATTTCATAAAATTCAGGGTCTTACAGTCCATCCTATAGCCAATTTATGTTACCTAAACACCCTTAACAACTTTTCTTCCTGCAATTAGTTAAGTGCAGCAGAAATAATAACATGTAAAGAATTAGAAGTGCCTAAATACGCATACCTGAGGTGTTTAGGTAGTGGCTTTAGCTCAAGAGAAGGTGGCTCCTCCAATGATGGTTTCATTCTGGTTGTGGATCTTTCCTCCAAGTGCAATGGTTCAAATGGTGCTTTAAATTTGCTAACTCGTGGCAAGGAGTCTAGTATCTGCAAGTAATCTATAAATTCTGGATCATCTAACTCTTCATCTCCCAATAGTGTCATTTCCAATGGATCGTTGCCCAAACTTTTACCCATGTCTTCACTGATTATCTGGTCAATGATATCCATCTTGAAACACTCTTCTTCAACCGTAGGGAATTTCATGGCCTTAAACACATTAAATTTTACTTCTTGATCTTGGACCCTCATAGTTAGTTCACCTTTTTGTACATCGATGAGTGTCCTACCCGTAGCCAAGAAAGGTCTCCCTAGGATAATCGGGATGTTCTTATCCTCCTCAAAATCCAGAATTATGAAATCCACGGGGAATATAAACTTGTAAACCTTGACCAATATGTCCTCTACAATGCCTCTACAAAGCACGTGGATCTGACCCTATCTCGCCAACCAGAATGAGATGTTCATAGGCTTTGGAGCTGGAAAACCCAATTCTGTATAAACTGATAACGGCATAAGGTTCACACTCGCCCCCAAATCACATAAGCACTTATTGAATGCCATGTTCCCAATCGTGCACGAAATGGTGAAACTCCCCGGATCTTTCAACTTTGGTGGCAATTTTTGCTGTAAAATCGCACTACACTCCTCTGTTAATGCCACTGTTTTGAAATCTTCCAACTTCTTTTTCCTGAACAAAATCCATTTCATGAATTTAATACAACTTGGCATCTGCTTTAGGGCTTCTCCAAATGCGATGTTAATCTGAAGTTTCTTAAAAACTTCCAAAAATTTTGTAAATTGCTTATCTAATTTATGTATTTGGACTCTCTGCTAAAACGACGATGGAGGACACCCAACTGGCTTGTCATCTAACTTTGTTTTCTCAATTTGCTTATCCTCACCCTGTTTTTCTTCAACCACTTTGTTTTCATCAACTTTATCATCCGTTCTAGCTGAATTTTTTGCATTTGTCCCATCCAGCTATTTTCCACTTCTCAAAGTGATTGCCTGACACTGCTCATGATTTCCCTTCGAATTTCTTTCGGTGTCACTTGGTAGAGCCCCTTGTGGTCTATTGTTCAATACTAAGGCAATCTCTCCCATCTGATTTTCTAGATTCTTGATGGCCATTGCTTGATTTTTCATCGCTGCCTCATTGCTTGTTATATATTTTGACAACAACTCCTCTAAATCTGATTTCCTCTCTTGATGTTGAACTGGTTGTTGATGATTCTAAAATCCTGGGGGATATGATGGTCGTGGAGCTTGTTGATGCTGATTATTACTCCATGAAAAGTTAGGATGATTCCTATTCCCCTGATTGTATGCATTTTGGTACATATTCTGTGGAATTCTGTTGTAGCTACCCACAAATTACATTGACGCTGGGTTGATTACGCATTGATCTGTAAGATGCTCACCAGTGCATAATTCACAAATAACTACAACCTGCTGTGTCTGTACCCCTGACATAGCATCCAACTTCTTAGAGAGTGCTGAAATCTTTGCTTGTATTGCCGTCACTCCATCTACTTCTAACACTCAGCTGCCTTCGCATGTGTCATTCTTGTCGTGGGCCACTGGTAGTTGTTAGCTGCCATAGTCTCTATCAACTTGTAAGCCTCCTCATAACTTTTAGCCATAAATGCTCCACCAGAGGCTGCATCAATACTGGTTCTGAGATTTCTGTTCAATCCATTGTAAAATCTGTTCATCTGCAACCACTTAGGCAATCCATGATGCGGGCACTTTCTGAGCAATTCCTTGTAAAATTCCCATGCCTCATATAGTGACTCCCCGTGTTGCTGTTCAAACATAGTTATCTCATTCCTCATTTTTGCAGTTTTCACTGGTGGGAAGAACTTTGCAAGAAATTTCTGAGCGAGGTCTTTCCAAGTAGTTATTGATCTCGGCGGTATAGAATGTAACCAACTCTTCGCCTTGTCCCATAGAGTAAATGGGAATAAGCGAAGTCTCATCGCGTCATCCGACACCCCATTGTACCTGAAGGTGTCACAAATCTCCAGAAATCTGACTAAATGTTCATTCGGATCATCATTTGCAAATCCCCCAAACTGAACCAAATTTTGAATCATTTGAATCATCCCAGGCTTGATTTCAAATGTGTTCGCAGCTATAGCAGGCCTGGTGATACTTGACTGCAGCTCAATCACCTTGGGTGTAGCAAAATCCCTCAACGCTTTCTGATCTTCAGCAGCCATTGCTTCTTCTTTTTTAGAGTTTTTGAATTCTTCTCTCGTTTCCATGATCAACTTACTTAGCCTTTGGAACCGTTTCTCAATGTCATCCTCAAAAGGAAATAAGTTTGGATTTTTAGACCGCGTTTGCATAAACCAACTTCAAAAACCTGAAATAAGACGAACAAAACAAAAATAAAAATGTTTAAGTAAAACTGGACTAATTAAACTGATATCGTAAAATATTAAAATCTATACTAAAATTGTTCCCTGGCAACGGCGCCAAAAACTTGTTGGGTAAAATCTAATTACGCACAACACGCAAGTATACGTGGTCAACAAGTAATATAATAATAAGTAGAGTATCGTTCCCACAGAGAAAACTTAGTAAGAATTTAACCTCACAATTATCAGTTTCTTATTAATCCTAATTTTAATTAACTATTCTAATCAATGATTAAAATTATTAAAACCAAATCATTAAAAATACTACGATCACAAAACAATCGCAAATATTAAAAACTGAAATTTTAAACAATTATTGGAGAATTAGGCTTACGACTTCACCCTAAGCTTCACTTTGATTTTTACACATTTATTCCAGTTTAATTCACTATCCTAGTTTATTAATCAAGAACACGTATGTAGCACTAGCCACCTCTCGATATACTAATACCGTATTAACTCAAATCCACAATTTAGATAGAAACAAGTTAAACACATTAATCAACTAACTCACTATATCTCTATGTGAATTATAATTGAAGAAGGTTTAAGTTTAAGTCCTTTATCTGATTACATGTGATGTCAAGCATATCTCTACCTTAACATTCATCAAGATTCTGTTCATTCATAAAATTCAAGAACACATGATATATTAACTAAGTCTAGACTCGTACTTCCTCTCTCGAATTCATACAAATCCACAAAGAACTGTTGATCAGGCAATTCATAAATTCAAGCTCAAATTAACATAGATAAACTGGATAATAGCTTATTAAACTGGAAATCAAAGTTACATAATCATCGTTTCACTTAAAGATCCATCATAAGCCTAAAAAGTAAATTAGTTCATCATTAATGGAATTAATAACTGAATAAATTAAAGATTACATCCTTTCAATTACAAATATAAAACTAAGAAGAAGAATAATGCAGAACACCCTTCACGTTAGCCTTAATCCGCAATCGATACGAACGTTCCTTCAAAATCTTCACTTCAATGCTCGATAAGAAAATCTGTAATTAATCTCTGATAATTGCCTTGTGTATATCCTTGATCTTGTGTTTTTGTTAATATATGTGTACACAAGCAATCTTTGCTCAAATCCATGCCAACTAGAGTCCTAAAGCCATACAAGAACCAAAATCCAAGTCTCAGTAGTGTTTGAATCAAGATAGGATAGCCAGCATTCGGGACCCCTTGCCCTGGCGGGGATATATACATGTAAATGGCCCGCCTCGGCGGGCTAGGCTACTGTCTTGCAGACTTGAAGACCCCCATCGGTGAAGTGTAAAACTTTATATATGCCTTTACGGCGTGAACTATCACATACATTCGACTTTGCTTAATCTTCATACTTGCTAAAATAATGCTCCACATGACTCCTTTTCTTATCACTTGCCACAATAACCATCCTATACACAAAAGAACAATAATCAAGTAAAAATAAACATGAAAACAAGGAATTAACAAAACTTAAGCTTGAATTAGGCATCGATTCATGGATATAAAATCCACTTATCAACGTGGTCTAATCAACAATAATTAACCACCATAATATTTGAAAAGATATAACTCAAGGTTGAGTTAAGGAAACTTGCATGATTCGTTAACTACTGCTACGCTATTTAAGTTAACTTCTTTTGTAAGACCTATCATTAATAAGATCGGTCTTTTAATCAGCATATCATACTTTGTATCATAATATAATTACTTTGTCAGTCAATTATCTAACACTTAATCACATAATTAAATATTAGATAACACCTTACAACATTAGCATTATTATCATCCTTTGATAATTCTTTAATCACTATATCATATCCATTATGATTTAACACTCGCTTTTTCATTTCATAAGTTATTCTTTAACATCTAATAAGTCAAATACTAATCCAGCAACATGGATTCTAAATCTAGCAACCAAATTGCCAATCCAGCAGACTGGATTCCAAATCCAGCAACTTGGATTCCAAATCCAGCATCTAGATGGCAAATCAAACAAACCAAACTGCAATCCAGCAAACTGGATTCCAAATCCAGCAACAAGATTGCAATCCAGCAAGCTGGATTCAACATATTTTCAATTCAGTAAACTGCTTTTCAATCCAACAAACTGGATTTATTATCTTTCAATCCTGCAAACTGGATTCATAAATTATTCAATCCAGCAAGCATTCCATATCCTTTTCACAAAAACACCAAATCACTTATTATTTTTCTATCCTTTTTCCAAACACATATACATATATTTCATACACAAAAAGTATTTTTCCATAATTTTCCAACTTCCTTTAGTATTTTTCAGAAATCATTTTTAGTGTGTAGCTTAAGAATTTAGCCCCATCATGCTCAACTCCAGAAATTCCCATCTCTTGGAACAATCTTATATGTATTAACGTGAGCCTCCAGTTTAAATTTTGTGGCCATCGGAGTTATAGAACTCCAGTTATAGCCATTTTCGTCAGAAAATCACAAAAATTGAAATGGTCATAACTTGGTCATTTTACGTTGGAATGAGCTCATTTTTGGACAGGAGCTACTTAATACCATATAGTTTCATGTCCCAAAAGGCTGGAATTTTTCTCACAAATTAAGTGGCCAAAACAGCCCTTTCAAAATTTTGGACAGTTTACTTTTGTCATTTTTCTGTTTTTGACACCTTTGCTAAAATCAGTCCACTCAAACATTTACAACACATTTTCCAGTGATTCAACTTGGAGACATTAGAAAACGCATATATCTAACTCTAGGACTTGACCACACTCAAAAATTCAAAATATAATAGGAGATATGGTCATTTGAATTTCGTGTTTCGTTTTTACAAAAATCTGATTTTTAACTCTTGGTGTCTTCTAAGAAAACTTTCGTGGTTTCACATAATAACCAACATAAATCATCATAACACTTACTAATACCTCATATACTCATGATTCTACCATGATACATGATTTATTTCATCAAACAATCATCAAACACAAGATTAAACACCATTAAGGCTAAGAAAATTAAGATTTTCTACATTTTGAAAAACCTAACTTCCATTTCATACTTTAGATCTAACTTTTGATCCTAAAAAGGGTTATATCTAAACATGAAACACTTATATACACATAGATCTAAGGTTTTAAACCTCAAGATCATAACTTCATATTGTCAAAAATCAAACCAAACCAAAAAGAAAATTAGACTACATAAGTAGAAATTTTGTTATACCTTAGCTTTTCCTTCTTCTCTTTCTAAAATATGAGATGGATCTTGGTTGTATGAAGATCAAAATCCCCTCTCCTTCTCCTCTTAGAGCTGCCAAAATGATAGATCTCTCTCTCTCACTTTCTAGTTTTGTTTTTATTAGCTAAGATAAAGTAATAGGATGAGAGAGAAATGAAATAGCTTTTGTGGTTTAGTAAAAACAAATGTGTAGATATATTAGTATATCTCACATTCATCTCCCAATAACTCTCATGCTTTCTCTTTCTTAATTACTAAGTGCTTGCTTGCAAGAATGAACAAAAATATTAGAGAAATAAACAAGTGACACATAGGAGGTTTGTTCACCTAATAAAGTAAACAATCAACACATGCTTTCACCCTTTTTTTCCTTCTCTACATCCGGCCAAGTGGCCTGAGATTGTCCAAGTTTGATTTTTGTTTTATGAAATATTTAGTATATCAAATGACTAAAATGCCCCTCTCCCATTGGGCTAAATGTTGGGCCATTCCTTTAATGTTTCGGGCTTACAAATTTAGTTTCTTTGGGCCATAACAAATAACATATTCCAATACTCTTAATATTACCATTCCCTAATAATTTAATTACGGTTTTCATTTCCTCAATTATAACATAAATCCTTACTCATGCACATTTATTTCCTTAACCCAATTAGACTTGTTATAATTAGGTTATAAAATTAATTAACTGAGATGTATAAAATAAATCTCTTAGAATTAGTATATATTTTATATACTAATATTCTCCCGTATCTTAACCCTTAAGTTATTCAATTTTTCATTCCTAATTTATAATTAGGTTACCTTAGCTTCTCTTTTTTGTTTATAATAAACAAATAAAAACAAACACATATTATTCATATGCATTTACCCACATATAACAATACACAAAATCATATAAGTCTTTCACACAAAAATTTTTAAATCCATTCCTTATTTCTGGTCAATGGTCTTATTATTCAACCTTTATTTAATCAATTAAGATTTTATTAATCGTATAAATTCTCGGGTTATCACACATCACATCCCGTTGGAAAACGGACCAACAAACTACATTCATCATACATTTGCATCATGATGTATTACATTGCATTGTGATTATCTTGTCACATTTCAAGTTTCTAGCGATCTTTATCATATCCATGCCATTACATTGCATGAATATGATAAAGATGGGAATCTAAAGACACTCGAAAATTTGCATTACTATTACTAACCTTGCAGGAGGACAAAATCGTCTTCCAGAGATAACCCTGGAAGTCAAATCAGCTCAATCCCGGAGACAACCCCGGGATACTCAGTTTTCTGTCTCAGAGACAACCCCGAGAGATTCAGTTCCAACCTTGGAGACAACCCCAAGGATTACAGTTTCAGTTCCGAAGATAACCCCAGAAAAGTCAATTTCAACCTCAGAGATAACCCCGAGGCATTCAGTTTCAACCCCAAAGATAACCCTGGGAGGTCGAGCATAGCTTAAAAACACCCTTAAGGACATTCAGTACTCACAGCAGCCTAATCTCGGAGATAACCCTGAGCAACGACTACTACATCAGCCTAGAGCCGGAGATAACCCCGGTGAGGGGTAAAATCATCATTTTGCCACCTCAAAGCCACATTCACGCTGTCTCAACAACATTTCAACCCACATTTCACACAAAAGTGTCCCACAATAACCATAGCTCAAAATCCCGAGTGAGTACTACGCAAGACAGCATACCGGATAAAATTTTAAGACTCGAAGATCTGGTTATGGACCCATCTTCCCGACTTCGTACAATCTCTTATCCCATGTCATTGTGTATCTCTCGACGACAGCATTTCGGAAAGGTATAGCACGCCTCAATCGGATGCCCAGATTAAAAGTTATAAAGGTTCAAGCGGATAACATGTTGCACGAGTGCACGTTCTTCAAGACGGTGGGACCCGTAGAGCTCGGGACACCCTAGGCAGCCGCAGGTGGACCCGCGGCTCCCCTCTCTATAAATAGAGGGCTTGGGGTGGCCATTTTAAGAAGAGAAAAGGCGAGGAAGCCCTGTCCAGTTTACTCTGTACACACTTTAAACTGAGTGCTTTCTTTTTCCAAACACTTGTGAGCTCGTGTTTTGCTACATATTGAAATTTAACCGATGGAAACCGAGTATTCATTCATCAGAAGCTATCTGAAGTCTTCTTGGCAGCCCACTGTAAGACATCTCAGATTTTTAAGCTTTTTCTCACTTCCATTCACACATATATATTCACGTTGAGAGTCGTGTTGTGTGTGTATTCCCAGATCGTCGATCCATGGCTTTTATTACTTTTATATATATATATATATATATATATTATCGAACTATGCTTCGATTGAGCCCAAATATAATATTCAGAGTGTTTACTGCTTTTATATATGTAAATACTTATATATATATATTTCTTCCCATCAAACTCTGTTTGATTGAGCCTGGATATACATCCGAAGTGTTTACTACTTTTATATATATAAATACTTATATATATCTCTTGTTATCAAACTTTGTTTAATTGAGCCTGGATATACATCCTATGCGTTTATCATATATATATATATATATATATATATATATATATATATATATATATATATATATATATATATATATCACCGTGGGTTAGATTTGCCTAAATCGCTATTTCTCACTTTAACCGGTTCATAGTGACTAAACTAGAACCGTTGAAGCTGGAATGGTTAGATTTAGTCAAATCTAATTCATTTTCTAGCTTTTGCTACGGGCTAGATTTGTCTCAATCTAGCTATTTCTGACTTTAGCCGGTTCATGGTGACTAAACTGGAACCGATGAAGCTGAAATAGTTAGATTTATTCAAAATCTAGTTCTTATTTTAATTTTTGTATATATTTCTTTGTCATGTGAGCCTAGGAATCATGTGATCACAGATTCAGTTCCTGAATCTAAATTTGGTTCCCGTAATGGACATTTTCAGCTGCATCCAGCTTGTAAATTATTCACGGTATCTGAATTTCCTTTGATGTCTCTCAAGCCCACAAGGAGTTCGGCACTGCTATGTATCTTATTTTCTCGAAGATGCTTCGCATCTCGAAAATAATAAAAGTAATCCAACCGAACACATAATAAAATTGAAGTATGAAAGGCCTCAATTACTATTGAGCACAAGGGTTTTAAAAACCTGTTTTACAAAATATTATTGCTATATCTTGTTAAAATTAAACTTTTATACAAAAGTCAAACCCTTTGTATATAGGTACAAACGAGGCATATCACTACTTCCAGATAACTGCACATAGACCCACACACACACACATTCAGATAAAAGTTTAAATTGAAAAGTGGCGGTAACCGTGTCACCACAGAATTCGAGGGGTGCCTAACACCTTCCCTCCGCTTAATCAAGCCCCCGGACCCTAAAGAATTTTGGTTTTGCAGACCAGTTAACAGTGTCACATCACTAGGTCTATGTGCAAACCATTTCTCAGTTGAGTTGGTGCAACCATTTGAAAATACCAACTGGTGACTCTTACAGTCAAATCGTCGACATATACATGTCGACCTTTTCAAACTTGGTTTTTCAAACAAATCTCGCCTAACATGAGAACACCGAAAGACAAGAACAGAAAGGGACAAAAAAAATTCCGACGTCGACAGGTAGCTGTAGGGGTAATGTTCAGAAAAGAAAGTGGAACAAAAATGTCACTGTTGGAAATTAGTAAGGGAATGAAAAGAAGAAGGTGGAGGCGTGTAGCAACTGTGGAAAAAAACATGTAGGTGTTTGTTTGAAGGTAAAGAGGGTGTGCTTCAATTGTGGCTTGGGGGGCCATATTGCACCAAATTGTCCAAGACTGAGGAAGGGAGCATGTTTCACGTGTGGGTCAAAGGAGCATCTGGCTCAAGATTGTCCAAAGAAAGTGGCTAGAAAAGCAAGCAGAAGTAAAGGGGGCAGCAACAGTTGCAAGCTGGTTATTATAGAATCAGCTCTGCCGAGTCAACCAACCGAACATTCATCCAATATGACGATGCAGGACGCAATGCAAGGTATGGTTTCGATCAGTTATCTAAACGTTTGTGTATTATTTAATTCAAGTGCCACTTGTTAATTTATGTCCAACGAATTTGATAGGAAATTAGATTTGCTTCAAGAGGAGTTAAACAATTCCTTAAATGTAGAAATTGCGAATACTAATTTCTTTTAGGTTATACATAGAATTTGTTATGTAAATTCATGTGATGTCGGTGGATTTAATTCCAAACCAACTCGGGGATTTGAGGTTCTCCTTGGATTGGATGGCTTGTTGAACCATGAGGCGATAAGTGATTGCCAAAGAAAGTGCGTAAACCGTATGACTACGAGAAAGTCAAAAGTAGTATTTATTTTTCTAGCTGCAGGTCACCTGTACGGTAGAGTTATCTATCAATGTTGTAAGTCAAGAAGTTGTTAAGAAAATAGTGTATGGGATAAGCGAAGTTAAAGATAGCCACTTCATTAGGTAACTTGACGAGGAAATCGGTGGAATTTATATGGGTAGGAAATTATGAAGCAAATTTTCAAGAATTGAAGAAGAAGTTAGGTATGGCACCTGTGTCGTCTTTACTAGATAATACAGGAAATTTTGCAGTGTATAGTAACGCCTCGCATAAAGGACTAGGTTGTGTGCTTATGCAAAATGACAAAGTCATTGCGTATGCCTCATGACAATTAAAATATTATGAGAAGGGATATCCGACACATAACTCAGAGTTAACGGTAGTAGTGGTTGCCCTGAGGATTTGGAGGTATTATTTTGGGAAGTAGTGTGAGATATAAATAGATCATAAGTGTCTAAAGTATATCCTCGCACAGAGATATTTAAGCATACATTTGAAGTGATAGTTGAAGTTGATCAAGGATTGTGACTGCAAAATCCTAAATGAATATGGTATTAAAGCCGACTCTCGAAAGCTCGAATCGAGTCATCCGATCGGGTTGCCAGAGGTGGGGACACAAAGGATGGTGGTATTATCCCACAATGGAGAGATGGAGGTCCGGAGGTGGGGATATGAAGCCAGCCGGTATTATCCCACAATGGCTAGAGAGGCAAAGATCTTTGGGCCGTGTGTGTGATCGGTTCTGACAGGAATGTCAGAAATTTAAGTGGGGATGAAACAACCCGGGTCAAATCCCAAGTCCAAAACAAATCTTGGGTCAAATCCCGAGTCCGAATCGAATCAAATCCATCAAAATAAGGCCTCAAATCACTAGCCCAATAGTATCTTCTTGGGTCATCTTAGCCCACCATAGGCTCACCCAAAAGGTTATGACTTGAAGGTACTATTGGTAGTAACTCATTTCCTTATATACAGACAAATTTTTTTCCTCTCTTTCGATGTGGGATTGGGATGCAACCTAAGATAGCTGGAGTGTTAAAAGTGGATGGAGTTACAACTTTAGCAGCTCAGATATTTGCACTTTTGAAGAAAATGGATGCCCTCGCGGGAGTATAGGTTCAGTAGGTAGCATATGTATGTGGGTTGTGTGCGGGGGAACATCCGACAGATCAATGTGTAATAAATCCAGCAGCAGTACAGTTTGTGGGTAGTTACAATCGGCCACCAAACTCATATCAGAACACCTAGGGGGTAAGGAACCATCCTAATTTTTAATGGAGCAACAATCAGAATCAACAGCAAGCTCCACAACCATCATATCCCCCCTGGTTTTCAAAATCAGCACCAATAGTCAGCTCCGCAACATGAGAAGAAGTCAGATTTGGAGGAGCTACTTTTGAAATACATATCAAGTAATGAGGCAACAATGAAAACTCAGTCAGCTACAATTAAAAATCTGGAAAATCAAATGGGACAGCTTACAATTGCTTTAAATAATAGACCTCAAGGGTCTTTGCCGAGAGACACTGAAATGAATCCCAGGGGAGGTCAAGAGCAGTGTCAAGTTATTACACTTCGGAGTGGAAAATAGTTAGTTAGGCAAAGTGTAGAAAATTCAAAGCCAAGGGAAGGTGTTGAGGAAAGTGAACCAAAAGTAGTTGAAGAGAAAAAGGGTGAAGAAATAAAAGTGGATAAGGAACATACAGATGTTGTATCAATGGTCTATCCACCACCACCTTTTCAACAACGGGTCCAAAAGTAAAAGTTAGATAAATAGTTCTCTAAATTCCTGGAAATCTTCAAGAAGCTACAAATAAACATTCCATTTGTAGAAGCCCTAGAACAGATGCCGAGTTATGCTAAGTTTATGAAGGGTATTTTGATAAGAAAGAAAAAATTGGAGGATTATGAGACAGCAGTATCATTGATAGAAGAGTGTAGTGCAGTTTTGCAAAGGAAGTTGCCTTTGAAGTTGAAGGATCCGGGTAGCTTCACTATTCCTTGCACTATTGGAAGCATGTCCTTCAACAAATGTTTGTGTGATTTGGGTACAAGTGTTAATCTTATGTCGTTATCAGTTTACACTCAGTTGGGATTGCTGGCACCAAAACCAATGAATATCTCATTAGAGCTTGCGGATAAGTCAGTTACGTACCCGAGGGGAATTGTGGAAGATATATTGGTGAAAGTGGATAAGTTCATATTTCCAGCTGACTTCATTATCCTTGATTACGAAGAAGACAAGAACATTCTGATTCTTTTAGGGAGACCATTCTTAGCAACTGGGAGGACTCTCATCGATGTGCAAAAAGGAGAATTGACCATGAGAGTTCAAGACCAAGAGGTTACGTTTAATGTTTTTAAAGCTATAAAATTCCCTACAGATGAGGAAGAATGTTTTAGGATGGATGTAATTGAGAAAATGGTGAGTTAAGATTTGATTCGAGGCATGGATAAGGACCCATTAGAAAACACATTGCTGGGAGATGTTGACATAGACGATCTCGAGTTGATTGACTATTTGCACATGTTGGATGCGTTACCTAGAGTGAGCAGATTTAAGATTTCGTTTGAACCATCAGAAACTGTAAACAAATCATTGGTACAGATGAAACCTTCACTAGAGGAACCACCCATACTTGAACTTAAACCTCTTCCTACACACCTTAGGTATGCATTTTTGGGTAATTCATCTACTTTACCTGTTATTATTACATCTGCACTTAACGACTTGCAGGAAAGTAAGTTGTTAAGGGTTCTCCGAAAGTACAAATCTGCTATAGGATGGACCATAGCTGATATCAAGGGGATAATCCCATCATTCTGTATGCATAAGATCCTCTTGGAAGATGATGTAAAACCCACAGTAGAACAACAATGGAGGCTCAACCCAATCATGAAAGAGGTAGTGAAGAGGGAAATTCTGAAATGGCTAGATGCTGGGATAATTTATCGTATCTCAGATAGCTCATGGGTGAGCCCAGTACAATGTGTCCTAAAGAAAGGAGGTATGATAGTCGTGACTAATGAAGACAATGAGCTGATACCGACTCGGACAATGACTAGTTGGAGAGTGTGCATGGATTACAGGAAACTTAATAAGGCAACCCGAAAGGATCACTTTCTCTTACCTTTCATTGATCAGATGTTGGATAGATTGGCGGGACATGATTACTATTATTTGTTAGATGGCTATTCGGGGTACAATCAGATTGTAATTGCACCAGAAGACCAAGAGAAGACAACGCTCACATGCCCATATGGCACCTTTGCCTTTAAGAGGATGTCATTTGGACTGTGTAACGCACCACTAAATTTTCAAAGATGCATGATGGCAATATTTTCATATATGGTGGAACGCAATGTAGAGGTATCCATGGATGACTTTTCAGTGTATGGGGATTCCTTTGACAATTGTTTAGAGAATTTGGTCATGGTACTTAAAAGATGCGTTGAAACCAATTTGGTGCTTAATTGGGAAAAATGTCACTTCATGGTTGAAGAAGGAATCATCCTTGGGCATAAAGTTTCAGCAAAGGGGTTGGAAGTGGACTGTGGCAAATTAGAAACAATTGAAAATCTTTCACCACCAACATCAGTAAAGAAGATTCGCAGTTTTGTTGGACATGCTGGATCCTACAGCTGGTTCATAAAGGACTTCTCTAAGATTGCAAAACCATTATGCAGTTTATTGGAGAAAGATGTACTTTTTAGATTTTATGAAGAGTGTTTATCGGTGTTTGAGAAACTAAAGAAGAAATTAACGACAACACATGTAATCGTAGCACCGGACTGGACCATGCCATTTGAACTGATGTGTGATGCTAGTGATTATGCAGTAGGAGCTGTTTTGGGACAACGTCGAAATAAAAAATTTCACGCAATCTGCTACGCGAGTAAAACTCTGATGGATGCTCAACTGAATTATACAACCACCGAGAAGGAATTACCTGCGGTCGTGTATGCCTTTGATAAATTTTGCTCGTATCTGATTGGAACAAAGGTTATAGTTTATACCGACCATTCGGCTATAAAGTACTTAATTTCCAAGAAAGACGTAAATACATTCCACAGCTATGAGTAAAGTAGAAATATGGGAAAAAGAGCAAAATGCCCCCGTAATTGAATAAAGATAGCAAAAATATCCCATATTGACTTCTGATTTGGTATTTACTGAGTTTTAGCAAGATCTTTGCTTGTTTATAGATTTTTTTACGTTTAAGCTATGTTTTCTCTTTAAAGAAGCATATTATGTGACATATTTGATTTACAGTTGGTTTTCATGGTTGTTGAGCACACACACACTACGTCAGTGATAACAGGTGTTGATTTGGAGATTGATATGAGATTGTTGATGTGTCTTGGTCAAATTTACTGTTTATGTCTATTGTGATTTCTCTGAGGCAATCTGGTTAAACTTTATATTATCTAAAAGCTACATTTGTAGCCATATAGGTAGTTTGCATGTGCATTGTGTTGTGCTTAAGGACAAGCACTATCTAAGTTTGGGGAGTATTTGATGAGTGGGTTTTATACCTACGAATTGGATATTTTTGAACCTAAACAGTTGTTATTCTGTGTGTTTTAGTATTTTTTTTTTTATATGTTGTGTTGTGTTTGTATTGCAGGATTAGGTTGAGATGGCTAAAGCAGCAAAAGAAGGGCAAAAGTTGGAAATTTCAGAGTAGACACCGGCAAAATGAAACATTCCCTAAGCCAAGTCACCAATCAAGGCGGGTACACATCGTGAGGATCTTAAACACCGCCAGTATCGGCTTTACAAGTACAAATCACCCAAAGGGGTAAGTGCACGCTGTGATTCTTGAAGTGTTCTGATGTGATTTTAACTCTAGAGATGTGTAGCTGGTGATTTCAGGACGCAATTAGGAGATGATAAAAGGCATATTCAGGAGCAAATATGGGGCATTCATCATCAATCATCGCCATTAGCAAACCTTAACTTTGAATCATGATTTTGGAGGATTGAAGTGAGGAGTTGGAGCACAAAGATTGCGAAGGGATTAAAGAAGAGCAGTGGTTCTATTTACTGTTTTTATTCTTTATATTCATCTTTGTATTCAGGATGCTAGTTTCTTTGTGGATTTCAGTTTTTAATTCATTCGTTATGAACTAATTTACTTTTTAAGTCAATAATGGATCTTTTTGTGTAGCGGAGGTTGACATGCTTTAATTTTAATTCATTGATGCTATTTTTAGATTCTTCTATTATGGTTTATGTTTAATTAATGAATTGCTTGATCACCAATTCCTTGTGAACCCATATGAACTCGAGAGGTGAAGTATGGGTTTAGACCTAATCATAGTAGCGTGTGATTGTGATTTCTGCATATTGTTGGGATTCATAGTTTATGTCTAGGATAGAGATATACCTATACATCACGCGTAATCTTATAAGAACTTGTGATTAAACCTTCTTTAATTGTAATTCACATAGAGATAAAGTGAATTAGTTAATAGGGTGTTCTTCTTAATTCTATCATCTGTGGATTTAAGTTGATATGGATATAATGCATTGAGAGATGGTTATATCTACTGTTGTGTTCTTGATTAACGAACTGGAATAGTTAATGTGAATTAAAAAGAAGTGTGCCCGTCTAAGTGAAGCATCAAGTGAAATTGTAGGCTTAATTCTCCAATATCTGATTAAAGTTTGTGGTAGTTAGTTGATTTTTATTTACTTAGTAGTTTTGCATAAATATCATCACTTAATCATTAGTTTAATAAAATTGAGATAATAAAATATTGGTAATTGTTAGGATAAAATTCATTTATTTTCTCTGTGGGAACGATACTCGACTTATCACTTTATTACTTATTGACCACGTACACTTACGTGATGTGCGTACTAGATTACACCCCAACATGTATGGATATGTATATTTATTAGCTATGTAATTAGAATTCAAAAGGAAAGCTACATAACCTAATTATACCCTAGGTATGGTAAGTAAGTAACCTAAGGGTTATAGCATTGAGAAATATTAGTATTTAAGATTTATACTAACCTAAGAGCTTAATCTTATTATCTCAATTGATTATTTATTTTAAACCTAATTAAAGCAAGCCGAATTGGGTTATAAAGATTAATGGACATGAGGAAGTATTTAAATCCCCAATCTAAGTATTTAAATCCCAAAAGATTAGGGATAGAAACCCTAAATAAACAATTAGGGTAAAAGAGATTAAAAGTAATGGACTATGTTACTCACATGACCCAAATAATTAATTTGAAAGCCCAAAGGAATTAAATTAAAGAACCAATCTTTAGCCCAAATGTTAAGGGACTTTTTGGACACTTGATTAATCAAATTTGTCATTAAAAATAAAACAAAATTTGGGGCAAAAAAGGGGGGAGTGGTTGGGCATACAAGGCTATTTTTGGCCTTGTGATGTGATGATTAAGTTACCATTTATGCTAATTGATCTCCTTATCTACATTAACCCTTATGTGTCATGCTCCCATTGGTTTAAAATCCTAATTAAGATTACATGTAATCCTAAAAGATAAGAGATAAGGGTAATTGCCTAGAGGGTAAAAGAAATGTGGGGGTTAAAAGAAATGTGGGAGATAATAAGATAGATATAGGATGTATATCTATACTAAATTACTAATACCTTAATTACTTCTCATTTCATTTCACTTACTAACAAAGCAAAAGAAATAGATAGAGAGAGAGGAGGTCGAGGGTAGCAAGGAGAGGAGAGGGAGAGAGCCAAACCTTCATGCACCCAAAGTTCATTCATTACTTTGGAAAGTCTTGGAGAATAGCAAAGAAATCAATGTGACGTTTTATCTTAGTTTTTTCCCTTCTTATTTTGTTTTATTTTCAAAGTTATAGAGGGGTAATGTTCTAAGATTCAAAAACCCTTAGATCTACATACTTCATGTAAGGATCTAAGCATTTTGAGTATTAGAATGAAGATCCAAAGGAAGAAAATCAACTTATGTTCCTCAAGGGTGAAAACCCTAGCTTTTTCTTCACTTAAATCATGTATAACTTGAGATCTACACCTCCTATTTTTGATCCATCAAAGGGGGGTGCTAGATATATAAGTTAACTACTAAACCCAAGTGGTAGCACTCAAAAACACTAATTTTTCAAGCCTTGAGGACTGTTAGGACCAAAACAGTCCATACTAGACAAAAGAGTAGTGGACAGTTCCTGGCCAGCCCCTTGTAAGGGCAGTTTCATCCACTTTCTGTATTTTAAAAATTCTGAGAAACATCAGGAAGATACGTTGATGAGTTATCTACATTTAGGAAAAAGAATGGACAATTTTGGATGTGTAGAATGAGATTTATGAACTTTACAAGAAATGACTCTTTTAAAATTAAACATGAATAACTCTTTGTGTAACTTCAAAAATGGTAAAAGTGTTACTGGGTGTTTAAAAATAGTAAATCATGTTGGAAAATTCTGAAAAAATTTGGGAAACCTCTGGATAATATATTCTGTCAAATTCCAAAAAAGAAATATTTTTGGAACTGTTTTGGTATTTTTCATGTAAATGGTTGTATAATGAATAAATGGAATTAATTAATTCATAAATGGTAAAAATATGATGTTAGTACTTGAAAACCCTAAATATGTTGTATTCTGATTATTGGAGGTATTTTGGTAATTGTTTATGAGAACTAATATTTATGACCTTTTAGGGTTATTAAATAAATATATTAATAAAGGTAAATCATTAAAAATAAATTATTTAATTGGTTTAATAAATGACCCAAATATTATTATGATATTAATAATATTATAATAAGATATTTTAAATAATCAATAATTTTAGATTAAGATTGAATTTAAAATATTATTAAATGATTAATAGTATTAGATTAAAGCATTAACAAATTATTAAGATATTATTAAATCACTAATAATATTAGATTAAAATATTATTAATGTAATTAATAATATTAGATTAAAATATTATTAAAAGAATAATAATATTAGATTAAAGTGTTATAAGATGATTAAAATATTATTAAATAATTAATAATATTTGAAATTAAATAAAATATTATTAAAAGGTTAATAATATTAGTAAAGTAATAAAATATTATTAAATAATTAATAATATTAGTTAAGGATTAAGATATTATTAAATGATTAATAATATTAGTAAGCAAATAAAGTATTATTAGTTGATTAATAATACTAAGAAGTAAATAAAATATTATTAAGGGTAATAATATTAAATAAGTTTAAGGTAATATTTACGTGATAGTAATATTATCGAGGGATGATAATACTACTAAGGAATTAATGTAATGACTAAATGTTTAATAATTTAGTATAGAGTAATGATATTATATGATTTACTAATTCGAAGATCAACCATAGGTCTTTCAAAAGAAGATAGATTAAACTGCTTAACCGAATAAATTTAATTTCGTAGCAATAGACCGCAAATGTAAAACCCCGACTTTTATAAAATAAAAGTCTAATTTAATTTATGATGATTATTTTAAAATATTAAATTGATAAATGGTTAAACGAACATTAATCGGATAAATGAGAAAATAAAGAGGGGTATTACATCTTCTAGAAGGGGGACGCGGCTAATTAATAGCTGAATTGTGAGTGGAAAATTATGGGGGAGACAAGAGTGAGTGGGAGGAAGAAAAATGAGGAAAGAAAAGAAGAAAAAGAGGAGAAAAAGGGGAGAGAGAAAAAGGAAAAGAGAGATAGAAAACCAAAGGAGGAAATAAAGGGGGGGCCTTGGTGTTGGCATGACGAAGCCAATGTTCATCAATCTCATACTACTCCCATAGCCAAAGTCTTAGAAGAGAGAGAGAGAGAGAGAGAGAGAGAGAGAGAGAAAGAAAGAAAAAGAGGAAGAGGAAGAGGAAGAAGAAGGAAATAAAGAAGAAATGAAAAAGAAATCAAGAAAGGTATTTTTTAAAATCTTGATTATTTTAGTTTTATGGATTTTATGTAAAGATTACATACTTAGGTATGTATTGCATGTTTTAAACTTGCATAAACATAAATCAAATGAGAGAAATCTAGAAATCAAAAGAAGAACAAAATATGGAGATTTTTCAGAAAATTAGTTTACTACTTGATTTTGTAAAATCCATAACTTTTTGTGTATAATGAGTTAGGAGATGAGCCATATATCAAAAGAAAGTCGTGGAAGTAAGCTAACTGCAGAAATTTGAATCACCCAAAAATTCGTTGTGGATTTTCCGTGGTGACTTTTTGAGTGAAACTGGTCCGAAAGACTAATAGTCCGAAAAATCAGTGTTCTTGAGCTCTATTGCGTGAATTATAAGTTTTAATCCAACTGTTGGATCATTGTGATTTTCGGATATGTTATGCATATATACGTTGAGTACATGTCCACAAATTTTGAACCGTTAAAGATTAATTTATGATTTGTTATGAATTTTGTGAGGTGGATGGTTCAGAAATCTTGAAGCAGAATTTTTCGGTAAGAATATATCTCTATGTTAGAGTCAGAATTTTGGAAAACTTTCTTCTACAAAGTTGTAGAGAATTAAATTTTACATGGAAGGACATAAGATCTGTAATTTTCTGATAAAAGTGTTAATTATTGTGAATTATTAAAATTTCTAAATATTAAAGTTTATAATTAATTTATCAGAAAAATTATTTGGGTTGAAATATTTTTACAGAATGCTTATAATACCATCTTAGAATTTTGTAAAATTTTGATGAATTATTGAAAAGCAAGAGTAATTATTATATTTTTAAACTATTTATAGTTAGTTTGAAAATAGAATAAATTAAATGAAAATTCTATGAATGGTGAAAAATTATAAAATTTGGTGAAAAATCTTATAATATTATTTTATAATTTCGGACAGCTTTTGGGAAATTATTGAATAATAGAAATATTTATTATATTTTTAAACTATTTATGGTTAGTTTAAAAATAAAGGAAATTCATTAGAAATTCTATGAATAGTGAAAATTATGAATTTTGTTGAAAAATATTATAATAATATAAGATTAATATTGATGATGTTTTAATGATATAAAAGTATGTGGAGTTAGTATTTCTATTTTGAAGTTATTAAATGATAGTTTTTATAAATAGAAATAATTATTGAAAATTGTTAGATAATCTGAAAAATATGAAAAATGTTTGGAAAATTCATAATCATATTTTTAAATATTTTAGAAGTGTTAGTAAGCTCATGAGGTGTCGGGATGTAAATGCACTAGTAACGAATGAGTTATGATAAAAACAAAAATAATATTTTTGTTAAAATAAAAATGGTGATGATACCAGAATAATGGATTGTCATATATGAGGTTTTAGATTTCTCAAGTTTTATTGTTCACTTCTAAAGTTTTAAAATATGAATAATAATTTTATGCGATAAATAAAGACAACTTGAATGAATAATGAATTGTTAGTTGGTTTATATGTTATTCGAGATAAATATGATTTGATGTTGATCCCTACTTTTAATAGAATTTAAATTGTTTATAGTAAGGTATTGATTTGATTCTTACGTAAGAAGTCACCATGTATTTCATTCAATAATTGTCACAGTAATTATTGCACAGTGATTCATATTATTGATTCTTAATTATGTAAGAAGTCACTCAGCCTTTTATTCAATAATTGTCACAGTAGTTATTGCACAGTGACTCATATTATTTGATATGATATAATTATACCAGTTGGAAGTATTGCGAGTCTGTGTTAATAATTGTGAATAATTCTGAATAATTGTTGAAAGATTGAAAATGTGTGAATAATTGATGAATAAAAGGTGTTGATTAAAGATAAGTATGGTATATAGACGTTTGTTCAATTATTTTCTTTTTACAAAAGTAAGTTTGGCAGGACTTGCCAACACTCTACTTTTTCTAAAGTAGTATGGACCACAACTCTATTATTGAACAAATTTTGTTAAAACATGTACAAGTTGATTTAATTTTCTCGGTGGGACCATAAATTCTACTACCATTATTATATACATCATTTGGTTATTTTCTCAAAGCAGGTGTGCTAGTTGTCTACTAAATTTCAGTATAAATAGGTTGCTCGGTTGAGTAACTAAAGACACACCATCACTACACTAAAAATATAGATTTCTTTTACTACAATATTGTGAGTATAATATTGTGAGTATTTCTATTCAGTGTAATGTTACTCTAAGTGTAGATAAGGAATGCAAGCATTGTTTAAGTTGATCAATTTCACAGAAAGCAGAATCAAGTCACATGCTAAGGTAATGGATGTCATTATTGTGGTAAGGGGGTATCATTTTTATGGTAAAAAGAATATCATTTTCTTTCATACTCCATATTATGGTAAGATATTATTATTAATTTATTCAGTTTTATCATTAAATGGTGAAAAGTCCTGAAAGAATTAAAATATCCTTAATAGTTTGTGCTTCATCTATTATTATGTTATCAATTTGGACTCTGGATAATTAAGTTGAAAATTACTAAGATCTATGTTATCTTATTATTCTGATGATTTATATATATCATTGTTGTAAGACCCCAACTTTTATGAATAAAGAATAATTTTTCTCGAAATATATTTTTGAATATTGTGGTGTGGATTTGATATAATGTTATAGTTGTGGGTAATATTTACAAATTTTGCAAAAGTAAGCAAGTAATTATATAATATTCGATTGGTCGAGGAATATTCGTTTTAATAGGAAATATTCGTATGACGGTACAAGCATTGGTGGACCCCACAACGGAAGTATTGTCGTAGTTAGAAAATGACAGAATTATCTTTTTATAAAAATAATGGCAAAATTTTTATCGTTAAACTGTTGAACTACCCGGTAGTAAAAGTACAGTAATACGCATGGTTGCATAGTAGTACACGATATTGATTATTGATGTTTACGTAAGAAGTCACTCAGTTATACTCAATTATTGCTACAGTAATTGCTGCATCATATCTCTCATATTATTGATTCAATTATTTTCATAATATCATTTGCATAATATGTTATATTATTAAATCAATAATTGAGACGACAAAGTTATTCATATTCTTATTGCAATATTAACAATGTCTAGAAGTTTTGTCAAGGAGAGGTTTGGTTACCTAATTGCGCGCCAATAAGAAGAAATCCTTAACGGAAAGCCCCCTCTTTCCTGGGAACGACCTGGTTGTTAAATATTGTGAGTTATATTATTAATGATGAATAAGTTCGTGTTGATTAAAGATGAAATTGATAGTTCTATTGTGTTGGGATTATTAGTGTTAGTGGAAATCGACATTTATTTCGATAATAATTGATGTTTGGAAGTTATATTGACCAATCGGGTAATTAATCGGATAAATGAACAATTAATTGCTATTAATTCACATGCTTATAACTATTTGTTTACATGTGTGTACTATTGATTCACATTCATGTACTATTAGGGGAGGTGGTGCAAGATTAATAATACTTGCATGATTAAGTTAAAAATAGAGGTATAGATTGAGGTACTATACTGTAATTCTTATTTTCACATGTATAAACTATTAATTCACATGATTGAACTATTGATTCACGTGATGTACTATTAGGGGAGGTGGTGCAAGTTTGATAATACTTGCAGGACTAAATTAAAAATGAAGAAAAAGATGAAGGTATTGTATTGTAATATTTTGAGCCCCAAAACATGTAATTATCGAAACTATATTTTCCTATAAATAGAAGCTCATTCTTCCTTCATTCTCACCAATTCACTAAGTCTGACAAGAGCAATTATAGAGAGAGAAGCTATAGAGAGAATCTATAGAGAGAAAAAAGAAGAGTAGTCTGCTACTTCACTACTCTAGTATCCAGTCTTCTTCTGAGGTAAGGGGTATTATTTATTTCATATTCTGAAGAGATATTATTTTTCAGATTCAGTATGAATATTATTTTCGCTTCAATATTCATAAAGAATATTATCTTCGCTCCATATTAAGTAGGAATATTATTTTCATTCAAGGATGTTATTTTGTTCAATATTAAGCTTGAAATAATATTTTCTTCCATACTCTGTAGTATATAAGTAATATTATTTCGTTTCAGATTTTGAATTCTATACTCATTTTGTTGAAGTTTTGACTTCTATACTCCATGAAATTAGTAGAATATCCTTGATATTTGCGCTTCATCCAGTATATTTTCATGGAAATATTATTCTGAGCTTTCTTGATAATTATTGATCTCTTCATGACGGAATACTATTCATGAGTTACTATTTATGGGTTACTATTCACTGGGTTACTATTCACTCAAATATTATTCACTCGGGTATTCGGGGTACTTTTCATGCCGGAGTACTATTCACGAGTTACTATTTATAGGTTACTATTCACCCAATTACTATTCACCCAAATATTATTCACTCGGGTATTTGGGGTACTTTTCATGTCGGGGTACTATTCACGAGGTACTATTCTCGAAGTACTATTCATAGGGTACTATTTACGGGGTACTATTTACTCAAAAAATATATTTCTTTTCTGTCCAAATTATTTTTGGTACATGAATATTATTCTTGAATTTTACTCTACAAAGTAGTATCATGTTGACAATTTGGATATTTTTAAACTCTGGATAAATTTAAAGTCTTTAATATTTATCCTTGATTTCGTTTGATTTAATTTCGTTTGATTAATGCTTATATCATTGTCATCATCCTCATGCTTATATTGTGATGAAAGTCATCTTTGGCTTACGTGCATAGATGGACTGTTGATTGGTATGATTATGACCATGGATCATTCGGTATAATCATGACCCGTAATGTTACAAATGATGTGGTAAAAGTCCTCATTGGCCCGTAGTGCATTGATGGACAGTTGTTGGTATGATTATGACCAGGGATTATTCGGTATAATCATGACCATTGGTGATTACATGATTATCCTTGGCGTGGTGCGAGGATGATTTGATGATGTGGTTTATTTATTAAGTTTGAGTCTCAAATGATAAATTTGATGAAAAACTTTTAAATCATAGAAGATAGTAGATATCATGCTCTACTTGACTCTTCTAATGGATTGCTTGTTCCGCTGCAGTTGTTGATCTAAAACTTGTTGTCTATTATATTCCATCAGTTGTTATACTATTGAAGGCTAAGGATAATTTATTATGCATTATCTTATTCATAATATTTCTTACTGGGCTAGTTGAGTTCACCCTTTTCTTTCATTGTTCTCTTCAGGAAATGAGAACGTAGCTGGGACTAGTCGGAGAACGGAGTGACGGTCCAGATGTTGCATTAGTAGTCCTCACTATTCTATGAAATAGTGTGATAATAATTGTAATGAGGACTCCATTGAGAGTGGATATTGTCTAGAAAGCAATATTCGTTTTAAAACTCTCAGCTTATGTTTTGTCGTATGTTACACGACAATTGTATAATTAAGTTTTTATTTGTATTCAGTACCATGTATCTGGCGACCCAAGATGGATGATGTGTTGAAAGTCATCTATGGCCAGTAGTGCATAGATGGACTTGGTATGATTATGACCAGGAATTATTTGGTATAATCATGACCGTAATGTTACAAATGATGTTGTGAAAGTCATCTTTGGCCCGTAGTGCGTAGATGGACTTGGTATGATTATGACCAGGGATTATTCGGTATAATCATGACCGTAATTGAAAACACGAATATCCTTGGTCCGTAGTGCATGGATAATTCGTGGTCGTGATACTATTAATGAGTCTCGGATTATTGGTTTTACTGATTTATATATCTTTTGGCTCGTAGTGCAAAGATGGACTATTGGTTATTGGTTTTATAGTTGTATATCTTTGGCCTGTAGTGCAAAGACGGACTGTTGGTTATTATTTTTTACAGTTATATATCTTTGGCATGTAGTGAAAAGTTGGACTGTTGATTTACTTGATTATAAATATGAATTGTGATTTAATTATAATCTGTGGTGGTTCAGGTGAAGACAGGTGATGAGAGTTCCTTTTGTCTTGGGTATAACAAAGAACTGTTGATGAGTATTACAAGAATGAAATATTAACGATGGATTTTTAATCTAGAAGAGATAGTAGACATTATGTTCTACTTGACTCTTCTAATTGATTGTTTATTCCGCTGCTATTATGGTTGAAAACTTTTATCTTCTACCATATGTTCTAAATATCTGAATTATTTGATAATTTAATTATCTTAAGTCATGATATTCTTTACTGGGCTATTTGTACTCACCCTTTTACTTCACCACCCCTTTCAGGAAATAAAAGTGTAGCTGGGACTAGCAGAGAGGACGTGGGTATAAAGTGGTGTTTCAATTTAGTAGAAATCCTAATCAAATTATAAAACGGTGGGGCATAATAATGGTACTGAGAATTTAAAATGTGTGTGATATATTTTATGCATAATTTAATAGTTATATTTGGTGAATTAAATAGGGTGATGCGAACTCAAATTTGAAAGCGTCAAAATGCACTCCATTAGAATGAGGAGGACAGAAATCTTCTCATATTCCTTTGGAGACTTGAAATATTTGCTGCTGTACTTTATTTGGCATTGTAATAATTTAAGTATGAATATTGTCATATTATATACGCTACAATATTTGTATTGAAACTCACAGTATGTGTTGTCGTATTTTGCATGATAGTTGTATAAATAGAGTTGTCAGTAGTGTATTTTTTGGCGACCCAAGATGGGTGATGTATACCTATTTTGGGGGCGTCACAGCAAACGAGGCAAGTTCTCTAACTCAAACTCGAGTTATTATTTTCGAAGCTTGTTAGTGGATAATTATTGTTGATTACTCCGCATCCTTAATGGTTATTGTTAATCGCACTTTGTGCAATCGAATTCTTGTTCTATTATTATTGAACTATGAATTATTAAAATTCTTTCGGTCATGATCTGTTTATGAGATAGATCTATGCTAGTTGTATAAACTAGATCAAGTATGTTTAAATTTGTTAAATCAAATGCGTTTTAAGAGTTGTTCTTAATTTATTATTGTGCTAAGAACTCTTGACTGAGAAAAAGAACAAGTTTATTAAAGCATGATATTGGAAAACAATTGTTGCTCGATTATTAAATGTTTATGCACAAGTCACCGGGTATGAAAGATTGATCCCCTTGATTACCAAAACTAATTAAAAGGACCAGTTTAAATACTGACAATTCATGGTTATTTCAAACCACTCAGCACCTAATATTCAATTATTCGAGTATTTAATTATTGAGAATTAATTCATGTTCTTTCACAATCTATTCCTATTGTTGAACCTTGAAAGCTAAATTCATTTCTAATCATGATATATCCCCTTTGTATTTAAACTTGCTAAGAAAATTAGTTGATTACCCTTGCTATATCATGACGTTTATTTCAGCAAAGCCAGAGACGTCCAAGAGGGACAAAGGAAAAGGAAAAGTGCAGGAATAGTCAATGAGATTGTTTAAGTGTTATTTTACTTTAATATAATTTGATTAAGTGAACCTTTTATAATATTAAAGGTGTGTGTAAGTTAAGGTTAATAGAACCCTGGATTATGTTGTAAGACTTTATTATGATGAACAATATATGTTTATTATTCTGCAATAATTATAGAATGTGTATGTTGATAATGGATCGTGAGCACTGGATCCGAGGTTAGAGAACCCGAATTTGGGAGCGTCACATTATTCAATTTCCAATGCATTACCTTCTTCATATTTTACTTTTGATTGTTTGAAATACATTTGGCTCATGGGATTACTTCAACTTAATGCACATAATTATAAAATTTTGTTAGTGCTCAACTGCTGATATGTACGCATGTAGTACTTAAGTTGCAAATTGTTTTAGCAGTTTTTAGCCTCTACGTCTATCTCTTGCGTGATTAGGAAAAATAAACATGATGAATAACTAACGTACAAACATGACATGACATGTTTAAGTATTTTTTTTGTCCCAATGAATATGATGTATACGTAGCAGCCAAACTCAGTAGTGGAGCATATTCTTCCTTCGATATGTGTAATTTCTGGAGTTCTGGTATTCTGTTAGTCTAACTGCAACATGACAATTATATTGTAATCAATTCATATTCCACGACAACAGTTTATAAAGGGTAGTGTTGTTATAGTCCTTGAATGTAGTTCCTTGAGTTCTGGTATTCTATTTAGCTTGCCAGCAAAATGACAACTATATTATAATTAGTACATATCCTATGGTGACTATTGAATCTCACTAACTGCAGCTCCTTAGGTTATATAAATTGAGAAGATATGAAACATGATTGTGTCTATGTGATTAGTTGTATGTGAGTTGAAATTCTGGAAAGTTTTTTTTCTTTTGAAGGTTTCAATTGTCAATTCTATAATTTTTAATTCAATCGTGAAGAACGGACTTTATACTTCTAAATGTAGGTTATGGTCAACTCAACTTGGAAAAATCACCGTCATGGGGGTCTTGAAATGTGGAATACTTCCAGAAATTAGAGCAGATTAGCAAAGGCAATTACGGATAAAACTAATTAATAAATTATACATCGTTTTACTTCTTAATTAATTTATATTTATTGTGTTGATTGTTGTTTCCAATTGTATTGTTTTATGAATGTTGTTGATGGAATTTGTCACTCTCTTAATTTTATGCTACGATAATTCAACTAATTTACATAATTTTAAAGCAAACTGAATGACACTTTTGTCCCTCCAAGTTGTCAAGTAATTAATTAAATTGTGTACTTAGAGCTCTTTTCTGACAAGAATGTCGGACAACTTATTAAATCCATTATTCAAACTAGCATGTGCATTGCACGAGTTATCAACTAGTAATTATAATTATGAGATTATATTCTCATGTATTATAATCTTAAGACTATTAATCCTGGGATTAAATAGCCTTAGTCACATATTTATTTTTTGTGGAAATATTTATGGAATAATTTAAAATAATCTCATGTTATATTTGTTTTGTTCAGGATTATTTAAATAATTGAATAAAAACTTATCATTTGAATTACTATACCCTAATAACTTAAGATATCATATTCTCATTAGTTTGAGTATAGATAGATATAATAAGATATATCGGTCTTTTAAAACAAAGTTTAAAGGTTAATTTTGTCCACAAATTTTTAGTCCCAAATGATAGGGATTATAATAACTAGTTGGATATGTTATTAAATAGTCACCCCCTTTCAACTCATTTTATTATCACAAAAAAGAAATAGTCTCAAGTCTATTTTTAACAACAAACAAGAGACTTGGAATTAATGTCAAGTATAATCTTTGTAAACAAATATAGACGAGTATAATACTCTCTCAATTCCACAAAAAAAATCCCACTTACAAAATATGCAAACTTAAGGATATATTTTTCTTTTAACATTATACCTAAATACGTTTATTTTAATAATGATAACATGATAGTAAAATTGTGTTATTTTACTTATAAAGACATTGTCATATTATACTATAATTAATAAAAAGAAGCCTTTTTTGGAATAATTGTGTATTTTACTTTTGGTAGGGAGTAGGGCTCTTTTTGTTTATAAGAGAGTATTAAAGGCGTAAACGAATCGAGTCGATTCAAGTATTGAGTTGTTCAGATTTGGTTCATAAAATTTATCGAGTATAAAATAAAATTTGTTTGAGGCTCATTTAGCTACCGAGTCGAGCACGATTCCGAATCGAGCCCGAGCAGTTTGGACTTTTTCAACGAATATGATCCGAGTATCAATAGAAAATTATAATTTAAGAAGGTTCGAGTAATTTATCGAACTTTAAAATGTGCTCATATTTGACTCATATATATTTCGAGTCAAGCACGAATCGAACTTTTAGTCGAGCGAGTACGAAACGAACCCGAACTATTTGCTCATTTTAAAAGATCCCAATTTAACCCCTTTCCGCTGCTCAATACCATCTGCTGTCTTCAGACCTAAGCCTGGTCTTCCATGGATTAGGCTAATTCACACTTTAAAACCAAAAACATCCGAAGCCCCGTCCTCCCCCCCCCCCCTCCCCCCTCCCAAAAACAAAAACAAAAACAAAACGAAAACCCCAACCCTTGTTCTTAACTACTTGCCTTCGAACAGCTGCTAATTTACTATCTAATCTCGTATAATGTAATTTTGTTGTTAGGTGAAGAAAAAACCTTTGGATCGATATTGAGCTACCAAGCTCTTCTATGTGGATCATTATTATCAGAAAACCCATATTTTTTAATCAGTTCACAATTACGATTTTATGCAATAAAAATTTTATTAGGAAAAAGTTTAGAATTATCGTACAAAGAAGAATGCAATTTCCTCGAACAAGATAATTTACCTGGTCATCTATCATATTTTTAATAACTAGACTAAAGAACAATTGTGTAAATGCAGGATGAAGGCACCTTCGCCCTACTCTCAAGCTGCAGTTCCTTGATCTTTGCCGCGATAGACTGTCTCCAAACATTCCTTGGCCCTCTGAACTTTTGATTGAAGGTAAAAGCTCCCGTTCTTGGCATTTTTTTCAAACAAATTATCGTACTTCTGTGCACATTAAATAAAATTGTTTATAACCACTGAAAAATGTATATTATGTTAGGTTAATGTATATATTGACGGGAAGTAAACTTAAATTATAAAAGTTAATATTTCTTTATTTAGTTACAAAATGGTCAAAAACATACGAAGAGAAAGAGAGACGATATTCCCTCCATTTCAAAATATCATATAATTATTGACTTTTTGAAGTCCACTAAACACATTTTCAAACTCAAAATTTTCATAAATTTATTTAGTTGTAGTCAATATAATGATGAATATTGTATATCTAAAAAGTACTACTCACTATAAGTTTTATTGTTTCATAATCTTTAATCAATCATCTCAATTTTGAGCTTGAAAATGTCTCAAAATAATTTCTAAAAGTTAATAATGATATTATAATTTGGAATGAAGGAAGTATTTATTAAGAACTTATGAGATTATTTATTTGAACTCTAGGATTCAGAAAACTGACGGAAATCACTTTTCTCCTTATTACTTTTCGTTTGCTTTCACTTTTTCCTCAACAATTCTGAAAATAGAACAGGATCTGTAAATATTCACATAACAAACGAATACAAACGTGAGAAAAACTGACCTGCAAAATCTCGTCCCAAGAGGACTCCCCAGATAGACCAAGAATTTGCCTAGCTTCATTCTCTGTCATAAATTTGCTTCCTCTAGGTACAGCATTCTGTAATGTCTCCTGAGCAACACCAGATTTGGCAGCATCTGCCATCACCCACTTTCAAAATTACTAAATCATATTCAACAATAGATATGTAGGCCAACAATCAACTTCCCATTTGGCAAGATGCCACATATATATATATATACATACATATATATTTACATATGATGTTCATTATTAAAAAAGGAATTATACATGGGTTTTGCTAACCAACCCCGAGATGGTGGCGGGTTAGCATTGTGCCCAAGTTTACATGAAAGAAAAAAAGTTTGTATTTGACTTTTCAATGATACATTGACACTAAATAAAGAAGGATCAAACTGTAGCCAAATAAGTGTAAAATTTTTCTTCAATATTTTTAATTTGCAAATTATACTTCATTCATATAAAGATGATGTCGATATTACGGCACAACACTAACCCCAACTTGAGAGTGATGTGCAAAATATTATATATATATATATATATATATATATACATACACACGCACGGACGGACACAGACATATATAAATACATATATTATTCTTATGTTAAAATTAATTATCTAGTCAAGATATGCAATGTGAATCCTAAGAGGCAAAAAACATACGGCAAACCTGGAGGCGGCCTGGATTAGAAAATCTAACTGATCACATTATAATTATTGAAAAACAAAGAAAAGAAGTTGGCTTTGTGTGAACATGAAAAGGAATGAAAAGTAGTGCTGGTTCATCCCACGAAAACAGATATAACTTAACCTGGCCGTGAGGGCTAACACCAACATGCAAACGAAACTTCATTTTGCATGTGATCAAATGGGAATTGTTTTGAATTCCAAGTAACAATCAGACTTTGACTTGTTCACAGCCCCAAATACTAGAGCAAATCGCAGTAATAATTTGGAGAAGTACTTGCAGAACTTAACAATATGAAAGAAAAAAAAAGATCAAGATAGCCAAAAACCAAACTGGTTGGGTTATTTTGACACCAATTCTTTCTTAACAGTCACCTATATTTATTTGTTTTGACTTTTGACAAGTCTTTTAAATCAACTAAAGTATGATGCTTTTCTCACATCTGCTTTTCAATTTCTTCAAATAATATGAGATATCATGGGAAGAAAGAAAAAATATTTGCAATACTTGAAACATGAAATAAATTCAACCATCTTAATCCGCAAGAAGAAAAGGAAAACTAAACTCTAGAACCAAGGCTTCTTTGAATCAACAAAAAGAAAGAAAGAAAGAAATACGATTTCAAAGAGTTAATAGAGAAAGACTCTTTCAAGTTTTCTTCACTTTTCATTCACTGTGGGAGGCTAACCATGTAACAATGACAAGACATTTTTTTTTTAATCCAAAGAAAATACAAACAAGCTGGTAGTCGTCAGCATGACTTACCCAAGATGAATAGACATAAAGCCCAAAATCCATTCTTAAAACCCTAGAAATGCCCAAACATAAATTGGCATTACGTTTCCAACAAATCACATTAGTTCTTCGCATCTTTTACAAGGGCAAAATGTGTTGGATGCTTTAACTCATCCCATACTCAATCTATGCAACATCAAATCAACTTCTTGCAAAAAGTCATAAAATATAGGTTCAATACCAAATAAGAAAATAACAACCGGAGAGAATGCAAATCCTCAATAGAAACAAAAACACAGGTGAGTACTTCCACACCAAATTAACAAGAAAACAAGATAATAGTACTACATTAACCATTTTTACTCCATTACTCCATTTACAAGCTATCATATAGTAGGAAACTTACTTGCAAGCGCCTTACGGTATCCTTCGAGTACACCCCTAGCCAAATACCCAGAGGTTACTATAAGCAGATTGGCAATAATCTTAGCAGCCTGCGGAAACAAGGAATTGATTAAGTGGACAGATTATGTACTTTGACAAATCTCTTTCTTTATACAGTCGACCAAATATCAATTACCATAATGCAAGAGAGCAGTAGAACATTCTCAAATTAAATTACATGAAATATTTCACTAGCCACATTAACCCACATAAATAACAAAAAGAAAGAATTAATCTAGAAAATTCCTTTATCGCTGGAGCAATATTACATGACTGCAACTGGGGGTATGTACCGACTACGGAATGTACCACTACAACTACCATCAAATTAACATCAACTTCATTCTACTACAAAGAGCTCCGAAAGGACATGGTGAAACAAGTAGTATATAAATATCTTTTTCTGTATGAGTATATCCTAACAGTATCACACTTAGTAGTACACATGTACTCCCATAAACACAGTTATGACCTTCAGAAGGCTGAAGGCTTGTACTTGGCAGGCAAACAAACTATTGATCACACATGACTTATGATAGACACGTAATTCATACATTTTATTATCCCTAATTTTGTCCTTTTAATTATATTAATTTATTAAATTAATATGTTTTATTTTATTTTGTAGGATTTAATATTTTTTTGCAATAAAGTCAAAATCTTGGTGATCAACAAATATTTAATGCTCTTATTCATGTAAGGAATATCCAAGAAGAATCCAACAAGGAGAAGGAAAGAGGTTGAACAATCTTAGTGTGCAAGTCAAATCCAACAAGAGAAAGGAAAGTCAATCTAGAAGATCTCTTTATCTAGAAGATCTTTTTGAGAAGTTGATTGTCACTAGGAAATTGAAACCTACATGGAAAGGGAACAAAAGTGTCCAAGTTCAATGAATCTAAATTAGGGTTCAAAGTTATTTTTCCTATAAATAGGTCTCTTGTTTTAGAGAGAAAAGTATGAGGTATTGTATTAGTTTAGATTAGGAGTAGGAGTAAATTAAATTACGTCTTCATTGTACACTCGTGGGATGGTCGTTAATTAAAGGAAGTTTTCTTATTTATTTTTAATCTTCTTCTTTTCTTTATTTTAGTTAGTTTAATTATTTTTCATGTCTAGCTAATTTTTTATATCTAGGATGAAGATGAAATTAAATAATTATTCGTGATAATATTTTTCATCTCTTCTATTATTTATGCTTTTATGTTTAATTGATTTCGTCTTCATATTCCGTTATTGAAATACCTTCGTTTTATAATTCTTATGTGATTTTAAATTAATTAAGAGGTTTTGATAGATTATTGTTAAAATATGAGTTTTTCATAATCCATGCTTGCTCAAAGAAGTTTTGATGGGTTATAGTTAATCCTTAAATTTTCATAGTCTATGCTTGCCCACGTTAATTGTAAATTACTAAATTAAAGGGAAGGGAGATCAAAATCATAGTTGAGTTATAAGAATAGAAGAGATTGAATTATATGTTATGTTTATTATCTAATAGCTTCGGATTCCTAGATTATTTTCTCATTAATTGTTTTCATATTCTAGTTAATTAATTCTCAATCTTTATTTCTAATTCGCCTAAAATAAATATTAAGGAAACATTAAAATTAATCTAGTCTCTGTGGGTTCGACTTGTACTTGCCTGTTCTTCAATTCGACACTGTGCAGTACATATTTTTAACACATAACTTACAATATCTGCATGAGAACTGTGCTTAGCAGAGAGTAATAACACATCCAGAACTGTTCAGGGTATCCAACTTCCATCACTGAAGGAACAATGAAGCCCTTCAAGCCCCCGGCTTGTGCGTCCAATCACTCACACCGTCACTCAAGCAAGACTAAAATCACCTCATGTGTCTACCAGTTACAAGAACAACTATATAGTAGCTTAGCAGTGACTCAAACACCAAAACACCTATGCAACCATAATTTCAGTGAAACGGGATAAATATACACCTCCTTTAGCTTCAAGATTTATTGAATGACAGATATTTGTCGGGCATAACAATGGGTCAGACCCGTTTTGACATGTCAAAAGTACACCAATTTAGTACCGGTTATCTTTTATCTCCTTGCATACCACAAAGGGTCACATTTTGACTTTTGAATTCAATTTACAAAATCCTAAATTTAAAATTGATGTAATTCATATAAGTTTTGAAAACAACAAATTGCCTAATGACTGTACCTTTTAGATAGTTTACAATAATAATGATTGTTTTAATAAATAAAAAAACACATTCATGCGCTTAGACGTGGATGGGTTTCAAGGAAATAAATCTTGGGCTGATCCAATTCAAGTTCTTATTGGTCCAGTAACAAAGGCAAGAGCTAAAAGATTCAAGGAAGGGCTTATTGGATTAATCTAAGAAATTTGTGTCGAAAAAAATTCAAAGAAATTCATTGAGGAGATTGATCTTAAATTATTTGGTTCATACTACGACCGTAGAGTGCCATCAAACGATCGTAGAGTGCTCTATTTCTTAAACGATCATAGAGTGCTCACTCTTCACACTACGATCGTAAAGTGACATCAAAATCGTAAAGTGCTCTATTATGATTAATCCAGACGCGGCAAATCCAGACGTGTCATAGTTTAATCCAAATTAACATAGGATTTGGAGTATCTACAATTTGATCATAGCAAGTATTACGATTTAGAAAGTTAGTTTCAATACTAATGCAATACGGAATCTGATTAGTTAGGTTTTCAATTCCAAAGTTAAGTTTGATTGTTATGTAATTTGTTCCTTTTGTTTTAAGGATTAGGATTACATTGAGTAGTATAAATAAGAAACCTAGCTGGTGTATTATGGATATATATTCAATAATAAGATTACTTGTGAGATTGTTTCTCTTTTTTGGTTCTTTAAGAATTTCTGAGTTGTTCATAGTTTGTTGTGAGGTTCAACTTGACTTATCCTTCAACAATTCATAGTTGAGTGTGGCGTCTTTTACACATACCAAGGTTCTTGTCTCAATATAGACAACGGGTCGAGATTCCATTCAACACCAAATTTATTACACTATCAATTGTACCAAGGTTCTCGCTTCATTATAAGCGAAGGGTTGTGGTGAACCACCAATACAACCTTGCTAGAAACGATCCAGGCGGCATTCAACTCACGTATACGTGTTGTAGCGTCTATCAGTTAGTATCAAAGCTAAGTTATCTAGTGGGTTATCTCTCCTTTAATTTCTTGTTTGAATATCTATAAAATAATAATAAAAATAATAATAACAAATTCTAGTTTGTTTTAATTGATTGCTAACCCCAAATCTTGCAGCTTTAAGTTATGCAAATTCAAGCATCAAATCATCAAATTCAGGTGGCATAAAAGCCTTCCAACCGACAGTTCATCCGAAGCTAGTTGCAGCCTTGATTCAAGAATCAAATCAGCATTCAACTAATTGCAGCCTTATTCAAAGAATCCAATTCTGAACCTTGTTGGTAATCAGAGACTCATCTTGCTAATTTGTTTCTTGATAAGTTCTTGTTGAATTGAAATAGGAAACTGATTCTTGTTTGGTGAATTCAAAAAGAACCTATAAGAGGAAATACTTGAGAGGAAAAGGCAAGAGTGGTGAGCTCATTAGAGGGGTAAAAGCTAGTTGAGTGATACACGAGTGATTCATTATTGAGAGAAACACGTAAGGAAGCGGTGAGAAAAAATTATCTAATAACCCTTGTTTTGTAGCAAATATGTCTGACATAAAAGAGGCATCTTCGGAGTCGAGTCTAAGGGGGGATTCTAAGTTCAAGATGGAAGCCATTAAAGGGGAATTAAGAAGAGTTTACAGGATGGTAGAGCAGGTGAATGATAATTTTGACAGAATGGAGAACATCCAAAGGGAACAATCGCAAAATATTACTGGCTCTCAAAGAAGTGAGAGGGTACGACATAGGGAGGCTAGGGACGAGGAAGAGGAATTCTATGGAGGTAGGTTAGTGAGGAAGAGGATCGTGATTCTGATCTTATTCAAAGGGGGTATGGGGCAAGGGATAAAGGAGATAGGAATCGAGAAGACAACAACTTGGGTAGTATTAAGATGAAGATTCCATCTTTTCAAGGAATGAGCTATCTGAGGCATATCTAGAATGGGAAAAGGAGATGAAATGAGTATTTCACTACCACAACTATTCGAAGCGTAAGAGAGTCAAGCTTGCCGCCACTGAGTTTTCTGACTATGACGTCACTTGGTAGGATCAGTTGATGATTAGCAGGGGGAGATATGGAGAGCGTTCAATTGAAACCTGGGAGGAGATGAAAGCTGTGATGAAGAAGCGGTTTGTGCCAAGCCACTATTACTGAGATCTAATTGAGAGTGTGCAGAGTCTAAAACAAGGTAGTCAGAGCATGGAAGATTATCACAAGGAGATGGAGATTCTGATGAATAGAGCCAATATAGTTGAGGACCGTGAGGCGACAATGGCAAGATTTTAAGCGGGTTTGATGAGGTGATATGCGATGTGGTTCCACTACGAGCAGGGCACTTATTACTTCGGAGACCATGGCAGTTTGAAAGGCGCGTGAAGCATGGCGCCTTTACGAATCAATATTCATTTGTGCTTAATCAAAGATCAATCACTCTGTCCTATGACGCCAACACAAGTGCATGAGGATTAGTTACATTTACAAAAAAGATCATGTACAAAAGAAAGAGTGAGGAAAAGAAAATGAGGGGAAAAATAAGAAAGAAAAAGTTGAGAAAAAGAAAGAAGAGAGACAAATATCTATGCAAAAAAGAGTGATGTGAGGAGAGCATTAATTTCTAAACAGCCGATGATTATACGTTTGTATAAGGAGGCGTTTTTGAATACTAACCAAATTAACTCTCATTTGCCTACTGTTGTGTCTCATTTGCAGGACTATATTGATGTGTTTCTCAAGGAGCTTCCACAGGGTTTACCACCTATTCGGGAAATAGAGCATCAGATTGATTTTGTGTCAAGTGCTACCATTCCTAATCGACCAGCTTATAAGAGCAATCCCGAGGAAACAAAAGAGTTGCAAAGGCAGGTTGGTGAATTAATGGAGAAGGGGTTCGTGAATGAAAGCATAAGTAGATGTGCAGTTCCAGTAATCTTAGTTCCTAAGAAGGATGGGACGTAGCGAATGTGCTTTGATTGTCAAGTGGTAAACAATATAACGGTAAAGTATCGACATCCTATTCCTCGCTTAGATGATATGTTTGATGAATTGCATGGTTCTTTTGTGTTTTCTAAAATTGATTTGGAAAGTGAATATTATCAAATTAGGATGAAAGAGGGAGATAAATGAAAAACTGCTTTCAAAACAAAATATGGTTTATGAGTGGTTACTTTTGCCTTTTGGGTTAACTAATGCACCCAGTACTTTCATGAGGTTAATGAGCAATGGTTTGCGATCTTTCATTGGTAAATTTGTTGTGGTCTATTTTGATGATATCTTGGTATATAGCAAAAACTTGACGATCATGTAGTACATTTGAAAGTTGTTTTAGACGTGCTAATAAAAGAAAAGTTATTTGCTAACATGGATAAATGCATGTTTTGCACAGGTAGAGTTATGTTTCACTGTTTCTTGGTTTTATTGTTAGTTCACAGGGAATACATGTGGATGAAGAGAAGATATGTGCTATCCAAGAGTGCCCAAGTCCTACGAATATGAGCCAAGTTCGTGGTTTCCATGAGCTCGTGAGTTTTTAAAGGCATTTCGTGAGGGATTTCAGCGGCATCATGGCACCCCTTACTGAAGTAGTCATTAAGAAGAGCGTGGGGTATAAGTGGGGAGATAAGCTAGAAAAGGCTTTTCAATTGATTAAAAAGAAGTTAACTAATACTCCTTTACTTGCTTTACCTAACTTTGAGTTAACTAACTTTACCTAACAAGTAAAGGAGCATTAGTTAACTTCTTTTTAATCTATTGAAAAGCCTTTTCTTGCTCATCTCCCCACTTAAACCCAACGCTTTTCTTAATGGCTTTAGCAAGTGGTGCCGCTGAAATACTTCACGAAACGCCCGTTAAAATTCGCAAGCCCATGAAAACTACAAACTTGACTCACATTCGTAGGACTCGGGCACGTATCTTCTATTCATCCACATGTATTCCCTATGAACTAACAACAAAACCAAGAAACAAACCTCTACATGTGCAAAACGTGCAATTATCCATGTTAGTAAATAACTTTTCTCTTCTGAGCACATCTAAAACAGATTTCAAATGTACTACATATTCGTCCAAGTCTTTGTTATATACCAAGATATCACCAAAGTAAACCACAACAAATTTTCCAATGAAAGATCTTAAAGTATTAGGTGCATTAGTTAACCCAAAAGGCAAAACTAACCACTCTTATAAACCATATTTTGTTTTGGAAGTTGTTTTCCATTCATCTCCCTCTTTTATCCTAATTTGATGATATCCACTTTTCAAATCAATTTTAGAAAACACAAAAGAATCATGCAATTTATCAAGCTTATCATCTAAGCGAGGAATAGGATGTTGATACTTTATCGTGATATTGTTTATTGCTCGACAATCAATGCACATTCGCCACTTCCCATCCTTCTTAGGTACTAAGATTACTAGAACTGCACATGGACATACGCTTTCTCTCACGAACCCCTTGTCCATTAATTCATCAACATGGCTTTGCAACTTGTCTCCTCAGAATTGCTCCTATAAGTTGGTCAATTAGGAATGGTAGCACCAGACACGAAATCAATCAGATGCTCTATTCCCCGAATAGGTGGTCAATCATGTGGTAACTCCTCGAGAAACACATCAGCATAGTCTTGCAAAAGAGACGTCACACCACTAGGCAAAGAAGAGTTAATCTGGTTAGTATTCAAAAACACCTCCTTATACAAAAGTATAATCATCAGTTGTTTAGAAATCAACGCTCTCCCCACATCACTCTTTTTTGCATAGATATTTGTCTCTCTCTTCGTCTTTCTTTTTCTCAACCTTTTTTTTTCTTATTTTTCCCCTCATTTATTTTCTTTTCCTCTCTTTCTTTTGTACATGATCTTTTTGTACATGCAACTAATCCTCATGCACTAGTTTTGGCGTCATAGGTCAAAGAGTGACTGATCTTTGATTATGCACAAATGAGTACTAATTCATAAAGTCATTATGTTTCACGCATCTGTTAAACTGTCATGGCCTCCCAAGTAATAAGTGGCATGCCTGCATTGAAACCACATCGCATATCACCTCATCAACATATCTATCAATACTGAATGGAACAAATACTTGTTTAGTCACTTTTACTTCACCACTGTCATTGAGCCACTGCAATCGATGAGGTTGAGGATGTTTGGACATGGGCAGCCCTAGCTTCTCCACCATAGTAGTACTAGCAACATTGGTACAACTTCCCCCATCAATCACCAAACAACATATAATACCATTAACAAGACACCTGGTGTGAAAGAAATTTTCTCATTCCATGCTATCTTCTTTCACTTGTGTGCTAAGCGCTCTCCTAGTAACCAATGTCATGCTACGGATAACAAACTCCCTATCATCTATCTCCTCTAATGGTAGCATAGAATCGGCATCATTATCCTCATCCTCGGTCTCCACCTCATCTTTATCAAAATGATCATTCATCTGCTCTACCATCTGTAAACTCTTCTTAATTCTTCCTTAATGGCTTCCATCTTGAACTTGGAATCCCCACTTAGACCAGCCTCTGAAGATGCCTATTTTATGTTAAGACATATTTGCTGCAAAACAAGGGTTAGTAGGAAAAAAATCCTCACCACTCTCTTACGTGTTTCGCTCAATAATGAATCACTCGTGTATCCACTCAACTGGCTTTACCCTCTAACGATCTCACCACTCTTTGCCTTTTTCCTCTCAAGTATTCCCTCTTATAGGTTTTTTTTGAATTAACCAAACAAGAATAACAATTTCCTATTTCAATTCAACAACTTGTCAAGAAACAAATCACCAAGATATGAGCATTATTGTCACAGCATCGCCTAGGCATCCTGGCATAACAACAAGCAGCATGGCGATGCTCGCCTTGGGATAGGTTGCCAAGGCGCTCGTCTTGGAAGCTAGGCATACACAAGTCGATGTCGAGGTGACACCCTCGGTAGATGGGTTGATTCAAGCTGAGTTTTTCGTAACCTAAGACCCATGGACTTTACCCATTACAGATTGAATTAAAAGAGGGAGAGAAGAAAATTAAAAATCCTCTGCAACTTTTATTTTGTCGACAACAAAGAGTCTTCCGAAACACGACTGCGATGAGAGTCCTAAAACTGAAGAAAATGATCGGCTAAAGAAGAAAAAGAAAATGATCGGCTGAAGAAAAAGAAAAAGCAGAAAATTTCGGACTTTTTACTGCTTTTGTCCTCTTTCTATTCTTTTTTTAATTGGATGTTAGATGTCATCCACTAGTTTATGCAACGTGTCATTGCCCTCTAACAAAGGCAAGCAGTAGTGTTGTTTCATGTGTAACACTGGTGTTTTCATTTGTTGTGAATCTACATGCAATAAATAAATAAGAAATAATTAACTTAATATAAAAAGTAAATAATAAATAATATTAAATAATAAATAAATTAATAGGAATATTAATATTAATTAATTTATTTATTTATTAATATTAATATTAATATTCCTATTAATTAATGTGTTATTAAATAATTAATTTAACAACGGTGTTCCATGTGTTGTGAATCTAGCCATAATTAATTATTCTTTTTAACAAAATAATAAATATTTCTATTTTTTCATAAAAAGTTGTAAATCATAATTTTGTTATTTAAAAAAGTAACACTCTTTCTCCATGAAAATTAAATGCTTATATGAGAATTAAATTTTATAAAAGGTTAATGTAACACCCGAGAAAATCGAATTTATATGAGAATTAAATTTTTATTTGATTATGTGGATTAAATGAATTTAATTGATTATTTATGTGAGTAAACTATTTGAAGGTCGTTCTATGACCTAGAATGTGCGGATGTGGTTAGGATTCTGGCTATGTGCTAGAATTAATTGTTTTGAATTTCCAAGACGAAAAATAAAAGTTTTCCGAAAAAAATTCGTAAAAACACTATTCATCCATTTCTGCTATGAAATTAAGTTTGAATTTCCGAGAAATGCGAAATGAGAGAATACGAAGACGAGATGGAATATCCAATAATATTTCAGTTATGGCAAACGAAATTTTCGCCTGCGGACTAAAAACCTAAGGGTTAGGAAAAGTGATTTCCGAGAAGAAAATGAAATGCGTATAATGATTAAGGTTATTATACGTACGATATACGAGTATGATACTAGTTAGAATACGAGTATAGTATGAAGAATATTACGATGTATAATACGAATATCGTATGAATACTAAACGAAGAAAATATGAGAATTGAACGCGTAGAATATGATTAGTATTAATGGACTTGGAGTTCAAGGACTTTATAGAATCCAATTGGACTTGGATTATATCAAGCCCAATGAATTGTGTAATCAAGCCCAAGTTAAGGCCCAATGTTAGTTTAAATAAAGCCCGATCCAAGAAACGAACCGCAGATCGAACCAACGGGTCACCGGATGGGTAAAACCCATGGGGCAACCCATGGGAAAGACCGATGGACCATGTGGGCCGGCCACTTGGCCACCAAGTAAAGTGGTTACTTGGTGGGTAATCCATGAATAGTAAAGAGGAGAGGTGAGGTGGGGTGGGGTGAGGTGGGGTGACCAAAATACCCTCCATTTGAATTTCCTATATAAAGAAGCTTAGGTTGTTCATTTGTTATTTTACAAACTTTGTCCAATATATATTGAGAGAGAGAGAGAGCTAGAAACAAGTAATTAAGCTACTTTGAAGCAAAGCATAAGAGTTTTTAGCAAGAACGTGAAGAACGAAAAGGTAATATTTCGTAAACGTTAGTCTTCGACCTTTTCGATTTATTTTTCGTAGAGAATCGTAGATTGGTGGAGCATGTCTCTTCCAGAGGGATAAGAATGGCTATTAATGATTAAAACATTGATAAGTCGTGTTTAAGTAGAAATCATAAGTAATTATGTAAGTTTAAACCGAAGAAACCTTTGAACATTAACTTGGTTGTTGATGGACAAATTGAAAACCATCATTGTTAGGGTATGTGCATATTGCTTGGTTAGGATGTAGATGATGAATCAATGGAGTTGTTCCATTTGATTTGGCGTATAGAACACGAGTAACGAAGTTATGGCGAAATTTCCGAGATTCGGCGTTAAACGTTGAAAATGTAGAAATCTCAGATTAGTAGTCGAAAGTTGCCGTTTAACTTGGAAACTTTGGTTTTCGATGGCATCACGTGAGATAAGGTATTCAAGAGTTGTGGACTCAAGAATCGTCGAATTCCGACTTAGAACGAAGAAAACGAGCTATGAACGCTCACGAACGCTCGATAATGAACTAAAAGTTGAATTCCGAGTTAATGGATTCGAAAATGTAAAATTCTTGCATAAACACTTAGAGTATGTGATTTGTGAGTTAATGGCTTTTGAACGAGCCAATTCGGATGTAAAACGAATAAGTTATGATCCCGGGAAGTTCGTCGAAAAATCAAACTGTCAAAGCCAACTGAGGCTTAGGAGAGGCGCCGCAACGCCAACCCCAATGTTAAATGCCGCGCCGCAGCGCCGTGTATAGTAAGATTGGTCACTGAAGAGTGGCGTCGCAGCTCCACTCATATAGAAGTCTCGCGCCGCAGCGCCGAGAAGAGGGATTTGCCACTGCAGACTGGTGTCGCAGCGCCACTATTGCAAAAGATGGTCGCGCCGCAGCGCCGGCAGTGAGAATTTGTTGAACAAGTTAGGTTTTATAATCCCAACTGATTATAAATAAATAGTAGAACATGAATGTATTTAATATACATGACAAGACTAACTTTAAATCACTTATTTAGTGATGACGTTAGTAACGTGAGTATGGTTTAATAGAGATTAAACAAAGAACGCGAGATATACGAAGTAAGATATATTCGAGCTTTGGTAATTAACCAATAACGAATAAGTCTCGGTTAGTAACATAAGACGTTAATAAGCCGTAAGGAAGAATAATAAGTCGATTTGACATTTATTAATGAAATAAATTCATGTAAGACATAGAAGAGAAAGAAGTTGGTAAAAACAATGTAATAAGATTGTTTGGTAGCTAATTACAGTGTGTTATGTGAATATATCATGTAGATTCTGTAAAGACTGAGAACTGTTGAACATTGTATTCAAAGACGCTTGAAGGCAAGTTTTCTTAACGCTTGTCTAACCTTCGTGTTAGTCAAGTTTCCTGTGATTCATGTTCTGAGATGCATGAATTATTTTACGAAAGGATCGATGTCAGTTTTAACTCGACTAGACTATTCTTAAGAATTAGATTGATTTGTTTACAAGTCTTTCGATATAGAACTGATAACGCTATTATATGCCAAGTATTTGGTACGGATTTAAAGGTAAGTTTGTCTATGAACAAACAAATGTATTTTTCATCGTTTATTCGATGGGTACGTGAGATTGCCAAAACTTAAACGTAAATATGTTTAACGGATTAATGTTGATCAACATAGAGTACTATAAGCTGATCACCTGGAAGTGCTCGTAAGAAATATCGGATGTACGATCTTAGTGTCGGGATGTCCTTTTCATGTATGAAAACGAAAAGAGTATGTTCATGGTCTTTCAACCGGTTCAGAATTCCTAAGCTATTATATATACTTTGGAATTGTTGTTATGAAATGAGAAGTGCTAGTCAAGGTTTCATAGTACTTCATACCTATTTGTTCAGTTATGGAAGATAATCATATAATTCTCGACGTGGTATTGATATTATCCTTTGTTAGACTTGTTGAGCTAGTTATGCTCACTTCTTGCTTGAATTATATGATCATAAAAGTAAGTCGAAACGAACTGAGAGTTCTAAGAGAGATAAAGGCAAGGCTAAGATGGATAGTTAATTATCCTGTAATAGACTAGTATGTTTGTATATATTATACTTATGAACAACAAATGATGTACTCGGTTTATGAACCTGGGAAAGGATTTACTATGAATGTAATAAGAATATAGTTAATACGCTCATTGTGTTGTGGTTTCAATGGAATGAATGTATGATTATGAGTACCATGTAGCACCATCTGTCGGGTTGAAAGATACCCGGATTTGGGGGCGTCATAGTTAAGTGAAGCGCCAGTGTTGTCATTACCAGATGAAACAGAAAATTTTATTGTGTATAGTGACGCGTAGCATAAGGACTAGAATACGTGCTTATGCAACACGGAAAGGTCATTGTGTATGCATCACGACAACTGAAAGATTATAAGAAGAGATATCTTACTCATGATTTGAAATTGGCAGCAGTGGTTTTTGCCTTAAAAATTTGGAGGAATTACTTGTATGGAGAGAAATGTGAGATATATACAAATCATTAAAGTCTAAAATAAATCTTCACGCGGAAGGAGTTGAATATGAGACAGAGAAGATAGTTGGAGTTGATCAAGGATTACGACTGATCATCCAGGTAAAGCGAATGATGTAGCTGACGCCTTAAGTAGAAAGGGTCGTGAAAAGTTGATGACAACTCGAAAATTCTCGGATAAATAAAATAAGGATTTAATTAAATAAATTTTTATTTTATTTATTTTATACTACATATTTTATTTACGTGCGGTGTATTATGCGTGTATGTCTGTGTTGTGAAAATATTTAAATATATTTACTACGTGTAAATAAATTGCTAAAATCAATTTATGAAGGAAATGATGGATTTAAAATATACAAAATTTTGTATGTGCTCAATGAAGCATATTAAATTAAAATAATTTATAATATTAAAGTATTTTAATATAATAAAAGTATTACATTAAATAAAAAATTTATTTAATGTATATCTTCCATTTTATGGAAAAGATTTATGGATATTCTGCCATGATATTTAAAGTGTACTATGTGTATATAAAATATAATATATATAATATTTGATGCAATAATTACTAAAAGGAATTTAATCCTTATAAATAAAGAGATTTAGCTATTAAAGGGGAGTGTTGTTCAAGTATTAGTATGCTGAGTATGCAAATGAAAGAAGTAGGAGCTGGCTTTTCAGTATTCTCCAGGTATAATTAGCAAGAGTTCGCAGTGTAACATGAACATAGATTATCAAACTCAGCTAGGCTATGAACGTGAGGAGCAAGAATGTCATCTCTATAAAATTAATCCTCAGCTCTTCTACCCAAGCTTTCCTTCATATAAACAAATATCAAATTGGCTATTCTGTAAGTACGTTCATATGAGATTCAAGCTCTGTACTTTCAATGTACTATTAAAATTTCCAGGTATAGCTGTAATTGAAGGAGAAGATAAGGCAAGTACTGAATTCAATAAGGATTAAGGAAGCTTGAGGTAAAATCTCATCTTTTGTAATGAATTAAAATCAGTAATATAAATAAATAATTGATTTGGTATTATAAAATTACTGGAATTTGGTTGTATGGGTAAAAAGAGAAAGGATTTCCAAGTGAAATCTGGTTAGAACATGTTTCAAAAGCTATGAAGTTTGAGCTTTTATTGACTTTCATAATGTTTGCTTTAATGTCTCAATGATAACATTTCTCTAAAAACTGAGAATTTAGGAAATTCAGTGGATGTAAATAATAATTGATAATGTGAAACAAAGCTCTATCATGTTTTTGGTAATCTAAAGAGATAACATAGCAAACATAAAACATATTAGGAAGTTGATTGGATTTCTCAAGCTCTACTGAAACAGAGCACTGTTTACGTTTGCCGCAGAAGTGGCTCAGCCGCGCCACTTCCCAGTCAAAGACCAGCGCAGCGGCGCTGGTCTGCAGAACTGCCAATAAAATTTCTTTAACATCTAAACTTCTAGGCATGTGTACTAGATCTATTTAGGTTTAAAGAGGGGTCCTATGTGTTGCTCCATCTAGTTAAGCATGAAATGTCTTAGTAAAGTATGAAACAAAATGAGTTTTCAAACAAAAACTGGATGAAGTTTTGAAATAAGGCTTTAGAATCTAATTTGATGAATGGTATGTGTTGATAAGTTTACATGTTTCACATAATGCTCAGTTTAGCTAAGGAGCTGTTGAATTAAGCTTGGTCTAATATGAGAATTTTTAAAAGAAATACTATATGGATCTTGAAAATAAACTTAACATTAGTAAGGTAAGGACCAAAACTTCCTTGTAATGAGTTATGTGATAAATAGAAGGGTCTTAGTAGGATGCTAAATAGATTAGATTGAGAAAAATCTCAGTTCTGGACTGAGATGGGAGTAGCGCGGCCGCACCACTCACAAGCCTAAAATGCAGCGCAGCAGCGCCGCACTGCAGTGTTGTCAAGACATTTTAATTGTGATCTGAGGCCTAGGACAGGTATACATAAAGTGGCTTAAGACAAGATTGATGCTCAAAATAATGTTTTGACTATTCGAACTTGTAAGGGTTATGTAAAACTATAAAAGTTCTAAAAAATGAATTTTTAAATAGAACTTTCAAAAGAAAAGCAAGTTATGAAATAATATAAACATTTGTATATCAGATATGAATTGAATATGCAAAGACACGTTATTTGGTATATGTAACTATGTGAGGCTGGTTATGTGTGTTATTGATTAATTTTCATGTAAAAAATATATATAGCTAATATGTGGCTATATGTGATATAATTGATATAGGAATTGTGAAGAAAGATTATACTCAGCTAAGTTGTAATCGTAATCTACGCAAGTCGACAAGTCGAAGTCGAAGTCGAAGTTGTATTTAAACCTTTGCATTTACATTATGCAATCAGATTGTTATATTTCATACAATCTATATCATAGTTATTAAGGCACCAAGACGAAGCGAGGCGACAGTCGGGAGCTTAAGCGCTTAGTCAACAAAGCACCCGATTAGTCGTCCACAAGTCGACAAGTCGTTAACAATGTAAATTTTATTCGTATAAAATTATATATAATGAACATTTATATGAATATTTATATATTTAATTTCTAATAATTTATCATAGTCATACATTCATAATGCAGGTTGTAGCATATCAAATCACAATATTAATAAATAAAATATATTATAATATAAGTAAGAAATATATATTATAATATATAATATTAGTACAATACATAACAAAAAAATATAATACTAATTTATTGTGTTGTATATATAATATTAATTTTTATTTATCATGCATATAACATAATATTAATGTAAACTATGTGTTGTAGTTTACTATATATATATATATATATATATAGCTATATTGCATTATTCTTTGTGTTGAGTGCTTAGTTTGCTAACAGAACACGTGTCTCATTTACCTGAATAGAATAACATGGGTCACATGTCCTCTTTAACTAGTGGGTCTACGTAGTGGGTAACAAAAATAATTCCCAATGAATAAATAAAACCAAACAGCAGCAGTCATGAGTCAACACAACAGAACCTTATCATATTAAAAAAAATTAGCAGCAGTTGTCATGAGCAAAGAAGAAGACGTGAAGAAGAGAAGAAACAAGTAGAAGAGAAGAATACATGTGTCCTACAAGTCACCGAACTCACTCGCTGGAGTCAGTCGAGGACTTGAGGTACTCAGTACTCACCCAATCTGTCTTAATCTCTGTTTGCTCGACGTAATCGATCGATCGATCGTTTGGGTCTGTCTTCTCTGTTTGCTCGACGTAATCAATCGATCAATCATTTGGGTCTGTCTTAATCTTTGTTTTCCTCTTTTTGTTTCTCCCTCTCCTCTGATGATTGATAAACTGAAGTTCCGAAGTGAGCGATCGATTAGGTTCAATCGATCTTTAGGTTTTTTTTACCCAGTTAAGCTTCGGGTCGGACCAAACCCGCTCCAACAAGTCGACCGCTTACCAATATAGTCGTCCAAGTCACTCGGCAATCGTCCGAGTCGTCCGAGTCAGCGTCTGAGCGATCGACTATCTGATCTCCCACCAAGTTGTCCTGCCGCCTTGGAATTCTTTACCGACTTAACGCCTAGTCGTCGCCTAGGCGACGACTAGTCGACGACTTGATAAGCATGATCTATGTACTGAAAAGAAGTTGGTTGCTATGATGTATACTTGTTAAATTTCAGTATACATACTGTTAAAAAGCAGTCTAAGTCATTTGTTTCCAATGTTCTAAAAAGGTGGCGCTAGGAATCCCTTTAGCGCTAGGCCCCCTCCTTAAGCTTTACTGGGCAAAAAATCACTCAAGAAAATTAGGCGGGCGGGAAAGGCGGGGCCTAGGCAGAGATTTTTTTTTTAATAACTACCCAAACCAAATCTTGATATATTTATTTTTCTAATGCTTTATCATATTCATAATGCATGTTGTAGCATATCAAATAACAATAAGAAGTGAACAAGATCAAGTCAAAATGAATAATTTTATTATAGTTGTAATTTTTTGAACTTGTACCAACTTCAAATTATATAAATGATGATACATTTGTAATATTTAGTTTAAATCAATATAATTCTTAAATTTATGTTTAGTTTCTTAAGTTTTAATATTAAATTGAATTCTTGAAATTTTAAATTTTATTACTCCCTCTGTCCCATAGTTATAGGCTGATTTTCCATTTTGAGATGTCCCAATATATAGGCTACTTACTATTTATAAAATTTAGTTGGTTCATTATTTTACTTTTATGCCCTTATAATAAATATTCAACCATAAATCTTTTTTTAAAGAAACAACCTTCAATGTCATTATTTTTATCACCACATTTAATGTTGTTGATTTCTCAATAAAAGAATTTAACTTTTTAGGCTTTACTAGTTTAACATATTTTGTGTATAAAAAACAATTGTACCAACAATCAATGAAGTTAAGAGTTCCAATGTGATAAGGAGTAATTAATTTATTCATTAATTCCATATTAAGGGGTATATGTGAAAAATTTCTGTTAAAAATTGTCACTTAAACTGATTTTCTTAAACTATGTGCCAAAAGAAATCAGTCTATAACTATGGGACGGAGGGAGTATTTAATATCAATCTTGTTTATGAATAAAACTAATACGTTAAATATGTGTTTGAACTTTAAGCAAAAACCTTTATCTTTATTATAGATTTTTTTGCTTTATATTATTATTTTGTTTGGATAAATGTAAGATAAAATATTAAAATCGACTTAAAAAACAAAATCCCGCCTAGGCTCTGCCCACCTCCGAACACCCGCCTAGCGCCATTTAGAACATTGTTTGTTTCGGCTAGACACGGATTTAAAATATTTCATTTCTTTTATAACAAGTCTTGAAATATTATTGTTGATATGATTTAGTTGTCCAGCTATATTGATTTAGTTTGGACTCCAGACTGAGAATGAACATTCCCTAAATTGGGAAAATTTTATAAATGGCAATGATGTTGAACGCTAATGTCTTAACGTCGTTCTGATAAGATAGCATTGATCAATATAGGGCATAACGGGCTAATCACCTACCGTGCCTGTGAGATATGTAGGTTCTCAAATGAATTTTTATTAGAACCTTTTCAAAAGAATGAAAATGAAAGTTCATGGTCTTGTGACCACTCAGCATTTCTAAATTCACTACGTTGTTTCAAAAATACAAGCGAGTTATGTTATGTTTCTGGTGCTTTACAATATTTGTTCTACTGTCAAAGCATATTAAGAAAACATTTATTTCTTGTGTAAGTTGTTCATCAACTGTTATTACTTCTTCAGCAATTGAATGCTTATTTTTACTTTGAATATAAATGTTTTCAGCTAAGCAAGACCTTATAGAAGGATCAAGAAAATATAAAGGCAAGGGCAAGCTAAATGAATGACTGAAGATGATTATATGTAATAGATAGTCTTTCGTAATTTAATTACAATAACTATCATGTACTGAAGTAATTAAAGGTCTTCGTACCTGGATAGATAACTCTGATGTAATAATTTTAGTTATTTATTTAAGTAATATGTTAAATGATTAATATAGTGTAGCACCGAATACGGGTTTGAAAGCACCCGGATTTGGGGGCGTAACAGCACTGGTCAGCCCATGATAGTGTCTCAGTTTTTGTTAGTTGTTACTTTTCCATTTGTGGAGAGCCTAGAGGGACTCTGGGTTTTTTCTTTGAGGGAGCCGTTTGGAGGTTTAAGGCACCTTGCAGGTTTTATTTTTTTATTCTTCTTTTGTGCAAACGGCGACACAAGAGGCAATTTTGACCCTTGATAATATTTATTTACTTAAAAAAACAGAAACTACTTATCTGGATTCTGGAAGATGCTATATGTGCAGGCATGTAGAGGAGACTGGGAACTACTGGGAACTGGGAACTGGGAACTGGGAACTGGGAACTGGAAAAGGAAATTAGGCTTTATGAGAGAAATTATGCAGACAAGGTATCAATAGAAGAAAGAGAACCTTGAACAAACTGATATTGGCACCGATTATGCTCTGTATCTAAAAAGGGGGAATTTAAAATCACTAACTAGGTTTTAGCTAGGGGTCATGACCAGAGCTTATTCTTAATTCGGTAAATTATCTACACATCAATGGAACATCTAAGTAGGTTATCTTCAGCTATTGTGAAAAAGTTCTTGCAAACAATAGCTACTACCGCACTTCCATCCATCTATTTCAGAATCATACTACCTATTCCTGATCTATAACTACTCTCCCGAATGGCCAAACTGGACACCATCTATAAATCAGTGATAAAGCCAACTATTTTGGCAAAACTGGACACCACAAAAATCACTCTTTTTTCTCTCAATAAAATCAGCGACTGAATAAATTGGGCAAGGGAATACAATTAGAAATCAAACCTAAATATCGCCATACAACTCCAGCAAAAACGCTTAATCTACCAATTCAATTACTCAGAAATCTCTTTTCTTTCCCTAAGAAAATTGAGAAAAACACACAAAAAAATGGATTAAGAAACTTTAGAAATAAAAATGAAAACACGGGTTTTTTAGACATACCATTGCTGGAAGTAGTAATAAGATCAATGCTTCAGCTGGCATATAATCGCTATAGGCAAAGATTCGTTTTGAATTGACTGTGCAATCCAATGGAATGGGTTTAAAAGGCGAATGTTTTGACTTGGGTTTAGTCGAATTTTTATAGGCTAAGGAAAAACCCCAAGGATTATGGCGAAAACCCACCTAGAGTTTAGTCGGCATAAAAGTAAAGCGTGAGTACAACTGAGTAGAAATATGACGAATTACACTATTAATGGCCCCAAAATTGTTTCAGCATATTCATTCGGATCCCTCCTTAACTCCTTTTTGATCTGGACACTTTCGGGTAATGCACGAGTCTCAATTTTTTTATCAAAATTACATTGTTCTAGAAATTTACATCTAGGCGGTCGTCTCAATTTAGTTGGGCGCCTTCGTTAATGTTGAATTAGACGTCTACTTTAAAGCTCAGCAATACTTAAAAAATTTGTTAAATATTAAAATATTAATTTTTTACTAATGTTTCATGTAAAATATATAAAAAAAATACATTTAATATATGTTTTATAAAATATAAAAAGTATGTACAATTAAAATAAATAAATAACGCCTAAAAAACGTCTAGTTCGCCTATGAAAATGTTTAGGGGATGCTTAGACAGTCTTGGTCTAACTAACAATTTTTAGAACATTGTCAAATATATAATGTCTTGTGATACCCCAAATTCGGGTACTCTATTCTCACGGACTTGGTGTTCACTGTCCAATAAAATCTCAACTATCTTCCTATAGATATAATAAAAGTGATAAAAACTTAAATAATCTTTCCATTAAAGGGTTACATAGTTCTAAACAAATATCAGGTTATCTAACCTTTAATTACAACATGCGAAAAGAAACATAATAATAAATAAAGTCTGAATACATAGTCTTCTTTAACACAATAAAATTAAACACCAAGATCTACTTATGCACTTTGCCTTTTCCTTTGCTCGTTGATGGCTCCTCAGATTTAACCGAAATGTTATATGCAAGTGTGAGCAAACAATTATCCACAAGAATAATAATAACAATAACTATATTTGAAACATCAATGAATAAGCTCAACTAAAAAACATGATTTTCTATGAAATTCAAGAACTGTAAGATCAATAGAAAGATTAACAGATATTTGAGGGTCAAAAGGCCACGAACTATGTCCTAGGTTAACAAGTATCTTTATTGTAACCTTTAACAGTCAAATAGACTATATGGACCATCTATCTCGTACTCTGGGAGATCAGCCATTTATACAATGTATTATGCACAAACATCTTAACGCTATCGCGTAATATAATCCCTTATAACATACGAGTTCGCACTAAAGAAAGTTTGGTTTGGATTAACTTTAAGGGTAATTTAGAGTTCAACGTTCATCAACCAAAGATTAGTTGAATCAGTAAAGTTTAATATCGTTTCAAGGGTTCGATAACAATATGGTATGGAATAGTCATGAATCATAAATGAATCAACATTATATATCGAAGTCATGCTTTAGAAATGAACTAAAAAGCATTGAATACTATAACAACCTTGCTTGAACAATAATAAGCTAAGGCTATAATCTTGCTCAAGAAGAGAACTGAGTTAGGAACTTGCATAATGACAACAAGTTAAGGATAGAAAACATGCCTCGTGTGTAAGTTATACAACTACAATTCACGTTCACTGAACGTCTTACATACCACTAAGATCACATTAACCATTAGTTGTTGATGAGTAGGTTTTATACCTATGAATCCGATATTATTAAACTTAATTATTGCTATCTTTAAGTGTTTTTAATATCTTTTTATGTGTTTTTGTGTTTATTTCTTGTAGGTTGGAGCTGGAGGGACAAATTGGTCATTTGGGAGAAGAAAAAGATCAAAAATCATTAAAATTGGAGTTTGGTGGCATTCTTGTAAATACGTGGTCCTGGTCAAGCGCCTAGGCGCTTGAAAATGACCTGGGTTGAGCGCCTAGGCGCTCATGTGTGGCTAAAGAGGGATTTTGCTACTGCTGAGTTGATTTTTGAAGCCAATTAGGAATCTTGATAAGGGTTGGGACCAATACAAATAGGATAAGACTTTTGAAAAGACGTATCACACAATTTATCAAGGAATTTATCAAGAAAAATTGCAAAGAGAACAATGAAGAAAAACACGAAGGAGGATTGCAAGGGCTGAAGATCAAAGAGAGAGTCTTGGAGCAAATTCATAGTTTCTTCTTCTCTTCTCTAGTTTTATCTTTTGTAATTATCTGGGATGTTTGGATTATTAATATGGATTATGTTTTTCTTTATTATTTTTATTATCATGAACTAAATTTTCATTAAGATTGCAACGGAACTTGGTATGTGGTTTAAATTAAACCTTCCCATTGTATGAAAGTTGGGTTTTATTGAATTATTTATCATATCTTATGCTTATTGATTAATTGTTTGACCAGCAATTACTGTGATAATCTATTTAAAATTGAAAGATGGAATATAGATTTAGATATGGATATAATAACATATGTTCATATAATCTGTATAAGGTTAATATGATTCGCATGTAGGATAAGAATATACCTAAATGTCTTTTGTATGCATTGAAATAATTTGTGCGTAAAACCCTAATTAACTTGATTCACATAGGAATATAGTGAATTAATTAACTAGGATGTTCCTTGTACTTATGTGTCTTAAGGATCAGATTTAGGACGATTTGTTCACGTGTCTTTGGAAAAAGTGCGTGAATTCTATAAAGCATTCTTGGATAATAATTCATATTAATTGATTGATTTAAATGGGAAGTAAATTGATTTAAATGAAATACCAAGGGAAGTTGTAATCTTAACCTGTTAAATCTACATTTTTCTTGTAAACTTTGATCTTAGTTATTAATTTTGTTAATTTAGATTTTCATATCACAACCAATATTTCGTAGTTTAAAATAAGATTAATTGAATTAAAATTTGTAATTGATAAAGGTTAATCTATTTTCTCGTGGGAACGATATCCTTGCTTGCTGAATATTACAATTGAACGTGTATACTTGCGTGTTAAAGTGCTATTAAGAAATTAGGCAACAAGTTTTTGGCGCCGTTGCCAGGGAAATTAGTTTAATATTTTGTCATTATTAATTTTGATATAGTTAATTTTAATTTAAACCTTTTCTTTTCTGTTCTTTTCAGGTGTACTTGACTAGTGTATGCAAACGCGATCGAAGAAGCCAGATTTATTGCCTTACGAGGACGACATCGAAAAACCATTTCAACGGTTGCGTAAGTGGGTGTTGGGTAAAATCTAGTTACGCACAACACGCAAGTATACATGGTCAACAAGTAATACAGTGAAAGTAGAGTATTGTTCCCATGAGGAATTATTAATACAAATTATCAAATACTAACTCTTAACCAAGCTAATTTTATTTAAACAATCAATTTAATGTTATAAATTAAATTATTTAATTAAACTAATTCTAATTACCACTAATTACAAAGCAGATTATGGAAATTTAAGATCACAACTTCACTTATTGCTTCATTTAAATTAATACACTTCTCATCAATTAAGCTCACTATTCTGAATTGTTAATCAAGAACACATAAGTAAATATGACCATCTCTCAATGCATCATACTCAAATCAACTTAAATCCACAGATGATGGAATTAAGAAGAACACCCTAATTAACTAATTCACTATATCTCTATGTGAATTACAATTAAAGAAGATTTAAAGCACAAGTTATTTATTAGATTACATGTGATGTATAAGTATATCTCTATCCTAGACATAAATTATGAATTCCAACGCCATGTAGAAAACACTATCACATGTTATTATGATCAGATCTAAATCTATACTTCATCTCTCGAGTTCATATAAATTATCACGGTAATTGTTAGCTAGGGAATTAAGAAATTCATCACAAACCATAATAGAAAATCCAAGAATAATCACAATAATTAAAAATGAAGCATACTAAAGATAAACTATGCAATAATCTCCATTGTAATCTTAAACAAAAGATTTAGTTCATGATTAATGAATTAAAACTAAGAATCCACAATTGAAATAACATTAAAAGGCAAAATTAAGAGTAGAGTGAAGAATAAATCTATTGTCAGCAAATCTCAATCTTCCTCAAGCTCTTGTTCTTGATCTTCAATGGTCTCCAACTTGCTTCAATCTCCAAATCTCCTAAGAACTAAGGTTTTGGCCTAATCTACTATAATCTAATCTAATGGAATCCTCATCTTCTTTAATCCTTGTGATTCTCCTCCTTTTATATGCCTCTTTATATGTTTTTAAGTCCTCCTAGAAGTCCTTGAATCAATCAACTTGAACTAATGCTTCTTGGACTCAAATTCTGACAAAAACTACTTTTTCAATGCGTACCCCCGCCCCAGCTGGCATTTTTGCACTGATAGGCCCACCCTAGTGGGGTTTTTTTTTTCTGCTGTAGTGTCCTCTGGTAAAACAACCATAACTTTTGATTCGGGAGGAGTTACGAGGCCTGCCACTTATCAAATCGAAGCTCTCGACAAGCTCTACAAATTTAATTCTTTGAGAATTGAGAAATAATGGATGGAGGAAGGTCGAAATTGGGTTGGAAGTGACTGTTATGCAAATGGTTATCCAAAATAGTGAAATTCAACGTTCGTTGGTACAAATGTCATAACTCTTGCATCCGAACTCCGATTGGAATTATTCAAGATGTTCTGAAAAGATAAGAAGAAGCTCTATAACATAATCCAAGTTCCAAGCCAAGAACATAAAATGAACATGAAAGCCCAAACGATGTCCGGATTGCTTTTCCTTACGTTTTTATACCATATATTAGTCGCTCACATAGCTCCCAAGCCTATAATCTTTGCCAAATTTCGCCATAATTTCACCTTTTAAGTCCAATTGCCACGCCACCACACCTAAACACAAAACAACACTAAACAAGTAAAACGAATCATAAAAATAAAGAATTAACAAAGTTTAAGCTCGAATTAAAGGCCAATTCGTAGGTATAAAACTCACTCATCAAACTCCCCCAAACTTAAACACATGCTAGTCCTCGAGCACGAAACAAAACAAAAAATGCTATTCAATACAATGCAATGCAACTAATCTACATGCCTACGAATCCAGCAGTAATAATAGAAACAAGTCTATTCAACCGACCTCAATGAAATCAAATAAACATGACAATACTTCATATCAAAACCAATCAACAATTTCCTAGTCAATCATCAAATCTTAAACTGTTATTACTGGTATAGTGCTTGTGTGCTCAACATCCATGCTAACTGATATAATGTTAAATACAACACATAATAGATCTCTTTAAAGGCATCATACAGTGCAAACTCACAAAATTCACGAACAAGCTAATTCCAACTAAATTCAAACATCCACCAAGTTCAAGAGTCCAATCCGGGATACTTATGCTTTACTTTTTATTACGGGGGCTTTTTGCTCTTTTCCCGTCTTATTGTATTTTTTTATTACTTTTTATTTTTTTTAACCATGACTGTGCAATGTCTCATTCCATTAGGCTAACAGTGTTACCCATTAGCGAGCTTTCGACCAACGACTCCCAGACCATAAAGACCTTAGGGCGCTAGGTGTAAAGACACTCCCTCGGGCGTACTTGCTCAAGTAACAAATGCCTTGAAACAAAACTAGCCATGCTATTTTTTCATTTTTTTCATTTTTTTCTTCTTCTTTTTTGAAGCTTATATATCCCAAATTTTCCCTCCAAACTTAAGTTTTCGTCTAAATTTAGCCATCTCCGCCTGTTCATGTCTTCTTTTCATTCAAACTAGTATCATCCTTAAGAAGTCCATTATGTACCAATTTAAACTTAATCAGTCAACATAGTTGTCTCTAACGTGCTAACCTTTTTATACCAGTTTCAAACATAAAAAAATTCAATTTATAACAAGAAATCACATCAAAGCTCTAATAGTCAGTACTATACTTGTCTACTCAATTTCAGTCTTATCATTGGCCAAAATATACTGTAACTATCTTAATAGCTGGAATCATGCAAGATGAACATAGTAACTAACTAATATATATATTTTTGAATTTTTTATAGACATAAATAAAAAACTATTTACAACTACTCTATTATGCAAACTATTATGCACTTACACTATATGGATGCAAACATATAATAAACCTAAACTAAACAAACATGACAACTTATGCAAAACTAAAGAAACTACATTAAACATGCGAAACTAAACTAATTAACTCCCCCAAACTTAACAATTACAATGTCCTCATTGTAAAATAAAGCATTAAGTAGAAGAGAACTTCCCTGTAATCAGCTAAGCGTGAGGTGATGGTGGCGTGGAACAAAGACTAAAAACTCCTCCACATCAGAATTTGAAGGAGGATACTGTGTCATGGGCTCAGGCTGGTGGCTTCCCTTTCCATAATCTTTTGCCTACTCATTGAGCCACCAAATCCGGCAATGGAAAGAGACAACATGAATTAGAATAGCACTTTGGATTTATAAGAGAACTTAATAAGCAAATTAATTCCTATCTGCTAAATAAACTAACAAAGCAAATAAATATAAAATTCCTGGGTTGCCTCCTAGTCAGCGCTTGATTTACAGTCTTTCAGCCTGATTTTGTCTATAAGAACCAGAATTTTCAAAAAATATTAAAATAAGAATTTAGTCAATAAAATTCTTAAGGCATGTGAAGGGTTCAAATAAGAATATTTATGTGTTACGAGGTATGTGGTATTATGTTACATAGGGTAATATGAGCTATGTAATAATGGATGTTGTGTTTAATAAATATATATCGTTATTATATATTTGTTATAAATTATAGAAATGAATTAGTAAAGAAGATGGATAAAATTTATCTATTGATATTAAATAATTTATGTGAAATAGTAAGTTGATGACATTAAAATATCTTTGATAATCACCAATTTCTTGAGTATATGTACGAGTAGTTATCAAGTCTGAGGTAGTGCAACCGTACTCTTTAATGGTGGATGCATAGGAGCTGGGCTAAACAATTCCTTCAGAGAGCGGAGGTATATACGAATTAGTAACCGATCTAATTCACTATGAAAACAGTGTAGACGAGACGAAAACTAATTTGTTAGTTGTTTGTGGGAAACCACTCAGTGAACTATATTGAATACTATTAAAGACTCGATGTGTGCTAGGTTTAAACTTGTATGCGTGTACGTTGTTGACGAGAGAAGAAAATCGATATACATTTAAAGTGGTTAGAGAATTATTGAGTAAATTGATACACGGCGAGAAGTGAAGATTAAAGAAATGTATGTATGTGTTATACTCGAGTTTTTGTGTTATTAGTGGTAAGAAACCGTAAAGGAGATGTATAGTTAGTTAAACTAATAAGGGAAATAGAGTTTTAAAACTCGAAGTGTGATCCTTAAATTGGTAAGGAAAATAGTAACCGATTATGTGGAATCAAAGAGGAGATTGATGTTAGGCGAGTTAACGCTTAAGGAGGATGTGTAAGCATAGGTTTCATTTCTGCTAAGGCAGAACTTGTCTGCCTTTGATTTTGGTATGGCACAACTGCGCCATTTCCAAGCCTATGACCAGCGCAGCTGCGCCGGTTTGTAGAAAATTCTAAGTAAGTCTGTGAAATTTAAAATTCAAGGAATGAAGGCTAGAGACTCATATAAAGGTCATAAATGGTGACTAAGTGTTCATGAAGGAATTTAGTTAGCAAAACATGACTTGAATAAAGATTTAATTAATTAACCCGGAATAAATATTGGTTAATTAAGTGTTATTATGGAATATTATATTAATTAGTGGAGTGTATAATAATTATTGAAAAGAAAATAAATGATTAATATTAATTAATCGTTGTGATATTAAAAGGTGATAATGGGTTAAAAGTACCCAACTGAATGATATTTAGCCCAATTAAAATATTAATAATATTACTATGTGTAATCTGGAAATGTGGGTAGTAGTAATATATAATGCCTATGGCTTAAGAATACATGAAGTGTGACATTTAATTGAGACTAATGATATACAAAAATCATATGGTAAAGGTGATTAAATCATAGAGTTGATTTAAATAAGTTTTGTTATCTCATCCTATGTGATGAGACAATTATATGTGTACTCTATAAGATGGGAGTAAATAAATATATTATTTCAATACCGAGGTGTAAGTAAATAGAAAAAGGAGATATTAAGTTATTAGTGATCAATTAAATTAAGTCCACACATGTTAGAAATATTAAAATACTATGTGGACTAATGTACATGGATTATATGATGTGAGTACATAAATAATCCCTAATTTTCCTAATATGGTAACAATTATACCTTAATATTACATTATGGGAATTAAAGAACCAAAACCAAGCCTTAGATGATCAAATGCTGAGATTTTTGCTCTTGTCCCAAAATAAGTGACACAAAAGGTACATGAACAGTGGTCTATACTCTATTTTACGTAACTTACAAGCTGCTAAACATAGGTGATCATTTGTTAGGAAGATGGCTGGGAAGGGTGGTTGAATGAATTCAACCTTAGTGCAATGTAAATGTCCAGTCCAAGTTTCCTTTATAAATAGAAGCTCCATTTTTAGTTTTTGATGCTTGTAATTGTCTGAGTTTGAGAGTTCTAAATGGTTGAGAAATTGTAGAAGCATACTGAGTATATGACGAGTCCAATTCAATCTTGAGGAGGTATAAATTCTAATTGTGTTCTTGAATTGGGTCTTGTTTAATTCTTGAAATTTCTTGAATTTCTATGTCAATTGATATGAATTAACATGTTATAATGTGTTTAAGAAGTAGGTTTACACATATGAACTCTTTAATGATGGTTTGGAACAAGTTTAAATCGTTAGTAATCAAGTTGAATGTTACTCTGCAAAACAAAGTCCGACATCGCTTACGGTTCGAGCTGGCAAATGCAATTGAGCCCTTGTTATACTAGAGTGCAACGCATTCTTGCTGCATACCTCGATTCGATTCATCGATTTACTGCTGGACTAAGTTGTTGCAAACTTGGTTCTATAACTTTTATATACATATAAAGGAGGTATAACATGTTTTATAAAGCTTTATTATGTGTTGTGAAGTGATCAACATGATTAGTGAAAGATTTATATATAAAAAAACTTAATGTTTTGAAAACGAACTTTGATGGGACTTTTGTTCTACAAGTTCTGATCTTAGTAGTCTATACACATAACTGATTTTAGACATAAATGAGCATGAGTTATGAATTATAGTTATTATATACATGACCAACTTGTTAGGCTTTGTGTTAGAAAATATTTTAAACGAAAAGCTTGATATATTAAAGAAAGTATGCATGAATACTACATGATGTACATTCTGATCTTGTGAAGATGTTAACATGCCTTAACTACATATGATAAGAGCTTTAAAGTTGTCTTGTATGTGTTGAAATGCATCATTCAAGTTTAAAATGATTTCAAAGGCGAACTTGAAAATGTTTTCAAATCACGTTGCATTAAATATGAGTAGCTAAATTTTAAAGATTTAAGATGTCATGTTTGTGTTTATTACGTCTCTAAATATGATTCGTATGTGTTGGGTATAAAGATAATTAAATCAAACACGAGTTTTAAGCATGTTTCAAAGTGTTAAACAATGCTAGCTTTGAATAAATGATATGAACACTATGAGCATGTTTATTAACAGAATGTGTGACATCATTATGAAGACATATGGCTAAAGTTCTAAAGTAGGGTGGTTATATGATCTTTTAAGCTTTAATTCTATGGATAGGAATTTGTAAAATGAACTCAAGAATGGTCATATACCTATATGAGAACCTCTAACATGTATGCATAAGAAGTGTAAGAGTCTAAGTGTGCTAAAGTTTGGACTGAAACCAGGAGTGCAAATCTCAACCTTGGTCTGGCCAGGGGACAGCGCAGCTGCGCCATCCCTAAGTCTAGACAGGGCGCATCTGCGCCATCCTGCAGTTACGAATAAGTTCTGTTTTTAATTTGAAGTTCAAGGCATGCTTATATGATTACTTTAATTTGCAATAAATGACCAATATGCTATGTAATATGTAAGAAGCATGCTATGTGATAAAGATGAATGTTAATTAGGACATTCAAAATGTTAAAGTCCAAAGGAATGTTTTCAAGATATAAAGCAATGATACGTTGTTTGAATTTGTAATCTAATTTGTGCTATGAAAATATAGGATATGTGACATTGTATAAAGTTACATCTAAGATAGACGTTTATGTGTACGTTTGAACTTACCTATATGAGTTTTAAATGTGTCTAACACATAGCGAGTCAAGTGTGTGATAGATTTATGAATGTTGATGTCAAGTACGAGTGGTTAAGGTATACCTATATATACCTAGCTATTCTAAGAGTATGATGAGAAAATGAAGTGTAGGTTTTTCAAACCTAGTTAGGAAACAATATTTGTTCTTATATTAAGAGCGTATGAAATGTATGACTAATGGATATGAATCCATGATTATATAACTGTGTAGGAATACACGAAGTGCAAATAAGCTTTAAGCAGTTAAGTCGTAGTTGATAAACTACGAATCAGGCAAGTCTTTCAGCTCCTATTTGATATATGAATTCGATAACTTTTAGTTAAGCTATATTATGTTATGCAAATGTTGATGTATATATATGAAATGCATATGAGATATGTATGAAATTTGAAAGTTGATCTTTGATGATATGCTTGTGAAGTAAATCTCTATGCCTGTTATGTAAGAAGTAACATGCGTAGTAAATATTAATTGATTATGAATGCATGAACTGAATATGATATTATATGCAATGTGTTGCATGAAAACTGTTAGAATTACTGGGCTGTCGAGCTCACCCTTGCAAATAACCACTTTTGCAGGTTAAGGACATACAATAAGGATTACGTGCTACTTGATTGATAAAGATCAATAGTATAAAAGGAGATTGATTCATTTGTTTAAATATATGATCTTGAACCATGTTTAGGTTCTAGTATATGTACATGACAGTAGTTTACGATGTGTAATACATGTTAAGTTGTAAAGTTGTACTAGGCGGTACATAGAGGAAATTCGAATCGAGATGTAAAAATTTATACAGTAATTCGGATAGAATGAATCATAACATAATTTGATTCATTCTATCCAATAAAAGATAACATAAAACCAAGATATAATTCGGATGTAATTTGTTATAACATAATTTGATTAATTCGGATGTAATTTGAATCATTCGGATATGTAATTGATTCAAGTTAAGATATCAATAAAAGATTTATTTTTAAAGGAGATTGAAAAAGTTTAAATTATTCCGCATATTTTTTATAACATTGAATACGTTGTAAGACAGGAATGGTAAATGACCAAGATTTGAAACTTATAAAAGTTTGGGGTCATTACATAGATCCTGGAAATGGAAAGAATTTATATTCTAAATTATAATAAGTAAAGTTATATTCATTAAGTTATGAATAAAAGATATAAATAGTTTGACGATAGTAGTATCGTGGCAGACCAGATCCGAGGTTCGAAGGGACCTGAATTTGGGGGCGTCACATTGTCTGGTCAATGCTATCCAATTCCTCTTTGATAATTGAGGAACCCTCCATCCATCAAAAATAATGTAACTTTTGGAAAGTTCCCATTCATGATGGCTATCGAATTAAAGTCACCTAGCATGCTTTGTTTAAATAAGTGCCCAATTGAGAATGTTGAATAACTAGGTGCTTTTTCGTCTGTTAAGCCTATGATTCGATTGATGCTTTGAGTCTTGGCAAGCACAATGGGCTCTTCTTCTATCTTCTCCTCCTCATCCCACCATGTCTTCACATTTATACTAGCTCTTATGTCATAAAGAGCCTTGCCGATGATATGACTACCAAGCGGGCACGATTTTCTAAATCTAACTGGACCCTTGATCCTTGGCGGATAAGGCACTTGGGGCACTAATAACATCAGCTCATCCTCGTTGGTACTCGTAGTTAGTTCTTCACCAACCTTATTTTCATTATCCGCACTTGTCTCCTCTTTTTCACCATCTCGTATCTCATCCAGTTGTAGATTTGGTTCGGGTACTTTGTCAATCTCGGAATCCTCGTCATAACACCAATTGTTTTGAGGAAAGTTGTTCAAGGCTTTGAGCATTTGTTCCATCTAGTTCTGCAGATTCTGAATTGACCACTCTTGATTAATCCTCCTCTCCTCATTTGATGCTACGAACTTGGACAACAATTCCTCCAACCTTGAATTATTTATCTTATTTTTGGAATCCATGTATTGAGGACCACGGGTTGAAGTGGTGATGAGTTGTTCTATCTGGTGCTGAAAATTGTGGCTCGATATGGCTTGACTCATCATCCTCTCCTCTTGGTTTGCTATTAGCTTCGACATGAATTCTTCCAACTGTGACTTTTATTCTTGCAATGGAGGTGGACAGAAGAATTCCGGTGTGTATATTGGATTTGGAGTAGAGTATTGATCATGATAGTTATAGCTCCATGGTGCATCTGGGCGATACCCCCAAACTTGATGATAACTGGGATAAGAATAGTTGTTGAGGTAATCACTCCCATATTGTATTGATCCAAATCTGACGATGCATTGATGACTCGGATGATTGCCCGCACAATAATTACATAATATTGCGATCTTTCGACTACGTTGGTCTGTGAGAACATCTAACCTCTTCGAAAGTGTTTCAATTTGTGTTGACAATGCATAAAATACATTGAGTCCATCAATTCTTGTGTCCCTTGGTTGAGTCATACTTGAATATGGCCGTTGATAATTGCATCCAGCCATGGTACCTGAAAAGAGAGAAAAATAAGAAGGAAGATATAAATTTTTTTTAAATTAAGACTAATTTGATTGAAGCTAATATTGCCAAAAAAAATATTAAACTAATTTCCTGACAACGGCGCCAAAAACTTGTTGGGTAAAATCTAGTTACGCACAACACGCAAATATACGTGGTCAACAAGTAATACAATGAAAATAGAGTATCGTTCCCACGAGGAATTATTAATACAAATAACCAAATATTAACTCTTAAGCAAACTAATTTTATTTAAACAATCAATTTAATGTTATAAATTAAATTATTTAATTAAACTAATTCTAATTACCACTAATTACAAAGCAAATTATGGAGATTTCACAACTTCACTTATTACTTCATTTAAATTAATACACTTCTCATCAATTAAGCTCACTATTTTGAATTGTTAATCAAGAACACATAAGTAAATATGACCATCTCTCAATGCATCATACTCAAATCAACTTAAATCCACATGTGATAGAATTAAGAAGAACACCATAATTAACTAATTCACTATATCTCTATGTGAATTACAATTAAAGAGGATTTAAAGCACAAGTTCTTTATTAGATTACATGCGATGTATAGGTATATCTCTATCCTGGACATAAATTATGAATTCCAACGCCATGTAGAAAACACAATCACATGCTATTATGATCAGATCTAAATCTATACTTCATCTCTCGAGTTCATATAGATTATCACGGTAATTGTTAGCCAGACAATTAAGCAATTCATCACAAACCATAATAGATAATCCATGAATAATCACAATAATTAATAATGAAGCATACTAAAGATAAGCTATGCAATAAGCTCCATTGTAATCTTAAACAAAAGATTTAGTTCATGATTAATGAATTAAAACCAAGAATCCACAATTAAAATAACATTAAAAGACAAAATTAAGAGTAGAGTGAAGAATAAATATGTTGTCTGCAAATCTCAATCTTCCTCAAGTTCTTGCTTTTGATCTTCAATGGTCTCCAACTTGCTTCAATCTCCAAATCTCCTAAGAACTAAGGTTTTGGCCTAATCTACTATAATCTAATCTAATGGAATCATCCTCTTCTTTAATCCTTGTGATTTTCCTCCTTTTATATGGCTCTTTATATGTTTTTAAGTCCTCCTAGAAGTCCTTGAATCAATTAGCCTGAACCAATCCTTATTGGACTCAAATTTTGACAAAAACTACTTTTTTTGTGCGTACCCCCGCCCTGGCTTGCATTTTTGGATTGATAGGCCCACCCCGGCTGGCTAGGCTACTATTTTTGGAACTGTACCCCCGCCCTGGCGAGGGTTTTATACGTGGAAAGCCCGCCTCGGTGGGGTTTTTTTTTCCTGCTGCAGTGTCCTCTGGTAAAACAACCATAACTTTTGATCTAGGAGGAGTTACAAGGCTTGCCACCTATCAAATCGAAGCTCTCGATGAGCTCTACAACTTTCATTCTTTGAGAATTTAGAAATAATGGACGGATGAAGGTATAAATATGGTTGGAAGTGACTATTACGCAAATGGTCATCCAAAATAGTGAAATTCAACGTCCGTTGGTACAAATGTCTTAACTCTTGCATCCGAACTTCGATTGGAATGATTCAAGATGTTCCGAAAAGCTAAGAAAAAGCTCTACAACTTATATCTAAGTTCTAAGCCAAGAACATGAAATGAAAATGAAAGCCCAAAAGATGTCCAGATTGCTTTTCCTTGCGTTTTCATACCATTAGTCGCTCACACAGCTCCTAAGCCTATAATCTTTGCCAAATTTCTCCATAATTCCACCTTTTAAGTCCAATTGCCACGCCACGCCACCACACCTAAACACAAAACAACACTAAGCAAGTAAAAAAAACATAAAAACAAAGAATTAACAAAGTTTAAGCTCGAATTAGAGGCCAATTCGTAGGTATAAAACCCACTCATCAGTGGGTTAAAGAAACCAAAGTGGCACCTGATAAGAAAGATAATATGGCTGAAGAAGAGTAAAAAGCACAACGGGATTTTGCTACACCGCGGGTTACTAAAATTTAGTCGAGTATTACGAGGCCTGCCAGTACTGCTACAAGTTTTGAGATAAAACCAGGGACAATACAGATGATTCAAAATTTATGTCAAGTTGGAGGGTTACCGAATGATGATCCGAATGATCACATAGTCAGCTTCATAAAAATCTGCGATACTTTTAAGTACAATAATGTGTCAGAGGATGTAATAAGGCTAAGGCTGTTTCCATTTACTCTCAGAGATAAGACTAAGAGTTGGCTCCATTCACTACCACCAGGCTCAATTACTACATGGAACGACCTAGCCCAGAAATTTCTTACAAAGTTTTTCCGCCTGCAAAAATAACAAAATTGCGGAACGATATCTTCTATTTCGTTCAGCACGATTGTGACAACCCGAGAATTTAGACAATTTAATAAAATCTTAAAAGATTGAGTAGAGATTAAATAATAGACCTAGACAGAAATTTAGTGTATGGATTTGACATTTTTGGGAATAAATTTTGTGAATTTAAAAATTTTTGGTGAAGGTTTACAGTGTTAAGGGTATAAGTGTATATGTTCTGTGTATATGGTCATATATGTGTACAGTATGTGGTTAAGGGTCAAGGGTTGACCATATAAATTATTCAGTGACAAACCCTAATAATATATTAAGAACCTCGACGTTTAGTTAGAAAACCATATCGATATGATAGAAACCCTAACACCAGTTCTGGAAACCCTATTTTCAGTTTCGGGAATCCAAAACCCTAATTCGAAATATTAAAACCCTAATTTGGGAGCTTGAAGATAAGTATAAGGTTTTTATGTTATTGATTATATATTTAATTAGGGATAACCCTAATTGATTTTTAGAAAATCCTAATTGTTCAGCTGGAAACCCTAATGTACAATTATGGAACCTAATTGCTAAATGTAACGCCCCCAAAATAGGTCCAATTCATCCAACCTATTCTGAGTCGCCAAATACATGGTATAGAAAGCAAACTACAACTTCAATAATACAATTGTCGACAACACATCACATCTTGTGAGTTTAAATACAAATATTGTCTTCTAGACAATATCCACACTCAAATAAGTCCTCATTACAATTATTCATACACTATTTTACGAAATAGTGAGGAATCCGCTAAAACATCTTTCTAGAACCATCACTCCATTCCCCGACTAGATCCTCTGTATGTTCTCACCTTACGAGAAGAAAAATGGAACAAAAAGGAAAAGGTGAGCTCAACTAGCCCAATAAAGAATATTATGACTAAGATAATATACAACAAATTATCATAGTCTTCACGAGGAAAAATCGATAGAATATAATAGACAACAAGTTTTAGATCAACAAATGCAATGAAAAAACAATCCATTAGAAGAGTCAAGTAGAGAATGAATTCTACTATCTTCTAAGATTTAAAAGTTAATCATCAATATTTTATCCCTGTAACAACAATCAATATACATCTTTAATTAAATATTCATCTTTGCACTACGGGCCAAGATATTCATTTATATCACCAAGGTTAGTCATGTTCATCTCAACACCTGTTCATCTTTGCACTACGGGCCAAAGGTATTCATCAGTTAATCATTCATCTTTGCACTACAGGCCAAAGATATTCAGTAATATCATCATTTAAGACTGAGGATGATGAAAAATATTTTAAAGAAAAGCGAATCCGGTGAGAGAGGAAGAACAAATATCGGGATTAGTATTACAGGTTTATCCAAGACAATAATACTTCATAATAACCAATTGTGAAGCGAAATTCAAAAATAAAGATCAAAACATGGATACAATCAAAGATAGTAACCATAATAGACATCTTGGACAAAAGGAAAATTTTTATTTTTTGAATGAATAGTGTCAGATTATCGTGAATAGTGTATCGTATACGTGAATAGTAACTCAGACACAAAAAAGTTCCAAATTTTATTAAAAAGTTCAAACCAATATTTTGGCATAATGATATTGAGGAAAATAATATCATTTAAGAAGAAAATAACATCCCTTACCTCAAAATAACCGTACTTCTGACTGAATTTCGGATATAATGCTGACATAAACTTGCACTGAATAGCAACTCTCCAAGTATCAAAATACTCACAAAAATAAACTCGATAATCTAGAGAGAAAGAAAACTTGTTTCTGGTGTGATTTTCAATTCTAACCTAAACGTCTATTTATAGAAAAATGCTAGAACGCCATAGGAGACTAAAATAATAAAATAATATTATTTATTTCCTTTCTTTCTACGCCACCAATCTTGATTTAGCTAACATGCCAATTCTGAAATTTTACAGCAACCCACATGCATTCAACACCAACCAAAGTGGGTCCCACCCAATTAAAAATTCATTTTATTTTCCAAAACTTCAGTAATTCATAAAAAATAGCCCGTTTATCAGGAAAATACGACTTTTATGTCCATTCCATATGAAATCGAATTCTCTACAACTTTGTAGCTTTGAGATTTTCCAAATTCCAAATAGAAAATATCCGAAATCCACAAACGGAAGATTTTCAACACCGTTTCAACACCTTTTAAAATTCATAACAAATCATGCGTTAATTTTCAATGGTTCAAAATTTGTGGACATATACTCAACTCATATATGTATAACATATCCAAAAATCACAACGGTCGGATTAAAATTACAACTCACGCAATAAAGCTTTAAGAACACCGATTTGAGTTTTTAATACCTCTAATCCGACAAAATATTGATAAAACACCTCAACATTAATTCCTTCATTTATAACCACATAAATAAATCCATCAATTATATCCACATCAAATAAATATTTCCTTATCATATAAATTAATAATTAATTATTCACAAATAATATTACAGAATCACAATTATGACAACCAGGCCGTTCCCAAGAAAGAGGGGGGCTTTCTGATAAGGATTTCTCCTTCTTCTTGGCCATGATTAGGTGACCAAACCTTTCCTTGATGAACTTTCTAGACATTGCCAATAATGTTATCTAATAATATTATTCAAATAATATGAATTATTGATCGATAATGGGAAATCTTGTGCAGATAATTATTGAAATAATAATAATATAAATATCAACGCAACAATTATTGAATTAATAAAATATTAAGCGATAATTCTTTGTAACAATTATTGAGTAGTGCCTTCTTACGTACGAATCAATAATTCAACAATATTGTGCAATACCGTGTGCTACTGTGCAACCACGCGTATTACTGTATTTTAACCACCGGGTATTCCAACAGTGTTAACGGTAACAACTACGTCGTTATTTATAAAAACTCAAACTTGTCGTTTTCTTCATCCGACAGTTATTCCGTTATGGGGCCCACAAATGACTGCGTCGTCGTACGGATATTCCCGACAAAAAGAATATTCCACGACCAAACGAATATTCCCCGACAGAAATGAATATTTTACAACCACTTGCTTATTTTGTAAAATTTGCACATTTCACCCATAACCAAAACATTATATCAAATTAACTCCTTATTATTTCAAGGTAATGAATAGGAAAAATTCAATTTTATTTATAAAAAGTTGGGGTCTTACAACCTCCTCTCCTTATGAAATTTCGTCCTCGAAATTGACGTACGTACCTGGTGTTTCAAAAAGGTGAGGGTACCTCGCTTTCATTTTCGATTCCAACTCCCATGTCATTTCCTCAATTGCATGGTTCCTTCACAAAACCTTAACTTGTGATATAACCTTTGTTCGTAGGACATGCTCTTTCCTATCCAATATCTTGACAGGTACATTCTCATACGTTAAATCTTCGGCTATCTCGTCCGGTTCTAACTTAATGATGTGGTTCGGGTCTTTCACATATTTACATAACATCGATACGTGAAAAAAAATTTTATGAACACGCGACATACTTAGCGTTAAGGCGAGTCTATAGGCCACAGTTCCTACTCGATCGAGGATTTCAAATAAATCGAAGGTTTGAGCTTTCTTCTCTTCATCGACTCTTACTTCTAGAATAACGCCTTCTTGCACCTTCTTCTTTATATTCATCGGCTCCGTGTCGTAGCTTGGCGGCTTTTAACGTTATCGATTAAAGTCGATTCTACTCGTATATCATCACGTGGGTCCCTAGAGTCTTTAACTCTATCTCTATCATTTGTAAATTATACAAAATAGGTCTTTGTGTTCAACAATATTGCACTTGTACTTGTGTACGATCTTCTACTCAATCGCGCTTACCACCACGTTCGCTTTTTCCAAGATGGTATGGTCGTAACAAGTGCCAAAATGAGTCTCTCTTGAACTCTTGGAAAATCTTCTCGCATTCCTCGCTCCATGCAATTTTGTATCTTTACGAGTCGACTAAGTTAGCGAGATAGCGATTCGAGAAAGTCCTTCCACGAATCTCCGATAGTAACCAATTAAGCCTGAAAGCTAGATATTTCATTCTTGACTTAAGTTGCTCTCATATGTGATTCATATCCCAATCTTGGATTGCACGTCACAATGGCACCTATCGTCGTTTACCACCACACAAATATAGAGTTCCCTACGAGAGTGCGGCTTTGGTGCATTCCACAAAGGAAGTCACCGGATAGAGGCTTGAGTACCAAATCTTGTACTTGGGTTTTAACTCACGAAGTTCAATAGGAGCCATTCGATAAAAGATTTTAGAAATGGGTTTTGTCTTAGGGTTCAAAGTCGATACAAAATTCAATATCACACTCTCTGGGGTAGGCGGAAAATTCTTGAAAAATCGTCGGGAAATTCACTAACAACAAAATATTATTCAAATCTGACGTGTCTTTATTCAAATCCATAACATGGGCTAAGAAAGCTTGACATCCGTTTTTCAATAAACGAATGGATTTATGGCTTGATATGAAAGTGTTTGACTTCAATGGTTTGGTTGCTTGAGTTCGCATAACAGGTTGGTTAGGAATATGAAGACTAACAACCTTACAAAAATAATCAATTTTGGCATGATGAGTAGTTAACCAATCAATCCCTAAAATCACGTTAAATGCAAGTATCTTTAAAGAGATAAGATCAACAGGTAATGTGATTGTGACCACTTGGATCAAACAAGATTTATAAATAGTGGATGTAATAAAGTTTCTCTAACTTGAGTCTCCACTGATAAATCAAAGTCTAATTTCTCTGGAGTCAAGTTTAAACGTTGAGCACAAGCAGGAGAGATAAAAGAATGGGTAGAACCGGTCTCTAGTAAGGTATAAACTTCGCAAAAATTTATGATTAACTAACCCATGATAACTTCATTTGGGTTCCTCACTTGTTGGGAAGTCATGACAACCGCTCTCCCTTGAACTACCCGGCTTTGACTTGTTTGGGGCAGTATTTGGTGTCATCACTACCGTTGAAATTAAATTTTCTATAGGGCATATTCCACCCTCAACTGCTTCATCATACTCCTGTTTCATGATCTAAATCATTAATCTTGATCCATATCGAATTGGGGTTGACCATGATGTGCGAGGTAATTCAAAACTTCGATGTTGGGTTCTCTCGATTCTTTGTCCAAAAGAGAAATACATATCATCTATTTTAGCCTTCTTAGATCGGACATCTCTTTCCACAATATCAACGCGATAAATCGCAAGGCTTTTACCCATGCATCCCTCATTCTCACTCGTTCGATTGTTTCTTCTTTCATTTCGATTCCACTTTATCGTCTTTATACTCTACCAAAGAGTGCTTACATTCAAGCATCACATATCGGGTAACCTGAGCTTGAATTGTTGCATCCTTTTGCTCCACGACCTTTCTTGCCGTTCTTGACTGCTCTTCTAACTCATGAATTTGATTTTGCAATTCTAAATTTCGATCATAAAATTCTTCTAATAAATTCTCCTCGGTACCTCTTCTTCTCTTCTTCCTCACTCTCATTTCTACCTCTGCGACTATCTCTAAAATGCAACTATCAATTCTTCACTCACAACATGGAATATCTCAGAATTCCTTCTTTGCCTGACATCACATTATCCTGGTTGGTGATTAGAGGTGTCTCCATGATCTCATTCACTCCATTATTAACGTTCTCAGATGCCATTCTTAAATACTGCCATAAAACAAGGGTTAATTAAACAAATTAACTTATCACATAATATCCCTATATTATGACCAACCAACAAATAAGCTTAGGTAGGACACACTAGCGAAGGATTTACTCATCTCTCCCCTCCTAGTTCTATTCTCACATCTTAGCTAGGGATCAGATCCCTAAGCTCTGATACCAACTGTGACACCCCCAAAATAGGTCCAATCCATCCAACTTATTCTGAGTCGCCAAATACATGGTACAAAAAACAAACTACAACTTCAATAATACAATTGTCGTGCAAAATACGACAACACATACTGTGAGTTTAAATACAAATATTATCTTCTAGACAATATCCACACTCAAATAAGTTCTCATTACAATTATTCATACACTATTTTACAGAAATAGTGAGGACTGCTAAAACATCTTTCTAGAACTATCACTCCATACCCTGACTCGATCCTGCTATGTTCTCACCTTCTGAGAAGAAAAATAGAACAAAAATGAAAAGGTGAGCTCAACTAGCCCAATAAAGAATATTATGACTAAGATAATATACAACAAATTATCATAGTCTTCAACAGGGAAAAATCTGATAGAATATAATAGACAACAAGTTTTAGATCAACAAATGCAGCGGAAAAAACAATCCATTAGAAGAGTCAAGTAGAGAATGAATTCTACTATCTTCTAAGATTTAAAAGTTAATCATCAATATTTTATCCCTGTAACAACAATCAATATACATCTTTAATTAAATATTCATCTTTGCACTACAGGCCAAAGATATTCATTTGTATCACCAGTTGGTCATGTTCATCTCAACACTGCTCATCTTTTTGCTTACGGGCCAAAAGGTATTCATCGATTAATCATTCATCTTTGCACTACTGAGGCCAAAGATATTCAGTAATATCATCATTTAAGACTGAGGATGATGAAAAATATTTTAAAGAAAACGAGTCTAGTGAGACAGAAGAACAAATATCAGGGATTCGTATTACAGTTTATCCAAGACAATAATACTTCATAATAACCAATTGTGAAGCAGAATTCAAAAATAAAGATCAAAACATGGATACAATCGAAGATAGTAACCATAATAGACATCTTGGACAAAAAGGAAAATTTTTATTTTTCGGTGAATAGTGCCGTATTCGTGAATAGTGTCGTATACGTGAATAGTAACTCCGACACAAAAAGTTCCAAATTTTATTAAAAAGTTCAAACCAATATTTTGGCATAATGATATTGAGGAAAATAATATCATTTAAGAAGAAAATAACATCCCTTACCTCAAAATAACCGTACTTCTGACTGAATTTCGGATATAATGCTGACATAAACTTGCACTGAATAGCAACTCTCCAAGTATCAAAATACTCACAAAAATACGCTCGATAATCTAGAGAGAAAGAAAACTTGTTTCTGGTGTGATTTTCAATTCTAACCTAAACGTCTATTTATAGAAAAATGCTAGAACGCCATAGGAGACTAAAATAATAAAATAATATTATTTATTTCCTTTCTTCTCACCACCAATCTTGATTTAGCTAACATGCCAATTAAAATTTTACAATGACCCACATGCATTCAACACCAACCAAAGTGGGTCCCACCCAATTAAAAAAATCATTTTATTTTCCAAAACTTCATAATTCATAAAAAATAGCCCGTTTATCAGGAAAATACGACTTTTATGTCCATTCCACATGAAATCGAATTCTCTACAACTTTGTAGCTTTGAGATTTTCCAAATTCCAAATAGAAAATATCCGAAATCCACAAACGGAAGATTTTCAACACCGTTTCAACACCTTTTAAAATTCATAACAAATCATGCGTTAATTTTCAATGGTTCAAAATTTGTGGACATATACTCAACTCATATATATAACATATCCAAAAATCACAACGATCAACGGTTAATTAAAATTACAACTCACACTTGATAAAGCTTTAAGAACACCGATTTGAGTTTTTAATACCTCTAATCCGACAAAATACTGATAAAACACCTCAACATTAATTCCTTCATTTATAACCACATAAATAAATCCATCAATTATATCCACATCAAATAAATATTTCCTTATCATATAAATTAATAATTAATTATTCACAAATAATATTACAGAATCACAATTATGACAACCAGGCAGTTCCCAAGAAAGAGGGGGCTTTACAATAAGGATTTCTCCTTACTGGCGCGCAATTAGGTGACCAAACCTTTCCTTGACAGAACTTTCTAGACATTGCCAATAATGTTATCTAATAATATTATTCAAATAATATGAATTATTGATCTGATAATGGGAAATACTGTGCAGTAACAATTATTGAAATAATAATAATATTAAATATCAACGCAACAATTATTGAATTAATAAAATATTAAACAGTAATTACTGTAATAATTATTGAGTAGTGCCTTCTTACGTACGAATCAATAATTCAACAATATTGTGCAATACCGTGTGCTACTGTGCAACCACGCGTATTACTGTATTTTTACCACCGGGTATTCCAACAGTGTTAACGGTAACAACTACGTCGTTATTTATAAAAACTCAAACTTGTCGTTTTCTTCATCCGAAAGTTATTCCGTTATGGGGCCCACAAATGACTGCGCCGTCGTACGGATATTCCCGACAAAAAGAATATTCCACGACCAAACGAATATTCCTCGACAGAAATGAATATTTTACAACCACTTGCTTATTTTGTAAAATTTACACATTTCACCCATAACCAAAACATTATATCAAATTAACTCCTTATTATTTCAAGGTAATGAATAGGAAAAATTCAATTTTATTTATAAAAAGTTGGGGTCTTACACTAAATTAGCAATTTTAATTAGGAAATATTAATCTTAATTAGCAAGCTTGAATGTGATTAACAAATCTTAAGATAATTAGGAAACCCTAATTATAATTTTGAAATGTTAATTTTCTATTTTTAAACCTAATTAGAAATGCTAAAAATTTAATTTTGTAAAACGTTAGGGTTAAACACTAAGGGTCAAAACGTAAGGGTTGGTCAAGTTACAATTATGCCATTAAAATTACAAGTCAAATGTCCAAACTACCCTTTTTGCATTTTTTTTTTAATGAGATGGAGTGTAGATCTAGCCCTACTTGTGGTTTGTGACTAACCCTAAGCTATGCCATGTGCCTATATCTAAAATATTAGCCAATTTGTTAGGATCCAAAGGCATTGCATCATATTATATATAGATTGAGAGAGAGAAAAGTTCACTTTCAAGCCCATTTGTTTACTTACTCTCAACCAAACTCTCTCCAACTCAAACCTAAGAAAATCATAAGTGGATAAGTTCCTAGAATGATATTTAGCAAGCCAAGAACAGATCATGATGATCAGAATCAAGATCAAACTCAAAAAGGAGGTAGAAACCCTAAACTTGAAGATCCATGTGTTTTATGTTAAATGTTATGATTTGTTGTTTTAAGTTGTGTATTAGGGTGTTATTTAGTGACCTGGGTTGCTAGCTAGAACATAGATCCATAACATCAAAGTGCTCAAAAATTAAGTTTTCAAAAATCTGGAAAAGTTAGAAAATATGGTATGGTAGTCGAATGTCAGGGTCTCTAGATCTCTGTGTTAGGTGCTAGTTATGTTTGATGTTATATACTTGTTCTTTACCATGAGGAGAGTAGACTGAAAGTGGAATCACCTCTATACCATGTCAAGATCTCTAGATATAAGTAGTCAAAGTACGTTGACCGATCACGAAAACTGGAAATCTGGGTAAACCTAGAAACCCAGAATTTCTGACAACCTTTTCAAAGCCTTAGATATTGATGTGTTTAAGTTGTTATGCTATGTTAGTGTATTGATCTTGTAGACTAACATGTAGGCTACACATTAAAGCCATTAGAACACTTAGATCCATAACAGAATTAAAGTTACGGCTGGTCAAACAAGCGTTGACCATCAACCGGATGAGTTTTCTGGAAAACCCAGAAAACTCAAGAACAACTTTCTGACAGTGCTTTGACCGGCCAAGATCTCTTAACTGTGATGTTGTGATGTTATAAAAATGAGATTTTGTTTCTCCCTGACATCAGGACTACACGTTAGAACCTTTAGATCACATTAAGTAAGCCTGGAACTTATAGATTCAAGGGCTCAAAGTGAGACCCATGAACTGTTCTTCATTTATGGGTAACCCAAAAATGAAGACCAACCTCTGACATTATATTTGTGAGCCTATAATCGTATTGTGTTATTGTATGACCCTGAAACCAGTTTGTGTGTGTAGTATAACATTAATACTACATGTATAACACATCAAAAAACCCAGAAGAACTTGACATCAGACGGACGGGCAGTTAGAGAGGACTATTCAAACTCTAGAGGATCTATTAAGACTCTGCGTCCTTGACTTCAAAGGAAGTTGGGACAAGTTCTTGCCATTAATGGAATTCTCCTACAACAACATTTATCAAGCAAGTATCGGTATAGCTCCATTCGAGGCGTTGTATAGACGTAAGTGTCGTTCTCCAATATGCTGGGATGAGGTGGGTGAAGCAACATTGTTGGGACCAGAATTGGTACGTATGACTACGGAAAAGATTCAAATGATCCGGCAACGTATAAAGACCTCACAAGATCGACAAAAGAGTTATGCTGATCTTCATCTTAAGGACATGGAATTCAATGTTGGAGAACATGTGTTGTTACGTGTTGCTCCATGGAAAGGAGTTACAAAATTTGGAAAGAGAGGAAAGCTCAATCCTTAATTCATTGGCCCATTTGAAATCCTGGATCGAGTAGGAACTGTGGCCTATAGACTCGCCTTACCGCCAAGTATGTCTCGTGTTCATAACGTTTTTCACATATCCATGTTACGTAAGTATGTGGAAGACCCGAACCAATTATTAAGTTAGAACCAGACGAGATAGCGGAAGATTTAACGTATGAAGAGGTTCCTGTTAAAATCTTGGATAAGAAGGAACATATTCTACGCTCCAAGGTTATACCTCAAGTTAAAGTTTTGTGGAGAAACCACGATCTTGAGGAAATGACCTGGGAGTTAGAATCTGAAATGAAATCAAGGTATCCTCACCTCTTTGACATACCAAGTATGTACCCTAATTTCGAGGACAAAATTTCATAAGAAGGGGAGGTTGTAAGACCCCAACTTTCATAAATAAAGTTTAATTTTTCTCGAAATATATTTTTGAATATTATGATGTGGATTTGATATAATGTTATAGTTGTGGGTAATATTTATAAATTTTACAAAGTAAGTAAGTTGTTATAAAATATTTGATTGGTCAGGGAATATTTGTTTTATCAGAGAATATTCGTACGACGACACAATCATTGGTTGACTCCACAACAGAATTATTGTCGGAGTTAGAAAACGACAGAAATATCTTTTTTATAAAAATAACAGCAAAAGTTTTACCGTTAACTATTGAAATACCCGTTGATAAAAGTATAGTAATACGCGTGGTTGCATAGTAGCACACGGTATTGTACAGTATCTTAGATTATTGATGCTTACGTGAGAAGTCACTCAGTTTTATTCAATTATTGCCACAGTAATTGTTGCACAGTTTCTTATATTATTAATTCAATTATTGTCATAGTATCATTTGCACAATATTTTACATTATTAAATCAATAATTGACGCGACACAATTATTCATATTATTAGTTAGCATTATTGACAATGTCTAGAAAATTCTGTCGAAGAAAGGGGTTTAGTCATCTAATTGCGCGCCAATAAGGATAAATCCTTATCGGAAAGCCCCCTCTTTCCTGGGAATGATCTGGTTGTTGATATTGTGAGCTTATAATATTAATTATTATGTGGTGGATTTTGGTTCAATTTTGTTATAAATAAAAGAATTTTGCATGATTATTTGTTGAAAGTTTGACAATTATCTTCTCCGATAAAATATTCATTCAAATATATTATTATATTATTAATTTTTTTTATAATTTAAATATTATTATTATTATTATTATTATTATAATATATAATTTTTAGCATGTGAATAAAAGTGGAGTGAAGGTTATCTTTTTTATTTTAAAGGTTACCTTTGCTAAATGATGGAATAACTTCTCTGCAAAGCATTTGTTTTTTTCAAACTTGTGGGCCTCACCTATTGGAAAAATAAGAGATTAGGCAGTGAATGAAAAGGAAAGGTTAGACATGATTGAAGAAATAAAAGTTTGGCAGGAAAGTGTTTGGCAGGAAAAGTTAGGCAGCATATGGTTTTCTTCTTCCGTATCGCACTATAAAAGGAGGGAAACCCTCCATCCTAAGTCACACCAAAAATCTCAAGCATTTTTACTCTAGTATTGTGAGTATTTCTTTTGAGTATAAGAATACTTTGAGCATAGTTTTCTACAAGATTTTCTCAGAATAATATCCGATATTTCAGTCAAATCCAGTTTCTACTAAGGTAAATGATATTATTTTATTTCAATACTCTTAAGAAATATTATTTTCTTTCATACTCCATAGTATGGAAGGGATATTATTTCATTTCATATTCCTAAATTTAAACTTACTATGGTAAGTATTGCTTCTATAATTCCTGAAATTAGTAGAATATCCTTAATATTTGCGCTTCATCCAGTATCTTTTCATAAAAATATTATTCTGAGCATTCTTGATAAGTTTTAACGTTTTCATACCGGAGTCTATTCACGGGATACTATTCCCAAAGTACTATTCACTCGAGTACTATTCACCCGGGGTACTATTTGTAAGACCCCGAATTTTATGAAATAAAAGTATTTAATTTTTCTATTTTGGTAAATAGTTAAATTGATAAAAGTTTAAAGTTAAGGGTCATATTTAAAAAATTTTCAAAGTAAGCAAGTTGTCATAAAATAGCCGGTAGTAAAAGAACAGTAATACGCGTGGTTGCATAGTAGCACACGGTATTGATTATTGATGCTTATGTGAGAAGTCACTCAGTTATACTCAATTATTGCTACAATAATTACTGCATCATATCTCTCATATTATTGATTCAATTATTGTCACAGTATCATCTGCATAATATGTTATTAAATCAATAATTGAGACGACAAAGTTATTCATATTATTATTTGCAATATTGACAATGTCTAGAAGTTCTGTCAAGGAGAGGTTTGGTCACCTAATTGCGCGCCAATAAGGAGAAATCCTTATCGGAAAGCCCCCTCTTTCTTGGGAACGATCTGGTTGTTAAATATTGTGAATTATAATATTAATGATGAATGTTATTAAAAATCGAATTTGAGTTCGGAGTTGAATTTGGAGACGCAGACGTGATATTTGAGTCCGGAACGATGAAATTAGTAGAAATAGACTATAAACACAAAATTTGTTGGGGTTGACTTTTTAGTCAAAAAAGTCAACAGTTAACTTTTTTGGAAAAAGTCAAACTTCGAAATTTCAAAAATGAAATTTTTGAGAAAAATATTTCCATTGTGTTGGGATTGATAGTGTTAGTGGAAATCGACATTTATTTCGATAATAATTGATGTTAGGAGGTTATATTGACTAATCGGGTAATTAATCAATTAATTGCTATTAATTCACATGATTATAACTATTTGTTCACATGTGTGTACTATTGATTCACATTCATGTACTATTAGGGGAGGTGGTGCAAGATTGATAATACGTGCATGACTAAGTTAAAAATGGAGGTATAAATGGAGGTACTATACTGTAATTCGTATTTTCACATGATTATAACTATTGAGTCACATGATTGTACTATTAATTCACATTATTTACTATGAGGGGAGGTGGTGCAAGTTTGATAATACTTGCAGGACTAAATTAAAAATGAAAGAAAAGTTGAAGGTATTATACTGTAATATTTCGAGCCCCAAAACGTGCAATTATCGAAATTATATTTTTCTATAAATAGAAGCTCATTCTTCTTTCATTTCTCACCCATTCAATAAAGCTATAAAGCAATTATTATAGAGAGAAATTATAGGGAGAAAGAAGAAGAGAAGTCTGCTACCTCACTATTCCAGTATCCAATTTTTCTAAGGTGAAGATAGGTGATGAAAATTATCTTCGTCCTGGGTGCGAAGAGGAAGTTGGAATCACAATTATGATTATGAGTTATTCATATGATTGTGGACTTGAATTGTTGATTGATGTTACAGGGATAAAATATTATTGGTGGATTTTTAACATGGAGAAGATAATAGATCTGATGGTCTATTTAACTCTTCTAATGGATTGCTCGTTCCGCTTCAACTATGGTTGAAAAGTTTTATCATCTACCATATGTTCTAAATCTCTGATTTATTACTGATGAAAGCTATTGATGATGTAAATTATCTTTAGTCATGATATTCTTTACTGGGCTAGTTGTGCTCACCCTTTTGCTTCACAATTCCTTTCAGGTAATAAGAGTGTAGTTGAGTCGAGTGAGGGTAACAGGAGAGTAGAATGGTGGTCTATAGCTGTTTAGGTTTTCCCTAAATAGTATGGAAATAATTTTATTGAGAACTTTAGATAAGTGTGTCGTATTGTATACGTCATTTGATATTTAATTTTGGTGAACCGAATAGGGTGAGGTGAACCCAACTTTGGAAGGGTGTTTTGCCACTATCATACAAGATGTCTAATGACATACAACCTCGTGTTATCATAAGATAGGGTTGTGCACATCCACTTGCTGAGTATATCTACGAGCACTACCTATATAATCTTGGAGTTTGTTTGAAATATGATTCTCAATTGGAGACAATGGAGATAATTATAAGTCAAGAGAAGACTCACCATTGGAAAGAAGATGATAGCAATCTTCTTGTTTTTCTTTGGGGACTATTGTGTCAACCAAGGATAATTCTGTGGACATGTGATATTTATCATAACCTAGACGCATGGCCTCCCATGTATGAAGGTTTTCTTGAGTATTTTCCAAAGATTTTAATTTCTAAAAGCGAGCTTATTATTTGTACTTTTATATAAAAAGTACCATTGTAAGGTTGTGGTCGAGGCACCATGAGAGTTACATACATTTGTATTAAAACTCACAGCTTTAATCGTGGTCGATTCTACATTTACGCTTCAACAACAGTATAAATGAAGTTTGTAAATGATTTTTATAGTGTGATATCTGGCGACTCAGAATGGGTCGTGTTGACCTATTTTGGGGGCGTCACACTATTCATGACAAAAATTTATTTCTTCTCTGTCCAGATCATTTTTGATACAATATTATTCTTGAATTTTACGTCACAAAGCAGTATCATGTTGACAATTTGGACATTATTAAATTCTGGATAAATTAAATTATAAATCTTTAGAATTTATCCTTTGCTTGCAGTTAATTGAATTCTTATATCATTGTCATCATCCTCATGTTTATATTGTTATGAAAGTCATCTTTGGCTGTAGTGCATAGATGGACTGTTGATTGGTATGATTATGACCAAGGATCATTCGGTATAATCATGACCCGTAATGTTACTAATGGTGTGGTAAAAGTCCTCATTGGCCTGCAGTGCATTGATGGACAGTTGTTGGCACGATCATGACCATTGGTGATAATAATGAATATCCTTGTCCCGTAGTGCATGGATAATTCAGTGATGTGAATTATTTATTTAGCTGAGTCTCAGCGATAAAAATTGATGATAAACTTTTAAATTATAGAAGATAGTAGATATCATGCTCTACTTGACTCTTCTAATGGATTGTTTGTTCTGCTACAGTTAAACTTGTTGTCTATTATATTCTATTAGTTTAACATTGTTGAAGGCTAACGATAATTTATTCTGCATTATCTTAGTCATAATATTCTTTACTGGGCTAGTTGAGCTCACCCTTTGCTTTAGTTGTTCTCTTCAGGAAATGAGAATATAGCTGGGACTAGTCGGGGAACGGAGTGACGGTCCAGATGGTTGTTTTAGTAGTCCTCACTATTCTTTAAAATAGTGTGATAATAATTGTAATAAGATTGAATTTGAGTGTGGATATTGTCTAGAAAACAATATTCGTATTAAAACTCTCAGCTTATGTTTTGTCGTATTACACGACAGTTGTATTAATTAAGTTGTATTTGAATTTTGTACCATGTATTTGGCGACTCAGAATGGGTGATGTATACCTATTTTGGGGGCGCCAGAAGTGTATTGATCTTGTAGACTGACATGTAGGCTACACATTAATGCCATTAAAACACTTAGATCCATAACAGAATCAAAGTTGCGGCTGGTTAAACAAGCGTTGACCATCAGCCGGATGAGTTTTCTGGAAAACCCAGAAAACTCAAGAACAGCTTTCTGACAGTGTTTTGACCGGCCAAGATCTCCTAACTGTTATGTTGTGATGTTATAAAAATGTGTTGTTGTTGCTCCCTGACATCAGGACTACACGTTAGAACCTTTAGATCATATTAAGTAAGCCTGGAACTTATAGATTCAAGGGCTCAAAGTGAGACCCATGAACTGTTCTTCATTTTTGGGTAACCCAGAAATGAAGAACAACCTCTGACATTATATTTGTGAGCCTATAACTTCGTATTGTGTTGTTGTATGACCCTGAAATCAGTTTGTGTGTGTAGTATGATATTAATACTACATGTATAACACATCAGCAAACCCAGAAGAACTTAGGATCATGAATCAAATGGTGGTCAAACCTGATAACTCGACAACTGACTTTGAATTTCTGGGTTTGATGAAGAACACCTATAGCGACAGTTCTGTCGCTTAGGGCCCTTTAGCGACAGTTTCTTTATAAAATTAATTATTTTATTAAATAATTAAAGAAAAATAGTTTTTAATTATTAAAATACAAAATAAATTCCTAAAAATTATTTTAATGCCTAAAAATGGGCTTTTAATAATTTTGAATATATTTCATTAATATTTAATATTTTTGGAATATTAATGGTATTTAATTTAATTAATTATAATATTAAATAAATTACTTAAAAATGATTTTAATACTTAAAAATCATTTAAAATTATATTATGGTAAAAGAAAATATTTTAAGTTATTTTTAATGACTTTTAATATTTTATGATAAATTTCATTAATAATTTATTATTAATAATAATTAATTTATTTAGTAATTGTATTAAATAAATTATGGAAAAATAGAATTAATGATTTAAAAATCATATAAAGATGATTTAAAGGTTATAAAAATATTTTAAGTTATAAAATATAACTTTTGATATTTGGTCATGAAAAAAAATTAATATTTAATATTAAAGGATAGTTATTTAATAATGGTTTTAATTATTTTAAATCATTTAAAGGTAATAATAAAGTATTAAAAATACTTTGAGATATTATAAATATATTATAATATTATGTTAAGGATTTCATTAATATTTAATATTAAATAAATATTAATGATAATAGAATTAAGTGGTATTTAATTCATATAAATATGATAGTAATTGTTGAAAAATCATGATAAATGGTAATAATTACTTGAAAATTATTATGAGCCTTTAAAAATTATTTTGACTGATTAATAAATTATCTAAGATAACTGTGTTGCATTTAGACAGAATCTTATGGATAATAGGCTCGTGAATTATCCGATTGGGCCGTTGGGATGTCAGAATTGTGTCGGATTCAACTCAGACTACAATAATTTGACTTGATACCAGGTTTTATGTGCTGTATAAACAGATAGAATTATATGGTAATGTGTTTAGTTTATTCTATACTATGATGATATTATTCTAACTTGGGAAATCGATATTATTAATATTAGGTCTTCGGATAAAGCTAAGTTATGTTTTGTAACGGTAATTAACGGTATAGGCAAGTTCTCTTTAACTCAATCTTGAGTTACAAATTTCATATATGTTGGTGATTAATCATTGTTGATTATCACGTCTATGAATTGTTGAATCACACTTTGTGCATATTGCATGTGTTCATCAGGTATGAAAGGCTGATCACCTTCATTACCATTCGGTCAAGATATAATTGATATGTTCATGTTCAATGTTCGTTCAGCTATAAAAATTTTCCATGCTAGTTCATAATTATATTGTTGAATGTTAGCCAGCTATTATTCAAAATCTTTCCATCATGATATATCCTTAATTTATTAAACTTAAACTTGCTGGGAAAATTTGTTGCTCACCCTTGCTATATCATGATAAATATTGCAGATTAATGTGAATACGTCGGATACAAGGAAAAGTCAAAGCTAAGTTCAGCTTGAGACTATGTGTGCAGCTAGAATTGTAACAGTAATTTATTATAATAACATTGTATGTTAGATAGGATATTGATTCAGGTATTATGAGAAGGTTCTCGACCTTGGGGATAGTGTGTAATGTTTAATGTATAAACAATTATGTTTATATCTTCCGTAATTGTTAGAACTAGTGTACTAGATTTGTGGTGATTTAGGACCCAGATTTGGGGACGCTACATTTGGTATCAAAGCTGTTGGTTATAAATTTAGGGTAGAGTTACCTTAGACTAATAACCGCAGTGATTAGGATAAGATCTAACTCACATAGAGTTAGTAAGTCGGTAAGATTCAAAGACGAATCTCGGCGAGTATAAAAGACACGGAGTTCCCTAACTCTGATAATAAAGGTGAACAGTAGTGATGAATAGATAGAGTCTAAAAGACTAAAGGTACTGGGATATGAGATCGTAAAATAAAACGATCATAACATAGAAATATATTGTGATATATACGATAAGATCACCCTATAATCTGATAAGGTTATAATAGTGAGAAGGATCAAGCGAATGATTGAAAAGTTACAGCAAGATTGTTGTGCGTCAGTTGTACTACGAATTAATACAACTTTAGGAAAGGATTATGAATACGGATTGAACAAAATTCGTATTGAGAAGGGAGTTAAGATTAGGTGGGGATTCAATTGAGGACTCATGTCAGCAGCTGAGTTTGGTGTAACAATCACTTAGTTTCTTACACTGATAATCATTGAAATGTCTGTGTAGCGCTATGTACTATATGCGTGTTGAGAAGGTGATTCTTTTCTCACGTGTATAACAGATAGGTAGGGTATAGGAAGAGAATATAGGATTAAGTACGAGTTCTTAAAACTCATACTTATGGTAAGTTTGTGACTCATGATTATATTAAATGTTTATGAACCCCTTAGCGAATGGACGACAAAGGTCTGACTAGGACAAGTTCTTAAACTCATATGATTGTGGTAAGTTCCTGAACTCATAAGTGTGGTAAGTTTGATGAACTGGGTATAGTTTTGTGTGAATGGAGTATTAAGGATTATAGGAATAAATAGATTGTTTAAGCAATTGATTATTAGTGGAGACATAGTTTTTTTTTCCAAAACTTCTACCTATGCTAGACTTTAAACCTTTTGACATCAAGCTAAATAAGCACTATGTGCCTCTTTGAAAATGAATTTTATTCTCAACTTCTGGTGACCCTTGTGTATGTGTGGACTTCGGGACACCGGCACATCGTTACCTGTTAAATTATAAAACTAATTTGCAATGACTTTTGAACGGTTTAAAGAATATTCTATGCTACTTGTTTTGGCTAGACAAAAATGATTTGAAACATCAAAATGAATTATATTTATTGTTTATATATCATGTAACCTGGTGCAAAGATGATAAAAGTTGATGGAGTTATAAATACATAAATACTTAGTGTTGAATTTGATCTAAAAATCATTGCCCCACTATTGTATGATATGTTATGACAAAGTCACACAATGATGGCATCCTCAAACGGGCTGTTAATACAGTATGGTATCATGACGTCATTTTTAAAATATGTTCAAAATTTTTAATTTGCCAACGGGGTTTGGCTATACACATAAATATTTCGTTTGAAATAGATTATTGGTACGAGTCTAAGCTATTTGATTCAGTTAGACCAACGTTTATAAAACCCTAAGCGTTCTTTAAAAATTTTCCTAAACCAAATTGTTTTGGTACAGATTCTGATAAAGACTGAGATAAGAAAATTTTTGTGCACCTGAGGCGAATGGGATAAGAGGAACATGAAAAATTGTTTCTACCAGTAGTACATGGCCAGTACAGGGCATACCAGGATAATTACCCACTATGTCTGTAAGTTATAACGGTTTGTAGATGAATTTCTGTATAAACCTTTTAGAAAATGATAGATAATAGTCTATATGACTTCTCAATACGATTTTAAAATTTTAACTCTTGTGAGTGATGTATGGGGTAGTATGAGATGTTGTGTATGAATGATATAGGTATGCAAGGTATAGGGTGTAAGTTGAATTTCGAGGATGAAATTCTTAGAAGAAGGGGTGAATGTGACAACCCGAGAATTTAGACAATTTAATAAAATCTTTAAAGATTGAATAGAGGTTAAATAATAGACCTAGACAGAAAATAAGTGTATGAATTTGACATTTTTGGGAATGAATTTTGTGAATTTAAAAACTTTTGGTGAAGGTTTACAGTGTTAAGGGTATAAGTGTATATGTTCTGTGTATATAGTCATATATGTGTACAGTATGTGGTTGAGGGTCAAGAGTTGACCAGATAAATTATATCAGCGACAAACCCTAATAATATATTAAGAACCTCAACGTTCAGTTAGAAAACCATATCGATATGATAGAAACCCTAACATCGATTCTGGAAACCCTAGTTTCAGTTTCGGGAATCCGAAACCCTAATTCGGAATATAAAAACCCTAATTTGGGAGTTTGAAGATAAGTATAAGGTTTTTTTGTTATTTATTATATATTTAATTAGGGATAGCCCTAATTGATTATTAGAAAATCCTAATTGTTCATCTGGAAACCCTAATGTACAATTATGGAACCTAATTGCTAAATTAGCAATTTTAATTAGGAAATATTAATCCTATTTAGCAAACTTGAATGTGATTAGGAAATCTTAAGATAATTAGGAAACCCTAACTATAATTTTGAAATCTTAATTTTCTATTTTTAAACCTAATTAGAAATGCTAAAAATTTAAATTTGTAAAACCTTAGGGTTAAACCCTAAGGGTCAAAACCTAAGGATTGGTCAAGTTATAATTATGCCATTAAAATTACAAGTCAAATGTCCAAACTACCCTTTTTGCATTTTTTTAATGAGATGTGTTAGTTCCCAGTAGGCACAATAGATTTAGAAGGGGGGGGGGTTGAATAGGTCCTTTTTTTTTCAAATACTTTTCTGATTTATTTTGTATTGCTAATAATTTAGCATGTGACAAACATAAGAATCTTTTCAAGCACAACAGAATAAGTAAAAGATCCCCTTCATTGATATATTCATAATCATACATACATTGTTCATAGAGTTAGTTCGGTGGTAAGTAGTTAAAACATACATAGCGATTATAGCGAGCTAATGTACATAATGTAAATGACATAAAGTAAAAGACACAAAAAGGGTTTTAAGTGGTTCGAGACTCAAGCTCTAATCCACTCTTACGCTTTCAACTAGCGGGATATCCACTAAGGAAGGTAGCACCACAGAATCACTAAGATTCCTTGAGGCCGTGACCTTAGAACTTCTCTAGTTCCCTAGGATCTCTTCAAGCCCAGCAGGCTTGGAATCTTCATTTAGTCCCTCTGGACAAGGACCCCTCAGGCCCTGACTTCTTGTAGTTGTAGTTGTTGATGTTGTTGGTGCTGAGCTGCTAAGATGTCATTAAGCTCTGAACATCTTTTGTACTTAGCAGCTTGGTGTGGTCCTCTTTGCATTCTGCTTCGAGTCTAGACCACATCTTCGTTGGTGCAGCTGATCTATACTCTTTTCAGCTCATCTTCATCTGATGTCAGTTGTGCACCATCACCATCTGGGTTTGCTAAGTCTCTGTGCTTTTAGTAGACTTTGTCTGGCACTTAGCAATCCCTGAACCCTTCTTGAATACTTTGCAGACATGGTTCTGCACTTGTTCAGTTTCAGCTTTCGGTTCATGGTGATTCGTAGAGTGGCTCTTTTGATCTTCTTTGTACTCAGCCACTTTCCTGAATGCTATCTTCTTGACCTTCTCGGCTCTTAGCTTGGTTGCCATCTTCAGTGTCATTCTCATCTTTGTTGAGTGAAGCTTCAATCTGTTTGATTCCTTCTTCAAAGCTGCTTCACTTCTACCTTGGTAGTCTCACTGTCACTGAGACTTGTTCTATTGATCTTTGGTGGAACTAGTAGAGTCAACAATAGCATTCACCAACTCAATGATTCTGCAACTTCACAATCATCAGAAACTCTAGATATTTGAAGCTCTGTTGATTTATACTACTTCCCAATATTCCCGTTGGAAAGTAACCGTTGAAAGGTATTCAAATTGCCTCGCAGATCTCGAGTTATTTGGTGCAGACTGCGGATGTTAAATGAGATCTTTTTCTGACTTCCTAACACTGCAGTCTGCTGTTTCACCAACCCTGTCAGATATGTCACTTTGTTATCTCGGGCAGGTCGATGACTTTATTTCACCCTCCTGATTTCTCGATCAGAGGTTGTCCTTGCATCGATGCTCTCAATAAGCTCTTGTCCAAATATTACCCTTCAGATTGAATCGTTGCCAATGCTTCAGTCTTCAGCTATTCGAACTCTACGATTCTGATGCATGTCTTCATGGACTTGATCGTAGTGTCTTGTTGCCTTGTAGAAACAACACTACGATCTTGAAGAGTGTTCACTTGTTCCTTAGGGTAGAACACCTCTTCCTCTTTTGTGTGCGATCTTCATCACTTACATTTGCCTCATTTGTTCTTAGGTAATGCTTGATGGCTTGATTCCTTGGTCTGGCCTCTTCTGAATAACAAGAAACTTCAGATTTGTGGCGTGTCCAGCTCGCTTTCTCTTTGTGATCTCCCGTTCACTTATCATCAATGGAATGACCCAATGCTTAATCACTTTAGCCTTGTTATTCAGAGGCTGACCAATTTCTCAGTGTGTACTCCATCAGTTCCTTCTTTATTTGGCAAACACTACGATCCTGGTTACTTCCAAGATCGTTGTCATCTTTCCACTTGACAGCTACTGCATATGCTGACTTTCCTTAGTAAGTTATAGAAGTCTTCCTATGATCTCTTTATGGAAGACTTCATCTCAAATGACTTCATAACTCAATCTGGATGTTGATTGAGTTGTTGCTTAGGTCTTCTGTTAGCTTGCATGCCATTCGTTGAGTGCTCTCTAGTTTCCTTCAGGTGGGACGTATCTATGCAGTGCCAACTAGAGGTTTCATTCCTTTGGATATTCAGGGAGTGCTCATTTGTTGGGAATCGTATTTGCTCTACGATTCTGCTTTGACATTGTGAGCACATCTGTTGAGGTCTTAGTTCTTCACTCTATGATTCAGCTTTGGCTGTGCAGACACTACTACTCTGAGATCAGATCTTGACACTACGATTTCTGTCGTTGTGCTTGTTGTCTTCATTTGATCTTGCTCGACTACGATCTCTGCCTTTGGTATGATTAGTAAATTCTACAACTCTGAGTGTAGTCTACGATTCTTGACTTGGCTTTGGCAGATACTCGGTCGGCTCATAGGCAGGCTGTCTCTACGATTCTAAACATGACTTCCTCAGTAGACTACGGCTCCGAGGAAGTGCTACTCGACACACTACGATCCTTCCTCGTCTCTCCTGGCAGTCTACGAACTCTGAGATCTACTATCTTGCAAACTACGATTCTGCCTCGATAGCTCTTGAGTTATTCTTGACTCTCTTGGCAGACTACGATTTCTGGTGCAGTGTTCGACGATCAGACAAGCCTATCTGTTACATCATAAGATCAACCTAACATGCTTGATCTTTCTATATTTATAGTCCTTGTACATCATTTCTTTTTAATAACTTTACAAAGCTGTTTTACTTATGTAGGATCAACCTAACACATTTAATCAATTCATTCTAAGTCCTTGTACATATGTTTCTATTATCTATCAAGGGACTTTATAGCTTTTCTTAATGCAAGCATACTTGCATATTCATTCATATATATATATATATATATATATATATATCATAATCAAATCATATGTAAACAGGAATATCATTCACATGCTTATTCCTGACAAGATGGAGTGTAGATCTAGCCCTACTTGTGGTTGGTGACTAACCCTAAGCTATGCCATGTGCCTATATCTAAAATATGAGCCAATTTGCTAAGATCCAAAGGCATTGCATCATATTATATATAGATTGAGAGAGAAAAGTTCACTTTCAAGCCCATTTGTTTACTTACTCTCAACTAAACTCTCTCCAACTCAAACGTATGAAAATCATAAGTGGATCAGTTCCTAGAATGATATTTAGCAAGCCAAGAACAGATCATGATGATCAGAATCAGATCAAGCTCAAAAAGAAGGTATAAACCCTAAACTTGAAGATCCATGTGTTTTATGTTAGATGTTATGATTTGTTGTTTTAAGTTGTGTATTAGGGTGTTATTTAGTGATCTGGGTTGCTTGCTAGAACATAGATCCATAACATCAAAGTGCTCGAAAATTAAGTTTTCAAAAATCTGGAAAAGTTAGAAAATATGGTCTGACCAGTCGAATGTCAGGGCCTCTAGATCTCTCTGTGTTAGGTGTTAGTTATGTTTGATGTTATATACTTATTCTTTGCCATGAGGAGAGTAGACTGGAAGTGGAATCACCTCCATTATATGTCTAGATCTCCAGATATAAGCAGTCAAAGTACGTTGACCGATCACGAAAATTGGAAATCTAGGTAAACCCAGAAACCTAGAATTTCTGACAAGCTTTTCAAAGCCTTAGATCTTGATGTGTTTAAGTTGTTATGCTATGTTAGTGTATTGATTTTGTAGACTGACATGTAGGCTACACATTAATGCCATTAAAACACTTAGATCCATAACATAATCAAAGTTGCGGCTGGTCAAACAAGCGTTGACCATCAGTCGGATGAGTTTTCTGGAAAACCCAGAAAACTCAAGAATAACTTTCTGACAGTGCTTTGACCGGCCAAGATCTCCTAACTATGATGTTGTGATGTTATAAAAATGAGATGTTGTTGCTCCCTGACATCAGGACTACACGTTAGAACCATTTGATCACATTAAGTAAGCCTGGAACTTATAGATTCAAGGGATCAAAGTGAGACCCATGAACTGTTCTTCATTTCTGGGTTACCCAGAAATTAAGAACAGCCTCTGACATGATATTTGTGAGCCTATAACTTCGTATTGTGTTGTTGTATGACCCTAAAATCAGTTTGTGTGTGTAGTATGACATTAATACTACATGTATAACACATCAGCAAACCCAGAAGAACTTAGGATCATGAATCAAATGGTGGTCAAACCTGGTAACTCGGCAACTGACTTTGAATTTCTGGGTTAGATGAAGAACACCTATAGCGACAGTTCTGTCACTATAGGGCCCTTTAGCGACAGTTTCTTTATAAAATTAATTATTTTATTAAATAATCAGAGAAAATAGTTTTTAATTATTAAAAATACAAAATAAATTCCTAAAAATTATTTTAATACCTAAAAATGGGTTTTTAATAATTTTGAATATATTTCATTAATATTTAATATTTTTGGAATATTAATGGTATTTAATTTACTTAATTACAATATTAAATAAATTACTTAAAATGATTTTAATACTTGAAAAATTATTTAAAATTATATTATGGTATAAGAAAATATTTTAAGTTATTTTTTATGACTTTTAATATTTTGTGATGAATTTCATTAATAATTTATTAATTTAAAGGTTATAAAAATATTTTAAGATATAAAATATAACTTTTGATATTTGGTCATGAAAACATTAATATTTAATATTAAAGGATAATTATTTAATAATGGTTTTAATTATTTTAAATCATTTAAAGGTAATAATAAAGTATTAAAAAATACTTTGAGATATTATAAATATATTATAATATTATGTTAAGGATTTCATTAATTCAATCAATATTAAATAAATATTAATGATAATGGAATTAAGTGGTATTTAATTCATATAAATATGATAGTAATGAATGAAAAATCATGATAAATGGTAATAATTACTTAAAAATTATTCTGAGCCTTTAAAAATTATTTTGACTGATTAATAAATTATCTAAGATAATTGTGTTGCGTTTAGACAGAGTCTTATGGATAATAGGCTCGTGAATTATCCAATTGGGGCGTCAGGATGTCAGAATTGTGTCGGATTCAACTTAGACTGGAATAGTTTGACTTGATACCAGGTCTTATGTGCTGTATAGACGGATAAAATTATTTGGTATTGTGTTTAGGTTATTATATACTGTGATGATATTATTCTAACTTGGGAAATCGATATTATTAATATTAAGTCTTCGAATAGCGCTAAGTTATGTTTCGTAACGCTAATCAACGATACAGGCAAGTTCTTTTTAACTCAACCCTGAGTTATAAATTTTATATATGTTAGTGATTAATCATTGCTGATTATCACGTCTATGAATTATTGAATCGCACTTTGTGCATATTTAATGTGTTCATCAGGTATGAAAGGCTGATCACCTTCATTACCATTCGGTCAAGATATAATTGATATGTTCATGTTCAATGTTCGTTCAGCTATGAAAATTGTCCATGCTAGTTCACAATTATATTGTTGAATGTTAGCTAGCTATTATTCAAAATCTTTCCATCATAATAGATCCTTAATTTATTGAACTTAAACTTGCTGGACAAACTTGTTGCTCACCCTTGCTATATCATGATAAACATTGCAGATTAAGGCGAATACGTCGGATACAAGAAAAAGTCAAATCCAAGTTCAGCTTAGGACTATGTGTACAGCTAGATTTACAACAGTAATTTATTATAATAACATTGTATGTTAGATAGGATATTGATTCAGGTATTATGTGAAGGTTATCGACCTTGGGGATAGTATGTAATTATGTTTAATCTATAAATAATTTATGTTTATATCTTCCGCAATAGTTAGAACTAGTGTACCAGATTTGTGGTGATTTAGGACCTAGATTTGGGGACGCTACAACGATTCAGAATCACTATATGAAGACTGGGATATATTCAAAGACTCATTGTGAAAATGTCCACACCATGCGATTCCTAAATGGCTTCAGGTGCAAACTTTTTATAATGGTTTATTCAGTACAGTGAGATCAAGTATAGATGTTGCAGCAGGTGGAGCTATTATGGCCAAGAATTGTGATGAGGGGTATCAGTTGCTTGAAATAATGGAAGCTAATAATTATCAGTGGCCAACAGCAAGAACAACTCAGCCAAGGACAGTCGGGGTTTATGAAGTGGATGCGATGATAGCATTGTCAGCTCAAGTGATAGATCAGATTTCTGCTCCTACAAAGAAAATAGATGCACTTGGGGTACAACCAGTTCAAAAAATGGAAATGATTTGTGAAATATATGCGGGTAGCCACTCAAGTGATCAATGTGCAATAAATCCTGAGTCAGTCCAGTTTGTTTCTAATTATAATAGGCAACATGGTAGTTAACCAAACGGTTATAATCCAAGAGTGAGATGTGAGATCCCAAATTTTATGAAATAAAAGTATTCAATTTTCTTATAATTATTCTATTTAGTAAATGGTTAAAATGATAAAGGTTAAAGTTAAGGGTGATATTTGAAAATTTTCAAAGTAAGCAAGTTATCATAAAATAATCGGTGATAAAGGTACAGTAATACGCGTGGTTACATAATAGCACAAGGTATTGATTATTGATGCTTACGTGAGAAGTCACTCAGTTACACTCAAATATTGCTACAGTAATTGCCGCATCATATCTCTCAGATTATTGATTCAATTATTGTCATAGTATCATCTGCATAATATTTTATATTATTAAATCAATAATTGAGACGGCAAAGTTATTCATATTATTATTTGCAATATTGACAATGTCTAGAAGTTCTGTTAAGGAGAGGTTAGATAATCTAATTGTGCGCCAATAGGGAGACATCCTTATCGGAAAGCCCCCTCTTTCTTGGGAACGACCTGGTTGTTAAATATTGTGAGTTATAATATTAATGATGAATAAGTTCGTGTTGATTAAAGATGAAATTGATAGTTCCATTGTGTTGGGATTATTAGTGTTAGTGGAAATCAACATTTATTTCGATAATAATTGATGTCTGGAGATTATATTAACCAATCGGGTAATTAACAGGATAAATGAGCAATTAATTGCTATTAATTCACATGCTTATAACTATGTGTTCACATGTGTGTACTATTGATTCACATGATTTACTATTAGGGGAGTTGATGCAAGATTGATACTACTTGTCTGACTAAATTAAAAATGGAGGTATAGTTGAAGGTACTATACTGTAATTAGTTTTTTTTTCACATGATTATACTATTGAGTCACATGAATGAACTATTAATTCACATGATTTACTATTAGGGGAATTGGTGCAAGATTGATAATACTTGCATGACTAAGTTAAAAATGGAGGTATAGATGAAGGTACTATACTATAATTAATTTTTTCACATGTTTAGAACTATTGAGTCACATGATTTACTATTGATTCACATGATTTACTATTAATGGAGGTGGTGCAAGTTTGATAATACTTGCATGACTAAATTAAAAATAAAGAAAAAGATAAAGGTATTATACTGTAATATTTCGAGCCCCAAAACGTGCAATTATCAAAACTATATTTTTCTATAAATAGAAGCTCATTCCTTCATTATTTTTCACCAATTCACTAAGTCTCACAAGAGCAATTATTATAGAGAGAAAGAAGAAGAGAAGTCTGCTACCTCATTATTCCAGTATCCAGTTTTCTTCTAAGGTAAGGGGTATTATTTCTTTCGTATTCATGAAGAGAGTTATTTCTTTCAATATTCATAAGAGTTGTTATACCATTCTTTATTATTTTATTGGAATAACCTATCTGTGCAGTCTATCACATGCCTAGTGAATTCTTCTGTTATTCCATTCTTTATTATTACATTAAAATAACTTTTCTGCATGCGATCTATCGCATGCACGGTGAATTCTTCATTATTCCATTCTTTATTATTACATTAGAATAACTTGGGTTTGTCTGATCTATCGCATGCACTGGTGAATTCTAACATTATTCCATTCTTTATTATTACATTGGAATAACCTATCATCATCTGATCTATCGCATGCACTGGTGAATTCTTACATTATTCCATTCTTTATTATTCTATTGAAATAACCTATACATGCGGTCTATCGCATGCATGGTGAATTCTTACATTATTCCATTCTTTATTATTACATTGGAATAATCATGCATGCTTGATCTATCGCATGCACGGTGAATTCTTACATTATTCCATTCTTTATTATTACATTGGAATAACTTTGTCTGCGTGGACTACCGCATGCATGATGAATTCTTACATTATTCCATTCTTTATTATTACATTGGAATAACTTTTATCTATGTGGATTACCACATGCATGGTGAATGATCCTTCGTATTCATTCCTTATTAAATTGTGGAAATGATTTGTCTCGTGGATTCTGCATGGCGAAGCGAAAATCCATTTGCGATTTCATATATTCTATTATACTCGGTTGGTTAAAGTTTTGGCTTCCATACTCCATGAAATTAGTAGAATATCACGGATATTTCAACTTCATCCAATGTCTTTTCATGAAAATATTCTTACGAGCATTCTTGAATTTTACTCCTGAAAGCGATATCATGTTGACAATTTGGGCGTTATTGATTTATGGATAAATTAAATTATAAATCTTTAAAATTTATCCTTGAACTTGTTTTATTGAATTATCATGTCATTGTCATCATCCTCATGCTTATATTGTGATGAAAGTCATCTTTGGCTTACGTGCATAGATGGACTTGGTATGATTATGACCATGGATTATTCGGTATAATCATGACCGTAATGTGATGAATGATGTGGTGAAAGTCCTCATTGGCCTGTAGTTCATTGATGGACAGTTGTTGGCATGATTATGACCAGAGATTATTCGGTATAATCATGACCATTGATGATTTCATGAATATCCTTGGCCGTGATGCAGGGATGATTCAATTTTATTTATTAAGCTGAGTCTCAGCGATAAAGTTGATGAAAAACTTTTTAAATCATAGAAGATAGTAGATTTTATGCTCTACTTGACTCTTCTAATGAATCGCTTATTCCACTGCAGTTGTTGATCTAAAACTTGTTGTCTATTATATTCTATCAGTTGTTATAAGGATAATTTATTCTGTATTATCTTAGTTATAATATTTCTTACTGGGCTAGTTGACCTCACCCTTTTCTTTCACTATTCTCTTCAAGAAATGAGAATATAGCTGGGATGAGTCGGGGAATGGAGTGACGGTCCAGATGTTTGCATTAGTAGTCCTCACTATTCTGTGAAATAGTGTGATAATAATTGAGGACTTATTTTGAGTTTGAATACTGTCTAGAAGATAATATTTGTATTAAAACTCACAGCTCATGTTGTATAATTAAGTTTTTAGTTGATTTCTGTACCATGTATTTGGCGACTCAAGATGGGTGATGTATACCTGTTTTGGGGGCATCACATGAGAAACCACCCAAATTTTTCTTGGAGTAATAATCAGTCACATGCTCAAGCACAAGCTCCAAGGCAATCATATCCACCTGGATTTCAGCCACATCAACAATCCCAACAACACTCACAACCTCAACAACCTGATAAGCTATCCGAAATGGAAGAATTATTGGTAAGATTATCAACTCAGTTTGAAGCCACAACGAAAAACCAATCAGCTGCAATAAAGAACCTTGAAAACCAAATTAGGCAGATAGCTAGTACTTTGAATATAATAACTCCAGGTTCTTTACCTAGTGATACGGAGAAAAATCTAAGGAATGATGGAAATGAACAATATAAGGTAGTTACACTCAGAAGTGGGAAGGAGTTGACTACAGATTTAGAAGGACAAAAGAAAATAATTTTTGCTGAGGATGGTGAAAAAGAGAGTGGAAATTCAGAAAGTAAATATGGGGAAAAAGTTTTGAAAAAGCAACAAGAAGATAAGCAAACACCAGTCGTACCACCTGTTCCGTTTCCTCAAAGATTGCAAAAGTAAAAATTAGATAGACAGTTTTCAAAATTTTTAGAAGTGTTCAAAAAGCTGCAAATCAACATTCCATTCGCAGATGCTTTAGAACAAATACCTAGCTATGCAAAATTCATGAAAGATATTTTAGCAAGGAAGAGGAAACTAGGGGAGTTTGAAACTGTAGCGTTGACAGAAGAATGTAGCGTAATTCTGTAAAGAAAGTTACCACCGAAGTTGAAGGATTCGGGTGGCTTCACCATACTATGCACGATTGGACCCCAGTTCTTTAACAGATGTTTGTGTGATTTGGGCACGAGTATTAAGTTGATGCCACTTTTGATCTACACTCAGATGGGATTACCAACACAAAAGCCAGCAAATATCTCTTTACAGCTCACGGATAGATTAGTGACATACCCTAGGGGCATTATGGAAGACATATTAGTGAAGGTGGACAAATTCATATTTCTAGCCGACTTCATTGTATTGGACTATGAAGAGGATAAAGACATACCCATTATCCTTGGAAGACCATTTTTAGCCACTAGAAGGACATTAATTGATGTACAAAAGGAAGAGTTAACGATGAGAGTCCAAAATGAAGAAGTAACTTTTAATGTTTTCAAGGCTATGAAATTTTCGAAGGGAGAGGAAGAAGAGTGTTGTAGAGTTGATCTGATTGAAGTAGAAACTAGGGAGGTATTTATTGAATCTGTGAATGAAGACCCTCTTGAAACCACATTGGTTAGTGAAAATTTATCTAATGATTTAACTGTGGTAGAATGGGTTCAGATGTTAGATTCAGCTTCGAAGTTCAAACGATGTTTGCAAAAATTTAAACCTTTGGATTATTGGAGAAAGCCAGTTGAAAAGGTGAAATCATCCTTAGAAGAACCGCCCACTTTGGAACTTAAGCCATTGCCTAATCATACGGTATGCCTACCTTGGTTCTTCTTTTACCATGCTAGTTATTATTTCTGCATCACTTGATGAGGTTCAAGAAGAAAAGCTACTAAGGGTACTTCGACAATACAAGACTTCTCTTGGGTGGACTCTTGCGGATATCAAGGGGATAAGCCCATCAATTTTCATGCATAAGATTCTGTTAGAAGATGAAGTGAAACCGACTATTGAACAACAACGAAGACTCAATCCCATCATGAAGGAAGTTGTAAAAAGGAAATCATTAAATGGTTGGATGCGATAATTGTCTACCCTATCTCAGATAGCACATGGGTAAGTTCAGTTCAATGTGTGCCAAGGAAAAGGGGAATGATAGTAGTTGAAAATGAGCATAATGAATTTATCCTAACTCGGACAGTTACGGGTTAGCGGGTGTGTATGGATTACAGAAAGTTAAACAAGGCCACTCATAAGGACCATTTTCCTCTACCATTCATAGACCAGATGTTGGACAGGCTTGTAAGGCATGAGTATTATTGTCTCTTGGATGGATACTCAAGTTATAACCAGATTTCCATTGCACCCGAGGATCAGGAGAAGACGACATTCACATGCCCATATGGTACCTTTGCTTTTAGCAGAATGTCTTTTGGATTATGTAATGCACTAACAACATTTCAACAGTGTATGATGGCTATTTTCTCCGATATGGTTGAACAAAATCTCGAGGTATTTATGGATGCTTTTTCAGTTTTTGGGGATTCATTTGATTATTTTTTGGAAAATCTCACTCTTGTGCTCAAACGGTGTATGGAAACGAATTTAGTTTTAAACAGGGAGAAATTTCATTTTATGGTGCAAGAGGGGATAATCTTGGGTTATAGAGTGTCATCAAAAGGAATTGAGGTTGATAGAGCTAAGATCGAAACCATTGAGAGCCTCCCGCCTCCAGTTTCAGTAAAGGGTAATCAAAGTTTTTTGGGACACGCTGGTTTCTATAGAAGATTTATAAAAGACTTCTCCAAAATCACAAAACCACTTTGCAGTCTTTTGGAGAAGGATGCCCCATTCAACTTTGATCAAGCATGCCTGGAAGCTTTTGATATGTTGAAGAAGAAACTAATTACCACACCTATAATCATAGCGTTAGATTAGAGTATCCCGTTCGAATTAATGTGTGATGCTAGCGACTTTATAATTGGCGCAGTTCTTGGCCAACGAAAGGATAAATTTTTTTATGTTATACACTATGCTAGTAAGACATTAACGGATGCCCAACTGAATTATACCACTACCGAGAAAGAGCTATTAGCAGTTGTTTATGCATTTGATAAATTTTGCTCATATTTGATTGGGACAATGGTGATCGTGTTTACAGACCATGCGGCAATTAAGTACTTGATAGCAAAGAAGGATGTGAAGCCGAGATTAATTCAATGGGTATTATTGCTACAAGAGTTTGACTTGGAGATCCGGGACCAAAAAGGAACAGAAAATCAGGTTGCTGATCATTTATCATGGGCAGAGAATGCAGAACTAAAAAAAGATGACACAACAATGATCAACAAATTTTTCTCGAATGAACAACTGTTTGCGGTAAGGATGGATACACCATGGTATGCAGATTATGTAAATTTCATTCTTGAGTAAGGGTGTTTACTGCCCAGATTGTGAGTCGACAAAAGAAGAAATTTCTCCATGATGTGAAACAGTATTTATGGGATGAGCCATTTTTATTTAAATAGTGTGGAGATCAAGTAATAAGAAGGTGCGTTCCGAAAAGTGAAATGGAAAATATTTTATAACAATGTCATACATCTGACTATGGTGGACATTTTGGGGGAGAAAGAACGGTAGCTAAGGTGCTTCAATGTGGATTCTTCTGGCCAACACTCTTTAAGGATGCCCTTGTGTTTTCATTTAAATGTGACATATGCCAAAGAGTTGGTAATGTATCAAAGTGACAAGAGATGCCCCTAAATATGATCTTAGAAGTTGAATTGTTTGATGTTTGGGGTATCGACTTCATGGGACCATTTTCATCATCTTTTAGCAACTCCTATATACTTCTAGCAGTGGACCACGTTTCAAAGTGGGTTGAAGCTATAGCATCACCCACAAATGATGCTAAGGTTGTGGTTAAGTTCATCCAGAAGAATATTTTCTCTAGATTCGGTACTCCTCGTGCAATCATTAGTGATGAAGGCACGCACTTCTGTAATATGCAGTTCTCAGCTATTCTCCCTAAGTATGGAGTTACTTATAAGATATATAGCTACTACTTACCATCCACATGCAAGTGATCAAGCCGAGATATCTAACCGAGAAGTGAAACGAATCCTCGAGAAGATAGTAAACCCTAGTCGGAAAGATTGGGCTAGCAAGTTGGATGATGCTTTATGGGCATATCGTACATCTTACAAAACTCCGATAGGGATGTCTCCGTACAAATTAGTATATGGGAAGGCATGCCATCTTCTGGTTGAACTAGAACACAATGCTTATTGGGCAATCCAAAAGTTAAACTTTGATATGTCTACTGCAGGAGAAAAGAGCCTCTTACAATTGAACCAAATAGATGAATTCAGACTCCAATCGTATGAAAACGCGAAGTTATACAAAGAAAAGGTTAAGCGGTGGCATGGCGAGAAAATCCTAGAAAAAAAGTTTGAAGCAGAGCAAACAGTGCTATTATACAATTCCAGGCTTAAACTATTTCCAAAAAAGTTGAAATCACGTTGGTCAGGACCATTTATCATTACAAAAGTTTATCCTCATGGAGCTGTGGAGGTGGAAGACCCGGATGCTAAACGTAATTTTAAAGTCAATGGTCAGAGATTGAAGCACTACTATGGGGGTTGTGTTGATCATGAAAGACATCGATCGACCTTGGCGATTAGAGCAGAAAGAAAGTCGATGAAGATCGTGGCGCCCCAAATCCAAGGTACTTGAAACCCGTACTTGGTGCTCCATGATAACATTCATTCAAACTAGTTAATGTATTAATTAAATAAAAGTGTTATATCAAATTTATCTACCTCCCAAGATTTGAGAACCTTTAAGTAATTCATTATATGATGATAGTAACTTATCACAAATACAGTTATTACAAATAACATTATATAATTTAGTCCTTCAGCTTTCCCTTCCCTTTGTCCTTGCCAGAACCTTCAAGTCGAGCTAGCTTAGCGAAAAACATTTAAATTTAAAGCAATAATGAGCATTTAATTGCCCAGCAAATAGTAACAAATAATAAATATTAGCTGAAAGAAATAAATATTTTCTTTGAACTACACATCTACAACGAGGCAATAGTTGTGAAGTAAACTGAAACAATACTAAACAACATATCAAATAATTTACATTTTTAAAACTACGTACTGACTATGAATGCTGAGCGATCGATAGAATATGAACTTTATTTTTCCATTTTTGAAAAGGTTATACAGAAATTCATGCACAAACCGTCATGACTTACGGGCACGGAGGGTGATCAGCCTGGTATGCCCTATATTGATTAATACTACATGTTAGAACGATATTTTCGCTCATCATATCTGCCTTGGGCGCATAAATATTCTCATGTTCAGGATGTTCATACTCCGTCTGGAATCTGAACCAAAATAATCCAGTCGGATAACAATAATGTTCTATCATGTTAAAAGATATATTAAAATCTATGTCTAGGCGATTCAAATAGCTTAGACAACTTTTAGTTAATGTATACATACCAGAATTCAATAAGTATGTATCAACAAGTGTTCAAATACAACAATTATCTAAGTAAGGACACTTGCATAACCGAACTTAGCTATTAACGAACAGAATATATCTTGATCATATATGGATCAAATAAAGACAGTAATAATACACTGGTAAACAATGACCGAATAGAGTTCGAGAACTTGCATGAATACAAAGGTTTATATACATGATCAATAACAGTAGAGTTAAGAAACTTGTATAACAATAATATAGTTCAGAAATTTTCTTACACATGTCCATTGCATAAAGTAAATACAAAGGTTAAGATACTTGCCTGATTTGCTACTTACAGCTACACAACTTAGTTCTATCTTTTATACAAAGACCTATCATTAATAAAATTATTCTTTAGATTAGAATAATACATCGTAACACATAATACTGCTATTTGCAGTCATCACATAACTTAAGCACGTTGTCACATATTTATATCTTTTATTAGAATATAAACAACCATTTATCAAGTCAAACTATATAGGTTCGGATTAATTTCGAAAAACAATTCGATGTACCGACGGCTTTATCAGATAATTATCAAGTTTATTATCAATTAAACTTTATTTAAAAGCTTCAATATTATTTTAGATAATTCAAATATCAGTCATATTATTTTTCAGTGGTTTACAATAATTTTCAAATAATTATTATCATTTATCATGATTTTTCAAACATTGAAATCATTTTAAATAATTAAAATCTTTGAATAACCTTATTATCATTAATATTTAAATAATATTAAAATATTAATGAAATCCTTACTAACATATTAAAGTTATTTATAATAACTCAAAATATTTTTAAAACACTAATATTCCCTTAAATAATTTTAAAATATTTTGAATTATTTTTAAATAATTACCATTAATATTCAAATATTAATTTATTTTTCATTAAAATATTAAAAGTCATTTATTACAACTTAAAATATTTTAAAATCATTTATATCATTTTTAAATGATTTTTCAATCATAAAACCATTTTTAAACCATTTATTTAATATAATTATTAAATAAATCTAATATTATTAATATTAAATTACTAATGAAATTTACCTCAAAATATTAAAAGTTATCTTTTATAACTTAAAATATTTTAAACACTTTATTATCATTTAAAATAATTTTTAATATAATAAAATCATTTTAACTAATTTATTTAATATGTTTATTAAATAAATTTAATATCATTAATATTCAAATAAATAAACATATTAATGAAAAATATGTCAAATTATCAAAAGTTAATTTTTATAACTTAAAATAATTGTTAAAACTCATTTTGGAGTTTTTAGAAATTAATTTCTATTTTTAATGATTTTTGGAAATTAATATAATTAATTTTAATAAAACTGTTGCTAAAGCCTTTAGCGACAGAAACTGTCACTATTGGGGTTCTTGAGCCTCAAGAACATTCATAGTCAGCTTCTTGGTACTTACTTTGACCAATCATAAATCATTGTCCAAGATGTTTCTGGGCATGCAAGTGTAATGATCATGTAGTATTGATGTAATACTACATGTATCAACAACAATCATGGTCAAACTACAACACATATGCAAGATATAAGGCTTCAAACTAGCTGTCAGGCCCTTTCTGGGTTTTCTGGGTTACCCAGAAACCCAAACATTGCTTGATAGCTACTTTGTGCCTTGATTAATCTGAGTTCTAGTCAATGTTTTGGTGACTAAGTGGTCCAATCTTGTAGTCCTTATGTCAAAGAACAAATATATTACACTAGGTTAATCTAACTACATCACAATCACAAGATCTGAGCCGATCAAACCTTGTCAGAAACTGTGTTCTTGAGTTTTCCAGAAATTCTAGAAAACATAAATCGTGCTCGGTCAACCTACTTTGACTGCCCACTACTTTGATCCTATTTGTTATTTATGTGATCTAAGGCCATGATTCTATAGTCCATATACTAGAGTATAACTTTGATACACTAACACCATCAAATCACATAACACATGATAGATCTGGGCTCAACAAAAGGTTATCAGACCAACCTGGGAATTTTCTGGGTTACCCAGAAACACAAAGTCATGGCCGATCAACCCACTTTGACCATCAATAACTTGGAATCTGGACATGATATGAACATGATTCTAGTTCTAGATTACTCCCCTCATATCATACTACAATTCTAATACATCAAACAAGACAAATCATAAACAAATCTAGATCTATGGCCTCTGACATTCGGTTGTCAGGCTATAGAACTAGGGTTATTGACAGTTTTGAAAACTTAATTTTTGAGCACTTTGATGTTATGGATCTATGATATAACATCATAGATCACTAAATAACATCTTATAACACTTACATAAACACAAAACAACAAATCTATCTTAGCATACAAGATCAAATATGGTTAGGGTTTATACCTCTTCTTAAATAAGCTTTGATCCTTGCTTCCTTAACTGATCTTAAGGTGTTAGGGATCTATATAAGGACTGATATACTTATCAATTTCGTGGCTTTAGAGAGAGAAGGATTTGGTTGAGTGTTTGAGTTCAAATGAGTTTGGTTTATGATTTTTCTCTCTCTTTAATCTATCTAATTTGAATCAATGTATCTATATGATACAAGGTGGCAATAAAAGATCAGATTTGGCTGAGATTTTTGAGCACATAGGATAAACCAAGGTGATGAGTCATTAGATCTAGAATATCTTTTACTTAAAACATAAGTAAAGGGGTATTTTGGTCATTTTGCATATAAAAGGGTATTTTGGTCATTTCCCTCATAATTTTAAGGGTAGTTTGGTCATTTCATATACTTCCCTTAACTTTTAACCCTTAGGGTTTGATAATCATCATTAGGGTTTGAAATTTAGGGTTTAAGGTTACCAATTAGGGTTTAAGGTTTTTTAAAAATGAAATTAGAGTTTCTAACTTATCAATTAGGGTTTCTAACTAATTATTAGAGTTTCCCTAATTAGGTTTATAATCAATAACATATCTCCTTAATCACATAAAAACAATTACTAATCATTCTTTATTTTTTATTTAAATTTTGAATTAGGGTTTTACAATTTAACATCAGGGTTTTCTAATGCTATGCTATATCTGATCAACAATTAACATTACACAAATTCAATACATACTTATAATATTGATATACAATTAATATTGTATTAATATTCAAATTCCTTATTCAAAATCCAAAATTAGGGTTTTGAATAATATTCGACTTCACTTTCATTCTTAGTCAACTTATAAAAATTAAATTGACTAACCTACTTTATCCATATCGCATATATTTCAAAATATTATTACTGATACCAATATTCATAATAATTAATAAATAATAAAAAAATTTATTCATAAAAATATAGATATAATTGTCTGAAAACTCCCGGTCTTTACATTCTCCCCTCCTTATAAGAATTTCGTCCTCGGAATCACCATTACCTTATGTTTAATATTAATGTTTTATGCGTAGATTTTTTTTTATTAAAATTTTTATTGAATTACTACATTCTCCCCTCCTTATAGGATTTCATATTACGAATCTGGAACTCAAATTCCTCATTCGAAAATCCTTTTATTAATGAATTATTATAATAATATATGTATCTTTTTTCAGAAATTATTTTTTGTATGCCTATATTCCAAGGTTCCTAACGTAAACGTACTTATATTAATAAATTTGCGGTAAGGAAAATAGGTTATATCCGAATCAGGCATATATATTAAGATCGTTGATCGAATTCATACCTGGAACTCCGTCACTGGCTGCTACCGTATCTTGAACCGTCATATTGAAGGTCATTGCGGTCGATTTAGTTGGTTTGTTTGTTGGAGTTGGACCAGTTATTGCTAACGTTCCACTGCTTTTCCCCGTATTCACACTTCCCCCATCAACTCTCCTTTTCGGACAATCCCTCACCTTATGCTCCATTGATCCAAAAATGAAACACCCACTATTCATCCTTGAATTAGGGCAGTTAGGAGAGATGTGTCCCTCCTTCACACACTTAAAACGCACAAACTTTCACACTCACCCGAGTGATTTTTCCCACAATTTCCACACTGCACGACTTGCTTCCTTATACCTCCTTGCCTATTTTCGGTATTCCCAAAATTGTCCCCTTTTCTTTTTCCACTCCTACTTCCACTTCTTCCTTCAACCTTGACAGCTCCCTCAACCTTAATCTTATTCTTCTTTTCCTTATTGTAGAGACTCATGACTTCACTTCCTTCTTCGGCTATGATAGCCTTTTCCAAGAGTGATGGAAAAGTATTAATCTGCAACACTGTCACCTTATTGTAGAGCCAGGGTTTAAGCCTAGCTCAAACCTTCTTGCATTCCTTGCTTCCGTATCCACTTGGTGTGGAGCGAACCTAGCTAATTCATTAAACTTTGCGGCGTACTCCGAAACTGTCATATTTTCCTGCTTTAACTCAAAAAACTTCACCTCCATCCTAGCCTGCATACTGGAAGAGAAATAATTCTCGAAGAACAATGTTTTAAACCTAGTCCACGTCACCTCTCCTTCTCCGGCTCTAGTTTGATTTACCTCCCACCAAAAATTCGCCTCCCCTTTCATCATATTGGTAGCAAAAACCGTTGTAAGACCCCAACTTTTTTAAATTGAATTTCCTCTAATTATTATTTTAAATAATAAGGTGTTAATTTGATATAATACTTTGGTTATGGGTGAAATGTGCAAATTTTGAAAATAGGCAAGTGGTTATAAAATAATCATTGATGTTGGGGAATATTCGTTTGGTCATAGAATATTCTTACTGTTGGGGAATATTCGTACGATGGCGCAGCCATTTGTGGGCCCCATAACGGAAAATGGTCCGATGAAGAAAACGAAAAGTTTGAGTTTTTATAAATAACAACGTAGTTGTTACCGTTAACACTGTTGGAATACCAGGTGGTTAAAATATAGTAATACGCGTGGTTGCACAATATTTTTGAATTATTGATTCTTACGTAAGAAGACACTACTCAATAATTGTTAAACTAATTATTGTTCAATATTTTATTTTATTGATTCAATAATTGTTGTGTTGATATTTTATATTATTGTTGTTTCAATAATTGTCACTGCATAGTATTTTCCATTAACATATCAATAATTTATATTATTTAAATAATATTATTAGATAACATTATTGGCAATGTCTAAGGAATCCTTATCGGAAAGCCCCCTCTTTCCTGGGAACGACTGATTAATAGGTTTTTAACCTATGATTTATATTCGTTTAGCTTGTTATATTGCTAGTTTTTGATTACTTTATGTTACTTTTGATGGGTTTTGCGCTTGTTGTAGGATAATCAGTAAGCTTATCAAGATGTTAGCATTGGAAGGATTTTCAAGCAATTATGAACATTCTCGCTCGACTTAAGCGCGAGCATGCCATGATCTTGAAGTAAAGTGGTAGCGGAGCGCTAGTCTAGTCAACTTGTCACTAGTTAAGAAAGACAGTCGCTACCGGGTGAGAGTAAATCATGGCGTAGGGCGCGCCATTACGGGATAGGATCTGGGCGGATTCGTTATGTGCTGGAAGATGGGCATTGTTGGGAGTTATAATTTTTTTATGTAATATGATTATAATAGGATTGTGTCACAGATGTTATTTCATGCTTTTGGGAGTCTTTGACTAATGACTTGTTGGTTTTGAAAAGGAATTGGATTTCTATTAGAATTTCTTGGTGATGAGTTAGAGTTGGATTAGAATTGGTGGTGTGGAGTTGAAGTAAGGCAAATTTATGCTATGTGTTGAGAAAAAAGAGGGGAGGGGGGGGTATTATTCAGACACTTGAAAACCAAGATTGAGAAACAAGAGCTTGGAGCAACGAAGAAGAATAATTTCACAAAGATTGCAGATTTGAAGGGCGAGAAGGGTAGTGTATTACTATTCTCCTTTAATTTCAATTTGTGTAATTGGGATGATGTTTTCTTTTATTTATTCAGTATTTAATTCATTAGTTATGAACTAAATTATTTATTAGGCTTATAATGGATCTTTAAGTGAAACGATGATTATGTAGCTTTGATTTCTAGTTTAATAAGCTATTATCCAATTTATCTATATTAATTTGAGCTTGAATTTATGAATTGCCTGATCAACAGTTCTTTGTGGATTTGTATGAATTCGAGAGAGGAAGTACAAATCTAGACTTAGTTAATATAGCGTGTGTTCTTGAATTTTGTGAATGAACAGAATCTTGATGAATGTTAAGGTAGAGATATGGTTGACATCGCATGTAATCGAATAGAGAACTTAATCTTAAACTTTCTTCAATTATAATTCGAATAAAGATATAGTGAGTTAGTTGATTAAGGTGTTTAACTTGTTTTTATCTAATTTGTGGATTTGAGTTAATACGGTATTAGTGCATCGAGAGGTGACTAGTGCTACATTCGTGTTCTTGATTAATAAACTGGGATAATGACTTGAACTGGAATAAAGGTGTAAAAATCAGAGTGAAGCTTAGGGTGAAGTTGTAAGCCTAATTCTCCAATAATTGTTTGAAATTTCAGTTTTTAAGATTTGAGATTGTTTTATGATCATATATTTATTAATAATTTACTTTTAATAATTTTACTCATTGATTTGGATAGTTTAATAAAATTAGGATTAATAAGAAATTGATAATTGTGAGGTTAAATTCTTACTAAATTTTTCTCTGTGGGAACGATACTCTACTTACACTTTATTACTTGTTGACCACGTATACTTGTTGCGTGTTGTGCGTAATTAGATTTTACCCAACAAATTTTTGGCGCCTACAAAATAGTAAATAAACAACACTTAAACTACAATATTTTTATAAAAAACGTTGTGATATTTTTTTCCACAACATTTTTTAACAAACGTTATAGATAAATATTAAAAAACGTTATCTATTTAAAAGGGGTATTTTTTGATTTAAACTAGATAACGTTTTTTTTAAAATGTTATGTATCTAAAAAACACGGAGCTAAAAAAAAAGAGGCGATTAAGTCCTCTATTTCCTTTCTCACCGAGTGTCTTCGTCTCTCATCTCTCTCTGTTTAGCCTCTTCTGTTTAGCCTCTTTTCGTTCCATCTGGAAAACAAAAGCTAGGGTTTGCCTAGATTTCCTGTTAACTCTCAAATCTCTAGATCTATGACAAAGGCAAGCGAAGGGTACACCTTTAACACCGATCGACAGTCGGTTCAACGAAGCACAGAATATTGGGATTTTTCCGCCGAATAAGGAGAAATGGTGAGGAACGCTCACATATTGGGATTTTTCCGCCGAATATGTAAGCTACTATTTCTCCGTACAAAACCTGTGTTTGTTTTCGATGGCGCCACTCCCGCTCTCAAGCGCCGAACTGTCATCGCCCGTCGTAGGCAGCGAGAAAATGCCCAGACTAAAATCCGCAAAACCGTCGAGAAATTGCTCCTTAATCATGGTTTGATTCAATTTTGTAATTAGTTTCTGTGATATGAGATATGATATACACATTGGCAATGGAGAGCCCTTCAATTTTGTAATTTGTTTCAATTTATTTCAACAATTTTGCAACCTGCTTCTTTATCTTCCATTCATTTATATCTGCTAATAAATTTCCACATTCGTGAAACTAGTTCTCCAGATAGAAAGATATCACATCAAGCAGCAAGAAGTTCATGGTTGATGTTGACGACACATGAGGAGGGGTCCAGATACATACCCCAGCTGGGTGACGAAATTGCGTATTTGAGACAGGTACTACTCTTCACGGGTTCCTGGTCTGTAAAATTTTCTCTCTCTATCTTGTGATTTTTATAATATGAGGGAGTGTGAGTGGTGTATAGGTTTTCTGTATGCATATATTTAACAGAGTTGATTTGAACTAGAGACAAAGGCGCCTTTAAAGCCATATCCTTTCTGTCATTTGGTTAGTTAAGAATGGTGATTGAGGAAATAGAATAGCATAGAAGTAGAAGAAGATAAAATTAGCAAAAAAGTTACAGTTTTAGAGAGAGAAACAGGGGAAGGAAGACACAGAAAATAGGGAAATGGAGGAGTTTCAGTCCATGGATTGGTGGGTCTGACTTTGTTGTGCGTTCAGAGGCATATTAGATTTGGTGGGTTTTCAGATCTTTCCTTAAACATGTTTGGTTTTTTAGTTTCTTTTGAAAAATTTATTAATTTCCACTTTTTTAGAGTGAATCTTGAGAAAAATCTGAACTTGACAGGGTTTGTTTCTACAAATGGTATAGATTAAAAGAACATTCGAAGATTTCTAAGGGTTTTGTTTCTTGGTTATTTTAAATATAAAAAATTTCTTGCAAGTGTTTAAAAATTCAATAAATAATTTTGGGTGGGGTTAGTTGCTAATGTTCAATGATACTTGCATATTTTTTGGGAATCAGTTTTGTATATGAATTTGTTTTAGAAAATACTTCAAATCAACAATTGATTTCTGATGTTGGGTTCAATTGAGGCACTTCTTAAACGAGTTGTTTTTTTTAAGAAAGAGGCACTTCTTTTTTAATACTATTATGTTGAAGAAGTGCCTCTTTTTTAATTATGTTAAAAAGAACAACTCGTTTAATTTGAGTTTTTGGTGTGGGCAGTCATGTTTTTTTGTTCAGGTCTTTTCATGTTTCCTTTTCTTATAAGTAAATGACTACTTATGTATTCCTGCTGATGGTGTTCTGGGAATGGTTAATCTTCCGGTTATTTCGTGGTGTATATTATATTTTAAATTTTATTTGTCTTTTTTTCTTTTGGTTAATGTAAATGTAGCTGTAAGTCTCCCATTCTGGCTATAATTGTGCAAGTTGTGACCATTATAGTCAATGTTGTAGAACATGTGCTATAATAATGGCAGCAAACAGAAGAACTCATTTTACCCTATTTGCTTTCATATTATTGAGTAGTGCCAAAAATTGAACTAAATGATGCTTTTTTTTCGCTCTTGTATCATTGATTTGGTGCTATTCTGTGAACAATTAATTGTAGATATAATCAAGATAGCTATTTTTCTTCAATATTCCATTTACAAATACTTTGAAGTGCTTTTGATTTCTGGATTTAATTCCATCAGGTCAATGCCTTTCCTCCATCCAGATTTTGGGTTTTAAAATTGTTTGTGTTGGATTTTTGATGGATTTTTCCGAGTCTACAAAAGTTGTGTACAACAGAATCCACAAACTAGAACCCAAAAATGTCTCTAAGATTATTGGGTATCTCTTGTTACAAGATCATGGTGAGAGAGAAATGATCAGATTGGCTTTTAGCCCTGATAATCTGATACATTCTTTGATTAACAAAGCTAAAGCCGACCTTGGATTGCCCTCCAAGCCAGTTGGTTCTCTCAGGTGAACCTTGCACCAATCTCAGAGCTTCCATCACAAGACATCCTTTTGAAATCGAGATGCAGGCGTATCCAGGCTGTATCCTTTTCAATTGCACTCGATGTATCCAGGCTGCTCTTACTGATCTGGACATACAGGTAATGAATTTCAATGCAAGCTATATTTTCTGGACATGCAGGTTAAAATTACATGCATATATCAGGTGTGAAATTGTTGTGGTAGGTTCAATCGATTGGTTTGCAAGTGCTAAAAAGCATCTTACTGCGAGGAACTAATGCAGAAAGCAGTTGTTTCCTAATATTCTTCATTGGTGAGCTACTTAGAGATGTTCTCACCATAACTCAGCATAATTTGAAGGTATGTGTTCTAAAAATGATTCTCACCTCTTAAACCATCAAAATATTGGTCACTCTGAAAGAGCTGCGCCATGCAACTGATACAGAAACCCACAAATAGGGAAGCAGTGGCTGTTGTTGGGGAGTGTTTGAAAATCTTAATGCTTCTCGAAACACTGTCAAAAGCTACTGAATGTCAGAAAGGTCTTATGAACCTGCTTTTGGAAACTATTGTCCTGGTTTTTTCAACACTAGAAGATGATCTTTCTCAGGTAATAGTGACCCTCAAAATGGATTCCAACACATCTTGTGGATTTGAAGCTTTTTATCTTCTTTTTTTTTTGTTTTAGTCCAACATATTCCAGTTACATGGTAATTGCAGGATGTCAATGATTTAAGGAACACAACCATAAGACTTGTGTCTCAACTTACTCAAATTCCTAAGTCAGCATCGTTTTTCAAGGATGTCTTGTTAGCAATGCAGGTGAACCCTGCATCAATCTCAGAGCTTCCATCACCAATCTCAAAGCTAGAAATGGAACTCACTGAACTTTTGAAATCGAGAACGAGAAGAGGGTTCCCAATTTCAATTTTGGGTCCAATGACTTTATTATTGCCATTGTGGGAAATCAACTTTTATATGGAGGTTTGTGGCTAGAGCATGCCCTTGTTCTTCAGGCTCTGCTGCCACTTTTTGCGGAATTCCCACTTGTTAACAATTCCCACTCTCATCTCAAAGTTATTGTCTTAACTGGGGATTCTACTGGTAATTACAGTGTGGTTTTGGAGGTGATACTCTGGTTAATGATTGCAGATATTTCTGTCAGTTCTTTTGACTTGATGTTTTCACTTTCTTAAATGGTTCACCATAATTTAACATTCTTTTTCCATAGGCCATTGCTATGAAGTTGAGATACCCAATAGGAACAGTGAAGCATATGCATTTTTATGGTTAATGATCTAACAGAGGCTTGTTGCTCTTCATTGACGAAGCATATGCATTTTTATGCGTGTAAGTGTATTGCTTTCATACCTACAAAATATCTTCTCAATGTTCCCTCACACCTGTTAAGTTTCTACTATTGTTTCGTTAACCATTATCATTTGATGATGTGATATTAATCTCTCAACCAAGTGTTCAGCTTCCTTGGAAAAAGCCACTTGACAACCAAGTGTTCAGATCTGAAGTGTGTCATTGCGACCAAGTAATGACCATTATGTTTGAAAGCTGCTTATATTCTTCATTTACTAAATCATACTCAGGTTATTGGTTTAACACTTTATTTGATGAACAGACTATCACTAAATAAATTGAGGCCAATAAGGGCTGGATTTGTGTATGTTCAAACCAAATAGTAGAATCATGCGGACTGAGAGAATAACTAGAAGTATAACCATCTAAGAATTTGAACCAGTGTGCTTTATTCAAGTATTATTTGATTTGATATTCGTGGGAAGGAAAACTGAAACATAACTGCTTTGTTTGTGCATTTGATTTTATCACAAAACATCTTTCAAATTCCTTTTTGCACCTTTTAGAAAATATATTGCATGAAACTTTCTGTATAGAAAAGGAGCTTGGTCCAGTCCGCCCTCTAGTCAAGTCTCGGCCTAGGCCGGGCCTTCATTTCCCTCCCCTATCGCAGTCCGAAAGTATTCCCACTCTGCACCTATTTTAACTGGCTGGTCGGCCCTTGTGCATCTCTGGCTACTATATATTATCCATCAGTCAACACGCACAATATAATATTTTAATAACCAGACCAGTTAACGTGGCTCCATCTTACTCATTGACTGTTACTGAGTATGCTGCATGAGTTGATCCATCTACACATAAATCTTAGTAAAAAGTTTTCCATGAATTGTTAATCTATATTGTATATTTTTTTTCAAAGCAGAACTTCTGTATAATGGTGATAAGAAATTTAAAGTGGTTTTAACTTTCAAATATGTAATGTTTCAAGATTAATAATTCACTGAAATTTAACTGAAGTAAATAATTAATGTTCTGTAACAGAAATGGAGTTCTTTACAAGTGGTATAGGAAGCAAATCGAAGCCATGCACAAAGTTTTTCAGGTTCTAATTCTAACCTATGAAAAATAAATCTTGTAAGTTTAATTTTATCTATTGTTAATGCTTATAAGCTGTAAGAACAATTCATTTATATAATGGTTGCGAATAAAAGCAGTATTATTTGGACTAATGAATTGGGCATCAAAAGTTGTGATACAGGTCTTCGATTAATCACAAGATAACATGGACTATTGAACAAAATGTTTGATTTTGAAAGTGTTGTTGATTTACCACTAGCTGGTCTATATGTAACTCAAAAGAAGTTTTGGTCGATACAAAATTGGGCTCCCAAATAATAATGATACATACATTAGTTGAATCTTTGACAAGTAACAGTTGCGAGATTTGGCTAATAAATTTACCAACACAGTAACTTACTATTCGGAGCTCCAGACTTGTTTAGTTTCTTATTCTCCACGTGTCTAATGTATTCCGCATGCAAACTCAACAAGATCTCTTCAATACAATGGGATCTATGTATTCCGTGGTTTTGTTCCTTGGCATCCAAAATGCCTCATCGGTGCAGCCAGTGGTGGCCGTGGAACGAACAGTCTTTTATAGAGAAAGAGCTGGCATATGCATTTGCTCAGGTAATTAATTAATCGGTCAGTATATGTATGTCTTATATATGTTACATAGTAAGGAGTAGTAGTGTTAAGTAATTTGATTTTTGTTTTGCAGGTTTTGGTGGAAATACCATACTTATTTGTGCAAGCTGTGGTATATGGTGTTATAGTATATTCAATGATTGGATTTGAAAGGACAGTTGCAAAATTCTTGTGGTACTTATTCTTCATGTATGCCACTTTATTATACTTCACATTTTATGGCATAATTATATTGAAAATTGAATTTGAGATATATGGATAGTTTGGCATTATTGAAATGTAAACGTATTGTATGATATTAATATTCTTTGTAATTGGCATTACAAAGAATTATTGGGATGTAAACATATTGTATGGTATTAATATTTTTTGTAATTTTAGCTATATATCAGGCATTAGCATATTGCAGGTGCATTGGTAATATAGGTGAACCACAACTTTTTTTTTTTTTTTTTTTTAATCTACAATATTTTAAAAACGTTGTGTGAAAGTGCCTAAACGTTGTCTGATATATTAAACTATAACGTTTTTATCCAGAAAACATTGTGGAATCATACATTCTACAACGTTTTTAAGCATCTACTATTTTATGGAAAACAAATCTACAACGTTTTTTTCTTAAAAAATGTTGTGGAATGTGCTTAACTACAACGTTTTAAAAACGTTGTATAAGGGTGTCAAATAGATGACACTCTTAACCATGACGTTTTTTTGATTGAAAACACAACGTTTTTTCGGCGTTGTCTATTTACTATTTTGTAGTAGTGGCCGTTGCCGGGAAAATAGTTTTTAGTATAGATTTTAATATTTTACGATATCAGTTTAATTAGTCCAGTTTTACTTACATTTTTAATTTCGTTTAGTTCCTCTTATTTCAGGTTTTTGAAGTGGTTTATGCAAACTCGGTCCAAAAATTCAGACTTGCTTCCTTTTGAGGACGACATTGAGAAACGGTTTCAGAGGTTAAGTAAGTGGTTCAAGGAAACAAGAGAAGAATTCAAAAACTCTGAAAAAGAAGAAGTAATGGCTGCCGAAGATCAGAAAGCGTTGAAGGATTTTGCTACACCCAAGGTGACTGAGCTGCAATCAAGTATCACCAGGCCTGCTATAGTTGCGAACACCTTTGAAATCAAGCCTAGGACGATTCAAATGATTCAAAATTCGGTTCAGTTTGGGGGTTTGGCAAATGATGATCCGAATGAACATTTAGTCAGCTTTAAGGAGATTTGTGACACCTTCAGGTACAATGGGGTGTCGGATGACGCGGTGAGACTTCGCTTGTTCCCATTTACTCTACGGGACGAGGTGAAGAGTTGGTTACATTCTCTACCGCCCGGATCATTAAATACTTGGGAAGACCTCGCTCAGAAATTTCTTGCAAAATTCTTCCCACCAAATAAAATCGCAAAAATGAGGATTTACCAATAACTATGTTTGAACAAAGAACACGAAGTCACTATATGAGGCATGGGAAAGATACAAGAAATTGCTCGAAAAGTGCCCCGATCATGGATTGCCTAAGTGGTTGCAGATGAACACATTTTACAAATCTGGATTAAACAAAATCTCGTAACCGAGATTGATGCATGCGACTTGGTGGAGCGTTTATGGCTAAAAGTTATGAGGAGGCTTACGAGTTAATAGAGACTATATATGGCAGCTAACAACTACCAAAGGCCCACTAAGAAGAATGACACAAAAAGGTGGTAGGTAAATGGAGTGTTAGAAGTAGATGGAGTGACGGCAATACAAGCGCAAATTTTAGCACTCTCAAAGAAGTTGGATGCTATGTCAGGGGCACATGCACAGCAGGTTGCAGTTATTTATGAATTGTGCGCAGGTGAGCATCCTACAGATCAATGTGTAATCAACCCAGCGTCAGTGTAATTTGTGGGTAGCTACAACAGAATTCCACAGAATACGTACCAGAATGCATATAATCAAGGGAATAGGAATCATCCTAACTTTTTATGGAGTAATAATCAGCATGAACAAGCTCCACGACCATCATATCCCCCAGGATTTCAGAATCATCAACAACCAGTTCAACATCAAGAGAGGAAATCAGATTTAGAGGAGTTGTTGTCCAAGTATATAATAAGCAATGAGTCAGCGATGAAAAATCAAGCAATGGCCATCAAGAATCTAGAAAATCAGATGAGACAAATTGTCTTAGCATCGAATAATAAACCACAAGGGACTCTACCAAGTGACACCGAAAGAAATCCGAAGGAAAATCATGAGCAGTGTCAGGCAATCACTTTGAGAAGTGGAAAACAGCTGGATGGGACAAGTGAAGAAAATTCAGCTAGAACGGATGACAAAGTTGATGAGAACAAAGTGGTTGAAGAAAAATGGGGTGAGGATAAGCAAATTGAGAAAACAAAGTTAGATAACAAACCAGTTGGGTATCCTCCACCGCCGTTTCAGCAGAGAGTCCAAAAATAGAAATTAGATGAGCAGTTTATGAAATTTTTGGAAGTTTTTAAGAAACTTCAGATTAACATCCCATTTGCAGTAGCCCTGGAGCAGATGCCAAGTTATGCGAAATTCATGAAAAGGATTCTGTCCAGGAAAAAGAAGTTGGAAGATTTCGAAACAATGGCATTAACAAAGGAGTGTAGTGCGGTTTTACAGCGAAAGTTGCCACCCAAGTTGAAAGATCCAGGGAGTTTCACCATTCCATGCACGATTGGGAACATGGCATTCAATAAATGTTTATGTGATTTGGGGGCGAGTGTGAATCTTATGCCGTTATCAGTTTATACAGAATTGGGTTTGCCAGCTCCAAAGCCTACAAACATCTCATTACAGTTGGTGGATAGGTCAGTCACATACCCAAGAGGCATTATAGAGGACATATTGGTCAAGGTTGATAAGTTTATATTCCCCGTGGATTTCATAATTTTGGATTTTGAGGAAGATAAGAACATCCCAATTATCCTAGGGAGACCTTTCTTGGCTACGGGTAGGACACTCATCGATGTACAAAAAGGTGAACTAACTATGAGGGTCCAAGATCAAGAAGTTAAGTTTAACATTTTCAAGGCCATGAAATTTTCTACGGATGAAGAAGATTGTTTTTGGATGGATATCATTGATCAGATAATCAGCGAAGACATGAACAAGAGTTTGGTTAACAATCCATTGGAAATGATATTATTGGGAGATGAAGAATCAGATGATCTGAAATTTGTGGACTACTTGCAGATTTTAGACTCCCTGCCATGAGTTAACAGATTTAAAACACCCTTTGAACCATTGCTTCACGGGAGGAGAAAGCCACAACAAGGATGAAACCGCTCATCGAGGAGCCAATCGACTCTTGAACTTAAGCCACTCCCTAAACACCTCGTATGTGTATTTAGGCAATTCTAATTCTTTACTTATTATTATTTCACGCACTTAATGAATCATGCAGGAAGAAAAGTTCTTTGAGAGTCTTTGAGGGACCACAAATCGGCTATAGGATGGACAATCGCGGATATCAAGGGAATCATCCCATCTTTTTGCATGCATAAAATTTTGATGGAAGATGATACAAGACCGACAATGGAGCAATAGAGATGGCTCAACCCAATCATGAAAGAATTAGTCAAGAAAGAAATCGTGAAATGGTACGGATCTTGGGTATCATTTACCCGATTTTAGATGCGATAAGTGTGTTAGTCCCGTCAGATAATGTGCCGAAAAAAGGAGGAATAACCGTGGTTCGTAATAATGGCAATGAGCTAATTCCGGCAAGGATGTTGATCGTTGGAGGGTTTGTATGGACTACGGTGAAGTTGAATAAGGCGACCCGAAAAGATCACTTTCCTTTGCCCTTTATTGATCAGATGTTGGACAGATTAGTGGGACATGAGTATTACTGCTTGTTGGATGGATATTCAGGTTATAATCATATCGTTATCGCTCCTGAAGATCAAGAGAAGACTACGTTTACATGCCCATACGACACATTTGCATTCAAGAGAATGTCGTTCGGTTTGTGTAATGCACCCGCTACCTTTCAGTGGTGTATGATGGCCATCTTCTCGGACATGGTGGAGAAAAGTGTGGAAGTCTTCATGGACAACTTCTCTGTCTATGGGGATGATTTTGATGTGTGTTTGGAGAATTTGGTAATGGTCCTACAAAGATTCACACACACGAATTTGGTCCTGAACTAGGAAAAATGCCACTTTATGGTTGAAGAAGGTATAATTTTGGGGCACAAAGTCTCGGCTCATGGATTAGAGGTTGATAAAGCTAAGCTAAAAACAATTGAAAAGCTCCCTCCACCGAGTTCAGTTAAGGGAATTAGAAGTTTTCTGGGACATGCTGGGTTCTACAGGAGATTCATAAAGGACTTTTCTAAAATTGCAAAACCTTTGTGCAGTCTTTTAGAAAAGGATTCGGTTTTTCAGTTTGATGAGGAATGTAAAGTGGCATTCGAGCTATCAAAGAAGAAGTTGACTACAGCTCCCGTAATCGTTGCGCTAGATTAGAATATGCCCTTCGAGTTAATGTGTGATGCGAGCGACTACGCAGTTGGGGCTATTTTGGGTTAACGCTGAGAGAAAGTATTTCATGCCATATATTATGCAAGTAAGACACTTACGGAGACCCAGTTGAATTACACAACTACGGAAAAAGAATTACTTGCAGTGATGTATGCGTTCGATAAATTCCAAGCATACTTGATCGACACAAAGGTGGTAGTTTATATAGATCACTCGGCTATTCGGTACTTAATTTTGAAAAAAGATGCTAAGCCACGCCTTATCAGATGGATCCTCCTTCTACAAGAATTTGATTTAGAAATAAAGGATAGAAAGGGGATGGAGAATCAAGTCGCCGATCATTTGTCAAGGCTGGAAAATCAAGATAAATAGGAAGAGGACAAGTGTGTAATCAATGAGTCATTCCTGGATGAGCAAATGTTTGGGATAAGCACAGAATTTCCATGGTACGCGGACTTCGCAAATTATCTTGTGAGCAACATTCTTCCTTCTGATCTTACAAGACAATAGAAAAAGAAGTTTCTTCATGACGTCAAGTGGTATATGTGGGATGAGCCTTACTTATTCAAACAGTGCACCGCTAAGATGATCAGACAGTGTGTGCCTTATAGTGAGATAAAGAACATACTACATGAATGTCACTCATCTGCATATGGAGGACATTATGGTAGTGAGAGGACATCTGCAAAAGTGCTTTAATCTGGGTTTTATTGGCCTACTCTATTTAAGGACGCCCACCAGTTTGTCAAAATGTGTGATAGCTGTCAAAGGGTGGGCAACATATCGAAAAGGAATGAGATTCCATTCCAAATGATCTTGGAATTTAAAATTTTTGACATTTGGGGCATCGATTTTATGGGGCCATTTCCATCATCGTTCAGTAATCAGTATATATTGCTTGCGCTGGACTACGTATCAAAATGGGTGGAAGCTGTAGCACTCCCAACCAATGATGCTAAAGTGGTTCTCAAATTCTTGCAGAAGAATATTTTTATGAGATTTGGCACGCCAAGAGCTATTATAAGTGATGAAGGTAGTTACTTCTGTAATAAATCATTCACAGCTCTCTTGGAAAAATATGTGGTCAACCATAAGGTAGCTACAACATATCATCCCCAAACCAGTGGGAAAGCTAAGGTTTCGAATAGGGAGGTAAAGTGAATCTTGGAAAAGGTGGTAAACCCGAATAGAAAGGATTGGTCTCTCAGGTTTGACGATGCACTATGGGCCTATCGAACTGCGTATAAAACACCGATTGGTATGTCACCATATCAATTACTATACGAGAAATCTTGTCACCTACCTGTCGAGTTACAACACGAAGCCTATTGGGCCATTCAGAAACTTAACTTCGATCAAGCAGCTGTGGGTGAAAAGAGATTGCTTCAGTTAAACGAGCTCGACGAATTTCGATTGCAAGCCTACGAGAACTCAAAGTTGTACAAGGAAAAGGTCAAGAGATGACACGACAAGAAATTAATACAAAGAACGTTCGAGCCTGGGCAATCAGTCCTATTGTTCAACTCATGGTTGAGATTGTTCCCAGGAAAACTAAAATCAAGGTGGTCAGGACCATTCGCCATCAAAACAGTTTTATCACATGGCTCCGTTGAACTCTACAGTAGAAATCTATTGGAGACTTTCAAGGTCAATGGTCAACAGTTAAAGCATTACTAGGATGGTGATTCAAATTGGGATGTCGTCAACATTACCCTTGTCGATGCACAGTGATACAAGAGGCACCATCGAGCTTACGACGTTAAAACTAGCGCTACTTGGGAGGCAACCCAAGCTCTAAACTCTTTCTCTTTTAGTTATTCTTTATTTTAGTTTATAATCTAGTTTAAATATGCATTTTTCATAGAATTTTGACTCTATTTTGGTAGATTCACAGGACACCAAGAAAAAAAATAAAGTCATCATGCTATCGACTTTAGCGCCGGGCACGCCACCCAATGTGCACAATAACGGCATGGAAAGCCAACGCTTCGTAAAATTATCGACATGTCGTCACGGCCGTCGCCTAATTCGGCCGATCCCATGGCGCGGGCCGCGCTACTACTTCATCATGCTACTGACTCCCTAGCGCGGGCTGCACTACCCAATACGTAGACACGGCGCGGGGATCGCTACTATGCCAACAACTACTGACTTCCTAGAGCGGGGCACGCCATCTCATACACAGACACAGCGCGGGTCGCGCCGCTCGGAAAACCCAGTCAGTAAACTTGTTAATTGCTTTGTCTTCAGCCATAACCACTACAACTCTCCTTCGTACACTCAACTTCCCCACTTCTCCTACACCCCTACCACTTCCACTACTCCATAACTCCTATAACCCCCACTACACCATCTCTCCTTCTCCTTTTCAACTTCCCTTCACATTAAACCCATACACTCTCCAACTCCCAACCCACGTTGGTTTCTCATCCCCTCTATGAACTCTAACCATACGAGTAGCCACATTCATAATAGATATAAACACTACACTCCAATCCTAAATCTAATTCCTTTCATGCACAAATTCATTCAAATTGGGACATCTTTACAAAGAGGGTAACACAAAATCATTGAAGGTAAGCACAACTTACTTCATTCTCAATATTTTGTTTTTTTTTATTGATACCAATTGGGTGGAAAACCGTGGGAATTGGGTGCCCAAGGAGTGTGTTGTTTGATTTCACACATTGGCTAGCAAGATAATACCAAGCAACCAATTTTGGGGGAATTACCTAGTCCGCTCACCAACTATTTTATAAAAGTCCTGAACCAAGATTTGAGCCTAAATCTCACCAGCGACACCATGTCTTCCCACAAAAAACCACGCCCATCTGCTCGGCCTCAATATGATCATACAAAATTTGTTAGTGAGAGGGCCGCAGAAAGATTCAAGTCATCCATCGACAAGAAGAATTTGGTGATAGAACGTGGATTGAAGCCGGATGCTAACTTAGATGGTGATATGGCTTTGAAAATTGTAGAACGTAATTGGTTTTAGTTAGTAGAACAACCACTTCCAGCGGTGCTCAATATAGTGAAAGAGTTTTATGCCAACGCAATGGAATATGTCAATCACATAGCCATGGTTCGGGGTAAACCGGTGGCGTTTCATGCCGATGCTATCGACGAGTATTTTGGGTTGGAGGCACCACAGGCTGACCGATATGAAGATGGTTTGCCCGATCTACACGAGTTGATTATTAGATTATGCAAACCGAGAATTCAATGGGTAACTCGAGCCGGAACAGATGAAAGATAAGTTTTCCCCACTCAGCACTTAATCGATATGGTAAAGCTTGGTATGCATTTATGTGTGCCCGTTTAATGCCCACACGCCACCAAAACGATGTAACTAAGGAATGGGCTTGGCCATTATATGGGATTGTTCACCACCATTACCGTGTGAATAACTCCATTGCATTCTACAATGTCGATGTGGGGGAGTGTATTCAAGAGTCCATTGACCGGTTGCTACGAGGGAGTACTACGGGAGGTCTGCTACATGGTTTCTTAATCACTGATTTATGCCGTAAAGCTGGGGTGCAATGGAAACCTTCTGAGCCTGTCTAACAATCGATGGCTATAATTGATCATGCTACAATTGAGAAGTACAAGGCATGGGAAGGGGCGAGATCACATCCACGTGGAGAAGACTATATTATGATCCGCCAACCCTCACCCCCAGTTGGAGCGAATCCAATGCAAGAGCAACCACCTCTGAGCTCATGGAATCAATTTTTGTGGTTGGCCCAACGTCAAGATTTAATGCATCAGTACAATGCCAATGCATTCAATACGCTTGCTGATGCGTTTTCTCGTTGCAATCCTAATGCACATCCGGTGGTCATGCCTATTCCTCCTATCTTGCCAACATATCCTCCTTCGGACGACGACGAGCAGTAACTCGTTTTCAGGGAAGTCCTCATACTTTTATTGAATTATTTTGACGTAATGAGGACATTACTTGATTTAAGTTTGGGGGATTATGTTTTCTGCCTGGTTAATTAATGAAAATTTTAATAATCATGTTAGTTAGTGTGTTTAGTTTTTATTGTTCGTATTCATGGCATTTAGTTTAATATTTATCTAAAAAAAATAATAAAATAAATATGCATGTAGTTTGCATGAATCCAGTTATTAGATTGTAAAAGTTTATTCTTGGCCAATGATGAGATTGGAATTTAGTAGACAAGTACAATACCAAATATGAGAACTTTGATATATAGTGGCTTCAATTTCTTCCACAGCAAAACCCTCAATCTCTTAGCAATTCTCTTTGTGTTTTTCTCTCTTCACTACAAATCTCTCTTTAGCCTTCTGCTATTTTGGCCTTAGAAAATAAGACGCGAAGAAATAAACTAGCACTCCCCCACGTACTCTTCCGTTAGAAAATAACAAAAAAGCGTCAGTTGAATAAGCAAAAGGCCACAGGGTCTTGTTTGGCTACCACAAACCCGCCAAACTAGATTATTTTTATAATACTTTTAAGATATAGTTTCACTTGTCACACATGTAACATTTAAATAACTTGCAATTATAATTATAATAATTATAAATCCCATTGTAACATACTTAATAAATCTTTACATATCTAATTTAATTAATAAATTAGATCAAAACAACATTTTATTTAATTTAATTATTTTCTTAAATATTAAGTAATTGATTTAATTTAATTATTTCCTTAAATTAAATCCTTCAAATAAAATTAACATTATTCAATTTAATTTACATTAATCAATTTAGTTACTAAAATTAATGCACCATAATTCATTAACTATTTATTTATCTCAATAAATAAATTAATTAAAATATTTATTTAATTCAATAAATATTTAAAATTAATTACAAAATTTATTTAATTTCTTCAATAGTTAACTTAACTATTAAACCTCACTTTCCCAATATATGAATATATATTTCTCCTCACACTATATCATATATTTCAATATATAAAGCACGTATATATATATAGTCAAACTCAAAACATCTCATAATAAGAATTTTAATTATTAAATTCTTATTTTAATAACTTATAAAAATTCGGGTTGTCACATCTTTCCCCCCTTATAAGGATTTCGTCCTCGGAATCAACGAAACCTCCCTTACTCGGTTTTCACCAAATCTATTTTCAAAATTTATCGTTGAATAACTTCATCACATTACCTTAATATAAGTTTTATATTTCTTACTCCCTCCATTATTCATAATAAATTCTTGTAAGTTTTATTTCATAACATTTACTTAGACTCGATTATATTTGAGTATTACATATTCTTTGACCCGTTCATTACCTTTCCCTAAGGATCATTATCATATACTATATTCTCAAACTCTCGGGACATTACATTCACCCCCTTCTTCTAAGAATTTCGTCCTCGAAATTTTTGACTTACTATTTTTCATTCACTCCATTTATCAAAATAGATTATATGTTAATATCTATTTATTCATTAGGTTCTGCAACCAAATTCTTTCTCTAAGGATCTTTCTAAGATCATCATATTCCTCACCTCTTCCTCTTCTAAGAGTTTCACATTTTCTCTTCTTCTGGAATTTCATTTCTTTCTTGAAATTATTATGTTTTACTTAATTTTTCTCATCCTTCCCACTTTCACCTTTCAGAATAATAAGAATCTTCCACAATTGCTCAATAATTGGGAAAGGATATGAATAACAGGAATTTAAAAGATTCCAAATCATGCTGAGGGGTCATAAGACCTTGAACTACGTCCCTAGGTTATCAAGTATCTCGACTTGAACCTTTAACAGTTATAAGACTATACGAACCTTGAACTCTTCTCCAGGTTTAACAGTGCTTCACCACTATAAACCATCTTTAACAGAATGTTTAGCAATCACACAGACTGAAAACACTCTCGCAAGTACTCTAGGTGATCAAATTTATCGTACCTAAATACGTCGTGCAACGTATTACATCTTAACATCGTAACGACTATATGTGTTACTTTCGGAACCATTGTCTCCGATAACATGTCCCCTTTTATAGGGTTATTCACCTTAGCTTTTCAACATCTTAATCCGCACCAAAACAATTTAGTTTGGCATAACTTCTTAAGAAACGCTTGAATTTATGAACATCTTTCAATATTCGCTCTAAATTTGAATCAAATAGCATGACTTCTACAACAATTCGGACATCAATCAATATATATATATATATATATATATATATATATATATATTCATATCTTATAGAAATCTCAAAATCTTTTTATGGCGTCATGATTATGACGTTGTCATACTACATCTCTCCATAAAAAGTGGGCTGACGATTGTATGATCACATCCAACACCAGGTTCCATTGCATTGATGACTCCATTGTTTATCATTTCACCCGATACATATAGTTAAAATATATTTTGAAAATTTAAAAATCATTTTTTATCTAAATTTAAAACAAACAAAGACATAGATATGTGAATAATATAGACTGCTTTAAAAATTCTTTGGTTCACTAGTGTGACCCAACATTTTTCAGAAATCAAAAGTACAACCATCAGCATGAAGTCAATAAATTTCGAAAATCTAGCAAAGCTAGAAGATTTGGAAAACCTATGTCTCCACTTTCTATACTGATCCATTGCTTAATAATTTTATCTATTTCCATAATCCTCAATTCTTCATTCATAGCTTATCTATACCCCAGTATAGTTCATCAAACTTGCCGCACATTGGAAGTTCAGGAACTTGCCACAATAATATGAGTTTAAGAACTTATCCTAGTCAGACCATAGGCGTCCATTCGCTGAGGGGTTCAAAACATACCATATTATTATGAGTCACGAACTTACCATATGCATTAGTTTTAAGAATCACACCTAATCCTAATAATATCTGACTAATCTTAATAGTTTCTAACTATCAAATATACAAATGAGAAAAGAATCACCTTTTTTCGCCACATATACATCGATAATACGACACCAACATTCCAATGATTATCAATGTGATAAATCGAGCGAAACCTACAAAACCTCGCCCATACAAAAGTTTTGTACAACTCACCCATCACATGAGTCCTCAATTGAAATCCCACCTAACTCTATCTTACTCTTAACTTGCTTTTCGCTCGTCACGAATTTCTCAGATCACATTATCTATAACTCCTTGTGAGTTATCTCGTCTTATTTTATAAGACATCATCTTCATAAAGATCAAGCTATAATTACTTAAACCTTACAGACTATTTTTCTTTTATAACTTAAACAGATCACGTCGTGATCTTATTCTATAATCATCTCCCTTAAAATTCTTTTATTAACCCATGATCGTTTTGTTTTACGATCCTCTTTCTTTCCTTTTTCATCATTTACGACATTATTCGTTATCATTGCCATTTCTTATCTTTATATCTCTTCAAGATTCTTCCTTGAATTTTCTTGTTTATATAACAATTCTTACTTTAAGAATTTCTAGCTTCATTTACATTGCTCAACATTTCCTTTGAGTTCCACATTTTCATCATACGTATCCACTTTCTATACTTGGTACACATCGAGTCTCTAATAGTTTCAATATGGTACGCTGAGTGGTTTCCCACAAATAACCAACAAACTAGGTTCCGAGTTGCTAGTTCGTATATACCTCCGCTCTATGAAGGAATCGTTTAGCCCAGATACCATACATCAACCATTAAAGAGTACAATTGTACCATACATAAATACAACTTTTTTTTATTCTTAACTTCTTTATCATTCTCTTCTTATAGACATTGTCTATTTATTATCACCTTACATCCTTATTATTGGAGTTGGGTAACCCCACTTTCGTATTCCTTATAACTTTGCGAGATTCTTCTTTGAATTCTCTCACACATGTTTTAATCCCTCCTTTATAAATTTCTTAAACTATTTCTTATTGTTCAAACTCTATTTGAGCGTATTTTTTCATTATCATCATCTTCCTTCTAAGGTTATAGCTTTCTTGGTATTCTACCTAAGGTTTATAACCTATATTTCTGATACCAATTATAACGACCCCAAAATTCGTACAATTTAATTCTCGACTTCGGTCGTTAATAATACATTTAACCTCTAATTTTTACATCATTAAACCATAATACAACCATTGAAATTTATGGAATAATTAAAATTTTCTTTTACAATTAAAATTTTCTATTACAAACTATTCTCGCTCCTTAACTTTCAACCCGTACATCTAAATATTTTGAATCATTTTTAATACTACAATAGTTTACATTGCAAAACAATATTACAATTCAACATTAATACATTATTCAAAACCTTAAACATGGTTCAAATAATAATAACACAAAAAAGTGTATAAATCTTCAAGTATCACATCCGATTCATGTCTTTCAAGTAACACATAACTTTACCTTGAATATCGAACTCCAAAAAAGTGGTTATTTGCAAGGTTGAGCTTGATGCGACCAAGCAAAATCTAATAGCTTTTCATGCATCACATAAAGACATAATAAGCATGCTCAACATATATCTCATAAACATTGGACTAACATAACATACATGTTACAGATTCATATAACAAGTATAAAGATGTATAAAGATTGAGTTCCTTACTCAATCAACATGCTTTACTCAATCAACATAGTCATAAGTTGACTTTAACATTTTATACATTCAACATATATATAACACATCATGCTCTTTGCAATAAAGATTTAAATCAATCAAATTCACATAGCAAATAGGAACTGAAAGACTTGCTTTGAACGTTGTTTACCAATAACAGCTTTAACGACTTACACGCTTATCTGCAGACTTCACGCGTCTCTACACAATTATATAACCATGCACATCAACTATTAGTCACATAGCAACGCATAGTAGTTGTAATGTAAACTTTACTCTACTATTAGTCACATAACCCTTCCTATTATATATACACAATGTTCAATTTTATTGTGTTAACTTTCAACTTATATCTCACTGTATTTCATATTCAAAGTTCATTCAAGTGTTTAAGTCTTGCTAGGACTACTTATTGGTTTTATATTAACACTATTCAATATCTTATTATATTCATTTCATTTGATTTAAAACACTTTTTACGCTCATTATCACTTATCACTAGCGCTTAGACGCTTATTCGTCCACACGCCCAATTTGTCTCTCTTGTGTGTGCTTAGTATGTATTCAACTTATCTAATATATCATTTATTAATGTTAATCATCATTATACTTCATAATATTCATGTTCTATAACTTAGAACAACATCTATTAGCGTCAACATCACTATACTTGTGTATGTGCATGACCGACGCCCTCCGATTGCCTTCGAATACGCATCAGTCACAAAGATGACCATTTTGACTACTGTTCCCGACCTCAAATTGAAAACCTTAAAGAATAAAGGTTTTAGGTCTATTCTTCCTCGTTTCGGATCATCTTGAATCACCTCAATCGGAGTTTGTATGAAAAGGTGATGATTGGGTAATATACCCATGAATTGATTATGTTTGACCTTAATTTGTTGTGTGTCCGAAGCATTTTAGAATCATTTTACTTGTTTAAGTTGTGTTGTGGCGATTGTGTGTCTTTGTTGGGACGTTTGGAAGTTGTGGGATTGAAAAGGCAAGAAAATCGGCTTTCGCACCTTAAGCGTCGGGCGGTGTTCCAAGAGTAAAAGACAATACGGGCGTTAGTCTTCTATTGACCGACAGGCGCGGTAGCGTGTGGAACAAAAGTGGGCTTCACATCGACTTCTTTGTTTGACTTTATTTGGTGTGTTTTGGAAGCCTATTTGGACTAGAATTATTGGAATTGGCGTAAAAATATAAATTGATTCTTTACATCAATTGGGGCTATTCTACACAATTGGGGATCGATCAAAGGAGCAAGAGCAGATCTGAAGGCTTTCAACTTTGGAGTTCTTCTTCTTCTTCTTTATTCTTTTAAAAATTGTGTAACTTATTAAGGATGATTTATCAATTATTTGTGGTTTTTATTTCATTATGAACTAATTCTTTTTATTAAGATTCCAATGGAACCTTTTATGATTATGAATTGATTATTTAATTTATTCCAATTATTTATGTTGAAGTGAATTGTTCATCATGCCTTGTATTTATTGATTAATTATCCGCCAATAATTACCGTGTTACTTCTGGAGGAATCGAGAGAGAAATTCTAGGTTAGAATCGCCAGTAAAGTGACATGTGACTTAGTTATTTGCATAGTGAATAATTAGGTTTGTGAATATAATGAGAATATCTATTTGCCGCATGTAACACATAAGGAATTGGGATTGTAACGAGTTTAATTCAATTGTTTTGCATAGAGATATAGCAAAATTAATCTGGGTTAAATAGAAGTCAATTGATCACTCGAGAGAGGGCTTTTGGCATTTGAGAATTCCTGTTAACAATTCAGTAGACATAATAATTGGGATGATTGGATAATTGATTTAATAATCATATCTAGGGAAATTGGAGTCTTAATTATCATTCATCTGCATTCAAATAATTCTTAATTTTTTCTTGTTTTCTTTTAGCATAATTTCTTGTTATAGTTACATTTAGTTTTCTTAGCTTTAATAATCACAATTTTTGGTTGTTTAAATAAAATTGGATTGATACAGTACTAGTAGTTGGAGTTTATTAATTAGAATTCTCTGAGGGATCGATACTCTAATTTATCACTATATTATTTGTTGATCGTGTATACTTGCACGTTTGCTTTGATTGTGAAATCAACCAACAAGTTTTTGGCGCCGTTGCCGGGGACTTCTTTGTTAATATTAATTTCATATTAGTTATAATCAATTCGGTCTTAATTTAAACGTTACTTATTCTTCTTCTTGTTTTCGCAGGAATTCTTTGCGAGTGTATGCACACTAGATCAAGGTCAAGGAAGGAACTTTTTCCTTATACAGACGAGATTGAAAGGAAGTTTTGGAAAGGGCAATTGACTAGTGCGGTATCACCCGAGGAAGAAAAACTGGAGGAACAAGAAATTCCAGTGAACATGGTAGGGAACGATCAGAAATCACTTCGGGACTATGCCATGCCGAATGTCACGGATATACAATGAGCATTAGAGACCGTAATCAATGCTAACAATTTTGAGATCAAACCAAAGAACCATTCAAATGCTTCGTAATCAATGTCATTGGGGTAGTACATTAGATGATCCGAATGAGCATATCTTGAGTTTGTTGAAGTGTGCGACACCTTCAAATTCAACAATGTGTCAAGATGCTACAAGGTTGAGAATGTTCCCATTTACTTTGAAAGACAAAGCACGGTTGGTTATACTCTCGACCTCCCGACTCAATCCACACTTGGGACGACTTGGCTCAAAAATTTCTAACTAAGTTTTTCCCACCAAAGAAAGTCAAAGAAAACTATGGAATGATATTCATACCTTCGCATAGCTTGATTCGAATCGTTGTATGAGGCGGGAAAGGTTTAAGGATATGTTCATGAAGTGCCCACACCATGGAATTCCACAGTGGATGCAATTGGGGATATTTTGTTATGGTTTACAAGCATCCACAAGGGCAAGTATTGATGCAGCAGCAGGAGGAACGATTATGTCTAAAAATCTTGATGAGGCATTTCAAATGTTAGAGACGATGGCCACCAACAATTATCAGGGGCCCATGACAAGGTCTAATCCTCCGAAAACAGCGGGAAAGTATGATGTGGATGCGATAACATCATTACAAGTGCAAGTGTCCGCAATGGATAAGCAAATAGAATTATTAAGCCCACAATCCACTCAAAGCAGTAGCGATGGTTTGTGAAATTTGTGTCAGGGGTCATACTACTTGATCAATGTGCCATCAATGTCAAGCAAAGACAAGATGTGGGGAGTTATAGTGGCCTACTCACCCTTTATCCAAATCAAAATACATATAATCCGGTGGAGAAATCATCCCGGGTTTTCATGGAGTAACAACCAAGTCATGCAGAAACAAGCACCGAGACAAAGAAAACAATTCCTGGTTTCAAAACCAGACACAACAACCCGTGCGGAAAGCAAGTTGGGAAGAAGCCTTGGAAAGATTTGTTAAGGCAATTGAGAAAAGAAGTGAGGAGAGTGATAAAAGATTGAATCAAATGGAGTTGAGTATACAAAGTCGATCATCATCGATCAAAAACCTAGAAAATCAAATGGGACAAATGGCACATGATTGAATAACCGACCACTTGGAACACTTCCAAGCGACAAAGAAAAACCCGGCAGAGATGAGCATCAGTAAGCAGAATTTCTAATGAAGTGGAAAAGAACTACAAGAGTCACTACTGATAGGGAAGAGGAGGATAAGGCATCAAATGAAACAGAGAAAGTGGTGGAGACCGAAAAGCATCAAGAGGAGACCTCACAGCAGAAAAATTCGGAACCAACCAAAGATAATGCCCCCATACCAGATCCGCAGAGATTTTAGAAATCCAAGTTAGATAAGCGGCTCTCACGATTTTGGATATCTTCAAGAAATTGCATATTAACATCCCTTCAACAAGCCTTGGAACAGATGCCGAAGTTATGCGAAGTTTATGAAGGAGGTTTTGTCAAAGAAGAAGAAATTGGGTGAATTCGAGATAAGAGCATTGACGAAAGAATGCAAAGCATATCATTCGTAATAAGTTACCGCCAAGCTCAAGGATCCGTGTAGCTTTAATATACCGTATGAGATTGAAATCGCTTTTCGACGAGCCTTATGTGATTTAAATGATGATAAATCTAATGCCATTATCCGCTCACAAATTAGTTCTGGACTTTAGGCTCCACGCCCAACAAATATCGGGCTTATAACTAGCGGATAGATTGGTTACATATCCACGAGGTATAGTTGAAGATGTGTTAGTAAAAGTGGATAAATTCATCTTCCCCATGGATTTCTTTTATTCGATTGTGAAGTGGATGTTGAGATTCCGATCATTCTTGGCGACCATTTTTGGCAATAGGTAGAACATTGATTGATGTTCAAAAGGTGAATTGACAATGCGAGTTGAAGATCAATAGGTCACCTTTAACGCTTTCAAGTCAATGTCGTACCCAAAAGAAAAAAGGTGAATGTATGCGGTTGATATCACGGAGGAATCGGTGAATCATAAATTCAAAGACAACTTTTTCTGAGGACCCACTTGAATCTATTTTTTTCTCAAAGTGCATTTAATATGGTATTGAAGAGGATATCGAATACGTCAAATGGCTGTAGACACACCATCGCTTTTTAGAAAAGCACTTAATCCTTCGACACCATAGAGAGGCCCAAGCGGAAGGTAAAAAGTTCAAACCATCAATAAAGAGCCACCAAATAGCTAAATTAAAGCCATTACCACCCCATCTCTAATATGCTTATTTGGGAAAAGACGATACCCTACCAAATATTGTTTCCACGTAATCAGATACGCGAAAAGGAAAAACTGCTACGGGTCTTCATGAAATTCAAAACAAAGAATTGGGTGGACTATAGCGATATTCGAGGTATTAGCCCATCATTCTCGCATGCATAAAATCTTAATGGAAGAGGGGGCGAAACCAACCATCGAGATGCAAAGAAGGCTAAACCCCATCATGAAGGAGGTGGTGAAAAAGGAGATTATAAAGTGGATGGATGCTCGCATTATTTACCCGATCTCGATAGTTCATGGGTAAGTCCCGTATAAACGCATATACCAAAAAAGGGGGTATGACAGTGGTGAAGAATGAAGCTAATGAGCTCTTCCCTACTCGAATAGTTACATGATGGAGAGTATGCATGGACTACCGCAAGCTAAATAAAGCCACACGCAAGGATCACTTTCCCTTACCATTCATTGATCAGATGTTGGATAGGCTAGCGGGACATCAGTTTTATTGTCTCTTAGATGGTTATTCTGGGTATAATCAAATTGCTATTGCACCGGAGGATCAAGAGAAAACGACATTCACATGCCCATACGGTACGTTTGCATTTCGACGAATGTCTTTTAGTTTATGCAATGCCCCAGCAACCTTTCAACGGTGCATGATGGCGATCTTCTCCGACATGATCGAGAAAAATTTTGAGGTATTTATGGACGATTTTTCTGTGTTTGGTGATAGCTTTGATCTTTGCTTGCAAAATCTGATGTTAGTATTGAAACGATGCGTGGAGACTAATCTGGTTCTTAATTGGGAAAAATGTCACTTTATGGTGAAAGAAGGGATTATTCTCGGGCATAGGGTTTCTGCAGCAGGACTAGAGGTGGATAAAGCAAAGATTGAGACTATTGAGAAATTACCACCTCCATCATCTATGAAGGGAATCCGGAGCTTCTTGGGACATGCGGGTTTCTACAGACGTTTCATTAAAGATTTTTCAAAAATTTCAAAACCCTTGTGTTCCCTGTTAAAGAAAGACGTGCCCTTCAAAATAGATTAGTCATGTATCAAGGCATTCGAGATTTTAAAGAAGAAATTAGTATCCGCTCCAATCATTGTGGCGCCCGATTGGTCTTTACCATTCGAATTGATGTGCGACGCCAGCGATTATGCAGTGGGAGCAGTTTTGGGTCAACGTCATGAAAAATTTCCACATAATCTATTATTCAAGCAAGACATTGACAGATGCTCAGTTGAACTACACAACCACCGAAAAAGAATTACTTGCAGTTGTGTTTGCCTTCGACAAATTCAGAGCATATCTCATCGGGACCAAGGTCATTGTCTACACGATCATTCTCAGAATCAAATATTTGATCGAGAAGAAGGATGCCAACCCGAGGTTAATACTTGGTGGGTATTATTGCGCAAGAATTTGATTTGGAGATCCGGGATAGAAAGGGTATAGAAAATCAAGTAGCGGATCATCTCTCGCGGTTGGAGAATGATGAGGTTCGTGAGGAAGGACAATGCAATGATTAACGAGAAATTTCGGATTTAACAACTTCTACGAAAGTGACCACAACACCGCTTGGGTATGTCGATTATGTGAACTATGTGGTTGCTAAGGTGTTACCACCGGATTTGAACTCGCAACAACGAAAGAAATTCCTCCACGACGTGAAGCAAGACTATTGGGATGAACCGCTTTTGTTTAAAGCCCGCATGGATCAAATGATTAGACGCCAGGTACCACATGAAGAGATGGATGATCTTTCGGGGTCATCGCCATTCATCCGAATATGGAGGTCATTATTCCGGTGATCGAATCGTGGCCAAGGTGTTACAATCGGATTTTACCGCCTTCGTTATTCAAGGATGCATATCTCTATGTGCTAAAGTGTGATCGATGCCAACGCTGTAGGTAATATCTCCAAGCAAAATGAAATGCCACTCAACTCTATTTTGGAGGTAGAATCGTTCGACGTTTGGGGAATCGATTTTATGGGACCGCTCCCTCATCTTTTAATAATCGAGATATTTTGTCAAGCAAAGGATTATGTTTCCAAATGGGTTGAAGCCAGCAGCTTTGCCCATAAATGATGCTAACGTCGTCCTTCGATTCTTAAAGAAAAATATCTTCACGCGATTTAGGACTCCCCGCAAATAATAAGTGATGAGGAACGATTTTTAAACAAACAAGCAGTTCACAAAATTATTGGTGAAGTACGGGTTCATCATAAAATCGCAAATTGCAGATCATCCCCAAACTAATGGCCAAGTCCGAGGTCTCAAATAAGGAGGTTAAGAGAATTCGAAAAGGTGGTCAACCCACAAGAAAAGATTGGTCTTTACGCCTTGACGATGCTCTATGGGCATATCAGACAAAGCATATAAGAATTGACGCAGATGTCCCCTTATCGAATGGTTTACGAGCGTGTCACCTCCCAAATGAGCTAGAACATAGTGTACACCGGGCCATTCTAAGCTCAATTTTGATGAGCAAGCGCAGGTGAGAAAAGGTTAATGCAGCTTGAACGAGATGGATGAGTTCCACTTCAACGCTTATGAAAACGTAAAACTCTACAAGGAGAAAGTCAAAGCTTGGCATGATAAGAAAATTCTCGATAAAACATTTGAACCGCCAACAAGTCTTGCTATTCAACTCGAGATCATGCTTATTTCCGTGAAAACCAAATCACGTTGGTCGTCCCTTTACAACAGTGTTCATGTTGCACCACATGGTAACATCGAGATCGAAAAACCAAATTCAAATTGCCCATTCAAAGTTAATTCGGTCAAAGACTCAAATTCATTACCGAGTGGACCCATTGAACGTCAAACTACTATTGCGAACCTCTCCGACCCAAAGGAAAATTGAGCATACCAAATAAGTTTCGCCGACGACAGTAAACCAAGCGCTTATTGGGAGGCAACCCAATCATTTTCCTTTTTAATTTAATTTTATTTTGGTTATTTTATTTTACTTTCATTCTACTTAGTTGTCTACTATTGTGTATTTTAGTTCTTGTGAGTATTGATTCCAACAAGATGGGTAACTCTGAATTTCTAACGTGTCTCATCATGGATGCGTGTCATCGTATGTAGTTTTAAAGGTGATCGCCTAATAGCTCCCCGACACTCCATTAAGCTCGGTGCCATAAATACCGCCTAATTAGCCCAAGTCGAGACATCGCAAGCGCAGCGCCCCTACCACGCATTCCTAAGCTTTCACCGACGCCAAGCCAAGGAGCTCTTGAACCTCATCGACCAAGAGCGCCTACCGCTTATTTTACCTTTATTAACTCAATCTCTTGCCACGTATTGACGTAGATTTATCTGTAGTCCTACTCTCAAAGGTTCCAATCACTTTGATTTTTCACATACACATCTTCATTCTTTTTATTAGTACATGACCCCTTCTCTCTCTCAATTGGATACACCGAATATTGTAAGCCTTGCTTATCAAATTCTAGGATTAAGTCCTGCAATAGTGCCATAATTCTCATCTCTCTAACGATCATCTACCAAGGTATGTTGTATGTTCTAATTCCATTTTTGTGCAACAAGCATGGGTATTGATGTAATTGGTGAGTGTTCTTCATCTGGATATGCATCATCCTTCTTCATCTAGAGATAAGGGTTCTTTCTTGTTTCTATATTGCATAATGGCCATAATTTGCTCACTTGTAAGTAGAGATTGCAATCATGGGATATTTTTTACTAACAAGAGGTATGAATTGATAGTAACTTAGTGAAATTCTGAGTAATTTATGAGTTGCCTCTTAAATGTTTGATGAATTGCCTGAACCATTAATCTTGTCCACATGCACACGTATCACCATGTCCAAGCACTTCTATTCTAGACCATCTTGCCACCACAATGGTTTCACTTTCATCAGAAGACATATTCATGGCTATCATCAGCATATAGTAAATTGGAGTGGGGAGAATTACACTATATTGATACATGCATGTTTCCTATTGCACTCCATGATAAACCTTTTGGGCATCTCTTTGGTTGGTTTTGCTAATTCTAGTAATCAAGAGTCCATGACTCAATCGGACAATCAGACATGCACACTAGCTGTTTTTCATCAAGCACCACCCCCACCAATGTGCTCAATTTCCACATATTTTTCAAAGTTTGGGGGTAAAGCCATACATAAGTTTATCAAAGTTCAAATTCTGTTCAATACTAATATATATATATATATATATATATATATATATGCTTGTAATTGTAGAATTTCTGACATGGCATCCAAACGCCAGCGTGGTGAAGGGTCAGGGACCGCCTCAACTCCACCTCCGAGATTTGACAGCCGCCGTTTTGTCAGTCTTGCGGCTCAGGAAAGATACAACCGCATGGCTACTCGTTCATTGGTTCCAGGGCGTGGGTTGAGACCAGATCAATCAAAGGATGGCGACATGGCAGTCATGATAGCCGAAAGAAACTGGTTCACACTCACCGCGCAGCACGATCCCGCAGTAATTGTAGTGGTGAAAGAATTTTACGCCAACATGCCCGAACATGATCACTATACTAGTGTTGTAAGGGGGCAAAACAAAGGAAATTGGCGAAGAGGACTTCAATGAGTGTTATCAACTGCCAGTAGAGGGTTTTCATGATGAGTATGCTAGTTTTGTGAGTGATGGGCCAGATTATGAGCAGATAATTCGTGAGCTTTGTCAGCTGGGCACCACATGGACAGTACATGAACGTGGAAACATGACTTTCCCACTATCAAATCTCAGCTTATATGGGAAGGCCTGGTATGCGTTCATTTGCGTAAAACTCATGCCATGCACCCATGTGAGTCATGTTACTAGGGAACGTGCAATGCTTCTTTACTCAATCATCAAAGGTTTTAAAGTTGATGTGGGCCATCTCATCTTGCAATCTGTCCTCCGAGCATCTCGTGGAAGTACCACTGGAGGGTTACCACATCCGTCTCTCATCTGCTTATTATGTGCTAAGTTCGGCGTCAAATGGAAGTCAGACGAGACGATCCAAAAGCCTATGCCAGTGTTGGACCATAAGTTAATCAGCAGGTACAAAGTGTGGACTGGTGGAGCGAATTACCCTAGGGGATTGGGTTTCATAATTCCCCAAGCTGAACAATCTCAAGCTCCACCATCACAGGCTCCACCTACTTACAGTCAATCATCTGCAGCGTATCGAGGTGTGGTTCCCGAAGCTGTTCAAAGAGAAGTTAATGGTTGGTTCTACAATATTTAAGCCCAAAATGTCCGCCTGTCTGAGCGCCAAGATGTGCTCTATAAATACTTGGTTGATCAATTTACTGCACAAAATGTGATGAACGCCTAGTCAACTTTCGGGTGTTAGCCTCACCGGCCCCCGACCCCCAGCTTCACCGCTTTTCCCCTTCTGATCTAGAGATGAGCGAGGATGACGATGCTCCACCCGAGGCTTAGGCTCATCAGGGAAGTCCTCTGTTTTATTTTGTTTATCTTTCGCATGAGGACATTGCTCTAGATAAGTTTGGGGGTAGTTGTTTAGTTAATTTTATTTGCATGAGTAAATTGTGTCAAGTTATTAGTTTGTGGATGTTTTAATTTTTATAATTGTTGCATTTAGGATTGCATATTTAATTCCAAATTTTTGATAGTGAGTATATTTGAAGGCCAATGATGAACTTAAAATTGCATGAGCAAGTCTAGTAAGGATTGTTGAGTCAGTGATATGATGTTCTTGACATGATTTGAATCTCTATCTGTTTGACACTGATGTTATAAGGATAGCACAATTTAAACAAATGATCATGTTAGCTATGATAATTAAAATGAATAGATAATGGAGTTCTGCAGGATGAATGCTAGTAAAATGAAAGAGCAATTTAAGTAGTTAGTGAAGACTGAATTTAGGCATGAACTCGAGTTTGGGGGAAAAATATATGAAGTATATAAGCTATGAAAAAAAAAAATTATAAACACCGTGGCATGCTTGTCTAGTTTTGTGGCCTTTATTACTTGAGTAAGTAAGCTCGAGGGGATTGTCTCTACACCTAGCGCCCTAAGGTCTTAATGGCTTGGGAGTCATTGGTCGAAAGCTCGTTAAGGTAGCATTGAAAAGCCTAAGGGAATAAGACAATACATAGCTAAGTTGAAAAAAATAAAAATAAAAAATAAAGTGGGAAAAGTGCAAAATGCCCCCGTCTAAAAAAAATGCTAATAGCATAAGTATTTCATGTTGACCCCTGAATTTTGGTGATTGTGTAATTTCAGTTGAATCTAGTTTATTTGAGGCGCTTTTGAGTTGAATCTGATGAAGCTTGAGATGAACTTTATTATCTTTCGAATTTTTGCTTGTCATTGGTTAGCATGGTTGTTGAACACACACTCACAATATCAGTAATAATAGATTTTGATTGATTGATTGTTTGGATATTATTGATCTGCTTTATCAGGAGGTATTAGCATGTTTTTGTGATTTTTCTGAGGCCTATGGATATTCGTTAACTATTGAATTGCTGGAATTAAGGTCCATTAGTTAGTTTGCATTTGCATGATGTTTAGTTATTTGTGTTTTGTGTTTTGTTGCTTGAGGACATGCAATGATTTAAGTTTGGGGGTATTTGATGATTGGGTAATATACCCATGAATTGATTATGTTTGACCTTAATTTGTTGTGTGTCCGAAGCATTTTAGAATCATTTTACTTGTTTAAGTTGTGTTGTGGCGGGGATTATGTCTTTGTTGGGACGCTTGGAAGTTGTGGGATTGAAAAAAGGTAAGAAAATCAATCGTTTAGCTCCTAGCCAATGGGCGCTGTTCCAAGAGTAAAAGATAAGCGGGGCGCTTAGTCTTCTTGATTGACCTTATACGAAGCGCTGCGTGGAACAAAAGCGTGGGCTTCACATTGACTTGCTGTTTGACTTTATTTGGTGTGTTTTGGAAGCCTATTTGGACTAGAATTATTGGAATTGGGCAGAAAAATATAAATTGATTCTTTACATTGAATTGGGGCTATTCTACACAATTGGGGATTGATCAAAGGAGCAAGAGCAGATCTGAAGGCTTTCAACTTGGAGTTCTTCTTCTTCTTCTTTATTCATTTAAAAATTGTGTAACTCATTAAGGATGATTTATCAATTATTTGTGGTTTTTATTTCCGTCATGAACTAATTCTTTTTATTAAGATTCCAATGGAACCTTTTATGATTATGAATTGATTATTTAATTTATTCCAATTATTTATGTTGAAGTGAATTGTTCATCATGCCTTGTATTTATTGATTAATTATCCGCCAATAATTACCGTGTTACTCTGGAGGAATCGAGAGAGAATTCTAGGGTTAGAATCAAGGCGGGACATGTGACTTAGTTATTTGCATGAAGAATAATTAGGTTTGTGAATATAATGAGAATATCTATTTGCCGCATGTAACACATAAGGAATTGGGATTAACGAAGTTTAATTCAATTGTTTTGCATAGAGATATAGCAAAATTAATCAGGGTTAAATAGAAGTCAATTGATCACTCGAGAGAGGGCTTTTGGCATTTGAGAATTCTTGTTAACAATTCAGTAGACATAATAATTGGGATGATTGGATAATTGATTTAATAATCATATCTGGGGAAATTGGAGTCTTAATTATCATTCATCTGCATTCAAATAATTCTTAATTTGTTCTTGTTTTCTTTTAGCATAATTTCTTGTTATAGTTACATTTAGTTTTCTTAGCTTTAATAATCACAATTTTTGGTTGTTTAAATAAAATTGGATTGATACAGTACTAGTAGTTGGAGTTTATTAATTAGAATTCTCTGAGGGATCGATACTCTAATTTATCACTATATTACTTGTTGATCGTGTATACTTACACGTTTGCTTTGATTGTGAAATCAACTAACAAAAGGTTATGCCTATTTTACTAAAACAAAATCAAAGCAAATACACACATGACACACTTTGGGCGTAATGCTTGCAATTAAGCCTTGGTACAAAGACAAATTGCTTTCTACAAAGGTGATTGCAAGGCCCAAATGACTTAGGGCACAAATACAATATACCTGCTAGCGTAAAACAGGACTCAAGCTACTTTTTTCTTGCGATTTTTAACCATTTTTCTCCTACTAATCTTCATAACTTGAGTTATACACATCCAATTTAGTCCGTTTTCGATTATATGGATTCGTAATTCATAGAACTACAACATACTAGAATTCTAACAATTTTTAAAAACATTAACCAACCTAAAATTTGACCCAAAACACATGTTCATACTCTATTTTCATGTTTTAACACATTTAGCGAATTCGATCGCAACGGCTTCATTTCTTAACCAATTAACATGATTTAAACTACGTCGTTTTCGTTTCTTAACATACTAACATAATCCAACATCAATTTACAAATTATAACAAGTATAGAGCATCAAATTTCGTACTTTCTAATGCCATATCATATGAACATATCACTGCTATTTTAAATTCCCTCCTACAATCCAATTTTACGTGTTTGATTATTCCAATAACCCTCGAATATGGTGACTAACAGATTCTACCAAACTATATGTACACATATATACAATCATCCAACGTGACTTAATAGTTTACAGAAAATTTTCACAGAGAACTCAAACATAAAAATTAGAACTACGATATACCTTAATCCTTGTTTATTGAAGCAATTGATATATAGTGGCTTCAATTTCTTCCACAGCAAAACCCTAAATCTCTTAGCAATTCTCTCTGTGTTTTTCTCTCTTCACTACCAATCTCTCTTTAACCCTCTGCTATTTTGGCCTTAAAAAATAAGACGCGAAGAAATAAACTGGCACTCCCCCACGTACTCTTCCGTTAGAAAATAACAAAAAAGCGTCAGTTGAATAAGTCAAAGGCCACAGGGCCTTGTTTGGCTACCACAAACCCGCCAAACTAGATTATTTTTATAATACTTTTAATATATAGTTTCACTTGTCACACATGTAACATTTAAATAACTTGCAATTATAATTATAAATCCCATTGTAACATACTTAATAAATCTTTACATATCTAATTTAATTAATAAATTAGATCAAAACAACATTTTATTTAATTTAATTATTTTCTTAAATATTAAGCAATTGATTTAATTTAATTATTTCCTTAAATTAAATCCTTCAAATAAAATTAACATTATTCAATTTAATTTACATTAATCAATTTAGTTACTAAAATTAATGCACCATAATTCATCAACTATTTATTTATCTCAATAAATAAATTAATTAAAATATTTATTTAATTCAATAAATATTTAAAATTAATTACAAAATTCATTTAATTTATTCAATAGTTAACTTAACTATTAAACCTCACTTTCTCAATATATGAATATATATTTCTCCTCACACTATATCATATATTTCAACATATAAAACACGTATATATACATACTCAAACTCAAAACATCTCATAATAAGAATTTTAATTATTAAATTCTTATTTTAATAACTTATAAAAATTCGAGTTGTCACACACCGTAGACAAGAAATACATCCTTAGTTCTTCTTAAGTACTTTAGGATATTTTTCACTGCCTTCCAGTGTTCTTCTCCTAGATTCGACTGATATCTGCTTGTTACACTAAGTGCATGAAATGACCTCAGTGCTAAGACATATCATATAAATGCATATGATAGATCCTATTGCTAAAGCATAAGGAATCTTACTCATACAATCTCTCTCTTCAGGTGTCTTTGGGGCCTGTTTCTTGGAGAGATTTATTCCATGGCTCATCGGCATGAGACCTCTTTTGGAATCTTCCATGCTAAACCTCTTTAGCATCGAGTCAATATACGTTCCTTGGGACAAGCCAAACATCCTTGTAGATCTATCTCTATAGATCTTTATCCCCAAAATATAGGATGCTTCTCCCAAGTCCTTCATGGAGAAGTGTTTAGATAACCAGATTTTAATTGATTGTAGCATAGGAATATCATTCCCTATCACTAATATATCAACATATAATACGAGGAGTGAAACAACGCTCCCACTAACCTTCTTGCACACACATGGTTCATCCTCATTTTTTGATAAAATCAAACTCTTTGATTGTCTCATCAAAATGGATGTTCCACCTACGAGAAGCTTGTTTCAATCCATAAATGGATCGTTGTAGCTTACAGACTTGATTTGTTCCAACCTTTGAAACATATCCCTCTAGCTGTGTCATATACACATCCTCCTCAAGTTTCCCATTGAGGAAGGCCGTTTTCACGTCCATCTACCAAATTTCATAGTCATGGTAAGCTACAATCGCAAGCAAAATCCGAATGGACTTGAGCATTGCTACTGGTGAGAAGGTTTTGTCATAGTCAACTCCTTGTCTTTGTTTGAAACCTTTTGCGACCAGTCGAGCCTTATAAGTCTCTACCTTACCGTCTGCTCCAGTCTTTTTTTTTAAAGACCCATTTACATCCAATAGGCTTAATGCCTTCAGGTGGTGAAACCAAAGTCCATACTTGGTTTTCATACATGGAGTCCATCTTGGATTTCATGGCTTCTTGCCACTTCTCTGAGTCTTTACTACTCATAGCATGTTCGTAATTCAATGGATCATCATCATCTATGATGTGTACCTCATCGTTATCCTCTATGACAAGTCCATACATATCGTATCTTCTTGCATTTTCCGTTTACTGAATAGGGTGTGGTACAGAAGGAATATCTACTTGGTTAGGTACCTCACTTTGATCTGTAGTATTTTGTGGTTCTTGAACCTCTTCAAGATATATCTTACTCCCACTGACCCTTTCAAGGATAAACTCCTTTTCCAATAAGGCAGCATGTTTTGCATTAAACACCTTTTGATCAGTTGGATGATAGAAATAATACCTCGATGTTTCTTAGGGTATCCCACAAATCTACATTTGTTAGATTTAGTCTGTAGCTTATCGTTTTCAAACTTTTTGACATAACATGGACAACCCCAAGTGTTAACATGCTTAAGATTTGGTTTCCTCCCTGTCCATAACTCATATGGGGTCTTGGGGATGATTTTGTAGGTACCTTGTTATGTAGGTATGCAGCTGATTCTAGGGCATATCCCCAGAAGAAAACTGGAAGGTCGGTAAAGCTCATCATGGATCGAACCATGTCCAACAATGTTCGATTTCTCCTTTCAGATACACCATTCATCTGTGGCGTCCCTGGTGGAGTCCATTGTGAGATTATACCATTTTCTTTGAGAAAAATGAGAAACTCACCACTTAAGTATTCTCCTCCTCGATCAGATCAAAGAATCTTAATACTCTTACCAGTTTGCTTCTCTACTTCACTTCTGAACTCTTTTGAACTTTTCAAATGATTCAGATTTGTCTTTTATTAAATACACATATCCAAATCTTGAGTGATCGTCAGTGAATGTAATAAAATAAGAATACCCTCCTCGTGTAGTCGTTGTCATAGGTCCACATACATCTGTGTGTACCAACGCTAACAACTCTGTAACTCTTTCTCCTTTTCCACTAAAAAGAGATTTTTGCCCATGAGACAAAATTCACAAGTTGGATATGATTCATAATCCGATAGCTCTAGGAGCCCATCTTTATGCAACTTGAATAATCATATTTCATTTATATGACCGAGTTTACAGTGCTACGTGAAGGTATAATTAACATCATCTCTTTTCCTTTTTCTTATTTTGTTCAATTTGAAGTATATTTTCATGCAAGTCAAGTATATAAAGTCCATTTCGTAAATTACCAACACCATATAAAATATTATCATTATAAATAGAACAACTATTGTTCTTTATTATAATGTTAAAACCATCCATATCCAATAAAGAGATAGAAATAAGGTTTCTAATGATATTTGGAATAAAATAACAATTATTTAAATTAATGAACTTGCCCGTAGGCAGTGCTAAACAATAAGTCCCTACAGCTAATGCAATAACCTTTGCTCCATTTTCCACTCGTAGGACGACCTCATCCTTGCTCAGCTTTCTACTTCTGACCCGACCCCTACATATTATTACATATGTGAGAACCACAAATTGTTATCCAATACCCAAGTAGAAGATTGACTTTCAAAAAAATTAATTTCAATCATAAACAAACCTTGATTAGGATTTGAAGCTTCTCCAAGCTTCTTCTGCTTTTGTTTCGCAAGATAATCCTTGCAGTTCCTCTTCTAGTGACCCGACTTGTTGTAATGGAAGCAAATTCCTTTGCTAGCTGGATCAGGTTTCTTTTGATCCTTCACTTTCGCCTTACCCTTAACCTTCTTGGATTTCTTCTTTTGAGAAGATACCTTGGGCCTCTTCCTTTTCTTGGAAGAACCATTCACCATTAAGACATGGTCCTTCTTGGATGGGAAGTGACCTTCAGCAGTTTTCAACATGTTAAGTAATTCAGGCAAGCTGACATCTAACTTATTCATGTGAAAATTCACAATAAATTGTGTGAAGGTGTCCGGAGTTGACCGCAAGACTAAATCTTGACTCAACTCTCCATCCATGATTTAACCCAAGTCATCCAAGACGTTCAATCTGATTGATCATCTTTAAGACATGAGTCTTAATCTGTAATACCCTCATTCATCCGAGATCGAAAAGAGCTCCTTAGATATTTCATATCTAGCACCCTACTTTGCTCACCATACAACTCTTGAAGGTGCAGTAGCATAGTAGGAGCATCCATAGTTTTATGCTGACGCTGAAGCTCGTTACTCATGGATGCGAGCATGATGCATTGAGCCATAGATGCATCATCTTGCCACTGTTTAAAAGTAGCAATCTCTTCCTCGTAGGTCGCTCTCAAACTTTTTTGTGCAGGCGAATTTAGGACATAAGAAATCTTTTAATCAGTGAGAACAATTCTCAGATTCCTTAACTAGTCTGTGTAATTCGGTCCGGTCAGTTTGTTATCAACAAGTATGTTACGCAGTGAAATTAGTGAATGTGACATTTTCAAAATTCTGCATGTAAAAAGACAATATTTTAGCAAACATTCATTTAATTAATTACCAAAATGAATTAGGTCTTATTTTATATTGGTATCTCCCACTATTTTCTTCAAACTATATTACCCTCATTTATATAGTTCGGCAAAATCTAATTAAAATTTTTGCTAGTGAGAATAAGGATCCCATTTTAAATATATATAGCCTTGTGGTGACACAATAAACTATATATAGATAAATAGGTAGACAACTCCTTGTCAATTACATCATCATGTAACTCCTTATGTTTTGCCTCTTAGATTATTTTGATCAAGTGGTGGCACATCCGAATCAAAATTATCTAAGTTAAGTCCAACCTAGCACTTCCATATATTCAAAAAAGAAAAATATTGTCCTTGTGGTGACACAACAAAACAATATTATTCTATTTTCTTTATAAGCATCAAATATGATAAATTAACATCTTAAATATTTAATACTTGACTTGTGGTGACACAACAAACTCATATTAAATATTTAATACTCTATTAATTTTATCATGCTAGAAGGCGACGTTCGATATTCTAAATATCTTTGAACGCTTAAGACTTAATATATAAAAACTTTGAGGGATTTGTTATTATTTATCTCATCTTGTTTAGCGCGCATGCAAATATATATATAAAATACGCGTCATATTATTAAACATGCGAAGCATGTTTGCATAATATATAATATATATTATACTAGCATGCACATATAGAATACTATATTCTACCCAGATTGATTATGGACTTTTATTCTAGTTTGGTTCACTAAAGCCACCAAGTGAAGCAAAAGGTCAAACTCTAGGGTGCAAGAATAAACATTTAAATATAACTATTACATTTAAACCCGAGCTCCATTACAAACGGGTCTTCGAGCGCTCCTTTCTCCTTGATCTCCGGTTCTTCGAAAAAATTCTAACTAATCTTATTACATAAACTATTTTATTTAAATAGAAACCTTGATCAACAATTAAGGGGAAGTACATAGGAGAGAGATATAATTTACATCAAGAAGAAAACTAGAAAAGACGAGGTACGCAGACCCCATTTAATAAAACTCATTCATTCAAACATCCAACCAAAATAAATCCAATCACATTGATCAATAGTCCATAATCATTCCCATTTATTATCATACATATCATCATATGTAGCAATAAATAAAATCATTCCATATATGTGAATATCATTTAATGGATAATTTTATGTTACATGAAATCTAATTTCAAAATTAAAATAAACTCTTTTATTTTAATTATAAAATTATTAAAATTCCTTCAGTTAATATTATAATATATATATATATTAATAATCATATACAGAAAAGTAATCATATGTCGCCTGTTACCTGTAAAAGATGTATATGATTATTAATCATATAATAATATATAATATACATATAAACATAATCATATACGGGAAAGTTATATCCTGATTACGTTGTTATTACGCTGTTAGTAATCATATATATATATATATATAATACTATTACCGAAGGAATCATGATTCTCTTTTGAAAAATAAAGTCAGTAACGGACTTATCAAAATCAAAAACCGTTTTTCAAAAACAGGTTTCGTTAATGATTTTTTTTTTAAAAAAAATAATTTTATACAATAAAAAATGCCCAATAAATTATTCTAAATACATACCCATACATATATAAAATCAAAATAATTAATAATTCGCATAAAGTTTAGCTCTGATATCACTGTTAGGTTTTGTGTAAATCAAAGTAGCAATCAAATTGCAAAAATAGCGGAAGTAAAGTAAAATCAAATTTTAAATTTTTTCACAAACCAATTACCCGGATCATCCTTTATGCATATTATTAATTAAAACGAAGAACAAGAAGTTATGAAATCATACCCTTGTAGATACAAGCTTCCTCAGGTACGAGTTCACCTCCTACTTCTCCGCGATCTCCTTGAATCTTCGGGTAGATTCCTTCCTTTGATCAATGTAAGCCACCCAAGTGTATGGCCTCTAGAGGTGATCCACCAAGGAAGAACAATTTTCAAGAAGAAGGGTGTATTGGCTCAAACCCTAGTTTTTCCTATCTCTATAGAAAAAGGGGCGTACTCTCCAACTCTTGGAATTCGTATATATCTGATATCTGATATAAGACTCCTCTTATAAAGATATCAGATAACCCTATTTAATTAAAATATGGTATTATTTATTTAATTAAACTCTTTTAATTAAATGGGATCCCTAATCTTATTAGAGATAATTAATTAAAATCCTTTAACTAATTTTTCCTCCTAATCCTATTAGAAATAAATGAGAGTACTTATATTAAATTAATTCCTAAACTCTTTTAGAAATTAAAATAATAATAATTGTAATAATATTAATAAGACTCCTCTTATTAATTTATATTTAATATTTCTAAAATATTAAATAATAAATATTAAGCTATTTAATTTATTCTATCACCATAGATTAAATTAAATATACTTAATATATTATTACGAGTATACCATTAACTTCTTAAATAATTATTCTTCCTTTTATGGTGTGACCCTTTAGGTTCTCCATATTAACCCAGTTGTGAATAAATCAATTAGAACAATTCTAATCTTATTTAAATAAATAAATTAAACGATTAATTTATTTAAACAAATAATATTTATTCTACAATAGGGATAAGCCTCCCTAGCGATCAACGACTTTCCAGATAATATATATTTTAAATTAATCATAAAAGAACATTTGAGTTAATAGTTACCGTACAGTTCAATCCTTCCACCATATAATGTCCCAATTAAATATAAGACATGAAATTACTGTCAAGTCTTATTTTATTTAATTATATGTATTTCAATTCCCAAATGTACAACTCCTAATGAATGCAAATTAGAAACTACTTTCTAATTTCATTCCACCTTGGCCAAGGATTCATGGGGTGTCATTTATCGAATCACATAAGACATTTCTCTTCTTTTACTAGAAGTGGTAGATTCTTTATTGATCATTCATTATCTTCATATATAACTTATTACACCCAAGCATACCCTTTGATATACTCTAAGAGTCTTAAGGAATAAGTCAAAGTGTAATTCATTATATATAAGATATTATGATGATCTCAAGTCTAAGGATCATTTGTACTACTATTAGTACATGAATTCCTTTTGACAGACAAGTAAAACTCCATTAGGTATTCCTTAGCGAGTCACGTTCAGTGAACTTATTCTCTAATAAGCACATACATACTTGCTTTAGTGTCTCCACACAAATGATCATGAGATCAATCATTCTCATCCAATGAGCAAACAACGTATGTACCAATCTATCCGGAATCACTAATCCCCTTTTTAGTAATCCATTGATTGGGAACATTTTAGTTTTAAGCTATCTAAGAATTTAGATCTCATTAGCATGATCTCATCATGATTCTAAAAGCATTGCTTAAAACTATGGGTTTATCACATATTATTAAAACAGCACCATATTGATAATAAATGCCTTTAATAAATAATTCTTTTATTAATGATTGATTACAAAGTATATGTTTTATCATCATACATGATTGGCTTGTATGCATACTACTTTCAAGGGATCTATCTAAGGACTGGTATACTTATTAATTTCGTGGCTTTAGAGAGAGAAGGACTTGGTTGAGTGTTTGAGTACAAATGAGTTTGGTTTTTGATTTTTCTCTCTCTTTAATCTATCTAATTTGATTCAATGTATCTATATGATGCAAGGTGGCGATAAAAGATTAGATTTGACTGAGATTTTTGAGCACATGGTATAAACCAAGGTGATGAGTCATTAGATCTAGAATATCTTTTACTTAAAACATAAGTAAAGGGGTGTTTTGGTCATTTCGTATACAAAAGGGTATTTTGGTCATTTCCCTCACAATTTTAAGGGTAGTTTGGTCATTTCATATACTTCCCTTAACTTTTAACCCTTAAGGTTTGATAATCACCATTAGGGTTTGAAATTTAGGATTTAGGGTTACCGATTAGGGTTTAAGGTTTTCTAGAAATGAAGTTAGGGTTTCTAACTTATTATTAGGGTTTCCCTAATTAGGTTTATAATCAATAACATATCTCCTTAATCACATAAACACAATTACTAATCATTTTTAATTTCTTATTTTATTTTCAAATTAGGGCTTTAGGGTTTAACATCAGGGTTTTCTAATGCTATGCTATATCTGATCAACAATTAACATTACACTCATACAGTACATACTTATAATATTGAAATACAATTAATATTGTATTAATATTTAAATTCCTTATTCAAAATCAAAAATTAGGGTTTTGAATAATATCCGACTTCACTTTCATTCTTAGTCAACTTATAAAAATCAAATTGACTAACATGCTTAATCCATATCGCATATATTTCAAAATATTATTACTGATACCAATATTCATAATAATTAATATAGAAAAAATTTATTCGTAAAAGTATAGATATAATTGTCTGAAAATTATTGGTCTTTACAAAGACTATAAACCAAGCACTAACTGGGAGGCAACCCACACTACAAGAAATCACGCATTTTATGACGAAATTTTTGCCACGCACAAAATTTTGTCACAATTTGTTAATTAATAATTACGAAATTCATAATTGTCACTAAAACTTTAGCTTTTGTGACGACTTTTACTTTTGTTACTATTAATCATTTATATCATCACTAATTTACACATTTGATGACGATTAACAAAATTTCGTCGCAAGTTATTTTGGAGGTAGAATTTTGTACCAAAATTTTGGAGGGAAACCTTTTAATGACATTTTGTAATAATTGATGACAATATTTATTGTCACAAAATATTTCTTTCGATGACAACATAATAGTTTGTCATTAATTATTTGTAAAATTTAGTGACAATGTGCTTTCGTCACTAATGTTCACATTTAGTGACGCCAAATACAAATTCGTCACAATTTTATTTGGAGGCAAAATTTTGGAGGAAAATTTTTTAAAGACGAAAAAAATAATAATTTATGACAATTTGTATTGTCATAAATACCAATTTTATATGACGAGATAATAGTTTGTCACTAATTAGATGAGTGGATAAGTGACGAAAAATGGGTCGTCATAAATTCTTATATTTAGTGACAAAGATTGTAATATCGTCACAATTTTATTTGGAGGCAAAATTTTTCTAAAAATTTTTGGAGAGAAATTTTTTAAAGACAAAAAATAATAATAATTTATGACAATTTATATTGTCATAAATACCAGTTTTATATGACGAGATAATAGTGCGTCAATAATTAGATGCGTGGATAAGTGACAAAAATGGTTCGTCATAAATTCTTATATTTAGTGACAAAGTACGTAATATCGTCACAATTTTATTTGGAGGCAAAAATTTTTAAGAAATTTTGGAGGCAGATTTTGTAAAGACGAAAAATTAATAAATTATGATAATTTTTATTGTCACAAATACCAATTTTAAATGACGAGATAATAGTGCGTCACTAATTAGATGAGTGGATAAGTGACAAAATTGGTTCGTCATAAATCTTTATATTTAGTGACAATATGCAATGACATCACTTTTTTATATGGAGGCAAAATTTTTTCCAAACAAACTTGTATCCAAGCGACGTCATCGGTCTTCCTTTTATCATTGGCAGCCTCCATTTAGTCAAGAACCCCCATTATCAATTTTCAATAATCCCAATTTGAAGCCAGAAATTATTTGACATTTTAGGTATGTTTCTAGATTTTGATTTGAATTGATTAGTAGTTGTTTTAATTGAACAACTACGATTTTGAAATGATTTCATGTCATTGTTGTTGATGGTTGCTATTGTTGTTGATGATCTTGTACAATTTTGATAATCTAAATCACTATTTGGTTTAAATTTTTGACGAAGCAACTTCATAGATTTGATTAGTAAGTGTAGTGAATCGACATCATAGAATGGTTTTGTTTTCTTGAAAAAAAAATGAGAGCAGTGATTTTGCGTATCATGAGACTTAAATTCATAAAAGGTCGATCTATAAGTTATGTATGCATTTATAGTGTTGACAAAAGATAATGTAATAGTCTGAAATGTTCAAAGATATATTAAAATAAGAATTTACTAAAATATTTTTTTATTTTAATATATACCGTGTATTGAATATGTGATAATGAGAATAAGTAAGTGTAATGCGGTATAATGCGTATGTGTGATAAATATATATATGAATATATTTTTATTATATAATTTGTTACTTAACTAAATCTTTACATAAAAGAGACGATCAATTAAGAATAATTTTTAATATTAAATTCTAATATTAATTTTTAGAAATTTTTATTTAAGAAAATTATTAAAATAATTTTAATATAGAATTATTTTAATACAAAGCATTCTTGTGAAAAATATAATTTTCATTCAAAGGTGTGAGTTGAAATCACTAATTTAAAAGATTTTATTTTGAGTTGAAATAAATTTACACAATTTTTTATAAATAAAATATTATTTAGTCAATAAACTTCTCATTAATTAAAGATAATATACTCTCTTTGATATATAAGGTTTACAAATTATAACAATCAATGTAGAGCATGTCCAACAGTCTCTTTAACTACTTTCGGATATACTCAAATAGGTGAATAACATGAAAAAATTTATCTCCAATAGCCTTTCTAACCTTAGTCATCAAATCTATAACTTAATTCTCTCTCTTCAGAACTGATAAGTTGACATTGCCTCTTCAAAATATTTATTTTATTTTGAGAGAATCAAAATCATATAAAAAAGGCTAAAAATATTTATTTTGCTAGATGAGTTTGACGTACAACTCTTTTTAAAAAATGAATGTTATTAATTATTTTAAATATTATTAACTATTATTATTTTAAGTTAAATATTATATTAATTAAATTAAAAAGATTGATAAGATATAAAATATTAAAATAGTTAATAATGTTATTCAAATTGTTAGGCCTTTCTAATTTATCTTTTTCTTTTTGTCATCAGACTCAGCACCACCACCCTGTAGTGCTAGTAGTGACGACTCTAACCCCATCTACCAAATTCGAATAGCACCCATCTCTCCCCTTTCGAATTTTTCCCCAAAATCATTCAATAAAACCCGAGATATACATACATATTTCTATATATAGAAATACTCATATATATATATATATACATTCAAATCCGATTGTTTCGGTTTGCCATGGGTTGCTCCTCCTCTCTACCAGGTATTTGCGTTTTAGGGTTTTACTGTTTGAGTAATTTGTATCCGACTATGATCTTCCAAACCGTTTTAATTTTGTTGAAATTCTTCGGTTTGTGAGTTCCAAAGAGGTTGAATTGATGCCTAACTTTATGAATTTTGATTCATTGGTGTTTTATGGTTTAGCTTTTATGGATTTAGCTGTAAATTGGGGATCTTTTTGAGAGTTGCTAGTAATAATACCCAAATTATTTTGCTGATGTTTATCTTGAGGAAGAGAGAGAGAGAGAGAGAGAGAGAGAGAAAGCCCATCTTAGTTTGATGGGAGGAAAAGTGGTGGTGGATTCGATTAATTGCGGAACCTCCATTGTCGTCAATACTCCAGCTTCGAGCCCTACGTCTTCGACCGGATCTATCTCTCTGTCGTTCGTCGTCGGTTGTGCTCTCACATTCGTCGCTTCCTCTTTGAGTCTGCACTCTTTTTCTTTTTTCTTTCTTTTCCTTAAATGCTTTTAAATTTTGAAATGTTTTTAGAAAAGACTTGCGTTTATCTTTTTTCAATATCTTGTTTCTAAGTATGGCTTCTTTATGGAAAATTATGGGTTTATACTTTACTGCAGATAAGTAGTATTTTAGCTTTGAAGTTGAGTTGTTCTGGTTTGGGTGCCAGACTGACAGTTGATTGTTAGATATTTTCTGAGATGTGGTTCGACTGATACTTTTGCTTTCATTTTCTAAATCATGGGTTAGATTTTGACAATAACTATGAGTTATAATTCTAAATTCTGTTTGTGGAGCCAGTAATCTATGATTATATGTAGTATCTTAGATGAGGGCTAAGTGGTTAACAGTTTTTTTGGATAATCTACATGTTTTTTAGAATGACCTGAAATTGACATTATTGGTTCAGCACCCCATTATGTCAGTAGAAATCTATTCAGTTGGATGCATATTTGTCTAATACATGTAGTGTATGTGCCTTTCTTATATTTGTCTGATTCTTATATTTGGACAAAAGAATGGATATATCAGGGACTTTATCCTGCATCCAATAATCAAGTGAACTAATTTGTTTGGTGTTAATTAGCAGTTATCATATATATGTATATAATACATAATTATATATATATCTATATATATTTATAGTCTCAAGAGTCAATATATATTGGACTAAGCTTGCTTGCAAGCAGAGATGTTTAGGCTAGTAATTTGAAGTAGATATAACCCCAAATAGAGGAAGTTATTATATGCTCCATTCCTCTTTTAAATCAACACATGATTTTTTGTTTAAATAGTCTCGGGTTCGTTCATGTGTTTTCATTATTCTTTCATTCTTTCTTATAGGGAGGACCAGCAGGATGTATTTAATGCCATGGGTTCCATGTATATAGCAGTGCAATTTGTTGGTATTACCAACGCCACTGCTGTTCAACCAGTTGTTTCTGTTGAAAGATTTGTTTCATACAGGGAGAGAGCTGCAGGGATGTATTCAGCTCTACCATTTGCATTTTCTCAGGTGTGGGTTCTGGTATTCCTTTCCATTGTAGTATTAAATTTGTTTGCTCAAAACTCATATTTTTTTTGTGCTTGCTTACAAATGTTCTATCTTTCCTCCGCAGGTTGTAATTGAGTTCCCATATGTGCTAGGGCATGCACTCATATACAGCACAATATTCTACTCCATGGCCTCATTTGAGTGGACTGCATTGAAGTTTATTTGGTACATGTCTTTTATGTATTTCACCATGCTATACTTCACCTTTTGTGTATACTTGGAAAAATATGCCGATAGATGGTATGTGTATTCTCATTAAAAGTTTCTGATGTTCCAATTAATCTTTATAACTACACTACCTACAATATCTTTAACATATGGAAAGATTTTCACTGCAGCCACATTTATGTGATGTTACTTGCAACAAGCGCGTACGTTGTTTGCATAATCGGGATCATATCGATGTACATCTGGTATGCTCCACAACCATCTTGCCTCCTCAACATAATCTTCATCACCTGGACTTTAGTACTACTCCAACTCATGACAAGTCTATCACTTCACCCCAAAGTAAGTTTGGAATATCTCACCCGTTATTTATACATGACTTCATTCGTGCTTCTTGGATAACTTGATTATGTTTTGGCTGAAACAGGTAAATGCCGGTTTCTTGACTCCTGGATTTATGGGGCTCTATGTGGTGTTCCTCTGTTGGTCTGCAGTTAGAAGGCATGGTTTAATATCATACTGTAGGACTTTGATGAATTGCATTCTTAGAAGTAATCTTTTGATCTAATTAATTATTCATCTTTTGCTATTTAGAAGGCATGGTAAATGCTGGTTCTTTTGCTTGTTGTTGCAGTAGTTGCGATGGTAATTGCAACATTTTCAACAGAATTGGGAGAAAATAGGAAGTGGGACCTTCCATTTAATTATTTTACACATCTTATTGGAATGCATTAGAAGGGTCCTACTATTTGTGCATAATTTTTGTGTATAATTTGTGCACATAGAATTATTCCAAGTAAATTTCATTTTCATCGTTTTCTTTTTGTGGTGTAGGGAGTTCTGGAGGCCATTAGTATCAGTTGTGCTGGTTATCCTACTAGACGAACATTTTATGAATTTCTTCTCCGCTTTGGTCTTCTTGCCCCAGAAGTTCTGGAAGGAAAGTAAGTCCTTAATTTTTTTTTCCACAAAAGATGGATTCTTTCAAAAAGTAGTTGCCAATGCAGTATACAGATTTTATGTATGTCTAATAGTGCTCTGCTTAAGTTTACTTGTATCTTTTGTCGTGGTTTCATCTTGTATCTATACAACTTTCTTATACTTCAACCAATTATCTACTGAAAATTTTTCGTTGTAGCTATGATGACAAGGTTGCATGCCAGATGATTTTGGACAAAAGGGGATTACAAGGTTATCAGGTATGTTTGACATTTTCCACAATTGATTGTTCTGATCATGCTACTAGCATGGGTGTGTCGCATGATATTTACTAATTGATTCTCATAATTTTTTGGAAATTGCAGCATGATTTTCTTTAACTGTTTTTTGGACCTTTTCCTTTTGCAAGTGTATTAATAACCTTGTGTTCTCTCAAATTTCTCTCAAAATACCATTGAGTTTGTATGATGAAATACTGAAGGAGGTCTGAGTAATTCTTTTATGATACAATTTTCCATGTACTTGGCTTGGCAGATAGGCAAAACAAAGGTTTTCCTTCGAGCTGGTCAGATGGCTGAACTAGATGCAAGGAGAGCAGAGGTTCTTGGTAATGCGGCTAAAATCATCCAAAGGCAAATTCGCACATACATTGCCCGCAAGGAGTTCATCTCATTACGCAAAGCTGCTATTCAGTTACAGTCATGTTGGCAAGGTATCATTTATAGTTTTATTCATATCCAATCGCATGTAAATTGTAAAGAATAATATTGAGCACCCAATTATATATCATGGATTATATGGGGTTTACATATGAGGTATGTATATCAGAGATCAAAACCTTGTCTTCCTTTTCTGGTCTGGCCTTCTTTCTTGCAACTGTTATCCCACAAATGTGCTTCATATCTACCAGTCCATCTATGTCTAAATAAAATATGAGCACCCAGGTGGTTTTTTTTATTGAATTTTACTCAAATTTATTTGATGATCAGTATTATATTTTACCGGTAACTATAGTTATCTTTGATATTCTATTAAGGCTAGGCTATCATAGTTTTCAAACCATGAATCAAAAAACTGAGAACCATGAATCATGAATAGAATCATGAATCAAATTGTAGGGTTTAGTGCAAGGTGATAACACAATTATGTATACTCTCCACTGTATAAAATCTTCCAATTTCTTGAATCACTACTTTTTTATGAGTATTCTTTTTTTTTTATCATGTAGTTCCTATCGTGGAAGCCTGAATAAATTATAAATTTTGTGTCATAAAGTGTTATATTCTTCCATCTCTTCTTTTTCTTCTTGTTCTTTATTGACTTGCATTCTTATTTTGAACACACCAACTATATGTACTATTAAACACACACACCAGCTATATGCATTTTGAACACACCAATTATATTGCGTGTGGTTATATTGCCCAATTGGTTGGGTTCATAGGGATTTTGGTTGCTATAATGCTAGTATAGCTATAGTTCTGGAAAATTCACAATTTATTATTCAAACATTTCTTTTTTAATTTCATAACTATTTGACTGATTTATGTCTATATGTTTCTTGATTTGCAGATAGTTTTTTCAGGAAGGTCAATAACCACAAGGTTGAAGGTTTTAATTAAGGATTTTCTTAGGATATGGATTTCAGTATTTCAGCTTTTTGGATTATATAATTTGGTTTTGTGGTACTTAGATTATTTAAGCAACTGTTTATTGCCTAGCTAGTTGGGTATTTTGTTGAATCAGTGAATCTACTATTTTTTATAAGATAGTTACTTTTTGTTTTAAATATTTATTTCCTTTTGTCTTTTATATTATATATAGGTGTAAAGTTGATTTAAAAAGCTCACTAAATGTATTATATTTTTTTTATTGAAAATTGTTAATGTGATAATACATTTTGAATGTCAAACAACTTAATATGACTTCACATCATCACAATTTATAATCATTTATTGACAAATAATATTTGGTCAATGAAAATTAAAATTTAATGACGAATAATTTTAACTATTTAGTATTAATGATATTGTCATTATATATAATCATTTAGTTATGACAATTGATCTTGTCACTAATATTAATTATTTGGTGACAAGTTATGCCGTCACTATTATATATCATTTAGTGATGATTTTTAATTTTGTAACTATTAATAGTTCTTTATGTGACGAGTTTTATCGTCACCATAAGTATTCAATTAGCGACACAGAAAAATGTGTCATAGAAATTAACTCTTTGGTGACAAACTATATCGTCACTATTATATATTCATTTAGTCACAACAACTAATTTTGTCAATATTAATAACTCTTTCTGTGACGAGATGTATCGTCACCATAAGTATTCAATTAGTGATATTAAAAAATGTGTCCTAAAAAATAACTTTTTGGTGACAAATTATTTTGTAATATTATTTAAAATATGAAATGACAACGACATAATTGTCATGTTAAATATAGTATTAAGTGACGAATTGTTATGTCGTCATTTATTTTCTTATTTTTGGTGACGATAAACACAATAACATGAAAGAATAATCATAAATATGACAATATTGTTGTCATTAAAATTAGATGATTTAAATAGAGTAACATATTTTTGTCACTAAAACAATATCATTTAATGACGAAATTTTTTTTGTCATTTAATGCACTAAGTTTTGATGACGAAACATAATATAGAGTGACGAAAATTTCATTCAAATAGTGACGCAATTAACGTCACTAAAAATAATTAATTATAGTGACAATGATGTAAATCGTCACCATAAGCTAAAACATTTAGTGACATCAAATATTGTCAAATATACCTAATACCACGCTCATACGGTGACGGTCTCTGTGACGATTAATAATCGTCACGAAATGTTTTAGTGACAAAATTAATTTTATGTGACAAATTTTAGCGTCATTTTTTGTGTGATTTCTTGTAGTGCCAGGAATTTTTATTTTTTTTTATTTGCTTTACTGTTAGTTTATTTAGTAGTTAAACTTTTATAGTTTAGGATCTGTTACACCCCTTATGTTCTCTAACACGGTCTTCAATTGATTTCAGGATAGGAAACAAGATTTCAGATTTGGCGGGTTCGACTAATTGTCACTACGACTACCTAGTTGGGGGTCTCGCCACACCTAGTGAGTGAAGGCACCGCTTGACTTCATTGGTGAGTCATGAGGGGGTCTGTAAGGGGGCCCCCTGAAGCCAAGCACTTATGAGCTTAATTAAAGAATGTCCATTTGTCAAATTCTCAGATTCCTAATCATTTTTCTTCATTTTTAGTGTTATTGAATTGTTCAGTAGTGTAGGGTATCTTGTTTATTAGTACTTTTGGGGAGTCTTTAATTTTGATTAGTTTTCTTTTATTTTAGAATATAGTTTATCTTAGTTTTGGGTTTTAGAATAAGTCTTAATCTCATTACAAACAAAAACTAAGAATTGAAGTTGTGTAGGTTGGATGCGTAAAAGAAAAAAAAAGTCACCAAGACAGGCTTAAACGCCCAGGCGCCCAAGTCAGGCACAAACCAAGAGCCTAAGCGCCTAACTGCAGAATCCAAGGTACGACCCAAGCGCCTTCAAGCGCCTAGGCGCTCTAGGTGCCCAACACATTCTGTTTTCAACCGCCTAGGCGGTCCAATCCATACAATGTCAAGCGCCTAAGCGCTCCTGCTGTGACTTGGAAAAAAATAAAATCCCTAATCAGGCATAACTCTTCTATAGCTAAATCAAACACTCTCTTACTCTCCTACTCCTACCTAAACTCATCCAACCCAAACTCAATCATATTACATTCTTCCTCTAATCTAGCCCACGATAATCAAGCTTCTTCTTTGATAAGCATAATCCAACATATAAGCCTACCCACACGGACGGGATCAGAGATTGAAGCACATCCCACAAACTCCATATTGCCATCCCTGCCTACCATCTTGGTTCCTAACCTCCAATCAAAACATGGATTTGAAGTAAGTGATCGACCCTCCAAAATATTTTTTCCTACTTTGATAGAACATCATATCTGAACATAATCAAGTACGTGTTGCAAGGTTTTATATTGAATTGCTTGGAATTACTTGAATAGTGTTGGCTAAGTAAGTAATTTAGAGAAATCAGTTGTTTTTACTTATGTTGATTCAACTTGATTTGATTATTCTTAAATTGTGATTGTATGGCATTAGAAGAGTAGTGTGCTTACTAATTGACATATTTTGGTGACAAATAAGTTTGGGGAGAGGCTTCACAAAGGGTTTGTTAACAGCGCACTCTAAGTGTTTGGTAAATTTTCATAGAGAGGGTTTTTCATCAATTCAACCACTAAACTTAATTTTTTGGGGAAGGAATTAACACGCAAGACTTATGGCTACTAAAAGGCATAGAGGAGAAACTTTGGGCTCTTCGACAAAGTTTGACAAAAAGAGATTTACAAGTGCTAGTGAGTCCGAAAGATATTACAATTTACTTTCTAGTAAAATGCTAATTTCTGAGCGTGGATTATTGCCAGATGCAGAAGATGGGGAGTTACTAGAAATGATTGGAAGTAGAAGATGGGTGAATTTTATAGCTCAACCGGATCCGTCAGTCATTAAAATTGTTAAGGAATTCTACGCCAATGCAAAAGATGCTGTTGGTAACATGGTTTGGGTTTGCAAAAAATTAGTTGAGGTCAGTTTCAGGACAATGAATGCTTACTACGGCTTGGACAGAATACCTAATAATGGCTACATGCAATATCTAGAGCACGAGCTGGACTATAGTGAGGTCATTCAGGTGGACTGCCTCATCCATCTTTAATTACTGGACTATGTCAACAAGCTGGAGTAAAGTGGGATGCCGAGGAAGCTAGACAACCTCCTTTAACCCCAATTGACCACTCAGTTATAAAAAAGTACAAGGTATGGGTTGGGGTAAACCACACCCGAGAGGATTAGGTTTTATTATTGTGCCTCCAGAGCCTGCTGACGAGCCTAATCAACAGTCACAAGACAATCCTACTGCATCTAGGAGTTACAGGCCACCATTAATTTTTTTTTAGGGTATTCATCGAGAATTGAGACATCAAACTAGACAGATTGACATGGTGGCTACCCAAGTTCAGCAGGGTTTTGACCGGGTGGATAGAAATCAGGATAAACTGGCTCAGCGAAAAGCGGAGATATATCAGAACTGCAGTGCAACATTTAAAGAGATGTTCAACTGCATGAATCCAGCCGGCGCTCCCTACCACTTTCCACCCTTGTCTGCGTACCCCCCGACTGATTTACCCCCCTAAGGATGAGGTTGATGAAGAAGAAGCAGAGGATACTGATGTGGTGTAAGGCTTCGATCTTTCAGGGAAGTAATTTCTTATGTTTTTTTTATATACAATGAGGACATTGTATATGTTAAGTTTGGGGGTGCATTATTCATTTAGTATTTGCATTCGTTTAATATAACTTATTCATCTTGTAGTTTTTCATGTAGTTGTCATTCTAATTTCTAAAAAAAAAATATTGCATTTAGTTAGTTCATATTGCATGAATCCGAGCATGTTAGTTAGTGTGAGTTTGACTTAGCCAATGATGAGATTGGGATTGCGTGTATATTTGAACAATATTACAACTGAGACATGGATGTAGTGTCGTATCATGATGTAAATCTTATCCTGTTTGAAACTGATGTAACCAGATAGCACGTTAGGTTAACCATTTTGATCAACTTAGTTTAAAATGATCGCATAATTGTCTTCTTGGGGGAAGAAAAATCGGTAAACTTGTAGTAAAGGCTAGGATGACGCAAAAACCCAAGTTTGGGAGAAAATATGGGAATTTTAAATATGAAAAAAATCCAAAAAAAAAAATAACATAAATAAACACCGTGGCTAATCTTGTTTTGTGGCCTTTGCTACTAGAGTAAGTATTCCCGAGGGGATGTCTTTACACCTAGCGCCCTAAAGCCTGAACGGTTTGGAAGTCGTTGGTTGAAAGCTCTCTAAGGTAGCACTAAAAAGCCTAAGGGAATGAGACATTTCACAACCATGGGAAAATTAAAAAATAATAAAACGGGAATGTGCGAATATCTCCCTCGTGAGCAAATAAAAGAAAAAATAAATCTCGTATTGACTCTGAATTTGGTGATTGTGTAGTTTTAGCTGGAACTTAACTTGTGAACGGAGTTTCTTAAATTAAAACTGTCTTTTCCTTTAAGAAGCATATTATGCAATGTATTTGAACTGTAGTTGATTTGAATGGTTGTTAAGCGCACACACCCTACATCAGTAATAACATGCTTTGATTTATGGATTGGTATGAGTTATTGAATTGTCTTGTTTGGATGTATTGTTTGAATCTATTGTTGATACCTCTAAGGCATATTTGTTTGATTTCATACTGACTGATGGCTGAATTTGTAGGGATAGTTAGGATACATTTTTATTTGCATTGCTTGGGGACAAGCAATTAGTTAAGTTTGGGGGTATTTGATGAGTAGATTTTATACCTATGAATCTGATATTATTAAACTTAATTATTCCTATCTTTAAGTATTTTTAGTATCTTTTTATGTGTTTTTGTGTTTATTTCTTGTAGGTTGGAGCTGGAGGGACAAATTGGTCATTTGGGAGAAGAAAAAGATTAAAAATCATTAAAATTAGAGCCGAGTGGCATTTTTATAAATACGTGGTCCTGGTCAAGCACCTAGGCATTTGGAAATGACATGGGTTGAGCGCCTAGGTGCTCATGTGTGGCTAAAGAGGAATTTTGCTACTGTTAAGTTAGTTTTTGAAGCCAATTAGGAATCTTGATAAGGGTTGGGACCAATACAAATAGGATAAGACTTCAGAAAAGATGTATCACACAATTTATCAAGAAAAATTGCAAATCAGAGAACAACGAAGAAAAACACGAAGGAGGATTGCAAGGGCTGAAGATCAAAGAGAGTCTTGGAGCAAATTCAGAGTTTCTTCTTCTCTTCTCTAGTTTTATCTTCTGTAATTATTTGGGATGTTTGGATTATTAATCTGGATAATGTTTTTCTTTATTATTATTATTACCATGAACTAAATTTTCATTAAGATTGCAACGGAACTTGGTATGTAGTTTAAATTAAACCTTCCCATTGTATGAAAGTTGGTTTTTATTGAATTATTTATTATATCTTATGCTTATTGATTAATTGTTTGGCCAACAATTACTGTGATAATCTATATAAAATTGGAAGATGAAATATAAATTTAGATCTGGATATAATAACATCTATTCATATAATCTGAATAAGGTTAATATGATTAGCATGTAGGATAAGAATATACCTAAATGTCTTTTGTATCCATTGAAAGAATTTGTGCGTAAAACCCTAATTAACTTGATTCACATAGGAATATAGTGAATTAATTAACTAGGGCGTTCCTTGTAATTATGTGTCTTAAGGATCGGATTTAGGAGGATTTATTCACGTGTCTTTTGAAAAAGTGCGTGAATTCTATAAAGCATTCTTGGATAATAATTCATATTAATTAATTGATTTAAATGAAATACCAAGGGAAGTTGTAATCTTAACCTGTTAAATCTACATTTTTCTTGTGAACTTTGATCGTAGTTATTAATTTTGTTAATTTATATTTTCATATCACAACCAATATTTTGTAGTTTAAAATAAGATTAATTGAATTAAAATTTGTAATTGATAATGGTTAATCTATTTCCTCGTGGGAACGATATCCTTGCTTGTTGAATATTACAATTGAACGCGTATACTTGCGTGTTAAAGTGCTATTAAGAAATTAGGCAACAGTTATACTAACAATAACCATTATAGGTTTAGTTCTCACTTTAGCTCAACTTGTTAACTTAGTTTAAGTTCCGATCACAATCACTAACCACATATCACAAATCTGAGATCATTATCTAACAATCAATAGAGCCATTAAGCATCAATATCAAACCTCACAAACAAGTTTGAGTTCTTACACAAATTGTTAATTTGCAACTTGAAACCATCATATACATGTTAATAACCTATTATATTATAGCATCTTGTTATATGCCTAACACCTTATCATGCCCATTAGACTATGTTAGACTAACATACTATGGACTGAAAACCAAAAAAAACAAAATAATTTCAGCTCTGGACCTCCCGCCGGGGTGGGGTTTTGTAGTGAAGAAGTGTCGTCGGGGCGGAGAATTTAACACTGAGAATCTCACGGGCTGGGTTCCTCGAAACAACTCTGCGGAGTTCACGATCGCTTCCGCTCTTCAGCCCAAAACTCATGAATTTCACAACTCTAACATGATTTTAACATACCCAAAAGACCTAGACTCCAAATAAACATCACCAAGCATGCATACACTGATTTTAAATAACAAAACAACTACAACAACCAAATTTACACCCTTCAATTCCATGTTCTTGCTAAAACTCCATTTTTAGACATCCTTAACGAAATCAATCACCATGAGTTCGTTTCTCAATCAAATCAGTCCATACAAATTGCATTATTTTTGTATTTGAATGTATTAATAATAACAACTATCAATTTACGAATTTTTACACGAATTAGACATCAATTTTGACTCCAAAGTAAGCTATTTTGTACATATAACCACAAAAACTCAAATCTTCATTTAAAACATGTTTTATATGAATTTGATTTTTGAAAATCATTTATAGACAACATATAATGATTTATATATATATTACCCAACACATATAAACAATTTCCTCATGCATTAGCAATAAAAATTCATTAACAGAGAAATTAGCGCAATAAAATAAGCACGACTCATATATTTATTTAACATCAACGTAAGTAATATTCTGATGCTCAATTAAACTACACCATAACAATTTCATCAATTATTTATTTTATTCAATAAATAAATAAACTAAAATATTTATTTAATTCAATAAATATTTTAAATTAAATATAAAATTCTCGATTGTTACATGTCTCAATTAATGTGGTATCTTATATTGATTGAGTATTATGTTATAAAATATTATTTGTCTTATTTACTGCTACATCATTTAAGATAAAAAAAAATTGAGACCCATAAGATTATTCTATTATTTTAAATTTTAGAAAATCATTTTTAATTTCTAATCATGAAACTTGTTTCTTGCAGTGTAATCCTAACCTTGCTAATAATTATGTTTCAAATATTATGATTGAGTCAGATATGTTATCACCAGAATTGATAATGATATGACGATGATTCATGCTCATTGGCAAGATTCAACCTGAAGTTTGAAGAACTTAAAGGTGAAGTCACCCTCGCTTGAGCTCAACTAGAAGTTGTGGTGGAAACAATTAAATTCCTCTCAAAAGAGGTGGTTGCCCTTAAGAAAGATGTTGACAAAAAGGGGGAGAAGAGAGAGTGGATCTTGCTGGCAAAGGTAAAGCTAAAGCTTCACAATCCTCAATAGATTCTTCTCCTCCTCCTCTTCTTCTTCCTTCTAGAGTCTTGCCTCTTGTGCCACAAGTTGTTCCCATTGGCTGAAGTCAATCGTCTAGTAGAACTCCACAATCGACGAGTGGAGATACATAAGGGGTTAGAAAACTTGCCTCAAGCATCTTCTAACTTTTAATTTAACTTTACTTTGGTCTTTATATGTTCTACATAATATAATCACATAACATGCCAATTAGCTACCAAACAATCTATATACATTGTTTATATCGTCTTCTCCTTCTTCTACAGCTTATCCGATTTTTTTTTGCTAAATTTTAAGAAATTTAAATAAGTGAGAAAAGAATTACAAAGGCAAGGGGCATATGTAAGACCCCAACTTTTTATAAATAAAATTGAATTTCCTATAATTATTATTTTGAATAATAAGGTGTTAATTTGATATAATACTTTGGTTATGGGTGAAATGTGCAAAATTTTCAAAATGGGCAAGTGGTTATAAAATATTCATCGATGTCGGGGAATATTCGTTTGGTCGTGAAATATTCTTACTGTCGGGGAATATTCCTACGATGGCGCAACCATTTGTGGGCTCCATAACAGAAAACGGTCGGATGAAGAAAACGACAAGTTTGAGTTTTTATAAATAACGGCGTAGTTATTCACAATTAACACTGCTGGAATACTGGTGGTTTAAATACGATGTCTGGCGTGGGTTGCACAAAGATGACAATCGTATATTATGCAAGATTATTAGATTATTGATTCTTACGTAAGAAGGCACTACTCAATAATTGCTACAGTAATTACTGTTCAATATTTTGTATTATTGAGTCAATAATTGCTACGTTAATATTTTATATTATTGTTGTTTCAATAATTGTCACTGCACAATATTTCCCATTTTCAGATCAATAATTCATATTATTTGAATAATATTATTAAATAGCATTATTGGCAATGTCTAAGGAAGTTCTGTCTAGGAAAGGGGTTTGGTCACCTAATTGCGCTCTAGTAAGGAGAAATCCTTATCAGAAAGCCCTATTCTTTCTTGGGAACGACCTGGTTGTCATAATTGTGATTCTGTAATATTATTTGTGAATAATTAATTATTGATTTATATGATAAGAAAATATTTATTTTATGTGGATATAAATGAAGGAATTAATGCTGAGGTGTTTTATTAGTATTTTGTCAGAATGGGGTGTTTTATCAGTATTTTATCAGAATGAAGGTATTAAAAATCGTCCGTATATGGATTCTGGTTATTTTCTGTTTGGAATTTGGAAAAACTTTCTTCTTCAAAGTTGTAGAGAATTAAATTTCTTATGAAATAGACATGAGATTTGAATTTTTCTGATAAAAGGGCTATTTATTATGAATTATTGAAGTTTTGGAAATAAATGTTTTTTAATTAAAAACATGGGTGGGTCCCACTTTTGGTTGGTGTGGAAATTCTAAATTTGATGTGCTGAAATTTAATCAATTGTGGCATGCATGTAATTTTTTGATAAAATATTATTTTATTAATTTAGTCTGCTTTGGCGTTTTAAGCATTTTCCTATAAATATGGTACTTAGTTAGAATTGAAAATCACACCAGAATCTGAAGTTTTCTCTCTCTATAATATCGAGCGTATTTTATGAGTATTTAGATACTTTGAGAGTTACTATTCAGTGCAAGTTTTCTTCAGCGTTATATCCGATATTTCAGCCAGAAGTACTATTCTTTTGAGGTAAGGGATGTTATTTTCTTCGTAAATGATGTTATTCTCTCAATATCATTATACCGAAATATTGGTATGAATTTTATTATGAAATTTTTACCTTTTCATGTCGAGGTCACTATTCACATATACTGGTACTATTCACTTATACGACACTATTCATGAATACGGTACTATTCACGATACTGTTCACGAAGTATGATTTTTCTTGTGGAATTTCTACCTTTTCGTGTCGGGGTTACTATTCATGTATACGACACTATTCACGTATACAACACTATTCACAAATACGACACTATTCACCAAAAAAATGAAATTTTCTCTTCTTTGTCCCAGATGTCTATTATGGTTACTATCTTTGATTGTATCCATGTTTTGATCTTCATTCTTGAAGTTTACTCCACTATGGTTTATTATGGAGTATTTTTGAACTTGAATTATCTAAAGTACGAATTCCTAATCTTTGTCCTTTTATCTCACTGGATTCATTCTTTAAAATATTTTTCATCATCCGCAGTCCTTAATGGTGATACTTGATGAATATCTTTGGCCTGTAGAGCAAAGATGAATGATTACCTGATGAATATCTTTGGCCCGTAGTGCAAAGATGGACAAGTGTTGAGATGAACATAACCAACTGGTGATACAAATGAATATCTTTGGCCCGTAGTGCAAAGATGAATATTTGATTCAAGATATATATTGATTGATGTTACATGGATAAAATATTGATGATGGACTTTAAAATCATAGAAGATAGTAGACTTCATTCTCTACTAAACTCTTCTAATGAATTGTTATTTTCGTTGCGAATATTAATCTAAAACTTGTTGTCCATTATATTTTATCTGATTTGTTGAAGGCTAACGATAATTTGTTATTCATTATCTTAGTCATAATATTCTTTACTGGGCTAGTTGAGCTCACCCCTTTTCCTTTTTGTTCTATTTTTCTTCTCAGGAGACGAGAATATAGTGGGAACTAGTCGAGGTGTGGAGTGATGTTTCAAGTCTGTTGTTTTAGCAGTCCTCACTATTTTATAAAATAGTGTATCAATAATTATAATGAGGACTGATTTGAGTTTGGATATTGTATAGACAATATTTGTATTTAAACTCACAGTATATGTGTTGTCGTATTTTGCACGACAATTATAATAATGAAGTTATAGTTATTTTCTATACCATGTATTTGACGACTCAGAATGGGTTGTGTATACCTAATTTAAGGGTGTCACAGCATACCCCAGATCAAGTATATCATTACCATCAAAGGACCCAATGATGGGAATACTATACTAAAACAGTCAACCTAATATAACCATAATTGTGTCTAACAACAGTTTTCCTAGATAAATTAGAACTGTAGAGTTTACACTTAATAATATGTATAATCTCACGCCCAAGACATGAAGCTGGTTTGATGGAATCTGTGACAACCCAAAAATTTATAAGATCCTGAATGATTAAATTAAAGGTTAAAGTTTAAAACCTAGAGCGAAATAGATTTATTTAAATTTTTTAAGAAAAACCTATACGGTTTAATAATTGAAAGAGTATAGAGAAAATATGGGTTAAAAAAAAATTCAAAACCCTAGAATAGATTTATATGTATATTTGGAGGTATATTAAGAATAAGGTATTATGATACCTTTAAAATTTATATGAATTAAATAGTGAAAGAGATTATGTAATAATGTATGAGGAAAAATTATTAAGAAATAAATTTTAAATGATGAAATATTATAAGGATAAAGTGAATGTCTATATGTATAGGCACATATATACTTAATGATGTGCTATATATATTTTAGCAAGAGAAATGATTAATTAAATTAATCATACAAGAATATTAGGTCACATTAATTATTTATCCATGTATTAAATACTTTGTAACATGTGTGTGGAATATGTGTGTGATTAAATATATATATATATATATATATATATATATATAAAGAGAAATAAAAAAAAGAAAAGCAAGTCTAATTGAGTTATAAAATTATATGTACATAAGTAATTATTTAAATTCCAAATGAGTGGAATGGAAACCCTAATTAAATAATTAGGGTAAGATATGTGACAACCCGAATTTTTGAAAATTATTAAAATAAGAATTTAATAAATAAAATTCTTATTATAAGATGTTTTGAGTTTGAGTATGTGTATATATATGTTATATATTATGAAATATGTGATTTGGTGTCAAGAGAATTATATATATATATATATATTCATATATTGGGGAAAAAAGAGGTTTAATATTTAATTAAACTATTGAAGAAAATAAATGAAGTTGTTTTGAAAAGAAAATTTACTTGAGTAATATTAGTTAATTTAATTAAGTTAAAATTATCTTGTGAGATAATATAATTTGATTGTTATGCCTTGTGGGCAATGAAAATTATTATGAATTAATTTTATAAATAATGTGAGTAATTCACTTAATTTAAATAGTGAATTGATGTAAATATATTTATTTTAATAAAATGAGATAGTAATTTATTACATATAATTGTAATATGTTAATGTAATACGATTGTGAGTTTCACAAATAGTTAAAATATTTATCGAATAAAATAAATATTTCAGTTGAGATATTTATGGAATTGAATAAATGTTCGATGGAAATTATTATGGAATATTCTAATTTAGTTAAATAATTAAATTGGAGGATTAATGATTTGTTAAAAAAAATTAGAGTTATATTGGTTAAGTACTTTAATCAAATAAAGTGTGACATTTGTGAACCATATGATAAGGGGATTATTAAAATAAATTAGTAAGATGTTGTTAGAGTTCTAGCCAAACATGACCTAGAGACCCTTTGTATTTGCAACTGTCGTGTAACTAGCCAAGCCACGTTTAAGTTGAGGTTCAGTTTATGTTTACGCAATATTCCTAAGGCTAAGAGTCAGAAAACAAAGAAGAATAGTGAAAGATAGAAATTGAGAGAGAAAGAGAAGAAATTCTCTGTAAATTGACAAGGTTTTGAGAATCAAAGAAGGAAAAAGAAGAAGATTCATATCATCTATTCTAGGTTTAAGGAAGAATCAAAGGTAATATTCTAACTTTAAACTTTAGTTTGTGGTTTTTAAAGTTTTCTCTAAAAATGATTTTGATGAGGTAATTGTTAAGAAAATGGGTTGTATTTGTTATTGATATACATATAATCTGTTATAGGTAATATAGAATTGACAAATTTATGAAAATCATGTTGAAGATGAAGAGTGTGAGTTTTATTTAATATATGTATTTTGGGTCTGTTTTGAGACTAAAATTGGTTAGGATTTTATGTTATAATTGTAAAATTGGTGATGGACTGTGTTAATATGATAATAAAAGAAAAGAACGCAAGTTGAATGAATCAATTTGGTTAAGAAACGAATTCGTAGCGAATGAATTCACTAAACATGTTAAAAGATGAAAAATAGAGTATGAACATGAGTTTTGGGTCAAGATTTAGGTTAGTTAATTACGAATCCATATAATCGAAAACGGACTAATTTGGATGTGTGAAACTCAAGTTATGAAGGTTAGAAGGAGAAAGGGTCGAAAAATCTCAAGAACAGTAAACTGCAAGTTCTGGTTTTGCTAACAGGAATAGCTGTGACGCCCCCAAAATAGGTATACATCACCCATCTTGAGTCGCCAAATACATGGTATAAAATTCAAATACAACTTAATTACACAACAGTCGTGTAAAATACAATAAAACATAATCTAAGAGTTTTAATAAGAATATTGTCATCTAGACAATATCCACACTTAATGGAGTCCTCATTACATTTATTGTTAGACTATTTAACAGAATAGTGAGGACTACTAATGCTATCATCTAGACCGTCACTCTGTTTCTCGACTAGTCCCGGCTACGTTCTCATTTCCTGAAGAGAACAGTGAAAGAAAGGGTGAGCTCAACTAGCCCAGTAAGAAATATTATGACTAAGATAATGCAGAATAAATTATCATTAGTCTTCAACAATGTTAAACTGATAAAATACAATAGACATCAAGTTTAACTGCAGCGGAATAAGCAATCCATTAGAAGAGTCAAGTAGAGCATGATATCTACTATCTTCTATTATTTAAAATGTTTTCATCAATTTTTATCGCTGAGACTTAACTTAATAAATAAACCACATCATCGAGTCATCCTTGCACTTTCTGGTAGAGGATATTCATTAAATCATCAATGGTCATGACTATACCGAATAATCCTCGTCATAATCATACCAAAAGCGTCCATCAATGCACTACAAAGCTCTTGAGGACTTTTACCACATCATTTATAACATTACGGTCATGATTAAACCGAATAATCCCTGGTCATAATCATACCAAGTCCATCTATGCACGTAAGCCAAAGATGACTTTCATCACAATATAAGCATGAGGATGATGACAATGGCATAATAATTCAATAAAACAAGTTCAAGAATAAATTTTAAAGATTTATAAGTTAATTTATCTTGAAATTAATTACGTCCAAATTGTCAACATGATACGGCTTTGTGGAGTAAAATTCAAGAATGCTCAGAAGAATATTTCCATGAAAAGATACCAGATGAAGTGCAAATATCCAGGATATTCTACTAATTTCATGGAGTATATAAGCCAAAACTTTAACCAAATGAGTATCATAGAATATATGAAACTGCAAATAGATTTTCACCCGCCATGCGGTAATCCACGTAGATAGATCATTTCCACAATTTAATAAGGAATGAATACGAAGGATCATTCACCATGCATGTGATAATCCACATAGACAGGTTATTCCAACAGAATAATAAAGAATGGAACTAGGTCATGCATAATCCGCATAGACAGGATATTCTAATAGAATAATAAAGAATGGAATAACAGAAGAATTTACCATGCATGCGATAGACTGCACAGATAGGTTATTCCAATAGAATAATAAAGAATGGAACCAGGTCTAGCGTAATCCGCACAGATAGGATATTCCAATAGAATAATAAAGAATGGAACCAGGTCATGCGTAATCCGCATAGACATGATATTCTAACAGAATAATAAAGAATGGAATAACAGAAGAATTTCACCATGTATGTGGTACTTCGCATAGACAGGTTATTCCAACATAATAATAAAGAATGGAATAACAGAAGAATTTCACCATGTATGCGGTACTTTGCATAGACAGGTTATTCCAACATAATAATAAAGAATGGAATAGTAGAAGCTCTCTTCATGAATACGAAAGAAATAATACCCCTTACCTTAGAAAGAATCTGGATACTGGAGTAGAGAGGTAGCAAACTTCTCTTCTTCTTTCTCTCTATAATTTCTCTCTATAATAATTGCTCTATAGCTTTAGTGAATTGGTGAGAAATGAAGGAAGAATGAGCTTCTATTTATAGAAAAATATAGTTTCGATAATTGCACGTTTTGGGGCTAAAAATATTACAGTACAATACCTTCAACTTTTCTTTTATTTTTAATTTAGTCCTGCAAGTATTATAAAACTTGCACCAACTCCCCTAATAGTACAAGAATGTGAATCAATAGTACACACATGTGAACAAATAGTTATAATCATGTGAATTAATAACAATTAATTGCTCATTTATCTGGTTAATTACCCGACTGGTCAGTATAACTTCCAGACATCAATTAATATCGAAATAAATGTTGATTTCCACTAACACTAATAATTCCAACACAATGGAACTATCAATTTCATCTTTAATCAACACGAACTTATTCATCATTAATATTATAACTCACAATATTTAATAATACTAGGTCGTTCCCGGAAAGAGGGGCTTTTCGATAAGGATTTCTCCTTATTAGGCGCACAATTAGATGACCAAACCTCTCCTTGATGTAACTTCTAGACATTGTAAATATTGTAATTTAATAATATGAATAACTTTGTCGCTCAATTATTGATTTAATAATATATCATATAATGCGATGATAATCTTGTGACAATAATCGAATCAATAATATGAGAGATATGATGTAGCAATTCTCAGTAGCAATAATTGAGTATAACCGAGTGACTTCTCACGTAAGCATCAATAATCAATACCGTAAATGCTACTATGCAACCACGCGTATTCTTGTACTTTTTACTACCGGTAGTTCAATAGTTTAACGGTAAAACTTCCGTAGTTATTTTTATAAAAGATAATTATGTCGCTTTCTAACTACGACAATACTTCCGCCATGAGGTCCACCAATGATTGTGTTGATAAATTTAATATTCCTGTTAAAACGAATATTCCCCGACCAATCGAATATTATATAACCACTTGCTTACTTTACAAAATTTGTAAATATTACCTACAACTATAACATTATATCAAATCCACATCATAATATTTAAAAATATATTTAGAGAAAATTATTCTTTATTCATAAACGTTGGGGTCTTACAACCTCCCCTTCTTATGAAATTTCATCCTCGAAATTAGGGTGTGTACCTGGTATGTCGAAGAGGTGAGGATACCTTGATTTCATCTCAGATTTTAACTCCCAGGTCATTTCCTCCACATCGTAGTTTCTCCACAAAACTTTTACTTGAGGTATAACTTTAGAGCGTAGAATATGATCATTCTTATCCAAGATTTTAACATGTAACTCTTCATACGTTAAATCTTCCTCTATCTCGTTTGGTTCTAATTCAATAATATGGTTCGGGTCTCTCATATATTTACATAACATAGATATGTGAAAAACGTTATGAACACGAGACATACTTGGCGGTAAGGCGAGTCTATAGGCCACAGTTCCTACTCGATCGAGGATTAAAGATGGGCCAATGAATCGAGAATTGAGCTTTCCTCTCTTTCCAAATCGTGTAACTCCTTTCCATAGAGCAACACGTAATAACACATGATCTCCAATATTGAATTCCACGTCCTTTCGATGAAGACCAGCATAACTCTTTTGTCGATCTTGTGAGGTTTTTATACGTTGTCGGATCGTTTGAATCTTTTCCATAGTCATACGTACCAAATTCGGTCCCAACAATCGAGAAAACTCATCAAAATATCATTTCAAATTTTTCCAAAATTTTTGAAGGTCCGGAAAAAGTACGAAACTGAAAAACATAATAACCCTTAAAAATCCCTTACGTCAAAAGAGAAATACTTCTGACTAGAATATCGGATGAAAAGCCGAAGGAAACTGGCACTGAATAGCAACTCTCAAAGTATCTAAATACTCACAAAAATACGCTCGACAATATAGAGAGAAAGAAAACTTATTTCTGGTGTGATTTTCAATTCTAACATAAACACCTATTTATAGAAAAATGCTAGAACACCAAAGGAGACTAAATTAATAAAATATTAATTTTTCTTTTCTTCAATTCTACGTACCAACCATTTGAATCAAAGCATGCTAGCCATCTTGGAATAAGAAAATAGCAGCCCACATGTTTTAAACAACAAAAGTGGGTCCGACCCAATTTTAATAAAAATCATTTTATTTTCCGAAACTTCAACAATTCATAGAAAATAGCCCGTTTATCAGAAAAATACAAATTTTATGTCCATTCCACATGAAATTGAATTCTCTACAACTTTGTAGCTTTAAGTTTTTTCAAATTCCAGACAAAAAATATCCGAAATCCACAAACGGATAATTTTCAACACCTTTTAAAATTCATAACAAATCATACGTTAATTTTTAACGGTTCAAAATATGTGGATATATACTCAACTTATATATGTATAACATATCCAAAAATCACAACTATCTAACGGTCGAATTAAAATTATAACTCACGCAATAGAGCTTTAAGAACACAGATTTGATCTTTTAATACCTCCAATCCGATAAATACTGATAAAACACCTCAACATTAATTCCTTCATTCATAACCACATAAATAAATCCATTATTTATATACACATCAAATAAATATTTTCTTATCATATAAATCAATAATTAATTATTCACAATAATATTACAGAATCACAATTATGACAACCAGGTCATTCCCAAGAAAGAGGGGGCTTTTCGATAAGGATTTCTCCTTACTGGCGCGCAATTAGGTGACCAAACCTCTCCTTGACAGAACTTTCTAGACATTGCCAATAATGCTATCTAATAATATTATTCAAATAATATGAATTATTGATATGATAATGGAAAATACTGTGCCGTGATAATTATTGAAATAACAATAATATAAAATATCAACGCAGCAATTATTGAATCAATAAAATAAAATATTGAACAATAATTACTGTAACAATTATTGAGTAGTGCCTTCATACGTAAGAATCAATAATTTCAAAAATACTGTGCAATATCGTGTGCTACTATGCAACCACGTGTATTACTATATTTTAACCACCAGGTATTCCAACAGTGTTAACGGTAACAATTATGCCGTTATTTATAAAAACTCAAACTTGTCATTTTCTTCATCCGACAATTATTCTGTTATGTGGCCCACAAATCGCTTTGCCGTCGTACGAATATTCCCCGACAACAAGAATATTCTACGACTAAACGAATATTCCCCAACAGAAATGAATATTTTATAACCACTTGCGTATTTTGAAAATTTTATATATATCACCCTTAACTTTAAACTTTTATCAATTTAACCATTTACTGAATAATAATTATAAGAAAAATTGAATACTTTTATTTCATAAAATTCGGGGTCTTACAATCTCCCCTCCTTATGAAATTTCGTCCTCGAAATTTACGTACCTGGTATTTCAAAGAGTTGAGAATACCTTGCTTTCTTTTCAGATTCCATTTTCCCTGTCATCATGATTTCTCCATTGCTCATCTCCTATATTTTAGATATCATTCTAGAATACATCTTCAAAACAAAGGTTAATTGACATATCACAATTTGTCAACTTAAGTAAGAAAATTCAGCTTAGGTAGGACACACACTAACGAAGGATATTACTCGCTCTCCCTTCCTAGTTCTAATCCGGGATCTTCGCGAGTTCATATCCCTAAGCTCGATACCAATCATGAACGCCCCAAAATAGGTTCATTCCATCCAACCTATTATGAGTCGCCAAATACATGGTACAGAAAACAACTATAATACTATTACTACAACAACACATATGCTGTGAGTTTTGATACAAATATATACCAACTGTGACTCATGTCCTAATCGTGGACAACACCTCACAGTGATACTTTACATAAAGGTACAGTCAATAATTGTTTTAAAAATTAAAATCTTTGGAAAATGCTAAAGGAAACCTTCGTACATAGGAGGCCATGAATCTAAGTTATGATAGATATCATATGTCCAGAGAATTATCCTTGGTTAATCCAATAGACGCCAAAGAAAAATGAGAAGATTACTATCATGTTCCTTCCAATAGTGAGTCTTCTCTTGACATATAACTATCTCTACCGTCTGCAATTGAACGTTATGTTTCAACCAAACTCCGAGATCATATAGGTAGTGCTCGTAGATATACTCAACAAGTGGATGTGCACAACCCTGTCTTATGATAACACGAGGTTGTATGTCATGAGACATCTTGTATGATAGTGACAAAACACCCTTCCAAAGTTGGGTTCGCCTCACCCTATTCAGTTCACCAAAATTAATTATCAAATGTCGTATACAATACGACACACTTATCTAAAGTTTTTAATAAAATTATTTTTATACTATTTAGGGAGAACCTCAACAGCTAAGACCACCATTCTATTTCCCTGTTACCCCCGCTCGACCCAGCTACACTCTTGTTACCTGAAAGAAATTGTGAAGCAAAAGGGTGAGCACAAATAGCCCAATAAAGAATATCATGACTAAAGATAATTAAATTATCAATAACCTTCGTCAGTAATAAATTAGAGATTTAGAACATATAGTAGATGATAAAACTTTTCAACCATAGTTGCAGCGGAACGAACAATCCATTAGAAGAGTCAAATAGACCATAAAGTCTATTATCTTCTCCATATTAAAAGTCTACCAACAATGTTTTATCCCTGTAACATCAATCAACAGTTCCTGTCCACAATCCTGTGAATAACTCATAGTCATAATTGTGATTCTAAATTCCCTTTCTCATCCAGGTCAAAGATAATTTTCATAACATGTCTTTACCTGAAACATCAAAGATCATGGTTATACCAAATCACAGTTCCTGTTTATAATCATACTAATAAATTCATCTTTGCACTACGGGCCAAAGATATTCATTAACAGTTCATCTTTGCACTACATGCCAAAGATATTCAGCAACAGGTCATCATTGCACTACGGGCCAAAGATATTCATCAATAATTCATCTTTGCACTACAGGCCAAAGATATTCATCAACAGTTCATCTTTGCACTACATGCCAAAGATATTCAGCAACAGGTCATCTTTGCACTACGGGCCAAAGATATTCATCAATAATTCATCTTTGCACTACAAGCCAAAGATATTAAAATCTCAAAGAAATACATAATCATTTATGAATTTATATAAACCATAATTATAACCATGTTGATTAATTCACCTTTGCACTTAAGCTAAAAATATTCAATTATAAATTCAATGTTCATGATCATACCAGTCAACAATTCATCTTTGCACTACTGGCCAAAGAGAACTCATAGTCACGATCACACCAATAATCTACCCATCTTTACACTTAAGTCAAAGAGAAATTTCATCATCAGAATTATAAAAATATTATATATGATAATAAAAATAATATGATCAACAACTGCATTTAATTTCAAGAGTAAGATTCATAAATCAATGATTTCATAACACCTTAATCCAAATATTATAAATCACATAATAATCTCATAATATAATATTATTAATATTATCACAATATTTTAATCATTTCTTAAACTTATAACAATTTATTTTAATTGTTTACACTTTACTAATTAATGTATTTAATCATCCTAAAATGCCAAACTCATAAAATTTCATCACCAATAACCAAAAACCTCATCAAAAATCTGCATATACCTTATATAGAATTTCCAAGCCATAAAACCTTATTTTTCAATTTTCTTACTTCACATAACATATTTAATTCATTTACTCATAACTAGTTCATTTTCATGAAAAATACCAAATCAGTCCAAAAAATATTTCTTTTCTGGGATTTAGCAGAATATAGTCCCATATTAAACATATATTTTTCTCAGAATTTTTAAAATTCACTTACTATTTTTCATATGGCCAAAACTGCCGAATATTGAGACATTTATCATAAATTGTACTTTTATCCAAAAATTCTAAAATTTACAGGGTATACTGATATTATATAGATGTACTCCCAATAAAAATTTCATCAATTTTGGAGTTAACCACAATGAGTTATAAGGGTTTACTTTTAAAATAGTCTTTTCCAATAAAATTCATAACTCCTAATCTATACATCCAAAAATCACCATTTTTGGACACAATCGAGAAAACTCATTAAAATAATATTTCAAATTTTTCCAAAATTTTTAAATGTCCGGAAAAAGTTCGAAACTGAAAAACATAATAACCCTTAAAAATCTCTTACGTCAAAAGAGTAGTACTTCTGACTAGAATATCGGATGAAAAGCCGAAGGAAACTGACACTGAATAGCAACTCTCAAAGTATCTAAATACCCACAAAAATACACTCAACAATATAGAGAGAAAGAAAACTTATTTCTGGTGTGATTTTCAATTCTAACATAAACACCTATTTATAGAAAAATGCTAGAACACCAAAGGAGACTAAATTGATAAAATATTAATTTTTCTTTTCTTCAATTCTACGTACCAACCATTTGAATCAAAGCATGCCAGCTATCTTGGAATAAGAAAATAGCAGCCCACATGTTTTAAACAACAAAAGTGGGTCCCACCCAATTTTAATAAAAATTATTTTATTTTCCAAAACTTCAACAATTCATAGAAAATAGCCCGTTTATCAGAAAAACGCAAATTTTATGTCCATTCTACACGAAATCGAATTCTCTACAACTTTGTAGCTTTAAGTTTTTCCAAATTCCAAACAAAAAATATCCGAAATCCACAAACGGACAATATTCAACACCTTTTAAAATTCATAACAAATCATATGTTAATTTTTAACGGTTCAAAATTTGTGGATATATACTCAACTTATATATGTATAACATATCCAAAAATAACAACGATCCAACGGTCGAATTAAAATTATAACTCACGCAATAGAGTTTTAAGAACACCGATTTGATCTTTTAATACCTCCAATCCGATAAATACTGATAAAACACCTCAACATTAATTTCTTCATTCATAACCACATAAATAAATCCATTATTTATATACACATCAAATAAATATTTCCTTATCATATAAATCAATAATTAATTATTCACAATAATATTACAGAATCACAATTATGACAACCAGGTCATTCCCAAGAAAGAGGGGGCTTTCCGATAAGAATTTTCTCTTTACTGGCGCGCAATTAGGTGACCAAACCTCTCCTTGACAGAACTTTCTAGACATTGCCAATAATGCTATCTAATAATATTATTCAAATAATATGAATTATTGATATGATAATGGAAAATACTGTGCCGTGATAATTATTGAAATAACAATAATATAAAATATCAACACAGCAATTATTAAATCAATAAAATAAAATATTGAACAATAATTACTGTAACAATTATTGAGTAGTGCCTTCATATATAAGAATCAATAATTTCAAAAATACTGTGCAATATCGTGTGCTACTGTGCAACCACGAGTATTACTGTATTTTAACCACCAGGTATTCCAATAGTGTTAACGGTAACAATTACACCGTTATTTATAAAAACTTAAACTTTTCATTTTCTTAATACGACAGTTATTCTGTTATGGGGCCCACAAATGGCTGCGCCGTCGTACGAATATTCCCCGACAACAAGAATATTCTACGACCAAACGAATATTCCCCAACAGAAATGAATATTTTATAACCACTTTCGTATTTTGAAAATTTTATATATATCACCCTTAACTTTAAACTTTTATCAATTTAACCATTTACTGAATAATAATTATAAGAAAAATTGAATACTTTTATTTCATAAAATTCGGGGTCTTACAATCTCCCCTCCTTATGAAATTTCGTCCTCGAAATTTACGTACCTGGTATTTCAAAGAGTTGAGAATACCTTGCTTTCTTTTCAGATTCCATTTTTCCTGTCATCATGATTTCTCCATTTCTCATCTCCTGTATTTCAGATATCATTCTAGAATACATCTTCAAAACAAAGGTTAATTGACATATCACAATTTGTCAACTTAAGAAAGAAAATTCAGCTTAGGTAGGACACACACTAACGAAGGATATTACTCGTCTCTCCCTTCCTAGTTCTAATCCCGGATCTCCGCCAGAGTTCATATCCCTAAGCTCTTATACCAACTGTAACGCCCCCAAAATAGGTTCATTCCATCCAACCTATTATGAGTCGCCAAATACATGGTACAGAAAACAACTATAATACTATTACTACAACAACACATATGCTGTGAGTTTTGATACAAATATATACCAACTGTGACTCATGTCCTAATCGTGGACAACACCTCACAGTGATACCTTACATAAAGGTGTAGTCAATAACTGTTTTAAAAATTAAAATCTTTGGGAAATGCTCAAGGAAACCTTCGTATATAGGAGGCCATGAATCTAAGTTATGATAGATATCATATGTCCAGAGAATTATCCTTGGTTGATCCAACAGACCCCAAAGAAAAATGAAAAGATTACTATCATGTTCATTCCAATGGTGAGTCTTCTCTTGACATATAACTATCTCCATCGTCTGCAATTGAACGCTATGTTAAAACCAAACTCCGAGATCATATAGGTAGTGCTCGTAGATATACTCAACAAGTGGATGTGCACAACCCTGTCTTATGATAACACGAGGTTGTATGTCATGAGACATCTTGTATGATAGTGACAAAACACCCTTCCAAAGTTGGATTCGCCTCACCCTATTCAGTTCACCAAAATTAATTATCAAATGTCGTATACAATACGACACACTTATCTAAAGTTTTCAATAAAATTATTTTCATACTATTTAGGGAGAACCTCAACAGCTATAGACCATCGTTCTATTTCCCTGTTACCCCCGCTCGACCCAGCTACACTCTTGTTACCTGAAAGGAATTATGAAGCAAAAGGATGAGCACAAATAGCCCAGTAAAGAATATCATGACTAAAGATAATTAAATTATTAATAACCTTCGTCAGTAATAAATCAGAGATTTAGAACATATGGTAGATGATAAAACTTTTCAACCATAGTTGCAGCGGAACGAATAATCCATTAGAAGAGTCAAATAAACCATAAAGTCTATTATCTTCTCCATGTTAAAAGTCTACCAACAATGTTTTATCCCTGTAACATCAATCAACAGTTCCTGTCCACAATCCTGTGAATAACTCATAGTCATAATTGTGATTCTAAATTCCCTTTCTCATCTAGGTCAAAGATAATTTTCATAACATGTCTTTACCTGAAACATCAAAGATCATGGTTATACCAAATCACAGTTCCTGTTTATAATCATACTAATAAATTCATCTTTGTACTACGGGCCAAATATATTCATTAACAGTTCATCTTTGCACTACATGCCAAAGATATTCAGCAACAGGTCATCTTTGCACTACGGGCCAAAGATATTCATCAATAATTCATCTTTGCACTACAGGCCAAAGATATTCATTAACAGTTCATCTTTGCACTACATGCCAAAAATATTCAGCAACAGGTCATCTTTGCACTATGGGCCAAAGATATTCATCAATAATTCATCTTTGCACTACAGGCCAAAGATATTAATATCTCAAAAAAATACATAATCATTTTAGAATTTATATAAACCATAATTATAACCATGTTGATTAATTCACCTTTGCACTTAAGCTAAAAATATTCAATTGTAAATTCAATGTTCATGATCATACCAGTCAACAATTCATCTTTGCACTACTAGCCAAAGAGAACTCATAGTCACGATCACACCAATAATCTACCCATCTTTACACTTAAGTCAAAGAGAAATTTCATCACCAGGATTATAAAAATGTTATATATGATAATAAAAATAATATGATCAACAACTGCATTTAATTTCAAGAGTAAGATTCATAAATCAATGATTTCATAACACCTTAATCCAAATATTATAAATCACTTAATAATCTCATAATATAATATTATTAATATTATCACAATATTTTAATCATTTCTTAAACTTATAAACAATTTATTTTAATTGTTTACACTTTACTAATTAATGCATTTAATCATCCTAAAATGTCAAACTCATAAAATTTCATCACCAATAACCAAAACCCTCATAAAAAATCTGCATATACCTTATATAGGATTCCCAAGCCATAAAACCTTATTTTTCAATTTTCTTACTTCACATAACATATTTAATTCATTTACTCATAACTAGTTTATTTTCATGAAAAATACCAAATCAGTCCAAAAAATATTTCTTTTCTGGGATTTGGCATAATATAGTCCCATATGGAACATATATTTTTCTCAGAATTTTTAAAATTCACTTACTATTTTTCATATGGCCAAAACTGCCGAATATTTAGACATTTATCATAAATTGTACTTTTATCCAAAAATTCTGAAATTTACAGAGTATACTGATATTATATAGATGTACTCCCAATAAAAATTTCATCAATTTTGGAGTTAACCACAATGAGTTATAAGGGTTTACTTTTAAAATAGTCTTTTCCAATAAAATTCATAACTCCTAATCTATACATCCAAAAAATCACCATTTTTGGACACACTTGAGAAAACTCATCAAAATATCATTTCAAATTTTTCCAAAATTTTTGAAGTTCCGGAAAAAGTACGAAACTGAAAAACATAATAACCCTTAAAAATCCCTTACGTTAAAACAGCAGTACTTCTGACTAGAATATCAGATGAAAAGCTGAAGGAAACTGACACTGAATAGCAACTCTCAAAGTATCTAAATACTCATAAAAATACGCTCAACAATATAGAGAGAAAGAAAACTTATTTCTGGTGTGATTTTCAATTCTAACATAAACACCTATTTATAGAAAAATGCTAGAACACCAAAGGAGACTAAATTAATAAAATATTAATTTTTTTTTTCTTCAATTCTACGTACCAACCATTTGAATCAAAGCATGCCAGCCATCTTGGAATAAGAAAATAGCAGCCCACATGTTTTAAACAACAAAAGTGGGTCCCACCCAATTTTAATAAAAATTATTTTATTTTCCAAAACTTCAACAATTCATAGAAAATAGCCCGTTAATTAGAAAAATACAAATTTTATGTCCATCCCACATGAAATCGAATTCTCTACAACTTTGTAGCTTTAAGTTTTTCCAAATTCCAGACAAAAAATATCCGAAATCCACAAACGGACAATATTCAACACCTTTTAAAATTCATAACAAATCATATATTAATTTTTAACGGTTCAAAATATGTGGATATATACTCAACTTATATATGTATAACATATCCAAAAATAACAACGATCCAACGGTCGAATTAAAATTATAACTCACGCAATAGAGTTTTAAGAACACCGATTTGATCTTTTAATACCTCCAATCCGATAAATACTGATAAAACACCTCAAAATTAATTCCTTCATTCATAACCACATAAATAAATCCATTATTTATATCCACATCAAATAAATATTTTCTTATCATATAAATCAATAATTAATTATTCACAATAATATTACAGAATCACAATTATGACAACCAGGTCATTCCCAAGAAAGAGGGGGCTTTCCGATAAGGATTTCTACTTACTGGCGCGCAATTAGGTGACCAAACCTCTCCTTGACAGAACTTTCTAGACATTGCCAATAATGCTATCTAATAATATTATTCAAATAATATGAATTATTGATATGATAATGGAAAATACTATGCCGTGATAATTATTGAAATAACAATAATATAAAATATCAACGCAGCAATTATTGAATCAATAAAATAAAATATTAAACAATAATTACTGTAACAATTATTGAGTAGTGCCTTCATACGTAAGAATCAATAATTCCAAAAATACTGTGCAATATTGTGTGCTATTGTGCAACCACGCGTATTACTGTATTTTAACCACCAGGTATTCCAATAGTGTTAACGATAACAATTACGTCGTTATTTATAAAAACTCAAACGTGTCATTTTCTTCATCCGAGCGCTTATTCATTATGGGGCCCACAAATGGTCTACTATTGCATTTAATATTCCCCGACAACAAGAATATTCTACGACCAAATGAATATTCCCCAACATAAATGAGTATTTTATAATCACTTGCGTATTTTGAAAATTTTATATATATCACCCTTAACTTTAAACTTTTATCAATTTAACCATTTACTGAATAATAATTATAAGAAAAATTGAATACTTTTATTTCATAAAATTCGGGGTCCTACACTATGGATACTGGCATACCATTCAATCTTACAATCTCGTTTATGTACATACTAGCAAGACGTTCAAGTATAAAAGTTTCTCGTATCGATAAGAAATGAGCAGACTTGGTCAATCTATCAACAATGACCTAAATCGCATCTATGCCTTGAGAAACCTTGGGAAGACCAAGAATTGAAATCCATGGTAATGTGCTCCCACTTCCATTCTGGAATTTCAAGTGGTTGCAATGGACCTTTTGGCACTTGATGCTCACTTCCGACTCGTTGAAAAGTTAGACACCTTGAGATAAACCCCGCTATCTCTCTCTTCATATTGCTCCACCAAAATGTATGTCGAAGATCACGCTACATTTTGGTACTCCCAGGATGGATTGCAAACGGTGTGTTGTGCGCCTCCATCATGATTTTATACTTCAAGTCAGAATCGTCAGGAACACAAAGTCTGGAGTTGACTCGAAGTAGTCCTTCTTCATTGATTCTTGCTTCCGAAATAACACCTTTTTGTGCTTTCTTTATCGATTAAAGTCGGTTCCACTCGTATATTCGCCATCATCACATGGGTCCCTGGAGTCTTTAACTCTATTTTCATCCTTTCCAAGTCATACAAAATGGGTCTTTGCGTTGACAATATTACACTCGTACCCGCATATGATCTTCTACTCAATGTGTCAGCTACTACGTTCGCTTTTCCAGGATGGTATTAGATGGTATGATCATAATCTTTCAATAACTCAAGCCATCGTCATTGCCGCATGTTGAGTTCCTTTTGAGTGAAGAAATATTTGAGGCTTTTATGATCCGTATAGATTTCCACCTTCTCTCCATACAGGTAATGCCTCCAAATCTTAAGCGCAAAAACGACTGCTGCCAACTCTAGATTATGAGTAGGATAATTCCTCTCATATTATTTGAGTTGTCGAGAGGCATAGGCTATGACTTTCCCATGTTACATGAGAACACATCCTAACCCTTTGCTCAAGCATCACTCAGAGATGAAAATCTCTCCGAGCCGATGGTATTGTCGAACAGTCTTTGAAATGAGTCTCCTCTTGAGTTCTTGAAAACTCTTTTCACATTCCTCGCTCCAATAGAATTTTGTATCTTTTCGAGTCACCGAGTTAATGGAGTAGCGATTCGAAAACCCTTCTATGAATCTCTGATAATAACCAAATAAGCCGAAAGCTACGTGCTTGATCACATTGACTTAGGTTGCTCCCAGCTTTGAATTGCTTCAATCTTTGCCGGGTCAACAGATATTCCATGATTTGATATCACGTGCCCAAGGAATGCAACTTCCTCAAGCCAGAACTCGCATTTCTTTAACTTGGCCTAAAGCTTATTTTTACGAAGCTTTTGGAGTATCAGCCTCAAGTGTTGCTCATGGTCTTCACGGGTTTTGGAGTATATGAGGATGTCATCAATAAAGACGACCACAAAGTGATCCAAATATTCCTTGAATACTCGGTTCATCATATCCATGAAGGCAACAGGAGCATTAGTTAATCCAAAAGACATGACTAGGAATTCATAATGCCTGTACCAAGTTCTGAAAGCAGTCTTTGGAATGTCATCAGTTTTAATCTTCAACTGATGATATCTAGAACGAAGATCAATCTTTGAAAAGAATTTGGCGCCTTGCAACTGGTCAAATAGGTCATCAATACGTGGCAATGGGTACCTATTTTTGATGGTGACATGATTCAACTCCCGATAATCAATACAAAGTCGCATACTCCCATCTTTCTTCTTCACGAATAGAACAGGAGCACCCCAAGGAGAAGTAATAGGATGAATGAAATCGATGTCTAACAATTCCTACAGCTGGGTTTTTAACTCCTGAAGTTCAATAGGAGCCATTCGATATGGGGCTTTGGAAATGGGTTTTGTACCAGATTCAAGGTCGATACAAAATTTAATTTCACGCTCTGGGGGTAGGCCAAGAAGTTCTTCAGGGAATACGTCAGGAAATTTATTAACAATAGAAATATCATTCAAATCTGACGTATCTTTATTTAAATCCATGACATGGGCTAAGAAAGCTTGACATCCGTTTTTCAATAAATGAATAGCTTTATGACTTGATATGACAGTGATTGATTTTAGTGGTTTGGTTGCTTAAATTCACATAATAGGTTAGGAATATGAAAGCTAACAACCTTACGAAAATAATCAATTTTAGCATGATGAGTAGTTAACCAATCAAGCCCTAAAATTACATCAAATGCAAGTATTTTAGTCAAAGTCTAATTTTCCGGAGTCAAATTTAAACATTGAGCGCAAGTAGGAGAAATAAAGGAATGGGTAGAACCGGTATCAAATAAAGTATATACTTCGCTAGAGTTTATGATTAGCTTACCCGTGATCACCTCGTTTGGATTCCTCGCTTTTTGGGAGGTTACGACAAACGCTCTCCCTTGAACTACCGGTTTTGTCGTGTTTGGGACACCCTTTGATGCCTCCATCCCAGCTGGACTTGACTTTGGTGCACGACAAAATCGGGCTAGGTGACCTTCTATTCCACAATTATAACACGCTTTGGATTGCATCGTGCAGTTTGGACTTATGTGTCCTTCTCCTCCACATTTGTAACATACGACCGGTGGTCGTTCTCCTTCCTTAACAACAGGTGTTGGTGCTGACGTCTTTCCATCCTTGTTGAATCTCCTCTTCTTAAAATGTCCACTCTTATTGTCGTGGCCATGATTACCACCGAAGTGATTATCATTCCTGGCATGTTGATTCCCTCCACGTTTGTTGTTACCTCTTCGATGACTGCTACCACTGGTATTATCAACTTGTAGGTTGCTCTCTCTTGGTTGGGTTAACTCATTATCGCGCTCCAATAACTGAGCCCTATTCACAACATCTGAATACAAAAATAGTTTGTGAGAAATTAGGTATTGACGTATCTCGGGTTTTAAATCTCTTAGAAACATCCGCGTCATTGTCTCCTCATTATCAACCAAGTGGGACGCAAATCGAGACAACTCGGCAAACTTAGCTTTGTACTGCGCCACGGTCATATTGTTTTGTTCAAGCTTGATGAACTCTACCTCCTTCATGTGACGAATACTTTCAGGAAAGTACTTTTCATTGAACAGCTCTTGTAACTTCTCCCAAGACATTTTGAGTGCGACAGGTTGAGTACGCTTTACAGATTCCCACCAGTAATTTGCCTCTGCTCGCAACATGAAGGTGGCAAAGGGAACCTTTTGCTCCTAGGAACATCCCAAGACATTAAATATCTTGTTGATCTGCTTTATCCATGTCTCCGCTTTAAGTGGTTTTGGCTCTCCAAAAAACTCCGGTGGTCCCAGCTCCTTGAACTGCTTAGCGGTGACCGTCCGAGAGTTGTCAGTGTTTCCACCTGCATTTTGGACAGGAGCCACTTTCGCCTGATGTTTCATGAATTTCATAAAGCCTCTGAACATCCCATCGTTCACCATTTCATCGGTGTTATTGTTTACATGAGGATTATTGTCTTCCTGTTGCACATTATCCTGGGCATTAATCTGTGGTGACTCAACGGTCTCATGTGCTTCATTGTTTATCTTAACATTTTCAAATACAGCTACAAAATAAGGGTTAATTAACATATCACATATTATCCCTATACTCTAACCGACCAATTAAATACCAAATAAACTTAGGTAGGTCATACTAGCGAAGAAATTCCACGTTTCTCCCCTCCTAGTTCTTGTCTCATATCTCAGTCAGGGATCATATCCCTAAGCTTTGATACCAACTGTGATGCCCCCAAAATAGGTATACATCACCTATCTTGAGTCGCCAAATATATAGTACAAAATTCAAATACAACTTAATTATACAACAGTCGTGTAAAATACGACAAAACATAATCTAAGAGTTTTAATAAGAATATTGTCATCTAGACAATATCCACACTCAATGGAGTCCTCATTACATTTATTATCACACTATTTAACAGAATAGTGAGGACTACTAATGCTATCATCTGGACCATCACTCCATTCCCCGACTAGTCCCGGCTACGTTCTCATTTCCTGAAGAGAACAATGAAAGAAAGGGTGAGCTCAACTAGCCCAGTAAGAAATATTATGACTAAGATAATGCAGAATAAATTATCATTAGTCTTCAACAATGTTAAACCGATAAAATACAATAGACATCAAGTTTAATCTGCAGCTTTAATAAGCAATCCATTAGAAGAGTCAAGTAGAGCATGATATCTACTATCTTTTATGATTTAAAATATTTTCATCAATTTTTATCGCTGAGACTCAACTTAATAAATAAACCACATCATCGAGTCATCCCTGCACTACGGGCCAAGGATTTTCATTAAATCATCAATGGTCATGACTATACCGAATAATCCCTGGTCATAATCATACCAAAAACTATCCATCAATGAACTACAAGCTACTGAGGACTTTTACCACATCATTTATAACATTACAGGTCATGATTAAACCAAATAATCCCTGGTCATAATCATACCAAGTCCATCTATGCACGTAAGCCAAAGATGACTTTCATCACAATATAAGCATGAGGATGATGACAATGGCATAATAATTCAATAAAACAAGTTCAAGAATAAATTTTAAAGATTTATAAGTTAATTTATCTTGAAATCAATTACGTCCAAATTGTCAACATGATACGGCTTTGTGGAGTAAAATTCAAGAATGCTCAGAAGAATATTTCCATAAAAAGATACCAGATGAAGCGCAAATATCCAGGATATTCTACGAATTTCATGGAGTATATAAGCCAAAACTTTAACCAAATGAGTATCATAGAATATATGAAACTACAAATAGATTTTCACTCGCCATGTGGTAATCCACGTAGACAGATCATTTCCATAATTTAATAAGGAATGAATACGAAGGATCATTCACCATGCATGTGATAATCCACATAGACAGGTTATTCCAACATAATAATAAAGAATGGAACCAGGTCATGCGTAATCCGCATAGACACGATATTCCAAGAGAATAATAAAGAATGGAATAACAGAAGAATTCACCATGCATGCGATAGACCGCACAAACAGGTTTTTCCAACAGAATAATAAAGAATGGAACCAGGTCTAGCGTAATCCGCACAGATAAGATATTCCAATAGAATAATAAAGAATGGAACCAGGTCTAGCGTAATCCACACGCATGTGATATTCCAAATGTAATAATAAAGAATGGAATAATGAAGAATTTCACCATGTATGCGGTACTTAGATAGATGAAGTTATTCCAACATAATAATAAAGAATGGAATAATGTAAGAATTTCACCATGTATGCGGTATTGTGATAGATAGGTTATTCCAACATAATAATAAAGAATGGAATAATAGAAGAATTTCACCATGTATGCGGTACTTGACATGATAAAGTTATTCCAACATAATAATAAAGAATGGAATAGCGTAAGCTCTCTTCATAATTACGAAAGAAATAATACCCCTTACCTTAGAAAGAAACTGGATACTGGAGTAGAGAGGTAGCAAACTTCTCTTCTTCTTTCTCTCTATAATTTCTCTCTATAATAATTGCTCTTTAGCTTTAGTGAATTGGTGAGAAATGAAGGAAGAATGAGCTTCTATTTATAGGAAAATATAGTTTCGATAATTGCACGTTTTGGGGCTCAAAATATTACAGTACAATACCTTCAACTTTTCTTTCATTTTTAATTTAGTCCTACAAGTATTATAAAACTTGCACCAACTCCCCTAATAGTACAAGAATGTGAATCAATAGTACACACATGTGAACAAATAGTTATAATTATGTGAATTAATAGCAATTAATTGTTCATTTATCCGGTGAATTACCCGACTGGTCAGTATAACTTCCAGACATCAATTAATATCGAAATAAATGTTGATTTCCACTAACACTAATAATTCCAACATAATGGAACTATCAATTTCATCTTTAATCAACACGAACTTATTCATCATTAATATTATAACTCACAATATTTAACAACCAGGTCGTTCCCAGGAAAGAGGGGGCTTTTCGATAAGGATTTCTCCTTATTGGCGCACAATTAGATGACCAAACCTCTCCTTGACAGAACTTCTAGACATTGTAAATATTGCAATTTAATAATATTGTTAGTTCCCGGAGGCATAATCGTTATCTAGAAGGGGGGTTGAATAGATATTAAAAACTTTTCTTTGTTTAAAGACTGTTTTGATAAAGCTTTTAAGCACATCGGAATTATTGTTTCTTTGAAATCCCTTTTAAATAGCAAGTTAAAGAGAGAAAGGCAGTTATAGCAGTTATAAATAGACACAGTTGTTTTTAAGTGGTTCGGAGCACTCAAAGCTCCTAGCCCACTCTTCTACTCCTTGAGTAGGAAATCCACTAAGGATGTCTTTTACACTTTCTGAATCTCACAGATTCCTTCTAGACCAAATAGCCTGAATACACTTCTAAGTTCACTCTTGAACTCTTCAAGTCCAGCAGACTTGGCTCTTCACAGTTCACTTAGAACTCTTCAAGTCCTTTTGACTTGGAACTTCTTACTTTAATAGATTGATAGTTGTTGCATTGCGATTGAGGCTACTCAGTTGCAGTTAAGCATTTGTTCGAAAGAACTGAGTAGCTGAGCAAGCTTCCTCTTTTTCTCAGATCGTAGAGTTTAGCGTTGAGTGTTCTTGTGTGTTTTGTTCAGTACTTGATTACTTCTCTCATATGTATGTATTCCGTATATATGTGATCTTTGAAATCTATCCGTTGAAGTCATCTGATGAAGCATTAAATGCATTTGACATTTCTGAGCTTTGATGGAGACATTTCTGCACATCTTCTGAATTGCATTACGCCCACCGACACGGCGCAGATCGCTTTCTCACCTAACACCTGAAAAGGTGTTTTCCTCCCTTGATGGGTCCTTTTCTTATTTTCCTGAACATGTTCCTTTTGATGAATACTAAGGATATCTTTTATACCGTTGGGACTAGTGAGCGCTTCAACGTTTGAAACTCATTCCTCATTTGTTTGAATTTATCTCCAAACAGAAGATAGAGCTCGATGCTTCTGACACAAGAGAGATGAGACTCTACGATCCATGTCGTGGTGTCTTGTCATATTTGTGCTTGGTCTGAATGCTACGATTGCTTTCAAGAATTTGCACACTACGATCTTTGAATACTACATTCTTTGCTTGCTCGTCTTGCCGACTCTACATTTCCGAAAGCACACTATGATCTCTGAGTTGGCTTTGGCAAACGTCTGGACCACTCTACGATTTCTAGAGAGGCCCTTCAAGGCAGATACACTACGATCATCTCAGTACCACGATCTTGCCTTAGCTTCTGCATTCATTTGATCAGTTAGATAGACTACGATTCTCTTCAAGGCCTATCTATTTTTTTTAGCCATAGATCAACCTAATATATTTCATCTCTTTATCTATATAAGTGAAAATTAAAGACGAAGATCGACCTAACAATTTTGATCTATCACTAAGTCCTTGTACATATATTCCTTGAAGGACTTTACACATAATCATGAGCATTTTCATTAAACATCAAATCACAATAAGCGTTCTTCCAACAATCTCCCCCTATTTGATGTTGACATAACCAAGGAGATTTGTTGTCATGATTATTAAATTTTATATGCAGTTGCAGTAAAGTAAACATGAGTTAGTATTTCAGTGAGTAGCTGAAATTTCTTGAGAATAAGCATGAATTTATTGATGTTGTGGAGACAGATTTTACATTTAAGAACAATACAACTTAAAATTTTACTTATCTCTATTTCTTTGGCCTTTTGCTTCTTGGAGGATTTGCATATTCCTCAGCTCTCCTTTTTCTGCTTGCTTCATCTCTTCTGGCCAAATCTTCTAGCTCACTTGGGCTTAGTCTGGGATTGTGATCATGCCTATTCATGAATTCAAGATCTCCAATTGGCATTCGTAGGCCTGTTGTTGTCACCTCATGAGAGCTGGTGGCTTGTCCTAGACTCCTTAAAGGTTAAGCCATTAAAACTTCCTGCTGATCAGATCGTTGAGTCTGATGGCTGGATCATGGAGTCTGCTGGTGGATTTGCCTTGCAGGAGGATTCCTTGAGGATTGAGGTTGGAATTGACCTCTGCCTTTGCCTTTGCCTCCCTGATCTCCTCCTTTACCTTTATTCTCCCCTTTATGTCAAAGATCAAGGGTTCAATGTCATCTAAAAGATGATTCACCCTTGAACAAGCTCGTTGAGTTGACTCTTGGTCTGAGCAATGTCCTCTCTATTTTCTTCGATCAGAGCTTCAGACCTAGCTTCCCGTTGCTGAAGGATGGATAGAATGTTGTCTGTTTGCTGGCCATTGCTGACATAGAACTGTTGAAATTCTTTGACAGCAGTCTATAGATTGAGGAATTTTTCAATCATGTGTTGATGTTGAGTCTCTTGGTTGGCCTGTAGGATTAGGATAGCTTCTTTGTGGTTCTTGGCTGCCTGAAAGTAAATATCATCCCTATCTTTTATGCTCTGAAAAATTTCTTTGAGGATCTCTTTGAGTGTTTTAGAGAGCTCAGAGCTTAGAGAGCTTGGGAAATTGTTTGCAGCATTGATCATGGATGCTAATCTCAGCTGAATGAGAGCAATGTGATCCTCAATACTTTCATCAAGTTCCTTGACCACTTTCTTAGATATTTCTGATAAATCAGTTTTGGTGGGCGCCTCGATGCAATTTCGGCGAAAGGTGGAAAATTTTGAGAAGGGAGGAGGTTTGCTTTTGAATTTATCTTGCAATGAGGAGAGGGCAAGATCAAGAGTGAAACATTCATTTCTAGAGGAAGAGGGAATATCTAATGGAGGGGCTTGGGTTTAGATGTTGAAGCTTGGTGACTCTACGATTTGAAGTGGATACTCTACCGAGGGGCTAAAGTCAGTGATCATAGAGTTGGTAGGCTGTGGGAGCATTAGGGAGTCGATCTTATTTGGTTCCTCAGTTATAGAATTTTGGGATTCTGTAACTGGAAATTGATTCGGTGGATGAAGAATCACTTCCAACCATTGTGGGAATTCATAAAATTAATTAAATGAGGATGATGGCAAGTGATTAACTATGAAGAGAGTTGGGATAGATAGTACCTCAAGTTTGTTCTTTGAGGAAGAACTGTTGGTGAGAAGCTTCTTGGCAAAATTGAATCTCCCTGGGAATCCATTGGCTAGTATTGAGATAGCCGGATACTCTTTGAAACTCCAGAACATGTGATCCCAAGAGTTCAGAATTTGAGCTCGGTGGAAAGGCATCATAGGAAGATATGCAAATAATTGCTCATAGTTGGCTCTTCTGTGCCCATCAATGCCCACGGCTATGATCTCGACCTCGTCGTCTTCCTCCGCTTCTCTATTCTCATTTGAGGATTCCATTATATCAATGGCGTTCTTGTACTGGTTCTCCTTCTTTGTCTGCAGAAACCTCTTCTTCTGTCATGGGGATATTATGAGCCTCCCCCTCAGTGTGATCATCCACTTGGTCGATTAGCAGCTCCCCCTCAGTTGGATCACTTTCTATCATCTCCCCCTCAATAGGTGTATCTTCTATCATCAGATCCTCAGGTATCTCCCCCTCAGTTAGAGTTTTGACTGCTTGGCTTTCATTTCTTTGGTCCTTTTCAAAGAGAAATTCCTTTTCTTCCTTCTTTAGTGCTTTCTCATTGACAAGAATATATTTCTTAACTAGTTTTCTTCTTGGCTTTTTAGGCTGAGCCACAGCCTCAGGACTTTCTTCTGTTTTATACTTCTGATTAGCCAAAATGTTTATTGCAACTACTTCCTTATTTGGTCTAGTCTCTACGATCGGCAGAAACTCTACGATCGAAGAGATTGATGGCCTTTTGGTCTTGTGGCTGATTTTATTCTTTTTCAGCAGCTGAGATATGGTTGCTTTATCTTCTTCTGCCTCAGCCCACTGTTGCTTCCTTCTTAGGATAGGTAGAGTCTCAATGTCTGAGGACTCTATGGGCTTATTGGTAGTGGATCCTTGAGGTTCTTCTATAGTTCTGGTTTTCAGCTTCCTTTTCCCTTTGCTTTTTCTGTTTAAAACAATGGGTTCTTCCTGGTTATCTTCTTCTTCTTCTTCTTCTTCTTCTTCTTCTTCTTCTTCTTTGACAACTGACGTATTCCCTGGCACTCCTGATTCCTTTATTTCACCAGTTCTTCCACTGGATTCAGACATCATCTTCACATTTTCAGTTGGATTCCTTTTCCAGTTTTCAAATAATTGATGGGTCATTCATTGATTTGGATTGATGGCTTCTCCTTCATCATCCTCGATTAAGTCACCAAGAGCAGCCTGTAGGATAATGCTTATAAATCGTCCGTAGAGCATCTTCTATGAGCTCTTTGTTTTCTTTGGGCTGATCAACCACTTCCCAATCCATTCAAGTAACAGAGCCCCATAGTTAAGTTGTATTTTATAACATATGGAAGTCATGAGTTTGAGTTGTACCTCATTCACAGAGCCATGACCTGAGCTCTTATAACATATACATTTTCCAACTATATCAGCTAGAAACTCATACCTCTGTGGAAACTCCTTCTTTTTGTATCCTTTGACAGAGGGTGATTTCTTGTGATGCATCTTCTTGAGACCTTTATAGAAGTCTATGCCATCTAAGGATGGATACCCTTCAGATTTGAGGCCTAGGGCTAAATTGATGTCCTCAGCCTTTAGTCTGATTTGGACGTTCCTGACTTTCGCAGTGATGGTGTTGTTTTCAAATACTCCGTTATTGTAGAATTCTTTTACCAGCTTTGGGTAGATCAATGTGTCCATACCTAGGGCTTCTTTAAGGCCTGCCTTCTTTAGTAGCGACAACGTCTTGTGAAATTAAAGTTTAGCTGATTTAAACTCGTCAAAATAGAGTCTGTAGCCAGAGATAACACTGGAAGCTGCCATTGATTTCTTTGCAGGAAGTGAGACTGACTGAGCTTGCTACTGATTTAGGGTTTCTGCTTGAGAGAGGAAGAGAGAGATGATCTTTTGAACTTTATATTTTAAAAAGACGATTTTAATTTGTACTTGTAATTTCCCTCTCTCTATGTTGCTTAGTGGGACATGTGTCGAATTTTGCTTGGCTCTACGAATTTTGACAGAGAAGGATTGTAATGAATTGCCCTTAACTCGTTCTGAGCTAATGTATTCTTCAGTGAGACTACGATCGTTGAGATGGTACTTGAAGTCGTCGAGTCTATTCTACCATCATTGAGTCTGTGTAGCAGTCGTTGTGTCTGAGCTATAAACGTAGAGTCTGAACTGCGATCATGGAGTCTGACTAGCAATCGTAGAGTCTGATCAAGTCCTTGTGATGAACTTTTTGACTTAGCATTCTTCTTAGATTAAGGTAGCTCAGGAAGGGCCAACCTCATTGATTGGATCAAGGGTCAGGTTTGTCCCTGAGGTGCTTATCAGAGAGATTACTTTGATTTATGCTGTCGTTGAGTCTGCACTACGTTCGTTGAGTTTTATGACACTTTGGCTCTATAATCGTGGACTTCCTTTGATCATGTCTTTGATTTTGAACATAGCCCTTAAATCTGTATGGTTAGCATAAACTAAAGCACAATTTTTCATGTTTGCAAGTTAAGCATGCCTAGCTCACTTATCAATTTGTTGAATTTGGATTCATCTAGTGGCTTTGTAAAAACATCAGCAAGTTGATTTTTAGTAGGGATATATTGTAAAGATATAGTTCCATTTTGTATATGATCCCTAATGAAGTGATACCTTATTTCTATATGCTTAGTCCTAAAATGCATGACAGGATTATGAGTTATAGCAATTGTACTTGTGTTATCACAATGAATAGGTATGGATTTGAATTCAAACCCATAATCATAGCCGATTTTTCATCCATAGGATCTCGAAAGCACAAAGAACTTCCAAAGAAAGAATGTATTCAGCTTCTGCAGTTGAGGTAGATACTGAGTTTTGCTTCTTGCTAAACCAGGACACAAGTCTGTTACCTAGTAGTTGACAAGTGCCACTGGTACTTTTTCTATCTATTTTGCAGCCTGCAAAATCAGCATCTGTGTATCCTGTTAGCTCAAATGAGGATTCCTTGGGATACCAAAGCCCTAAGTGGGGTATACCCTTGAGGTACCTGAAAATCCTTTTTACAGCAGTTAAATGAGATTCTTTAGGACAAGCCTGAAATCTAGCACAAATGCATGTTGCAAACATTATATCTAGTCTACTGGAAGTAAGATATAAAAGAGAGACTATCATACCTCTGTATTGAGTTATATCAATACTTTTATCTTTTTCATCTTTGTCAAGCTTGGTTGCAGGAGCAATTGGGGTTTTCATGGGAGAGGCTGATTCCATGCCATACTTTTTGAGTAAGTCTTTAATGTACTTGGCTTGGTTTATGAAAATTCCTTCATCACCGCTTTTACTTGCGCCTAAGAAAGAAGTTCACCTTTTACCCATCATGCTCATTTCAATTTGCTCGCATAAGCTTGGAGAATCTCTTGCATAACTTTTCATCAAGAGAACCAAAGATAATATCATCAACATAGATTTGAACTAATAGACCTTATCTTTATGCTTTCTAAGAAACAGTGTTGTATCTGCTCTACCTCTAGTGAATCCATTTTCAATAAGAAAGTTAGTGAGTGTTTCATTCCATGCTCTAGGTGCTTGTTTAAGACCATATAAGGCTTTGTCTAATCTAAAGACATAATTAGAAAGAGATGGATTGATGAAACCTGGAGGCTTCTCTACATAGACTTCTTCTTGAAGTTCACCATTTAATGCACTTTTGACATCCATCTAGAAGACTTTGAACTTCATGTGAGCAGCAAAGGTAAGGAATATTCTGATGGCTTCTAGTCTGGTAACAGGTGAAAATGTTTCATCATAGTCAATGCCTTCTTCCTGAGAGTAGCCCTTGGCCACTAGTCTAGCCTTATTCCTGGTTATCACCCCATCTTCATCCATCTTGTTTCTGAAGACCCACTTGGTTCTAATTACAGGATGATTCTTTGGTCTTGGAACCAATCTCCATACTTTGCTTCTCTCGAACTGATTAAGTTCTTCCTACATGGCCTCTATCCAGCTGGAGTCTTCCATAGCATCCTCTATCTTCTTCGGTTCTATTTGAGATAGGAAGCTTAGATAGAAGCATTCATTTTGAGTAACAGCTCTTGTTTTGACTCTTGCATTCGGATCTCCAATGATTAGATCTTGAGTGTGATCTCTTGCCCATCTACTTCCTGTTGGAACATCCGTTCTTATGCCTTCTTGTCTTAGATCTTCAAGATCTATTTCTTCTTCTTGATGTGGAGGCTCGTTATCTGGCATAGGCCTCTCTACGATCTCATTCCCTTGCTCAATGATTTTGTTGTCTGGTACTACGATCGTAGTATTGAGCTCGACGACCTCGTTCGTAGTGTCTGAACTATTAGTCGTAGTGTCTTGAGGCGTTATTTTATCTAAAGTCTATTTCATCAAAGATGATGTGAATCGAGACTTCAACACTCAGTGTCTTCTTGTTGAACACTCTGTAGGCCTTACTGTCTGTGGCATATCCAAGACAGATTCCTTCGTCTGATTTTGGTTGAAACTTTGTTAAGTATTACTTTCCATTGTTGAGTATGTAGCATGCATAGCCGAACACATGAAAGTAGCTGACACTAGGTTTTCTTCCTTTCCACAGTTCATAGGGAGTTTTCTTAATCGTAGAGTGTATGAGTGATCTGTTCTGAGTATAACATGTAGTGTTGACTGCTTCTTCCCAGAAGTACTCAGGCAGATGAGCTGCTGCTAGTAGAGTCCTTCCAGCCTCTATTAATGTCCTGTTCTTTCTTTCAGTAACTCCATTTTGTTGAGGAGATCGTGGAGCTGAGAAGTTATGACTAATCCCATTGTCTGTGCAGAACTTATCCATTTCTGAGAAATTGAATTCTCTGCCATGATCACTTCTTATGGCCTTGATTTTCTCTCCTTTCTCGTTCATCACCAGCTTGAACATCTTGATCAGTTGGGAGCTTGTTTCATCTTTTGAGGTCAGAAAGAATACCCATGTAAATCGGGTGTAGTAAACGACTCACGACCAGTGAGTATCTCTTTCCCCCAAGGCTCGTCGTTGGAATTGGTCCAAAAAGATCCATATGTAGTAATTGCAAAGGCTTGTCAATTGAGTTGATGGTTTTGCTCTTGAATGAGCTTTTGGTCTATTTCCCAAGTTGACAGGCATTGCAGGGCCTTTCTTTAATGAAGTTGAATTTGGGTAGGCCTGCAACTAGATCTTTTGAAGCTAATTTGGACATGCTCTTGAAGTTGAGATGAGATAATCTTCGGTTCCATAGCCAGCTCATTTCTTCAGATGCTTTAGCCAAAAAGCATATTGTCTCGTCTGAGCTTAGTTTTCCAAGATTTACTGTGTAGACATTTCCTTCTCTTGTTCCGGTTAGTTTTACTGCAGATGTCTTCAGGTCTCGGACTTGACATTGATTGTTGAGGAATGTTACTTGATGACCCTTATCATAGAGTTGGCTACTGCTTAGAAGGTTGTGTTATAGTCCTTCCACATAGGCCACTTTGCTAAAAGATACTGCACCATTTCCAGCTGAGCCATATCCTCTTGTCTTGCCAGAGGCATTATCTCCAAAGATGACCGAGGGACCCTCCTTCTCTATGTAGTTAGATAGAAGGGCTTTGTTCCCAGTCATGTGTCTTAAACATCCACTATCCAGATACTAGGTTGAGTTTGTGGAGCTCTTTTCCTGAGGCAACATTAAACCTTCATTTTGGTACCCATACTTGCATGGGTCCTACTATGTTAGTACCCCTGGGGACCCGAATCTGCTTGATTTTGGGTCTCATATGCATGGAATTATTATAATAACACTTTGTAGCCTTGTGGCCAACTCTGTAGCATACAAAACATTTGATATGAAGCATGTGTGTGTGTGTGTATGAAAGTTCTTCCTCCATTTAGACTTTTGTGGGTTATTGGTCATCCTTCTGCTAGGCTGATATTCTCTTTTCCATGTGTTCTCTTGTTTCATTATTTGTGAGGAGTGTATCTTACTTTTACTGTATCTTCCTGGTTGGTTCGTAGAGTTGATTTTATTGGACTCTACGATCCTTCGAGGTTGATGAGTAGTAGCTAGATTACTCTTCTCTTTTCTAAAACCTAGACCAGCATGAGATCCCTTACTTTTGGAAATATGAATTGAATCAGCTGGGTAGGTTTTGACAGGCTTATCCTTCTATGAGGATTTCACAAATATAATGCCTCTACTGAAACCTGAAGCATTACCAATGCTAGTTTCCTTTGCTTTTTCCACACATGACTCTGAGGTAGATTCCCCAAAGCCTAACCCTGTTCTATCAGAGACATTTCTTTGGTTAGAGATTAAGGAGTCCATGGATGAAGAGGATTTATTCCATGTAGAGACAGTCTTTTCTAGATCCTCAATCTTAGAGGTTAGACTAGACTCTCGCTGTGTGCCTCGAGCTCATTTTCCCTGCCTCAAGAGCTTATTCTCGACCTTCAAACTTGGAGAGAGAGTCAAGATCTTGAGAAGGGTCAAGCTTTCAGCCCTCTTAAACTTTTTTTTCTTTCTCCTTTTGAAGAAGTGAGTAGTCTTTAGACGAACTCTAAACCACTTCATGTATTGATGTAGATCGATGTTATGCCGCGTGTAATGCGCCTCTAAGGTCATCAATATCTACATCAAGGAGAGTTGAAGTCAAATACCTCATCGATACTTACTTCATGTATGTTGGAGTTCTGTTTGTCCCTTGCATTTTTGGCCATCAGGCAGAGATTAGCCATTTGAGGATCTTCATCGTCTCCAGATTCTGGAGTTGAGTCATTTTCAGAGTCACTCCACAATCCTCCAGCTACAAGGCCTTTGTCTTTCTTCTGTGGCCTTTTGTTGCCTTTGTATTCCTTCTTTGCATGTGATTTCTTCTTGAGTTCTTCTCTGAGAGGTTTGTTTCAGTTAGCAATGAAGTGACCAGGTTTCTTGCAGTTGTAGCATAGGTCATTCATTTTCTCCTGGCTGTTGTAGTTGCTAACTTTCTTTGGCTTGCTGGTTTTACCTTGTCGCATGAATCTTCGTAGTCTTTTAACCAGCATTGCAAAGTCCTCATCATCATCTCCATCATAGTCAGAATCAACTTCATTGTTGACTTTGGAGATGTTTTCGGTTACTTTAAGAGCAACACCTTTATCCTTCTTTCTTCCTTCAGACAACGTTTTTGCTCGTTGTGTCAGCTCCAGTTCGTATGTGAGGAGGTTGCCATATAGTTGTTGAACAGTCATTTCATGTAGATTCTTTGATTCTCTAATAGCAGTGGTTTTGGCATCCCACTTGCTTGGTAGGGCTCTCATGAACTTTATGATCAGATCTTTGTTTGGATAGATCTTTCCATAGGCTCGTAGAGAGTTGAGCAGAATATTGAATCTCTCGTATATGGCAGTGATGTTCTCTCCTTGAACGTGACCAAACATCTCATATTGCTGAGTTAAGAGAGATTGTTTGTTTTCTCTGACTTCTTCTGTCCCTTCATGCATAATGAGGAGTGCTTCCCAAACCTCCTTCGTTATTTTGCAGTTGACCACGTTTTCAAACAGATCATCTTCCAGTGATTGGAATAAGATGTTTTTTGCCTTTTTGTCAAGCTGGACAGCTCTCTTCTCATTCTCTGTCCATTCTCCTTTGACCTTGATCTGAACTCTGTTTGGGTCATCTGTAGTTGGTGCAAGCTTTGTAGGAACGTAGGGACCATTTTGAACAGTGTCAAATAGATCTTCATCTATTGAATCCATATAGGCTTGCATCCTAACCTTCTAGTTAGCGAATTTATCTTTGTTGCACATGGGCGGCTTGCTGCCTCCTCCAGTCTTTGATTCGCTTGGTAAGTGTGCCATTGGATCTACTCAAGCTTTGTAGGCTATGTAATAGAACCTGCTCTGATACCAATTGTTAGTTCCCGGAGGAACAATAGTTATTTAGAAAGGGGGGTTGAATAGATATTAAAAACTTTTCTTTGTTTAAAGACTATTTTGATAAAGCTTTTAAGCACAGTGGAATTATTATTTCTTTGAAATCCCTTTTAGATAGCAAGTTAAAGAGAGAAAGGCAGTTATAGCAGTTATAACAGTTATGACAGTTATAGCAGTTATAAATAGACATAATTGTTTTTAAGTGGTTCGGAGCACTCAAAGCTCCTAGTCCACTCTTCTACTCCTTGAGTAGGAAATCCACTAAGGATATCTTTTACACTTTCTGAATCTCACAGATTCCTTCTAGACCAGCAGTCTAGGCACTTCTAAGTTCACTCTTGAACTCTTCAAGTCCAGCAGATTTGGCTCTTCACAGTTCACTCAGAACTCTTCAAGTCCTTCTGACTTGGAACTTCTTACTTCAATAGATTGATAGTTGTTGAGTTGTGATTGAGGCTACTCAGTTGCAGTTAAGCACTTGTTCGAAAGAACTGAGTAGCTGAGCAAGCTTCCTCTTTTTCTCAGATCGTAGAGTTCAGCGTTGAGTGTTCTTGTGCGTTTTGTTCAGTACTTGCCTACTTCTCTCATATGTTTGTATTCCGTAGATATGTGATCTTTGAAATCTATCCGTTGAAGTCATCTGATGAAGCATTAAATGCGTTTGACATTTCTGAGCTTTGATGGAGACATTTCTGCACATCTTCTGAATTGCATTCTAGCCCACTGACACGACAGACTGCTTTCTCACCTAACACCTGAAAAGGTGTTTTCCTCTGCCCAATGGTCTTTTTCTTATTTTCCTGAACATGTTCCTTTTGATGAATACTAAGGATATCTTTTGTACCGTTGGGACTGGTGAGCGCTTCAACGTTTGAAACTCATTCATCATTTGTTTGAATTTATCTCCAAACAGAAGATAGAGCTCGATGCTTTTGACACAAGAGAGATGAGACTCTACGATCCATGTCGTGGTGTCTTGTAATATTTGTGCTTGGTCCGAACACTACGATTCCTTTCAAGAATTTGCACACTACGATCTTTGAATACTAAGTTCTTTGCTTGCTCGTCTTGCCAACTCTACATTTCTGAAAGCACACTACGATCTCTGAGTTAGCTTCGGCAAATGTCTGGACCACTCTACGATTTCTGGAAAGGCCCTTCAAGGCAGATACACTACGATCATCTCAGTACTACGATCCTGTCTTAGCTTCTATATTCATTTGATCAGCCAGATAGACTACGATTCTCTTCAAGGCCTATCTATTTTTTTCTAGCCATAGATCAACATAACATATTTGATCTCTTTATCTATACAAGTGAACATTAAAGACGAAGATCAACCTAACAATTTCAATCTATCACTAAGTCCTTGTACATATATTCCTTGAAGGACTTTACACATAATCATGAGCATTTTCATTAAACATCAAATCACAATAAGCATTCTTCCAACAAATATGAATAACTTTGTCGTCTCAATTATTGATTTAATAATATATCATATAATACAGATGATACTGTGACAATAATCGAATTAATAATATGGGAGATATGATGCAACAATTACTGTAGCAATAATTGAGTATAACTGAGTGACTTCTCACGTAAGCATCAATAATCAATACCGTGTGCTACTATGCAACCACACGACATCGTATTTTGTACTTTGACTAAGGGTAGTTCAACATTTTAACAGAAAACTTCCGTACCGTTATTTTTATAAATAGATAATTATGTCGCTTTCTAACTACGACAATACTTCCGTTAGGGGTCCACTAATGATTGTGCTTGCGCATTTAATATTCCTCGTTAAAACGAATATTCCCCACCAATCGAATATTATATAACCACTTGCTTACTTTGCAAAATTTGTATATATTACCTACAACTATAACATTATATCAAATCCACACCATAATATTTAAAAATATATTTCGAGAAAATTATTCTTTATTCATAAAAGTTGGGGTCTTACAGTAGCTGTGTTGTGCCCTAATTTTATTGGGGCGCAGCTGCCCTCTTGGGTGTAGCTGCACTGTTTCCAAGGCTTATTTGGGCGCAGCTACGCTCTAGGTGTGTCAGGTGTGACTATTTTGACCTCTTGTAGTAAAACGGTCATAACGTCTTTGTACGAACTACGATTGAGGCGATTTAGGATGATTCAGAAAGATAACGAGTAGACCTACAACTTTTGTTCTTTAAGTTTTTCAATTTGAGTTCGGAAAAAGGGGTCGAAATGGCCATATTTGGGACTGATGTGTTTTCGAAAGCAATCAGAGGGTGTCGGGCATTCACGTATGCAAGTGTAGTGCTTCTGAGGATAAAATATATTATTCTAAGTTATAAAACATGAATATTAATAAATATAATGATGCTTAATATTAATAAATGATGTATTAGATAAGTTGTATAAGCATACTAAGCATACACAAGAGAGACAAATCGGGCGTGTGATGAATGAACGTCGAAACACCGTGACAAGTGTTAATGAACGTAAAAAGTGTTTTAATTCAATTGAAATGAATATTATAAGATATGGAATGTGGTTAATATAAAACCAATAAGTTGTAAGACCCCAACTTTTTATAAATAAAATTGAATTTCCTCTAATTATTATTTTGAATAATAAGGTGTTAATTTGATATAATGCTTTGGTTATGGGTGAAATGTGCAAATTTTGCAAAATAAGTAAGTGGTTATAAAATATTTATTGTTGTCTAGGAATATTCGTTTGGTCGTGGAATATTCTTGTTGTCGGGGAATATTCGCATTACGACAAATATGACCCATTTAGGGCCCCATAACTAAAAAAAACTATTTGGGATGAAGAAAACGACAAGTTTGAGTTTTTATAAATAATGGCATAGTTGTTATCGTTAACACTGTTGGAATACCGAGTGGTTAAAATACAGGAATACGCATGGTTGCACAAAGAAGATACCTGATATTACAAGCAAAGATTGTTAGATTATTGATTCTTACGTAAGAAGGCACTACTCAATAATTGTTATAGTAATTACTGTTTAGTATTTTATTTTATTTAGTCAATAATTGCTACGTTGATATTTTATATTATTGTTGTTTCAATAATTGTCACTGCACAATATTTCCCATTATCAGATCAATAATTCATATTATTTAAATAATATTATTAAATAGCATTATTGGCAATGTCTAAGGAAGTTCTGTCTAGGAAAGGGGTTTGGTCACCTAATTACACGCCAGTAAGGAGAAATCCTTATCAGAAAGCCCTCTTCTTTCCTGGGAACGACCTGGTTGTCATAATTGTGATTCTGTAATATTATTTGTGAATAATTAATTATTGATTTATATGATAAGGAAATATTTATTTTATGTGGATATAAATGAATGAATTATTGTTGAGGTATTTTATCCGTATGTTGTCAGAATGGGGATGTTTTATCAGTATTTTGTCAGGATGGAGGTATTAAAAACCGTCCATATATGGATTTCATTCATTTTCTATTTGAAATTTGGAAAAACTTTCTTCTACAAAGTTGTAGAGAATTAAATTTCCTATGAAATAGACATGAGATTTGAATTTTTCTGATAAAATGGCTATTTATTATAAATTATTGAAGTTTTGAAAATAAATATTTTTTAATTAAAAACTTGGGTGGCCCCACTTTTGGTTGGTGTGGAAATTCTGAATTTGGTGGGCCCCACTGTGGTGTGCTAAAATTTGATCAATTGTGGCGTACGTGGAAATTTTTGATAAAATATTATTTTATTAATTTAGTCTGCTTTGGCGTTCTAAGCATTTTCATATAAATAGGGTGCTTAGTTAGAATTGAAAATCACACCAGAATCTGAAGTTTTCTCTCTCTATAATGTCGAGCCTATTTTGTGAGTATTTAGATACTTTGAGAGTTGCTATTCAGTGCAAGTTTCTTTCAGCGTTATATCCGATATTTCAGCCAGAAGTACTATTCTTTTGAGGTAAGAGATGTTATTTTCTTTGTAAATGATGTTATTTCCTTCAATATCATTATACCGAAATATTGGTATGAATTTTTTACCTTTTCATGTCGAGGTTACTATTCACGTATACGACGCTATTCACGTTTATGACACTATTCACGAATACGGTACTATTCACGAAGTATGATTTTTCTTGTGGAATTTCTACCTTTTCGTATCGGGATTACTATTCACGTATACGGCACTATTCACGTATATGGCACTATTCACGAATACGACACTATTCACAGAAAAATTAAAATTTCTTTTTCTTTGTCCAAATTGTCAATTATGGTTACTATCTTTGATTGTATCCATGTTTTGATCTTCATTTTTGAATTCTGTTCCACAATTGATTATTATGGAGTATTTTTGAACTTGAATAAACTGAAGTACGAATCCCTAATCTTTGATCTTTTATATCACTGGATTCGTTTTCTTTAAGATATTTTTCATCATCCTCAGTCCTAAATGGTGATATAACTAAATATCTTTGGCCTATAGTGCAAAGATGAATGATTATCTGATGAATATCGTAGGCCTGTAGTGCAAAGATGAATGATTATCTGATGAATATCTTTGGCCCGTAGTACAAAGATGAACAGGTGTTGAGATGAACATGACCAACTGGTGATACGAATGAATATCTTTGGCCTGTAGTGCAAAGATGAATATTTGATTCAAGATGTATATTGATTAATGTTAGAGGGATAAAATATTAATGATGAACTTTAAAATCATAGAAGATAGTAGACTTCATTCTCTACTAAACTCTTCTAATGAATTGTTATTTTCGCTGCGAATATTGATCCAAAACTTGTTGTCCATTATATTTTATCTGATTTGTTGAAGGCTAACGATATTTTGTTGTTCATTATCTTAGTCATAATATTCTTTACTGGGCTAGTTGAGCTCACCCTTTTCCTTTTTGTTCCATTTTTCTTCTCAGGAGACGAGAATATAGCGGGAACTAGTCGGGGTGTGGAGTGATATTTCAAAGCAGTTGTTTTAGTAGTCCTCACTATTTTGTAAAATAGTGTATCAATAATTGTAATGAGGACTTATTTGAGTTTGGATATTGTCTAGAAGATAATATTTTTATTTAAACTCATAGCATATCTGTTGTCGTATTTTGCACGACAATTGTAATAATGAAATTGTAGTTGTTTCTGTACCATGTATTTGGCGACTCAAAATAGGTGATGTATACCTATTTTGGGGGCGTCACATAAGGAGTCTTAGCAAGACTTAAACACTAGAATGAACTTCGAGTATGACCTAAGAAAAAATATAGTGAGTTATAAGTTGAAAGTTAACACAATCAAATTGAACATTGTGTATTGATAATAGGAAGGGTTATGAGATATAGAGTACGATTTACATTACAACTACTATGCGTTGCTATGTGACTAATAGTTAATGTGCATGATTATATAATTGTGTAGGGCACGTGAAGTGCAGATAGCTGTAAGCTGTTAAACTGTTATTGGCAAACAATGATCAAGGCAAGTCTTTCAGTTCCTATTTGCTATGTGAACTTGATGATGAAATGTTTTAAATCTTTATTGTAAAGAGCATGATGTGTTATATATATGTTGAAAGTATGAAACGTTAAAGTCAATTTATGACTGCGTTGATTGAGTAATGAATGTTGATTGAGTAAGTAACTTAATCTTTATACTTGTTATGTGATCTGTAGTATGCATGTTATGTTAGTCCAATGTTTATGAGATGTATGTTGAACATGTTATTATGTGCTACACGATGCATGAAAACTGTTAGATTTGTTGGGTTGTCGAGCTCAACCTTGCAAATAACAACTTTTGCAGGTTAAGGATTCAAGGTAACGCTATGTGCTACTTGAAAGACATGAATCAGATGTAATGCATGAAGATTTATATACTTTGGCTGAGTTGTTATTATTCGAACCATGTTTAAGGTTCCGAATGATGTACTTGATAATGTATGATGTTTAATAGATGTTGAATTATAAAGTTAAAATTTTTTCTAATGTATAAAGGGTATTGAACTTGGATGTAAGTTTTATTTATTAACTCTGATAAAGTGAGTAATAAACTAAGTATGGTTCAAAGGTAAGTAAAGATAAATGTTTTGAGAAATGTACTTGATAATTTATGATGTGAAACTTCATATTTAGTAGTAAAGCTTGAGCTACCCAATGTATAATGGATATCGAGCTGAGATGAAAGATTTTATATAATAACTCTGATAAAGTGAATTATGAAAATAAATTTGATTCATAGATGTGTAGATGATAAAGGTTTTGATTCAGGGAATTAAAGTAAGAAGACAAAAAATTTTAAATTATTCTGCATTTTATTAAGTTTAACATCGAATAATGATGTAAAATAAAAAGTTAGGCGTATTGTTAACGCCCGAAGTTGAGAGATGAATTGTATTAATTTTGGGGTCGTTATAGTTGGTGTTAAAGCTGATAAGTTAGAAACCTTAGGTAAGAGTACCTTAGGTTATAACCTTAGAGAAGAAGGGTGAAGATTATAAAGAATTAACTCAATTAAAGTTTGAACAATAAGAAATAAATTTAACAAATGTATAGAGAAGAGATTAAAATATATATGAGAAGATTCAAAGAAGAATCTTGAGGCATTTAAAAGAAATGAATATGGATTTACTTGACTCCAATAGTAAGATGTTAAGTGTTATTAAATAGATAATATTTACAAGATGTGGGTGATTAAAATAATAACAATTAACTCTAATAGAGTTTAATTGATGATAAATTCAGAGAATGCTTATGAAACAAGTTAAGATAATATGTGTGGGTTCAAAGAAGAATCTGAAGAGTTAAAATTAAGTTGAATAATCATAAGACAATATAATTAAAGAGGAAGTAATGAGGATTGTGAAACCAAAACGATCATAAAATAAGAAAGGAATCATAAAGAAGGTGATTGTAGAATAATATCACGATGTGATCTGGTTAAGTTGTAAAATGATAGATGATCTATAATGAATTAATAGTTATATCTTGACTGTGACGTCCCCAAAATAGGCATACATCACCCATTTTGAGTCGCCAAATACATGGTACATAATACAACTACAACTTAATTATACAACTGTCGTGTAGAATACGACAAAATATAAGCTGTGAGTTTTAATACAAATATTGTCTCCTAGACAATATTCAAACTCAAACTCAATCTTATTACAATTATTATCACACTATTTCACAGAATAGTGAGGACTACTATAGCCACCATCTGGACCATCAATCCATTCCCCGACTAGTCACAACTATATTCTCATTTCCTGAAGAGAATAATGAAAGAAAAGGGTGAGCTCAACTAGCCCAGTAAGAAATATTATGACTAAGATAATGCAGAATAACTTATCGTTAGCTTTCAACAATATAACAACTGATAAAATACAACAGACAAGAAGTTTTAGATCAACAACTACAGCGGAATAAGCAATCCATTAGAAGAGTCAAGTAGAGCATGATATCTACTATCTTCTATGATTTAAAAGTTTATCATCAATTTTATCGCTGAGACTCAGCTTAATAAATAATCTACATCACTGAATTATCCATGCACTACGGGCCAATGATATTCATTAGTATCACGACCATGAATTATCCATGCACTACGAGCCAAGGATATTCGTGTTTTCACCAATGGTCATGATCATGCCAAACAACAATTCATCTTTGCACCCTTGGCCGAAGAGAACGCATAGTTATGATCATACCAACATCTGTCCATCAATGCACTACGGGCCAATGAGGACTTTTACCACATCATTTGTAATATTATAGTTCATGATTATATCGAATAATCCCTGATCATAATCATACCAATCAACAGTCCATCTATGCACTACGGCTAAAGATGACTTTGATCACAATATAAGCATGAAGATGATGACAACGATATAAGAATACAATTAAATGAAAGCAATGAAAATTTTTAAAGATTTATAATTTAATTTATCCAAAATTCAATAATATCCAAATTTTAAATATGATACTGCTTTGTGGGGTAAAATTTAAGAATAATATTGTATCAAAAATAATTTGGACCGAAAAAAAAATCAATTTTTGTCATGAATAGTACTCCGGGTGAATAGTACCTGAGTAAATAGTACTTCATGAATAGTACTTTATGAATAGTACTCCGTGAATAGTACCATATGAATAGTACTTTATGAATAGTACCCCATGAATAGTACTTTGTGAATAGTACTGTATTTATGAATAGTACTGTATTTAAGAATAGTGCCCATGAATAGTACTCATTGAATAGTACCGTATGTATGAATAGTGATGTATAAATGAATAGTACTCCGACATGAAAAGCTTAAATTTAACAAGAATGTTCGGAAAAATATCATTGTAAAACAATACTAGATGAAGTACAAATTTCAAGGATATTCAACTAATTTCACAGAGTATAACAACAATACTTTAACAAAATGAGTGTAGAATTCAGAATCTGAAACGAAATAATATTACTTACATACTATAGAGTATGGAAGAAAATATTATTTCATACGGATATTGAACAAAAATAATATCCCTTACGAATACGAAAGAAATAATACCCCTTACCTTAGTAGAAGGCTGGATACTGCAATAGTGAAGTAGCAGAATACTCTTCTTCTTTCTCTCTATAGCTTCTCTCTCTATAATTGCTCTTGTGAGTCTTAGTGAATTGGTGATAATGAAAGAAGAATGAGCTTCTATTTATAGGAAAACATAGTTTTGATAATTGCACATTTTGGGGCTCGAATTATTACAGTATAGTACCTTCATCTATACCTCCATTTTTAATTTAGTCTTATAAGTATTATCAAACTTGCACCACCTCCCCTAATAGTACATGCATGTGAATCAATAGTACATGCATGTGAATCAATTGTTCCATTCATGTGAACAAATAGTTATATGCATGTGAACTAATAGCAATTAATTGCTCATTTATCCGATTAATTACCCGATTGGTCAATTTAACATCCAAAAATCAATTATTATTAAAATAAATGTCAATTTCCACTAACACTAATAATCATAACTCAATGGAAATATTAATTTCATCTTTAATCAACACGAACCTATTCATCATTAATATTATAACTCACAGTATTTAACAATCAGATCATTCCCAAGAATGAGGGGGCTTTCCGATAAGGATTTCTCTCTATTGGCGCGCAATTAGGTGACCAAACCCCTTTCCTCAACAGAACTTTCTAGACATCGTCAATAATGCAAATAATAATATAAATAACTTTGGCGTCTCAATTATTGATTTAATAATATAAAATATTGTGCAAATGATACTATGACAATAATTGAATCAATAATATGAGAGTTATTATGCAGTAATTACTATAGCAATAATTGAGTATAACTGAGTGACTTCTCACATAAGCATCAATAATCAAAGATAATGTACAATACAGTGTGCTACTATGCAACCACGCGTATTACTATACTTCTACCACCGGGTATTTCAACAGTTAACGGTAAAACTTTCGCCGTTAATTTATAAAAAGATATTTCTGTCATTTTCTAACTCCGACAATACTTCTGTTGTGGGGCCACCAATGATTGTGCCGTCGTACGAATATTCCCTGTTAAAACGAATATTCCCCGACCAATCGAATATTTTATAACAACTTGCTTACTTTGTAAAATTTTTAAATATTATCTACAACTATAACATTATATTAAATCCATACCATAATATTCAAAAATATATTTCGAGAAAAATTAATCTTTATTCATAAAATTTGGGGTCTTACAAACTCCTCTTCTTATGAAATTTCGTCCTCGAAATTGGGGTACGTACCTGGTATGTCGAAGAGGTGAGGATACCTTGTTTAGATTCTAACTCTTGAGGTATAACCTTTGAGCGTAGAATATATTCCTTCTTATCAAACATTTTAACAGGTACCTCTTTATACGTTAAATCTTCCGCTATCTCGTCCGGTTCTAATTCAATAATGTGGTTCGGGTCGTCCACATATTTACGTAACATCGATACATAAAAAATATTATGAACATGCGACATACTTGGCGGTAAAGTGAGTTTATAGGCCACAGTTCCTACTTGATCAATGATTTCAAATAGACCAATAAAATCGAGGGTTGAGATTTCCTCTCTTCGTCGATTCTTACTTCTAGAATAACTCCTTCTTGCACCTTCTTCTTCACATTCATCAGCTCTGAGTCTGTAGCTTGAGCGACTTTAACTTTATCGATTAAAGTCGATTCTACTCATATATTCGCTATCTTCATGTAGGTTCTTGGAGTCTTTAACTCCATCTCCATCCTTTGTAAATTATGCAAAATGGGTCTTTGTGTTAACGACGTCGCACTTATCGCACTCGTAACCGCATACGATCTTCTACTCAACGCGTCAGCTACCACGTTTGCTTTTTCCATGATGGTATTGAATGGTATTATCGTAATATTTCAATAGATCGAGCCAACGTCTTTGGCGCATGATACATTCGTTTTAGTTGAAGAAATATTTGAGGTTTTAGAAATGGGTTTTGTACCAGGGTCAATACAAAATTCAATTTCACGCTCTAAGGGTAGGCCAAGAAGCCTTTAGGACTACGTCAGAAAATTTATTAACGATAGAAATATCATTCAAAACTGTGACTCTCATCCAAGACTTTGATAGCACATCACATTGATACCTATCAACTTGCCACCGTCATTCACGGCTTCCCCTACGGAAAGTCTGGCTTCGATTGTGACACCCCCAAATCTGGGTACTTCATTTTCACCAGATTTGGTGTTCACTTGATAAAAACATTCATGTCTAACTACCTAAACATAATAAAATTTAATAATAAACCTTCCCATTAAAGGATTACATCAATAAGTTCAATAAAATCTCCTAGGTTATCTAACCTTTAAATACAAACATCATTTGCAGAAAATTAAATAACTACATCACAAGATTTAAAATAAAGTCTGACAATATAAAAGTCAACAAGTTTACAAGTCTTCAATACTTATTCATCTTCCCTTTTCCTTTACTAGTTGTAGGTTCATCAACCTTCTCAACTTTAGCTGTAATATTTATATAAGCAAGAGTGAGCAAACAATGCTCACTTGAAATGACAATGAATAAACATCATATCAACTGTCAACCGAATAAGCCCAATAGAACGGAATAATGTGCTTCATCATTAACAATCAGGAACAGAATTTGAAATATATATAACTGAGGGTCAAAAGACCACGAACTATGTCCATAGTTATAAGTATTCTTTCAACTTAAACTTTAACAGTCATAAGACTATAGGGACTCATCGTACTTAGGAGGATCAGCCCTTCGTACAATGTATTGTGCACAAACATTTCAACGCTATGCATAAAATTATCCCCTATAATAGGGTTGTTCATCTCAGCATTTAGAATACGAGTCCGCACCAAAGTAAGTTTGGTTTGGATAAGTTTCAAGGTAATTTAGATTTTAACGAACATCAACTAAGGATTAGTTGAATAAAAATGTAATAATATTATGCTATGGAATAAATCATAAACAAATTAACATTATATATTAAGGTCATGCTTTAGGAATAATCTAAGAGCATAATCATTGAATACCATAACATACCTTGCTTGAACAATATTAAACTAATGTTAAAATCTTGTTTAGAATTGAGTATTGAGCATGCATAATAAATAGTAAATTGAACGATAAAACTTGTTCAACATTAGTGTATCAGAATTTAGAAACTTGCATGCAAAATAACAAGTTAAAGTAGGAAACCTTTTCAAAGTAAGAGTTTATGTTAAATAACTTTGCACGATTTGTATAAATAGGATTAGGATTGCTCAATAATAAACAAGGTAAAGTCAAGAAACTTGCACGATATAATTTAGAGTTTAAAAACTTGCTCAAAGAAAGTTTAGAGTTAGAAAACTTGCCTTGTGTGTAAGCTAAACCATAATAATTCGATTCATAATATCCTATACACAGGTCATCATGACATAATTAGTCACTACAAATACTCTGTATACAAATAAGTATCTATTTCATGTATGGATTGGTTTTAATCACATAGTCAAGTCACATTAGTAACAAAACTCGTTAACTGTTAATAATATGCTCATTCTTAACACTATAATACCACAATTAACACAAATTACATTTTAAAAGTCGTAGTACTGCACCGTATCAACAATTACAGACTTCGTGTAAAAAAATAATAATTTTCCTATTATTCTGCTAACCATTGTATTGGTGCGGCCACGATTTACATTAGGGTTGGTATTTGTGCCTTGAGTCACAAAGTCGGGGTTGGCCATAAGCGAGGTTAAGGCCATGGTATTGAGTTTACGTATTGACTAGACACAGGCTTAGCGTTTAACTTGACCTTGAATTACGCTTTTTGGGCACGAAGAATAGAAACAAAGCTAATTTTGACTGTATCTTAATTTTTAACACCCAATTTAACATGTATAACTTACATAAATTACACATAAACATTACCATCATATAAATACTGATTTAAAATAAATAAACAATAACTTCAGAAAATTTAAATTCTTGAATGCTACGTTTTAAACCAAAACTCCATTTTTAACATTGTTTGACAAAATTAACACTGTAATTTCAATTATATACCCAATTAATTCATTCGAACTACGTTCTCTTCACTTGTTACCAAATTAACATATTCGAGGTTCAATTTATCTATTAGTTCACAATCAAATATCAATTTTGGTACTCCTACAAGGCATGTCCATACACATATTCACTGTAAAACCATTTTCTTTCTTTTTCAACGTAAATTAGCATACAATTCCTTGTCTAAATATAACTTTAACACCACCAATACATATAATTACAAGTTCTCAGTTGTATATCAAAAATAAAAAAAATTTGAATTCACAGAGCTTGAAAATTCATGTCGTAAAACATATATATATATATATATATATATATATATATATATATATATATATATATATATAAAGGTTATGAGTAATACCTTCTCTTGCTTGGTTAACCCTTGTTAGAAGACTTGCAATTCACCCTCTCAAACTCTTTCTAGTCTCTCTCAAATTTTTTGTATTCTTTCTTTCTTTCTTTCTTCCTTTCTTCTTAGGCTTAGACCAAATGCATTTTACGTAAAATAAAACTCAACTCAACGCACACACCCAAATGTCTAAAACCGACGTTATAATAAATATACTAATAAGTTATCGGTTACCAAAATTAATATATATTATTTATATTTTATTTATTTTAATTAAAATTCAAAATTCAAAAGCGATAAGGCTTTTTTTGGCAAAACTCTTTAAAAATTAAAGACTTAATATCTTCAAGCCTTGTTTGGCAAAACTAAATTAAACTCCTTTAATTTAGTTTAATAATCCATTTATAACATAGTTTATTGTCACACTTTTATTATCAAATTAAATTAAAAATATTATAATAATTCACCTAATCCCTATCAACTCTCTAATTTAATTATTAAATTAAATTAGAATATTATCTCATAATAATTAATTTCCTTTACTCATTAATTATTTATTTAACAAATAAATAATCAAGTCAAATCAAATTAAACAAATATTTATTCAACAATAAACACATCAATTAAATATTTATATAATTCAATAAATATTTAAAATTATAATTTAATTTTTCGGATTGTTACATCGGTGCATTCCAAGACTTGGAAGTCACCAGCGGAAGCCTCGAGCCTTTTTACTTATGACTTAATATGACAATGATTAACTTTAGTGGTTTGGTTACTTGAATTCACATAACAGGTTGGTTAGGAAGGCTAACGAAAATAATCAATTTTAGCATGATGAGTAGTTAACCAGTCGATTCTAAAAATCACATCAAAGGTAAGTATTTTCAAAGAGATAAGATCGACAGGTAACATGAGGTTATCGATTTGAATCAAACAAGATTTATAAATGGTGGATGTAACGAAGGTTTCTCCTAACGGAGTTTCAACAAATAAGTCAAAGTCTAATTTCTCAAGAGTCAAATTTAAACGTTGAGCGCAAGTAGGAGAAATAAAAGAATGGGTAGAACCGGTATCGAATAAGGTATAAACTTCGCAAGAGTTTAAGATTAACTTACCCGTGATAACTTCATTCGGGTTCCTCGACAAACGCTCTTATTTAAACTACCGACTTTGACTTGTCTGGGACATCCTTTGGCGTTACCATCCCAATTGGACTTGACTTTACTACACGACAAAATCGAGCTAAATGACCTTCTCTTCCGTAATTGAAACACGCTTTGGGTTGTTGCGTAGAGTTTGGACTGATGTGTCCTTCTTGATCACATTTTAAACATACAACCGGTGGTCGTTCTCCTTCCTTGAAAACAGGTGCTGGTGCTGTTGCCGACGTCTTTCCGTCATTATTGAATCTGCTCTTCTTAAAGTTGTTCTCACTTAGTTCACCTTTCCTATTATCTTGTCCATGATTACCACCGAAGTGGTTACCATTCTTGGCATGATAATTTCCTCCACGATGGTTATCGTTATTCTGATGGTCGTTGCCACCGGTACGATTATTATCGTGTTGTTGGTCATTGCTTTTTCATTGGGCTGGCTCATTATCGCGCTCCAATAACTGAGCCCTATTCACAATATCTGAATATAAACAAAGTTTGTGAGAAATGAGGTATTGACATATATCAAGTTTCAAACCTCGCAGAAACATTCGCGTCATTCGCGTCATTCGCTCCTCATTATCAACAAAATGGGATGCAAACCGGGATAACTCTGCAAACTTAGCCTCGTACTGCGACACAGTTATATTGTTTTGCTCCAGCTTGATGAATTCAACCTCCTTCATGTGATGAATACTTTTGGGAAAGTACTTATAGTTGAACAATTCTTGGAACTTCTCCCAAGACATCTTGAGTGCGTCAGGCTGGGTATGTTTTATAGATTCCCACCAGTAATCTGCCTCTTCACTTAACATAAAGGTGGAGAAGGGAACCTTTTGCTTCTCTGAGCATTCCAAGACATCAAATATCTTGGTGATCTGCTTTATTCACGTCTCTGCCTTAACTGGTTCTAGTTTTCCCAAAACTCTGGTGGTCCCAGCTCCATGAACTGCTTAGTGGTGACCAGCCGTGAGTTGCCAGTGTTTCCACCTGTATTATGAACAGGCGTCTCTCTCGTTTGGTTTTGCATAAATTCAAAAAAATTCCTAAACATACCATCATTCGTCATTTGGTCGGTGTTGTTATTTACACGAGGATTATTGCCTTCCTGATGCACATTATCCTAGTTATTGATCGTCGGTGACTCAACGGTCTCATGTGCTTCATTTCTTATCTCAACATTTTCAGATGTCATTCTCAAACACTATCACAAAATAAGGGTTAATTGACATGTCACATATTATCCCTATACTCTGACCGACCAATTAAATAACAAATAAACTTAGGTAGGTCATACTAGCGAAGGATTAACCCGTCTCTCCCCTCTTAGTTCTAGTCTTACATCTTAGCCAGTGATCATATCCCTAAGCTTTGATACCAACTGTGACGCCCCCAAAATAGGTATACATCACCCATTCTGAGTCGCCAAATATATGGTATAGAATACAACTACAAATTAATTATACAACTGTCGTGCATAATACGACAAAACATAAGCTGTGAGTTTTAATACAAATATTGTCTCCTAGACAATATCCAAACTCAAATTCAATCTTATTACAATTATTATCACAATATTTCATAGAATAATGAGGACTACTATAGCCACCATCTGGACCGTCAACCCATTCTCCGACTAGTCCCAACAATATTCTCATTTCCTGAAGAGAATAATGAAAGAAAAGGGTGAACTCAACTAGCCCAGTAAGAAATATTATGACTAAGATAATGCAGAATAACTTCTCGTTAGCCTTCAACAGTATAACAACTGATAAAATACAATAGACAACAAGTTTTAGATCAACAACTGCAGCAGAATAAGCAATCCATTAGAAGAATCAAGTAGAACATAATATCTACTATCTTTTATGATTTAAAAGTTTATCATCAATTTTATCACTAAGACTCAGCTTAATAAATAATCCACATCACTGAATTATTCATGCACTACGGGCCAATGAGATTCATTAGTATCATGACCACGAATTATTCATGCACTATGGGCCAAGGATATTCGTGTTTTCACCAATGGTCCTGATCATGCCAAACAACAATTCATTTTTGCACCCTTGGCTGAAGAGAACGCATGGTTATGATCATACCAACATCTGTCCATCAATGCACTACGGGCAAATGAGGCCTTTTACCAGATCATTTGTAACATTACGGGTTATGATTATATCGAATAATCCCTGGTCATAATCATACCAATCAACAGTCCATCTATGCACTACGGCCAAAGATGACTTTCATCACAATATAAGCATGATGATGATGACAACGATATAAGAATACAATTAAATGAAAGCAAGGATAAATTTTAAAGATTTATAATTTAATTTGTCCAGAATTGAATAATATCCAAATTGTCAACATGATAATGCTTTGTGGAGTAAAATTCAAGAATAATATTGTATCAAAATTATTTGGACCGAAAAAAAATCAATTTTTGTAATGAATAGTACTCTGGGTGAATAGTATCTGAGTGAATAGTACCCCATGAATAGTACTTCGTGAATAGTACTTTGGGAATAGTACTCTGTGAATAGTATCCCATGATGTGACTAATAGTTGATGTACATGATTATATAATTGTTTAGGGCACATGAAGTGCAGATAGCTGTAAGCTGTTAAACTGTTATTGGCAAAAAACGATGAAAGCAAGTCTTTCAGTTCCTATTTGCTATGTGAACTTAATGATGAACTATTTTAAATCTTTATTATAAAGAGCATGATGTGTTTTATGTAACGACCCCAAAATTCATACAATTTAATTCTCGACTTCGGTCGTTAATAATACATTCAACCTCTAATTTTTACATCATTAAACCATAATACAACCATTGAAATTTGCAGAATAATTAAAATTTTCTATTACAATTAAAATTTTCTATTACAAACTATTCTCGTTCCCGAACTTTCAACCTTTACATCTAAATATCTCGTAATCATTTTAATACTACAATAGTTTACATTGCAAAACAATATTACAATTCAACATTAATACATTATTCGGAACCTTAAACATGGTTCAAATAATAATAACACAACCAAAGTTTATAAATCTTCAAGTATCACATCTGATTCATGTCTTTCAAGTAACACATAACTTTACCTTGAATCTTGAACCAGCAAAAGTGGTTATTCGCAAGGTTGAGCTCGACAGCCCAGCAAAATCTAACAGTTTTCATGCATCACATAGCACATAATAGCATGCTCAACATATATCTCATAAACATTGGACTAACATAACATACATGTTACAGTTCATATAACAAGTATAAAGATGTATAAAGATTGAGTTCCTTACTCAATCAGCATGCTTTACTCAATCAATGTAGTCATAAGTTGACTTTAACATTTCATACATTCAACATATATGTAAGACATCATGCTCTTTGCAATAAAGATTTAAATCAATCAAATTCACATAGCAAATAAGAACTGAAAGACTTGCCTTGATCGTTGTTTATCAATAACAGTTTAACAGCTTACAGTTATCTGCACTTCACGTGCACTACACAATTATATAATCATTCACATTAACTATTAGTCACATAGCAATGCATAGTAGTTGTAATGCAAACTTTACTCTACGCCTCATAACCCTTCGTATCATAGATACACAATGTTCAATTTGATTGTGTTAACTTTCAACTTATATCTCACTGTATTTCATATTCGAAGATCATTCAAGTGTTTAAGTCTTTCTAGGAATCATTATTGGTTTTATATTAAACCCATTTCATATCTTATAATATTCATTTCATTAGACTTAAAACACTTTTTACGTTCATTATCACTTATCACGGCGTTTCGACGTTTATTCATCACATGGCCAATTTGTCTCTCTTGTGTGTGCTTAGTATGCGTATACAACTTATCTAACATATCATTTATTAATGTTAAGCATCATTATACTTCCTAATATTCATGTTCTATAACTTAGAACAACATCTCTTATCGTCAAAAGCATTACACTTGCATAGGTGCATGCCCAACGCCCTCCGATTGCCTCCGAAAACAAATAACCATTTTGGCCCTTCCTAAAGACCTAAAATTTAAAAACTTAAAGAATAAAAGTTGTAGGTCTATTCGTCCTCGTTCTAGATCATCTTGAATCACCTCAATCGGAGTTCATATGAAAATGTTATGCCTATTTTACTAAAACTAGTCAAAGCAGTCACACCTGACACACTTTGGGCGCAGCTGCGTCCAATTAAGCCTTGGGCATAGTGCAAATTCCATAGGCTGGTCTTGATTCGTCCGACATAACTTAGGGCATGCAGTAGCAATTACCTTTGCTCACGCAACGGGACTGAGCTCTTCGTTTTCGCGATTTTTGACCCTTTTTCTCCTACTAATCTTCATAACTTGAGTTATACACATCCAAATTAGTCTGTTTTCGATTCTATGGATTCATAATTCATAGAACTACAACATAGTAGAATTCTAGCAATTTATAAAAACATTAACCAACCTAAAATTTAACCCAAAACACATGTTCATACTCTATTTTCATGTTTTAACACATTTAGCGAATTCGATCGCCACAACTTCGTTTCTTAACCAATTAACACGATTTAAACTACGCCGTTTTTGTTTCTTAACATACTAACATAATCCAACATCAATTTACAGATTATAACAAGTATTGACCACGAAATTTTGTACTTTCTAAAGCCAATTTTCATGCATATAACACTGTTATTTCTAACTTCGTCATACTAACATGAATTTGATCATCAAATATTACTCACACATGATTATTAAAAGATTTGTAAACCATGTATACATGTATATATATCAACCCAACGTGATTTCCAAATCATAGAGCATAAACACTATCAAAACTAAGAATTAAAATTGAGAATATATTATACCTTGATTTAGCAAACCCTTCTCTTCCTCTTGACAATCTCAAAGAGTTTTCTCAAGCTCTCAACCTCAATTTTCCTCTGTGTTTCCTTCTCTCTTCACTACCAATCTCTCTCTAACCCTCTGCTATTTTGGCCTTAGAAAATAAGATGCGAAGAAATAAACTGGCACTCCCCCACGTACTCTTCCGTTAAAAAATAACAAAAAGGCGTCAGTTGAATAAGCCAAAGGCCACAGGGCCTTGTTTGGCTACCACAAACCCGCCAAACTAAATTATTTTTATAATACTTTTATTATATAATTTCACTTGTCACAAATGTAACATTTAAATAACTTGCAATTATAATTATAATAATTATAAATCCCATTCTAACATACTTAATAAATCTTTACATATCTAATTTAATTAATAAATTAGATCAAAACAACATTTTATTTAATTTAATTATTTTCTTAAATATTAAGCAATTGATTTAATTTAATTATTTCCTTAAATTAAATCCTTCAAATAAAATTAACATTATTCAATTTAATTTACATTAATCAATTTAGTTACTAAATTAATGCACCATAATTCATCAACTATTTATTTATCTCAATAAATAAATTAATTAAAATATTTATTTAATTCAATAAATATTTAAAATTAATTACAAAATTTATTTAATTTCTTCAATAGTTAACTTAAGTATTAAACCTCACTTTCCCAATATATGAATATATATTTCTCTTCACACTATATCATATATTTCAACATATAAAGCACGTATATATACATACTCAAACTCAAAACATCTCATAATAAGAATTTTAATTATTAAATTCTTATTTTAATAACTTATAAAAATTCGGGTTGTCACATTATATATATGTTGAAAGTATAAAACGTTAAAGTCAATTTATGACTACGTTAATTAAGTAATAAATGATGATTGAGTAAGAAACTCAATCTTTATACTTGTTATATGAACTGCAGCATGTATGCTATGTTAGTCCATTGTTTATGAGATGTATGTTGAGCATGTTATTATGTGCTACGTGATGCATGAAAACTGTTAGATTTGTTGGGCTGTCGAGCACAACCTTGCAAATAATAACTTTTGAAGGTTAAGGATTCAAGGTAACGCTTTGTGCTGCTTGAAAGACATGAATCAGATGTAATGTGACACCCCCAAAATAGGTATACATCACCCATTCTGAGTCACCAAATACTTGGTACAAAAATCAAATATAAACTTCTGTTATACAATACGACAAAACCGTAGCTGAGAGTTTTTACACGAATATTGTCTTCTAGGAAATATCCAAACTCAAATTCAATCCTCATTACAATTATTATCACACTATTTCACAGAATAGTGAGGAATACTAAAACAACCATCTGGATCATCAATCCATTCCCCGACTAGTCCCAACTATATTCTCATTTCCTGAAGAGAACAGTGAAAGAAAAGGGTGAGCTCAACTAGCCTAGTAAGAAATATTATGACTAAGATAATGCAGAATAAATTATCGTTAGCCTTCAACAGTATAACAACAGATAAAATACAATAGACAACAAGTTTTAGATCAACAACTACAACAGAATAAGCAATCCATTAGAAGAGTCAAGTAGAGCATGATATCTACTATCTTCTATGATTTAAAAGTTTATCATCAATTTTATCGCTGAGACTCGACTTAATAAATAATCCACATCACTGAATTATCCATGCACTATGGGCCAAGGATATTCATTAGTATCACAACCACGAATTATCCATGCACTACGGGCCAAGGATATTCGTGTTTTCACCAATGGTCATGATCATGCCAAACAATTCATCTTGGCACCCTTGGCCGAAGAGAATGCATGGTTATGATCATACCAACATTTGTCCATCAATGCACTACGGACCAATGAGGAATTTTACCACATCATTTGTAAAATTACAAATCATGATTATACCGAATAATCCCTGGTCATAATCATACCAATCAACAGTCTATCTATGCGCTATGGCCAAAGATGACTTTCATCACAATATAAGCACGAGGATGATGACAATGATATAAGAATTCAATTAAATGAAAGCAATGTAACTTTTAAAGATTTATAATTTAATTTATCCAGAATTCAATAATTCCAAATTGTCAACATGATAATGCTTTGTGGAGTAAAATTCAAGAATAATATTGTATCAAAAATGATTTGCATCGAAAGGAAATCAATTTTTGTCATAAATAGTACTCCGGATGAATAGTACCCGAGTGAATAGTACTTCGAGAATAGTACTTCATGAATAGTACTTTGTGAATAGTACTTCGTGAATAATATATTGTGAATAGTACCCCGTGAATAGTATCCCGTGAATAGTACCATGTGAATAGTACTTCTACATGAAAAGATTTAATATTATCAAGAATGTTTAGAAAAATATCCTTGTGAAACGATACTAGATGAAGAGTAAATTTCAAGGATATTTTACTAATTTCACGGAGTTTAGAAGTAATACTTTAACAAAATGAGTGTGGAATTAGGAATACGAAATGAAATAATTTTACTTACATACTACAGAGTATGGAAGAAAATATTATTTTATACAGATATTGAACAAAAATAATATCCCTTACGAATACGAAAGGAATAATATCCCTTACCTTAGTAGAAAGTTGGATACTGCAATAGTGAAGTAGCAGAATATTCTTCTTCTTTCTCTCTATAGCTTCTCTCTCCATAATTGCTCTTGTGAGTCTTAGTGAATTGGTGAGAATGAAAGAAGAATGAGCTTCTATTTATAGAAACACATAGTTTCGATAATTGCACGTTTTGGGGCTCGAATTATTAGAGTATAGTACCTTCATCTATACCTCTATTTTTAATTTAGTCCTACGAGTATTATCAAACTTGCACCACCTCCCCTAATAGTACATGCATGTGAATCAATAGTTCCATTCATGTAAACAAATAGTTATATGCATGTGAACTAATACCAATTAATTGCTTATTTATTCGATTAATTACCCGATTGGTCAATTTAATATCCAGAAATCAATTATTATCGAAATATATGTCGATTTCCACTAACACTAATAATCCCAACTTAATGGAAATATTAATTTTATCTTTAATCAACACGAACTTATTCATCATTAATATTATAACTCATAGTATTTAACAACCAGATCATTCCCAGGAAAGAAAGGCTTTCCGATAAGGATTTCTCCCTATTGGCGCACAATTAGGTGACTAAACCCCTTTCCTCGACAGAACTTTCTATACATCGTCAATAATGCAAATAATAATATGAATAACTCTGTCGTCTCAATTATTGATTTAATAATATAAAATATTATGCAGATGATACTATGATAATAATTAAATTAATAATATGAGAGATATTATGCAGCAATTACTGTAGCAATAATTGAGTATAACTGATTGACTTCTCACGTAAGCATTAATAATTAATACCGTGTGCTACTATGCAACCACGCGTATTACTGTACTTTTACCACCGGGTATTTCAACAGTTTAACGGTAAAACTTTCGTCGTTATTTTTATAAAAAGATATTTATGTTGTTTTCTAACTCTGATAATACTTCCGTTGTGGGGTCTACTAATGATTGTGTCATCGTACGAATATTCCCTGTTAAAATGAATATTTCCTGACCAATCGAATATTTTATAACAACTTGCTTACTTTGTAAAATTTTAACATATCCCCCTTAACTTTAACCCTTTATCAATTTAACCATTTACTAAATAGAATAATAATTATAAGAAAATTGAATACTTTTATTTCATAAAATTCGGGGTCTTACAATCTCCCCTCCTTATGAAATTTTGCCCTCAAAATTTACGTACGTACCTGGTATGTCGAAGAGATGAGTATACCTTGTCAGATTCTAACTCTTGAGGTATAACCTTTGAGCGTAGAATATATTTCTTCTTATCCAATATTTTAACAAGTATCTCCTCATACGTTAAATCTTCTGCTATCTCGTCTAGTTCTAATTCAATAATGTGGTTTGGGTCGTCCACATATTTACGTAACATCGATACGTGAAAAACGTTATGAACACGCGACATACTTTTCGGTAAAGCGAGTCTATAGGCCACAGTTCCTACCCGACCGAGGATTTTAATAGACTAATAAAATCGAGGGTTGAGATTTCCTCTCTTCGTCGATTCTTACTTCTAGAATAACTCCTTCTTGCAACTTCTTCTTCACATTCATCAGCTTTGAGTCTGTAGCTTGAGCGGCTTTAACTTTATTGATTAAAGTCGATTCTACTCATATATTCACTATCTTCACGTAGGTTCTTGGAGCCTTTAACTCTATCTACATCCTTTGTAAATTATGCAAAATGGGTCTTTATGTTAACGACATCGTACTCGTAACCGCATACGATCTTCTACTCAACGCGTCAGCTACCACGTTCATTTTTTCCACGATGGTATTGAATGGTATTATCGTAATCTTTCAACAGCTCGAGCCAACATCTTTGGCACATGATACGTTTATTTTAGTTGAAGAAATATTGAGGTTTTAGAAATGGGTTTTGTACCGGGGTCAATATAAAATTCGATTTCACGCTCTAGGGATAGGCCAAGAAGACTTCAAGAATACATCAAGTAATTTATTAATGATAGAAATATCATTCAAAACTATGACTCTCATCCAAGACTTGGATAGCACGTCACATTGATACCTATCAATTCGCCACCATTGTTCACGGCGTCCCCTACAGAAAGTCAGGGTTCGGTGTATTCCAAGGCTTGGAAGTCACCAGCGACAGGCTCAGAGCTCTTTACTTATGGCTTAATATGATAGTGATTGACTTTAGTGGTTTGGTTACTTGAATTCGCATAACAGGTTGGTTAGGAAGGCTAACAACCTTACGAAGACAATCAATTTTAGCATGGTGAGTAGTTAACCAGTCGATTCCTAAAATCACATCAAATGAAAGTATTTTCAAAGAGATAAGATCGACAGGTAACGTGAGGGTGCCGATTTGAATCAAACAAGATTTATAAACAATGGATATAACGAAGGTTTCTCCTAACGAAGTTTTAACATATTAGTCAAAGTCTAATTTCTCAAGAGTCAAGTTCAAACGTTGAACACAACTAGGTGAAATAAAAGAGTGGGTAGAACCGGTATCAAATAAGGTATAGACTTCGCAAGAGTTTATGATTAACTTACCCGTGATAACTTCGTTTGGGTTCCTCGACAAATTCTCTCACCTAAACTACCGGCTTTGACTTATCTGGGACATCCTTTGGCGTCACCATCCTAGTTGGACTTGACTTCACTAAACGACAAAATTGAGCTACGTGACCTTCTCTTCCACAATTAAAACATGTTTTGGGTTTCTGCATACAGTTTGGACGGAAGTGTCCCTCCTGTTTGCATTTAAAACATACGATCGGTGGTCGTTCTTCTTCCTTTTAAATGGGCGCTGGTGCTGCATCATTATTGAACCTTCTCTTCTTGAAGTTGTTTTCACTTAGTTCACATTTCCTATTATCTTGGCCATGATTTCTACCGAAGTGGTTACCATTTCTGGCATGATAATTTCCTCCACGATAGTTATCGTTGTTCCGATGGTCGTTGCCATCGGTACAATTATTATCATGTTGTTGGTCGTTACCTTTTGGTTGAGCTGACTCATAATCGCGTTCTAATAATTGAGCCTTATTCACAACATCTGAATATAAACAAAGTTTGTGAGAAATGAGGTATTAATATATTTCGGGTTTCAAACCTCGCAGAAACATTTGCGTCATTCGTACTTCATTATCAACCAAATGAGATGCAAACCGGGACAACTCGGCAAACTTAGCCTCGTACTGCGACAAGATCATATTGTTTTGCTCCAGCTTGATGAATTTTACCTCCTTCATGTGACCAATACTTTTGGGAAAGTACTTGTCATGAACAATTCTTGGAACTTCTCCCAAGAAATTTTTAGTGCGGCATGTTGAGTACGCTTTACAGATTCCCACCAATGATCTGCCTCTTCACGTAACTTAAAGGTGGTGAAGGGAACCTTTTGCTCCTCTGAGCATTCCAAGACATCAAATATCTTGGTGATCTGCTTTATCCACGTCTCTGCCTTAAGTGGTTCTGTCTTTCCCAAAAACTTCAGTTGTCCTAACTACTTGAACTGTTTAGCGGTGACTAGCCATGAGTTTCCAGTGTTTTCACCTGCATTATGAACATGAGACTCTCTCGTTTGGTGTTGCATGAATTCTAAAAAGTTCCTAAACATACCTTCGTTCGTCATTTGGTCGGTGTTGTTGTTTACACGAGGATTATTGCCTTCCTTTTGCACATTATCCTGGTTATTGATCATCGGTGACTCAACGGTCTCATGTGCTTCATTGCTTATCTCAACATTTTCAGATGTCATTTTACTATCACAAAACAAGGGTTAATTGACATACCACATATTATCCCTATACTCTGACCGACCAATTAAATAACAAATAACTTAGGTAGGTCATAGTAGCGAAGGATTAACCCGTCTCTTCCCTCCTAGTTCTATTCTCACATCTCAGTCAAGGATCATATCCCTAAGCTTTGATACCCAACTGTGATGCCCCAAAAATAGGTATACATCACCTATTCTGAGTCGCCAAATACTTGGTACAAAAATCAAATACAAACTTCTGTTATACAATACGACAAAACCGTAGCTGAGAGTTTTTACACGAATATTATCTTCTAGACAATATCCAAACTCAAATTCAATCCTCATTACAATTAGTATCACACTATTTTTTACAGAATAGTGAGTAATACTAAAACAACCATCTGGACCGTCAATCCATTCCCCGACTAGTCCCAGCTATATTCTCATTTCCTGAAGAGAACAGTGAAAGAAAAGGGTGAGCTCAACTAGCCTAGTAAGAAATATTATGACTAAGATAATGCAGAATAAATTATCATTAGCCTTCAACAGTATAACAACAGATAAAATACAATAGACAACAAGTTTTAGATCAACAACTACAGCGGAATAAGCAATCCATTAGAAGAGTTAAGCAGAGCATGATATCTACTATCTTCTATGATTTAAAAGTTTATCATCAATTTTATCGCTGAGACTCAGCTTAATAAATAATTCACATCACTGAATTATCCATGCACTACGGGCCAGGATATTCGTGTTTCCACCAATGGTCATGATCATGCCAAACAACAATTCATCTTTGCACCCTTGGCCGAAGAGAATGCATGGTTATGATCATACCAACATCCATCCATCAATGCACTACGGACCAATGAAGACTTTTACCACATCATTTGTAAAATTACGAGTCATGATTATACCGAATAATCACTAGTCATAATCATACCAATCAACAGTCCATCTATGCACTATGGCCAAAGATGACTTTCATCACAATATAAGAATGAGGATGATGACAATGATATAAGAATTCAATTAAATGAAAGCAAGGATAACTTTTAAAGATTTATAATTTAATTTATCCAGAATTCAATAATATCCAAATTGTCAACATGATACTTCTTTGTGGAGTAAAATTCAAGAATAATATTGTATCAAAAATGATTTGGACCGAAAGGAAATCAATTTTTGTCATAAATAGTACTCCAAATGAATAGTACCTGAGTGAATAGTACCCCGTGAATAGTACTTCAAGAATAGTACTTCATGAATAGTACTTTATGAATAGTACTTCATAAATAGTACTTTATGAATAGTACTTTATGAATAGTACCCCATGAATAGTACATTGTGAATAGTACCCTGTGAATAGTACTCCGGCATGAAAAGATTAAATATTATCAAGAATGTTCAGAAAAATATCCTTGTGAAACGATACTAGATGAAGCGCAATCCGGATGAATAGTACACGAGTGAATAGTACCCCGTAAATAGTATTTCAAGAATAGTATTTCAAGAATAGTACTTCATGAATAGTACTTTGTGAATAGTACTTCGTGAATAGTACTTTATGAATAGTACCCCATGAATAGTACTTTATGAATAGTACCCCATGAATAGTATATTGTGAATAGTACTTCAGCATGAAAAGATTAAATATTATCAAGAATGTTCAGAAACATATCCTTGTGAAATGATACTAGATGAATCACAAATTTTAAGGATATTCTACTAATTTCACGGAGTATAGAAGCAATACTTTAACAAAATGAGTGTAGAATTAGGAATACGAAACGAAATAATATTACTTACATACTACAGAGTATGAAAGAAAATATTATTTCATACGGATATTGAACAAAAATAATATTCCTTACGAATACGAAAGAAATAATACCCCTTACCTTAGTAGAAGGTTGGATACTGCAATAGTGAAGTAGCAGAATACTCTTCTTCTTTCTCTCTATAGCTTTTCTCTCTATAATTGCTCTTGTGAGTCTTAGTGAATTGGTGAGAATGAAAGAAGAATGAGATTCTATTTATAGGAAAATATAATTTCGATAATTGCACATTTAGGGACACGAATTATTAGAGTATATACCTCCATTTTTAATTTAGTCCTTCAAGTATTATCAATCTTGCACCACCTCCCTTAATAGTACATGCATGTGAATCAATAGTTCCATTCATGTGAACAAATAGTTATATGCATGTGAACTAATAGCAATAAATTGCTCATTTATCCAATTAATTGCCCGTTTGGTCAATTTAACATCCAAAAATCAATTATTATCAAAATAAATGTCGATTTCCACTAACACTAATAATCCCAACACAATGAAAATATTTTTTTATCAACAATTTCATCTTTAATCAACACGAACGTATTCATCATCAATATTATAACTCACAATATTTAACAACCAGATCATTCCCAGGAAAGAGGGGGCTTTCAGATAAGAATTTCTCTCTATTGGCGCGCAATTAGGTGACTAAATCCCTTTCCTCGACAAAACTTTTTATACATTGTCAATAATGTAAATAATAATATGAATAACTTTGTCGTGTTAATTATTAATTTAATAATATAAAATATTATGCAGATGATACTATGACAATAATTGAATCAATAATATGAAAGATATTATGCAGTAATTACTGTAGCAATAATTAAGTATAACTGATTGACTTCTCACATAAGCATAAATAATCAATATCGTGTGCTACTATGCAACCACACATATTACTGTACTTTTACCACTGGGTATTTCAACAGTTTAACGGTAAAACTTTCGCTATTATTTTTATAAAAAGATATTTCTGTCATATTCTAACTCCGACAATACTTCCGTTGTGGGATCCACCAATGATTGTGTCATCGTACGAATATTCCCTGTTAAAATGAATATTTCCCGACCAATCGAATATTTTATAACAACTTGCTTACTTTGTAAAATTTTCACATATCCCCCTTAACTTTAACCCTTTATCAATTTAACCATTTACTAAATAGAATAATAATTATAAGAAAATTGAATACTTTTATTTCATAAAATTCGGGGTCTTACATGTAATGCATGAAGATTTATATACTTTGGCTGATATTTTATTATTCGAACCATGTTTAAGGTTCCGGATGACGTACTTTGTAACGCCCCAAAATTCGGTCTATCTTCACACCCAGATTTTGTACGTCACAATTCATCACCTTCCAAACATACATCATTATATAGTTAAATATAACAACATACATTCTCAAATTCCAGGTTCTAATACCTTATAACCTCGTTCATTAAAAATAATGATAATTACATTATTCTTTACATCTTACAAGAGTGATTTTCATCCGTAATAAAGGATTCATAATAGTTCATTAAACTAGTCTATAGTTTAATTAACTATTCTACATTACAAGTCTTGGCTTGACCTTTACGCTCATTCATATACTGAATGACACTTCGCCTAGATACCGGTCAGCTTGATCTTTACGGGATCTTAAGTTTTTTTACTCATACGCTGAAAATGTTTTTCATTTAAAGCAAGGGTGAGCATTCAATTGCTCAGCAAGTCATAACAGTTAAATAAACAACATTAAGAATTTAAAAATTCCTTTAGGACTTCAATAACCGAACAAAGGTTATGAAGGAGCTTGAATAATAGGAATAAATTCTGATTCCTATCATTTTAAAATATTTGTCACATTCACTTTGAAATACTTTCATTCTTCTACCTTTTTGATAACCTTTCCGGCTAGAATCATTAGCATAAACTTAACAATAACGGTTCATATATAAACGGAACATTCTTAATAATGAACAGTTCACCCACAGAATAGTTCATATTATAGAAACACCGAAGTGTTAAATTTGTGGCACAAGGCCTCATACATTCTATCACCTTGTACAAATATCACCCATTTGCACATAGATAAAACTTCTCAAGTTTAACATCTGAGAAAGTTTAAGAAATTAGCATTCATTTAAAATATGAATGAAGTTAGGAAACTTGCCTTACGCACAGCTACAGCTTACAATTTACGCTGAATTGCTCATCGCAATCCCTATATATCACATAAGGAATTACATGCACCAATTAGTCATATTTTTGACTTACGCATTGGTTTAAACTTAACTTTACTTCTTAGGTTTCGCGTTCTTGCAATGTAAGTTTATGCGACCAACTTTCTTTACCGATTTATGGTGTTATGACATACGAAGATGTCTTACTCATATGATCATCATCTTTGATGATTTACATTCTTATCTTCTTCTTATAACCTTTCTAGGACTTAGCACACATCTAATCTCTACTAGTATTCCATATGGTACTCTGAGTGGTTTCCCACAAACAACCAACAAACTTGTTTCCCGCCTCATCTACACTGTCCTTCACAACGAGTTAGATCGGTTGCTAGTTTCGTATATACCTCCGCTCTCTGAAGAAATTGTTTATCCCAGCTCCCATATATCAACCATTAAAGATTATGATTGTACCACAACCTAAACTTTATCTTAACTTATCCGAACCATTAAAACTATAATGTTCATTAAGTTGATTTCCCCATTCCTTATGGATTTCTGGCAACTAAATGTCATACCTCAGGATTTATTCCTTATCGTCTAAGTCATATAGTCTTTTGTATACTTATAACGATCATTCAATGTTAATACTATGTGTTCATAGAGTTAAGCATTTTACATTACCTTATTCATATCTTATAACTTTCGGTTCATTCGACTCGAAACGTCATCCAAGTAATAATCATTATTCGACTTGTTAACATTATACGTCATTGTTATTAATTCAGTTTCTTCACCATTCACAAGTTTAATCATTGGTCTTCATTACCTTACGGTCAAACCATACACGATGTGTAGGTTCTACCCGTTTAATATTCACGTACACCCAACCTTAAGTCGGTTAAAGTGTTTAACACTTACATTTCATTCTAACATTCTCTATCCGACTCACACTCAGACTTTCATTAATCTTATTACTGTTCGTTATGGCTTTCCTGATAATTCATATCTTACTTACTACCTTCTCTAACGTCTAAGTCGTACCACCAATGTATACTTAGAACGTTCGTACGACGCAAATACGATTCACGAAGATCATTTACGTATTCAGTGTTCACGTTACTCGTCTCTTAACCTCTCATTCAACCTTAAACTAAGGTTTTAATCACTCTCATTCGTTATCCATTACATGAAAACTACATTCATCCTCTTTTCCTAATGTCAAAGCCATACAGTTCGTTGTATGCTAAGACCATTCGTCATCGCAACTACGTTGCATTTACATTCTTTGTCTTTTAATCCTGTTCAATCTTTCCGTTTAACCTTCACTAAAGGTTTAAATCACTTGATTAAGTGTTACATTATGTGAACTATATGTTCATTTTCTTTCCTTACACTTCACCTAAGAGTTGAGCAGTTAAAAGCTCTTCTTTGAGTTTTTCCCTGCGCCGGTGCTGCAGCGCCGATTCCTTTGCTATTTCTAGCGCTGTAGCGCAAGTCTCCAAAGCTTAGTCCTCGGTCAAGGCCACAAGCACCGCTTTCCCAAGGCATAATCAAGCGTTAGGTGCCGTTCTAAAACTCAGAAAAATTTTCTAAGTCTTGAACATTATTGAGACACTTACTTCACAATCTCATAACTTCTTCATTATAACTCGGAATGAGGTCATTCCAAAGCCATCTTCTTACTCTCATTACGTACTTCAACTTCATCTAGACAAAATTCCATTCTAAATCCATTAACATGCCATTCGATTGGATTAAATTTTTGTCATTAGTTTATTTTACGTTATTAACATTCTTCGTTCGTTCTTCCGTAATTCGGTCATCCAAACTCGGAATTAATTCATTCTTGAGCCCACGAATCATGTTTTCTATGTTCTCTTACATTATTTTGAAACCCTACACATTCGGGTTCATTTACATACTTTCTACTTTTTCGTTCGTCTTTTACGAATTTTTTGCCATAACTTCGTTATAGCTAAGTTCAATCCTTTTTTCATGAACGTTTCTCCCGTTCCTAACTAAGAAATAAGCATCCAACTTATATGCGATGGTTTTAAACTTGTCCATCAACAACAAGTTCTAACTTCGATGGTTTTAAATTTGTCCATCAACAACGTTCTTCGGGTTCTTTACGTGTTCTTCACGTTCTTCATTCGTTCTTCATTTTTAATCGATACTTTGATTATGATTTCACTTTTTCTTGGAATTTGGTGTTATAAAACACCATTCCTTACTTGTTTCACTGAATCATTCATATGATTCATTCGGATCGTTCAAATTCGTTACGAAATTTATACTTCCTTAAGAAAGCTTTTATAAATAAATCTTTAATTCTTCATACTTCATTTTCTTATGATTTCAACCATATGAAATCATTCTTAAAATTGTCTTCTCCTATTTTCATTAAGCTATGTATATTGACATAGAATACTTAAAGAAAATTTAGATTAGACTAGGTTTTGGATTACCTTTCTTCTTTAATCTTCTTCCGTTGGACAAAGTTTGCACACGAGCTAGTTTTTTCTCTTCCTTTCTCTCCTCATCTGAATTCTCTCTCTCTCTCTCTCTCTCAAGTGTTGGTGATTTTCAAAATCACAAACAAATGAGCTAAGGTCCTTATATAGAAAACCAAGGCTAGGGGTAAAATAGTCATTTCGCCCCCAGAGTTACTATTCCCACCTCCTTACTATTCACAAAGCTTCTCTTGGAATCTTCTTGGTTCCATCTTGCGGAATTCGTCCGATAATTTGAAAAACTGCGATTCTCCGAATCCAAATATTTTTGGATATTTCGTCTTTCCTTTACAAATTTACTTTTATGCATTCTTTGGAACTTCAAAAAACTGAAAAACACTTTTTGATGATTCATGTTTTCCCCTAACGTAGTTAAACGAATGAAAAGAACAGTACTTTTTGTCATTTTTATTTCGTTCGATTTCTGCACATTTTTCGAGAAAAACTTTTATCGGCTAACTTAACTTTTCACGACATCTTATCATCAAATCTTTTGACGGAATGTCATTTCGACATATCGAACTCTCGAAAAGGCTTAGGTTATTCAAACCCTAACCCTTAGGGTTTCGTTGAGTGAATAATGCTTATTTCGTCTTTTTCTTCGAAAATATTTTTGTTCCCGAAATTTTTTTATTTTCATCTTAAAATTTCTTACTCGTTCAGTCTAGCTCGTAGCCAGAATCCTCCCGTTTTATAATCATCCTAGATTCTAGAACGATTAATAAACACATAACACATAATATTATTAATAAAAATTTATTTTATTAATAACTAATTCTTTAAACTTAAATTCTGGACAATCCAATTTTTAATAGATAGTATGATATTTAATAGATGTTGAATTATAAAATTTAAATTTTTTCTGATGTATAAAGGGTATTGAACCTGAATGTAATTTTTATTTATTAACTCTGATAAAGTGAGTAATAAACTAAGTATGGTTCAAAGGTAAGTAAAGATAAATGTTTTGAAAAATGTATTTCATATTTAGTTGTAAAGTTTGAACTACCCAATGTATAAGGAATATCGAGTTGAGATGAAAGATTTTATATAATAACTCTGATAAAGTGAATTATGAAAATAAATTTGATTCAAAGATGTGTAGATGATAAATGTTTTGATTCAGGGAATTAAAGTAAGAAGACAGAAAAGTTTAAATTATTCCGCATTTTATTAAGTTTAACATCGAATAATGATGTAAAATAAAAAGTTAGGCGTATTGTTAACGACCAAAGTTGAGAGATGAATTGTATGAATTTTTGGGGTTGTTACAATATAGAATTAAGGTAGTGGACCATGCAAATTCACTTGGCCAAATTATTTTAATTAGAGAGCCCAAACAACTAAGTGAAAGCCCAAGTCTTGGTCTAACTAATAATGGAACATGTGTTAGTAAAATAACTATGGTTAGGAACTAACCATACTTGAGTTAAATGTAGGAAATTGTGGAAAATGACTTTATTGCCCAAAAGAAAATTGTTAATGACTTTTGTACCCTAGAAAGGAAATTGCTAGGAATTTTCCTAGTAATGGGGAAGTGACTATTTTGCCCCAAGAAAAATTTGGTAATGACCATGGCGTCCTTGAAGGGAATTTCTAGGAAATTTTCTAATTATGGTTAGATGACAATTTTGTCCTTGAAGAAAATTTATTATGACCAATATGTCCTATAAGAAAATTTCTAGGAAATTTCCTTGAGATGACTTAAAGACTATCTTGCCCTTCCATAGTAATGGTTAAAGACCATTTTGCCCTTGGTCTTGAATTCCCACAAAGTTGGAAAACCTTAGGGGTGAAAACCTAATATTTGAAACTGTTGCCTCTTTTTCAGTTCTGATAAAAGAGCTCTAACTCATGCAAGCATACATGTGTCAACAAGTAATACAGAGTAAATAGAGTATCGATCCCACAGAGAAAGTTGTCAAATTTAAACTATTATGCATCAATTAAATCACTGTATTCATATACCTAGACTAATAACTATAATTGATGAATTAATCTAATTGTGAATAACAACTAAAAATAAGAATACTAATGAAATGAATCAAATCTGGAAATAATAGGATCCTAACTTCATTTAATATTTCATCTAATCGCCACTATCAAGCAAGAAGTGTTCACATATCACAGGAAAATAGCCAAGAGCACTAATAGAGTCATAGCCATTTTTCAATGCACTATGACCTACTTACACAGCATCCACAAATGATAGACTCTATGTAAACATCAATATAACCAAAATCACTATATGTCTATGTGAAATTGCAATCATACTTAATTGAAACACAAGCCCTTATTCTAGCTCATACGGTGAATAAGTATATGTCTATCTCATTTACGAAATACGCAAGCCATATACAACAAATTTATATAATGTGTATGCTATTATGACTACAATCCATACTCGCATGTTCATTGTCAATTCCATGCAAATACTGAAACGAATGGTGATCAAGCATTCATACATGTAAAACAACCATAATAGAATTCCCATATGATATGCAAAACATCCCTAGCAATTAAGCATGCAACCAAACTACATATTAAAATTTGTTAGAATCCCATAATGGAGTTTAGTTCATGACTGAACCAAAAGCCATTATGGGATCAACGCTAAACATGATTATCAAACAAACAATTGAAAGATGAAAGATAGAACGATCAAACCCAATTGTAGATTGCAAACCAATGTCTACGTTCAAATCCGTATATAAATCCAGAAAAAACAATATTAATAATCCATAATGATGGAGAATCCCAAGAAGACGTAGAGAAGATGGATTTTTGGCTTCGTTCTTCGTTGGAATCTCTCTCACATGTAAACCCTAGTTACTACGATGAAAATACGTCTAAAATTATCCAAGTGTACCGAAAGTTCTGTCTGATCCCAGTCAGATATCGTTTAAAACCCCTTACAATCATTTTAATTAAAAATTAAAATAAAACAACTCAATGACTCAATGATAGCGCGATCTTCTTCGCCTCTAGTATGTTCCTCATGGCGGCGTGAGACTTGCGATAAGTCGAGGATGTCCAATAGCCTCTTCTTCTTGCGGGCCTGCAATCAGCAGCTTTGTAGATGCCGCATGGCTCTCATTGTCTGTGGATTCTGGTTCTGGTCCTGCAATGTTGCTGCTGCTCATTCCTTCCATGCTTGGTCTCCTTGCTCCATTATACCTTCATCCCATGCATATCCCCGCTTGCACCTCGCCTTCACGCATCCATCAGCCTCATGCCCTCTAATACCACCAAATTAGGCCGATTCCTACACTTATTCACCAAAAGGAGTTTTAAGTACATGCAATGCAAATTAGCATGAAATGCAACTAAAACAGACTGAAACGTACTTGAGATGGACATAATTCGCATAAATTGATATCCAATAAGTAGGTATAAAACCCACTTATCAAATACCCCCAAACTTGAACTATTGTTTGCCCTCAAGTAATGCATGCTGAATAACAAAGAAAAATGGAACAACACTACGATGCAGCTAAACTACTATGCAAACTAGTCTCACATCATTCCAACTTAAACAGAATTTAAGCCCAAAATGCCTCAGCGAATTATTCAGATTCATGAATACAAGTTTAAACTAAACGATCGTCAAAACATCATACACTCAGATAATTCATACATGCTATAGAGATGCTGTGTGTGTGTAGTGTTCACCAAAACTTGATTCCAGCAAAGAATATATATGCTAACATGCTCGAAACAGAAAATTATAGCCTAAATTGAGAATCATGTATACTTATACAACGCAAACTGTTTCAACATATCCAAACAAACTAAAGTTCAACAATGGGCTTAATTGCTTTATTGCTACTCACGAGGGTGATTTTCGCTCTTTCCCGCGGTGTTTATTGCTATGTTTCTTTTCTTTTTCTCCTTTTCTCTTTTTTTTTATTTTTTTTATTTTTTATTCATGACTGTGCAATGTCTTAATCCATTAGGCACACAGCTACCCCTTAGAGAGCTTTCAACCAACAACTTCCAGACCATGAAAGACCTTAAGGCGCTAGGTGTAGAGACAATCCCCTCGTGTGTACTTACTCAAGTAGCCAGGGCCCCGAAATAAGACTAGCCACATTATTGCTATTCATTTTTTTCATTTTTTTATACATAGCATACCCATATTTTCCTAAAGTTTGAATGTCAATGTTTGTCAAGTCTACATGCACGTTCCACATTTTTCTCTTTTTAAAACTACATTTTCTAACAAGCAATGCAACACATAATTCTTATACCTGCAAGTGATTGTGAACACATCCGTGCAAACCAAAAGCATTTAAACAGCAACATGAATTCCATCATGTAAAACATTATAACTACGTTCATGTTATCCAATATACTCTAAAATCCTTCACAATTCACTATCATCATTGGCTAGGAAAAAATTTCTATAAAACAAGAATTTTGTGAGACATGCAAATTAACTAAAATAAAAAAATTTCTATCAATAGAACAATAACACCAAAAACAACTAAATTATTAAACTAAACATGCAATATTTTAACTAAACATGCAAAAACTAACTACATGCTACTATACTACTCCCCAATACCCCCAAACTTATAATATTCAATGCCCCATTGAATGAAGGAAAAGGGTACAAAAAAATCCCCTAATGATCTGCTTGACCACCCTCCTCGGGTGGTGAATCTGGTGGTGGATAAGGCATTGCAGTCCCAAACTGGGGCCACTCGAGTGTTGTTCCCTGCTGTGCGAAGGCTTCGGCCAAGGCCCTTGTGAGTCCCGTAGAAAACGTTCTAAAGTTGTCATACATGGCATCGACTTTTCGCTCCAACCTTCGTGAGTCACCGATCGCTAGGAATGTGTGTATGCTCGGTGGATGGGCCTCGCCTCATCCGTCTGAGGGGGCTGCTGTGATGGCTCGGAGAATGTGGGCCGGAGAATAAATCCTCGTCCGCGCGGGTGTGCTTCGCCTCCTACCCAATCCTCTAATTTTGCAATGGTGGCATGGGTGATGTCTTGGCTTGGATATTACATTTTTTCATTACCCCAATTGCACCCCTGATGAGCACATAGCATGGCTACCACTGATGCATGTGGAATGCTCCCAGTGGTACTTCCCTTCAGATACTTCACAATGTTTTGATGAATTAAATAACCCACGTCAATATACTCGCCAGTAATTATGCCCCACAGAATTAAGGCCCTTTCCGCTATGATCTCATGCTGATGCGATGAAGGCAATAATATGAACAGATTCCACGCCTTGGCATATCGATTCAGTGCGGCTACTGGGAATATGCGAGGCTAGGTCGTGCCGACTTTGTAAGTCCACTTTGTTCCTGGTATGCACAACTCTGCTATAACAAGCTCCAAGTCTGTTTCCAGATGTACCCCTATGATCCAATTGGCAGCCCCTCATGGTGGTGTCGTGGTGAGTCTAAAATGGTTCTGATGGCGGAGGGTCTGTAGTCTATCTCGACACCTCGAACCATCGAGGTATCGTTTATGGTGACTTTGGCATTGGCGTAAAACTCTAGGACTATGCTCATCGAAATGGGCGTGGGAGAGGCAGTCAATCCACCCCAGCCTCGTTCCTGGATCATGGCACAAAGCTGTCCATCCTGGCCTTCTGGTTTTTATCCTCTTTCCTTGATAAATGTTTTTGCTACGATTCGGTAGTACTCCTGCTGGGCTTCCAGACACAGGAACTTGGTGTGGTCGACAATGTCCTCCCCGTGACTACCAGAGGAGGATGAGGAAGAGGAAGATGGTCGTGCTCTCTTCGGACCCATTTGCAGATATTTGAGCAAGAATGTAGATGAAATTACTGAGAGTAAATGAGAATTTGTTATGTGATAACCTTCAAACTTGTTTCTACCAACCCAATCAGAAACCCTAGCTTTATAACCATGGACGAGAGCATGGGTATGAGCCTTGAATGTGGAGAGAATCGTGGAGATGTGATTGAGAGATGTACTGTTGCAAATTGTAACTGATATAGAGATAAAGACGTGAGTTATGGAGAGTGAGAGAATTTTGCGTCTGTTATTATTCCAAATGAGAGTCCAAATGGTCCACAACTCTTTTTAAAATGTTCAGATCTATCTTAATCCGGTGTTGCGCGCGGCCGCGTGAGTTTGTACTGGGTTGGGCGCGTGGGCGCGAGACTTGCAGAATGTTCTGATATCCTGATTGACTTGATGCGCATGCCATGAAGTTTGTATCACATAGTCATAAAGCTACGCTATGTGATCTCCTCGATATCTCTAATGCTAAAGTTCAATTCTACTCTGCCTATCAGTGATGCTTTCCAATGATGGTTCCGGCATAGACATTAATGCACATTGTTAAGGCATGAATTAGTGGCCACATAATGCTAGCATATTGCAAATATTTACAAAGCAATTCTTGCGACACACTCAAGCATGAAAATCTGATATCCTATTAAAAATGAATTAGATATAACTAACTAAAATAATCTAAAATGAATAACTAAAAAGTCAAATGAGGTAGAAATAATGGGTTGCCTCCCATCCAGTGCTAAGTTATAGTCAATTAGCCTGACTGTCTCTGAATCTCACGTCACATCAAGATTTGAGGTGCCTTCCTTATTGTCCATCACACCCCAAAATTTGATGACTTCAGCTTTCATCAATGGCTCTACCTTCAACTTTGAATTTTCACCTGTTACACACCTCAACGGTCCATAATTCCCCAGTTTTTGTACCTCATCCTTTACGCCCCAATCCACCAAGTCAACCAGGAAGCATTCTTCTGCATCCGTTGGTAACTTTATTGCTTTAAAGAAGTTGAAGGTGATCTCCTGATCATGAACACGCATCGTAAGTTCTCCTTTCTGCACATCTATCAAAGTCTTGCCTGTGGCTAAGAATGGTCTCCCCAGTATTATTGGTATGCTTTTGTCCTCCTCGTAGTCTAAAATGATGAAGTCAACCAGAAAAATAAACTTGTCCACCTTAACCAACACATCTTCAATAATTCCCCGTGGATACGTGATGGATCTATCAGCTAGATGTAATGATATGTTTGTTGGCTTTGGATCCGGCAATCCCAACTGGTTAAACTCTGACAAAGGCATCAAATTTATGCTTGCCCCAAGATCACATAAACACTTACTGAAGTTCATCTTTCTAATTGTGCACGGAATTGTGAAGCTGCCCAGATCCTTCAGCTTTGGAGGTAATTTCTGCTAAAGTACTGCACTGCATTCCTGTGTTAAGGCTACCGTCTCAAACTCATCTAGTCTTCTCTTCCTTAATAATATACCCTTCATAAACTTTGCGTAGCTTGGAATTTGTTCCAATGCCTCGGCGAACGGTATGTTGATCTGCAGCTTTTTGAAAACCTCCAAGAACTTGCTAAACTGTTTATCCTCCCTCTGTTTAGTTAATCTTTGTGGATACGGTACTTGAGGGTGAATTAGTGGCACTGAACTCTTAGGATTTTCTTCTGAACCTGTTGTATCTTTTTCTCCCTGTTACGACTCAGATTTTTCCTGATTTTCTTCATCAGCAGGTACTTGCTCTATCTCACGTGGCCGCGCGACTTCCTTAGTACCATTGGGCGCGCGACTTGCAGTGCTTGTCAAATCTTTCCCAGATCTCAATGTGATCGCTTGACACTGCTCCTTCCTGTCTCTTCTGGGATTTGTCTCTGTATTATTGGGCAAGGAACCTTGGGGCCTGTTGTTAAGCATGTTCACCATCTTCCCCATCTGAGTCTCCAGATTCTTGATAGCCACTGCTTAGCTTTTGATCATAACTTCAGTGTTTGCCATGTATTTCAACATCATCTCCATTTCTGATTTCTTTTCTGGCTGTGGTGCAACTGGAGCATGATGTTGTTGTTGTTGAGAAAATCCCAATGGAAATGGTGGTTTGGATGAAAACTATGGTTTGAGATGACCGTAATCAAACTGCTTGGTTTAATGAAATCGATTCTCACGATTTCCTTGGTTATTCGACCAGCTAAAGTTTGGATGATTTCGATTGTTGGGGTGGTATGTATTCTGAAATTGACCTTGGTCTTTCCTATAGTTGCTCACATACTGCACCGACTCCGAGCTAATGGCACATTGATCCGTGGAGTGTGACCCCGCACAAATTTCACAAACGAAGGCAACTATTTTCATCCTGCTTTCTGCTAAAGTGTCTATTTTCTTTAGCATAGTCGCCATCTCAGGCTTATAAACCGCAGAATAAAGATCTACCTCCAACACACCTTTACCTTGGGTCATGGGGCATCCGTGATGTAGGATTCTGGAAATCATTAGCTGCCATAGTCTCAATAAGGGTATAGGCCTCGTCATAGCTTTTTGCCCATAATGCCCCTCCAGCAGCTGTATCTACAATCGGTCTCGATTGCCATCCTAATCCATTGTAGAAAGTGTTGATCACCATCCAATCCTGCATATCGTGATGCGGACACTTCCTTAGCATCTCTTTGTATCTCTCCCATTCTTCATATAAGGACTCTCCCTGTTGTTGCTCAAACTGACATGTAGCTGTCCTCATCTTTGCAGTCTTAGCCATTGGGAAGAACTTGGCTAAGAATTTCTGCGCTAAGTCCTCCCATGTAGTGATTGACCCTGATGGCAAAGAATGAAGCCAACTCCTCGCCTTATCCCTCAATGAGAATGGGAACAACTGCAGTCTGATAGCATCCTCCGTCACACCGTTATATCGGCATTTATATTCGGCATGGAATATTCTCGTAGAGCCCGATGCTCTTCTCTTTGCTCAATTCTCTGTTCTTCATCCATGTCCAGTATATTACCTTCTAATTGTGCTTGCAAATTTCTCCGCACACTTGCTTTCCAACCTCTCCCGTTAATGTTATCCTGCGCTGGTGTTAATTCGGAATTGGAAGATCTTGTGTGCATAAAAATCTACAAGTACCTGAAACCAAAAACGAAACAAAAATAGAAATGAAAAACGATCAGAATTGTCTAAGTCATACAATATAGCTTTAAACTGATGATAATTATTTAAACTAAACGCCTTTCCCCGACAACGGCGCCAAAAACTTGTTACCTCTTTTTCAGTTCTGATAAAAGAGCTCTAACTCATGCAAACATACATGTGTGAACAAGTAATACAGAGTAAGTAGAGTATCGATCCCATAGAGAAAGTTGTCAAATTTAAACTATTATGCATCAATTAAATCACTGTATTCATATGTTTAGACTAATAACTATAATTGATGAATTAATCTAATTGCGAATAACAACTAAAAATAAGAATACTAATTAAATGAATCAAATCTGGAAATAATGGGATTCTAACTTTATTTAATATTTCATCTAATCGCCACTATCAAGCAAGAAGTGTTCACATATCACGGGAAAATAACCAAGAGCACTAATAGAGTCATAGCCATTTTTCAATGCACTATGACCTACTTACACAGCATCCACAAATGATAGACTCTATGTAAACATCAATATAACCAAAATCACTATATGTCTATGTGAAATTGCAATCATACTTAATTGAAACACAAGCCCTTATTCTAGCTCATACGGTGAATAAGTATATGTCTATCTCATTTACGAAATACGCAAGCCATATACAACAGCCCCATATACGTATGCTATTATGACTACAATCCATACTCGCATGTTCATTGTCAATTCCATGCAAATACTGAAACGAATGGTGATCAAGCATTCATACATGTAAAACAACCATAATAGAATTCCCATATGATATGCAAAACATCCCTAGCAATTAAGCATGCAACCAAACTACATATTAAAATTTGTTAGAATCCCATAATGGAGTTTAGTTCATGACTGAACCAAAAGCCATTATGGGATCAACGCTAAACATGATTATCAAACAAACAATTAAAAGATGAAAGATAGAATGATTAAACCCAATTGTAGATTGCAAACCAATGTCTACGTTCAAATCCGTATATAAATCCAGAAAAAAATAATATTAATAATCCACAATGATGGAGAATCCCAAGAAGAAGTAGAGAAGATGGAGTTTTGGCTTCGTTCTTTGTTGGAATCTCTCTCACATGTAAACCCTAGTTACTACGATGAAAATACGTCTAAAATTATCCATGTGTACCAAAAGTTCTGTCTGACCCCAGTCAGATATCGTTCAAAACCCCTTACAATCATTTTAATTAAGAATTAAAAAAAACAACTCAAATAGCTCCAGCTGATCGCAAGGCGGCCGCGCCCCTCCAAGATATGTTCCTCGCTGACGGGCGCGAGACTTGCGATGAAGTCGATGTCCAAAGGCCTCTCAGACGCAAGCGCTACGTTTCATCTGGCCTAGTATGCCGCGCGGCTCATAGTCTATGGATTTTGGTTCTGGTCCTACAATGTTGCTGCTGCTCATTCCTTCCATGCTTGGTCTCCTTGCTCCATTATACCTTCATGCCATGCATATCCCCGCTTGCGCCTCGCCTTCACGCATCCATCAGCCTCGTGCCCTCAAATACCACCAAATTAGGCCGATTCCTACACTTATTCACCAAAAGGAGTTTTAAGTACATGCAATGCAAATTAGCATGAAATGCAACTAAAACAGACTAAAATGTACTTGAGATTGGCATAATTCGCGTAAATTGATATCCAATAAGTAGGTATAAAACCCACTTATCAGAAACTTAAGAAAATATCTTAAGGAATACACTAAGGAATAAAGAATATTCTGAGAATATACTAAGAATATGCCAGGGGGTGATTTGCAAGCTTTTAAAGACGATCGGGAAGACTAGAGAAGACTTAAGATTGGTGATCAACTTATAAGAAATTGAAATTAGCTTTTATATAAGTACATGTGGGTTAATTTTTTTTTTTTTTTGGTTTAGTTGTTCACCAACTACCCTTGTGTGTCACCTTTTCATTTGGGCACCTTATTTTTTTTTTGCTAAGATTTACAAGTAAACTAAAGAGATAAGAGAGAAAAGAAGTTGGGAGATATTGCATATATGTATACGTTGTAAGTATACATTTTATAGTTTTATAAAAACCTCCCATATTATTTCTTATCAAAACTTTACTTTCCATTTCTCCACAAAAGCTAAAAGAGAGAAAAAGAAAAATAAAAAGAAAGAAAGAAAAAGAGAGAGAGAGAGAGAGAGAGAGAGAATCTGTGGGTTACCAACGAGAAGAAGGAGAGTTTCTGTTGTTCCATCTGCATAACCAACCTTGGGAAGAAGAAGAAGAATATCATAAATAAAAGGTATAACATCTAACTATATATAAAGTAGCTTATTTAATTTGTTTTTGATGAAATAAAGATCTAAGGTATCAAAACTCAAAAACCTTAGATCTAAATATTAATGAGTGTTTTATGTTTAGATCTAACCCTTTTGAGTGTTAAAAGTTGGATCAAAAGCAAGAAAATGAAAACTATGTTCCTAAGGGCTAGAAAACCTTAACTTTCTACTACTTTGAAAGGTTATAATTTAAGATCTACACCTCTTATTTGCGATCCGTCAAAGAGGGGTGCTACATGTGTAAGTTAACTAGTAAACCCAAGTGATAGGACTCAAATATGATTATTTTTCAAGCTATGGGGGGGATGTTTTAAGCAAAACACTCCATATTTTTGGAAAAAGAGAGAAAGGGACTTTTTTGGGCAATTTATAGCAAGGGCAGTTTCGTCCGTTTATTGTACTTTAAAAATTCTGAAAAACTTTGAGATGATAATATGATGAGTTAACTGTTTTTAGTAAAAAGATGGTAATTTTTGGATGTGTAGGATGAAAGTTATGAATTTTATGAGAAATGACTACTTAAAAAGTAAAAGGGAGTAACTCTCAGCGTGTAACTCCAAAAATTGTGAATTTTTTATAGGAAGTACATATACATAACCAAAACATTCCCCGAAAGTTTCGGAATTGTTGGACAAAAACTCGATTATGATAATTGTTGCAAGATCCGACTGTTTTGGACCATTTAAAAATAGTAAATGAAATCCAAAAATTCCAAAAATATATATATGTTCATGAGAGGACCAAAATCTAATGTTTCAGAATAGAAGAATTTAAAGAACTGTTTTAGTATTTTTCATGTAAATGATTGAGTTATGAATAAATGGGAATAATAAGTTATGTGATGTCATAAATGACAATAATGTAATTTTATGGCTTAGAAACCATAAATTGTAATTAGATTTTCGGAGGGTATTTTGGTTATTTTTGATAAGATGTTATATTTATTGCATTTTATGATCATTAAATAAATAAATTAGTAAAGGGTAAACAATTAAAATTAATTATTTATAAGTTTAATAAATAATTAAAATTTTATTATTCATTTAATAATATTATATTAAAATATTATTATGTAATTAATAATATTTAGTTTAAATTATTATTAAATGATTAATAATATTAGATTAAAGTTAGATTAAAATATTATTAAATGATTAATAATATTAGATTAATGTTAGATTAAAATATTATTAAATTATTAATAACATTATATTAAAGTTAAAATATTATTAAATGATTAATAATATTAGATTAAAGTTAAATTAAAATATTATTAAATGATTAATAATATTATATTAATGTTAAATTAAAATATTGTTAAATGATTAATAATATTAGATAATGAGTTGAATATTATTAAATAATTAATAATATTAAGAAGTGAGTTGAATATTATTAAATTATTAAAATATTATTAAATGATTAATAATATTTGTAAATAAATAAAATAGTATTAAATGGTTAATAATATTTGAAAATGATTAAGATATTATGAAGTGATTATTATTAAATAAATAAAATATTATTAAGTGATTAATAATATTAGACAAAAGTTTTAAGTTGATGAATTAAAGTGATTTAAAATATTATCAAAAGACTATAATATTATTAAGGATTTATCTAATGTTTGACTATGTGGCTAAGTGTTAGATAATTTATTTTAAGAATAGTTGTATTCTGAGATAAGATATATGATATGTTAATTGAAAGATCAATCTTATTAATGATAGGTCTTCCATAAGAGATTAAATTAGATTGCGTAGCATTAATCGACGGACAAGTCCTAACTCAAACTTGAGTTATTATATTTCAAGCATGCTAGTGGATTAATTATTGACAATTATTCCACATATTTGATTATGGATTCGCACTTAGTGCATGTTGCATATGTTCATCAGATATGAAAGGCTGATCACCATCATTACCATAAGATTCAGTTAAATTTGTTCATGGTCATTGTTGACCACCCAACATTATTAATTCAGTCATTCAATTATTGAAATTGATTCATGATCTTTCACAATTATTATACATTGTTGAAACTTGAAAGCTTATTCCTTTTCAATCATGATATCCTTTTTGTATTTAAACTTGCTGAGTAAAGTAGTTGCTCACTCTTTCTATATTATGATAATATTTTCAGTTAAGACGAATGTTCGAAGAAAGACAGAGGCAAAGACAAGTACAAGAATAGATTATTGTGCACCTTTAACTATTAAGTTATCTGATAAATTATTTCTGTAAACCTTTTGAAGATTTTAAAAGTACGTATGTAAGTTAAAGTTGTTAGATCTTATGTTTTATTGTAAGAGCTTATTGTATGAACAAATTAAGTTTATAATTCCACATTAATTTATAAGAATATGTATGAAAATAATGTATCGTGACGCATTAGTTCCAAAGTTCAAAAGTCCCCATGTAGTCTAGAATTCCTCTCTCGCCAAATGTGGTAGACTAAGGCAGACGAACCCAATGATAAACTAAGGCGCCTAAGTTTGGAATGGTGCGGACTTTTCAAAAAAGATACTATTGCATGCCAATCTCTATTCAATGCATGCCAGCCACAAAAACACGACATAAAACATCACATGGAAAGTATAGTCACAATGGAAGAACAGATGTGAAAAAGTTTCAGTATGAGAGTGGCAAAGCAGACAGGTAGCTGGAGTATCAATACCATATCCCAAAAGAATGTCCTTATTCTTGAAACCATTATGAAAAGCTAGCCATAAATAGAAAGGAAACCTAGGCACTTGACATTTATGCCACACAAAATCCGCCAATCAACAATTAGACCTCTTCGCTGGATAGAGTTCCAAATAACCGAAGTAGTAAGGACAGTGGTGGAGTCCCAGCTTAAATAATATTGCTTAGTTGAATTCTATGCTCTGGTGTGATCAAAAAAGTATCGAAAACAAATCACATAAGCATGCTTCGAGTTCGACAGAGCCCATCCATTAGGACCCAAAATATCAGCTACCTTAGCTTTATCCAAGCCCAGAATTAGTCACAAGGAGATCTCTAACAGAAGATGCAAGAGGAGTCCGATTTATCCACGGATCGAACCATAAACTAGTGAGATAGCCGTCTCCAATGTGATATTGAATATGAGCCATGGCTACTCTCCTTAGTTTTAGAACCTTACGCCAGATCCAAGAACAGTTCAAAGGAGTCGGAATACACCAAAAATTCCTATCTTTAATCACTGTGTCTTTTATCCACTTTGCCCATAATGAGGTGGAATGAGGGTTTGCAATGTTCCACACATGGAGAAGAATTGATGCAGTATTCCATTCGTCTAGCTGTTTTAAATTTAAACCACCTTCAGAAAATGGCAAGGCCATTTTGTCCCATGATACTTTGACCCCATGTTTCTGGAGGGTTGGACCTTTCCATATGAATCGCACCAGTATGGATTTGATAGCTTTTAATATGGCAGATGGCAAAATAAAGAAAGAAGACCAATAAGCTTGAATGGCAAAAAGAACAGACGTACCAGCTGAATTCGACCCGAGAAGGATAACATTTTAGATTGCCAAGAAGTAATTCTGGATGTGATCCAATCAATTAATGGTCTACAAATAGTAGCACTGAGTTTAGAAGAAATAAGAGGAACTCCCAAGAACTTGGCAGGAGTGAATCCCTTAGAGAAATGAAGAATATCAAGAATTTGTCTCTCCTCCTCCAAACAGACATTACCCAGAAAACATTGACTTTTTGCTAAGTTAGGAGTCAGCCCCGAGAGATCAGAGAAGGTCGATAAACTAGCAGCAATAGTAGAAACTGATTGCCTATCCCTATGATAGAACATCATCAAGTCATCCGCAAAACAAATATTAGTAAGATTAGATTGAACAGTACGCCAATGGAATTTGAAAGGAAGTTGCTTGATGTTATCATCTAAAATCAGAGACAAGGTATCCATGATGATGACAAAGAGATATGGAGATAATGGGTCCCCTTGCCGCATGACCTTAGCCCCCTTAAAGTAACCACATAGAGCACCATTGACTTTAACAGAGAATTTGGGAGTGGTAATGCACGCCTTGATCCAAAAAATGAACTTGGGAGGGAATTTTAACATATAAAGGACATCGAATAAGAACTCCCACCTTACTGAGTCAAAGGCCTTCCTCAAGTCCATCTTCAGTGTACATTTAGGAGATCCAGATTACGGTGATAGTTCCGCATCAATTCCTGAGCCAAAAGGATATTATCCCCTATCTTTCTACCTAGAACAAAAGCAGCTTGCGTAGGGGAAACAACTATAAGGAGGATACACTTCAGTCGGTTAAATGCATTTATATGCTGTATTGCAACAGGAGATGGGTCTAAAATCCCCCATTGAGGAAGGATTGGGGACTTTTGGAATCAGGGCAATCGCAGTAGCATTTGTTGCTTTGAGAGCACAACCCTTCTCAAAAAAGGATTTTATTGCAGAAAGGAAATCCTGCCCAACAATGTCCCAATTGTGAATAAAGAAGTTCACGTTAAATCCGTCCGGGACTGGACTCTTGTTCTTCTTCATAGACTTCATAACAACCCTAATTTCCTCATTAGTAACCTCTCGATAAAGTAGATGAGCATGAGAAGAGGATAGAGTTCTAGAGAATATGTGATTCCAGTCATTAAGGCCAGAGTAACTTGAAGTGGGTACAAAACCCAGAAGATTACAGAAGTAGTCCACAGCGACCTGATGGATTTGATCTTGTCCATGAACTAAGGTTCCATTATCATTTCCAATGGCAAGGATTTTGTTTATGTTCCACCTACTCTTTACCATGCTGTGAAAGTAGCCAGAATTGGAGTCTCGCTCTTTAAGCCAAAGAACTCGTGATTTTTGTTTAGGTAAAGCCTCTTTCTTGTTCAAGGCATCCCATAACTTGTTAACACAATCCCGCTGTTTGAGAAGTAAGGATCTGTTCCCAGGAAAAGAACTGAGCTCATTTTGGATCTGGTGTAACTAATTCCTAGCATGTTTCACATTAGTTGAGACATTCCCCACTAGTTTATTGAGCTCACAAATAGCTTTTTTGGATCGTTTAAGCTTCTCGGCCAAAATGAAAAGAGGATCACCAACAATATTACAGTTCCAGGCTTGTCTAAGGACAACAGAGAACCCTTCTAAATTTTGCATGAAGTTGAAGAACTGAAATGGTTTTGGAATCTTAGGAAGTTCAAAACCAGAGATAAGGATAACAAGATAGTGGTCGAAGAGATCCATAGCACCAAACAGGGCTGAAGATAAACCCAACTGAGCCAGCCAAAGATCATTAACTAAAATGCGATCCAGCGATCCAGTTTTTTATATATGGGGTTACCATCCTGAGAATTCCACCAAGTTAAGAAAGCCCCGGAGGCCCTAAGATCTTCCACTGAAAGACTCTCCAAGCACTCCTTGAATTCTGTATTCTGTAATATATAGTATTATTTAATATATATAAATATAAGAAAACAGAACAGAATTTTATATACATGTAACACAGAAAATATGAATGAATAAATCCGAGTCCTTTGAATTCACAAAGTTTCCTTAAAGCAAATTTATTTCCTCATTGGTGCTAAGGATTAATGAATAATTGCTTCCCAAGATAAAATGGATTTCCAGTTCTTAATTAGAAGCACTTCAAAATTAAGAACACTTTGAACCAATATTTATGTTATGTACTGAACTGACTAATGATGCATGCATGAAATAAACTTGTAAAAGATTAAAATAAATCTTACTACACAATGTTACTTGCAGAGAACGGGAAACGCTGCAACGGGAACGGAATTTAGAGGGAAGGAACGAGACTGGAAATATTTTTGAAGAACGAAAGGGAAATAATTTTTTTGCAGAATCTAATTTGCGTAAATGTAATCGGGACTTAATATACTACGTAATCTGAAATTGTAGAAAGCAATCTGGGAGAAAAGGAAAAATGTTATGTCTTTGAAATGTTCCCACACCGTTTATTTATAGAATAATTCTGAAGCATATCAGACCGTTGGGGAGCAACCGTCATCAAAACTACGTAGTATCATGATAACAAAATCAAAACGACGTAGTATAATGCTAAACGATTTTTGTCCAAAAAGTTATATACCCGAGCCCGAGCCAACCCAACCCGACCCAACGGTGGCGCGCGCGTAGGTTTGAACCATGCCTTGGCTAGGTCCTCTCCCTCCACAGGCTCTTCCCATTAAGAAAACATCCCATATATAAAAGACTTCACATTTCCTTCACAATGTGGGACTATGCAATTTACAACATATCAAGTAAGTGACTTTGGAGTTAATTTTCTCATTCAATTTCTAATGGATTTGAACAAATAAGTATACCACGTTATACTCCTCTTGGAGGAGAACGCATTGGTGCATTGACCCGACATTTACGGAATGTGGGTCCTACAATAAATTAAGCCTCAAAATTTTTTAATATTTATTTTGTCAAACCCATTTCCAATAATCCCCCACATGAATGTAAAATTGGCTTTACAATATGTAAAATATGTTATGAATATGCAGACACTAGTTCGAGTACATGAGAAAAGATATTTTATCAGGTTAAGTAGCCTAGTGGCTTTGAACTTGCCCTAGTAAAATCTATCGGATTTATTTGGCTAATCAGTAGACTTGATGTCTTTGAACTATCAGCTTTTCGTGTAAACCAAGACAATAGAATTCAAAAAATATCTCTTCTGACATAGTTGGTTCTCACGTTTGTGTTCATTTTGGCCTTGAAACACCTCTTGGTTCCGTGAGTATATTAAAGAATTCAACCTTCAAAATTCTCACAGAAGTGGCCCCCTTCTTACTCACGTAGGTGACTTCTATCAAGAGTATCCTGCAATACTCCACTTGAACATATTTCAAGATATAAAAATCATTAAAAGCGTATCTTATCTTGATTCTCGCGGCAGATGTGCACTGTTTCATAATAGGAATGGTTAGGATTAAATACCTCCTCAGTGCTTTACTGAGTACTATATAGGTCGGTTTGCCCATTGAACCTAGATCTTGGGATCTCCAGTCAGCTAGGTTGGGTTGCCACTACGACGACTCTTATTTAAACAGTAGGCTTTAAACCCATTCCTTTCGATGATTTTTCCACTTGCTCTCTTGTTAAACCTTTTGTAAGTGGATCCGCAATATTATCTTTTGACTTTACATAGTCAATTGAGATAATTCCATTTGAGAGAAATTGTCTAACGGTATTATGTCTTCGTCGTATATGGAGTGACTTACCGTTATATAAATAACTCTGTGCTATTCCAATTGCTGTTTGGCTATCACAGTGTATACATATAGCTGGCACAGGTCTTGACCAATTTGGAATATCCTCTAAAAAATTATGAAGCCACTCTGCTTCTTCTCCAGCTTTGTCTAACGCAATGAATTCTGATTCCATTATAGACCTTGCAATACACGTTTGTTTTGAGGATTTCCAAGATACTACTGCACCTCCAAGGGTAAAGACATATCCACTTGTGGATTTAGAGTCTTTATTGTTAAATATCCAATTAGCATCACTATATCCTTCCAATACTGCTGGATATTTTGTATAGTGCAGTCCATATTTTTTGAGTATGTTTTAAATATCCTAAAACTCTCAAAATTGCTTTCCAGTGATCTTTACCTGGATTACTCGTATACCTACTTAGCTTACTTACCGAATAAGCTATATCTGGTCTAATCTGATTCATGACATACATTAAACCGCCTATTATTATACGAGAATATTCTAGTTGAGATATGCTATCACCTTCATTTTTAGCTAAATGAAGATTTATATCAACTGGGGTCTTATTTAGAATTATATTATATTTGTTAAAATTTTCAAGTATTTTTTCAATGTAATGAGTTTGAGATAATATAATTCCATCAGATGTTTTAGAAATCTTGATTCCTAATATTATATCAGCAACCCCCAAGTCTTTCATGTCAAACCTATTTGACAACATACGTTTAGTAGAGTTGATAACTTCATTGTTGCTACCCATGATTAACATATCATCCATATAAAGACAAACAATGACATATTCTTTTTGAGTACTTTTGACATAAACACATTTGTCACACTCATTGATTTTAAATCCATTTGATAACATAACATTATCAAATTTCTCATGCCATTGTTTTGGTGCTTGTTTTAATCCATACAAGGATTTAATAAGTTTGCATACTTTCTTCTCTTGTCCAGGAGCTATGAAACCTTCAGGTTATTCCATATATATTTCTTCATCTAATTCACCATTTAAGAATGCAGTCTTTACATCCATTTGATGTATTTCCAGTCTATTTAAAGATGTTATTTCTATTAGCATCTGAATAGATGTAATTCTTGTAACAGGTGAATAAGTGTCGAAATAATCCAATCCTTCCTTTTGTCTATAGCCTTTAACAACAAGCCTTGCTTTATATTTCTCAATTGAGCCATCAGCTTTCATCTTCTTTTTGAAGATCCATTTATACCCTAAGGGTTTTGAACCAGGTGGAAGGTCCACCAGTTCCCATGTATGATTTTGCATAATGGACTCAATTTTGCTATTTATTGCTTCTTTCCAATGAGAAGCATCTGGAGAGGATACTGCTTCCTTGTACGTTCGAGGATCATTTTCTAACAAAAATGTTAGAAAATCCGGACCAAAAGACGTTGAAGTCCGTGCCCTTTTGCTACGCTTCAGGTTCATCCAATCTGCACTCTTTGTCTATATTTTCAGGATTATTAGTAGTAGCATCCAAAGGTCTTTTGTTTGAATTTGAATCTTTATTTCCATTATATGGAAAAATATTCTCAAAGAATGATGCATCTCTTGATTCAATAAATGTATTAACATGAATATCATTAATTTCAGATTTATGAACGAGAAAGCGATAAGCACTGCTGTTATTTGCATAACCAATGAAAACACAGTCAATTGTTTTTGGTCATATCTTAACCTTTTTTAGGTTTAGAAACCATCACTTTTGCAAGATACCCCCACACTCTTAAGTATTTATAGCAAGGTCTATGACCTTTCCATAATTCATAAGGTATTTTATGAGTTTTCTTATGAGGCACTTTATTAAGAATATAATTGGAAGAAAGCAAAGCTTCCCCCCCACAAATTCTGGGGTGCTCCAGAACTGTTTAACATAGCATTCAACATTTCTTTCAATGTTCGGTTCTTGCGTTCAGCAATACCATTAGATTGAGGTTATTCTCTACTTTTGGTTCTTTGAAGAATTCCTAAGTATTTTCCTTAGTTATTTCTTTGAGATTCAATTTGACTTATCATACAACAATTCATAGTTGTGTATGGCTTCTTCTACCGCATCAATCGTCGATTGTACCGAGATTACTGCTTCAATATAAGCGAGGGGTCAAGGTGTCGTTGGTGTCCATTCAACGCAGAATTCCGAACGTGAGCAATTGTACCAAGATTACCGTCTACATATAGGTGAGGGGTTAAGGTGTTGCAAGCAATTCACCCAACAACTGTGCTAGAAACAATCGGGGCGACGACCACCTCACGCAAGCGTGCCGTGGAGTCTATCATTTGGTATCAGAGCTAAGCCTTTCTAGCAAGTTACTTATCTTTAATTTTTCTGTCAAAATATATATTGCAAAAAAAAAAGAATAAAAAAAGAATAAAAATAAATAAATTCATATTCTATTTTCATTGTGCTAACCAAACTTGTAGCACCCCATCAAACCATCAAATTCCAATGAAGATTTCATACCATTCCATCATCATCAATTCTGAAACGGAGCTACAATTTACAAATTTGAAGCATACAAGAGGAATAGAAGGCAATCGATCGGTGATTTTGTGATATTCTGATAGTTACACCATCTATAATTTTGTTTCGTGATAAGTAATTTTGAATTGATTAGTAAAACCAAAAATTTTGCTAGGGAATTCAATAAGAACCTATTAGAGAGAATATTTGAGGTAAAAGGCTTAGTGGTGAGATTAATTGAGGGTAAAATCCAATTTATTGAGAGTATACACGAGTGAACCATTGATTCGAGCGAAACACGTAAGGGAGTGGTGAGGAAACTATTTTCTACTAACCCTTATTTTGCAGGAAATATGTCTAGCTCAAAGGATAAAGGAACTTATGAGGAACAACCTTCGATAGCTGAATTAAAATTTCAGATAGAAGCCATGCATAAAGAATGTGATCGAAGATTGAGAAAGACTATGGAGCAAATGCAAGAACAATTAGAAGAGATGAGGGTGTCTATGGCGGAGCTATCCCAAAACACTCAGGGGATGCATAACAAAAAGAGGGAACAACAAACTGATGCAAGAAAGGAAGACCCTTACGATGGGGACAGTAGTGCAGTGGAAGATTGTGAGTCTAATTTTTCGCATCAAAGACCCGGAGGTGCTAGGGAAAGAAGAGGTCGGTACAGAGAAGATGGCAATTTGGATAGCATAAAAATGAAGATTCTAGCTTTCCAAGGTACGGGTGATCCTGAAGCTTATTTAGATTGGACCCAAGATGGAGCGAATCTTTGACTGTCACAACTATTCAGACCTTAAGAAAGTCAAACTGGCCGTTACGGAGTTTTCTGGATATGTATTGATATGGTGGGATCAATTGACTGCTAATCGGAGAAGGTGTGAAGAGCGGCCGATTACAAATTGGGCGGAGATGAAAGCTATCATGAAAAAGAGGTTTGTACCAGCATACTATCAACATGAGATCATTCGTAGTTTACAAACTCTTAAATAGGGAAGTCGAAGTGTGGATGAATATTACAGGGAGGTGGAAATGTTGAAGGATCGGGCTAATGTGATTGAGGATAATGAAACAGCGATGGCTAGGTTCTCGACGGGACTGAACTGGGAGATTGCAGACTTGGTTGAACGACAACATTATTTGGAGTTAGATGAACTGGTACATATGGCTACTAAGATAGAGAAACAACTCAAGAGGCGAGGAGGACAACGAGGACAATCTAATGCTAGTTCATCATGGAGACCTAATTTGGCAAAGCGAGAAGAAAAGACAGCTGCGTTCAAACCAAAGGTGGAACCTAAGCAAGGATCGACTAGCCGAGAAACACAAGGTAAAATTGAACAACCTTCTTTTACTCGTAATTGTGATATTGTATGCTTTAAATGTCAAGGCAGGGGCCATATTTCTAGCCAATGTCCAAATCAGAGGAGAATATTGTTGCTTGACAATGGAGATGTGGAGACTGAGGGGGAAGAGAGCGACACTGATTCTATGCCACCATTAGAGGAGATAGGTGAGGATGTGATACATGGTGAAATTCTGGTTACAAGAAGAGCACTTAGTACGCAGGTTAAGGAGGAGAGCAGTGAACAACGAGAAAATCTATTCCATACTCGATGTCTTGTGAATGAGAAAATCTGTTGTGTAGTCATAGATGGAGGCAGCTGTACAAATGTGGCAAGCACTACGATGGTGGAGAAATTGGGGTTACCTACTACCAAACATCCGTAGCTGTATCGTTTGCAGTGGCTTAATGATAATGCAGACATTAAAGTAACCAAATAGGTGTTAGTTCCATTTGTTATTGGTCGGTATATTGATGAGGTATTGTGTGATGTGGTGCCCATGCAGGCAGGACATATATTGTTGGGTAGACCATGGCAGTTTGATAGGAGGGTTCAACATGACGAGTTTACCAACGTATATTCATTTGTTCACGACAAGAAGAAGATCTCTTTGCATCCTTTGTCACCACAACAAGTACATGAAGATCAAATTCATTTGCAGAAAGATTATGTACAAAGAAAAGAGAGTGAAGAAAAGAAAAATCAAGAAGAAAAAAAGAGAGAAAAAGAAAGATGAGAGAAAAACAAATATACTGGCAAAAAAGAGTGATGTGAGAAGAGCTTTGATTTCTAAACAGCCTATGATTTTACTTCGGTATAAAGAGGCGCTTTTGAATACTAACGCTAATGATTCTTTGCCTAGTGTTGTTTCATCTCTCTTACAGGAATTTAAAGATGTATTTCCTAAGGAGCTTCCTCATGGACTACCACCTATTCAGGGAATTGAGCATCAAATTGATTTTGTTCCTTGCATATGCGATTCCAAACCGTCCAAATTTTATCGGAGTAATCCCGAGGAGACGAAGGAGTTACAAAGGCGAAAGTGACGAAATGATGGGGAAAGGATTCGTGAGAGAATGTATGAGCCCGCAGTGCGCTTTGGTGATTCTAGTCTTAGAAAAAGGATGGAAAATGGAGGATGTGCATCGATTGTCGAGCGGTAAATAACATTACAGTAAAATATCGACATCCCATTCCTCGTTTAGATGACATGTTAGATGAATTACATGGGCCTTGCATATTTTCAAAAATTGATTTAAAAAGTGGTTATCATCAAATTAGAATGCAAGAGGGTGATGAATGGAAAACAGTGTTTAAAACTAAATATGGTATTTATGAGTGGTTAGTATTTCCTTTTGGGTTAACTAATGCACCCAGCACTTTCATGAGATTAATGAACCATGTTTTACGTCCATTCATTGGAAAATTTGTTGTAGTGTATTTTGATGATATCTTGATTTATAGCAAAAACTTGGAAGATCATGCATTGCATTTAAAATCTGTTTTAGATGTACTTACGAAAGAAAAGTTATTTGCTAACATGGAAAAATGCACGTTTTGTTCGGATAGAATTGTTTTTCTTAGCTTTGTTGTGAGTTCACAGGGAGTCCAAGTTGATGAGGAGAAAATACGTGCGATCCGGGATTAGCCTAGTCCAACCAATGTGAGTCAAGTACGAAGCTTTCATGGACTCGCAAGTTTCTACTGATGTTTTGTTTGGAATTTTAGTGAGATTACAGCACCATTAACCGAGGTCATCAAGAAAAGTGTGGGCTTTAAGTGGGGTGATGAATAGGAAAAAGCATTTAATTTGATTAAGGATAAATTGACAAATGCTACTTTACTTATTTTGCCTAACTTTGCTAAAACTTTTGAGATTGAGTGTGATGCTTCAGGTTTAGGCATTGGAGCTGTGTTAATGCAAGAGGGGAAACCAGTTGCGTATTTCAGTGAAAAATTGAGTGGGGTAGCTTTGAACTATCCTACCTATGACAAAGAAATGTACGCTTTTGTTAGAGCTTTGGAGACATGGCAACATTACTTGTAGCCTAAGGAGTTTGTGATCCACACCGATCATGAATCATTGAAATATTTGAAGGGTCAACACAAGTTGAACAACAGGCATGCACGATGGATGGAATTTATCGAGACATTTCCATATGTTATTCGATATAAGCAAGGTAAAGGGAACATCGTTGCAGATGCTTTGTCTCGCATGTATGTTTTGTTAAATACTCTTGATACGAAATTGTTTGGGTTTGAACGAATTAAAGAGTTATATGATAATGACCTTGATTTTGGTGAAGAGTTTAAAACTTGTGAAAAGAATGCTATGGGTAAATACTTTAGAATTGATGGATTCTTGTTTCGTGAAAATAAACTATGTATTCCTGCATGTTCTTTGCGTGAGTTATTGGTTAGGGAATCACATGGGGGTGGTTTAATGGGACATTTTGGTGTAGATAAAACTTTTGTTGTTTTAAAAGAACATTTTTATTGGCCTCATATGAAACGAGATGTAGAAAGAATATGTGATAGATGTATTACTTGTCGCCAAGCTAAATCTCGTGTTCAACCCCATGGATTGTATACACCATTGCCTATTCCTAATGAACCTTGGATTGATCTTTCTATGGACTTTGTGTTGGGTTTACCTAGGTCTAAGCATGGTTATGATTCGATATTTGTGGTCGTGGATAGATTTTCAAAAATGGCACATTTTATTCCATGTCATAAAACTGATGATGCATCTCATGTTGCTGATTTGTTCTTTCGGAAGATTGTGCGTTTGCATGGTATGCCTAAAACTATTGTTTCTGATAGAGATACAAAGTTCTTAAGTTGCTTTTGGAAGACCTTGTGGTGTAAATTGGGTACTAAACTATTATTTTCTACTACTTGTCATCCACAAACTGACGGTCAAACTGAAGTAGTAATAGGACTTTGTCGGCATTGTTACGAGCTATCATTAAAAAGAATATCAAGAAATGGGAAGAATATTTACCACATGTTGAGTTTGCATATAACCGTTCTGTTCATTCTGCTACAAATTTTTCTCCATTTGAAATTGTATATGGTTTTAATCCTTTGACACCATTGGATTTATCACCGTTACCTGTTTCTGAATATACTAACATGGATGGAAAGAAAAAGGCTGATCTTGTTAAGCAGATTCATGAAAAAGCCAGACTAAACATTGAACAGAGGACGGAACAGTACATTAAGCATGCGAATAAGGGACTACATCAAGTGATCTTTGAGCCCGAAGATTGGGTGTGGTTACATATGCGGAAAAAAAGATTCCCATTTCAAAGACGGTCGAAATTGCTTCTGAGGGGAGATGGTCCATTTCAAGTTCTCGAGCGTATCAATGACAATGCCTATAAATTGGATTTTCCAGGTGAGTATAATGTTAATGCCACATTTAACGTTACTGATCTAAGTCTGTTTGATGTAGGTGACGATTTGAGGACAAATCCTTTTCAAGAGGAGAGGAATGATGAGGACATGACATGCGTGAATTCAAACAAGACTAAAGGGACGTGGGGATCAAGCAAGGCTAGAACAAAGAGGTTCAAACAAGGTCTCAATGGATTGATCCAAGATGTTTGGGCTGAAGCTAAGGCAAGAAAATCCAAAGAGGAGGCTAGTGAGCATGAGACACAAATTTGGGTCAATTTAATACAAGCCCAATTGTAATCATCTTAGCAAAGCCAACATATTTTACATACAAAGGAGTATTATGTTATTTTGCAAAGTGGGTCATCTCAAATTAGTATCCAGCAAGCAAAATACTTAAATTCATGATGCCATGCGCGAATTCTCAAGTTAAGGTCAATAAGTGATCTGGTGGTTGCATGTTCAACATATTCCTTTTTGTGGGCCACATTAATTTATATATCAACAATCATAAAGCTGGATATCATGTATAGTCCTAGCAGTACATGGAGTCTTGGCTTGCAAGGGAAATTCGGTAATTAATTTAAGGTTTGGTAATGATCTGTTTCACGCGGCACGTTATCAGCTTAGTCACGCGGTAAAAGAAATCCCATGCGGTGAAGGATTTTATTTTTTTATTTGGATTCTTAATTTTAAATTCTATTATAATTAGGATTTCTTTTTAATTATAATTTCTTTTCCAATTTGATTTCTATTTCCTTATAGAAATTAGGGTTATAGTTTATAAATTCCTATTAGGATTTGAATTGTTTTGAGTAGTATAAATAGAGGTCTAAGTTGATGTAATCAAACACATTATTCAATATATTTGTGAGGTTATTCTCTACTTTTGGTTCTTTGAAGAATTCCTAAGTATTTTCCTTAGTTATTTCTTTGAGATTCAATTTGACTTATCATACAATAATTCATAGTTGTGTGTGGCGTCTTCTACCGCATCAATCGTCGATTGTACCGAGATTATAGCTTTAATATAAGCGAGGGGTCAAGGTGTCGTTGGTGTCCATTCAATGCAGAATTCTAAACGTGAGCAATTGTACCAAGATTACCGTCTACATATAGGCGAGGGGTTAAGGTGTTGCAAGCAATTCACCCAACAACTGTGCTAGAAACGATCGGGGCGACGACCACCTCACGTAAGCGTGCCGTGGAGTCTATCAGTGGGAGGATGAAAAGATAGGCAACAACTAGGATTAGCTTTTTCACCAGAAACAACCTCACTCCAAGGAGTGTGGTGAGCTCTAGGGATAACTTGAGGCTTAGCAACGAAAGAAGGGGAAAACTGGTCCTCCTCCAGAAGATTATCAAGTCCCTGCTGCTTGGAGCCGCTCGGTCCACAGATGAGAAGTGGGGAAATCGACTTACCAGTCTCAACCTTGGGAGAGCGCAGTAACTGATGACTAGGGCTTGCAACTAAGTGAGGGCTATAAACAAACATATTAAGTTCATTCACATGCCGGACAATAGTATCACCATGGATGAAATCATTCAGCAGATTCTGAGATTAGTTTTATCATTTCATGGTTGGTTTGGAGGTCACTTTTCTTGGGACCAATTGCTTAATCAAATACAACACTTATACAATCCTGATCAAGCTTTCATCAATAATAACCCAATTCAAGTCACAGTGTTCATCAAATAATTTTAAAGTCACGGTGGTTTATTAAATAATATTAAATAATTGGGTTGAAGATTATTCAAAGGAGTACAATTCAAACATTATTGGGTCGATCCAATTGGCCGATTCAATTCAGTCCATTTATGTGGAGCATAGGGGGACAAATATTATAGGACATCATATCACCAAACATGGAGCAATGGTTATATTTAATCATGTGGGCCGCACCTTTTTCAAGTTATCAGACTTAAGCAATTCAAGTGGACTTTTCAAACATTAATATTCATGAAGCAATTTAAGGTTCAGTACATGATCTGATTCACGCGGTCTTTTTACCAGCTTAGTCACGCGGCACAGAATTTCTTTTACACGGCAATTGAGAGATTTTTAGATTTTTATAATTCTATTGTAATTAGAATTGTTTTTAATTAGAATTTTTTTTCCAAATTGACTTCTATTTCCTTATAGAAATTAGGATTATCGTTTATAAATTCCTATTAGGATTTGGATTGTTTTGAGTCATATAAATAGAGTTCCAAGTTAATGTAATCAAAAACATTATTCATTATTATTATTCAATATATTTGTGAGTTTATTCTCTACTTTTGGTTCTTTGAAGAATTCCTAAGAATAAGTAATTCTTAGTTATTTTTTTGAGATTCAATTTGACTTATCATACAATAATTCATAGTTGTGTGTGCGCGTCTTCTACCCCATCAATCGTCGATTGTACCAAAATTATCGCTTCAATATAAGCGAGGGGTCAAGGTGTTATTGGTGTCCATTCAACGCAGATTCCAAACGCGAGCAATTGTACCAAGATTACCGTCTAAAGTATAGACGAGGGGTTAAGGTGTTGCAAGCAATTTACCCAACAACTGTGCTAGAAACAATCTGGGCGACGACCACCTCACGTAAGCGTGCCGTGGAGTCTATCATTTGGTATCAAAGCTAAGCCTTTCTAGCGACTTACTTATCTTTATTTTTCTGTCAAAATATATATTGTAATAAAAAAAAGGAAAAAGAAAAAAAAAGATAAAAAGGAAAAAAAATCAGATTTTTATTTCAACCAAGAGTTCATACCGTTCCATCACCATCAATTCTGTAACGGAGCTATAACTTACAAATCTGAGGCATACAAGAGGAGTAAAAGACAATCAATCAGTGATTTTGTGGTATTCTGATAGTCACAACATCTATATTTTTGTTTCGTGATAAGTAATTTTTGAATTGATTAGTAAAATAAGGAATTTTGCTAGGGGAATTCAAGAAGAACCTATTAGAGAGAATATTTTGAGGTAAAAGGCTTAGTGGTGAGATTAATCGAGGGTAAAAGCCAATTGAGCGATACACAAGAGATTCATTATTATTTGAGTGAAACACGTAAAGGAGTTTGTGATGAAATTATTTTTATCTACTAACCCTTGTTTTGCAGTAAATACGTTGGGCTATGAGGAGTCATTGAAAAGAAGACCTAGAGTTCGTATGAAGTTTGGCGTGAATGAGTGGTGGAGATCATGGGAGGAGGATTATGAGAGGCATCACAATTATCATGGACGTAGGGAGCAGCCTGATAAATCTATGGAGCATAGGAGGGAACATTTATTGTCTAGGGAAATAAAAGTTGAAGAAGATCATGCGATTCTTGGAGAGTCATGGGAGACTAGAAAAGCTATAAGTGTGCAAGCTAACGAGGAAGAAACAATGCAACAAAAGAATATGTTTTATACTAGGTTTCTAGTACAAGAAAAGGTATGCATTGTTAAAATTGATTGTGATATTGGTACTAACATTGCTAGCACTACAATTGTGGAGAAACTAGGGTTGTCAACAGTTGCACATCCTCGGCCTTACAAGATGCAAGGGATCATCGATTGTGAGGAGGTAATGGTAACTAGACGAGTGTCGGTTTCTTTTCGCATTGACAGATATGAAGATGAAATATTATGTGATGTAGTTCCAATCCATACTTGTCATTTGTTACTTGGGAGGCCATGACGACATAACAGGCGTGCGAAGCATAATAGTTGTACTAATAAGTATTCATTGGTACACAATCGAATAAGAGTCAACCTTTGTCCTATGACGTCCGAGCAAGTTCGTGACGATCTATTGTATTTAGAAAAAGATCGTGATCAAATGGAAGAAGAAAAAAAAGATTAACAAAAAGAAACTGTTCAAATGATTGATAGTGAGAAAGAAAAGTTTGAAAAGAATGAGAGAGAAAGGAAAAGAGAAAATAAAAATAAACGAGAGAAAAACAAACGAGAGGGTGAGTATAAAGAACATAGAGAAGAAATATGTGACCATAAAAAAGAGAGTGAGTTGAAAAGTGAGTTATATTTTGAAAAGCCAATGACTGTACATTCGTACAAGACAGCGCTTTTGAATACTAACACTAACGATTCTTCTTTGTCTAGTTCTGTTTTGTCTATTATGCAAGATGTTGATGAAATACCCTGTGCTATCATTTCGTACCGATCAACTGATAGTATTTCCGAGGAGACGACAGAGCTACCAAGGTGGGTTGGAGAGTTGGTGAAAGAGGGTATCGTGAGAGAAGATATGAGTTTATGTGTTGATTATGAGATCATAGTACCTAAGTAGGATGAGATAACGATTTTTTGCATTGATTTTGAATTGGTAAACAAGTATATTTATTCTTTTCAATATTTAGATAATATGTTTGATAAATTGCATAGTTCTTATGTTTTATCTACATGTGATCATGATCATATGATGACAATGCCTAATCAATTTAGCACGAGAGATTGTGATAAATGGAAAATTGTTTTAGCATGTGAGTTATATAGGTGGTTAGTTATTTCTGTTAGATTAACTGATGCATCTATTGTTTTCATGAGGTATTTAAAACATGTTTTGCATGCTTCCATTGGATTAGCTGTTAGCTATTTTGAGGGTAAAATCGTCTTTATCAAAAATTATGGAGGATATTTGATTTATGTTGAGTTAATTTATGATCATGATATATATTCTCGTTTTCGATGTGCTTACTTGCATGAAATTAATTCTAGATTTTCTTCTCCAAATATTAACTTAGGGTTTCATGCTAGTCAATCTTTACATGAATTGTTGTTAGTTGACAATGGTAGTAATCATGTTGTTTCGCTAGAGCAATCTTCATTGCATGATTTGCTATTATATGGTTTTGATTCAAGAAGTGTGTATATCATCAAGATGGTTTGAGAGATGAGTTATTTGCATGTTTAGTTAGTTCACTTGGATTAGCTAAGGCATTGCATACTTCCATGGAATTGTTGAATTATATTTTGCATTCTTTCATGGAAAACTTTGTTATTCTCTATTTTGATGATATTCCAATTTTTGTCAACACTTTGGAAACTTTTTTAGCATGTGTTGAGTTTGTTTGTGATCATCGCCGATATGCTATTGAATTTTCAACTTATGATTGTGACCTTTTTATTCCGTTGGTGCTATTATATGATTTTGGCTGTGTTAATGTCAATGGAAGGAGAAAGTCTGGTTGTGTTTTACAGATTCGTGATAAGATCATATTCATCGAGGGAAACATGGATTGTGCAATTCAACTTGATCAATGCATTGAGAGTTTATAGGGAAGTGTTTTGAATATTGTTCCCATAGACTGTGCAAGTGATTTTAATTTATTTGATTCCTCTGTGATTAGACAAAAGGAAGTTGTTGATTTGTTTTATTTTGTATTTAATCCAGGGATTCAGGTGTATGGGCTTATGCGACATGATGAATTTCAAAAGTTGATATTTGACCCAGGATCATTGACGTGGTTATGTTTAAAAATGGTCGAGATCATATGATTTCCGTTTGATCCGGGAATTCGTCATTGGGAGAATCTATCACATGAAGATTTTTTCATTTTGATATTTGATCCAGGAGGAGTTAGAACTTTTCAAATTCTTGCTTGCGTTGTTGATATTACTTATTCATTTAAATTGCCAGATGAGACTTGTGGTTATATTTTGTTTGGTCTTACTAACTTGATTTGTTTTATGTAGGATCAGATTTGTGGACAAATCTTTTTCGAGAGGACGATGTGCCAAATTTGAGTATAAATCCTTTTGAAGAGCAGGGGAATGATACAATCCTGATCAAGCTTTCATCAAATGATAATAACCTAATTCAAGTCTCAGTGGTTCATCAAATAATTTTAAATAATTGGGTTGGAGATTATTCAAAGGAGTACAATTCAAGCATTATTAGGCCGATCCAATTGGACCATTCAATTCAGTCCATGCACATATTTTATGTGGAGCATAGGGGGACAAATATTACGGGACATCATATCACCAAACATGGAGCAATGGTTATATTTAATCATGTGGGCCACACCTTTTTCAAGCTATCAGACTTAAGCAATTCAAGTGGGCTTTTTAAACATTAATATTCATGAAGCAATTTAAGTTTCAGTACATGATCTGATTCACACGGTCTTTTTACCAGCTTAGTCACGTGGCACAGAATTTATTTTACACGACAATTGAGGGATTTTTATATTTTTATAATTCTATTATAATTAGGATTTCTTTTTAATTAGAATTTTTTTCAAATTGACTTCTATTTCTGTATAGAAATTAGGATTATAGTTTATAAATTCCTATTAGGATTTGGATTGTTTTGAGTCATATAAATAGAGTTCCAAGTTAATGTAATCAAACACATTATTCATTATTATTATTCAATATATTTGTGAGTTTATTCTCTACTTTTGGTTCTTTGAAGAATTCCTAAGAATAAGTAATTCTTAGTTATTTTTTTGAGATTCAATTTGACTTATCATACAACAATTCATAGTTGTGTGTGGCATCTTTTACTGTATCAATCATCAATTGTACCGAGATTACCGCTTCAATATAAACGAGGGGTCAAGGTGTCATTGGTGTCCATTCAACACAGATTTCGAACGCAAGCAATTGTACCAAGATTACCATCTAAAGTATAGACGAGGGGTTAAGGTGTTGTAAGCAATTCACCCAACAACTGTGCTAGAAATGATATGGGCGACGACCACCTCACGCAAGCATGTTGTGGAGTCTATCAACACTCCTGGTTGGACCTTATGTCCTCCCGAATCATTAGGCTCTGTCTGGCTATAATGGTTTCAAAAATTTAGATCAAACGCAATAGGCGCAATCATGGCAAATCTCACACTACTGTTGCAATTCTTGCTCAAGATTGTATTAAACTTGTTAAATGTAGATTATATTCTATTAAAAATTTTAGTAAATTTATTGTTAGCATCCTAACCTTAAGGTTTGGCAGCTTTAGATCTTTTGGTTCTTTATCTTTGGCATCATTGGGTTGTCTTTGATGTGGCTACTATAGTCCCTTGTGGGGTATTCCTCCGTTCTATACTTTCTCTTTTTTCTATATTACTAACAATTTAACAAAAAAAATACCCTTTGCCGAGAGAAACTTTTCCATATCAAGACATCTTTTACGCTCAGCAACAGCCTCAAGGCGATCTTTTTGGGAGAAATGATGAGCCGCTTTGAAGACCTCCTGCCGGTCAACTACATTACCAGAGTTCACATTATCATTAGTGATAGACTCCACGACACGCTTGCGTGAGGTGGTCGTCGCCCGGATCATTTCTAGCATAGTTGTAGGGTGAATTGCTTGCAACACCTTAACCCCTCGTCTATATGTAGGTGCTAATCTTGGTACAATTGCTCGCATTCAGAATCTGCGTTGAATAGACAACAATGACACCTTGACCCCTCGTTTATATTGAAATGGTAATCTTGGTACAATCAACGATTGATGCGGTAGAAGACACCACACACAACTATGAATTGTTGTATGATAAGTCAAATTCAATCTCAAAGAAATAACTAAGAAAAATACTTAGGAATTCTTCAAAGAACCAAAAGTAGAGAATAACCTCACAAATATATTGAATAATGAATAATGTGTTTTATTACTTCAACTTGAACCTCTATTTATATATACTACTCATGTAACGACCCCAAAATTCATACAATTTAATTCTTAGCTTCGGTCGTTATTAACACGTCTACCTTCTGATTTTACATTATTATTCTATGTTAAACTATATAAAATGCAGAATAATTTAAACTTTTATGTCTTCTTACTTTAATTCCCTGAATCAAAACCTTTATCATCTACATGTCTTTGAATCAATCTTATTTTATGATTCACTTTATCACTGTTATTATAAAATTTTACATCTCAATCTGATAACCTTTACATATCAGATAACTCTAGCATTAGCTTTACAACTCAACATAAAACTATACATCATAAAACATGTAGTACATCTCATGAGTCTTATTCATGGTATAAAGAATTAACAACTTTAGCTAAAATATTAATCTTCGTGTATTATTTTTGATCCACGTTATTCAAGTAGCACATAGTGTTACCTTCAATCCTTAACCTGCAAAAATGGTTATTTGCAAGGTTGAGCTCGACAGCCCAGCAAAATCTAATAGTTTTCATGCATCACGTAGCACATAAATAACATGCTTAACATATATCTCTAAAACATTGGACTAACATAACATACATGTTACACGCTTCATATAACAAGTATAAAGATTGAGTTCCTTACTCAATCAAAGATGCTTTACTTAATCAACGTAGTCATAAGTTGACTTTAACATTTCATACATTCAACATATATATAACACAACATGCTCTTTGCAATAAAGATTTAAAACAGTTAATCACTAAGTTCACATAGCAAATAGGAACTGAAACTTGATCGTTGTTTACCAATAACAGTTTAACAGCTTACAGATATCTGCACTTCACGTGTCCTACACATTTATATAATCATTCACATTAACTATTAGTCACATAGCAATGCATATTAGTTGTAATGTAAACTTTATTCTACGTCTCATAACCCTTCCTATCATAAATACACAATGTTCAATTTGTTTGTGTTAACTTTCAACGTATATCTCACTGTATTTCATATTTGAAGTTCATTCAAATGTTTAAGTCTTGCTAGGACTACTTATTGGTTTTATATTAACACTATTCAATATCTTATTATATTCATTTCATTTGATTTAAAACACTTTTTACGTTCATTATCACTTATCACGGCGTTTCGACGTTTATTCATCACATGCCCAATTTGTCTCTCTTGTGTGTGCTTAGTATGCGTATACAACTTATCTAACATATCATTTATTAATGTTAAGCATCATTATACTTCCTAATATTCATGTTCTATAACTTAGAACAACATCTCTTATCGTCAAAAGCATTACACTTGCATAGGTGCATGCCCAACGCCCTCCGATTGCCTCCGAAAACAAATAACCATTTTGGCCCTTCCTAAAGACCTAAAATTTAAAAACTTAAAGAATAAAAGTTGTAGGTCTATTCGTCCTCATTCTGGATTATCTTGAATCACCTCAATCGGAGTTCGTATGAAAAGGTTATGACCATTTTACCAAAATAGTCAAAGCAAATCACACTTGCACACTTGGCATGCAATTACATAATTCCTTCACAAATACCAGATGCGCTCGATGCGACTTGGCAATACTTCAATTTGCTACTACCAAGGCCTCGTCCGTCTTGATCAAACATGGCTATGCCCAGATTACAGATTTTGTAATGTTTTTACTTCAAACCTTCATAACTTCTTCGTTTTAAGTCGGAATTAGTTGGTTTTTGATCCTATGAACTCGTAAAACACTGAACTACTCATCTACAGAATAATTTTAACATTTCAAAAACTTTAACAAATCAATTTAAGGGTTCCAATTCAATGTTCATACTATATTTTTATGTTTTAAACACATTTAGCGAATTCATTCACTACGAATTTGTTTTGCATCCGTTTTTGTTCATTCCAATTGGGTTTTTTTCATTTTTCCAAGTACTATCAGAATACATCACCAATTTAAGATTTTCATCATGATTTCATAACTAAACTTTGATTCCAACTAAGCCATAACATATATATTTCATTAAGAACACAAGTTCTTCATCCTTAGATAGTTTCATGAATTCAATTACCTAAAAATTGCTTATAGATGATATATAACAGATTATATATACCCATAAACATATTTAAACTATAATTCAACAAATTCAACCACCAAAAACCTAATTACAGAGACTTTAGAAAACAAAAATCAAAAACTAGAAACTTAAGAATTTACCTTTGATTCTTCCAAGCTCTAGTTAGGTAATTGGAAATCCTTGTTTAATCATCTTTTTCCTCTTAATTCTTAAAGTGTCTCTTCCCCCTTCTCAATTTCTCTCTAAGCTCCATCCTTCCCTCTATGTTTTCTCTTAGGCTTACCAACTAGAATGCGTAAAAAGAAATATGCACACTAATTGGGATATCAGTTACCCCTTAACGTATATGTTATAATTATATTATATTTATTATATTTATTTATTTTTATTTATTTTATTTATATTAATTAAAATTCAAAAATTAAAAACCCAAAAGCCATAAGGCTTTGTTTGGCAAAATCCTTTAAATTTTAAAGAATTAATATATTTAAGCCTTGTTTGACAAAACTAAATTAAAACTCCTTTAATTTATTTTAATAAATAATTTAGTTTATAATTTATAATCACATATTATTTATTTGGATCTCCATATCCAACATTAATCAAATAAATCAATCACATACTATATCTTAAATAAATATTTCACTTTAATAAATATCACAAATTATAATTTCATTATAATTTTATTTAATAACTTAATATACCACCTTAAATTATTAAATTAAAACAACAATATAACATCTCATGTTATATTACAACTCTCTAAATTATAAATTAATTTAATTTAGAATATTATCTAATGAATTTAGATTCATAAATATTTACTAGCAACCATTACATCAATAAAATATTTATCTCATCAATTTCAACAATAAACACATCAAATAAATATTTATATTTTAATAAATATTTAATATTATAATTTGAAATTTCGGATCGTTACATCCTTCCCTCCTTACAAGGATTCTGTCCTCAGAATCACAACTCAAATAATCAAATCGTCACATTCTTCACTCTTTTATCTTAATTAAGTTAATTTCTATAACTCATGTATTATTTACTTACTAATAAATAATCCAATAAATATCTACTAAACAACAAACACATCAATTAAAAGTATTTATTTAATTCAATAAATATTTGAAATTATAAATAAAATTCTGGATTGTTGCATTCTTCCCACCTTATAAGGATTCCGTCCTCGGAATCACTGAAACCCCACCCTCCTCAGGTTTCTTACCAAATCTCTTCGTTGAATAACTTCAATACATTACCTTAATATAGGTTTTATATTTCCTACTCCCACCATTCTTCATAATAAATTATTGTAAGTTTTATTTCATAACCTTTACTTAGACTCAATTATATTTGAGTATTACATATTCTTTAACCCGTTCATTTCCTTCTCTAAGGATCGTTATCATGAACACTCGTGATATTACATTCACCCATTCTTCTAAGAATTTTGTCCTCAAAATTTTATTTATTACTCTTCATTCATTCAATCTATCAAAATAGATTTTACGTTATTACTTTATTCATTCATTCCATTTATCAAAATAGATTTTATGTTGATATCTATTTATTCATTAGGTTCTGCAACCAAATTCTTTCTCTAAGGATCTTTCTAAGATCATCATATTCCTCACCACTTCCTCTTCTAAGAGTTTCACATTTCTCCTCTTTCTGGAGTTTCAATTCCTTCTTGAAATTATTATGTTTTGCTTAATTTTCTTATCCTTTCCACTTTCACCTTTCAGAATAACAAGAATCTTCCACAATTGCTCAATAATTGGGAAGCGATATGAACAATAGGAATTTAAAAGATTCCAAATCATGTTGAGGGTCATAAGACCTTGAACTCCATCCACGGTTATAAGTACTCTTTCAACTTAAACCTTAACAGTCATTAGACTATAAGGATTCCTGTACTTAGGGTGTTAAGCCCTTCGTACGATGTATTGTGCACAAATATTTAAACGCTATGCGTATGTCCATAGTTATAGGTAATCTTTCAACTTAAACTTTAACAGTCATAAGATTATAGGGACCCCTCGTACTTAGGGTGATCAGCCCTTCGTACAATGTATTGTGCACAAACATCTAAACGCATCCGCATAAATCCCCTATAAAAGGGTTGTTCATCTGAGCATTTCAACATCCAAATCCGCACCAAAATAATTTGGTTTGGCATAACTTTTCAAGAAACGCTTGAATTTCATGAACATCTCTCAATATTGGTCTAGCTGAATCAAATAGCATAGACTTATACAACAATTCAGACATCAATCAAAATATACATATATATATATATATATTCTCATATCTTAAAGAAATCTCAAAAATATTTTTATGACGTCATGATACCGCACTATATTTACAGTCCGTTGAGGATTCCGTCATTTGGTGATTTTTATCATACTACATCATGTAAAACCCCAAATTTTATGAATAAAAATTTAATTTTCTCGAAATATTTTTTTTTAAATATTATGGTGTGGATTTCAGATAATGTTATAGTTGTGGGTAGTATTTATAAATTTTTCAAAATATGCAAGTTGTTATATAATATTCGATTGGTCAGGGAATATTCTTTTTGTCGGGGAATATCCGTACGACGGTACAATCATTGGTGGACCCCATAACAGAATTATTGTCTGATTGAGAAAATGACAAAAATATTTTTATGAAAATAACGGCGGAAGTTTTACCGTTAAAACTGTTGAACTACTCGGTAGTAAAAGTATCTGATGTCTGGCGTGGTTACATAATAGCACACGGTATTGATTATTGATACTTACGTGAGAAGTCACTCGCTTTTGTTCAATTATTGCTACGATAATTGCTTTGCATAGTATCTCACGTTATTTGATTCAATTATTGTCGATATTTTATATATTATTAAATCAATAATTGAGACGACGAAGTTATTAATATTATTATTTGCAATATTAACGATGTCTGTAAGTTACGCGAGAGAGGTTTGGTCACCTAATTGCGCGCTACCAATAGGAGAAATCCTTATTGAAAGCCCCATCTTTCCGGGAACGACTCGGTCGATTAATATTGTGAATTATAATAATGATGATAAATGTTGTTAAATATATTGAGGCGCTTTTTATGAAGTCACGGAAGTTTATATATATATATATATATTGTTTTATTAGTATTATTAATGTAATAAAACGAAAAAGCTTTTTATATAAAATGTAATACTTTTATAAAGTTATTTGTTTTATTAGACAATAATTAGAATATAATATATTTTATTATGCATAGTATTTTGCATAGTAAAATCTTTTATATATAAAAAAAATACTTTTATAAAGTTATTTATTTTATTAGACAATAATTAGAATATAATATATTTTATTATGCATAGTATTTTGCATAGTAAAATCTTTTTATATAAAAAATGTAATACTTTTATAAAGTTATTTGTTTTATTAGACAATAATTAGAATATAATATATTTTATTATGCATAATGTTTGCATAAGACTGCATATTTGCATAGTAAATTTTTTATATATAAAACATAATACTTTTATAAAGTTAATTATTTTATTAGATTTTAAATAAAATGTATATATATATATATATATATATATATTATATTATATTTTATTGCATAGTATCCTTTCTATTTTCCTATAAATAGGATGCTTAGTTAGAATTGAAATCACACCGTAAATCTAGAGAATTCTCTTATATAATCTTGGCGTATTTCTTTAGAGTTTTAAGAAGCTTTGAGCGTAGTGCAAGTTTTCTTCAAGTATATCCCCGCCTCTACCAAATTGAGTACTCTTCTTTATAAGGTAAGGGATATTATTTGTTGTACTTTCGTAAGGGTATTATTTCTTTACGTATTCATGAAGAGAACTTCATTATTCCATTATTTATTATTCCATTGGAATAACTCAGATACGCCAAGCTACCCTATACTTGGTGAAATTCTTCTATTATTCCATTCTTTATCATTATGTTGGAATAACTTTGTCCATGCTGAAGTACCGCATACATGGTGAAATTCTTCATTATTCCATTCTTTATGATTCTCATTGGAATAACTGCGTCTCGTAAGGCCTCATCGTATGCTGGGTGAAGTCTTTTGTTATTCCATTCTTTATTATTCAGCCGAAATATCATGTCCGTGCGTTTTTCGCATGACCCAGTTCCATTATTTATTATTACATCAAAATATCCACGTCTGTATGCGTTTACGCATGACCAGTTCCATTCTTTATTATTCGCTGAGAATAACTTTTCTCATGCCTATCACATGCATGGTGAATTCTTTTGTTATTCCATTCTTTATTATTCTATTAGAATAACCTGTATATGTGGATTACCACATGCATGGTGAATGATCCTTTGTATTTCATTCCTTATTAAATTATGAAAATGATATGTCTACGTGGATTACCGCATGGCGGGTGAAAATCCATTTGCAGTTTCGTAATTTTTTTGACCCTCAAAAATTCTGGAAAGTCATAATATAAACATTGGACTGTTGATTATGATGAAAGTCATAATAAAAGCATTGGACTGATAAAAATCATGGGTATATGTAGTATTAGTAAGTGTTATGATGAGTTATGTTGGTTATTATGTAAAAACATGTAAGTTTCTTAGAAATCACAAAGAGTTGAAAATCAGATTTTTGGTGAAAACAGAACATGAAATTCAATTGACCATATCTCCTATTATATTTCGAATTTTTGAGTGTGGTCAATTTTTAGAGTTAGATCTATGAGTTTTCTAACTTATCTAAGTGGAATTACTGGAAAAGGTGTTGTAGATTTTCATGTGGACTGATTTTAGCAAATGAGTCAAAAATTACAAAGTACCAAAAAGCTACTGCCCATAAATTTAAAAGGGCATTTTCGACCACTTAATTTGTGAGAAAAATTCCGGCCTTTTGGGACATGGAAATATATGGTATAAAGTACCTCCTGTCCAAAATTGAGCTCATTCCGACTTAAAATGAGCAACTTATGACTATTTCAATATTTAGGTTTTTCTAACGAAAAACGCTATAATCGGAGTTCTATAACTCCGATGACCATGAAATTTAAACTAGAAGCTCACGTTAAAAGGTGTAAGATCCTGCCAAGATTTGGGAATTTTTGGAGTTAAACTTGAGGTAGCTAATTTCATAAGAAATTAATTAGAAATTGATTTTTGAAAAATACTTAAGAGAGTTGAAAAATTATAAAAAAAAATACTTGTTGTGTATGAAATATATGTATATATGTTTGGACAAAGGATAGAAAAATAATAAGTTGATTTGGTAATTTTTCATGAAAATGGTTTAGTTTCAAACATATGAGTTAAATATGTTATGTGAAGTTGAAGAATTCGTAACTAGAATTTTAGGGCTTGAAAATCCTATATAAGGTATATGCAAATTTTTGATGAGTGATTTGATCATTGGTGATGAAATCTTATGAGTGACATTTTTGAATGATTAAATGCATTATTTGGTAAAGTGTAAACAATTAAATTAAATTGTTTATAAGTTTAAGAAGTGATTAAAATATTGTTATATTATTAACAATATTAGATTATGAGTTATTTAAGTGATGGATAATATTTGGATAAATTTAAAGTCTTTAATATTTATCCTTGTTTTCGTTTGATTAATGCTTATATTATTGTCATCATCCTAATTCTTATATTGTGATGAAAGTCATCTTTGGCTTATCTGCAGAGATGGACTTGGTATGATTATGACCAGGGATTATTCGGTATAATTATGAACGTAATGTAACGAATGATGTGGTAAAAGTCCTCATTGACCTGCAGTTCATTGGTGGATAGTTGTTGGTATGATTATGACCAGGGATTATTCGGTATAATAATGACCATTGATGATTACATGAATATCCTTGGTCGTGGTGTAGGGATGATGTGGTTTATTTATTAAGCTGAGTCTCAGCGAAAAAGTTTATGAAAATCTTTTTAAATCATAGAAGATAGTAGATTTTATGCTCTACTTGACTCTTCTAATGGATTGCTTGTTCCACTGCAGTTAAACTTGATGTCTATTGTATTTTATCAGTTTAACATTGTTAAAGACTAATGATAATTTATTCTGCATTATCTTAGTCATAATATTTCTTACTGGGCTAGTTGAGCTCACCATTTCTTTTATTATTCTTTTTAGGAAATGAGAATATAGCTGGTACTAGTCGGGGAATGGAGTGACGGTCCAGATGATAGCATTAGTAGTTCTTACTATGACATGACATGCATTATATAATTGTATTGAGGACCTAAGATGTGTGTGTCATATTTCATACGTCACTTAATAATTGATTTTGGTGAACAACAATAGGGTGATGAGAACCCGACCCTGAAAGCGTCAAAAGTGCACCATAGTAAAATGAAGAGAACAGAAATCTTCTCCTGTCCCTTTGGAGACTTAAAATATTTGCTGTTGTACTTTATATGGCATGTATTAATTTGAGTATGAATATTATCGTATTATATACGTTACAATATTTGTATTAAAACTCACAGTATATATATGTCGTCGTATTTTGCACGACTGTTGTATAATTAAGATTGTATTTGAATTTTGTACGATGTATCTGGCGACTCAAGATGGGTGAGGTATACCTATTTTGGCGGCGTCACACATCATACCATAGTGGGCTAACAATCCTTAGATCACCTCCAACACTAAGTAATACTACATTGATGACTCCATCATTTTTTTTATCATATCTACACTAGGTTCCATGATGCATTGATGATATATAAAAAAAATACATTTTGATATATATCAAATCATTTTTATCTAGCCAAAGCAATTAGCATAGACATACGAATAATAGCACTGTTTTTAAAAATTCTTTGGTTCACTAGTGTGACCCAACATTTTTTTTTTCCAAAAATCAAAAGTATAACCATCGGCACGAAGTCAATAAATTTCGAAAGTCTAGCATAGCTAGTAGATTTAGAATATCCAGGCATCCATCAACTTCAATCATTACTCCATTACTTCATTACTTAACCATTCTATCAGTCTTCAACTTCATCAATGCTCTTTATACTATAACTGTTTTCTACCCAATATAGTTCATCAAACTTACCGCACATTGGAAGTTTAGGAACTTGTCACAATAATATGAGTTTAAGAACTTGTCCTAGTCAAACCATAGGCGTCTATTCACTGAGGGGTTTAAAATATACCATATTATTATGAGTCACGAACTTACCATATGCATTAGTTTTAAGAACCGCACCTAATCCTAATAATATCTGACTAATCTTAATAGTTTCTAACTATCAAATATACACATGAGAAAAGAATCACCTTTTCGTCACATATACATTGATAATAAGCGACACCAACATTCCAATGATTATCAATGTGATAAACCGAAAAGCAAGCACAAAACCCTCGCCCATACAAAGATTTGTACAACTCAGCCATCACATGAGTCCTCAATTGAAATCCCACCTAACTCTATCTTACTTTTAACTTGCTCTTTGCTCGATACAAATTCCTCGTACCACATCATCTATAACTCCTCGTGAGTTATCTCGTACTATTTCATAGTACATCAACTTCATAGCATCAAGCTATAATTTTTCAAACATTACAGACCATCTTTCCTTTATAACTTAAACAGATCACGTCGTGATCTTATTCTATAATCATCTCCCTTAAAAGTCTTTCCTTAACTCGTGATCGTTTTGTTTTACGATCCCCTTTTCTTTCCTTTTTCATCATACGTATCCATTTCTATACTTGGTACACATCGAGTCTCTAACAGTTTCAATATGGTACATTGGTGGTTTCCCACAAACAACCAACAAACTAGGTTCTCGAGTTGCTAGTTCAGATATACCTACGCTTCTATGAAGGAATCGTTTAGCCCAGATAACATACATCAACTATTAAAGAGTACAATTGTACCATACTTAAATATAACTTTTTGATTCTTACTTCTTTATCATTCTCTTCTTATAGGAATTGTCTATTTATTATCACCTTATATCCTTATTATTGTAGTTGGGTAACCCCAAATTCATAATCCTTATAACTTTGTGAGATTCTTCTTTGAATCCTTTCACGCATGTTTTAATCCCTTCTATATAAATTTTTTAAATTATTTCTTATTGTTCAAACTCTATTTGAGCGTATTCTTTCATTATCTTCATATTCCTTCTCTAAGGTTATAGCCTACGGTACTCCTACCTAAGGTTTATAACCTACAGCTTTGATACCAACTGTAACAACCCAAAAATTCATACAATTTAATTGTTAGCTTCGGTCGTTATTAACACGTCTACCTTCTGATTTTACATTATTATTCGATGTTAAACTATATAAAATGCGGAATAATTTAAACTTTTATGTCTTCTTACTTTAATTCCCTGAATCAAAACCTTTATCATCTACATGTCTTTGAATCAATCTTATTTTATGATTCACTTTATCACTGTTATTATAAAATTTTACATTTCAATTCGATAACCTTTACATATCAGATAACTCTAACATTAGCTTTACAACTCAACATAAAACTATACATCATAAAACATTTAGTACATCTCATGAGTCTTATTCATGGTATAAAGAATTAACAACTTTAGCTAAAATATTAATCTTCGTGTATTATTTCTGATCCACGTTATTCAAGTAGCACATAGAACAACCTTCAATCCTTAACCTGCAAAAATGGTTATTTGCAAGGTTGAGCTCAACAGCCCAGCAAAATCTAATAGCTTTCATGCATCACGTAGCACATAGTAACATGCTCAACATATATCTCATAAACATTGAACTAACATATCATACATATTACAGTTCATATAACAAGTATAAAGATTGAGTTCTTTACTCAATCAGCATGCTTTACTCAATCAACGTAGTCATAAGTTGACTTTAACATTTCATACATTCAACATATATATAACACAACATGCTCTTTGCAATAAAGATTTAAAACAGTTAATCACTAAGTTCACATAGTAAATAGGAATTGAAAGACTTGCCTTGATCATTGTTTACCAATAACAGTTTAACAGCTTACAGATATCTACACTTCACGTGCCTTGATCATTGTTTACCAATTTTATATTATTCACATCTAACGTGTCTTTATTCAAATCAATAACATGGGCTAAGAAAGCTTGACATCCGTTTTTCAATAAACGAATAGCTTTATGACTTGATATGACAGTGATTGATTTTAGTGGTTTAGTTGCTTGAATTCGTACAACAGGTTGGTTAGGAATATGAAAACTAACAACCTTACGAAAACAATCAATTTTGGCATGATGAGTAGTTAACCAATCAATCCCTAAAATCACATCAAAAGCAAGTATCTTTAAAGAGATAAGGTCAACAGGTAATGTGATGGTGCCAACTTGGATCAAATAAAATTTATAAACAAAGGATGTAATGAAAGTTTCTCTAACAGAGTCTCCACAGATAAGTCAAAGTCTAATTTCTCCGGAGTTAAGTTTAAACGTTGAGCACAAGCAGGAGAGATAAATGAATGGGTAGCACCGGTATCTAATAATGTATAAACTTCGCAAGAATTTCTGATTAGCTTACCCGTGATCACCTCGTTTGGGTTCCTTTCATTTTGACCAGTCACAACAAACGCTCTTCCGGGAACCGTTGACTTTGACTTTTCTGGGACAGCCTTTTGAGTCACCATCCCCACTGGACTTAGTTTTTCTACAGTATAATCTCGAGCGATATGTCATTCCTTTCCACAATTATAACATACATTGAACTGTTGTGGGCAATTTGGGCTGATATGTCCCTCTTTCCCGCATTTATAGCATACGACCGGTGGTCGTTCTCCTCCCTTAGAACCGGGTTGTTCTTTGGTCTTTGGCGTCTTCACATTGTCATTGTTGAATCTCCTCTTTTTAAAATCTCCCCCCGACTCGCTTCTTCTATTTTCATGGCTATGATTACCACTAGAGTGGTTACCACTTTTGTCCATATTTTTCTTTCCCCGTTGGTTATCATTGCTCAGGATATCGTTGTGTCACCGTGATGACCTCCTCGTTGTGGCCCTCTTGAACGAACGTTTCGTTATCTCGCTCTAATAATTGAGCCACATTGACAACATCTAAATATAGAGAAAATTTATGAGAAATGAGATACTGACGTATGTCGGGTTTCAAACCTCTCAGAAACATTTGCGTCATACGTTCCTCATTCTCCACCAAATAAGGTGTAAACCTGGATAACTCTGCGAACTTCGCCTCGTACTGGGACACCATCATGTTGTTATGCTCCAGTCTAATAAACTCTACCTCTTTCGTATGAAGAATACTTTTAGGAAAGTACTTGTCATTGAACAGTTTCTAAAATGTTTCCCAAGACATGCTAAGTGCGGCTGGATGGGTACGCTTCACAGATTCCCACCAGTAATCTGCCTTGTTATGGAGCATAAAGGTGGCGAATGGAACCTTCTGTTCCTCCGTGTATCCCAAGACGTCGAAGATCTTGGTAATTTGCTTGACCAACGTCTCCGCCTTAATCGGATCCAGTTTTCCCCAGAATTCTGGTGGTCCCAACTCTTTGAACTGCTTGGCTGTGACAAACTGTGCGTTCCTATCATCTCCACCTGTATTTTGTACACGAGTCTCCTTCGTCTGATTTTGCATGAACTGCAAAAAGCTTCTAAACATTCCATCGTTCATCGTCTGATCAGTGGTGTTATTTATAGGAGGAACATTACCGGCCTGTTGCACGTTTTCCTTATTGGTGGGTAAAGGTGTCTCCACGGTCTCATTTACTCCACTGTTAACATTCTCGGTTGCCATTCTCAAATACTGCCATAAAACAAGGGTTAATTGAAGAAATTAACATATCACATAATATCCCTATATTCTGACCAACCAACAAATAAGCTTAGGTAGGACACACTAGCGAAGGATTTACTCGTCTCTCCCCTCCTAGTTCTATTCCCCGATCTCCGCCAGAGATCATATCCCTAAGCTTTGATACCAACTGTGACGCCCCCAAAATAGGTATACAACACCCATTCTAAGTCGCCAAATACATGGTACAGAAACAACTACAACTTTATTAATACAATTGTCGTGCAAAATATGACAACACATAAACTGTTAGTTTAAAAACAAATATTATCTTCTAGACAATATCAACACTCAAATAATTCCTCATTACAATTATTGATACACTATTTTACAAAATAGTGAGGACTTCAAAAACAACTTCCTAGAACCTTCATTCCATACCCCGACTAGTACTTGCTACATTCTCTCCTCCTGAGAAGAAAAATGGAATAAAAAGGAAAAGGGTGAGCTCAAATAGCCCAGTAAAGAATATTATGACTAAGATAATATAGAACAAATTATCGTTAGTCTTCAACAAGGAAAAATCTGAGAGAATATAATAGACAACAAGTTTCAGATCAATATTCGCAGCAAACATAATAATTCATATAAGAGTTACGTAGAGAATGAAATCTACTATTATCTATGAATTTAAAAGTCCATCATCAATATTTTATCCTTGTAACATCAATCAATATACATCTTGAATCAAATATTCATCTTTGCACTACAGGCCAAAGATATTCATCAGTTGGTCATGTTCATCTCAACACCTGTTCATCTTTGCACTACTGGCCAAAGATATTCATTAGAAAATCATTCATCTTTGCACAACAGGCCAAAGATATTCAGTAATATAATCATTTAGGACCGATGATGATGAAAAATATTTTAAAGACAACGAATCCAGTGAAACAAAAGTACAAATATTAAGGATTTGTATATTAAGCATTCCAAGTTCAAAATACTTCATAAATAATCATAATGGAGTAAAATTCAAGAATGATCAAAACATGGATACAATCAAAGCTAGTATCCATAATAGATATTTTGGACAAAAAATGAAAATTTAATTTTTTTGTGAATAATGCCGTATTCGTGAATAATGTCATATACGTGAATAGTGCCGTATACGTGAATAGTAACCCCGACACTAAAAGATAAGAATTTCACAAGAAAAATCTTACCAATTTCAACATAATGATATTGAAAGAAATAATATCATTTATAAAAAAAATAATATCCCTTACCTCGAAAAGGCAGTACTTCTGACTGGAATACTGAATATAGTGCTGAAGAGAACTTGGACCGAATAGCAACACTCAAAGTATCAAAATACTCAAGAATACGCTCGATAATATAGAGAGAGAGAAAACTTGTTTCTGGTGTGATTTTCAATTCTAACCTAAGCACCCTATTTATAGGAAAATGTTTAGAACACCAAAGCAGAAAATTTAATAAAATATTAATATATTTTATTAAATTTCCTACGCACACAAACTTGGTCCAAAATCAGCCACACACCTCATTAAAAGTCACAAAAACGTTTTTCATGTAAAAATCACTTAAAACTCCAAAAAAATAATAATCAATTAATCTGGAACTTCAATAATTCATAATAAATAGCCTTTTTATCATAAAATTTCAAATTTTATGTCGATTCCATAGGAAATTCAATTCTCTACAACTTTTTAGTTTTAAGTTTTTCCAATTTCCAAAAGAAAATTGATTGAAACCCACATACGGACGATTTTACATGCTATAATCAAATTTCGGTCAAGAAATATGGTCCACGAACATGTTTAACATGTTTAAAATTATTTTTGTAACAAAAAATACTCTTCCTCCTCATTTATTCATATATCACACATTCATTGTAAAAATATCACCATTATTATATTATTATAATATAATAATATATTTAAATGAATTATTTTATCAAAAAAGATAAAATATCAATTTTCAACAATTGTCACTTTAAAATTTTCTCCATCTATATCCATATAAAATGAATATTTTTCTTATCATATAAATCAATAATTAATTATTCACAAATAATATTATAGAATCACAATACTGGCAACCAGGCCGTTCCCAAGAAAGAGGGGGCTTTCCAATAAGGATTTCTCCTTACTGGCGCACAATTAGGTGACCAAACCTCTCCATAGACAGAACTTTCTAAACATGGCCAATAATGCTATCTAATAATATTATTCAAATAATATGAATTATTGTTCCGATAATGGAAAATACTGTATAGTGACAATTATTGAAACAACAATAATATAAAATATAAACGTAGCAATTATTGAATCAATAAAATAAAATATTGAATAGTAATTACTGTAAAAAATATTGAGTAGTGCCTTCTTACGTAAGAATCAATAATTGGTGCAACATCGTGTGCTACTGTGTTTTAACCACCGAGTATTTCAACAAGATAATTCAGAATAACTACTACCAAGTATTTATAAACAACTTATACTTGTTGTTTTCTTCATCCAATCGCTTTCCGTTATGGGGCCCACACAAGGCTACGCCGTCGTATGAATATTCCCTGACAGTAAGAATATTCCACGACCAAACGAATATTCCCCGACAACAATAAATATTTTATAACCACTTGCTTATTTGAAATATTTGCGCATTTTACCCATAACTAACCACATTAATCAAATCAACCCTTACTATTTCAAAATATTAAATAGAGGAAATTTAATTTCATTTATAATAAGTTGGGGTCTTACATATGTGAAGTGGTGCATGGAACAATAAACATATATACTATAGTTATGGATATATACATTTATAGATTTCAATAAAAATTAAAGCATTGTCTCACCAAATTATACATTAGGTGACACAATTAAATAACCTAAGGGTTATGGTAATAAGGAAAGGTTAGTATTTAATATGCATACTAACTTAAGTGGATAATCTTGTTATTTTAAGTGACTAATAATTTTAAACTTATTTCTAGTAAACCTAATTAGGTTATGAGCTAAAGTCATATGTATAAGTAATTAAATTTCATAAGATTGGGAATGGAAACCCTAAATAAACAATTTGAGTAACATATATTAAAATTGTTAGACTATGTTTATTACATGGCCCAAAACAATTAAAGGAGAAGCCCAAAAGAAATAAAATGCAAACCAATACTTAGTCCACTTGATTAAGGGTATTTTAGACTTTTGATTAATCAAATTGGTGCATTAAAATAAACGCAAAATGGAGTAGATAATGGAGCATAGTGACCGACCATATTAGGCCTTTTAAGGCAACGAAGTTAAGCTAATTGAGTTCCATAAGTAGAAGTCTTACACACAAGGACAAGTGTGTCATGCTCCCATTGGTGGAAAGCTTAATTAGCACCCTTAATAATATGATTAGGCTTATTTGAAAGAGATAAGGTGAAGCCTTTTATCCATGTGACAACAAAAGTATGGGGGATAATAGTTTAATCACAACATTCACTTGTTAGATCATTTCATTTCTCCTATTCTCCTTCTTCTATTTTTCTCCTAAGCTAGCAACATACAAAGAGAGAAAAGAGAGAGAGGGTTCGGTTTTTCTAGTGAGGGAGAGGAGTTATTGTTCATGCATCCTAGATTCATAGCCTACTTTGGAAGAACAAGAAGGATAGCAAAGAAAACTAGGTGAGGTTCTCTTCCATTCTTTTTTACTCTCCTTCTATTTTCGGTTTTTACCTCAACATGTATGGGGTTATGGTCTAATACTCAAAGTACCCTAGTTCTACATGTCTCATGTGTAGGACTAAGTATCTTGTGTATTAGACTATAGATTTAGAGGAAGGAAATGAGCATATGTTCTCCAAGGGGTGAAACTCTTGTTTTCCTCCACTAAATCTCGTGTAACTCAAGTTTTACAACTTAGATTTGTGATCCGTCAAAGGGGGGTGCTAGATACATGAGTTATCTAGTAAACTCAAGTAGTAGAACATAAATATAGCAAGTATTGAAGCCATGGGGGCTGTTTTCCCCAAGACAGTCCATATAGAGTATTAAGGTTTTAAAACCCTAAAAAACTACTGTCCCCGTTTTTCTTAGGACTATTTCGGACATTTGCAAGTCTTTTAAAAATCTAGGAAAAATTACAGAGGTACCTTGAGAAGTTATCTACGTGTAGGAAAAAGAACGGACACATTTTGATTTATAGGTTGTGCGTAATGGCTGTTTCCGTAAAGGACTCCTAAATATTAACACCCGAATATCTCACAGTGTATACATGGGAAAAATCCGAAATTTTTACAGTAGGTTCATATATGTTATGAGAGTATACCCTGAAAATATCAGATTTTTCTGAGCAAAACTCGATTTATGAAAAATGAAGCAAGATCTGAGTGTTTTGGGTACTTTAAAATTAGTAAATCATTTTCTAAAATTCTAGAAACATTTGGGGATCATTGTTGGGTCATATACTGTCCATATCCAGAAAAGAAGAATATTTGGAATCAGTTTGCTATTTTTTCTAAAAATGATGAAGTTATGAATAAAAAGAAATAAATAGTTAAATGATGTCTTAAATAAGAAAAATATGATTTTAATGCTTGAATACTCCTAATATATAATATTATGACTATCTTAGGGCATTTTGGTAATTTATAATAAGAAATATTATTTATGACCTTTTATAGATATTAAATAAGAGGTTTTATAAAGGGTGAACAATTAGAATAAATTGTTTATTAATCTAATAAATTATTAAAATATTATTATGATATTAATAATATTAGAAAATAGATGAAACTCTTAACCACGACGTTTTTCTGACTGAAACCATAACGTTTTTTCCGCGTTGTCTATTTACTGTTTTGTAGTAGTGTTTACGGCGTTATGACATAAGGAGATGTCTTAACTCATACGATCATCGTCTTTGATGATTTACATTTTCATCTTCTTCTTATAACTTCTATACTTATCACACATCGAGTCTCTACTAGTATTCCATATAGTACTCTGAGTGGTTTCCCACAAACAACCAACAAACTAGTTTCCTGTCTTATCTACAATGTCTTTCACAATGAGTTAGATCGGTTGCTAGTTCGTATTAACCTTTTCTCTCTAAAGGAATTGTTTAGCCCAACTCCTATATGTCAACCATTAAAGATTACGATTGTACCACAACTTAAACTTAACTTATCCGAACCATTAAAAATATAATGTTCGTTAAGTTGATTTCCCATTCCTTATAGCTTTTTGGCAACTAAATGCCATACCTCAGGATTTATTCCTTATCGTCTAAGTCATAAAGTCTTTTGTATACTTAGAATGATCATTCAATGTTAATACTATGCGTTTATAGTTAAGCATTTTACATTACCTTATTTCCATATATCACAACGTTCAGTTTACTTGACTCGGAACGTTATTCAAGGTATTATTACTAACTTGGCTTGTTCAACGTTTATACGTTATTTGTTACTCTTCATTCTCTTATGTTTAAACCATACATGGTGTGTAGGTTCTGACCGTTTAATATTCGCGTACACTCAAACTTCACGTCGGCTAAAGTGTTTAAAGCTTACGTTTCATTCTAACATTCTCTATCCGACTCTCACTCAAACTTTCTTTAATCTTATTACCTTTCATTACAGCTTTCTTGATAATTTATATCTTACTACATTCGTCAACGTTTAAGTAATACAACCAATGTATACTTAGAACGTTCACCCGACGCGAATACGATTCATGTCGAGGATCATTTACGTAATATGTGTTCACGTTGTTCGTCTCTTAATCTCTCATTCAACCTTTACCTAAGATTTTAATCACTCTCATTCATTATCCATTACATGAACCTCACGTTTATCGTCCTCTTATAATGTTTAGGCTATATGGTTCGTCGTATGCTAAGACTTGTCGTTCATCGCAATCACTTTGCGTTTATAGCGTCTATACGCTTTACGCTTAACTCTCATTACGACATTATAACATCAAAATATTATAAATCACTCTCGTCACTCAACGTATGAGGAACACAATCATAGCAATCCTACACATTCGTTTTAACGAAAATACGGTTCCCAAATATTAGACGTTTCATCGTCAAACTCAAGGTTGTAATCATCATTCTAGTTATTTTTCTTCATGAATAATATATTCATGCTTGCTCCTTAATTACTATCTAAAAAGTTGGAAAATAGAAATCTCCAAATAAAAAGATTCCCTTATGGCGCCATGACGCCACTCTCTCCTTATTAAACCCGTACCAGAATAACATGGGTTGACGATGGCTCGACCGAACCAAGCGTTGTCGTGTGACTCTTCTAGTTCTAGCTAGCGTTGCGGCGCCAATCTTAAAACTCAAAATTTTTTTCTAAGTTTTGAACATATTTGAGATGCCAATTTTGAAATCTCATAACTTCTCCCGATATCGAAATTAATCCATTCTTAAGGCGTAGAAAAACTTGCAACACCATCTACAATTTCCCCTGGACATAATTTTATTCTGAATCCGTTAACAAACAATAATCTTAGCCCGAAAGTCCTCTCTCACGTAGTTTTTCAACTTAGCGTTAAATTTTTGTTCGTCCGTAATTTGACCATTCGAACTCGAAATTCGTTCTTTCTTGAGTCCACGACTCACATTTTCTACGTTTTCTTACATTCTTATGAAACCCTAACTATTTGGGTTCCTTAACTTACTTCCTATATTTGTTTCGTCTTTTATGAAATTTTTCTATAACTTCGTTATAGCTAAGTTCAATCCATTTTTCATGAACATTTCTATCGTTCCTAACCAAGCATATATATCAGTAATTCATATATATGATCATGAAGAAGGGAGTGGAAGAGATGAAGTTGGCGATCTCTTTTCACCATCCTCTCTCAATCCAATGGTTCCTTCCCTTTCCTGTTGGATTGTATATGGTAGATGTGACAACCCGAATTTTTATAAGTTCTTAAAGTAGTAATTTAATGATTAAAATTCTTATTATGAGATGTTTTGAGTTTGAGTATGTATATATACGTGCTATATGTTTTGAAATATGTGATCTGGTGTGAAGAGAAATATATATTCATATATTGGGAAAGTGAGGTTTAATAGTTGAGTTAACTATTGAAGGAATTAAATGAATTTTGTAATTAATCTTAAATATTTATTGAATTGAATAAATATTTTAAATAATTTATTTATTGAGAAAAATAAATAATTTATGAAATTGTGGTATAATAATTTAGTTACGTGTGTATGATAATTAAGTTAAAGCAAAGATAAATTTTATTCTTTGAAGATTTAATTTAATGAATTAATTAAATTAAATGAGTTGTTTAATATTAAAGAAAATAAATAAATTAAATAAAGCGATGTTTAAGTCTAATTTATTAATTAAATTAGATATATGATTATTTATTAATCATCGTAAGATTATAATAAAAATTATAATTATTATAATTATCATTGTAAGTTATGTAAATTGGTTACAAGTGTAGCAAATAAAAACTATATAATATAATATTATTAAAATAAACTAGTATGGGAATTGTGTGTAACCAAACGCAACCTTATGGCTTTTGGTTTATTGTAACTGATGCCTTTTTATTTTCTTCACCGACGTGCGTGGGGCGAGAGAGTCGCTTATATGTTACGCATTCTTTTCTAAGGCTAGTACTGAGCTTGGTGAGGAAGAGAGGAAATACAGAGGTTTGAGAGAGATAGAGTTTTCTGTGATTTTGCCAAGAGGAAGGAGAGTTCACCATCTCTTGCTAAGCATACAACTAGGGTTTGAAGGTATATTTTACTTCTAATGTTTATAGTTTGAGTTTTTATGATCATCTTCTATAAATTGCTTATCACATGGGAGTTATACATGTATGTATGTGGTTTATAATCTGTTAATCATCATTTGTGAGTGCTATTTGATGATTAGGTTTCAAGAAATTGGTTTGTAAGAAGAAATTGAAATAACAGTGGTTATGCATGAAAATGGTTTAAGAAAGTACAAAATTTTATGTCTAATATGTGTTATAATCTGTAAATTGATGTTGGATTATGTTAGTATGTGAAGAAACGAAAACAACGAAAGTTGAATGAATCGAAATGGTTGAGAAACGAATTTGTAGTGAACGAATTCGCTAAATTGTCAAACCATGAAAATTAGTATGAACATGAGCTTTAAATTCATATTTGGGTTAGTTAATGTTTATGTTAATTATTGGGTATTTGGTATGTTGTAGTTTTATGAGTTACAAACTCATAGAATCAAAAATGAACTCATTTGGATGAGTATAACTCATGTTATGATGATTAGAAAGGAGTTTGTAGGCCTAATTTGGCTTTCTGTAGTGTTCGGGATCAAAATTTGCGAGCTAGTAGAAGGGACCCCTGGCCCGGCGGGTCCCCTAGTGTAAAAACCCCCGCCCCGACGGGGGGTGGGGGGTAGTCTGCCTAACCAATTTTGGAAAATAATCTGACAGGACATGTTTTACTAAAACAACCATAACGTTTTCATACGAACTCCGATTGAGGTGATTCAAGATGATCCGAAACGAGGACGAATAGACCTAAAAATTTTGTTCTTTAAGTTATTTAATTTGAGGTTTTAGGAAGGGTCAAAATAGTCATCTTTGTGACTGTTACGTATTCGGAGGCGATGTGAGGGCGTCGATAGAGCACATACGCAAGTATAGTGCTCCCGAAGATGGAACATGTTATTGTAAGTGATGTAACATAAAAATGAATGATATAATACATGACATATAAAATTTCCTTGTTCATAATAGAAAGAATTGGCATGACTTAGTATGTGTTTTGAAAAGAAACTTAAAGATTTTGAAAAAAAAAACAAACCTTGTGGAAACTTATATTCTATAAGTTCTTAACATAGTGGTTTATATACATGATTGAGTTCAAATATAAATGAGCATGATATGGTGTTTATAGTGTCTTGTTCATGATAAAACTTGTTAGACCTTGTTTTAGAAAAGTTTTCAAGAGAAACTTGATATAATAGAACTAAGGTGCATAAATGCTACATGAGGTAGGTTTTGAACTTGAGAAGACGTTATCGTGACTTAGTTACTTATGATAAGAGTTTTTAAAAGTTGTCTTCTATGTGCTATACTACATCATTAATGATAAAATGATTTCAAAGACAAACTCCATTATCTTTTGTAAACTAAGTATTAAAACATGAATGATATGTGCACTCAACTAGTCAAGCATGACATAAGTTATTAAGCATATTTTAAAAGTATGAACTATGCTATGTCCATCTAAATGAGGTAGATACATGTGAGCATGCTATTAGAGGCTTATTAGTACAAATATATGGTTTAAAAGCTTATAACATCAAATCTTGTTAAAGAAAGTTGTTAAGCCTTATTGATTGAAATAAATCATTATGGAGCTAAGTAATTTGAATGTGAACTTGAAAATAGATCACAACCTATTTGATGTCAAGTACGGATGGTTAAGGTATACTTATACATGCCTAGCTATTCTAAGAGTATGATGAGAAAGTGAAATGAAGGTTTTACAAACCAAGTTAAGAAATAATGTAACGTTACTATTATATTAAGAATGTATGAAATATATGACTAATGGATGTGAATCCATGATTATATAACTGTGTAGGAATACATGAAATGCAGATAAGCGTTAAGAAGTTAAGTCGTAGTTCATAAACTACGGATCAGGCAAGTCTTTCAGTTCCTATTTGCTATGTGAACTTGATGATTAACTATTTTAAATCTTTATTGCAAATAGCATGATGTGTTATATATATGTTGAAAGTATGAAATGTTAAAGTCAATTTATGACTATGTTGATTGATTAAAGCATGCTGATTGAGTAAGGACTCAATCTTTATACTTTTTATATGAACTGTAGCATGTATGTTATATGTTGAGCATGTTATTATGTGCTATGTGATGTATGAAAACTATTAGATTTTGCTGGGCTGTCGAGCTCAACCTTGCAAATAACCACTTTAGCATGTTCAAGATTCAAGGTAAAGTTATGTGTTACTTGAAAGACATGAATCAGATGTGATACTTGAAGATTTATACATTTTGGTTGTGTTATTATTATTTGAACCATGTTTAAGGTTCTGAATAATGTATTAATGTTGAATTGTAATATCAATTTGTAATGTAAACTATTGTAGTATTAAAATGATTCTGAGATATTTAGATGTAAAGGTTGAAGGTTTTGGGAACGAGGGTAGTTTGTAATAGAAAATTTTAATTATTCCGCAAATTTCAATGGTTGTATTATCGTTTAATGATGTAAAATTAGAGGTTGAATGTTTTATTAACGACCGAAGTTGAGAATTAAATTTTATGAATTTTGGGGACGTTACGATTGGTATTATCAGTCATGAGGTTATAAACCTTAGGTAAGAGTACCCTAGGCTATAACCTTAGAGAATAAAGGAGAAGATGATAAAGAAGTTAAGAATCAAAAAAGTTATATTTAAGTATGGTACAATTGTACTCTTTAATAGTTGATGTATAGTATCTCTGGCTAAACGATTCCTTCACAGGCGGAGGTATATACTGAACTAGCAACTCTGAACCTAGTTTGTTGGTTGTTTATGGAAACCACTCGAAGGTACCATATTGAAACTATTAGAGACTCGATGTGTACCAAGTATAGAAATGGATACGTATGATGAAAATGTGGAACTTAAATGAAATGTTGAGCAATGTAAATGAAGTTAGAAATTCTTAAAGGAAGAATTGTTATATAAACAAGAAAATTCAAAGAAGAATCTTGAAGAGATATAAAGATAAGATATGGGAGTTGCCTAACTCCAATAGCCAAGATAACGAATAATGATGAATAGTACGAGATAAACTCATAAGGAGTTATAGATAATGTGATACGAGGAATTCGTATCGAGCAAAGAGCAAGTTAAGAGTAAGATAGAGTTAGGTGGGATTTCAATTGAGGACTCATGTGATGACTGAGTTGTACAAATCTTTGTATGGGCGAGGGTTTTGTGCTTATACTCAGTTTATAACATTGATAATCCTTGGAATGTTGGTGTCGCGCTATCAATGTATATGTGGTGAAAAGGTGATTCTTTTCTCATGTGTATATTTGATAGTTAGAAACTATTAAGATTAGTCAGATATTATTAGGATTAGGTGCGGTTCTTAAAACTAATGCATATGGTAAGTTCGTGACTCACAATAATATGGTATGTTTTGAACCCCTCAGCGAATGGACGCCTATGGTTTGACTAGGATAAGTTCTTAAACTCATATTATTGTGGCAAGTTCTTGAACTTCCAATGTGCGATAAGTTCGATGAACTATACTGGCGATATAGGAGGACTGTAAGTTGAAATACAACAATATTTAGTATAAAGATTGAAATTGATGGAAAAAATTAGATATTCCAAATCTTTTAGCTTCGCTAGATTTTCAAAATTTATTGACTTCGTGCCGATGGTTATACTTTTGATTTTTGAAAAAAAATGTTGGGTCACACTAGTGAACCAAAGATTTTTTTTAAAACAGTGCTATTATTCACGTATCTATGCTGTTTGTTTCTGATAGAAAAAAAATGATTTTTTTTTAATTTTCAAAATATATTTTAACTATATGTATCGGGTGATATGATAAACGATGAAGTCATCAATGCAATGGAACCTGCTTTTAGGAAACCAAAATTTCCTATTTCAAATATGTGATTCTGCCTGTGTTGATCAGCATATTTCTTCTGTCGATCTTAAGCAGCTACCAGTCTTGCTCTGATGAGTTTTATGACTTCAGCTGTCTGCTGTACCAGTTCTGACCCTAACAGTTGACGTTCACCAACTTCATCCCAGTATAGTGGAGTTCTGCATTTCCTGCCGTATAATGCCTCGTATGGCGGCATGCCAATGCTTGCATGGTAACTGTTGTTGTATGAAAATTCCACCAACGGTAGATGATCAACCCAGTTTCCTTTGAAATCCATGATGCATACTCTAAGCATATCTTCTAGCGTCTAAATTGTTCGCTCGCTTTGCCCATCGGTTTGCGGATGATATGCTGTACTCATCTCCAATTGCGTTCCCATGCATTCCTGTAGTCTCTTCCAGAAATTTGATGTGAACCTCGGGTCTCGATCTGACACTATAGATACTGGAACTCCATGTCTCGACACGATCTCGTTGACATATAGTTTCCCCAGCCGATCAAGATTAAATCTAATCTTTTATTGGCAAAAAGTGTGTAGATTTTGTCAGTCTGTCCACTATCACCCATATCGCATCGTATCCTTTCTGAGTCGTTGGAAGGCCTACCACAAAATCCATTGTGATATGCTCCCATTTCTATTCTGGTATTTCCAACGGTTGGAGTAATTCGCTTGGCCTTTGATGTTCTGCCTTCACTTTCTGACATGTCAAGCACTTTGCAACGCATTTTGCAACGTCTCTTTTCATATTTGGCCACCAAAAATGTCGCCGTAAATCTTGATACATCTTCATACTTCCCAGATGAATCGAATATCTTGAGCTATGAGCTTCTGTCAAGATTTCTTCTTTAACATCTTGTACTGCTGGAATCCAAATTCGTCCATCGAATCTTAGAACTCCCGCAGTATCGACCTTGTACTTCACTTCTTTACCCTCGACCACACTTTCCATTATTTTTTTGCATTCTTCATCTTGTAGTTGTGCGCTCTTCACTTTGTCCACCAAAGTTGGACTAGCTTCCATCTGGTATAATTTTTCATCGAATTCTTTTGGAAATTTAATTTCTAACTATAGCCTTGCCATTGCTGAAATGAGCTCCTCCTTATCGGTTAACAACATCAACTTTTCTCTGCCTTTCCTACTCAAGGCATCTGCAACCACATTTGCTTTGCCTGGATGATAAAAGATCTCACAATCGTAATCCTTTATCAATTCCATCCATATACTTTGACGCATGTTTAGGTCCTTCTGTGTGAAAATATACTTCAGACTCTTATGGTCTGTGTAGATCTCACATTTCTCTCCGTAGAGATAGTATCTCCATATTTTCAAAGCAAACACAACCGCTGCCAACTCTAAATCATGAGTTGGATACCCTTTTTTGTAGTCTTTCAATTGACTTGATGCATACGCGATGACTTTGCCGTTTTGCATAAGGACACAACCCAATCCTTTGTGTGACACATTACTATACACCACAAAGTTTCCTGTATTATCTGGTAATGACAACACAGGTGCCACACTTAACTTCTTTTTTAATTCTTGAAAACTTTCTTCACACTTCTCCATCCAAACAAATTTTACAGATTTTCTCGTCAAATTTGTCAACGGAGTGACAATCTTGGAAAAATCCTGGATAAACCGTCTATAATAGCCTGCCAATCCTAAGAAACTTCTCACTTCTGATGGAGTTCTTGGTGGTTCCCAATTTATCATAGCTTCGAATTTTGATGTTTCTACAGAAATCCCATCCTTGTCAATTACATGCCCAAGAAATTGTACACGTTCTAGCCAAAATTCACATTTAGAGAATTTCGCGTACAACTTTTCTTTTCTTAGCGTCTCCAGCGTCAGACGTAAGTGTTCCACGTGCTCTTCTTGAGTTTTAGAGTACACCAGAATATCATCAATAAATACCACCACAAAATTGTCTAAAAATGGTTTAAACACCCTCTTCATCAAATCCATGAACGCTGCAAGGGCGTTTGTCAAACCAAAAGACATCACCAAAAATTTGTAATGTCCATAGCGAGTTCGAATTGGTGATACCCACTTCTTACTTCTTCGGTACATCCTACTTCTTTAATTTCAATTGGTGATACCCACTTCTCAAATCTATTTTCGAGAAATATCTAGCACCCTTCAATTGATCAAACAAGTCATCTATTCTTGGCAACGGATATTTGTTTCTAATAGTGACTTTGTTTAATTTTCAATAATCAATCCAAAGACGCATTGACCCATCCTTCTTCTTCACGAACAACACCGGTGCTCCCCACGGTGATACGCTTGCCTGAATGTACTTCTTATCTAACAATTCTTGCAGTTGTACCATCAGTTCCTTCATTTCGACCAGAGCCATTCTATACGGGGCCTTCGATATTGGAGCGGTTCCTGGCACAAAGTTGATTACGAACTCGATTTCTCTGTCAGGCAAAAGTCTTGGCAAATCTTCCAGAAACACATCCATGAATTCCCTAACCACTGGCATTTCCTCAAGTTTCACACCCTTCTCCTTTTGAGTATCGACTGTGTAGGCTAAGTACCCTACAGCCCTGACTCAACAACTTCTTAGCCTGCATAATTGTCAGACATCTCATTTGTCTAGGCGATTTGCTACCTTTGACGGAGTCATAAGGTTTACACACTTCTTTTGGCAAACAATTATCGCTCCATAATTGAATAACAAATCCATTCCCAATATCACGTCAAACTCTCCAAGTTTTATCGGGATTAAATCTACTTTCATAACATTCCCCTTAATGTTCACCCTACAGTTCTTGTATATGAACCTAACATGAATCACTTCCCTATTCGCAATTTTTATGTTTAAAGGGAAATTCAACTCTTCACTAGGTATTTCTAACCTCTTAGAAAATTCATCAGATATAAACGAGCAAGTAACACCCGAATCAAATAATACATATGCATTTATATCATTGATTTGGATAATACCTGACACGACATCTTCTGATTGCACTGCATCCTGTACCGTCATGTTGAAGGTTCTGGCTGTGGGCTTATTTGTTGACGTTGGCCCAACAATAGTCAGCGCACCTCCACTAGCATTTCCCTTGCTTCCATTTGTCTCACCAGTTTTCTTCTTTGGACACTCGCGAGCAAAGTGATCCTTCGACGCGCAGGTGTAGCAAGCATTCCTCTTGGGTTGAGTGCAGTTTGGGGCAATGTGACCCTCCTGGCCACAGTTAAAGCATGCCTGCTTCCCCCTTAAGCACATACCCGAGTGAAACATCCCGCATGTAGCACATGCGTCCATCTTCTTCTTCTGCTGGTTACCTTGCTGATTTCCAGCTCCCACATTTGCATTCCATTTCATCTTCAAATTATTGTTGCCATTTTCACCATTACCACCACCGCAATTTTTAGCTTCACCTTCATTCTTCTTCTTCCTCTGCTCTTGGTTGTGCCTTGTTACAGCCTCGCCTCCACTTTCAGTGAGAATTGCTTTCTCAAGCACCGCTGCAAATGTCTTCAACTGGAATAGGGAAACTCTACTGTACAACCAGGGCTTCAGTCCCTGCTCGAATCTCCTTGCCTTGCGCTCATCCGTATTCACTTGATATGGCACAAACCTCGCTAACTCATTGAATTTCTCTGCATATTCCGACACTGTCATGGTGCCCTACTTCAATTCCAGAAATTGCACCTCCATCTGATTCTTCGAACTTTCTGGGAAATATGTCTCAAAGAATATTTCCTTAAACCTTTCCCAAGACATTACCCCTTGACCTCCTCGGGTTTTATTGGCTTGCCACCAATAACTCGCCTCTGCTTTCAACATGAATGTTGCAAAAGCAGTCTTCTGATCCTCCCCTACTCTCGCAACATCGAATACTTTTTTTATTTCCATAATCCAGGTTTGTGCCTCAACCGGATTCATGGACCCATGGATTTCTGGTGGTCCAACTGCCTTGAAATCCTTAAATGTCGTAGCTTAATTCAATGACTGATTCTGTAATGCTCCCATCAGTAGCGTTACAAATTGTTAAACTGGATTATCCTCAACATTGTTGTTATTATCAGGGTTCCTTGGTCGTGGTTGGCATCTTGGTGGCATTTTCTGTTAAAATACATCCATTAGATTCTATTCAACCTTTTAAGTATTATATACTTAAGTTGCTCATCATAAAAGATTATCACATAACATATAACACTTTGAATAAAACAATAACTTTTATTCATTCATAATCTTTTAGGAAACATCAAAACAATAGCATCACTGCTATTTACATTACTTTCCTAAACTACAAAGTTGCAGGATTACATCATCATCATCACATCCCATTGGTTATATCATACCCGAGATTTACATCTTATTCACTCACTAATCACATAATAATTACATTTATGACGTTCTATTAAAATGTTGCATAGCCTTACGACGCTCCTCTTACATAATTCAGAACATTATTCGGCGATCTAATATGTACGATGGCAGCGTCTCGAACTGAATAGGATAACACATGACCCGATCCTGAGCTCGATTGATCACGATGTTGAATACGTTATTCATCTCTTTCATCTTCATCCTCTTTGCTTGTGCGTCCCTCTCTGCTATTCCGACTCATTGGTAAGCTTCCTCGTATGCGTCTTTGGCTCTTTCCCTCTTCGTAGCTTCTTCTTTCAACTTGGTCTTCAACTCTGCAATCTCTGCTATCATTCGTTCGTTCTCTCCTTCAGTGTGTACCAGCTTCTCTTCAACATTATTCAGACGTTCCTCTTGATCCTGGATCTCATCATCCTTCTGTGCCATCGAGGTCTGTTGTTCAGCTACTATCTCTTGCAACTCCTCGATGGTATCTTGCAGTTCCACATTGCGGTTGTATACTTCGTCGTACATACGGGCATCAATCGAGTTAAGTGGAAGTTCTTCTTCTTCTTCATCCTTCTCATCCGACTGTGGCAGCTCAACAGGGTCCTCCTCGTCCGTCTCTATCTCATCATCCTCATTAGGTATTCTCTCATGCTCAACTACTGTGACCAACAGAGTTGTTTCCCGTGGCAGTAGTTGTTCCCAAACCACCTGAACATCTCGAGGCATCTGGGATCCTTCCTCTCTAGCGTGACTAGATCCTCCTATATTAGCCATCCTGTCAACCAAATTTTAAGTTTTAATTACTAATCATTACTACTCGACACTCACAAGCACATAGGTTATAATCACATAAGCACATAAGTGTTTTATTACTTCTTTCTTAACAACTCGATAAGAGTTTATCATCACTATGTTTTCAAAGGTTACTTCCTAAGGCTTTTTCCCACCTAAGGTTCATAACCTAAGGCTTTGATACCAACCTGTGACACCCCCAAATCTAGGTACTTCATTCTCACAAGACTTGGTGTTCACTATCTATTCATTCATAAAATCTACCCAAATATAATAAAATTAAATCATAAATCCTCCCTGTAAAAGGGTTACATCATTAAATCCAAAAACATCCCAGGTTGTCTAACCTTAACATCATATAAGTGCGGAAATAAAATTATTACATCACATCATTATTTAAAAGTATATCATCATAACAATAAATGAAAATTACAAGTATTCATCACTTGTACATTTTTCCCTTTCCTTTGCTAGTTGAAGGCTCATCTACCTTCTCAATATTAGCTGCAATGAGTGTATATATATGCAAGAGTGAGCATAACAATTGCTCACTGAATATAACAATGAATCAATAGGAGAATAGTAATAATAACTGCCAAGGAATAGGCTCATCAAAACTGAATAGTACTCTATCAATGATAACCAAAAACTGGAATCAAAATAAGAAATATATATATCTGAGGGTCATAAGACCACGAACTATGTCCACAGTTGCAAGTAATCTTTCAACTTCAACTTTAACAGTCATAAGACTATAAGGACTCCTCTTACTTAGGGGGATCAGCCCTTTGTACAATGTATTATGCACAAACATTTCAACGCTAAGCGTAAATTATCCCCTAATAATAGGGTTGTTCATCTCAGTATTTAGAGTACATGTAGTAACCCGAGATTTTCTAAATAAAATAAATAAGAAATTTTGCGTATAAATTTTTTTTATTTAATGACGAGACTAAGTGTCAAGTAAAGTGAACGATAAATGCGAATACATTTATTACTTGAAAAATTAGAAATAATTTTGGAATTATTAATTACCACAAATTATATGGTAATAAATTTCGTAGTTTAAAATGTTTTTATTAATTATTTTTCATGAAAACATGATTGGAAATAATATATGAAGTGATAATTAGATTTATATAATAAATATTTTATTATATGAATTGTTCGAATATTTAAGTTAATTATTTTAACTTGATTATTGATGTTGTGTACTGAAGAATAAGTCGGACATGAGATCCAAACCTGGATTGGGATTGTGATCAAGAGATGAGAATAATAATATTATATTATTTTACGATTACCATAATTATGTAATTTGGGTATGTGATGAGATAATATTGAGCAATGACGGTCAATTAGGTCATAACATATTACCGTCTTTGTGAAACCCTAATTATTAAACTTCGCTTATGGGGTATTTTACGAGTAGTATTTGTGTATATGAAGTTATCGTGAATAAGAATATCGGTAATTAGAAGAAACCCTAATTCTCACAGACATCGATAATTAGGACAAACCCTAATTATTATAACCCTAACCTATTGAAATTAGAAACCGTAACGATTTGTGTTAAGAACATACACGAGATAATTAAAGAACCACTAATGGTCAATTAGAAACCCTAATTTTAATTAATGGGTTTAATTTCGATGTTATTGTATAAGTGTTTTAATTTACCAAAGGATAGAAGTTAATTGGTAAATTATAAGAATTAAATCTAGTGATGAAATATTACATTTAATTGCCTTGTACAAGATTGACCATACACTCTTAAACAAAGCCCAACCATCACCCATAACAAATCAGAAGCAAGAATCAAGAATTTTTGGCAAAAAGGGTATAAGGACACTAAACCTAAAAATCCTTTGATTCGATGTTATTTGATGTAATTGATTGTTTAAAGTTGTGTAATAGGATGTTAATTGATGATATGGGTTGATAAATCAAAGACCCATAACATCAAAGTGCAAAAATTTGAAGATTTAAGCAAGTTGGAAAAACCGAATTCTGTTATTTTTCACCAAATGTCAGAGGCCATAACTCTTTGCTCGATCATGAGTTTTGTTCTTTAAAAGTTGTTATGTGTAGCCTGATATGTGGTCTTTAATCTGCAAAAAGAATCAAGTCTATATCATGTATAGATTAGAAGTTATAGATGGTCAAACATGGTTGACCGATCATGATAAACTGTTTTTGGGCAGTCTATAATGGGGGCATTCTCATCTACTTTTTGTGCTTTAAAAGGTCTGGACTTTTGATATGTTGTAGTGCACTGAGTTAGGAAGCCATAGGCTTTGGAATGACCTCATTCGACCTCCCGGATGAGGGAATTACGGTGATTGGAAGGAAATGTGTCAAAAGCCGAAAAGTCGGCGATGGATGTGCTATTCGGGACACTGTTTCGATCAGTTAATATTTTCAAAACCTTCTGGGCTTTTGGTATGTTATATTACACCGAATAAGCTTTCCATAGACTCCGAAACGGACTAAATCCGATATCGGAGGAGAGAGTTATGACATTTCAAAGTAGTAGTGTCAAAACTTCCCAACAAGTGCGGTGCAGTCCATTTGAACGGAATTTCTGGGCTGATGTGTTTGGAATTTGGAAATGGTCAAAGAATAAAAGTTGTAGCCCCAGAAGTTAGCTTCACGTGGGCTCAAGAATCGCTCAAAAATGTTTTAAAATGAAAGAGTTATGACTGTTTTAGCGAAAGAGGGTAAAGCTGAAACGAGATTGAAAACCTTTTATAAACGTCCATTTTGACGCACTGTTTGGGCTACCTAATGAACCCGAATTGGGTAATTCGTATTTTTTAAAAATAGTCTTACATACCATGTATAACATATCCAAAAATCAGATTAATCGGAGTTATGAGCAATGCGTTAGAAAATCGCAAAGTGAGCTATTGAAAATTAGTATAAACCAAGTCCCACATCGACTAAGTTGAGAACTTCACCATTTTCTAAACCTATAAATAGAAGGGCTTGGCCTTTGTTTCATTCACCAACAATAAGACCTCCAATTTTTTTTGAGAAAGGCTTTGTTGTGGGAGAACTCTTTATAAAGATCTCCTTAGTTAAATTTTGGGCGTGGAAGTGCGATTCATTCTGTGGAATTCAGATTTTCTGTATGTTTCTTATTTAATTTTTGTAATGTTATTATTTTTAATTGTTAGTTAAAGTTTGAATTTTTGAAGTTTAGTTAGTGTTGTTAATAAACTAGTTAGTTTACTATGTTTATTTTGGCTTGGAATTGATTATGTAAATGAGTTATTTGTGATGACTTTTAATATTTTGTGATGAATTTCATTAATTAATAATTATTAATGATATTAAAGTTATTTAATGATTATATTAAATAATTTAGTTTAAAAATGATTTTAATATTATAAAAATCATTTTAAATGAAAATAAGGTATTTAAAAATATTTTAAGTTATAAAATATAACTTTTAATATTTAAATGATAATTTCATTAATAATTAAATATTAATGATATTAAGATAATATTAATGATATTTAGTTTATTTAATGATTAATATTAAATAAATAGTTTAAAAATAGTTTTACTTATTTAAAAACCATTTAAAGAGGATATTAAGGATTTAAAAATATTTTAAGTTATAATTAATGACTTTTAATATTTGGATAAATAGTACATTAATATTTAAATATTAATGGTAATTATTTGGGTAATATAAATGTTTTAAAAATAGTTTGAGTTATTATAAATAACTTTTATATTTTGATGAATGGTTTCATTAATAGTTTTGTATTAATTAAACTATTAATGATAATGAAATTGTTTAATGTTTAAATCATTTAATTATGATTCCGATATTTGAAAGTTATAAATTTTACCAAACTAGGTGACTTGAGAACCCATTATGAAGTTCTCGAATTTGAAGAAGAACACCTATAGTAATGATTATATCACTATAGGCCCTTTAGTGATGATTTGAATTATTTTAAATTTTTCAATTTCTCGAAATTTTGAAAATGATTAAAAATAAGATGTCCGATATTTACAGATGTTGAGGTATAGAATAAGAGTCTTAGACTCGAAGATTTACCCGATAAAGTCATTAATATACGAAAAAAATGTCGACCTTATAAAAGAAAGAAAAGACTCTACATAAGAGCATGGATGAGATATTTGAAAAATGTATAAAAATATTTCAAGTATAGAATAGGAACTAAAAGTATGATCACTTTGTGATTATGTGATTAGACTATGTCTTTATTTGTAATAGACGATCTTATGCGTTAAGATATATTGTTCTAATCGAACGAATGATCCGATTATTGATAGGTTGTGATAAAGAGATAAAACCTAAGTTGAGATTTGTAATCGTTGAATCGGTAAGTATCTTACCTTTGCATTTTCTTTATGCAATGGACATGAGTAAGAAGTTTCGTATTATTCTATTCCCCTGCATGATTATGTACGCTGATTATCAACATGTTAGCTCGGATATATATTCTATTAAGTTGATTTCTAAATGGTTATACAAGTGTCCCCACTTGGATAATCATAGCATTTATTCACATGTTGATACACCTTTGTCAATTACCCGTATATATATGTTGAATTACATATTATTGTTCAAAGAAGATTAAAACCTTCGGGTTTGGAACCAGTATGTATGAACATCCCTATATGGGAAGATTTTTTGCAAGGCGGATAGAGTGAGTGATGAATTTCGCTCAAGTTATGTAGTATTGATTAATACAGAGGTACAACTGGCCGATCACCCTCCGTGCTAAGTAAGCTAGAGCGGTTTCTTGGATGGATTTCGCCAAACCTTTTCGAAAATGAAAAGAATGTTCATAGTATGATTCTTAAACCCTATTCATGGGTAGAGCTAGAGCCAAATTTAAATAATTTGGAAGAGATTTGTTATTTGAATTTTTTATCAGTACAGATTACTTCACAACTTTCGATTCGTTGTAGAAGTGTTATGTAAAGAGAATACTTATATTCTTTCAAATTATATATAATTGCTATTACTTGTTTGGGCACTCAAATGCTCATCCTTGCTTAAATTAAATGTTTTCATTATGTATGAACAACTTTGAAGGCTCGTGCACGAACAAAGGAAAAAGAAAGTCGATCGAATAAGTGTGTATTATGAGTTAATGGTTATAGTTGTATTGGTATCTATTCAAGTATTGTAAGGAATGTATTTGAAGGTCACGTGCACTGGGAAGTAAACTTTGATGTATGTAAATTAAGTTCGAATGTATTATTATTTAGTATTATTCAAATTTTAAAGAAATGGTATCGTGGAGAACCGAGTTCGGGTTTCAAGTACTGGATTTGGGGTCGCTACTGAGTTGGTATCAAAGCTGTTGGTTATGAAGCTTAGGTAGGAATACCTGAGACTAATAACCGCAATAATTAGGATAAGTATTAACTCATATAGAGTTAGTTGGTCGATAAGATTCAAAGATGAATCTCGGCGAGTGTAAAGACACAGAGTTCCCTAACTCTGATTATAAAGTTAAACAGTAGTGGGGAATAGATTGAGTCTAAAAGACTGAAAGTGCAGTTATGAGAGATCGTAAAATAAAATGATCAAGATATAGAACTAAATCGTAATATATACGATGAGATCACCCCGTGATCTGATAAGGCTATGACAGCCAGAAGGAATCAATCTGATGATTGGAAAGTTTACAGCAAGATTGCTGTGTATGAATTGTACTATTAATTGGTACAGATCCAGAAGAGAATTATAAATACGAATTAAATTCGTATGGAGAATGGGGTTAGTGTTAGATGGGGATTCAATTGAGGACTCATGTCGGCAGCTGAGTTGTATGATTCTTCGTATGGGAGCTGAATTGTAATTGGTGTAAAAACCACTTAGTTTCTGGCAATTGATAATCATTGAAATGTCTGTGTCGCGCTATTTGTTATATGCACATTAAGAGGATGACTCCATTCTCAGGTGTATAACAGGTAGATAGGTCATAGATAGAGAATATAAGATTAAGTTCGAGTTCTTAAAACTCATACCTATGAGACATTCTTGACTCATAATTATATGAAATGTTTATGAACCCCTCAGCGAATGGACGCCAAAGGTCTGACTAGGATAAGTTCTTAAACTCATATGATTGTGGCAATTTATGAACTCATAAGAGTGGTTTGATGAACTGGGTATAGTTTTGTGTGAATGGAGTGTTATGGATACAGGAACAGATAGATTGTTAAGTAAATGATTTTTAGTGAAGGTGTTAGGTTTTCCTAAACTCCTAGCTATGCTAATCTTCAAATTTTTTTGACATCAAGCTAAATCGCACTATGTGCCTTTGAAAACAAAAAAATGTAGACTCGTAATCATTTTTGAAATGGTTTAAAAATACTATCTATGCTACTTATTTCGGCTAGACGCAAAATGATTTGAAATATCAAAATTGTTTTTAATTATCACTCATGTACCATGTAACTTTAGTGCGAGATGATGATAAAAATGTGATGGAGTTGTAAATATCAGGAATACTTAGTGTGAATTTGACACAAAGTCATTGCTCCACTATTGTATGATGTGTTATGACAAAGTCATACAATGACGGCATCCTCAACGGATTGTTAATACAATGACGCATCATCATGACGTCATTCTCGAAAATGTTTTCAAAAAGTTTTATTTGCCAACGGGTTTGGCTACATCTAAATAATTCGATTGAATTGAATTATTGATATGAGTCTATGCTATTTGAATCACCTAGACTAATGTTTATGAAAACTCTAAGTGTTCATTGAAAGAAATTTCCCGAACCAAATTGTTTTGAAAGCGAATCCTATGATAAAGACCGAGGTGAACGATGTTGTTTGGATAAAATAATCCAATCTAATAGCGTAAATATTCGCTAGGCATGATTAATACGTTATGCATGACGTAGGGGTACAATAGGCTAATCACCTAAAGTACTATTAATAATGGTAGTTTACCTTCTTTGTGATTGTAAACATACCGGTAATGTTTTCTTGGTATGAATACCGCTTAAAACTATGTGTTCATGGTCTATATGACCCCTCAAAGACAATTTGAAAACTTTTACTCTTGTGAGAGGTGTATTGGGTAGCATGTGATGATATGTGTGAATGTTGTAAGCACAGATACCGTTAGTCGAGTTATGAGGGAGGTTGGAGCAGAGAGAGATATTCAGATAAGACAGTTGAAGGTTGAAATAGAAGCCAAAGACACCGTGATATATACCTTAGACCGTGCTTTAGTCATCACCTTCATGCGATTCGATGCGAGTGGATGGAGTTGCCTTTCGGCGAGAGATAGGTGTTGATGAGAATTGAATAAATTTATCGTCAATCAAAATAAGAGACAACGTATATAGAACTCTTGATTGCTGTGTATATATACTATATGTTAATCAGGGTAACTTATGTTTATAGATGTCTGGTGAGAAAGATATGTGGAATAAGAAGGATCATATTCACACCCCGAGCTAATGTCGAGGCCAACAGATGAAATAGAAGCTCACTAGGAACCCAAATCGGACGAGGTGGCTATCGTGGAAAAACGTAGCATCAGATCCAGAAATGTTGGATTTGACAGATAGTGATTTAGACACTAAAGTTGAAGCTGCTCAAGCATCAACGGAGGTGCAGGATTTGGAGAACAAGGTTTCTTCATTGGAAAGGTTGTGGGAGATAGAAAAGTTGATGCATCAGGCGTTAATGGAAACAATGGAAGAGCAGGATAAGCTCAAAATCCAAATTGACCAGATGGAGCCTCAATCGACACATCCGTGAAGGACACACCTCTCCTCGTTGCCCCGACTATAAGAAAGGTGGGTGTTTTAATTGTGGGATGGAAGGGCATCGAGCGAATGAATGTCCGAGAAAAAGGCTTGGTAAATAAGTAGTATGGGTTATGTATGTAATATATGTGATAAGTAATGAACTATTTTTAACTTTTATGTTGGTTAAGATTTTAAATCCCGACTTTCGTAGTCACAAAGGGATAGCTGTTGATTTAAAGCAGGATGTTCTGTGTAAATATTCGATAAATGAATATGAATCTAAGATTGAGAAATAAAACGAGTTTAATACATTAATCTTATGCAATAAGGTTTAAAATGTAAGGGTATAATTTATGGTTTTATTTAACCAGATAATGACGCCAAGACGTCAAACTCGAAACCAAAGGATAGAAGAATCTACTAATCTTTGAGGAACGACGGCCAGAATCGATGCAAAACTTTGCAAACATGGTAGCTCGAAAGCTATGCAAACAGGAACACCATTCATGGAAACCAACCAGCATAATCGCTTGTAAAATTCAAAGACTTCAAAGTCAGTAGTACCACCGAAATTTAGAGGATCAATTGACCCTATAGAAGCCTGACTTGGGTGAATGAGATAGAGAAGGTGTTCGTAATCGCTAAAGTAGATGAGGGCAAAATACCACTTTTGTCACTTATATGATGAAAGGGGAAGCTAACTTTTGGTGGGAGGCAAATAAGACTCAAAGGGAGAAGAAGAAATTACTTGGGATAGGTTTAAGGATTTATTTTTCAAAAACTATCTCTCTGTTAGTATCTGCCTAGAATGGAGGTGAGATTCCCGGAGTTAAAGCGAGGATAACATGATCATTATGAGTATGCCGCAAAATTTAATGAGTTAGCTAGGTTTGCTCCACATCAAGTGGATACAGAGGCTAGGAAGGCAAGGAGATTTGAGCCGGGCTTAAAACCTTGGCTCTACAATAAGGTGTCAAGATCTTGCAAATCAATACTTTTGCAAACTTTCATGGAGAAGGCTATCATTCTTTGAGCAGGAAGTGAGGCCATGAGCCTCTACCATAAGGAGAAAGAAGAACAAAAGCAAGTCGGGAGGAACAAAGAAAGATAGAAAGTAGTAGTGGGAATAGGGGTGAGAAAAGAATGAGGAATTTTTCGAGAAAATGCAAGTAAAGCGAGTTGGTATAAAGAAGCGGTGTAGTGCGGTCTGCAAGAATTGCGGGAAGAATCACTCTGGCGAGTGTCTCGGAAGGGCAAGTTTGTATGCTACAAGTGCGGAAAGAGGGTCATATCTCTCCCAACCGCCTAACTCAAGGATGATCGATGGATGTTTGCGTATGTGGATCGATCGAGCATAAGGTGAAGAACTGTCCCACGAAGAGAATGGAGGCGAGGAACGTAACCACACGGGAGAAGTAGTGGGGCGTTAGCAATTTCAGACCAAACTCAACCAAGAACTCCAACGAAAGCAACTCAGGGTTTACAACATGACGGTCCAGGATACGGTGGTAGCTGGAAATAGAACTCCAGATGCTATTTGAATAACTTATATATCTTATATTTCTGCTTAATCGATGTAGACAAGTGTTATGATGAATAATTAAAGATCGGTTTGATCAAGTATGATCGAGGTCTACGTCAATGATTATATGCTATGTACCCTTCTCGCATATGAGTTTTTAAAGCGGTGATTCCTGGGACGGAATCCTTATAAGGAGGTGAATGTAGTAACTTTGAGATTTTCTAAATAAAATAAATAAGAAATTTTATGATAAATTTTTTTTTATTTAATGACGAGACTAAGTGTCAAGTAAAGTGAACGATAAATGCGAATACATTTATTACTTGAAAAATTAGAAATAATTTTGGAATTATTAATTACCACAAATTATATGGTAATAAATTTCAGTAAGTAAAATGTTTTTATTAATTATTTTCATGAAAACATGATTGGAAATAATATATGAAGTGATAATTAGATTTATATAATAAATATTTTATTATATGAATTGTTCGAATATTTAAGTTAATTATTTTAACTTGATTATTGATGTTGTGTACGAAGAATAAGTCGACATGAGATCCAAACCCCGGATTGAGATTGTGATCAAGAGATGAGAATAATAATATTATATTATTTTACAAAGACCATAATTATGTACTTTGGGTATGTGCGACGAGATAATATTGAGCAATGACGATCAATTAGGTCATAACATATTACCGTCTTTGTGAAACCCTAATTATTAAACTCGCTTATGGGGTATTTCGAGTAGTATTTGTATATGAAGTTACCGTGAATAAGAATATCGGTAATTAGAAGAAACCCTAATTATCGTTGTACATCGATAATTAGGACAAACCCTAATTATTATAACCCTAACCGGTTGAAATTAGAAACCGTGAACGAATCGTGTTAGTAACATACATGTATAATTAAAGAACCACTAATGGTCAATTAGAAACCCTAATTTTAATTACCGGGTTTAATTTCGATGTTATTGTATAAGTGTTTTAATTTACCAAAGGATAGAAGTTAATTGGTAAATTATAAGAATTAAATCTAGTGATGAAATATTACATTTAATTGCCTTGTACAAGATTGCCCATACACTCTTAAACAAAGCCTAACCATCACCCATAACAAATCAGAAGCAAGAATCAAGAATTTTTGGCAAAAAGGGTATAAGGACACTAAACCTAGAAATCCTTTGATTCGATGTTATTTGATGCAATTGATTGTTTAAAGTTGTGTAATAGGATGTTAATTGATGATATGGGTTGATAAATCAAAGACCCATAACATCAAAGTGCAAAAATTTGAAGATTTAAGCAAGTTGGAAAAACCGAATTCTGTTATTTTTCACCAAATGTCAGAGGCCATAACTCTTTGCTCGATCATGAGTTTTGTTCTTTAAAAGTTGTTATGTGTAGCCTGATATGTGGTCTTTAATCTGCAAAAAGAATCAAGTCTATATCATGTATAGATTAGAAGTTATAGATGGTCAAACATGGTTTACCGATCATGATAAACTGTTTTTGGGCAGTCTATAATGGGGGCATTCTCATCTACTTTTTGTGCTTTAAAAGGTCTGGACTTTTGATATGTTGTAGTGCACTGAGTTAGGAAGCCATAGGCTTTGGAATGACCTCATTCCGACCTCGGATGAGGGAATTACGGTGATTGGAAGGAAATGTGTCAAAACTGAAAGTCAGCAGCGGGATGTGCTATTCGGGACACTGTTTCGATCAGTTAATGTTTTCAAAACCTTCTGGGCTTTTGGTATGTTATAGTACACCGAATAAGCTTTCCATAGACTCCGAAACGGACTAAATCCGATATCGGAGGAGAGAGTTATGACATTTCAAAGTAGTAGTGTCAAAACTTCCGAACAAGTGCGGTGAAGTCTATTTGAACGGAATTTCTGGGCTGATGTGTTCGGAATTTGGAAATGGTCAAAGAATAAAAGTTGTAGCCCCAGAAGTTAGCTTCGCGTGGGCTCAAGAATCGCTCAAAAATGTTTTAAAATGAAAGAGTTATGACTGTTTTAGCGAAAGAGGGTAAAGCTGAAACGAGATTGAAAACTGTTATAAACGTCCATTTTTGACACACTGTTTGGGCTACCTAATGAACCCGAATTGGGTAATTCGTATTTTTTAAAAATAGTCTTACATACCATGTATAACATATCCAAAAATCAGATTAATCGGAGTTATGAGCAATGCGTTAGAAAATCGCAAAGTGAGCTATTGAAAAATTAGTATAAACCAAGTCCCACATCGACTAAGTTGAGAACTTCACCATTTTCTAAACCTATAAATAGAAGGGCTTGGCCTTTGTTTCATTCACCAACAATAAGGCCTCCAATTTTTTTGAGAAATGCTTTGTTGTGGGAGAACTCTTTATAAAGATCTCCTTAGTTAAATTTTAGGCGTGGAAGTGCGTATTCAATCATGTGGAATTCAGATGCTAATATATGTTTTTTCTTATTTAATTTTGTAATGTCATTATTTTTAATTGTTAGTTAAAGTTTGAATTTTTGAAGTTTAGTTAGTGTTGTTAATAAACTAGTTAGTTTACTATGTTTATTTTGGCTTGGAATTGATTATGTAAATGAGTTATTTGTGATGACTTTTAATATTTTGTGATGAATTTCATTAATTAATAATTATTAATGATATTAAAGTTATTTAATGATTATATTAAATAATTTAGTTTAAAAATGATTTTAATATTATAAAAATCATTTTAAATGAAAATAAGGTATTTAAAAATATTTTAAGTTATAAAATATAACTTTTAATATTTAAATGATAATTTCATTAATAATTAAATATTAATGATATTAAGATAATATTAATGATATTTAGTTTATTTAATGATTAATATTAAATAAATAGTTTAAAAATAGTTTTACTTATTTAAAACCATTTAAAGAGGATATTAAGGATTTAAAAATATTTTAAGTTATAATTAATGACTTTTAATATTTGGATAAATAGTACATTAATATTTAAATATTAATGGTAATTATTTGGGTAATATAAATGTTTTAAAAATAGTTTGAGTTATTATAAATAACTTTTATATTTTGATGATGGTTTCATTAATAGTTTTGTATTAATTAAACTATTAATGATAATGAAATTGTTTAATGTTTAAATCATTTAATTATGATTCCGATATTTGAAAGTTATAAATTTACCAAACTAGTGACTTGAGAACCGATTATGAAGTTCTCAATTTGAAGAAGAACACCTATAATAACAGCTTATATCACTATAGGCCCTTTAGTGATGATTTGAATTATTTTAAATTTTTCAATTTCTCGGAAATTTTGAAAATGATTAAAAATAAGATGTCCGATATTTACGAGATGTTGAGGTATAGAATAAGAGTCTTAGACTCAGATTATTTACCCGATAAAGTCATCGATACGCAAACAAATGTCGACCTTATAAAAGAAAGAAAAGACTACCGTAAGAGCATGGATGAGATATTTGAAAATGTATAAAAATATTTTAAGTATAGAATAGGAACCGAAAGTATGATCACCGTGATTATGTGATTAGACTATGTCTTGATTGTAATAGATGATTTTATGCGTTAAGATATATTGTTCTAATCGAACGAATGATCCGATTATTGATAGGTTGTGATAAAGAGATAAAACCTAAGTTGAGATTTGTAATCGTGAATCGAGTAAGTATCTTACCTTTTGCATTTTCTTTATGCAATGGACATGAGTAAGAAGTTTCGAATTATTCTATTCTGTCTGATTATGTGCGCTTTGATTATCAACATGTTAGCTCAGATATATATTCTATTAAGTTGATTTCTAAATGGTTATACAAGTGTCCCCACTTGGATAATCATGGCATTTATTCACATGTTGATACACCTTTGTCAATTACCCGTATATATATGTTGAATTACATATTATTGTTCAAAGAAGATTAAAACCTTCGGGTTTGGAACCGTGCATGTATGAACATCCCTATATGGGAAGATTTTTTGCAAGGCGGATAGAGTGAGTGATGAATTTCGTTCAAGTTATGTAGTATTGATTAATACAGGTACAATGGTTGATCACCCTCAGGTGCTGTAAGCTAGAAAGCGGTTTCTTGGATGGATTTCTGCCAAACCTTTTCGAAAATGAAAAGAATGTTCATAGTATGATTCTTAAACCCTATTCATGGGTAGAGCCAGAGCCAAATTTAAATAATTTGGAAGAGATTTGTTATTTGAATTTTTTATCAAGATGATTACTTCACAACTTTCGATTCGTTGTAGAAGTGTTATGTAAAGAGAATACTTATATTCTTTCAAATTATATATATAATTGCTATTACTTGTCAAGCACTCAAATGCTCATCCTTGCTTAAATTAAATATTTTCAGTTATGTATGAACAACCTGAAGGCTCAGGCACGAACAAAGGAAAAGGAAAGCTGATCGAATAAGTGTGTATTATGAGTTAATGGTTATAGTTGTATTGGTATCTATTCAAGTATTGTAAGGAATGTATTTGAAGGTCACGTGCACTGGGAAGTAAACTTTGATGTATGTAAATTAAGTTCGAATGTATTATTATTTAGTATTATTCAAATTTAAAGAAATGGTATCGTGGAGAACCGAGTTCGGGTTTCAAGTACACCGGATTTGGGGTCGCTACTGAGTTTGGTATCAAAGTCATTGGTTATGAAGCTTAGGTAGGAATACCGAGACTAATAACCGCAATAATTAGGATAAGTATTAACTCATATAGAGTTAGTTGGTCGATAAGATTCAAAGATGAATCTCGGAGAGTGTAAAGACACAGAGTTCCCTAACTCGATTATAAAGTTAAACAAAGAGGTGGGGAATAGATTGAGTCTAAAAAGACCGAAAGTGCGATTATGAGAGATCGTAATATATACGGCGAGATCACCCTGATGATCGATAAGGCTATACATGACGGAAGGAATCAATCTGATGATTGGAAAGTTTACAACAAGATTGTCATGTATGAATTGTACTATTAATTGGTACGGATCCGGAAAAGAATTATAAATCTGAATTAAATTCATTATGGAGAATGGGGTTAGTGTTAGATGGGGATTCAATTGAGGACTCATGTCCGGCAAATGAGTTGTATGATTCTTCGTATGGGAGCCGAATTGTACTTGGTGTAAAAACCACTTAGTTTACAGCAATCGATAATCATTGAAATGTCTGTGTCGCTATATTTGTTATATGCACATTAAGAGGATAACTCCATTCTCGTGTGTATAACAGTAGATAGGTCATAGATAGAGAATATAAGATTAAGTTCGAGTTCTTAAAACTCATACCTATGAGACATTCTTGACTCATAATTATATGAAATGTTTATGAACCCCTCAAATGAATGGACGCCAAAGGTCCGACTAGGATAAGTTCTTAAACTCATATGATTGTGGCAATTTATGAACTCATAAGAGTGGTTTGATGAATCGGGTATAGTTTTGTGTGAATGGAGTGTTATGGATACGAGAATGATAAATTGTTAAGTAAATGATTTTTAGTGAAGGTGTTAGGTTTTCCTAAACTCCTAGCTATGCTAATCTTCAAATTTTTTGACATCAAGCTAAATACGCACTATGTGCCTTTGAAAACAAAAATGTAGACTCGTAATCATTTTTGAAACGGTTTAAAAAATACTGATCTATGCTACTTATTTCGGCTTGAGACGCAAATGATTTGAAATATCAAAATTGTTTTTAATTATCACTCATGTACCATGTAACTTTAAAGCGAGAGATGATAAAATGTGATGGAGTTGTAAATACGAGGAATACTTAGTGTGAATTTGACTCAAGTCATTTGTTCCACTATTGTATGATGTGTTATGACAAAGTCATACAATGACGGCATCCTCAACGGATTGTTAATACAAAGACGCATCATGGCGTCATTCTAAAAATGTTTTCAAAAAGTTTAATTTGCCAACGGGGTTTGGCTACATCTAAATAATTCGATTGAATTGAATTATTGATATGAGTCTATGCTATTTGAATCAGCTAGACTAATGTTTATGAAAACTCTAAGTGTTCATTGAAAGAATTTTCTCGAACCAAATTGTTTTGGTGCGGAATCCTATGATAAGACCGAGGTGAACGAATCGATGTTGTTTGGATAAAATAATCCAATCTAATAGCGTAAATATTCGCTAGGCATGATTAATACGTTATGCATGGCGTAGGGGTACAATAGGCTAATCACCTAAAGTACTATTAATGGTAGTTTACCTTCTTTGTGATTGTAAACATACCAGGTAATGTTTTATGTATATGAATACCGTTAAAACTATGTGTTCATGGTCTATATGACCCTACAAAGACAATTTGAAAACTTTTACTCTTGTGAGAGGTGTATTGGGTAGCATGTGATGATATGTGTGAATGTTGTAAGCCTGAGATACCGTTAATGAAAGTTATGAGGGAGGTTGGAGCAGAGAGATATTCGGATAAGACAAATGAAGGTTGAAATAGAAGCCAAAGACACCGGATATATACCTTAGACCAACTTTAGTCATCACCTTCATGCGATTCGATGCGTAGTGGATGGAGCGCCTTTCGGCAGAGATAGGTGTTGATGAGAATTGAATAAATTTATCGTCAATCAAAATAAGAGACAACGATATAGAACTCTTGATTGCTGTGTATATATACTATATGTTAATCAGGGTAACTTATGTTTATAGATGTCTGGTGAGAAAGATATGTGGAATAAGAAGGATCATATTCACACCCCGAGCTAATGTCGAGGCCAACAGATGAAATAGAAGCTCACTAGGAACCCAAATCGGACGAGGTGGCTATCGTGGAAAAAGCGTAGCATCGATCCGTAAATGTTGGATTTGATAGATAGTGATTCGAGACACTAAAGTTGAAGCCGCTCAAGCATCAACGGAGGTGCGAGATTTGGAGAACAAGGTTTCTTCATTGGAAAGGTTGTGGGAGATAGAAAAGTTGATGCGTCAGGCGTTAATGGAAACAATGGAAGAGCAGGATAAGCTCAAAATCCAAATTGACCAGATGGAGCCTCAATCGACACATCCGTGAAGGACACACCTCTCCTCGTTGCCCCGACTATAAGAAAGGTGGGTGTTTTAATTGTGGGATGGAAGGGCATCGAGCGAATGAATGTCCGAGAAAAAGGCTTGGTAAATAAGTAGTATGGGTTATGTATGTAATATATGTGATAAGTAATGAACTATTTTTAACTTTTATGTTGGTTAAGATTTTAAATCCCGACTTTCGTAGTCACAAAGGGATAGCTGTTGATTTAAAGCAGGATGTGCTGTGTAAATATTCGATAAATGAATATGTATCTAAGATTGAGAAATGAAACGAGTTTAATACATTAATCTTATGCAATAAGGTTTAAAATGTAAGGGTATAATTTATGGTTTTATTTAACCAGATAATGACGCCAAGACGTCAAACTCGAAACCAAAGGATAGAAGAATCTACTAATCTTTGGGGAACGAAAATGAATCGATGCAAAACTTTGCAAACATGGTAGCTCAAAGCTATGCAAAGGAACACCATTATGGAAACCAAATGGACAATCGCTTGGTAAAATTCAAAGACTTCAAAGCCGTAGTACCACCAGAATTTAGAGGATCAGCTGACCCTATAGAAGCCCAGACTTGGGTGAATGAGATAGAGAAGGTGTTCGTAATCGCTAAAGTAGATGAGGGGCAAAATACCACTTTTGTCACTTATATGATGAAAGGGGAAGCTAACTTTTGGTGGGAGGCAAATAAGACTCGGGCAGGAGAAGAAGAAATTACTTGGGATAGGTTTAAGGATTTATTTTTCAAAACTATCTCTCTGTTAGTATGCGATCTAGAAATGGAGGTGAGATTCACGGAGTTAAAGCGGGATAATACATGACTGTTGCGGTATGCCGCAAAATTTAATGAGTTGGCTAGGTTTGCTCCACATCAAGTGGATACAGAGGCTAGGAAGGCAAGGAGATTTGAGTGGGCTTAAAACCTTGGCTCTACAATAAGGTGTCAATACTGCAAATCAATACTTTTGCAAGGACTCATGGAGAAGGCTATCATTCTGAACAGGAAGTGAGGCCATGAGCCTCTACCATAAGGAGAAGAAGAACAAAAGCAAGTCAGGAGGAACAGTAAAGATAGAAAGTAGTAGTGGGAATAGGGGTGAGAAAAGAATGAGGAATTTTTTGAGAAAATGCAAGTAAAGCAGGTTGGTATAAAGAAGCAGGTAGTGCGGTCTGAATTGCGGGAAGAATCACTCTGGCGAGTGTCTCAAGGAAAGTTTGTATGCTACAAGTCAAGGGCAAGAGGGTCATATCTCTCCAATCGCCTAACTCAAGGATGATCGATGGATCTTTGCATATGTGGATCGACTGAGCATAAGGTGAAGAACTGTCCACAGAAGAGAATGGAGGCAGGGAACGTAACCACGGGGAGAAGTAGTGGGACGTTAGCAATTTCAGGACCAAACTCAACCAGTAACCCAACGAAAGCAACTCCGAGGGTTTACAACATGACGGTCCAGGATACGGTGGTAGCTGGAAACAGAACTCCAGGTGCTATTTGAATAACTTATATATCTTATATTTCTGCTTAATCAGATAGACAAGTGTTATGATGAATAATTAAAGATCAGTTTGATCAAGTATGATCGAGGTCTACGTGCAATGATTATATGCTATGTACCCTTCTGCATATGAGTTTTTAAAGCGGTGATTCCGGGGACGGAATCCTTATAAGGGAGGGTGAATGTAGTAACCCAAGATTTTCTAAATAAAATAAATAAGAAATTTTGCGTATAAATTTTTTTTTATTTAATGACGAGACTAAGTGTCAAGTAAAGTGAACGATAAATGCAAATACATTTATTACTTGAAAAATTAGAAATAATTTTGGAATTATTAATTACCACAAATTATATGGTAATAAATTTCGTCGTAAGCAAAATGTTTTATTAATTATTTTCATGAAAACATGATTGGAAATAATATATGAAGTGATAATTAGATTTATATAATAAATATTTTATTATATGAATTGTTCGTAATATTTAAGTTAATTATTTTAACTTGATTATTGATGTTATGTCACGAAGAATAAGTCGGACATGAGATCCAAACCTCGGATTGGGATTGTGATCAAGAGATGAGAATAATAATATTATATTATTTTACAATACCATAATTATGTATCTTTGGGTATGTAAGTGACAGATAATATTGAAGCAATGACGGTCCATTAGGTCATAACATATTACCGCGTCTTTGTGAAACCCTAATTATTAAACTCGGTTATGGGGTATTTACGAGTAGTGACCGTATATGAAGTTACCGTGAATAAGAATATCGGTAATTAGAAGAAACCCTAATTCTCATTGTACATCGATAATTAGGACAAACCCTAATTATTATAACCCTAACCTAGTTGAAATTAGAAATAATAACGACGTATGTTAGTAACATACACAGATAATTAAAGAACCACTAATGGTCAATTAGAAACCCTAATTTTAATTACAGGTTTAATTTCGATGTTATTGTATAAGTGTTTTAATTTACCAAAGGATAGAAGTTAATTGGTAAATTATAAGAATTAAATCTAGTGATGAAATATTACATTTAATTGCCTTGTACAAGATTGCCCATACACTCTTAAACAAAGCCCAACCATCACCCATAACAAATCAGAAGCAAGAATCAAGAATTTTTGGCAAAAAGGGTATACGGACACTAAACCTAGAAATCCTTTGATTCGATGTTATTTGATGCAATTGATTGTTTAAAGTTGTGTAATAGGATGTTAATTGATGATATGGGTTGATAAATCAAAGACCCATAACATCAAAGTGCAAAAATTTGAAGATTTAAGCAAGTTGGAAAACCGAATTACATTATTTTTCACCAAATGTCGAGGCCATAACTCTTTGCTTTCGATCATGAGTTTTGTTCTTTAAAAGTTGTTATGTGTAGCCCGATATGTGGTCTTTAATCAAAAAAAGAATCAAGTCTATATCATGTATAGATTAGAAGTTATAGATGGTTAAACATGGTTGACCGATCATGATAAACTGCTTTTAGGCGTCTATAATGGGGGCATTCTCATCTACTTTTGTGCTTTAAAAGGTCTGGACTTTTGATATGTTGTAGTGCATCGAGTTAGGAAGCCATAGGCTTTGGAATGACCTCATTCGACCTCGGATGAGGGAATTACTGAATTGGAAGGAAATGTGTCAAAACTGAAAGTCAGCAGCGGGATGTGCTATTCGGGACACTGTTTCGATCAGTTAATGTTTTCAAAACCTTATGGGCTTTTGGTATGTTATAGTACACCGAATAAGCTTTCCATAGACTCTGAAACGGACTAAATCCGATATCGGAGGAGAGAGTTATGACATTTCAAAGTAGTAGTGTCAAAACTTCCCAACAAGTGCAGTGCAGTCTATTTGAACGGAATTTCTGGGCTGATGTGTTCGGAATTTGGAAATGGTCAAAGAATAAAAGTTGTAGCCCCAGAAGTTAGCTTCGCGTGGGCTCAAGAATCGCTCAAAAATGTTTTAAAATGAAAGAGTTATGACTGTTTTTAGCGAAGAGGGTAAAGCTGAAACGAGATTGAAAAACTATTATAAACGTCCATTTTGACACCTTTATTTGGGCTACCTAATGAACCCGAATTGGGTAATTCAGTATTTTTAAAAATAGTCTTACATACCATGTATAACATATCCAAAAATCAGATTAATCGGAGTTATGAGCAATGCGTTAGAAAATCGCAAAGTGAGCTATTGAAAATTAGTATAAACCAAGTCCCACATCGACTAAGTTGAGAACTTCACCATTTTCTAAACCTATAAATAGAAGGGCTTGGCCTTTGTTTCATTCACCAACAATAAGGCCTCCAATTTTTTGAGAAATGCTTTGTTGTGGGAGAACTCTTTATAAAGATCTCCTTAGTTAAATTTTGGGCGTGGAAGTCATGTATTCATCTTGTGGAATTCGTATTTAGGGTATGTTTCTTATTTAATTTTTGTAATGTTATTATTTTTAATTGTTAGTTAAAGTTTGAATTTTTGAAGTTTAGTTAGTGTTGTTAATAAACTAGTTAGTTTACTATGTTTATTTTGGCTTGGAATTGATTATGTAAATGAGTTATTTGTGATGACTTTTAATATTTTGTGATGAATTTCATTAATTAATAATTATTAATGATATTAAAGTTATTTAATGATTATATTAAATAATTTAGTTTAAAAATGATTTTAATATTATAAAAATCATTTTAAATGAAAATAAGGTATTTAAAAATATTTTAAGTTATAAAATATAACTTTTAATATTTAAATGATAATTTCATTAATAATTAAATATTAATGATATTAAGATAATATTAATGATATTTAGTTTATTTAATGATTAATATTAAATAAATAGTTTAAAAATAGTTTTACTTATTTAAAAACCATTTAAAGAGGATATTAAGGATTTAAAAATATTTTAAGTTATAATTAATGACTTTTAATATTTGGATAAATAGTACATTAATATTTAAATATTAATGGTAATTATTTGGGTAATATAAATGTTTTAAAAATAGTTTGAGTTATTATAAATAACTTTTATATTTTGACAATGGTTTCATTAATAGTTTTGTATTAATTAAACTATTAATGATAATGAAATTGTTTAATGTTTAAATCATTTAATTATGATTCCGATATTTGAAAGTTATAGCCGGCCAAACTAGCTGATTTGAGAACCGATTATGAAGTTCGAATTTGAAGAAGAACACATATAGTAACATTATATCACTATAGGCCCTTTAGTGATGATTTGAATTATTTTAAATTTTTCAATTTCGGAAATTTTGAAAATGATTAAAAATAAGATGTCCGATATTTACGATATGTTGAGGTATAGAATAAGAGTCTTGGACTCGTGATTTACCCGATAAAAAATCATCGATCTGCTCAAACAAATGTCGGACCTTATAAAAGAAAGAAAAGACTACTGTAAGAGCATGGATGAGATATTTGAAAAATGTATAAAAATATTTTAAGTATAGAATAGGAACTAAAAGTATGATCACTGTGATTATGTGATTAGAATATGTGCTGACTGTAATAGACAGTACTATGCGTTAAGATATATTGTTCTAATCGAACGAATGATCTGATTATTGATAGGTTGTGATAAAGAGATAAAACCTAAGTTGAGATTTGTAATCAGCGAATCAGGCAAGTATCTTACCTTTGCATTTTCTTTATGCAATGGACATGAGTAAGAAGTTTGAAATTATTCTATTCCCCGCATGCATTATGTACGCTTTGATTATCAACATGTTAGCTCAGATATATATTCTATTAAGTTGATTTCTAAATGGTTATACAAGTGTCCCCACTTGGATAATCATGGCATTTATTCACATGTTGATACACCTTTGTCAATTACCCGTATATATATGTTGAATTACATATTATTGTTCAAAGAAGATTAAAACCTTTCTAAGTTTGGAACCGTGCATGTATGAACATCCCTATATGGGAAGATTTTTACTGCAAGGCGGATAGAGTGAGTGATGAATTTCGTTCAAGTTATGTAGTATTGATTAATGAGGGTACAATCTGGTCGATCACCCTCCGTGCTGTAGTAAGCTGCAGCGGTTTATGGATGGATTTCGCCAAACCTTTTCGAAAATGAAAAGAATGTTCATAGTATGATTCTTAAACCCTATTCATGGGTAGAGCCAGAGCCAAATTTAAATAATTTGGAAGAGATTTGTTATTTGAATTTTTTATCAGTACAGATTACTTCACAACTTTCGATTCGTTGTAGAAGTGTTATGTAAAGAGAATACTTATATTCTTTCAGCTTATATATATAATTGCTATTACTTGCTGGGCACTCAAATGCTCATCCTTGCTTAAATTAAATGTTTTCAGTTATGTATGAACAACCTGAAGGCTCAGGCACGAACAAAGGAAAAGGAAAGCTGATCGAATAAGTGTGTATTATGAGTTAATGGTTATAGTTGTATCGGTATCTATTCAAGTATTGTAAGAAATGTATTTGAAGGTCACGTACCTGGGGAAGTAAACTTTGATGTATGTAAATTAAGTTCGAATGTATTATTATTTAGTATTATTCAGCTTAAAGAAATGGTATCGTGGAGAACCGAGTTCGGGTTTCAAGTACCTGGATTTGGGGTCGCTACAGTACAAGTCTGCACCAAAGAAAGTTTGGTTTGGATAAGCTTTCAAGGGTAATTTGAAGTTCAACGATCATCAACTAGAGGACTAGTTGAATCAATAGTGTTTGATAACACAACAGTTGATCAATAATAACATAATATGGAACAATGAATAAGTGTAAGCGAACTAACTATATCTTGAACTCATGCTTAGAAACAACTACAAAGCATAAGTATTGAATGACAATAAATCTTGCTTGAATAATATTAAGCTAGGACTATAAATTATTGAATACACATTAAGTAATAGCAAGCTGAAAATAAAGCATGCTCATTATGAGAATAGCTTGTGTCAAGTAAATGAAATAAGATAATTCAATATTAGAAATTAGAATTTAAGAAAATTGCATTCATAATACACGAATGACAATATAGAAACTTGTCTAATAATAAACAAGTTAGAATACATAAATAAATATTGGAATTCAAAACTTGTTCGAATAAAGTTAAAGTCATAGCTAGCTTGCTCAAATAATGATTAGGAATACAAGAGTTCGCTTAATGAAAGTTTAAAGTAAGAAACTTGCTTAATGTAAAAAGATAAGGTTTAGAAACTTGCCTCAAGCGTAAGCTATAATATTAAACTCATGTTCACCTACACATAGGTTTAGAACCACAATACCCATTAGATATGCTAACATACCATAACATGTACATTTCTAGCTAAACTTATCATTTTAGCACAAGTCTTATGCTACTATACAAATATCAGAAATTTCAAGTGTTAACCTTCACAACACCTGTTTACTATTCATCATGCTCACTAAGTCTAATATGCCACGTTCATTACTTACTAATCATTTAAAACTTTGAATTTATTAACCACATAACACAACTCTGTTTTAACGTTGTTGTTACGTGTTTATCATACGAATACATCATTGAACCAAGGTATGTTCTTTATCCCATAATCTATGAGAAGAGTTAGAAGTCACCGTCCCCGAACTGTGGTATGGCGCAATGCACTATACACAAGTTTTAGAAAGGCGCGACTCTGTGATTTTAGCCTTAGCATCTAGCGCAATTGCTTATTTAGCACCGCATGACAGAGGCGAGAGGACGGCTATGAAACGATGGCGGACTTTAGCCCAATAAACACGAATTTCACCTACTAGACAGTAATATTAACACAAAAAATTGATATAAAACTATCATAAACATGTTTGCCATCATATTCCTCAACATAGAACCATTTAACAACAATTATACTAGTTTAATTTCCTCAAATTCCATATTTTCATATAAAACTCCATTTTTTTGAGTTCCTTCCCAAAAATTAATACTATAAACATAATTCTTGTCCAAATTGCTTCGTTCAAATTACGTTATCTTCGTTTCTTAATGAACTAGCACAAACAAGCTTCAATTTGCAGTTCAACATATAAACTAACCAATAAAATTAGTACTTACACAAGCCATATAACAAAATATCCATAAAATATACACTGTTAATTCTTCTCTTCCTTTTTAACCGTAAATAGTATAGAAATTCTTGTTTAAACACAAACTCTAGTCATCATAAACACATGCAATTGCAACAACTCAGTTTTCTACAACAATTTAAGAGAATTTGAATTCACAGAGGATAGAACATATATGACGTAAAACATATATGTATATGCAATACTAAGATTATGAACATACCTTCAATTTGCTAATACAATCTTTGCTAATTGCAGACCAATCTCTCTCTCAAATTCTCTCAAGCTCCTTTCTCAATTCTCTCTATCAAGCTCTATCAAGTTCTCTGAACTCTCAGTTTAGCCAATATAGACTAACTAATGCGTAAAAGAAAAATTGATACCTTAATACGCATACTAACTATTATGACAGTTACAAAATAAACGTATATATTATAAATATATTATATTTATTATTTTAATTTATTTTATTTATATTATTATAATTCAAAAATAAAAAATTCAAAAGCCATAAGGCTTTGTTTGGCAAAACCCTTTAAATATTAAAGACTTAATATTTTAAGCCTTGTTTGGTTTAAATCAATTTAAAACTACTTTAATTATTTTAATAAACAATTTAATTTATACTTTATAATCACATATCCTTTATTTGGATTAACATATCCAACATTAATCAAATAAATTAATTACACACTATATTTTAATTAAATATACCATTTAAACAATTAACACAAAATTATAATTTTATTATAATTTTATTTAATAATTTAATATACCGCTTAAATTATTAAATCAACACAACAATATAACATCTCACGTTATGTTACAACTCTCTAAATTATAAATTAATTTAATTTAGAATATTATCTAATAAATTTAGATTCATAAATATTTACCAACAACCATCACATCAACAAAATCTTTATTCAACAATAAACACCTCAAATAAATATTTATATAATTCAATAAATATTTACAATTACAATTTGAAATTTCGGAATGTTACACTAAGCCATTGGTTCGGCTAGACTATTGATATTTGATCAAAAGCTATCTAAACCAAATTAAATTGGTGCGGACTCTTATAACTGAGAAGAACAACCCTCTTGGTAGGGGAATTATATATTGTCGGGGAACCGACGTGCGCACATGAGGAAGACTAAATGTTATGCATGACATAGGGTACTTTAGGCTGATCACTTGGTGTACTTGTTTGATAGATTTGTCAGTACTATCACTGTTAATTCTAGAAGAAGTTCATAGTCCTTAGTGACTGCTCAGTATTCATTACATTAAAATCTTGAATTGATAAATCTTTGAATATTATTGATATTTCTGCCCATAGCGACTATTGTTGATAATCATTTATACTTCTTGCTATCTTGAACTATCATTATTGATATACCCTTGAGAAATTTAAAACTATAGTGAATACCCTTTTTGCTATAATACTTGCTGGGTAAAATCGTTGCTCATCTGTGCTTTCCCTAAAACTTTCAGTGAAGTTATAACGTGGTGAACCCTCTAGCAAGGACAAGGGTAAAGAGAAGGCTTTGGAGTAGTTATTTCTAGGTTTCTAGGAATGTACTATGATTTGGTTGTACAAGAACTTATTAAGCTATGTTTAAATTAAGTTGTATTGTATTATGTATTAGTTACGTCCAAATGGTGTTTAATTATGGTTAAGATATGTAAGAGATGTTTAAGTTTGAACCCTTGGGACAAGAATAATTATGTTATAACAATATAATTTATTCTATTATTCTGCTGTGTGAGATTTGGATTTTGTTATTATAGTTAGTACGTGACAACCAAATTTGAGACAAGTGTGGTCTGAATTTAGGGGTGTCACAGGTTGGTATCAAAGTTGTAGTTATAAATCTTAGGAGCGAGAGTCCTTAGATTATAACTTAGGATAACTTAGAATATAGAGAAGACTCATGTAGAGTTTTCCTACAGAGAGACTTAGTGTGTTATAAAATATAATTTCATTATATACAATGAACTTATGTGTATTTAACATTCTGATAGGTTGTTTGTTTGTCTTATGTTGGTGATTGTAGGATGACTGACACGGGAGGACCTAGCCGAATAATAAAGGAGGAGCCGCGTGACATACACGTGGTATTTGATGTGACACCCCCAAAATAGGTATACATCACCCATCTTGAGTCGTCAAATACATGGTACAAAATTCAAATACAACTTAATAATACAACTGTCGTGTAAAATACGACAAAACATAAACTGAGAGTTTAATACGAATATTGTCTTCTAGACAGTATTCAAACTCAAATGGAGTCCTCAATACATTTATTATCACACTATTTCATAAAATAGTGAGGACTACTAATGCTATCATCTGGACCATCACTCCGTTCCCCGACTAGTCCCGGCTACGTTCTCATTTCCTGAAGAGAACAATGAAAGCAAAAGGGTGAACTCAACTAGCCCAGTAAGAAATATTATGACTAAGATAATGGAGAAAAATTTATCGTTAGCCTTCAACAGTGTTAAACTGATAAAATATAACAAACATCAAGTTTAACTACAGTGGAACAAATAATCCATTAGAAGAGTCAAGTAGAGAATACAATCTACTATCTTCTATGATTTAAAAGGTTTTTCATCACTTTTATCGCTGAGACTCAGCTTCATAAATAATCCACATCATCCCTGCACTACGGCCAAGGATATTCATTAGTATCATGACCACAAATTATCCATGCACTACGGGCCAAGGATATTTGTGTTTTCATCAATGGTCATGATCATGCCAACAACTGTCCATCAATGCACTACGGGCCAATGAGGACTTTTACCACATCATTTGTAACATTACGGTTATGATTATACCGAATAATCCCTGGTCATAATCATACCAAGTCCATCTATGCACTACAGGCCACAGATGACTTTCAACATAATAAAAACATGAGGATGATGACAATGATATTCAATAAAACAAGTTCAAGGATAAATTTTTAAAGATTTATAATTTAATTTATCCAGAAATCAATAACGTCCAAATTATCAACATGATACTGCTTTGTGGAGTAAAATTCAAGAATAATATTGTACCAAAAATAATTTGGACCGAAAATGAAACAATTTTTATCATGAATAGTACTCCGGGTGAATAGTACTCGAGTGAATAGTACCCCATGAATAGTGCTTTGGGAATAGTAACCCCGTGAATAGTACTCCGACATGAAAAAGTTAAAACTTATCAAGAATGCTCAGAATAATATTTCTATAAAAAGATACTGGATGAAACGCAAATGTCAAGGATATTCAACTAATTTCATGGAGTAAAGAAGCCAAAACTTTAATAAAACGAGTATAGAATTAGAAATCTGAAACGAAATAATATTACTTATATACTACAGAGTATGGAAGAAAATATTATTTCAAGCGAATATTGAACAAAAATAACATCCCTTACCTTGAAAAGAAGAGTATTCCAACTGGTATAGTGGGGATATTCTTGAAGAAAACTTTCACTGTTTTCTACGCTCAAAGCTTTCTAAAACTAAAGAAATACGCTCAAGATTATAGAAGAAGAATTTTCTGATTCTGGTGTGATTTTCAATTCTAACTAAGCATCCTATTTATAGGAGAATGGAAAGGATACTATTTAGAAAATAAAATCACGAATGCACAATTGTTTTTAAAAAAAATTTGAACGATTCGTTTTTAAAAAAAATTTAGAATATAATAATCAAGTAAAACAAATAACTTTATATATAATATAATATATTCTATTTATTATATAATAAAATAAAATTTATATATATATAAATTGTCACGGAGGAGTATTATGGTTTATATATATATATATATATATAATAATTGTACTCCTTCCCCGATCAATCCCCCCAATTCCTCAGTAACCAAATTTTCCTCCTCCCAAGACTTTGTAACACACATGGGCTTTTACTGTGGACCCCACACCTATTACATTAAATAATTTTCTCTCGATTATTTTGAAAAATGGGTAAATGGGGGTCCATAAAATAAGTAAAAAAAATACTTCATGAAATTCCCTAAATATTTTTAACAACATTTATCATCATTATTATAATTCGCAATATTTAACAACCAGGTCATTCCCAGGAAAGAGGGGGCTTTCCAATAAGGATTTCTCCCTATTGGCGCGCAATTAGGTGACCAAACCTCTCCTTGATAGAAATTCTAGACATTGTCAATATTGCAAATAATAATATTAATAACTCTGTCATCTCAATTATTGATTTAATAATATATAAAATATCGACAATAATTGAATCAAATAACGTGAGATACTATGCAACAATTACTGTAGCAATAATTTAACAAAACTGAGTGACTTCTCACGTAAGCATCAATAATCAATACCGTGTGCTACTATGCAATAACGCCAGACATCGCTTTTCTTTTAACACCGGTGTTTCAAAGAGCTTAACGGTAAAACTTCCGTCGTTAATTTCATAAAAATATTTTTGTTGTTTTCTCAATCCGACAATAATTCCATTATGGGGTCCACCAATGATTGTGCCGTAGTACGAATATTCCCTGTTAAAACAAATATTCCTCGATCAATCGAATATTATATAACAACTTGCGTACTTTGCAAAATTTATAAATATTACCCACAACTATAACATATCAAATTTACTCCATAATATTCAAAAATGATATTTATAGAAAATTCATCTTTATTCATAAAAGTTGGGGTCTTACAACCTCCCCTTCTTATGAAATTTCGCCCTCGAAATTAGGGTACGTACCTGGTATGTCGAAGAGGTAAGGATACCTTGATTTCATTTCAGATTCTAACTCCCAGGTCTTTCCTCAACATCGTGGTTTATCCACAAAACTTTGACTTGAGGTATAACCTTGTAGTGTAAAATATGCTCCTTCTTATCCAAGATTTTAACAAAAACCTCTTCATACGTTAAATCTTTCGCTATTTCGTCCGGTTCTTACTCAATAATGTGGTTCGGGTCTTCCACATATTTACGTAACATGGATATGTGAAAAACGTTATGAACACGAGACATACTTGGCGGTAAAGTGAGTCTATAGGCCATAGTTCCTACTCGATCGAGGATTAAAAATGGGCCAATGAATCGAGGATTGAGCTTTCCTCTCTTTCCAAATCTCGTAACTCCTTTCCATGGAGCAACACGTAACAACACATGATCTCCAATATCGAATTTCACATCCTTTCGATGAAGATCAACATAACTCTTTTGTCGATCTTGTCGATCGTTTGAATCTTTTCCATAGTCATACGTACCAACTCCGGTCCCAACAACATTGCTTCACCCACCTCATCCCAGCATACTGGAGAACGACACTTTCTTCCATACAACGCCTCAAATGGAGCCATGCCAATACTTGCTTGATAACTGTTGTTGTAGGAAAACTCCACCAATGGTAAGAACTTGTCCCAACTTCCCTTGAAGTCAAGGACACAGAGTCTTAATAGATCTTCAAGAGTTTGAATAGTCCTCTCCGATTGTCCGTCTGGTCGAGGATGATATGTCAAACTAAATCGTAAATCCGTGCCCATAGCTTTTTTGCAAACTAACCCAAAATCGTGAAGTGAATCTTGGGTCTCGATCAGAAACTATGGATACTGGCATACTATACAATCTTACAACCTCGTTTATGTACATACGAGAAAGATGTTCAAGTGTATAAGTTTCTCGTATAGGTAAAAAATGAGTAGACTTGGTCAATCTATCAACAATGACCCAAATTGCATCTATGCCTTGAGAAACCTTGGGAAGACCAGTAACGAAATCCATGGTAATGTGCTCCCACTTCCATTCTAGAATTTTAAGTGGTTGCAATGGACCTTTTGGCACTTGATGCTTCGCCTTGACTCATTGACAAGTTAGACACCTCTAGATAAACTGCGCTATCTCTCTCTTCATATTGCTCCACCAAAATGTATGTCGAAGATCACGATACATTTTGGTATTCCCAGGATGGATTGCAAACTGTGTGTTGTGGGCCTCCATCATGATTTTATACTTTAAATCAGGGTCGTTAGGAACACAAAGTCTGGAGTTGACTCGAAGTATTCCTTCTTCATCGATTCTTGCTTCCGGCATAGCACCTTCTTGCACTTTCTTCCTTATACGCATCAGCTCCAGGTCTGTGGCTTGAGCAGCTTTAATTTTATCGATTAAAGTCGGTTCTACTCGTATATTTTCCATCATCACGTGGGTCCCTGGAGTCTTTAATTCTATCTCCATCCTTTGCAAGTCATAAAAATGGGCCTTTGCGTTGACAATATCGCACTTCATTACGATATGATCTTCTACTCAATGCGCTACCACTACGCTCATTTTTCCAAGATGGTATTGGATGGTATGATCATAATCTTTCAACAGTTCAAGCCAATGTCATTGTCGCATGTTGAGTTCCTTTTGAGTGAAGAAATATTTAAGGCTTTTATGATCCGTATAGATCTCCACCTTCTCTCCATACAGGTAATGCCTCCAAATCTTTAGTGCAAAATCGCCGCTAACTCTAGATCATGAGTAGGATAATTCCTCTCATATTCTTTGAGTTGTCGTGAGGCATAGACTATGACTTTCCCATGTTGCATGAGAACACATCCTAACCCTTTGCCCAAAGCATCACTGTAGATGACAAATCCTCCGAGCTGATGGTATTGTTAGAAACAAAATCTTTGAAATGAGTCTCCTCTTGAGTTCTTGAAAAGTCTTCTCACATTCCTCGCTCCAACCGAATTTTGTATCTTTTTGAGTCAGCTGAGTTAATGTAGTAGCGATTCGAGAAAATCCTTCCATGAATCTCCGATAATAACCAAATTAAGCCGAGAAAAGCTACGACTTGATCATCGATTTAGGTTGCTCCCGATTTTGAATTGCTTCAATCTTTGCCGTCAATGATATTCGTGATTGGATATCACGTGCCCAAGAAATCCTACTTCCTCAAGCCAGAATTCGCATTTCTTCAACTTGGCATATAGCTTGTTTTCACGAAGCTTTTGGAGTATCAGCCTCAAGTGTTGCTCATGGTCTTCACTGGTTTTGGAGTATATGAGGATGTCATCAATAAAGACGACCACAAAGTGATCCAAATATTCCTTGAATACTCGGTTCATCATGTCTATGAAGGCAGTAGGAGCATTAGTCAATCCAAAAGACATGACTAGGAATTCATAATGCCCGTACCGAGTTCTCAAAGCCGTCTTTGGAATGTCACCGGTTCTAATCTTTAACTGATGATATCCGGAACGAAGATCGATCTTTGAAAAGAATTTGGCGCCTTGCATCTGGTCAAATAGGTCATTAATATGTGGTAATGGGTACCTATTTTTGATGGTGGCATGATTCAACTCCCGATAATCAATACAAAGTCGCATACTCCCATCTTTCTTCTTCACGAATAGAACAGGAGCACCCCGAGGAGACGTACTTTAGGACGAATGAATGAAACGATGTCTAACAATTCCTGCAATTAGGTCTTTAACTCCTGAAGTTCAATAGGAGCCATTCGATATAGGGCTTTGGAAATGAGTTTTGTACCAGGTTCAAGGTCGATACAAAATTCAATTTCACGCTCTGGGGGTAGGCCAGGAAGTTCTTTAGGGAATACATCAGGAAATTTATTAACAATAAAAATATCATTCAAAACTGACGTATTTTTGTTTAAATCCGTGACATGAGCTAAGAAAGCTTGACATCCGTTTTTCAATAAACGAATAGCTTTATGGCTTGAGATGACAATGATTGATTTTAATGGTTTAGTTGCTTGAATTTGCATAATATGTTGGTTAGGAATATGAAAGCTAACAACCTTACGAAAACAATCAATTTTTGCATGATGAGTAGTTAACCAATCAATCCCTAAAATTACGTTAAATGCAAGTATTTTCAATGAAATAAGATCAACAGGTAATGTGAGGGTACCGATTTGAACCAAACAAGACTTATAAACAGTGGATATAATGAAGGTTTCTCACAACGGAGTTTCAACAGATAAGTCAAAGTTTAATTTCTCCATAGTCAAATTTAAACGGTTAGCGCAAGTAGGAGAAATGAAAGAATGGGTAGAACCGGTATCAAATAAGGTATATACTTCGCTAGAGTTTATGATAAGCATACCCGTGATGACCTCGTTCAGGTTCCTTGCTTTCTGGGAGGTCACAACAAACGCTCTCCCTTGAACTACCGGATTTGACTTTTCTGGGATGGCCTTTGGTGCCTCCATCCCAGCTGAACTTGGCTTTCCTGTACAACAAAATCGAGCTAGGTGACCTTCTCTTCTACAATTGTAACATGTTTTGGACTCCTGCGCACAGTTTGGACTTGATATGTCCCACCACTCTGCATTTGAAGTATATAATAGGTGGTCATTCTCCTTCCTTAATGACGGGTACCGATGCTGACGTCTTTCCATCATTGTTGAATCTCCTTTTCTTGAAATGTCCATTCTTATTGTCTTGGCTACGATTACCACCGAAGTGGTTACCATTTCTGGCATGTTGATTCCCTCCACGTTTGTTGTCATCGCTCACGATCGCTACTGTCGGTATTATAATTTTGCCAGATGCTCTCTCTTGGTTGAGTTGACTCATTATCGCGCTCCAATAACTGAGCCCTATTAACAACATCTGAATACAAACAAAGTTTGTGAGAAATGAGGTATTAACATATCTCGGGTTTCAAGCCTCATAGAAACATTTGTGTCATTCTCTTCTCATTATCAACTAAGTAGGACACAAACCGGGACAGCTCGGCAAACTTGGCTTTGTACTGTGACACGGTCATGTTGTTTTGCTCTAGTTTAATGAACTCTACCTCTTTCATGTGATGAATACTTTCGGGAAAGTACTTATCGTTGAATAATTCTTGGAACTTCTTCCAAGTCATCCTTAGTGCGACAGGTTGAGTACGCTTTACAGATTCCCACCAGTAATCTGCCTCTGCTCGCAACATGAAGGTGGCAAATGGAACCTTTTGCTCCTTGAAGTATCCCAAGACATCAAATATCTTGTTGATTTGCTTTATCCACGTCTCTGCCTTAAGTGGTTTTGTCTCTCCAAAAAACTCCGGTGGTCCTAGCTCCTTGAACTGCTTAGCGGTGACCATCCGAGAGTTGCCAGTGTTTCCACCTGCATTTTGGACAGGAGTCGTTCTCACCTGATGTTGCATGAATTGCATAAAGCCTCTGAACATTCCATCATTCATCATTTTGTCAGTGTTGTTTGCATGAGGATTGTTGCCTTCCTGATGCACATTATCCTGATTGTTGATCTGTGGAGACTCAACGGTCTCCAGTGCTCCATTGCTATTCTCAACATTCTAAGATGTCATTTTCAAATACTGCCACAAAACAAGGGCTAATTGACATGTCACATATTATCCCTATACTCTGCCCGACCAATTAAATACCAAATAAACTTAGGTAGGTCATACTAGCGAAGGAATTCCCCGTCTCTCCCCTCCTAGTTCTTGTCTCACATCTCAGCTAGGGATCACATCCATAAGCTTTGATACCAACTGTGACGCCCCCAAAATAGGTATACATCACCCATCTTGAGTCGCCAAATACATGGTACAAAATTCAAATACAACTTAATAATACAACTGTCGTGTAAAATACGACAAAACATAAATTGAGAGTTTAATACGAATATTATCTTCTAGAAAGTATTCAAACTCAAATTGAGTCCTCAATACATTTATTATCACACTATTTCATAGAATAGTGAGGACTACTAATGCTATCATCTGGACCGTCACTCTGTTCCCAGACTAGTCCCGGCTACGTTCTCATTTCCTGAAGAGAACAATGAAAGCAAAAGGGTGAGCTCAACTAGGCCAGTAAGAAATATTATGACTAAGATAATGTAAAAAAAATTATCGTTAGCCTTCAACAGTGTTAAACTGATAAAATATAACAAAATTCAAGTTTAACTGCAGTGGAACAAACAATCCATTAGAAGAGTCAAGTAGAGAATAAAATCTACTATCTTCTATGATTTAAAAGGTTTTTCATCACTTTTATCATTTGAGACTTTTAATAAATAATCCACATCATCCCCAAGACTACGCCCAAGGATATTCATTAGTATCACGAACACAAATTATCCATGCACTATGGGCCAAGGATATTCATGTTTTCATCAATGGTCATGATCATGCCAATAACTGTCCATCAATGCACTACGGGCCAATGAGGACTTTTACCACATCATTTGTAACATTACGGTTAGATTATACCGAATTATCCCTGGTCATAATCATACCAAGTCCATCTATGCACTACAGGCCACAGATGACTTTCAACAAAATAAAAACATGAGGATGATGACAATGATATTCAATAAAACAAGTTCAAGGATAAAATTTTAAAGATATATAATTTAATTTATCCAGAAATCAATAACGTCCAAATTGTCAACATAATACTGCTTTGTGGACTAAAATTCAAGAATAATATTGTACCAAAAATAATTTGGACCGAAAACGAATCAATTTTTATCATGAATAGTACTCTGGGTGAATAGTACTCGAGTAAATAGTACCCTATGAATAGTACTTCAGGAATAGTAACCCCGTGAATAGTACTCCGGCATGAAAAGAAGAATTCTCTGATTCTGGTATGATTTTCAATTCTAACTAAGCATCCTATTTATAGGAGAATGGAAAGGATACTATTTAGAAAATAAAATCACGGACGCGCAATTATTTTTAAAAAAAATTCGTACGATTCATTTTTTAAAAACATTTAGAATATAATAATCAAGTAAAACAAATAAATTTATATATAATATAATATATTCTATTTATTATATAATAAAACAAAATTTATATATATATATATATATATATATATAATTGTACTCCTTCCCTGATCAATCCCCCCAATTCCTGTAACCAAATTTTCCTCCTCCCAAGACTTTGTAACACACATGGGCCCCACTCGTGGACCCCCACCTTTATTACATTAAATAATTTTCTATCGATTATTTTGAAAAATGGATAAATGGGGGTCTATAAAATAAGTAAAAAAAATATTTCATGAAATTCCCTCAATATTTTTAACAACATTTATCATCATTATTATAATTACATAATATTAACAACTGTGTCGTTCCGGGAAAGAGGAGCTTTCAATAAGGATTTCTCCCTAGTAGCGTAAATTAGGTGACCAAACCTCTCCTCGATGTAACTTCTGAACATTGTCAATATTGCAAATAATAATATTAATAACTTTGTCATCTCAATTATTGATTTAATAATATATAAAATATCGACAATAATTGAATCAAATAACGTGAGATTTTATGCAATAATTAATGTAGCAATAATTGAACAAAACTGAGTGACTTCTCACGTAAGCATCAATAATCAATACCGTGTGCTACTATGCAATAACCCGTATTACTGTACCTTTAACACCTGGTGTTTCAACAGTTAACGGTAAAACTTCCGTCGTTAATTTCATAAAAATATTTTTGTTGTTTTCTCAATACGACAATAATTCCGTTGTGGGGTCCACCAATGATTGTGCCGTCGTACGAATATTCCCTGTTAAAACGAATATTTTTCGACCAATCGAATATTATATAACAACTTGCGTACTTTGAAAAATTTATAAATATTACCCACAACTATAACATTATATCAAATTTACTCCATAATATTCAAAAAAGATATTTATAGAAAATTTATTTTTATTCATAAAAGTTGGGGTCTTACATTTGAGGCACCATTGATAGCGGAGCCTATATCAGCAGTGGACCCTATCGATGATGATGATGAAAAGAGGAGGAGATGGAGCCATTACCCGAGGAGTCAGATCCGGAGGAAGAGCCTATGGAGGAGGAGCCTGAGTCCATGGAGGACTCCGACGAGGCTACTTTTGAGGATCGGATGTTGGGAGAGTATGAGGAGCAGATTTTGGAGTTAGAATGTAGAGTGGAGGAGCTAGAGGCTGAGGTTAGGGAGAGGGAGTCTGAGTTTCAGAAATTGATGGACGAGGACCATCAGAGGAAATTAGTGATGCAGGAGATGGAGGTGGAGATTGCTCACCGTAAGAAGGCAGGAATCCAGATGGGGACTTTGTTTCACCGATAGGTGGCTAGAAACGTAGAGTTAGCAGGAAAGTTGGAAGAAATGGAACAGAGAGTGTTGAGCGAGAGGACGGAGAAGGAGGATCTCCGTACTCAGTTAGAAATAGAGGTGATGGATATGATTCACTTTGAGGAGAAGTGGGAGGAAGCCAAAGATAGGGCAAATGATCTAGAGGATGAGGTGCGGTTCAAGAGAAGAAAGATGAACAAGATGAGCTATGCTCTATGCACGACCATGGAGATATTGATTGATGGGGTAAATCACTACCCGACTGAGCAAGGACAGACCCGACATACCATAAGTAGAGATATGGTGGTGCACATTACTCAGAAGGAATACCAGAGCACCGTGGAGCGTGGGATGTTAGATTGAGTCTAGAGGAAGAAGCTTAGTAGTTTTAGTGTTTTATTTATGTGTTGTTTAATTTTTTGTTTTTAAATCTAAGCCTTTGTGTAAGATGTGAGATAGTTGTAAACCCCCGAGCTTTTAAAAAATGTTGAGGGGTAATATATGGGTGTTATCCCCGTCTTTTGTATAAGAGGGGATATGTTATTGTCATTTATAGAAGTATGATAGGAAAGAACACGTAATTGTAACGATTTGGCATATAAATAAAATGATCTTATTTCAAAAACGTGTTATAAAATTTTATTTCTTTTTATTTGAGAAATGTCTAAGTAATATAATTAGATAATAAAATGAAAATTTTATGATGCAGAAACATGCTGCCCAGACGTAGAATAACTGCACCAGAAGAGTCGGTTAATGATTAGAGAGGATCAGTAGATTTGATACAGAGACTTGTAGATTTGTTAGGAGAACCTCTTAGGGGAAGAAATGAACCAGTACCACCCGTTCCCCAAGTGGTTCAAGTTATAAACTTTAAGGATTTTAGGAGTGTAGGACCTCTGGAATTCGTAGGCACTACCGATCCGATTGTGGCTCATGCATGGATCAAAGAGATGGAGAAGGCTTTCACCATCGCTTGTGTGGGTGAAAACCAGAAGATAGCATTTTTAACTTACATGATGAAATGCGAAGAGAACTACTGGTGGGAGGCGAATCAGCAGAGAGCTGGAGAAGGGATAGTCACTTGGGAGAGATTCAAAACTCTGTTCTTCTAGAATTATTTCCCGAAGAGCATGAAGAATAAGATGGAGGTAAAGTTCTTGGAACTTAAATAAGGAGATATGACGGGGGTGCATTACGCGGCTAAGTTCAATGAATTAGCCCGATTTGTTGAACACCAGGTGGTAGATGAAGAGAGGAAAGCTAGGCGTTTTGAACAAGGACTGAAGCCTTGGTTGTTTAACAAGGTGTCAGTTCTTCAGATCGATTCTTTTACGACATTGCTGGAGAAAGTTATTATTACAGAGGGAGGAAGTGAAACTTTAAGTCTATATAACAAAGAAAAGAAGGGTATGATCACATGAGGAGATAGTCATGGAGTAGGTAGTAGCGGAGGAAGTAATTTAGGAAAAAAAAGTGGGAGAACAACAATAACAACAACAACAAGAATCTCAATAATCAAGTGGGGAAGTTTCGAGGAGAATTTAAGAAGAAGGTGGAAGGATGCCCAAAGTGCGGGAGGTATCACCAAGGTGAGTGTTGGAAAGGGCACAGTCTATGTTACAACTATGGCCAAGAGGGACATTATGCGCCAAATTACCCAAAGCTGAAAAAGATTAAAGGATGTTTCGCTTGTGGTTCAGCGGACCATCTGATCAAAGACTACCCAAAGAAAGGAAGTAGCAGAGGAAGCGGCCAACAAGGAAGGAGTGGCAAACTGATGATTGGCAGACCGACGCCATCCAACCGTCTAACTGCCAGAACATTTAATATGACCATCCATGATGCAGTAGCTGGGAAGGATGTTGTGTCAGGTATAATCCCGATCAATGATATAAATGCCTATGTATTATTTGATTTGGGTGCCACTTATTCTTTCGTAACTGAGGAATTTTTTAGTCGACTTTAAATACCCCGAGAACGATTAGGAAATCCCCTGAATATAGAAGTTGTGAATAAGGAAGTAATCCCTGTAAAGTATATTTACCAAAATTGTCACATAAATATTAGAAATCATGAATTAAGCATAGACTTGATCCCGATAAGATTGGGAGAATTTGATGTAATATAAGGAATGGATTTATTGTATAACCATGCTGCGATAATTGATTGCCAAAATAAAAGAGTAAACCTTTAGACTTCGAATAAGTCTAAGTTGGTGTTTTATGGTAGCTCATCGCTTAAGAAATCATGTTGTCTTACGATGATGCAGGCCAAGAAATTGATAAGAAAAGGATGTGTAGGTTACTTAGCGTATATTGTTGACACTCGCAAAAAAGAGTAGAAATTAAAGATATACATGTAGTGAAAGAATGTTAAGATGTATTTTCGAATGATCTGCATGGTCTTCGGCCAGACAGAGAAATTGAATTCGTAATAGACTTAGCACTGGGAACTGCACCAATTTCGAAAACCCCATACCGTATGGCTCCGGTAGAAATGAAGGAATTGATGATACAATTGCAAGAGTTACTGGATAAGGGTTACATACAACCGAGTGTGTCTCCTTGGGGAATGACAAATGCTCCAACAGTATTATGGACTTTAATGGACATAAGGGTTATGGACTTTAATGGCAGTATTGGGGAATGACCGAGTGTGTCTCTTTGAACATTTATGGACTTTAATGAATCGGGTATTCAAGCCATTCTTAGATAAATTTGTAGTAGTTTTCATCGACGATATACTGATCTACTCAAAGACGGAAGAAGAACACGCCGAACATCTAAAGATGGTTTTAGAGGCGCTAAGGAAGGAGAAGCTTTATGCAAAATTTTCTAACTGTGAATTTTGGATGGAGAAGGTTCAATTCTTAGGACATGTGGTGGATAACGATGGAATATCTGTAGACTCTGCGAAAGTAGAAGGAGTGAGTAATTGGGAACAACCGAAGACGCCAACAGAAGTGAGAAGTTTCTTAGGGTTAGCTAGGTATTATTAAAGATTTATCCAAGATTTTTCTAAGATAGCCACCCTGTTGACCAATTTAACGAGGAAGACGGTGAAATTCGTGTGGACGGACACTGCGAGGAGAGTTTCCAAGAGCTAAAAAAGAGATTGAGCGAGGCACCTATATTATCATTACTAGATGATACGGGAGGATTTGTGGTGTATAGTGATGTGTCACATAGAGGACTGGGCTGTGTGCTAATGCAACATGGAAAAGGTATTGCGTATACGTCATGACAATTGAAGGATTACAAAAAATGATACCCTACTCATGACTTAGAGTTAGCAGCAGTAGTTTTTGTGTTAAAGATTTGGAGGCATTATTTGTACGAAGAAAAATGTGAGATATACACGGACCACAAGAGTCTGAAATATATCTTCACACAGAAAGAGTTGAACATGCGTCAAAGAAGGTGGTTAGAATTAATTAAGGATTATGACTGTGATATTCTTTATCACCTAGGAAAGGCGAACGTTGTGGCCGACACGTTGAGTATGAAAGGAAGGGAGAAGTTATTTCAATTGACAACTCAGGAGGAGTTAATAAGGGATATGGAAAAATTGGAAATAAAAGTAAAGGGATTGGAGAAGTCTAAAGAGAGATTGTTTATAGTAGAAGCTCGTCCGACCTTGTTGGACAAAATAAAGGAATCACAAGAAAAGGATGAAGAATGCGAGAAAATCAGGAAGAGGATCACGGAAAATGAGGAAGAAAAATTTAAGATGGATAGAGACGATATTTTAAGATTTGAAAGGAGAGTGTGGGTACCAGCGGTAACTGAGTTGAGGGAAGAAATTTTTCACGAGGCACACAACATGACTTATTCAGTTCATCCAGGAGGCACGAAGATGTACCGGGATTTGAGGTAACATTTCTGGTGGCCTAATCTGAAATGAGAAATCACGGAGCATGTTAGTAGATGTTTTACGTGTCAACGGGTCAAAGTAGAGCAGCAGAGGCCGAGCGGTCTACTCCAACCGTTGGAAATACCAAAGTGGAAGTGAGAGCACATTACGATGGACTTCGTGGTGGGACTTCTAGTCACGCAAAAAGGTTTTGATGTCGTTTGGGTTATCGTAGATTAACTAATGAAGATGGCCCATTTTCTACCAATCAAGATCTGATGTAGTTTAAAATAGTTAGCAAATTTGTACGTAAAGGAAATTGTTTCACAACATAGAGGAGTGCCAGTATCGATTGTTTCTGACCGAGATCCGCGCTTCACGTCAAAATTCTGGAACAACTAGCAAGAAAGGATGGGAACACAATTGAGGTTAAGTACCCCTTATCATCAACAGACAGACGGGCAAAGTGAGCGAACGATACAAATGCTGGAGGACATGTTTAGAACTTGCGTAATGGACTTCAAAGGAAGTTGGGATGATCACCTACCCTTAGTGGAATTCGCTTATAATAATAGTTATCATGCGAGTATAGGCATGCCATCATACGAAGCTCTTTACAGGAGAAAGTGTATAACACTGCTGTATTGTGATGAAGTCGGAGAAAGAAAGATGCTAGGGCCAGAATTAGTTCAACAAACCACAGATGTGGTGACAATGATAAGTGCTCGAGTAGTAGTATCACAAGATCACCAGAAGAAGTACACAGACTTGCATCGTCAGGACCGCGACTTTGAAGTCGGAAGTCACGTTTTCTTAAAAGTATCTCCCTAGAAGGGAAAAATACGATTCGGCAAGAAGGGAAAATTGAGTTCGCGATTCATAGGACCATTCGAGATATTGAAGGGAGTGCGTACAAAGTTACATTACCACCTGAGTTGGAGCACATCCATAACGTGTTTCATATCTTCGTGTTGCGTCTGTATAAGCCTGATTACAAACACGTGATTTCGTACGAGCCCATTCAAGTAAAGAAAAATTTAGCATATGAAGAAATTCCTGTCCAAATATTAGATAGGAAAGAACAGACGTTAAGGAATAAAAGTATGTCTTCTGTAAAAGTACTTTGGCAAAGCCACGATGTCGAGGAGGCCACATGGGAATTAGAAGATAAAATGCGAAGGGATTATCCCCATTTATTCGTGTAACCTTGTATCAATTCCGAGGATGGAATTTTTATTAGGGGGGATGTAAAAACCGTGAATTTCCTAAATAAATATTATTTTGATAAAATAAGGGAATGAATATTTATTTTGAATATAAATATCGATGTTTTGTGAAATGAATAATTCAACTAATTTAAATCAAATTTAGAAGAATTGAAAAAAATATGGAAATGGTGATGAGAATTGTGAAAATGTCTTGTGTGGCATGAGGATAGAGATTTAAATAATTTATTTAATTAAGAAGTGAAGGATTAATTAATATTATATTATTAATTGATGGTTATTATGAATAAAGTAAATTATATAATTAGAATTATATCATTTAGTTGATGTGTGTAAAATATATGTTAGCATATGGTTCCTACATTAAAAAGAAAATGTAGTGTGCCACTTTAATGTAACTAAGTAATATATAGAAAACTATATAGTAAAGTGTAGGGAATTATAAGTTACATAAATAATTGCGCGTGTGACAGTAAGGAGGTGTGAAAACATTAAAAGATGTACTCTGTCAAAGAATTACAAATTATTCTAATAAGTGAGTCTAACTGGAATAATAAAGTTTTAAAGAGATTGAATTTATTAGTGGTCAATTAAAATGGAGCTCATACATGCTATAAATATTAATTAGACTGAACTAATGTACATGAATTATATGATGTGGGTACATAAATAATCCCTAACTTTCCATTAAGTAGTATCATTAACACATTACAATTATATTTTGGGAACAAAGTAAGCATTATAAACACAGTTGCTGAGATTTATTACCCATGTCCCATTTTAAGTGACCCAAATAATGATGCACAATAGCCTAACTCTAATTGCGTATAACAAAGTTGGCAGTTGAAGGCTACTCTAGCCATGATCATGAAGAAGGGAGTGGAAGAGATGAAGTTGGTGATCTCTTTTCACCAACCTCTCTCAATCCAATGGTTCCTTCCCTTTCCCGTTGGATTGTATATGGTATACAAACTCATAAACCGTGTAAATCATTCTCTATAAATGGCAGCAAAACTCTTCAATTCTTAGTTGCTTGAAAACTTTGTCTGATAAGTAGATATTGAGATTGAGAGTTGCTAAAGCATTGAGGGAGCATAATCATAGAAGAGAGGGAATTCAATTTAAGCTTCAGGGAGGTATAATTTATGTTTTTGTTCTTAGTTTGATTTTTGTCAAATTCTTGAAATTCTCATGAAATCTCTATTAAGTAGTATGAGTTAGCATGTCTTTGTGTTGTTTGAGTTAGTATGTATGCTTTAAAGTGCTGCAGTGAGTCTGGTTTGAGAATTAGCAATACCTGTGCTAAGGCTCTATAGAAGCAGATCCATCTATTTTTGCCTCAGAACGAAGTGGCGCGGCAGCGCCACTTCTATAGCTATATACCGCGCGGCCGCGTGGGGTGACTTTCTCAGATACTACTATAGTGATTCAGTGTTATGCTAACCAGGTTAGGATGGTTTGAACATGCCTATAGATGACCCTAACATATAAAATAATGTTGCTTAATATATAGTAAGACTTGGTAACTTGGTTTGGTGTGCGTATTCAAAGAAGTATAAGAGTTAGAAACTAGTTTAGAAAGTTACCAAAAGTTGCCCATTTGTGTTCTAACTCTCAAACAACTCTCTCTCTCACCAAACCTCTGAATTATACAAGTGATTCAATCACTAACCAAGCTCCTAGATCATCAAGATCAGTAGAAGAGATCAAGGATTAAAGATTGGACTAGAAAGGTATAAACCTAAACTCACCTTTGATCTTGTATGCTTAAGCCAAATTCTTGTTTATGTGTTTAGAATCATGCTAGAATATGTTTTGAGATGATCTATGACGATCCATCATAGATCTATAGCATCAAATGGCTTTAAAAGTAAAGTTTCTCAAAACTGCCTAAGAACACTAATAGTGGTCTAACAAGCAAATGTCAGTGGCCCTAGATTCTTATCTATTTATGATTTTTGTTGTTTTATATTTTAGATTTGTACTTTGATATGAGGTCTGTGATCTGGAAGTGGAATCATAGCCATTCCATGTCCAGATTTCATGTTATTGTTGGTCAAACCACGTTGACCGAGCCTGACCGGTTGATTTCTGGGTAACCCAGAAATCCTAAACCCGTGTTTGACAACGTTTTGCAAAGCCAATATCTGTCAGATGTTAAGCTTTCTGTTGATGTGTTTGTAACCAGTTTCTATCATGACATATGTACTTTATATTTGTGGCTTTATATCATTTAAATAATCAACAGATCGAACGGAGTAGATGGTCAAAGTAAGCCATTCGGCCATGACTTAGAATTTCTGGAAAACCCAGATATCGGATGAACAAGCCCTCTGACAGGGTTTGACCGGATTGAATCTGGAGAATAAGATGTGCTTGGACTGATCTGTTGATTCCTATATGTTCCTTGACATGTGGACTATAGACTTGAACCATAGTAAAACCGATTTGATGACCAGAACTTGTGAATAATTGAGCCACAAAGTAGGTAGTCGAAGCTGTTTGGGTTTCTGGGTAACCCAGAAAGGCTAGAAAGCTTCTGACAGCTACTTTGAAGCTCTTGATCGTGCAACTATGTAATTGTATGACATAGATGATGATTGATTCGTGTAGTGTTACATAACACTACATGATCAATGTTTAACATGGCCCAGAAACACTTTGAATTGGACATTATAAGCGGTCAAACTTGGCATGTTGAACACTGGCTTGTCAGTGTTCTTGAGCCAAGAACACCTAAAATGACAGAAAGTGTCGCTATAGTTTATAGCGACGATTTCAATATTTTTATTTTCTGAATTTCCGAAAAATACTTAAAAAATAGCAATAAATTCTAAAAAATTACAAAAATGGTTTTAAAATTTATTTTAAGTTATAAAAAATAATTTTTTGAGGATTTGGAATATTTTTCATTAATATTTTTAATTATTTGAATATTATTGATATTTAATTTATTTAATTAGTATATTGAATAAATTAGAGAAAATGATTTTAATATTATAAAAATTATTTTAAATAAGAATAAAGTGTTTAAAAATATTTTGAGCTATAAAATGTAACTTTTAATATTTTTGAAGAATTTTCATTAATAATTTAATATTAATGATATTAGATTTATTTAATTATTAAATTAAATAAATAATGGAAAAATGATTTTAATTAAAAATCATTTAAAAATGTGAAAAATGATTTAAAAATATTTAAATTATAATTAATAACTTTTAATATTTTGATGAGATTTTCATTAATATTTAAATATTAATGGTGATGGTTTAAAAATAATTTTAATTATTTTAAAAATCATTTAAGTAGAATATTTGTTATTTAAAAATACTTTAAGTTATTATTAATAACTTTAATATTTTGATAAGTATGTCATTAATATTTTAATTATTATTAAATATTAATGATGATGGGTTTATCAGTATTTAAATCATTTAAAAATGATTCCGGTGTTTGAAAAATTATTATAATTGTTAAAAAATTATTAAAAGCTTTCGAAAAATATTATAAATGATATTTAACTTATCTAATATAATATTGAAGCTTTGAGACCGAGTTTAGTTGACAATATAAGTGTTAATTGTCGGATAGGGTGACCAATACACTGAGAGTAGACCGAAGTCCAACCAGATCAAACTAGTTATACTTGATGAGTTTTTATATAAGTTATAAACACTGATGTGATTATGTGGTAATGTGTCTAGGAGAAAGATTGACTGTGAATTATAGTTTTATGTGTTATGAATTATTGTGCTAATTGTGAGACCGATACTATTGATTATAGGTCTTTCAAACGCAGATAAGTATATTATGTAGCAGTAATCAACATAGAAGGCAAGTTTTGGCCTTAAATCTACCTTGAGTTAATACTTTTTAAATATTATAGTGGTTAATTATTGTTGTGACGCCCCCAAATTCAGGTACTTGAAACCCGAACTCGGTGCATCACGATACCATTTCTATGAGCGGAATAATACTAATAATAATAACAATACTATAGATACCAAATTTAATTTACATAAATCAGACTCTAAATCCCAGGTACACGACCTTTAAACATTCATTACATCGTAGATAATAAATATCATTTTCTTAATAAACTTTAACTATTACACAGAATATTATAAAACTCATTCGAACAACTTTCCTTTCCCTTTGTTCTTGCCTGATCCTTTGGGTTAATCATACTTAGCTGAAAACATTTAAATTTAAAGCAAGAATGAGCATTTGATTGCCCAACAAGTAATAACAACAATAGATATTAGCTGAAAGAATTAAATATTTTCTTTGAATGACACTTCTACAACGAATCAACAGTTGTGAAGTAAGTTGAACCAATAATAACAACATATCAATTCTATATCAAATTTTTGAAACTACGTACTGACTATAACTGAATATCAGTCGACAGACTATGAACATTGTTTTCTATTTTCGAAAAGGTTAAACAGAACTTCATCCGTAAATCATCATAACTTACAGGCACGGGGGGTGATCAGCCCGTTATGCCCTGTATTGATTAATACTATATGCAAAAAGGATATTATCGTTCATCTTATCCACCTTAGGTGCACAAAGGTTTTCTCATGTTCAGGATGTTCATATTTTATCGGGAATCCGAACCAAAATAATCTGGTTGGATACAATAAAGTTCTATCTTATTTAACAATATTTTTAAGTTTATGTCTAGCTGAATAAAATAGCTTAGACGAATTTTAAGTCATCATGTACATACTGGAAATAAATAAATATGTATCAACATGTGATTAAATACAATGATTATCCAAGTGGGGACACTTGCATAACCATATTTAGAAATTAACCAACAGAATAAATATCTGGCACAATAATAATAAAATTCTGAAATATTCTTACTCATGTCCATTGCATAAAGTAAATGCAAAGGTAGGATACTTGCCTAATCTGCTGCTTACAACAACGCAACTTAGTTTTATCTTTTTTACTGAAACCTGTCATTAATAAGATCATTCGTTTGATTAGAATAATATATTATATCACATAGTATTGCTATTTGCAGTCAACACATAACCTAATCACATTGTCACATAAATTTAATAGTCATTGGATTACAAACAGATACATATCTTGTCAAATTATTTAAGTCTAGATCAATTTCTAAAATATTTCGGTGTACCGACGGCTTTATCGGGTAGTTATCGAGTTTAAAACCCTGTTCCATAGTTTAATAAATGTAAACATTAGTCATTTTATTTTTAAATGACTTATAATAATTTTTAATTAATTATTATAATTAATCATAATTTTTCAAACACTGATATCATTATAAAATGATTTAAATATTAAATAATTCTATTATCATTAATATTTAATTAATATCAAACTATTAATGAAACCATTGCCAAATATTAAAGTTATTTATAATAACTCAAAATATTTTTGAAACATTAATATTACCTTTAAATAATTTTTAAAACATTTAAAATTATTTTTAAATAATTATCATCAATATTAAAATATTAATGTATTATTCACCAAAATATTAAAAGTCATTTATTATTAATTAAAATATTTTTAAATCATTTATATCCTTTTAAATGATTTTTAATTCAATAAAACCATTTTTAACTATTTATTTAATATAATTATTAAATAACTCAAATATTATTTAACATTAAATTATTAATGAAATTTACCTTTAAATATTAAAAGTTATATTTTATAACTTAAAATATTTTAAACTATTTATTTTATTTAAAATGATTTTATAATATTAAAATCATTTTTTAATTAATTTATTTAATATAATTATTAAATAAATCTAATATCATTAATATTAAATAATTAATGAAATTTGTCTTAAAATATTAAAATATATATTTTATAACTTAAAATATTATTAAATACCTTTTATCATTTAAAATAATTTTTATATAATAAAATCATTTTAATTAATTTATTTAATGCATTTATTAAATAAATAAAATATCAATAATATCCAATTAAATATTAATATTTATGAAAAATATGTCAAATTATTAAAAGTTAATTTTTATAACTTAAAATAATTTTTAAAAATTGTTTTTGTAATTTTCGAAATTAATTTCTAGTTTTAAATGATTTTGGAAAATAAATTAAATAAAATTACAAATTACATATTATAGCCTTTAGCGACAGAAAGTGTAGTCTAATTTGTTCTTGAGCCTTCATAGACAGTTTCTAGGTACCAACTTTGACCATGATTAATTCATTGTGTAATGTGTTTCTGGGCTAGATATAACTTTGATCTTGTACTATTGATGTAATACTACAAGTGTAAAGCAATATCTGGGTCAAATCATAACACATGATCAAGATATAAAGCTTTGAAATCACTGTTAGACGTGTTCATCATATTTTTGGGCTGCCCAGAAAATCTAGTCATGGCCGGTCAACTCTTTTCATGGCCTTAAATTATGAAATCCGTTCATGTTATGGGTGGTATAGACGTCGGGCTATGAAGAGAAACTAACATAGAACATGTGTTGAACAATAGGAAAGTCTAAACATCCTTAACCAGAAAGATCTAAGCCTCAGAAAATCGTATCAAAGGATGTTCTTCATTTCTTGGTTTTCCAGAAATGAAGAACAGATCGAGTGTGCTACTTTGGATCCTTATATCTTGAGTTCTGGGTTTACTTTATGTGATCTAATACTTTCACTGTGTAGCCAACATGCACGTGAACAGATCTATTACAAAACATAAATAAAACAACAATAGAATCACAAGATCTATGTTGGTCAAACCCTGTCAGAGATCACGTTCTTGAGTTTTCTGGGTTACCCAGAAACTCAGTCCGTGATCATCTGGCCTGCTTTGACCAACCACTGACTTCAACCCATTTAATGTTTAGAAGATTATAAGGCATAAATATGAAGTCCATACAACATACTATAACTTAGATGCAACAAATATAACAGATCATCAAACAGAAGCAAGATCAAGGCTCACGAATATCTTGTCAGACCCTTTTTGGGAAGTTTTTGGGTTACCCAGAAATGTTCAGTCATGGCCGGTCAACGTGGTTTGACCACGAATATCTTACAATATATGATAGATCTGACCCTAATGCAAATTCTAGATTAAAGATATCATAACATACTACAAGTTTAAACATTTAAACAACTAAAAACATAAACAGGATGAGATCTAGATGGTCTGACATTCGTTGTCAGACATCAAAAACAAAAATTTCTAGATTTTGTAAAACATCAAATCTGAGCCTCTAGATGTTATGGATCTAACATCTAGCATGGCCTTCAAGATCAGATTTCAAATTAGGTTTTTACCTTTCTATGAACAAGTTCTTGATTCTATGCTTATGATCTGTTAGAGGAGATAGAGGGGCTTATTTCTGAGACTGAAATGCCTTATATTTTCGGAGGTTTGGGAGAGAGAAAAGTTGTTTGAGAGTTAGATAGCCAAATGAGCAACTTTAGTAACTTTCTCTCTCTTAATCTATATGTATAACTTGTATGCAATGATCTTGGCTGGTTAAATGGCTGATAGCTGGAGTGTTATAGCTCACAGCTAGACTAGGGTGGTGACTTGTCAAGATTTGGCAAGATTTTGCTAGCAATAATTCAAGAATGTGACAAAAAGGGTATAGTGGTCATTTTGCTAGTAATTTTAATTGTATTCTTGTCCATGGTACTTGAATCTAGGGTTTAATCACTAGATTTTAAACCTTAAGGTTTCCCAAAAAATTTGTACGGTTTGAAAAATTAATTTTAAAGTTTAATAAAACTTTAATTAGAACACCGTAATTAAAATTAGGGTTTTTAATAGAAAATTAGTGTTTTAAATAATTAGGGTTTCTTGATTTTATTAGGTTTTCCCAAATTAACATTACAATTTACTAACATAATAAATAGAGTTTCTAACTTAGCCATTAGGGTTCCTAATTAGCAAGTTAGGGTTTCTAATTTAATAATTAGGGTTTATAAGTAATAATTAGGGTTTTCCTAATTATCATTATATTCCAAAATACTTAACCTTAATTATAATAACACCTTTACATAACAATCTCAAACTCATAATTGAGTTTCAAAATAGGGTTTAACAAATTGATATAAGGGTTTTGACATTATACACTATAATTGACCAACTATTATCAATACACATACAATATATATTTATAACACTGAAAATAATATCATATTTAATATAATATTATTATTCTCATTCATTGCTCAAAATCCAAAATTAGGGTTTGGATTCCATATCTGATTTATCTTTCATATAAAACATTATTAATTAAGTTAAAATAATTAACTTAATAATACGAACTAATATTCTTATGACAAAATAGTAATTATAATAATCCCAATAATTATTTCATATATTATTTAAATAATATAAAATTCATATTTTCATAGAAAATAAATAATAAAGACATTTCTACTATAAAATTACTTATTATAAGAATATACTTTATAATGATTAATAATTCTAAAATAAAATTATTTGAAATTATTCATGTAAAATAAATTTTTATTTATCACAAATATACATACACTTTACTTGGCACATATTCTCATCTTAAAAAAAAATTATATGTAAAATTTCTTATTTATTTATATAGGAAATATCAGGTTATTACATCCACCCTCCCTTATAAAGATTCAGTCCCCGGAATCATTGTTTTAAAACTTATACATACAAGGGTACATAGCATATACAATCATTACAAGTAGATCTCAATCATATTTGATCGAAGTAAACTTTAACTATTCAACATAAAGCTTGTCTATCTAATTAAACAGAAATTTGATTTCTAAAAGAACTCAAATTCCTCCTTCAAAATTTCTTTATAAAATAATTTGCTATATATAGGAAAATCATACATATATATACGAAAATAAAAGTTATTCGAATAATACTTGGAGTTCCATTCCCAGCTGCCATAGTATCTTGGACCGTCATATTGAAGACTCTCGCGGTTGCTTTTGTTGGTTTGTTGGTTGAAGTCGGTCTTGTGATCGCCATAGTCCCGCTGCCTTTTCCCGTGGTTACACTCCCTGCCTCCATTCTCCTTTTAGGACAATCCTTCACCTTATGCTCCATAGACCCACACAGAAAACACCCACTGTTCATCTTTGGGTTGGGGTAGTTGAGAGAAATATGGCCCTCCTGCCCGCACTTGTAACATACAAACTTACCCTTCAGACACTCATTAGAGTGATTCTTCCCACAGTTCCCACACTGAACTACCTGCTTCTTCACACCTTCCTGTTTCACCTGAACATTTCCAAAATAATTCCCATTTCTCTTTTCACCCCTATTCCCACTATTAGTTTCCACCTTCACAGCTCCTACTGCCTTGCCTTTGTTCTTCTTCTCCTTGTTGTAGAGGCTCATGGCCTCACTCCCCTCCTCAGCTATGATAGCCTTTTCCATGAGTGCTGCAAAAGTATTGATCTGCAACACTGCCACCTTGTTGTAGAGCCAGGGTTTTAAGCCCAGCTTAAACCTCCTTAACATCCTAGCCTCTGTATTAACTTGATGCGGAGCGAATCTAGCCAACTCATTAAACTTTGTGGCATAATCTACAACAGTCATGTTCTCCTACTTTAATTCTAGAAATTTTCACCTCCATCCTAGCCTGCATACTCGACGAGAAATAATTCTCGAAAAACAAAGTTTTAAACCTAGCCCAAATAACTAATCCTTCTCCTGTCCTAGCTTGATTCGCCTCCTACCAAAAGTTAGCCTCCCCTTTCATCATGTAAATGGAAAAAGTTGTCTTTTGACCCTCAGCTACCCTAGCTATCTCAAACACTTTTTCAATTTCCTTAACCCAAGTTTGGGCTTCAACAGGGTCAGTTGTCCCTTTGAATTCTGGTGGTCCGACCGCTTTGAAGTCCTTGAAGTTTGCCAGGCGATTATCCTCTTCGGTTCCCTGGTGGCATTCCTATTGCATAGCTTTGAGCTCTGATGTTTGCAAAGTCTTTTGCGACGGATGCAGTTGTTGTCCCCCATCATTGTTGACAAATTCTTCTGCCCTTTGATTTTGAGTTCGACATCTTGGTGGCATTATCTGATTAAATAAAATCATAAATTTAACTTACATTCTAAACCTTATTATATAAGTTTAATATATCAAACTTATTTTATAAATCAAACATAGATTCATATTCATTCAGCCAATTCATAGTACTTTTATATAACACATACTGTTATCCTTTAGTGACAACAAAAGTCAGGATTTACTGATATAACTTATACAGAAGTGGAGAATATTACATTACATACGCACATTATCAAACATACATAATCATCTACTAATCCTAATTATTGCCTATAACTTTTTCCTGATTCAGGACAATCTTTCGCCCAATGACCTTCCAACCCACAAATAAAACATGCACCTTGCTTAAAGTCGGGACAATGAGGAGACGTATGTCCCTCATGGCTGCAAATATAACATATCTTTTTCCCCTGGTTCTTATTGGATTTTCCTAAGTCGTGGTCTTTCATCTTTTTTCCCCGTTTTGCTCGGAGCTGTGCACGATTTCTTGCTTCTGGCTCCCATTTGATCAATTTAGATTTTAAGTTTATCTTGTTCTTCCATAGTTTCCATTAACGCCTTTCGCAATTGGTTATTTAGTATCTTTTCTATTTCTCATAGCTTTTCTAGAGAAGAAACCTTGTTCTTTATATTTTGCACCTCCGTTGATGCTTGATCAGCTCCAACTTTAGTGTTTGAATCACTATCTGTCAGTTCTATTGTTTCTGGATCTGTACTATATTTTCTAATACCACCACCTCATCAAGGTTGCTTGCACTGTGAGCCTCTATTTCAGCTATTGGCTTTGATATTAGCTCCTTCTTTACGATCTGAGGGTATCCTAATTCTTTTTCACCTGACATCTACACATAAATTATTCTGCTTAGAATATAGTATATACACATAGCAAACAATAGTTTTATAAAAGTTATCTTTTATTTTGTTTAACGATGAATTTATTCAATTCATCTCCTTTTAAACTCTATATGAGTTATTTGTATTTTCAACGTTTTCTTCTGTTCTAAGGTCTATCCCACCTAAGGTTTCTAACCCTAAAGCTCTAATACCAACCTATGATGACCCCAAATTCAGGTACCTGAAACCCGAACTCGGTGCTTCATGATATCATTTCTTGAGCAGAATAATACTAATAATAATAACAATAATATAGATACCAAATTTAATTTACATAAATAAGAGTCTAAATCCCAGGTACGCGACCTTTAAACATTTATTACATCATAGATAAAAAATATCATTGTCTTAATAAACTTTAACTATTACACAGAATATTATAAAACTCATTCGAACAACTTTCCTTTCCCCTTATTCTTGCCTGATCCTTCGGGTTGATCATACTTAGCTGAAAACATTTAAATTTAAAACAAGAATGAGCATTTGATTGCCCAGCAAGTAATAACAACAATAGATATTAGCTGAAAGAATTAAATATTTTCTTTGAATGACACTTCTACAACGAATCAACAGTTGTGAATTAAGCTGAACCAATAATTACAACATATCAATTCTATATCAAATGTTTGAAACTACGTACTGACTATAACTGGAGATCAATCGACAGACTATGAACAATGTTTTTTATTTTCGAAAATGTTAAACAAAACTTCATCTATAAACCGTCATAACTTACCGGCATGGGGGTTATCAGCCCGTTATGTCCTGTATTGATCAATACTACATGAAAGAACGATATTATAGTTCATCTTATCCACCTTAGGTGCATAAAAGTTTTCCCATGTTTGGGATGTTCATATTTTGTCGGGAATCCGAACCAAAACAATCTGGTTGGATACAATAAAGTTCTATCTTATTTAACAATATTTTTAAGTTTATGTCTAGTTGAATAAAATAGCTTAGACAAATTTTAAGTCATCATATACATACTGGAAATAAATAAATCTGTATCAACATGTGATTAAATACAATGATTATCCAAGTGGGGACACTTGTATAACCATATTTAGAAATTAACGAACAAAATAAATATCTGGCACAATAATAATAAAATTCTGAAATATTCTTACTCATGTCTATTGCATAAAGTAAATACAAAGGTAGGATACTTTTTGAGATGTTTAACTTCTAATAACGTGACTTAGTTTTATCTTTTATCTGAAAACCTATCATTAATAAGATCATTAGTTCGATTAGAATAATATATTATATCACATAATCTTTGCTATTTGCGATCGACACATAACCTAATCACATTGTCACATAAGTTTAAAAGTCATTGGATTACAAACAGATACGTATCTAGTCAAATTAGTTAAGTCTAGATCAATTTCTAAAACATTTCGGTGTATCGACGGCTTTATCGGGTAATTATCGAGTTTAAAACCATGTTCCATAGTTTAATAAATGTAAACATCAGTCATTTTATTTTTAAATGACTTATAATAATTTTTAATTAATTATTATAATTAATCATGATTTTTCAAACACTGAAATCATTATAAAATGATTTAAATATTAAATAATTCTATTATCATTAATATTTAATTAATATCAAACTATTAATGAAACCATTGACAAAATATTAAAGTTATTTATAATAACTCAAAATATTTTAAAACATTAATATTACCCTTAAATAATTTTTAAAACATTTAAAATCATTTTTAAATAATTATCATCAATATTAAAATATTAATGTATTATTCACCAAAATATTAAAAGTCATTTATTATTACTTAAAATATTTTTAAATCATTTATATCCTTTTAAATGATTTTTAATTCAATAAAACCATTTTTAAACTATTTATTTAATATAATTATTAAATAACTCTAATATTATTTAACATTAAATTATTAATGAAATTTACCTTTAAATATTAAAAGTTATATTTTATAACTTTTAATATTTTAAACTATTATTTTTATTTAAAATGATTTTTATAATATTAAAATCATTTTTAATTAATTTATTTAGTATAATTATTAAATAAATCTAATATCATTAATATTAAATAATTAATGAAATTTGTCTTATAATATTAAAATATATATTTTATAACTTAAAATATTATTAAATACCTTTTTATCATTTAAAATGATTTTTAATATAATAAAAATCATTTTAATTAATTTATTTAATGCATTTATTAAATAAATAAAATATCAATAATATCCAATTAAATATTAATATTTATAAAAAAAATGTCAAATTATTAAAAGTTAATTTTTATAACTTATAATAATTTTTTAAAATTGTTTTTGTAATTTTTAGAAATTAATTTCTAGTTTTAAATGATTTTTGGAAAAGAAATTAAATAAAATTACAAATTCTGTCGCTATAGCCTTTAGCGATAGAAAGTGTAGTCTAATGTGTTCTTGAGCCTTCATAGATAGTTTCTAGGTACTAACTTTGACCATGATTAATTCATTGTGTAATGTGTTTCTAGGCTAGATATAACTTTGATCTTGTAGTATTGATGTAATACTACAAGTGTAAAGCAATATCTGGGTCAAATCATAACACATGAGCAAGATATAAAGCTTTGAAATCACTGTCAGACGTGTTCATCATATTTCTGGGTTGCCCAGAAAATCTAGTCATGGCCGGCCAACTCTTTTCATGGCCTTAAATTATGAAATCCGTTCATGTTAAATTAATATTACCCTTAAATTATTTTTAAAACATTTAAAATCATTAACTCACACACACACACACACACACACACATATATATATATATATATATATATATATATATATATATATATATTCAAATTTCGTGCTCGGTTAACAAACTTTGACCAATCATATATTGCAATCTAAATATGATCTGAGCTTGATTCAAGTCTCAGATCAAAGCCCTAACATCAAGGAACAGATCTATAACATAACATACACCAAAACTCAAACACACACAGATCTAAGGCCTCTGACATATGGCTGTCAGGCCATTTTTCTAACTTTTTCCAGATTTAAGAAATCTTCCATTTTGAGCCATTTGATGTTATGGATCTGGGATTTGACAACCTAGATCACTAAATGACATCTTATTACACCACTTTAAACAATAAACCATAACATCTAACATCAAATGCGATGCCCCCAAAACAGGTGTACATCATCCATCTCGGGTCGCCAAATACATGGTACAAAATTCAAATACAACTTAATTATATAATAGTCGTGTAAGATACGACAAAACATAATCTAAGAGTTTCAATAAGAATATTGTTATCTAGACAATATCAACACTCAATGGAGTCCTCATTACATTTATTGTCACACTATTTTATAGAATAGTGAGGACTACTAAAACAACCATTTTGACCGTTAATCCGGTTCCCAGGCTAAATCCCATTATATTCTCATTTCACAGAAGAACAAAGATGAAAGAAAGGGTGAGCTCAACTAGCCCGAAGAAAAATATTATGACTAAGATAATGCGTAATAAATTATCCTTAGCCTTTAATAGTATAATAACGATAGAATACAATAGACAACAAGTTTTAGATCAACAACTGCGTGGAATAAGCAATCCATTAGAAGAGTCAAGTAGAGCATAAAATCTACTATCTTCTATGATTTAAAAATTTTTTCATCAACTTTATCATTTGAGACTCGACAATAAATAAAATTGAATCATCCTCGCACCTTACGGCCAGGATATTCATGTAATCATCAATGGTCATGATTATCTTAGAATAATCCACGGTCATAATCATACCAACAACTGTCCATCAATGAACTATAGGCCAATGAGGACTTTTACCACATCATTCGTTACATTACAGTCATGATTATACCGAATAATCCATGGTCATAATCATACCAAGTCCATCTATGCACGTAAGCCAAAGATGACTTTCATCACAATATAAGCATGAGAATGATGACAATGACATAATAATTCAATAAAACAAGTTCAAGGATAAATTTTAAAGATTTATAATCTAAATACTTAATTACCCTTATAATCTAAGCTGAGATGAACAACCCTATATTAGGGGATTATTTTAGAGCTACGCAATAGCGTTGAAATGTTTGTGCAATACATAATACAAAGGACAGGTCACCTGGAGTACGGGATGATGGTCCATATAGTCGTATAGACTGTTAAAGGTTACAGTAGAAACACCTGTTAACCTAGGACATAGATGATGATTATAGTCATTTAGACTATTAAAGGTTAAAGTAGAAATACTTGAAAACCTAGAGTATAGTTCGTGGTCTTGTGACCCTCAGTGTATTCTTTGATGTTGATATCTATTGTTAACTTAACGTTCATTATTCTTTTGAACTCATAGTTGTTGAATTAAAGTTTATTGTTCCGGTAAGAATACTTTACCATTGAAAGCTCAGTGAATTGTTATTCATAAAATGTTATTGTATATTCTTCTTGTGAGCAATTGTTTGCTCACTCTTGCACAAAACCATGCAGATGAAGTTAAGAAGTTTGAAGAGCTTTCTACAAGCAAGGGCAATGACAAAGTGCTTGATTAGACGACGACATTTAATTTACCTTTTGTTTATGAAGCTTATGTAATAGATTTAGTTATGTTAATGTTTTAATTTTCCGCTGATGATTGTAATAAAGGTTAGATGACCTGGGATTTATTTTAGATTATGTAACCCTTTAATGGGAGATTGATTGTTTAAACTTTTGAGTTTAATTATATCCTTTGTTTATGGGTAGGTAGTTATGATTTAATTGGACAGTGAACACTAAATCTTGCCAAATCTTGACAAGTCACCACCCTAGTCTAGCTATGAGCTATAACACTCCAGCTATCAGCCATTTAACCAGCCAAGATTATTGCATACAAGTTATACATATAGATTAAGAGAGAAAAAGTTACTAAATTTGCTCATTTGGCTATCTAACTCTCAAACAAATTTTCTCTCTCCCAAACCTCTGAAAATATAAGGCATTTCAGTCTCAGAAACAAGCCCCTCTATCTCCTCTAACAGATCATAAGCATAGAATCAAGAACTTGTTCATAGAAAGGTAAAAACCTAATTTGAAATCTGATCTTGAAGGCCATCCTAGATGTTAGATCCATAACATCTAGAGGCTCAGATTTGATGTTTTAAAAAATTTGGAACTTTTTGTTTTTGATGTCTGACAACGAATGTCAGACAATCTAGATCTCATCCTGTTTATGTTTTTAGCTGTTTAAATGTTTAAACTTGTAGTATATTTTGATATCTGTAGTAGTCCCAAATCTGGGTCCCAAATCACCATGGATCTGGTATACTAATTCTATTACTATTGCGGAAGATATAAACATAAATTGTTTATACAATACACTTTTCACATTACCCCAAGGTCGAAAACCTTCACTTAATACACAATTCATTAACTATCTAACATATAAAATTATTATCATATATAACTGTTACAAATAAGCTGCACATTTTATCCCAAGCTGAACTTGGCTTTATCCTTTCCTGTATTCGAACGTATTCGCCTTATCTGCAATGTTTATCATGATATAGCAAGGGTGAGCATGAAGGTTGCCCAACAAGTTTAAATTTTATTTAAGGATATATCATGATTGAAAGAGCCTCTCATACCTGACTTATACATGCAATATGTACAGAGTACAATTCTACATGGCAATCAGCAATGATTAACCATAAGCATATCTGAATGAAACAACTCAAAGTAGAGTTAAGAAAAACTTGCCTGTTTTGTTGATTATCGTTACACATTTTAATAAGCTTTGACTGAAGACCTAATATATAAATAATATCGATATACAAATTAAAATAATATCATCACAATATAATACTATCATATATATATATATATATATATATATATATATACATAGAATAACCTAAACACATAACCCAATTAGTTTACAACACACACATAAGACTAAATTGTCAAGTCAAACTATTTCAATTCGACTTGAGCCAAATAAAATCTAACATCCTAACTGATTACAGTTGAACAAATCTCGAGTTTAAGTTCAATTAAACTATGCCTTAACCTTAACAATTATCTTAGATAATCATATTATCAGTCAAACCAATTTTCATAAGCTTGTAATAATTTTCAAGTAATTATTACCATTTAAAATAATTTTCCAATCATTAATATCGTATTTATCTAATTTAAATACCACAATATTCTAATATCATTAATATTTATTTAATATTAAATATTAATAAAAATTATAACATAATATTATAATATATCAAAGTATTTTAATACTTTAAAATCATATTTATATGATTTTTAAACGATTAAATCCATTATCCGATAATTGATATTAATATTAAAATATTAATATTTTTATGACAAAATATCAAAAGTTATATTTTATAACTTAAAATATTTTCCTAACCCTTAAATCATATTTATATGATTTTTAAAAGCATTATTTCTATTTTTCCATAATTTATTTAATATATTTATTAAATAAATTAATTATCATTAATATAAATTTATTAATGAATTTCATCGAAAAATATCAAAAGTTATTAAAAATAACTTAAAATATTTTCTAACACCATAATATAATTTTTATGATTTTTAAAGTATTAAAATCATTTTTAGATAATTTATTTAATATTATAATTAAATAAATTAAATACCCTTTATATTCTAAAGATATTAAATATTTATGAAATGCACTCTAAATAATTAAAAACTAATTTTCTGGCTTTAAAATATTTTTTAGGAATTTATTATTAATTTTTAATAATTAAAAACCATTTTTTTTCTAATTATTTAATAAAAATAATTAATTTTCATAATTAACTGTCGCTAAAGCTATTTTAGGCGACACAACCGTGACTAAAGGTGTTCTTGCTCAAACCCAGAAAACCCATGTCAGTCTCAAGGGTGCTACGTTTGACTAAGTCTATATCAGTGATTATACGGTTTCTGGGCAACTAAATATGTTAATGATATAGTATACATGCAATACTACGACTACAAATCAATTTCATGCCTAAACTACATCATCACAGCAAGATCTATGCTCTAGAAATACCTGTCAGACGTGTTCTTGTGTTTCTGGGTTTTCCAGAAACTCAAGCAGTGCGAAGGTCCCTACTTGGTATCCTTATATCTTTGATTCTAGGAATGTTTTATGTGATCTATGAATTCAAACGTGAAGTAGAGGTGTCAGGGTATAATAACATAGCATTAGATCCATCTTACAACATCACATATGAAAGATTAAAGTTAGTCAAAGTCTGACAGAAAAATCGTACATGAAGGTTTCTGGGTTTTCCAGAAATCTTCAAGAACAGCCGATCAACCCTACTTTGACCCTTCATATCTTTGATTCTATACATGATCTGTGAGTTCTATAAGCATGAGCATGAAGCCCAAATGTCAGTCTACAATTATAATACACAAACATGGCCATATCGCTTAACAGAAAGAAGATCAGAGGCCATCAAAAGGTTGTCAGACGCTTATTGGGAAATCTGGGTTACCCAGATTCAAATTTTGTGCTCGGTCAATGGACTTTGACCGATCATATCTTGCAATCTAAATATGATCTGAGCTTGATTCAAGTCTCAGATCAAAGCCCTAATATCAAGGAACAAATCTATAACATAACATACACCAAAACTCTAACACACACAGATCTAAGGCCTCTGACATATGGCTGTCAGGCCATTTTTCTAACTTTTTCCAGATTTAAGAAATCTTCCATTTTGAGCCCTTTGATGTTATGGATCTGGGATTTGACAACCCAGATCACTAAATGACATCTTATTACACCACTTTAAACAATAAACCATAAATCTAACATCAAATCATAGGATTTCAAAGTTTAGGGTTTATACTATTTTACACTTGGATTCTTGATTCTGACCTTTGATCCTGATCTTGGAAAGCTAATAGGCTATCTTAGCTTTGATTCTCACTCTCCCTCACTCTAAGTCATGAAATTGAAGAGAGAGAATGGGCTTGGAGAAAATGAAAATGAAAGTATGCATTTTCTCTCTCTTAATCTATATAAATGGCATGATTCAATGTATTTGCTAACACTTGATGGTTGATAATTGACACATAGCTAAGTCTAGGGCTAGGGTTAGTCACCAACCCAAGATCATGGCATGATTTACAATCCACCTATTAAAGAATGTGACATAAGGGCATTCTAGTCATTTCCATGCAATTTTAATTCTAGAATGGTCATTTGATGCAAACCCTTGAGGTTTAACCCTTAGAGTTTTACCCTTAGGTTTTAACCCTTAGGGTTAAAACCTAAGGTTTCCATAAATCAATTTTCTAGGATTTCCAGATTAGGCTTTTCGAAATATAAAATTAATATTTCAAAATTATCGTTAGGATTCTATATTTATCTTTTGATTTCCTAATCATAAGCTCAATCTTGCTAATTAGGATTATTATTTCCTAATTAAAATGGCTAATTTAGCAATTAGGGTCAAAATTGTATATTAGGGTTTCTGATAGAACAATTAGGGTTTAAAAATTTAAAATTAGAGTTTGGTAATTAATTAAGCTTTACCCTAATTAATATTATAATTAATAGCACTTGAGCATTATAATTATCCTTTAAGTTCCCTGATTAGGGTTTTAAATTCCCGAATTAGGGTTTTGAATTCCCGAAACCAAAATTAGGGTTTTAGAACCGGTTCCTAGGGTTTCTTATCCATGGCTAGGGTTTTCTAACTGAACGTCGATATTCGACAATAATATTAGGGTTTGATACTGATAAAATTTATCTGGTCAACCCTTGACCCTTAACCACAAACTGAACACATATAATACCATATACACAGAACATATTTATATATAACCTTAATCCTGAATAATTCACCAAAATCCTTCACAGAATTTTGAAATCCTCAAAATTCCTTCCTAAAAATATCAAAAACATACACTTATTTTCTGTCTAGGTCTATTATTTGACCTTAAATCCATCATTTAAGATTTTTAAAAATTTTCTAAATTCTCGGGTTGTCACAATATCTTTAATTTAGAACTTGCATCAGGGTCAGATCTATCATATATTGTAAGATATTTGTGGTCAAACCACGTTGACCGGCCATGACTGGGCATTTCTAGGTAACCCAGAAACTGCCTAGAAAGGGCCTGACAAGATATTCGTGAGCCTTGATCTTGCTTCTGTTTAATGATCTGTTATTTTTGTTGCATCTAAGTTATAGTATGTTGTATAGACTTCATATTTATGAATGGGTTGAAGTCAGTGGCTGGTCAAAGCAGGCTAGATGATCACGGACTGAGTTTCTGGGTAACCCAGAAAACTTAAGAACGTGATCTCTGACAGGGTTTGACCAACATAGATCTTATGATTCTATTGTTGTTTTATTTATGTTTTGTAATAGATATGTTCACGTGTGTGTTGGCTACACACTGAAAGTATTAGATCATATAAAGCAAACCCAGAACTCAAGATATAAGGATCCAAAGTAGCACACTCGATCTGTTCTTCATTTCTGGAAAACCCAGAAATGAAGAACAGCCTCTGACACGATTTTCTGAGGCTTAGATCTGTCTGATTAAGGATTTTTAGACTTTCTTATTGTTCAACATATGTTCTATGTTAGTTTCTCTTCATAGCCCGACGTCTATACTACCCATAACATGAACGGATTTCATAATTTAAGGCCATGAAAAACGTTGATAGGCCATGTCCAGATTTTCTGGGCAGCCTAGAAATATGATGAACACGTCTGACAGTGATTTCAAAGCTTTATATCTTGCTCATGTGTTATGATTTGACCCAGATATTGCTTTACACTTATAGTATTACATCAATATTACAAGATCAAAGTTATATCTAGCCCAGAAACACATTACACAATGAATTAATCATGGTCAAAGTTGGTACCTAGAAACTGTCTATGAAGGCTCAAGAACACATTAGACTACACTTTATGTCGCTAAAGGCTATAGCGACAAACTTTGTAATTTTATTTAATTTATTTTCCAAAAATCATTTAAAACTAGAAATTAATTTCTGAAAATTACAAAAATAATTTTTTAAAAATTATTTTAAGTTATAAAAATTAACTTTTAATAATTTGATATATTTTTCATAAATATTGATATTTAATTGGATATTATTGATATTTTATTTATTTAATAAATGCATTAAATAAATAAATTAAAAATGATTTTTAGTATATTAAAAATCATTTTAAATGATAAAAAGGTACTTAATAATATTTTAAGTTATAAAACGCATTCACACTAAGTATTCCTGTATTTATAACTCTATCAACTTTTTATCATCTCTGCACCAAGTTACATGGTACATGAGTGATAAATAAAAATATATTTTGATATTTCAAATCATCTCCGTCTAGCTGAAACAAGTAGCATAGACTATACTTTAAACCGTTCCAAAAATTGTTACGAGTCTACATTTTTTTTTTCAAAAGCACATAGTGCGTATTTAGCTTGACGTCAAAATTTCAAAGTCTAGCATAGCTAGGAGTTTTGGAAAACTTATGTCTCCACTAATAATCATTTGCTTAACAATCTATCTGTTCCTATAATCCTTAATTCTCCATTCACACACAACTATACCTAGTTCGTCAAACCACACTTATGAGTTCATAAACTTGCCACAATCATATAAGTTTAAGAACTTACCCTAGTCAGACCTTTGGCGTCCATTCGCTGAGGGGTTCATAAACATTTCATATAACTATGAGTCAAGAATGTCACATAAGTATAAGTTTTCAGAACTTGTACTTAACCTTATATGCTCTACCTATAACCTATCTATTTGTTATACACACGAGAAAGGAATCACCCTCTTAACATGCATATAGCAAATAGCGCGACACAAACATTCCCACTTAATCCTAACCCCCTTCTCAATACGAAATTCATTCAACTCGTATTCATAATCCTTTCCTGAATCTGTACCAATTCATAGTACAACTTTCATACAACATTCTTACCGTAAGCTTTTCAATCATTAGATTGATTCTTCTCCCTGCTATCACCTTATCAGATCACGGGGTGATCTCATCATATATATTATGATTCATTTCTATATCTTGATCATTTTGTTTTACGATCTCCTATCACTGTACCTTTAGTCTTTTAGACTCGATCTATTCACCACTACTGCTCAACTTTATTATCAGAGTTAGGGAACTCTGTATCTTTACAACTCGTTGAGATTCGTCTTTGAATCTTACCGACCAACTAACTCTATGTGAGTTAGATCTTATCCTAATCACTGCAGTTATTGGTCTCAGGTATTCCTACCTAAGCTTCAATGGTAAAGTATTCTTACCGGAACAATAAACTTTAATTCAACAGCTATGAGTTCAAAAGAATAATGAACGTTAAGTTAACAATAGATATCAACATCAAAGAATACACTGAGGGTCACAAGACCACGAACTATACTCTAGGTTTTCAAGTATTTCTACTTTAACCTTTAATAGTCTAAACGACTATAATCATCATCTATGTCCTAGGTTAACAAGTGTTTCTACTGTAACCTTTAATAGTCTAAACGACTATATGAACCATCATCCCGTACTCCAGGTGCCCTGCCCTTTGTACTATGTATTGCATAAACATTTTAACGTTATTGCGTAGCTCTAAAATAATCTCCTAATATAGGGTTATTTTTCTCAGCTTAGATTATCAGGTTCCGAACCAAAGGAAGTTTGGTTGGGAATTAGCTTCAAAGGAATTCTAGATTTTTAGAATGCTCATCAACCAAGTAATGGTTGAATTCTAGATTCAAGAGTTTGATTATAAAATTTTCATGAACAAGGTATATCGATGAATTAATAAGAGCTACAGTATTAACAATTTCTAAATTGAACAAATGTTATCATCGACAACATGCTTTCAAAATTATGTGAGTACATAAGCAAACCAAAAAGAGTTTGGTTTGGGTTGACTTCAAGGGTAATTTATAGTTTAGAACATTCATCAACTAAGGATTAGTTGAGTTGGTAAAGAATCGCTAGGCAACTTAGAGTTCGGTACAATAATGTAAGATAGTACGATGACATTGGAGAACGAAGATCAAACAACAGTTATCAATAGCTGAATACACACATTTTTTACAATAAACTTACAGATTTTGAATAACCAAAGTAATCTCGTTTGGAATAAAGAAACAAGGATTAATTAACTTGCTCAACAATAAATGTGGGTTAAAGAACTTTCATAATGTGAGACCCCAAATTTTATGAATAAAGATTTAAATTTCTCGAAATATTTTTTTCAAAATTATGGTGTGGATTTGATATAATGTTATAGTTGTGGGTAATATTTATAAATTTTGCAAAGTATGCAAGTTGTTATATAATATTCGATTGGTCGGGGAATATTCGTTTTAACAGGGAATATTCGTATGATGACCAAGACAATCATTGGTGGACCCCACAACGGAATTATTGTCGGATTGAGAAAATGACAAAAATATTTTTTATGAAAATAACGGCGGAAGTTTTACCGTTAAAATTATTGAACTACTCGGTAGTAAAAGTACAGTAATACGCATTGTTGCATAGTAGCACATGGTATTGATTATTGATGCTTACGTGAGAAGTCACTCAGTTTTGTTCAATTATTGCTGAAAGAATTGTTTGCATAGTATCTCACGTTATTTGATTCAATTATTGTTGATATTTTATATATTATTAAATCAATAATTGAGATGACAGAGTTATTAATATTATTATTTGCAATATTAACGATGTCTAGAAGTTCTACCAAGGAGAGGTTTGGTCACCTAATTGCGCGCCAATAGGGAGAAATCCTTATTGGAAAGCCCCCTCTTTCTTGGGAACGACCTGGTCGATTAATATTGTGAATTATAATAATGATGATAAATGTTGTTAAATATATTGAGGTGTCTTTTTATGAAGCCACAAAAGTTTATATATATATATATTATATATACAAATTTTGTTTTATTAGTATTATTAATGTAACAAAACAAAAAAACTTTTTATATAAAACAGAATACTTTTATAAAGTTATTTGTTTTATTAGACTATAAATAGAATATATTATATTCTATTATGCATAGTGTTTTGCATAGTAAAATCTTTTATATAAAAAATGAATACTTTTATAAAGTTATTCGTTTTATTAGACTATAAATAGAATATATTATATTCTATTATGCATAGTGTTTTGCATAGTAAAATCTTTTTATATAAAACAAAATACTTTTATAAAGTTATTTGTTTTATTAGACAATAATTAGAATATATTATATTTTATTATGCATAGATTTTGCATAGTGCTGCATAGTATTTGCATAGTAAAATCTTTTATATAAAATAAAATACTTTTATAAAGTTATTTATTTTACTAAACTATAAATAGAATATATTATATTTTATTATGCATAGTTACTGCGTAGTGTTTTGCATAGTAAAATCTTTTTATATAAAACAAAATACTTTTATAAAGTTATTTATTTTATTAGACTATAAATAGAATATATTATATTTTATTTAAAAGATTTTGTTTTATTAGAATATTTTATTAATCTTTATAGTAAATCAATATGGATAGTCTCCAGTTTAAAAGTAAATCAATTTGGACCGTTCATGAATTAGTTACTATTCAGTCCATTCTCCTATAAATAGAAGCTCATTCCTTCATTATTTCTTACGAATTCAGTGAAACTCTAGAGAGAGAAACTATAGAGAGAAAGAAGAAAAGTATTCTGCTACTTCACTACTCCTATATCTAGTTTCTTCTAAGGTAAGTGGTATTATTTCTTTCGTATTCATGAAGAGAACTTCTGTTATTCCATTCTTTATTATTCTGTTGGAATAACGTATATACGCGGGCTACCCTATACTTGATGAAATTCTTCTGTTATTCCATTCTTTATTATTATGTTGGAATAACCTGTATATGCGAAATACCGCATACATGGTGAAATTCTTCTGTTATTCCATTCTTTATTATTATTATGTTGGAATATCTTGTTGGTGTGTATTACGCCTGACCTGGTTCCATTAATTAATATTCTGTTGGAATAACTTTTGTCTGTCAAGGCTCTATCGCATGCATGGTGATTTCTTTTGTTATTCCATTCTTTATTATTCATTAGAATATCCTCACATCGATGCAATTTACTTTGACTTGGTTCCGTTTCTTTATTATTACGCTTTAATATCCTCATGCAAGGCGTTTACGCACGCGACTGGTTCCATTCTTTATTATTCTGTTGGGAATAACCTGTCTGTACAATCTATCGCACGCATGGTGAATCTTTCTGTTATTCCATTCTTTATTATTTTGTTGGAATAACCTGTCTATGTGGAGTACCACATGCATGGTGAATAATCCTTTGTAATCATTCCTTATTAAATTGTGGAAATGATCTGTATACGTGGATTACCGCATGGCGGGCGAAAATCCATTTGCAGTTTCATATATTCTATTATACTCAGTTGGTTAAAGTTTTGACTTCTATACTCCATGAAATTGTGGAATATCCTTGATATTTGCGCTTCATCCAATATCTTATCATAGAAATATTCTTCTGAGTATTCTTGAATTTTACTCTACAAAGCAGTATCATGTTGACAATTTAGACGTTATTGAATTCTGGATAAATTAATTCTTGAACTTGTTTTATTGGATTCTTATATCATTTTCATCATCCTCATGCTTATATTATGTTGAAAGTCATCTGTGGCCTGTTGTGCATAGATGGACTTGGCATGATTATGACCAGGGATTATTCGGTATAATCATTACCGTAATGTTACAAATGATGTGGTAAAAGTCCTCATTGGCCCGTACTGCATTGATGGACAGTTGTTGGCATGATCATGACCATTGATGAATACACGAATATCCGTGGCTCGTAGTGCATGGATAATTTTTGGTTGTGATACTAATGAATATCCTTGACCGTAGTGCAGGGATGATGTGGATTATTTATTAAGCTGAGTCTCAGCGATAAAAGTGATGGAAAAACCTTTTTAAATCATAAAAGATAGTAGATTTTATTCTCTACTTGACTCTTTTAATGGATTACTTGTTCCACTGCAGTTAAACTTGATGTCTATTATATTTTATCAATTTAACATTGTTGAAGACTAATGATAATTTATTCTACATTATCTTAGTTATAATATTTCTTACTGGGCTAGTTGAGCTCACCCCTTTCTTTCACTGTTCTCTTCAGGAAATGAGAACGTAGCCGGGACTAGTCGGGGAACGAAGTGACGGTCCAGATGATAGTAGTAGTCATCACAATTCTATTAAATAGTGTGACAATAAATGTAATAGAGAACTTGAAAAAGTATATCATGATAGTGAAAAGTAACCTTGCTGAATAATAAAGTAGCAAAGGTTAGGGAACTTGCCTCTTGCGTAAGCTATACAATTACAACTCATGTACTCCAATATCCTACATATACCATTAGGATTATCACATCAATTAGCTACATACATTAACCTCATAGATTCAATTATCATCTTAGTTACGTCATAACCTTTAGTTTAAGGTCTAACCATATTAATAAACCACATAACACGAATTCGAAAACTCACTAACACATATGTGAGACCTTGAATTTTATGAAATGAAAGTATTCAATTTTCTTATAATTATTATGTTATTTAGTAAATGGTTAAATTGAGAATGGGTTAAAGTTAAGGGTGATATTTAAAAATTTTACAAAGTAAGCAAGTTGTTATTCGTTGTGTCGGGGAATATTTAATTGGTCAGGGAATATTCATTTTCACAGAGAATATTCGTTCGACGGTATAATCATTGGTGGACCCCCCAACGGAAGTATTGTCGTATTTAGAAAACGACAGATTTATCTTTTATTAAAAATAACGGTGAAAGTGTTACCGTTAAAACTGTTGAACTACCCGGTAGTAAAAGAACAGTAATACGCGTGGTTGCATAGTAGCACACGATATTGATTATTGATGCTTATGTGAGAAGTCACTTAGTTATACTCAATTATTGCTACAATAATTGCTGCATCATATCTCTCATATTATTGATTCAATTATTGTCACAGTATCATTTGCATAATATGTTATATTATTAAATCAATAATTGAGATGACAAAGTTATTCATATTATTATTTGCAATATTGACAATGTCTAGAAGTTCTGTCAAGGAGAGGTTTGGTCACCTAATTACGCGCCAATAAGGAGAAATCCTTATCGAAAAGCCCCCTCTTTCCTGGGAACGACCTGGTTGTTAAATATTGTGAATTATAATATTAAAGATGAATAAGTTCGTGTTGATTAAAGATGAAATGGATAGTTCCATTGTGTTGGAATTATTAGTGTTAGTGAAAATCGACATTTATTCGATAATAATTGATGTCTAGAGGTTATACTGACCAATCCGGTAATTAATCGGATAAATGAGCAATTAATTGCTATTAATTCATATGATTATAATTATTTGTTCACATGTGTGTACTATTGATTCACATTCATTTACTATTAGGGGAGTTGGTGCAAGATTGATAATACTTGCATGGCTAAGTTAAAAATGGAGGTATAGATGGAGGTACTATTCTGTAATTTATATTTTTACATGATTATAACTATTAAGTCACATGAATAAACTATTAATTCACATGATTTACTATTAGGGGAGGTGGTGCAAGTTTGATAATACTTGCAAGACTAAATTAAAAATGAAAGAAAAGTTAAAGGTATTGTACTGTAATATTTCGAGCCCCAAAACGTGCAATTATCGAAACTATATTTTCCTATAAATAGAAGCTCATTCTTCTTTCATTTCTCACCAATTCACTAAGCTATAGAACAATTATTATAGAGAGAAATTATGTAGAGAAAGAAGAAGAGAAGTCTGCTACCTCACTATTTCAGTATCCAGTCTTTTTTTGAGGTAAGGGATATTATTATTATAGTAAGGGGTATTATTTCTTTCTTATTCATGAAGAGAGCTATTGTTATTTCATTCCTTATTATTCCGTTGGAATAACCCGTATACGCGGACTACCGTATACATGGTGAAATTCTTCTGTTACTCCATTCTTTATTATTATGTTAGAATATCCTGTCTGTGCAGATTACGCATGACCTGGTTCCATTCTTTATTATTATGTTGGAATAACCTGTCTGTGCGGTCTATCGCATGCCTGGTAAATTCTGTTGTTATTCCGTTCTTTATTATTTTGTTGGAATATCACATGCATGCGGATTACGCATGACTCGGTTCCATTCTTTATTATTACATTGGAATATTCGCATTTTGTCTGCGATTACGCATGACACGTTTCCATTCTCTTTATTATTCATTGGAATATCACATGCATGCGGATTACGCATGACACAAGTTACATTCTTTATTATTACATTGGGAATAACTTTTGTTTGTGCGGTCTATCGCATGCATGATGAATTCTTCTGTTATTCCATTCTTTATTATTCTGTTGGAATAACCTGTCTATGTGGATTACCGCATGCATGGTGAATGATCCTTTGTATTTATTCCTTATTAAATTGTGGAAATGATCTGTCTACGTGGATTACCGTTTGGCGAGTGAAAATCCATTTACAGTTTCGTAATTTTTCTGACCCTCAAAAATTCTGGAAAAATTTGAAATAATAATTTGATGAGTTTTCTAGATTGTGTCCAAAAATGACGATTTTTGGATGTATAGATTAGGAGTTATGAATTTTATGGAAAAAGACTATTTTAAAAGTAAACCCTTATAACTCCTTGTGGTTAACTCCAAAATTGGTGAAATATTTATTGGGAGTACATATATATATGTAAGTATACCACCAGAAATTTTGGAATTTTTAAACAAAAGTACAATTTATGATAAATGTCTAAATATTCGGCAGTTTTGGCCATATGAAAAATAGTAAATGAATTTTAAAAATTCCAAAAAAAATATATGTTCAATATGGGACTATATTCTGCTAAATCCCAGAAAATAAATATTTTTGGGACTGAGTTATTCATATGATTATGGACAGGAATTATTAATTGATGTTACAGGGATAAAAACATTATTGGTGGACTTTTAACATGGAGAAGATAATAGACCTAATGGTCTATTTGACTCTTTTAATGGATTCTTCGTTCCGCTGCAACTATGGTTGAAAAGTTTTATCATCTACCATTTGTTCTAAATCTCTGATTATTATTGATGAAGGCTATTGATGATGTAAATTATCTTTAGTCATGATATTCTTTACTGGGCTAGTTGTGCTCACCCGCTTTGCTTCACAATTCCTTTCAGGTAATAAGAGTGTTGCTGGGTCGAGCGGGGATAACAGGGGAACAGAACGGTGGTCTATAGTTGTTGAGGTTCTCCTTAAATAGTATGGAAATATGTTTATTGAGATCTTGGAGTTTGGTTGAAATATAATTTTCAGTTGTAGACAGTGGAGATAGTTATATATCAAAAAAAGACTCACCATTGGAAAGAACATGATAGTAATATTCTCCTTTATCTTTGGGGTCTATTGGGTCAACCAAGGATAATTTTGTGGACATATGATATCTATCATAACCTAGACGCATGGCCTCCCATGTACGAAAGTTTCCTTGAGCACTTCCCAAAGATTTTAATTTCTAAAACAGTTTTTAACTGTACTTTTATGTAAAGTACCATTGTAAGGTTGTGGTCGAGGCACCATGAGAGTTACATACATTTGTATTAAAACTCACAGCTTTAAGCGTGGTAAGTATTCTCGCATGACGAGTTCAACAGTTGTATAAATGAAGTTTGTAAATAATTTTTATAGTGTGATATCTGGCGACTCAGAATGGGTCGTGTGGACCTATTTTGGGGGCGTCACAACATACATATGACTTTTAGCATCCAAATCACATTTTCAACTCTTATTAATCAATACCACATTTCTCCTTAATCGAACTTAAAGTTCAATCAAGTGTTTAAGTCTTCCCAAGACTCATTGGTTTTATATTAATCACCTTCCATATCTTAGTGTTCATTTCCGAAATCACAAGTGTTAACATCACAAGACTTAGTTACCCTTCAATGTGTATTCATAACTTATAAAACCTTTTACAACTTTGAAATTATCATTGACATAACATGGTTCTGTTCTAGCGTCCTTATTACATGCTTGTTACATTAGTACATAATTAAACTAAGTTATAGCGACATCCCAAGTCTACAGCAGTAGTAGAAGCCACCATCCCAAATCGGTATAAGTATGGTGCATGCATGGCAACACACCAAGCATAGTCTGCGTCGTTTACGTCCTTTAGCATCATTGCAATTCTTGCGCACGGTGCCTGTGTAGAGTAGAAACAGATGAACAATTGTCGTTTTTATCCCAACTAACACGGATTTCACCCACAAGACAGTGAAATTAACATGTACAATTGATATAAAACTATCACAAACATGTTTCCTCACATATTCAACCACTTAGAATAATTTAACAATAATTTTAACTAATTTAATTCCTTAAATTTCATATTTTCATATAAAAACTCAAATTTTGACATCCTTTATAGAAATCATCACTTTGATCACTATTCTTGTCCAAATCACTTCATTCAAACTACGTTCTCTTCGTTTCTTAATGGACTAGCATAATCAAAACTCAATTAATAGATTAACATAAAAATTAACCACTAAAATTGGTACTTTTACAAGCCATATGAAAAATATAAACACTGTCATTATTTTTCCTACTTTTTGAACGAAATTAGCATACAATTCTGGTTTAAACACAAGCTCTAATCATCATAAACACATACAACTACAAGTACTTAGTTGTATAATCATCAACTTAAAATTTTGGATTTGTAGAACACATAAATTATGCCGTATTCATACATATACATATACACATATAATATCAAAGTTATAGAACATACCTTCAGTTTGCTTGATAATCCCTTGCTAAACACTGAAATTGCTTATGTTTTCTCTCAATCTCTCTCAATTCTCTCTCAAGTTCTCTGTAATTCTCTTCTCTTCTTTCTTCTTTCAGACTAGGCTACTAACAACAGTAAGCGTAAACAAAACTGATATGTAGTAATACGCCTACTAAATTACTATCAATTACAAAAATATAACGTATATGCTATAAATTTATTTTATATTTATTTTATTTTATTTTATTTATATTATTATAATTCAAAATTAAAAATTCAAAAGCCATAAGGCTTTGTTTGGAAAAAAGTCTTTAAAATAAAGAATTAATATTTTAAGTCTTGTTTGGCTAAATCAATTTAAAAATTACTTTAATTTATTTTAATAAACAATTTAGTTTATGATTTATAATCACACATTATTTATTTGGATTTCTATATCCCACATGAATCAAATAAATTAATTATATATACCATATTTTAAATAAATATTCCACTTAAATAATTATCACAAAAAATTATAATTTCATTATAATTTTATTTAATAATTTAACACACTAATTTAAATTATTAAATTAAAACAACAATATAACATCTCATGTTATATTACAACTTTCTGAATTATAAATTAATTTAATTTAGAATATTATCTAATAAATTTAATTCATAAAATTTACTAATAATAACCACATCAATAAAATATTTATTTCATTAATTTCAACAATAAACACATCAAATAAATATTTATATAATTCAATAAATATTTAATATTACAATTTGAAATTCTGGATTGTTACATCATTCTCTTCTTACAAGGATTCTGTCCCTAGAATCACAACTCAAACAATTAAATTATCACATTCTTCCCTCCTTACAAAGATTCTGTCCCCAGAATCGAAGACATAGACTAAATAAATTACTTAGGGTAATACTTCATCATTTCAGTTTCGAGTTCCCACGTAGCATCCTCGACATTGTGGTTCCTCCATATCACCTTCATAGAAGGTATCACTTTACATCTGAGCACTTGCTCTATTCTGTCGACTATCTGAATAGTAATTTCCTAATAGGACAACTATAACAGTTCGTACTTGATCACATGATTACAGTCGGGCTTGTTTGATTATATCACCGAAACATGAAAACATTACGAATGCGCTCTAACTGTAGAGGTAAGGATACCTCAGAACCATCTTTTCAACTTTATCAATGCTCTCTATACCATAACCGTTTTATACCCAATATAGTTCATCAAACTTACCACACTTTGGAAATTCAGGAACTTGCCATAATCATATGAGTTTAGGAACTTATCCTAGTCAGACCATAGGCGTCCATTCGCTGAGGGGTTCAAAACATACCATATGATTATGAGTCATGAACTTACCACATGCTTAAGTTTTAAGAACCAAACTTAATCTTAATATCATCTAACTTAATCTTAAAAACATCTAACTATCAAATATATACATGAGAAAAGAATCACCTTTCCACCACATAGACATTGATAGCGCGATACCAATATTCCAATGATTATCAATGTGATAAACCAAGTATATGCACAAAACCTCTGCCCATAGAAAGGTTTGTACAACTTTGTCACCACATGAGTCCTCAATTGAAATCCCACCTAACATTACCTTACTCTTAACTATTCTTAACTTGCCTATAACTTGCTCAATGCGGATTCCTTGTATGACATTATCGAAAACTTCTCGTGCGATTAGCATGCCTTCTGATGTTTGGATTTCCTTTTAGTTTGGCAATCGATTTGCAAATGATATGACATACTTATTTCTAATTATGTTCCACACGTTCTTGCAAACCTTTTTGAAAATTCGATGTAAATCGTGAATCTCGATTCGACACAATTGATACTGAAACACCGTGCCTTGAAACAATTTTGTTAATATACCATAGAATCTATCACCATATCTTGCCACCAATAGTATTATCGAAGGCAATATATATTTTCGTGCTCCCTAGTTGATTCAATATATAAATTTTATGTAAAACTTCATTTTCAATTCCTGATATTAGCGAAACCTAGTTTCTTCGTTATGCTTTAAACTATCCTTCAGTATCAATTATGAATTTGATACCTTCATAATGGAGCTACTCTTCCTTTACTCTATCCAACAAAGTTGTACGGTTTTCCACCTGAAAAGCTTCTCCTCTTTTTTTTTTTTAAAACGTCGGCAACCATAATCATTTAGAATTTTGCAATTATAATCCTTGAACAACTTCAACTATCACTTTAAACACATGCTTAAATACTCCTGTGCGAGAATATACTTTAGACACTTATGGTCTGTTTATATCTCACACTACTTTCCAAAATAACACCTCTAAACCCTTAGGGCAACCACTACTACCTCTAACTCTCGATCGTGAGTCAGATGCCCATTCACATAAAAATTTTAACTTACGCGATGCGTATAAGATGACCCTGTCGTTCCGCCTACCCACACAGCCTCACATATTGTATAATGCGTCGCTATACAACACAAAATTTCTTGTATTATCTGGTAGAGACATCACAGGTGCCATGCAAAATTCTTCTTCAATTCTTGAAAATTTACTTCATAATTTCTGGCCCATATAGATTCCACTGACTTCTTTGTCAATTTAATTAACGAAGTGGTTATCTTGAACTTCGCGTATCCCATACAATATTTTCTTAATAAATTCTGTAGCATCCCCAAATTCGGGTACCAAATCACCGCGGATCTGGTATGCTAAATCTATAACTATTGTGGAAGATATAAACATAAATTGTTTATACACTAAACATACACATTTTTCCCAAAGTTCGAGTAACCTTAACTTATTACACAATTCATAACCTGTCTAACATCTAATGTTACTATCACACTATACTACTACAATTAAGCTGCACATTTTATCCCAAGCTGAACTTAGCATTATCCTTTTCCTGTATCCGAGCGCATTCGCCTTATCTGCAATATTTATCATGATATAGGAAGGGTGAGCATGAAAGTTACCTAGCAAGTTTAAATTTATTAAGATATATCATGATTGAAAGAGTCTGAATAATAAGCTGGCTATAATTCATTAATATAGTTGTGAATTAGCACGAATAAAATTTTAACTGAACAAGTATTGAACATGAACAAATATATCTGTACCAACTGGTAATGAAGGTGATCAGCCTTTCATACCTGACTTATACATGCAATATGTACCGAGTACAATTCTACAGTGCAATCAACAATGATTAACCATAAGCATATTTGAATGAAACAACTCTTAGTAGAGTTAAGTAAAAACTTGCCTGAACCGTTGATACCGCTAAGCAATTTAATAAGCTTCGTCTGAAGACCTAATATTAATAATATAGCTATACAAATTAGAATAATATCATCACAATATAATACTATTATATATATATATATATATATATATTTATATAGAATAACTTAAACACATAACACATAACCCTATCAGTCTATACATCACATAACACTTAGCATCAAGTCAGACTATTTAAGTCCGAGCTGAATCCGACAAAATTCTAACATCCCAACGGTCTAGTCAGATAATACTCGAGTTTAAGTTTAATTAAACTCTGCCTAAACACTTAACAATTATCTTAGATAATCATATTATCAGTCAAAAATTATTTTCAAAGTCTTGAAATAATTTTCAGATAATTAATATCATTTATCATCATTTTTCAATCATTAATATCATAATTAATTAATATAAATACCACATAATTCCTTAATCATTAATATTTATTTAATATTAAATATTAATGAAAATTATAACATAATATTATAATATATTTATAATATCACAAAGTATTTTAATACCTTAAAATTATATTTATATGATTTTTAAACACTTAAATCCATTATTCGATAATTGATATTAATATAAAAATATTAATATTTTCATGACAAAATATCAAAAGTTATATTTTATAACTTAAAATATTTTTTAACACTTAAATCATTTTATACGATTTTTAAATCATTAATTTTATTTTTCCATAATTTATTTAATATATTTATTAAATAAACTAATTACCATTAATATTAATTTATTAATGAATTTCATCACAAAATATCGAAAGTTATTAAAATAACTTAAAATATTTTCTTATACCATAATATAATTTTTCATGATTTTTAAAGTATTAAAATCATTTTTAAATAATTTATTTAATATTGTAATTAAATAAATTAAATACCATTTATATTCCAAAAATATTAAATATTTATGAAATATACTCAAAATAATAAAAAACTAATTTTTGGACTTTAAAATAATTTTTTATAATTTATTTTGTATTTTTAATAATTAAAAACCATTTTTATAATTTTATTAATTAAAATAATTAATTTCTTAAATAAACTGTCGCTAAAAGGGCCCTATAGTGACAAACCCGTCGCTATAGGTGTTCTTGGTGTTCATCAGCCCAAACCCAGATCTTCATGTCAAACTTCGAGGTTACCACTTTGACTAGAAATAAATTCATGTTTCGGTTATAATCTGGGTAGCTAATAGTACCTAAAATGTAGTATAAATGTAATACTATGATTATCAATCGATAACATGGCCGTCCAACAACAAAACAGCAAGATCTGGGTAATTAAAAAATTGTCGGGGCGTTACCGGTTCTTCAGAACTCAGCAATCCGAGTAGCCATCTTGTCACTCGATTAATTTAATGTTCCGGTCATGTTTCATGTAATGTTAATGTTCCAATATGTAGAGGATATGTCAGACTACAATTCTATACCATCAGAGCATCACCACAACATCACAAATAACAAATAATGGTTGGTCAAACCTTGTCAGAATTATTACTCAACCATTTTCCGGTTTTCCGAAACAGTAAACATGATCAATCACTTTAGTTTGACCAACTACCACGCATCGATCTGTTGATTACTTGTGGGATCTAAAGCCATAACTTTAAAGTACATATACCAGGCTAAAAGTTGGTTATACCAAAAATATTAAAACACCTTAAATCTGTCAGATATGGGCCGTTCAAAAGGCTGTCAGACGATGTTCATGCTGTTCTTGGTTGCCAAGATTTTCATAAGGCCAGTTGGTCAATGGAGGTTTGACCACAATTATCTACGATCCTATTGTTAATCAAGGTGATCTGATGGCATGTATTAGTAGTTCATGTACCAGTGTACAACATCCGACCAACAACGCGACCAAAATCATAAAACACTAGCAAGAACAGAAGCCATGAAAACCTTGTCAGAGAGAAACTGGAAATCTAGGAATTTTCTGGGTTTTCCAGAAACAGTCTTACATGGTCGGTCAACCATGTTTGACTGATCATAACTTCAAATCTAGACACGATCCAAACCTAATTCAAGTTTCAGATGAAAGCCTACATGGCATAGAACATATCCATAACATAAAACACAATAAACAAACAACAGTGAAGGATCTAAGGCCTCTGACATATGGCTGTCAGGCCATATTTTTCAAGTTTTCTAGATTTTTAAAATCTTCAAAATTGTGCGCATCTAGATGTTATATATCTATGATCTATCAACCCAGATCACTCAAAGTCACTCTAAAACACATATCTAACCAAAGATTTGCAACATATAACATAGAATCATAGGATTTCTAAGATTTAGGGTTTTTATACCTTTAAGTGAGCAAATCTTTGATTCCTTGACTGCTGATTTGTTATGTGAGTTGGTGGGGCTAATTTTAGTGACTGAAATACTATAAGAATTCGTGGGTTTGAGCTTAGAGAGAGTATGGGTAAGTGTGGGTTGCACAAATGAAGTAATAATACACTTTCTCTCTCTTAATCTTTGCAATTAATTGATGCAATGAACTTGTATGCTAATAGCTGATGTGCTGGTGTTGTAGTCCATATCTAGGTTAGGGAAATGATGACTTGCAAGATATGGTAGGATTTTCTAGCAATAATTCACCAAATGGGACAAAAAGGGTAAATTAGACTTTTAGCTTCCTAAATTTAAGGGCATATTAGACATTGGCTACAACCCTTAGGGTTAAAACCTAGGGTTCCCAAAGATCAATTTTCTAATATTTTTAATTTAGGTTTTCTAAATAGAAAATTAATATCTCTAAATTATAATTAGGATTTCTAATTATATTCTAATTTATAAATCAATCTTGACAATTAGGATTAAAAATTTCTAATTAAAATTGCTAATTTAGCAATTTAGTCCATTAGGGTTTCAAACAGAACAATTAGGGTTTTAAACTTTAAAATTAGGGTTTTCCAAATAGTCAATTAGGGTTATCCCTAATTATATTTATAATCGAAAATACTAATACCATTACATTTAGCCTTTAAATTCTCAAATTAGGGTTTCATATTTTGAATTAGGGTTTTAGATTTCCGGAACTGAATTTAGGGTTTCCAGAACTGATTTCTAGGATTTTCTTATAAATTGTAAGAATTTTCTAACTGAACGTGGACGTTCTAAATATATACACAGGGTTTGGACACTGATAAAATTTATTGATCAATCCTTGACCCTTAACCACATTCTGTACACATATAATACCATATTCACAGAACATATACACATATACCCTCAATCCTGAATAATTTACCACAAAAATTTTAAATTCACAAAATTCCTTACCAGAAAACTCAAATCCATTCACTTATTTTCTGTCTAAGTTTATTATTTAACTTAAATTTAAGATTTAATAATTTTCTAAATTCTCGGGTCGTCACATTGACCCCTTCTTCTAAGAATTTCGTCCCCGAAATTCAACTTACACCGTATACCATACTGCTTACACCATTCATACACATCATCACATGCTATCCAATACACCACTCACAAGAGTAATATTTTAAAATTATGCTGAGGAGTTACATAGACTATTTGTCTGTCATTTTCGCAAAGGTTTTATGGAAATTCATCCGAAAACCGTCATAACTTACGGACATAGAGGGTAATTAGCCTGGTATTCCCTGTACTGGCCAAGTACTACTGGTCTGATCCGTTTCTCATCATTGCCATAGGCACAAAATTTTACCTCAGTCTTATTATAGGATTTCGTACTAAGACAATTTGGTTCGAGAAATTTTTCTCAATGAACACTTAGAGTTTTCATAACATTAGTCTAGCTGAATCGAATAGCGTAGACTCATATCAATAATTCAATTCAATCGAATTATTTAAGTGTAGCCAAACCCCGTTAGCAAATTAAAATTTTGAAAACATTTTCGAGAATGACGTCATGATGTCGTACTATATTAACAGTCCGTTTGAGGATGCCGTCATTGTATGACTTTGTCATAACACATCATACAATAGTGAAATAATGATTTTAGATCAAATTCACACTATGTATTCATGTATTTATAACTCCATCACCTTTTTATCATCTCTGCACCAGGTTAGATGGTACATAAGTAATAAATAAAAATATATTTTGATATTTCAAATTATTTGTGTCTAGCTAAAATAAGTAGCATAGATTATACTTTAAACCGTTTCAAAAATGATTATGAGTCTACATTTTTTTTAAAAAGCACATAGTGCGTATTTAGCTTGATGTCAAAATTTCGAAATCTAGCATAGCTAGGAGTTTTGGAAAACTTATGTCTCCACTAATAATCATTTGCTTAGTAATCTATATATTCCTATTATCCTCAATACTCCATTCACACAAAACTATACCCAGTTCGTCAAACTTACCACACTTATGAGTTCAGGAACTTGCCATAATCATATGAGTTTAAGAACTTGTCCTAGTCAAACCTTTCGCGTCCATTCGTTGAGGGGTTCATAAACATTTCATATAATCATGAGTCACGAACGTACCATAAGTATGAGTTTTAAGAACTCGTACTTAACCTAATATTCTCTACTTAGAACCTATCTATCTGTTATACACCTGAGAAAGGAATCACCCTCTCAACATTCATATAGCAAATAGCGTTATACAAACATTTCAATGAATATCAGTGCCAAAAACTAAGTGGTTGTTACACCAAGTACAATTCAACTCCCATACGAAGAATCATACAACTTAGCTGTTAACATGAGTCCTCAATTGAAATCCCCACCTAATACTAACTCTCTTCTCAATACGAGTTTCATTCAACTCATATTCATAAACCTTTCCTGAATCTGTACCAATTCATAGTACCACTGTCACACAGAAATCTTGCTGTAAACTTTTCAATCATTCGATTGATCCATATCAGATCACGGGGTGATCTCATCGTATATATTACGATTCATTTATATATTATGATCGTTTTATTTTAGGATCTCCTATCCCTGTACCTTTAGTCTTTTAGACTCTATCTATTCATCAATACTGTTCAATTTTATTATCAGAGTTAGGAAACTCTGTATCTTATAACTCGCCGCGATTCGTCTTTGAATCTTATTGACACACTAACTCTATTTGAGTTAGTACTTATCTTAATCACTGCAGTTATTAGACTAAGGTATCACTACCCTAGGTTTATAACCAACAACTTTGATCCCAACTGTAGCATCCCCAAATCCGGGTCACAAATCACCATGGATCTGGTATGCTAAATCTATAACTATTGCGGAAGATATAAACATAAATTGTTTATACACTAAACATACACATTTTTCCCAAAGTTCGAGTAACCTTAACTTATTACACAATTCATAACTTGCCTAACATCTAACGTTACTATCACACTATACTACTACAATTAAGCTGCACATTTTATCCCAAGCTGAACTTGACATTATCCTTTTCCTGTATCCGAGCGCATTCGCCTTACCTGCAATATTTATCATGATATAGCAAGGGTGAGCATAAAAGTTTCCCAACAAGTTTAAATTTATTAAGATATATCATGATTGAAAGAGTCTGAATAATAAGCTGGCTATAATTCATTAATATAGTTGTGAATTAGCACGAACAAAATTTTGACTGAACAAGTATTGAACATGAACAAATATATCTGTACCAACTGGTAATGAAGGTGATCAGCCTTTCATACCTGACTTATATATGCAATATGTACTGAGTACAATTCTACAGTGGCAATCAACAATGATTAACCATAAGCATATCTGAATGAAACAACTCTTAGTAGAGTTAAGTAAAAACTTGCCTGAACCGTTGATTACCGCTAAGCAATTTAATAAGCTTCGTTTGAAGACCTAATATTTAAAATCATTTTTAAATAATTTATTTAATATTGTAATTAAATAAATTAAATACCATTTATATTCCAAAAATATTAAATATTTATGAAATATAGTCAAAATAATTAAAAACTAATTCTCGGACTTTAAAATAATTTTTCATAATTTATTTTGTATTTTAATAATTAAAACCATTTTTATAATTTTATTAATTTAAATAATTAATTTCTTAAATAAATCGTCGCTAAAAGGGCCCTATAGTGACGTAATTCTGTCGCTATAGGTGTTCTTGGTGTTCATCATTTTCAAACCTGAGATCTTCATGTCAAACTTCGAGGTTACCACTTTGACTAGAAATAAATTCATGTTTCTGTTATAATCTGGGTAGCTAATGGTACCTAAAATGTAGTATAAATGTAATACTATGATTATCAATCGATAACATGGCCATCCAACAACAAAACAACAAGATCTGGGTAATTAAAAAAATTGTCAGACGTTACCTGGGTTCTTCAGAAACCCAGGCAGTCCGAGTAGCCATCTTGTCACTCGATTAATTTAATGTTCCGGTCATGTTTCATGTAATGTTTATGTTCCAATATGTAGAGGATATGTCAGACTACAATTCTATACCATCAGAGCATCACCACAACATCACAAATAACAAATAATGGTTGGTCAAACCTTGTCAGAATTATTACTCAACCATTTTCTGGGTTTTCCAGAAACGGTAAACATGATCAATCTGCCTAGTTTGACCAACTACCACGCCCGATCTGTTGATTACTTGTGGGATCTAAAGCCATAACTTTAAAGTACATATACCAGGCTACAAGTTGGTTATACCAAAAATATTAAAACACCTTAAATCTGTCAGATATGGGCCGTTCAAAAGGTTGTCAGACGATGTTCATGCTGTTCTTGGTTGCCAAGATTTTCATAAGGCCAGTTGGTCAATGGAGGTTTGACCACAATTATCTACGATCCTATTGTTAATCAAGGTGATCTGATGGCATGCATTAGTAGTTCATGTACCAGTGTACAACATCCGACCAACAACGCGACCAAAATCATAAAACACTAGCAAGACAGAAGCCATGAAAACCTTGTCAGAGATAAACTGGAAATAAGGGAATTTTCTGGGTTTTCGAAAATTGATCTTACATGGTTTGGCCAACCATGTTTGACTGATCATAACTTCAAATCTAGACACGATCCAAACCTGATTCAAGTTTCAGATGAAAGCCTACATGGCATAGAACATATCCATAACATAAAACACAATAAACAAACAACAGTGAAGGATCTAAGGCCTCTGACATATGGCTGTCATGTGCGGCCATATTTTTCAAGTTTTCTAGATTTTTAAAATCTTCAAAATTGTGCGCATCTAGATGTTATATATCTATGATCTATCAACCCATATCACTCAAAGTCACTCTAAAACACATATCTAACCAAAGATTTGCAACATATAACATAGAATCATAGGATTTCTAAGATTTAGGGTTTTTATACCTTTAAGTGAGCAAATCTTTGATTCCTTGACTGCTGATTTGTTATGTGAGTTGGTGGGGCTAATTTTAGTGACCTGAAATACTATAAGAATTGTGTGGGTTTGAGCTTAGAGAGTATGGGCAAGTGTGGGTTGCACAAATGAAGTAATAATACACTTTCTCTCTTAATCTTTGCAATTAATTGATGCAATGAACTTGTATGCTAATAGTCGATGTCTTTGGTGTTGTAGTCCATATCTAGGTTAGGGAAATGATGACTTGCAAGATATGGTAGGATTTTCTAGCAATAATTCACCAAATGGGACAAAAAGGGTAAATTAGACTTTTAGCTTCCTAAATTTAAGGGCATATTAGACATTGGCTACAACCCTTAGGGTTAAAACCTAAGGTTCCCAAAGATCAATTTTCTAATATTTTCAATTTAGGTTTTCTAAATAGAAAATTAATATCTCTAAATTATAATTAGGATTTCTAATTATATTCTAATTTATAAATCAATCTTGACAATTAGGATTAAAAATTCCTAATTAAAATTGCTAATTTAGCAATTTAGTCCATTAGGGTTTCAAACAGAACAATTAGGATTTTAAACTTTAAAATTAGGGTTTCCCAAATAGTCAATTAGGGTTATCCCTAATTATATTTATAATCAAAAATACTAATACCATTACATTTAGCCTTTAAATTCTCAAATTAGGGTTTTAGATTCTCAGAACTGAATTTAGGGTTTCCAGAACCGATTTCTAGGGTTTTATTATAAATTATAAGAATTTTCTAGCTGAACGTGGACGTTCTAAATATATACATAGGGTTTGGACACTGATAAAATTTATTTGGTCAACCCTTGACCCTTAACCACATTCTGTACACATATAATACCATATTCACAGAACATATACACATATACCCTTAATACTGAATAATTCACCATAAAATTTTAAATTCACAAAATTCCTTACCAGAAAACTCAAATCCATTCACTTATTTTCTGTCTAAGTTTATTATTTAACTTAAATTTAAGATTTAATAATTTTCTAAATTCTCGGGTCGTCACAACTTCTTGATTCACAACATCGATAGATAACTCCACCGTACAGACGTCTTGCAACTAAAAGAATAAAATTCTACCTTTGACTTCCTCAGAGTCTCATAAATCAAATCGGAAATAAATCCATTGACATCACCTGGCCTTTAATACCAATACTGAAATTCTACACATCCACTTAACAGGAATCATTATTCACACTTTCTATATTTAAGGAATAGTCTAACTCTTCCCGAAGCGAACCTAGTTTCTAAGCAAATTCATCAGACATACATTAACAAGTGGCACTTGAATTAAATAACATTCATTCATATAAATAACTGATCGAAACCATACCTTGCATTGCGCCCTGCATCGTCATGTTGGATGATTGTTCGGTTGGTCGACTCGGCGAAGCTGATTCTACAATAACCAGTTTGCCACTGCCCCCTTTGCTTCCACTTACTTTTCTTACCGCTTTCTTTGGACACCCTCGAGCTAAGTGCTCTTTCGATCCACACGTGAAGTAGGCTCCCTTCCTCAGTCTTGGAACATTTTTGTGCAATGTGGCCCTTCAAACCACAATTAAAGCACACCCTTTTTCCCTTCAAACAAACACCTACATGTTTCTTTCAGTAGTTGCTCTTTTCCTTCCCTTGCTGATTTTCAGCGTTAATATTATTGTCCCACTTTCTTTTCCAAGCGTTACTGATATGACTATCACCTACCTTATCATATTCACTCTTCTTTCCCCTCTGCTCTTGATTGTATGCCAACAGATACCTTCCCGAATCTCACGTCCAATCATTTTATCCCCTTACTGTTGTGAACGAATTTGGTTGGAACATCGAGATTTGATTATATACCCAAAAATTCAGTTGATTTGCCAGTGCTCCCACCAGAAAATTCACCAATTGTGGCACTGGATTTGCGTTAGCTTTTCTATTGTATGCATATTCCTTGGGGCTCTGTTGACGTTGTTGTCTTCTTCTAAGCGTCATCTTACTGTTTCAAACTTGCACCATTAGATCATCGTTCATCCACACATAAATTTTTTCAAACTTATCTCAACCACTTATAGACAATACATAATATATCTTAATAAACAATGATGTGTTTATTCAATTATCATACAACTCATAGCACAATAGCCTCACTGCTATTTATATGATTTATCCAGTAATAATTAAATTACAGGATTACTTCATCATATCCCACTACTTATTTCAAAAGTTAGGATTTACATCCTATTAATTTTTATCATGATTTATATATAATCTTAATGTTTTTCTTGGAATATACAAGAACGTTCCACATTGTACAACTTCATTGCACTCTTGTTCCATGATACGAATCATTGACGATCCATCACATACCAAAGATAAATCTCAACCTATACAGAAAATAGAATACTAAATTCTAAGTTCCATCATTCGCTTGGCCTTCTTCAACTTATTTTTAACACGATCTATGCGTTTAGAAGCCTTCACCCATGCGTCTTCAGCTCTCGCATGCTTTGGTGACTTCTTTCCCCAGTCATTCCTGCGCAATCTCATTCCTAGCTAATAACTATCCTCTTTAATATTATGACTGAGCTAATATCTGCTCTACATCTACAAGTTGTGCAATAAGGTCTTAAGTTGCGACATCTTCTTGCGCTAACGTGGCTTGGTGCTTTACGGCTTGGCCTTCTAATTTCTCGACCTTCTTTTATAACTCAATGTTATGACCATACACCTTATTTGAGGAATCCCCCTCCTCGCACTCATCCTTCACCTTTATCACCCCAAATTTATCTTCTCGTTCAAACTCAAGCCTATACCCAAGATCTACAACAAAAATCAATGAGTATAACTTTCTTAATACCAACCATACCCAGACTATAAAAACTTCTCAGGCTTCATCCGTCATTCTGACAATAAATTTTTAACAACCCCACAACTTGATATGTATAATACTCGCTACTCCTAAGTACTTGCGAGCACAAAAGTCATTAACACAAAAACACATAAAGTCTTTTATCATTTTATCTTCAATGAATTTCCCTCAATTCATTCCTTAGAACTCCACTACAAAAAAAAAATCAATCATTGCCGATGGGCTATGCCGTCGCCAATGACCCTCTAGCCATCGGCAATGAGGTCATTGCCGATAGTATCATTACCGACGACATACCGTCGACAATAGGTCAATAGCGACGACACCAACGATGGTCTTGCCATCGGTAATAACCATTCTTTAAATTTGATAATACAGTTATTACCGACGGGGATACCGTCGCCAATGAGTGTATCACCGTCGCTAATGACCTTATTTAATTTAAAACTAGAACCGTCGCTGTAGGTCATTGCCGATGGCACGCCGTCGCCAATGACCCACCTCAAAAAAAAATTATTAAAATTACAAAATTCCACTGTTCATTTACATATACATTGAGCCTGTTATAAACTAAAGAAAAACAAATAATGACAATGTACGGATATCAATAACAATCATATCCTTTACTATCAACAATCAATATAATTAGATACCAAACTCAAGTCTGTACAACTCAAAAGCTATATACATACATAAAAGTCAAAATATAAATATACACTAACTACTGCCTAAGATAAGGAATCTCTGTGCCATCACCTCCGATCCCATCACCGGTCCCACCTCCGGTCCCATCACCGATCCCATCCTCCATAGTCTCATCAGCATCAACCCGACGATCATCACCATCTCCTCCACGGGCATCGCCACCCCCACGAGTCTCATCAACAAGACCCTACAAAATTAAAATATTAATAACGAAGTCCAAAATAGAGCATATTTAAATTATTTTAGTTTGTGTTCTACAAGTGTTGTTGAGTTTTACAAACTGGGCGATAACACAGTCTCTGTATATCAGAATTGAGTCCCATAAGTTGTAACGCATGTCTAATACCTACGCGGTGCTATGTGTGTGTTTGCGTGGCGTTCGGACGGCCGAGGTGGGTTTTGGGCTCTTTTTCAACTTTTTGCCTAATTATTGGCGGGTTTTGTAAACTGGGACTTAACTCGATCTCCATATGTTGGAATCGAGTCCCGTAAGTTGTAATGCATGTCTAATACCTACACGATGCTATGTGTGTGTTTGCGTGGCGTTCGGACGGACGAGGTGGGTTTTGGGCTCTTTTTCAGCTTTTTGCCTAACTGTTGGCGGGTTTTGCAAACTAGGACTTAACTTGGTCTCCGTATATCGGAATCAAGTCCCATAAGTTCTAACGCGTGTCTAATACCTACACGGTTCTATGTGTGTGTTTGCGTGGCGTTCGAACAGCCGAGGCGGGTTTTGGACTCTTTTTTGGCTTTTTGCCTAATTGTTGGCAAGTTTTTGTAAACTAGGCGATAACTCAGATTTCGTATATTGGAATTGAGTCTCGTAAGTTCTAACATCTGTCTAATACCTACGCTGTGCTATGTGTGTGTTTGTGTAGCGTTCGGACGATCGAAGCGGGTTTTGACCTATTTTTTGGCTTTTTGCCTAAGTGTTGGCGAATTTTACAAACTGGGCGATAACTCGGATTCCGTATATTGAAATCGAGTCCTGTAAGTTTTAACGCGTGTCTAATACCTACATGGTGATATGTGTGTGTTTGCGTGACATTCGGACAGCCGAGGCGGGTTTGGGCTCTTTTTTGGCTTTTTGTCTAACTGTTGGCGGGTTTTGGGCAATTTTTTGGCTTTTTGCCTAATTATTGGCGGGTTTTACAAACTGGGACTTAACTCGGTCTCCGTACATTGGAATCGAGTCCCGTAAGTTGTAATGCGTGTCTAATACCGATGCGGTGCTATGTGTGTGTTTGCGTGGCATTCGGACGGACGAGGTGGGTTTTGGGCTCTTTTTCGGCTTTTTGCCTAACTGTTGGCGGATTTTGCAAAATAGGACTTAACTTGGTCTCCGTATATCGGAATCGAGTCCCATAAGTTCTAACGCGTGTCTAATACCTGCGCGGTTCTATGTGTGTGTTTGTGTGGCGTTCGAACGGCCGAGGCGGGTTTTGGGCTCTTTTCTGCTTTTTGCCTAACTTTTGGCGAGTATTTGCAAAGTAGGCGATAACTCGAATTCCGTATATCAAAATTGAGTCTCGTCAGTTCTAACATGTGTCTAATACCTACGCGGTGCTATGTGTGTGTTTGCGTGGCGTTCGGATGGCTGAGGTGGGTTTTGACCTGATTTTCGGCTTTTTGCCTAAGTGTTGGCGAGTTTTGCAAACTGGGCGATAACTCAGATTCCGTATATCAGAATAGAGTCTTGTAAGTTCTAACGTGTATCTAATACCTACTCAGTGCTATGTTTATGTTTGCGTAGCGTTCGGACGATCGAGGCGGGTTTTGACCTATTTTTTAGCTTTTTGCCTAAGTGTTGGCGAATTTTACAAACTGGGCGATAACTCGGATTCTGTATATCAAAATCAAGTCCCGTAAGTTTTAACGCATGTCTAATACCTACACGGTGATATGTGTGTGTTTGCGTGGCATTCGGACGGCCGAGACGGGTTTTGGGCTCTTTTTTGGCTTTTTGCCTGACTGTTGGCGGGTTTTACAAACTGGGACTTAACACGGTCTACGTATGTCAGAATCGAGTCCCATAAGTTGTAACACGTGTCTAATATCTATGCGGTGCTATGTGTGTATTTTCATGGCATTTGGATGACCGAGGCGGGTTTTGACCTATTTTTTGGCTTTTTGCCTAAGTGTTGGCGAGTTTTGCAAACTGGGCGATAACTCGGATTCTGTATATCGGAATCGAGACCCTTAAGTTCTAACATGTGTCTAATACCTACTCGGTACTATGTATGTATTTGCGTGGCATTCGGACGACCGAGAGGGGTTTTGATCTGTTTTTCGGCTTTTTGCCTAAGTGTTGGCAAGTTTTGAAAACTGGGCGATAACTCGAATTTCGTATATCAGAATCGAGTCCCATAAGTTCTAACGCGTGTCTAATACCTACGCAGTGCTATGTGTGTGTATGTGTGGCGTTTGGATGACTGAGACGGGTTTTGACTTGTTTTTCGTCTTTTTGCCTAAATGTTGGCGAGTTTTGCAAACTGGGCGATAACTCGGATTCTGTATATCATAATCGAGTCCCGTAAGTTCTAACGCATGTCTAATACCTACTCGGTACTATGTGTGTGTTTGCGTGGCGTTCGGACGACCGAGGTGGGTTTTGACCTATTTTTCAGCTTTTTACCTAAATGTTGGCGAGTTTTACAAACTAGGCAATAACTCGTATTCCGTATATCGAAATCGAGTCCCGTAAGATCTAATGCGGGTCTAATACCTACGCGGTGCTATGTGTGTGTTTGCATGGCGTTCAGATGGCCGAGGCTAGTTTTGGGCTCTTTTTTGGCTTTTTGCCTAACTGTTGGCGGGTTTTACAAACTGGGACTTAACTCGGTCTCCGTATGTCGGAATCTAGTCCTGTAAGTTGTAATGCGTGGCTAATACCTACGCGGTGCTATGTGTGTGTTTGCATGGCGTTCGGACAACCGAGGCGGGTTTTGACCTATTTTTTGGCTTTTTGCCTAAGTGTTGGCGAGTTTTACAAACTGGACGATAACTCGGATTCCATAAATCAGAATCGAGTCCTGTAAGTTCTAACGTGTGTCTAATACCTACTCGATGCTATGTGTGTGTTTGCGTGGCGTTCGGATGACCGAGGCGGGTTTTGACCTATTTTTTGGCTTTTTACCTAAGTGTTGGCGAGTTTTGCAAACTGGGCGATAACTCGAATTTCGTATATCGGAATCGAGTCCCGTAAGTTCTAACGTGTGTCTAATACCTACGTGGTGCTATGTGTGTATTTGCATAGCGTTCGAACAACCGAGGTGGGTTTTGACCTGTTTTTTGGCTTTTTGCCTAAGTGTTAGTGAGTTTTACAAACTGGGCAATAACTTGGATTCCGTATATCAAAATCGAGTTCGTAAGTTCTAACGCATTTCTAATACCTACTCGGTGCTATGTGTGTATTTGTGTGGCGTTCGGACGACCGAGGCGGGTTTTGACCTATTTTTTGGCTTTTTGCCTAAGTATTGGCGAGTTTTACAAACTAGGCGATAACTCAGATTTTGAATATCGAAATCGAGTCCCGTAAGTTCTAACTTGTGTCTAATACCTACTCGGTGATATGTGTGTGTTTGCATGGCATTCAGACGACCGAGGCGGGTTTTGACCTATTTTTCGGCTTTTTGCCTAAGTGTTGGCGAGTTTTACGAACTGGGCGATAACTCGGATTATGTATATCGGAATCGAGTCTCGTAAGTTCTAATGCGTGTCTAATACCTACGCGGTCCTATATGTGTGTTTACGTGGCGTTCGGACGACCGAGGTGGGTTTTGACCTATTTTTTGGCTTTTTTCCTAAGTGTTGGCGAGTTTTACAAACTTGACGATAACTCGGATTTCGTATATCGGAATCGAGTCTTGTAAGTTATAACACGTGTCTAATTCCTATGCGGTGCTATGTGTGTGTTTGCGTGGCATTCGAACGGCTGAGGCGTGTTTTGGGCTCTTTTTTGACTTTTTACCTAACAATTGGCGGGTTTTGCAAACTAGGACTTAACTCAGTCTTTGTATATCAGAATCGAGTCCTGTAAATTATAACGCGTGTCTAATACATACGTGGTGCTATGTGTGTGTTTGCTTGGCGTTCGGACGACCGAGGCGGGTTTTGACCTGTTTTTTGTCTTTTTACCTAAGTGTTGGCGAGTTTTGTAAACTAGGCGATAACTCGGATTCGGTATATCGGAATCGAGTCCCGTAAGTTCTAATGCGTGTCTAATACCTATGCGGTGCTATGTGTGTGTTTGCGTTGCGTTCGGACGGCCGAGGCGTGTTTTGGGCTCTTTTTCGGCTTTTTGCCTAACTGTTGGCGGGTTTTGCAAACTGGGACTTAACTCGGTCTTTGTATGTCAGAATCGAGTCATGTAAGTTATAACGCGTGTCTAATACCTACGTGGTGCTATGTGTGTGTTTACGTGGCATTCGGATGACCGAGGCGGGTTTTAACCTATTTTTTGGCTTTTTGCTTAAGTGTTGGCGAGTTTTATAAACTGGGCGATAACTCGGATTCCATATATCAGAATCGAGTCCCGTAAGTTCTAACGCATGTCTAATACCTACTCAGTGCTATGTGTGTGTTTGCGTGGCGTTCGGACGACCGAGGCGAGTTTTGACCTATTTTTCGGCTTTTTGCCTAAGTGTTGGCGAGTTTTGCAAACTGGGCGATAACTTGGATTTCGTATATCGGAATCGAGTCCCATAAGTTCTAACGTGTGTCTAATACCTACGCGGTGCTATGTGTGTGTTTGCGTGGCGTTTGGACGACCGAGGCGGGTTTTGACCTATTTTTTGGCTTTTTGCCTAAGTGTTGGCATGTTTTGCAAACTTGGCGATAACTCGGATTTCGTATATCAGAATCGAGTTCTGTAAGTTGTAACGCGTGTCTAATACCTACTCGGTGCTATGTTTATGTTTGCGTTGCGTTTGGACGATCGAGGCAAGTTTTGACCTATTTTTTAGCTTTTTGCCTAAGTGTTGACGAGTTTTGCAAACTAGGCGATAACTCGGATTTCGTATATCAGAATTGAGTCCCGTAAGTTTTAACGTATGTTTAATACCTACTCGGTGCTATTGTGTGTTTGTGTGGCATTCGGACGACCGGGGCGGGTTTTGGTCTCTTTTTCGACTATTTGTCTAAGTTTTCTCAAGTTAGGCGGACGAGACTCGAACTCGGGCTCCGTATATTGGAATCGAGTCCCGTCAGTTGTAATGCGTGTCTATTGCCTATGTGGTGCTATTGCCTGTGTTTGCATGTCAAATGGATGATCGGGGCGTGTTAACTAGTTATTTAACTGTTTATATAAGTAATATAATTACAAATATGGAAATACATCAATAATAATTTTACCTGTCGAATATGTGGAGGAAAGAAGTTGGCCAAGACAACTGCACATACACGGATGGCCTCCTCCCGGACTACACCCATGAGGTCATCAGCGGCAGCTGTAGGATCTATGGAGCCGTGGACAACCTCTTGAGCAAGCTGGTAGATCCGCTCGTGTGATGGTGCGCTTGACTGCACGACACTTCTCGCCATGCACCCCACTATGATTCGCCTGAAGAAGTCATCAGATAATGAAGGGCTGACGCCTGATCTACTCGCACCACTACCTCCGGTGGGTGGGCGACGTCGAGATCTCGCAGTAGGGACTATAATGTAGGCTGGGACACGGGGGATGCCCACAAATCTACCCTTCTTCGGCCCCCTGTAGCCTACAGCCAGTCCTTCATCTCCTCATCCTCACGATCAGCATCGACCATTGGAGTGTCACCTCTCTGGGTGCTCCGGACCACAGAAAGGTCCTCGAACCATGTCTGAAAAAACACAGAAATAGGTGAAAAGTAAGTATTACACAAAAAAATTCAAAAGAATTTCAAAGCCATCAAATACATACTAAATGAAATAATTAAATTACTTACCGCAATATGCTCTGCCTCAGGTGAGATATAACCACCGTCACCTTTCTTCTGGTCAGCGTGCCACCAAAACTCGAGGCGGGAAGGTCGGTGCTTTAGACTCGCCTCGAGTCTCTCCCTGTAGAGGTCGTACGGCTGACTCCCAGTGCAGTGTGGGAGACGACTCTGCTGTCGGGCAGCTGTACACTGTACCGACATCTTCTTGAATGCCTCACCCTCCCAAATATCGCACATCTACCCCCACACCACAGCACCAATGAAATCTGGCTGGACATCTCTAAGTGTTTGTCCATCAACCATCTTGGTCTTGGCCTTCTTCTTCCAGTCGTACACCCACTTGTGCCAATTCATCTCGAGATACTTCCCGAGAATAGTCATCCCATGGGCTTCCTGCCCGTCCTCGAAGCGATAATATCTCTGCAGTACAACATATGAATATCAGCAGTTACTTAGTAGACAAAGCAAAGCGATAAATAAATATTCAAAAGCACAAATTAAAACTAATATATGAATGAATGACTTCTTACCCTAAACTCAGCAATAATAATCCCACGTGTGCGGTCATCCACATCCGTCCACCTCATCCACGGGCTGGAGAATCGATTGCGGATGATCCCAAGCAACGTGTTCCTTGGCGTTGCGTCAAGGATACTAAAATTAAAATTATTAAATTTTCAAATTATAAAGAATATATAAGAACTAAATAATTAATACAAACATAATGTATATATTACCTAGTAGTCCCGACACGGCATATAAGCGGCGCCTGGGGGGGGGGGGGGATTCCCTAGCAATCCACGTGCTAGTCCTGGCGGAGGCCTACATTGATCACCTATGTAGTGAAATACAACAATATTTATATAAACGAATATAATGTCAATATTATATAAAATTACAAACAATAAGATGTGTAACAACAAAACATGTAATTATACCTGATGATCCGGCCTGATCATCACCAACACTACCTCCACGCCCCCCACGACCTGAACTACCAGCACACCCACCACGATCACCATGTGGTGTACGCGCCATATCTGTATATATATTGTCAAATCATTATCAAGAAGATAATATACGGATACAACTAAAAGGATACAAACATAAATATCAGAATCATAATGCACAAACAACTAAAAGGATACAATATGCAGATATAACTAAAAGGAAACAACTATGACATTTGAATACAACTAAAAGGATACAACATGTAGATACAACTAAAAGGATACAAAATGTAGATACAACATGCATTTCTTCTTTCATTTCATTTTTATTTTATTTATTTATTATTTTTTATAGGCTTAAATATAAAAAATGGCAACAAAGTCACGATCATTTATGCCCCAAAGTCACCGTGTTTGCTCTGTTCCCGCCTATTATACAAAAATGGCGACTCTTTGTTTTCCTCTTCCACTTTCATTTTCCATCATAAAAAGTCAGACTATTCAGATTCTCTCTCTCTTCTCCATCAAAGCAATTCATCAGAACCTCGCCACTCTTTTAGTCAAAAAAAGAACAAGAGCACAAGAAGATATTTACTTGGTAAAGCTTTGTGAAAAGATGAAGAAGGATTGAGAGGAGATATCAAAATCTAAAAACAGTGAGAAAAAATAGAGATCAAGTAATTCTCTGATGAACTCCTCATCTTCACAGTTGAATACAACTAAAAGGATACAACATGCAGATATAACTAAAAGGAGACAACTATTACATTTGAATACAACTAAAAGGACATAAAGAGTACATACTCCTAATCATTTATATCATCAAAGCCATTAATATCAGAATCATCATCTTCGAGCAGTAGATCTTCACTATCGTTGTCATCACCATCTTCGTCATCATCAATTATTTCTTCAATTATATCTACCATCTCAACAACATCATCTTCACTTTAGACAGCGACAACATCATCATCTTCTTCACTAGACTGACTAATAATTATCACATCAGCAGGTGTGACACTAGTAGACTCGACTTTTAAAGGTTCATTTTCTGGACGAGGAGTTGAGCCTTGAAAACCACGGGATTTGGTGGTTATAACCGCATGCCATGGGCTTGCAGGAGTCTTAACACTCTGCGCATAGTACACCTGTGTTACTTGACTTGCTAAAATAAAAGGCTCGTCCATACCAGTCATCAGTCTTAGTTTTGACTTAACGTTAATAGTCACCCGTCTTGATTTTTTTATCTACTTTAACTCCATTCTCAACATCAAACCAATGACAATTGAAGCAAACTAATTCTTTATGACCCCAATATTTGAGAACGATAACTTCTAGCAATCGTCCATACCAGTCATCCCAAATATTATCGTAGCAACTACCTTTTACCACAACACCAGAATCAGCAAAAGCGACTTCCCCAATATCACAACACTTAAATCTGTAACCGTTGACAATGCAGCATGTATAAGTATCTACATATATTTTAGGGTCGTCGTCTATAAGCTTTAGCCGATTGTCAGCTAACTCATCTATGAGGACCTAATGTACATTAACACAATATAATCTAAAGTTAAATACGCCGTAAGAATAAATCTATGATGGTAGATTCATTGAACTTGTAAAGGTTAATTAGACTTACATGATCTTTAAACCATTGCACAAATTGTCCATTTCTCAAATTTTGCAAATCCCCGTCCGATATACTCAGATTCGCTTCACGTACTTCAGCATCATATTGACTGCAACACATTTATATACTTAATGTGTTTGTAAAGGAACCTCTCCCAGTTACACCAGACATATATAGTTATAACTACTTACTTAATGTATGGTGCTACTTCATTCATGTTGACAAGTGCATACAATGTGGCAGCTGCATACTCACTATCGGTCAAGAATCGCCTTTTTTTAGCGCCGAATGGGTGTACAGGATGACTAAAGGCCGTTAATTCTTCATTTTCCTCGTCTTGTGAAACTCATTCCGACGTAGTTTATTGTGCTTCATTCTAATATTCTACTCAAAGTACAACGAGCAAAAATTAATAAGTTCTTCTTCCATAACATAACTTTCAATAATTGACCCCTCTACACGGGCTCTATTCTTCACCTTTTGCTTTAGACGTCGCATATACCTATGTGATATATAGATTAGCAAACTAGAATTCTAAGTTTACCGTGACACCCCCAAATATGGGTATCTTTCAACCCGACAGATGGTGCTACACGATACTACCATTCATTCATTCATTCAATTAAATAGTCTCAAAAGGACTAATATAACTTCTATATATCCAAAATAATATTACATTTCCCAGGTTCTTTGTAACCCATTCGTTTGTTCTTGTCATAATATCAAATATATTACAATCGTTCACCTATACTATTACATAAGTAATCTAAGGGTTCGTCTTCGCCTTGCCCTTGTCCTTGCCTGAGCCTTCGGTCCGCTCGATCTTAGCTGTGTTCACATGGTTTAAGCAAGAGTGAGCATGACTAGCTCAGCAAGTACTACAATTCTAATAAACAATATTCTTGAAACATAGAACTCATATATCTTTAGTAACTGAACAATAGTTACGAAGTACTATCAATAATTCAAAATAACACTTCTTTTAATTCAAAACATTTTCCAACAACAATATTCAGTAGAATATCAACTAAGGCTCAAGACTACGAGCAGTTCATAATTTCTTTTGAAAAGGACAACCCGACACTAAGTCCGTAAGTCCGGCATATCTTACGAGCACTTCTGGGTGATCAGCCCATAGTACTCTATGTTGATCAACACTACATTCATTAAACGTGTATACGTTTAAGTTGTGGCAACCTCACGTGCCTGTCGTTAAATGACAAAAACATTTTAGCATACTTGGTCTTCGATTGAAAACCATACCAATATAACTCGGTAAACATAAATCATGCTTGATAGAATCATAATATAATTCTAGCCGAAAGAATTGGCTTTAGACTTCATCATTAAAAACTTCATGCAAAAGAATACATGAATTACACAGCTTGTCCAGACTGAACTGGAACAAGGGTTAGAATACTTGCCTTCAGCGTTTGCTTACTGATTATCACACGTACACTTTAAGTCTCTAAGTCTCTACAATACATGATCATATAACATTCCACATTAGGTCTTATATAATCAAGTAGGTATATTATTATATCTTACCCTTTATCTCAATCTAAATCCTGACTTAGATCTGTTAATATGTTTTCCGGATTTTCATTACGTCATTCACATTATGTTCACATTCAATTGATTATTAATCTCTAATAATCATACATTAAGTGTCTAACAATGCCTTAACAATGTTATACTAACACCTTAGTTCATTACCAAAGAGTTCTCTTTCATTCTATACTTGTAAACATTCTTGTCCATCAAAACTCTAGGACTAGAACATGCCGCACACACTTAACTCTCGCATCTCATCTCGCAGTATGCGCGAGTTAAGCAAAGAGATGCATGTGTAAGACCCTCAATTTTATGAAATAAAAGTATTCAATTTTTCTTATAATTACAATTCAAGAAATGGTTAAATTGATAAAAGTTAAAGTTAACGGTGATATATGAAATTTTTTCAAAAATACATGAAGTGGCTATAAAATATTCATTGTTGTTTGAGAATATTCGTTTGGTCGAGAATATTCTTTTTGTCGAGAATATCCGTATTTACGGTAGCGACCTTTTGTGTGGGCCCCATAACTGAAAAGCGATTGGATGAAGAAAATGACAAATATAAGTTGTTTATAAATGGCCAGGCGTAGTTATTACAATTATCTTGTTAAAATACTAAATTGGTTTAAAACACGGTAAGCACTGCGGTGTTGTACCAATTATTGATTCTTACGTGAGAAGACACTACTCAATAATTATTACGATAATTCTTTATTCGATATTTTTATTTTATTGATTCAATAATTCTTTGCATTGATATTTTATATTACTTTGTTGTTTCAATAATTGTCACTACACGAAGATTTTCCATTATCTGAGACAATAATTCATATTATTTGAATAATATTATTAGATAGCATTATTGGCAATGTCTAGAAAGTTCACATCAAGGAGAGGTTTGGTCACCTAATTGCGGCGCCACCATGAGGAGAAATTCTTATTAAAAGCCCCTCTTTCCGGAACCGCACAGTTGTCAATATTGTGATTATGTAATATTATTTGTGAATAATTAATTATTGATTTTTATGATGAGGAAAATATTCATTTTATGTGGATATAGATGGAGAAAATTTTTAATGTGATAATTGTTGAAAATTAATATTTTATCTTTTTCTGATAAAATAATTCATTTAAATATATTATTATATTTTTTAATAATATAATAATGGTGATATTTTTACAATGAATGTGAGATATATGAGTATATGAGGAGGAAGAGTATTTTTTATTACCAAAATGTTTAAAACATGTTAAACATGTCGGTGGACCCCATTTCTTGGCCCGAAATTTGATTATAGCACAGTAAAATCGTCTGCTTTGTGGATTTCTTTCCAATTTCTGCTTTGGAATTTGGAAAAACTTTCTTCTGCAAAGTTGTAGAGAATTGAATTTCCTATAAAAACTCACGAGATTCGAATTTTTGGATAAAAGAGCTATTTATTATGAATTATTGAAGTTCTGAAGCTCCGAAATAATTGATTTTTGGAAGTTTAAAATATTTAAAGTGTGAAAAACGTTTTTTGTTTTGTGGGCGCGACCTAGCATGTGCTTATTAAGCTAAAATCAGATTTCTAGAGGCGTAGGAATCTTGATTTATATATATTATTATTAAATTAAATTTTCTGCTTTGGTGTTCTAAGCATTTTCCTATAAATAGAGTGCTTAGGTTATAATTGAAATTCACACCAGAAACTGAAGTTTTCTCTCTATATTATCGAGCTTATTCTTGTGAGTATTTTGAGTATACTTTGAGTATTGCTATACTGGTGCAAGTTAAGTTCAAATTGCTTATTCCAAATCAGTCTTTGCTTCTTTTGAGGTAAGGGATAATTTTTTTTTAGAATGATATTATTTCTTCAATATCATTATCTTTGAAATATTGATCTGAAGTTTTTATCAAATTTGGAACTTTTGGTGCTCTGAGTTACTATTCACGATACTGGCACTATTCACGATATCTGATTACTATTCACGAATCACTGGCACTATTCATCGAAAATGAAAATTTTCCTTTTCATCCAAAATATCTATTGTGGATACTAGTTACGATTGTATCCATGTTTTGATCATTCTTGAATTTTACACCACTATGATTATTTTGAGGTATTTTTGGGCGTGGATAAAACAAAGTACGAATCCTTAATCCTTAATCCTTGTCATTTTGTTTCAATCGGATTCGTTTCTTTAAAAAAATATTTTTCATCATCCACAGTCTTAAATGATGATATTATTGAATATCTTTGGCCTGTAGTGCAAAGATGATTGATTTCTGATGAATATCTTTGGCCTGTAGTACAAAGATGAATGATTTCTAATGAATATCTTTGGCCCGTAGTGCAAAGATGAACAGGTGTTTAGATGAACATGACCAACTGGTGAATGTCCTTGGCACATAGTGCAAGGGATGATATATGATTCTAGATATATATTGATTGATGTTATAGGGATAAAAATATTGATGATGGACTGTTAAATTCATAGATATTAGTAGATTTCATCCTCTATGTAACTCTTCTATGAATTAATATTTTCCACAGCGAGTATTGATTTAAAACTTGTTGTCTATTGTATTCTATTAAATTTTTCCCTGTTGAAGACTAACGATAATTTGTTGTATATTATCTTAGTCATAATATTCTTTATTGGGCTAGTTGAGCTCACCCTTTTCCTTTTTGTTCCATTTTTCTTCTTCTCGAGAGGCGAGAATGTAGCGATACGCAGTCGGGGGTATGGAATGATGGTTTTAGAGAGTTGTTTAGTAGTCCTCACCATTTTGTAAAATAATGTATCAATAATTATGATGAGGATTTATTTGTATGTGGATATTGTTTAGATGGCAATATCTGTATTTAAACTCAAAATTTTACTGTTGTAATAATAAAGTTGTAGTTATTTCTGTACCGTGTATTGACAACTCAGAATGGGTGATGTATACCTATTTTGGGGTGTCACAAAGATGGTTCCAACCTTACCTTCATGGGCGCGGACTTTAAGGTCATTTGTCGTCGCGCATGTGGCATGGACTCTCAGGCCTTAGACAGTTTGCAAAATTTTGAAAATTTTACGAAACTCTCGGACGCATAACTTCTTCGTTATAAGTCTGAATTGGTCCATTCAAAAGCCTACGGTTCACAAATTACATACTCTATGCGTTCATACAAGAATTTTATCTATTTGACTTTGTTTGCTAAAATTTCACCTATAAGTTAATTTTTAACGAAAACGATAAACGTTCGTGAATGTTCAACACTTGTTTCTTCGTTCTAAGTCAGAATTCGGTCATTTTTGAGTCTGCAACTCTATAATGCCAAATATGACTTGTCTCTATCGAAAACTAACGTTTCTGACTTCAAACACAAAATACGACTTCCATTCCGAGAATTTCACGAATTCGACGATAATCGTCCAATCGTGTGAATTCTGACAAAACTACATTCTTAATGATTCTAAATGGATTTCAACCAACATATGATCATTACAAGTTACTTACTACACCAACTTATAATCAAAGTAGGTTTTGACTTATTTTCATAAGTCAATGACTTAATCAACTTATGAACTATAATTCCTCATGCTTATGACTTTCTATGAACTTAAGTCCATCAATCAATGTTCTCATACTATATTCAATATACTAATATCATATGCCAAACATATGCTAAGTTCTTCATGATTCTAACAACTTATTAGAGTTCAAGTTGCTTATTCAACTTATTCAGCTTAAGCCCATTCATAACTTAATTCTTATATGATATTATCAAACAATCGCACTTCTCTATCAATCCTATCATAGAAGAGATAAAGATATAATAGATATGAGTCTTACCCTTGAAGATTATGACTTCAATTCACTTTGGAAAATCTAACAAAGGTTGAAGTGGCTTATAAGTGCTTAAGTGGCTTATTCTCTCTACCAAATAAGTTACTTTATCTTGAGAGGAATTGGATGAAATTTGAACAACCAACAAATGAAATGAGGCTTCTCTATTTATAGGCAACTTCAGGTTAGGGAAAAATGGTCAATTATACCATCCCACCTCCTTACTATTTGTGACGCCCCAAAATAGGTATACATCACCCATTCTGAGTTGTCAATACACGGTACAAAAACAACTACAACTTTATTATTACAATAGTAAAACTGTGAGTTTGAATACAAATATTATCTTCTAGACAATATCTATACCCAAATAAATCCTCATCACATTTATTGATACATTATTTTACAAAAATGGTGAGGACTACTAAACAACTCTCTCTATAACCATCATTCCATACCCAGACTGTTACTCGCTACATTCTCGCCTCCTGAGAAGAAAAATGGAACAAAAAGGAAAAGGGTGAGCTCAACTAGCCCAGTAAAGAATATTATGACTAAGATAATATACAACAAAATTATCGTTAGTCTTCAACAGGGAAAAATATAATAGAATACAATAGACAACAAGTTTTAAATCAATATTCGCAGTGAAATAATAATTCATTAGAAGAGTTAAGTAGAGAATGCAAACTACTATCTTCTATGTATTAATTTTAAAGTTCGTCAGCTCATCTTTTATCCCCTAACATCAATCAATATATATCCGAATCAAATATTCATCTATGCACTACTGTGCCAAAGATATTCATCAGTTGGTCATGTTCATCTAAACACATGTTCATCTTTTGCACTACGGCCAAAGATATTCATCGAAATCATTCGTCTTTGCGAAGACAGCCAAAGATATTCCATAATATCATCATTTAAGATCGAGGATGATGAAAATAATTTTTAAAGAAACGAATCCAAAGAATCAAAATGACAAGGATTAAGGATTAAGGATTCGTGACTTTGTTTTATCCACGCCCAAAAAATACCTCAAAAATAATCATAGTGGTGTAAAATTCAAGAATGATCAAAACATGGATACAATCAAAGCTAGTATCCGAATAGATATTTTGAACGAAAAGAAATTTTTTATTTTTTGATGAATAGTGTTAGTATTCGTGAATAATCACCGTATACATGAATAATCACAAGTATCACGTGAATAGTAACCCCGACACTAAAAGTTCCAAATTTGATTAAAAAATTCAGATCAATACATCGGCATAATGATATTAGAATAAATAATATCATTTTAAAAAAAAATAATATCCCTTACCTCGAAAGACAGTACTTCTAGTTGAAACGTCGGATATTGACTATGGCTTGAACTTGCACCGTATAGCAATACTCAAAGTATACTCAAAATACTCACAAGAATACGCTAGATAATATAGAGAGAGAAAACTTCAGTTTCTGGTGTAATTTTCAATTCTAACCTAAGCACCCTATTTATAGGAAAATGCTTAGAACACCAAAGTAGAAAATTTAATTTAATAATATTATTATTATTTCTACAACTTCCTCGATACCAACCAAATTCATTCAGCCATTAAAACACATGCAAGACCCACACTCAAATCACCAAAAATGTTTTTCATATTAAAAATATTTTAAACTTCCAAAAATCAATTATTTCGGAGCTTCGGTACTTCAATAATTCATAATAAATAGCCCTTTTATCAGAAAATTTGAATCTCGCGAGTTTTTATAGGAAATTCAATTCTCTACAACTTTACAGAAGAAACCTTTTCCAAATTCCAAACAGAAATTAAACGAAATCCACAAACGGACGATTTTACAGGCTATAATCAAATTTCAGTCAAGAAATGGGGTCCACCAACATGTTGAACATGTTTTAAACATTTATTGCAACAAAAATACTCTTTCTCCTCGTATACTCATATATCACACATTCATTGTAAAAATATCACCATTATTATATTATTAAAAATATAATAATATATTTAAATGAATTATTTTATCAGAAAAAGATAAAATTTTAATTTTCAACAATTGTCACATTAAAAAATTTTCTCCATCTATATCCACATAAAATCAATATTTTTCTCATCATATAAATTAATAATTAATTATTCACAAATAATATTATAGAATCACAATATTGACAACCAGTGCGCCTTCTCAAAGAAAGATGGGGCATTCCAATAAGAATTTCTCCTTCTTCTGGCGCAATTGATTAGGTGACCAAACCTCTCCTTAGATAGAACTTTCTAGACATTGCCAATAATGTTATCTAATAATATTATTAAGATAATATGAATTATTGCTTCGATAATGAAAATACTTACAGAATGATAATTATTGAAACAACAAAGAATATAAAATATCAACGCAACAATTATTAAATCAATAAAATCTTCGAATAAAATTAATTCAGTAACCATTATTGAGTAGTGCCTTCTTACGTAAGAGTCAATAATTGGTGCAATACCATGTGCTTCTTGTCTGACAACGCATATTATCGTGTTTTAACCACGGGTATTCCAACAAAGGTACACCAGTAACAACTACTACTGTTATTTTTAAACAACTTATATTTGTCGCTTTCTTCCTCCAATCGCTTTCTATTATGGGGCCCACATGCATTTTCACTGCCGTCGTTTAATATTCCCACAAGCATTTAATATTCCACGACCCAAACGAATATTCCCCGACAATAATGAATATTTTATAACCATTTGCTTATTTTGAAATACTTACGTATTTTACCCATAACTATCCACATTAATCAAATCAACCCTTACTATTTCAAAATAATAATTAGAGGAAATTAAATTTCATTTATTAATTATTTGGGGTCTTACAACCTCCCTCCTTATGAAATTTCGTCCTCGAAATTGACATACGATACTGGTGTTTCGAAAGGTGAGGATACCTCGCTTTCATTTCCGCTTTCCAATTCCCTGTGTCATTTCCGCTTATAGCATGGTTCCTCCACAAAACTTTAACTTGTGGTATGACCTTCGTCGTAGGACATGCTCCTTCCTATCCAAGATCTTGACAGTACCTCCTCATACGTTAAGTCTTCTACTATCTCGTCCTGGGTTCTAACTCAATAACGTGGTTCGAGTCTTTCACATATATTTATTTAATGCACGATATGTGAAACACATTATGAACACGAGACATACTTGGAGGTAATGCGAGTCTATAGGCTACATTTCCTACTCAGTCAAGAATTTAAAATGGACCAATAAATCGTGGATTGAGCTTTCCTCTCTTCCCAAATCTTGTAACTCCTTTCCATGGAGCAACTCGCAACAATACATGATCCCCTATACTAAATTCCACGTCCTTTCGATGAAGATCCGCATAACTCTTTTGTCAATCTTGTGGCGTTTGTATACGTTATCGAATCATTTGGATCTTTTCGGTAGTCATACGTACTAACTCGGGTCCCAACAATGTTACTTCACCCACCTCATCCCAACATATTGGAGAGCGACACTTTCGTCCATATAATGCTTCAAATGGAGCCACACCTATACTTGCCTGATAACTGTTGTTGTAGGAGAATTCCACCAATGGTAAATACTTATCCCAACTGCCCTTGAAGTCTAGGACACAGAGTCTTAATAGATCTTCAAGAGTTTGAATAGTCCTCTCTGATTATCCGTCCGGTTGAGGATGGTATGCCGAACTGAATCGTAAATCCATGCCCATAGCTTTTTGCAAGCTAACCCAAAATCTTGAAGTGAATCTTGGGTCACGATCCGAAACTATGGATACTGGCATGCCATGCAACCTCACAATCTCATTTACATATATACTAGCAAGACGTTCAAGGGAATAAGTCTCCGTGACGCTGAAGAAATGAGCAGACTTGGTTAATCTATCAACAATAACCCAAATAGCATTGATGCCTTGAGAAACCGTAGGAAGACCCGTAACGAAATCCATGGTAATGTGTTCCCACTTCCATTTCGGAATCTCAAGTGGTTGCAATGGACCCTTAGGTACTAGATGCTCCGCCTTTACACGTTGACAAGTTAAACACATCGAGATAAACTTTGCAATCTCTCTCTTCATATTGTTCCACCAAAATGTATGTCGAAGTTCCAGGATGGATTGCAAACGGTGTATTGTGTGCCTCCATCATGATCTTGTACTTCAATTCAGAGTCATTAGGAACACAAAGTCTGGAGTGGACTCGAAGTATTCCTTCATCATCGATTCTCGCTTCTGGAATAGCACCTTCTTGTACTTTCTTCTTCATACACATCGCCCGGCCGGTGGGTTTGAGCAACCTTAACTTTTTCTATTAAAGTTGGCTCTATGCGATACTTGACATCATCGCACTTCGTTCCGCGATATGATCTTCTACTCAACGCGTCGCCTACCACGCTCGCTTTTTCGTGATGGTATTGAATAGTGTGGTCATAATCTTTCAACAACTCAAGCCAACGTCGTTGCCGCATGTTGAGTTCCTTTTGCGTGAAGAAATATTTGAGGCTTTTATGGTCTGAATATATCTCCACTTTCTCCCCATATAGATAGTGCCTCCATATCTTTAGTGCGAAAACAACTGCTGCCAACTCTAGATCATGAGTAGGATAATTCCTCTCATATTCTTTAAGTTGTCGCGAGGCATAGGCTATGACTTTCCCATGTTGCATGAGAACACATCCTAACCCTTTGCCTGAAGCATCGCTATAGATAACAAATCCATCCGTACCAGATGGTATTGTTAGAACAGGTGCCAAAATAAGTCTCCTCTTAAGCTCTTGGAAACTCTTCTCTCATTCCTCGCTCCATACGAATTTTATATCTTTCCGAGTTAGCTGAGTTAATGGAGTAGCGATTCGAGAAAATCCTTCCACGAATCTCCGATAATAACCAGCTAAGCCCAGAAAATTACGTACTTCGGTCACCGACTTCGGTTGCTCCCAACTTTGTATTGCTTCAATCTTCGCCGGATCAACAGATACTCCATGTTTCAACACCACGTGCCCAAGGAATGCTACTTCCTCAAGCCAGAACGCGCATTTCTTTAACTTGGCATAAAGCTTGTTTTCACGAAGCCTTTGGAGTACCAAATTTCAAATGGTGCTCATGATCTTCACTGCTTTTGGAATATATGAGGATGTCATCAATAAAGACAACAACGAATCGATCCAAATATTCCTTGAATACTCGGTTCATCATATCCATGAAAGTCAGCAGGAGCATTAGTCAATCCAAAAGACATGACTAGGAATAAATAATGCCCGTCATCGAAGTTCTAAAGGCGCCTTTGGAATATCCTCGCCTAATCTTCAAATTGATGATATCCGAATCGAAGATCGATTTTGAAAAGAATTGTGCTCCTTGCAATCGGTCAAATAGGTCATCAATACGAGGTAGAGGATACCTATTCTTGATGGTGACATGGTTCAATTCCCCGATAGTCAATAAAGTCGCATACTCCCGCTCTTTCTTCTTTACTTAATAAAATAGGAGCACCCCAAGGAGATGTACTAGATCGAATGAAACCGATGTCCAACAACTCTCAGAGTTGGACCTTTAACTCCCGAAGTTCAATAGGAGCCATTCGATATGGAGTTTTAGAAATGGGCTTTGTACCGTGTTCAAGATCAATAAAGAATTCAACTTCACATTCGGGGTAGACCGGGAAGTTCTTCAGAAATACGTCAGAAAGTCAATAACAACAGAATATTATTCAAATTTGACGTGTCTTTATTCAAATCCATAACATGGGCTAAGAAAGCTTGACATCCGCTTTTCAATAAACGAATAGCTTTATGATTAGATATGACAATGATTGATTTTAATGGTTTAGTTGCTTGAATTGCATAACAAAGTTGTTTAGGAATATGAAAGCTAACAACCTTACTTAAAAAAATCAATTTTGGCATGATGAGTAGTTAACCAATCAATCCCTAAAATCACATTAAAAGCAAGTATCTTTAAAGAGATAAGGTCAACAGTAAGGTGATGGTGCCAACTTGAATCAAACAAGATTTATAAACAAAGGATGTGATGAAAGTTTCTCCTAACTGAGTTTCCACAGATAGGTCAAAGTCTAATTTTTCGGAGTCAAATTTAAACGCTGAGCACAAGTAGGAGAGATAAATGAATGGGTAGCACCTAGATATATAGTAAAGTATAAACTTCACAAGAATTTATGATTAGCTTACCCGTGATCACCTCGTTTGGGTTCGCGCGCATTTTGACCAAATCCACAACAAACGCTTCTTCCGAGGAACCGCTGACTTTGACTTTTTTGGGACAATCTTTTGAGTCACCGTCCCTCATTGAACTAGGTTTCGCTACCATACAATCCTTTGAGCGATATGTCCTTCCTTTCCACAATTATAGCATACCTTGAATCACTTGGGGCGCTTTGGACCGATATGTCCCTCTTTTCCGCATTTGTAGCATATATGACCGGTGGTCGCTTCTCCTCCTTAGAACCGCTTGTCACCGCATTGTCGCTCTTCACATGGTCGTTGTTAAATCTCCTCTTTTAAAATCTCCTCCCCGACTCGCTTCTTCTATTTTCATGGCCATGATTACCACCGAATGGTTACCATTTTGTCCGTGTTTTTTTTCTCCGTCCGGTTATCGTTGTTTTGTTTACTTCCATCTCCTAGTATGATCCTCGGTTGTGGTCCCTCAATTGACCGTGACTTTCGTTATCTCGCTCTAATAATTGAGCCCTGCATACAACATCTAAGTAGAGAGAAAATTTATGAGAAATGAGATACTAACGATACCTGGGTTTCAAACCTCTAAGAAACATCTCGCATCATACACGCTCCTCATTCTCCACCAAATGAGGTGCAAACCTCGATAACTCTGCAAACTTTGCCTCGTCTCGAGACACCGGCCATGTTGTTTTTCTCTAACTGATGAACTCCACTTCCTTCATATTACTTAACACTTTCGTGAAAGTATTTGTCATTAAATAGTTTCAAATATCTCCCCAAGACATGCTTTGAAAAGCGGCTAGATGGGTACACTTCACGACTCCCCACCAAGAGTCTACCTCGCCATCGAACATAAAGGTGGCGAATGGAACCTTCGTTCCTCCGTGCATCCCAAAACATCGAATATCTTGGTAATTTGTTGACCCATGTTTCCGCCATGATCGGATCGGCTTTCCTTTAAATTCGTGGTCCCAACTCTTTGAACTCGCTTGGGTGATGACAACCCGTGAATTGCTATCATTTCCTCCTCAGATTTTGAACACGAGTCTCCTCGTCTCGATTTTGCATGAACTGTAAAAAGCTTCTAAACATCCCCTCGCTCATCATTTGCTCGGCAGGTGTTGTTCACATGAGGAACATTGCCAACTCACAGTACGTTCTCCTCGTTGGTGAGTACACAGCGCCTCCACTCTGTCTCATTTCCACTTGTTAATATTCTCAATGACATTCTCAAATACTGCCATAAAACAAGGGTTAATTAAGCAAATCAATATATCACATAATATCCCTATATATCACCAACTAACAAATAAGCTTAGGTAGGACACACTAGCGAAGGATTTACTCTGCCTCTCCCTCCTAGTTCTATTCCCCGATCTCCGCCAGAGATCATATCCCTAAGCTCGATACCAACCGTGACGCCCCCAAAATAGGTATACATCACCCATTCGAGTTGTCAATCCACTGCATGTAAACAACTACAACTTTATTATTACAATAGTAAAACTGTGAGTTTGAATACAAATATTATCTTCTAGATAATATCTATACCCAAATAAATCCTCATCACATTTATTGATACATTATTTTACAAAAATGGTGAGGACTACTAAACAACTCTCTCTATAACCATCATTCCATACCCCGACTGCATCGCTACATTCTCGCCTCCTGAGAAGAAAAATGGAACAAAAAGGAAAAGGGTGAGCTCAACTAGCCCAGTAAAAGAATATTATGACTAAGATAATATATAACAAAATTATCGTTAGTCTTCAATAGGGAAAAATCTAATAGAATACAATAGACAACAAGTTTTAAATCAATATTCGCAGCGAAAATAATAATTCATTAGAAGAGTTAAGTAGAGAATGCAAACTACTATCTTCTATGTATGAATTTTAAAGTTCGTCGTCTATCTTTTATCCCTATAACATCAATCAATATATATCTGGAATCAAATATTCATCTTTGCACTACAGGCCAAAGATATTATCAGTTGGTTATGTTCATCTAAACACTGCTCATCTTTTGCACTACTAGCCAAAAATATTCATCGAAATCATTCATCTTTGCACTACAAAACCAAAGATATTCCATAATATCATCATTTAAGACCGAGGATGATGAAAAATATTTTTTTAAAGAAACGAATCCAAAGGAATCAAAATGACAAAGATTAAGGATTAAGGATTCGTGACTTTGTTTTATCCACGTCCAAAATACCTCAAAAATAATCATAGTGGTGTAAAATTCAAGAATGATCAAAACATGGATACAATCAAAGCTAGTATCCGTAATAGATATTTTGAACGAAAAAGAAATTTTTTATTTTTTGACCTAATAGTGTCAGATTCGTGAATAATACTCAGATATCGTGAATAGTAACCCCGACACTAAAAAGTTCCAAATTTGATTAAAAGTTCAGATCAATACTTCTAAGATAATGATATTAGAATAAATAATATCATTTAAAAAAAAAGTAATATCCCTTACCTCGAAAAGACAAGATTTAGTTGAACGCGTTGATATTGACTATGACTTGAACTTGCAATCAGATAGCAATACTCAAAGTATACTCAAAATACTCACAAGAATACGCCGATAATATAGAGAGAAAACTTCAGCCGTGTAATTTTCAATTCTAACCTAAGCACCCTATTTATAGGAAAATGCTTAGAACACCAAAGTAGAAAATTTAATTTAATAATATTATTATTATTTCTACAACTTCCTACGCATACCAACTGAATTCAGCCATTAAAACACATGCAAGACCCACACTCAAATCACCAAAAATGTTTTTCATATTAAAAATATTTTAAACTTCCAAAAATCAATTATTTCGGAGCTTCGGTACATCAATAATTCATAATAAATAGCTCTGTTATCAGAAAATTCGAATCTCGCGAGTTTTTATAGGAAATTCAATTCTCTACAACTTTACAGAAGAAACTTTTTCCAAATTCCAAACAGAAATTGATCAAAATCCACAAACGGGCAATTTTACAGGCTATAATCAAATTTCAGTCAAGAAATGGGGTCCACCAACATGTTGAACATGTTTTAAACATTTATTGCAATAAAAATACTCTTTCTCCTAGTATACTCATATATCACACATTCATTATAAAAATATCACCATTATTATATTATTAAAAATATAATAATATATTTAAATGAATTATTTTATCAGAAAAAGATAAAATTTTAATTTTCAATAATTGTCACATTAAAAAATTTTCTCCATCTATATCCACATAAAATCAATATTTTCCTCATCATATAAATCAATAATTAATTATTCACAAATAATATTACAGAATCACAATATTAACAACCATGCAGTTCCCAGGAAAGATGGGGCTTTCCAATAAGAATTTCTCACATCAAGCAAGCAATTAGGTGACCAAACCTCTCCTTAGATGTAACTTTCTAGACATTGCCAATAAGGTTATCTAATAATATTATTCGATAATATGAATTATTGCTTCGATAATGAAAAATACCGTGTAATGATAATTATTGAAACAACAAAGAATATAAAATATCAACTCAACAATTATTAAATCAATAAAATAATCGAATAAGAATTCTCGTAACCATTATTGAGTAGTGCCTTCTTACGTAAGAGTCAATAATTGGTGCAATACCGGTGTCTTCTTCAGTAACAACGCCAGACATCGTGTTTTAACCACCGGGTATTCCAACAATTGGTACACGGTAATAACTACGCCGTTATTTTTAAACAACTTATATTTGTCGCTTTTTCCTCCAATCGCTTTCTCCACATGGGGCCCACATTATTATCATCGCTACTGGCAGTCAATTTAATATTCTCCGACAAAGCATTTAATATTCCACGACCAAACGAATATTCCCCGACAATAATGAATATTTTATAACCATTTGCTTATTTTGAAATACTTGCGTATTTTACCCATAACTATCCACATTAATCAAATCAACCCTTACTATTTCAAAATAATAATTAGAGGAAATTAAATTTCATTTATTAATTATTTGGGGTCTTACACTATTCACTACCTTACAACTAAGTTAACTTGTTAGCCACTTCCCTTTCTTGCTCATCACAACACTTGGGCACCAAACAAAATGTTCGCCCATCAAGTCTACCCATTTCACCCTTGGTTTGCCCCATGGATCATGGCTTCCTCATTGGGCTTTGTTAATTAATCTAACTACTTTCTTGTTGGGGGCTTGTGCTACCATAGTTTGGACTTATGACTTATTAAACATGGGCTTGATTGTTACATTCTATTGGACTTCTACCATTAAGCTAATAATCCTACAAGTTCATTACCTTTAATTAAACAACTTAACATTTATACCCCACGTATAATCTTCGTATGCTAGCTCGTATATTAATTCTTAATATACGTTATCTCATTCTTCATACATAATAGTACAATACGTCGTATTATACTTACATTCATTACCTTCATATAATAAATACACATTATACGATCACAACTTTCTTTCTTTAACGCTTAATAAACCTAACGTTCCTAAATTAATTCCGCATTCAAAATATTATGTTTTCCATACTTAGGTTATTATTACATAATCCATATCACCTTGATATTATAATGTTGCATATTTCTCGGAAGTTCAAAAATAATTCCTGAGCAGAAATCGATGAATAGTGTTTTTCAGAAAATTTCTCGGAAAGCTTTTATTTTCGTCTTAGAAATTCAAACATTTTAATTCCCTCAAGTAGTTAAAATACTACGATATTCCAATATTTCTAGGTTATAGAACGACATTCATCTTATTCATACGTAATAATAATAAATAATATTATTTTATTCATTATTAAAAGTATTTACAAAGGTTCTATTTTCTGGGGCGTTACATTCTCTCCCCCTTATAAGGATTCTGTCCCCAGAATCTCGCTATATATAAAAAAATTACACAAATAATTGAGGGTAATTCTTTTTCATCATTTCTTCTAACTCCCACATTGCTTCTTCTGCATCGTGGTTCTTCCATAACACCTTCACAGAAGATATGACTTTATTCCGTAGAACTTGTTCTTTTCTATCGACAATTTGAATCGGCGTTTCCTCGTACGTTAAGTCCTTCTCGATATGAATAGGCTCATATTCTATCACGTGCTTATAATCTGGCTTATAAGAACATAACACGGATACGTGAAATACATTACGTTTTCGTTCTAGGTCTGGAGGTAATGCTATCATATAAGCTACCTCGCCCACCTGTTTTAATACCTCAAAAGGTCCTATAAACCTCGGACTTAACTTTTCCTTCTTCCCAAAACGTATCTTTCCTTTCCAAGGAGATACTTTTAGGAATACGTACGAACCTACTTCAAACTCCCGATTCTCTCTATACGGATCCGTAAACTTCTTTTGTTTGTCTTGAGCTGCTAGAAGACGCATTTGTATCTTCTTGACAATATCCGCTATCTGTTGCACTAATTCTGGTCCCAACATTCAGTGTTCTCCTACCTCATCCCAATACAGTGGCGTTCTGTATTTTCTCCCATACAAAGCTTCGTAAGGTGGCATACCTATGCTTGTATGATAACTATTGTTATACGCAAACTCCACTAATGGTAGATGATCATCCCAACTACCCTTGAAATCCATGACGCAAGATCTTAGCATATCTTCTAACGTCTGAATTGTCCTCTCACTCATCCATCTGCTTTGTGGATGATACGTCAGACTCAAATTAAAACTGCGTTCCTAATCGCTTTGTAGACTCCTCCAAAAGTTCGATGTGAATTGTGGGTCACAATCTGACACAATCGATACTGGCACCCCATGTCTAGAGATTATTTCCTTAATATAAAGTCTAGCTAATTGGTCTAAGTTATACTTGACCCTAATTGGCAAAAAGTGAGCCAATTTCGTCAACTGGTCCACTATTACCCAAATCGCATCATACCCCTTCCGAGTAGTGGAAGTCCCACCACAAAATCCATCGTGATATTCTCCCATTTCCACCTCGAATTTCTAATGACCAGTAGCAAGCCACTAGGTCTTTGATGTTCTACCTTAACTCTCCGACAAGTCAAGCACCTACTCACATATTCTATAGCCTCTCTCTTCATGTTCGGCCACTGAAACTCGTGTTGAAGATCTTGATACATCTTAGTGCTACCAAGATGAATCAAAAATCTCGAACTATGAGCCTCTTGCAACACCTGCTCCTTTAATTCTGTCTCATTCGGAACCCAAATTCTTCCTTCAAATCTTAATAATCCCTCATTATCAAGACTGTACTTAGTATCTTTTTCATTGGCTAGCCGCTCCTTTATCCGGTCGCACTCATCCGTTGTGAGTTATACCTCCTTAACTCTTTCTACGATGGTAGATTGCATCTCTGTCGCAAACAGAATTTGTCTTGCTTCACTTTGCAGCTTCACTTCCAACTCCATCCTAGCCATCTCTGTTATTAACTCAGTTTGAGCCGTTAACAAAGACAACTTTTTCCGACCCTTCCTACTTAAGGCGTCGGCAACTATATTGGCTTTTCCAGGGTGATACATGATTTCACAATCATAATCCTTTATCAACTCCAGCCATCTCCTCTGCCTCATATTCAACTACTTCTGTGTGAAGATATATTTTAGACTTTTGTAGTCCGTGTATATCTCACATTTTTCTCCATAAAGATAATGTCTCCATATCTTTAGATCAAAAACATCATGACTGGTTCCGATCATGAGTAGGGTAAACTTTCTCATAATCCTTCAACTGCCTAGATGCATACGCAATGACCTTGCCATGCTGCATGAGCAGGCAACCAAGTCCTCTATGCGAAGCATCGCTATAAACTACAAAATTTCCTGTGTCATCGGGCAATGACAAAATAGGCGCTTCACTCAATCTCTTCTTTAGTTCTTGAAAACTGTCCTCACACTTGTCAGTCCAAGCGTATTTCACCGTCTTCCTTGTTAAGTTAGTCAACGGAGTAGCTATCTTCAAAAAATCCTGGATAAATCTTCGATAGTAACCCGCTAACCCTAGGAAACTCCGCACCTCAGTCGGCATTTTCGGTTTTTCCCAATTCATCACGACTTCCACCTTCGCTGGATCTACTGAAATCCCCTCATGGTTAATGACATGACCTAAAAACTGTACCTTTTCCAACCAAAATTCACACTTAGTGAATTTTGCATACAACTTCTCCTTTGTTAGTGTCTCCAACACTAATCTTAGGTGTTCAACATGATCTTCGGGCGTCTTAGAATAGACTAGAATATCATCTATAAACACCACGACAAACTTGTCCAAATATTGTTTGAACACTCTGTTCATCATATCCATAAATACAGCTGGTGCATTTGTCAACCCAAACGACATCACCAGGAACTTGTAATGACCATAACGAGTCCTAAATGCTGTCTTCGGCACATCCTCCTTCCTAACCTTCAACTGATGATACCCCATTCTTAAATCTATTTTAGAAAAATACTTAGCCCCTTTCAACTGATCAAAGAGATCATCGATCCTGGGCAATGGGTATTTATTCTTTATCGTTAACTTATTCAACTCTCGATAGTCGATACACAGTCTTAATGATCCGTCTTTCTTCTTGACAAACAATATCGGTGCTCCCCACGGTGAAACACTTGGTTGAATGTACTTCCTGTCTAACTGTTCTTGTAATTTCACCATCAACTCCTTCATCTCTACTGGCGCCATACGATACGGTGCCCTAGAAACTGGTGCCGCTCCTGGCACAATGTCTATCACAAACTCTGTCTCCCTATCCGTCGGAAGACCCAAAGAATTCACTCCGAAAATACATCGGCCGAATTCTCTCAAGATCGGTATTTGTTCCATGGTTGCTACCACTCTCTGGGTATCAACAACATGACACAGATAACCTACGCATCCCTTTCTCAGTAATTTCCTAGTTTGTGTCATGGTTAGACAACATGAATGTCCCGGCGATCTATTACCGTAAAATACTACCCGAGGTTGTTCTAACATCTTAATGTTCACACATTTATTTTGACAATCTATAATTGCCCCATGGTTTACTAACCAATCCATTCCGAGAATTACATCAATTCTCATAACTTTATCGGTTTCCAAATAAATCACCGATAATTTACAACCCCATATATCTACACAACAACTCTTATGAACATCTTCAACAAGAATTATTTCTTTGTTTGCTACCTTAATATTTAAAGGTATAGGAAACTTTTCGGGAAGTAATCCTAATTGTCTAGCAAAATTGCATGTTATAAATGAACAAGTAGCACCCGAATCAAACAGCACGTACGCATTGATATTGTTAATCGGAATAATACCTGCAACGACGTCCTCTGATGCGACTGCATCTTGGACTGTAATGTTAAAAGTACGGCCCATCGGCCTACCCGGCTGCGCTGGACCCCCAATTACTAACTTACTGCTATTAGTGCCCTGGTTCCCGTCCGTCCCCTTCTTCCGGCAGTTCTTTGCCATGTGGTCAGTTGATCCACACACAAAGCATTCGTGGTTCTTCTTCGGACTCGGATAATTGGGCGCAATATGCCCCTCCTGTCCATAGTTGTAACAGACGGCCTTCCCCTTGAGACAGACTCCTCTGTGAGTCTTCCCACAGGTCTTCCAGGCCTCCATTCTTCTCTTCGAGTCTCCTTGCTTCACTCCGGTATTTCCAGAGCTAAATACCTTCCTCTTCTGACCCTCACCACTACCACTGGCTCCCTCGATCTTTACTCTCCTGTCTACTTTAACCTTGCTCTTCTTGTCCTTGTGGTATTGACTCAACGCCTTGCTACCACCTTCGGCGATTATCGCCTTCTCTAAAACGGTCCCAAAAGAAGTACTTTGGAACACCGATATACGGTTATAGAGCCAGGGTTTCAAGCCATGCTCGAACCGTCGCGCCTTCCTCACCTCAATATCCACTTGATGTGGAGTGAACCTTGCCAGTTCATTAAACTTGGCGGCGTATTGGGGAGCCGTCATGTCTTCTTGTTTCAACTCGAGAAATCGCATCTCCATTCTCCCTTGCATGCTTGTGGGAAAATAGTTCTCAAAGAATATCTCCTTGAACCTATCCCACGTCAGATTTGCTATCCCAACCCTAGCCTGATTGGCTTCCCACCAAAAGTTAGCCTCTCCCTTCATCATATAGGTCACAAAGGCAACCTTTTGGGCCTCGTCGACATTTGCTATAACAAATGCCTTCTCTATCTCTTTAACCCACGTTTGGGCTTCAATAGGGTCCGTAGTTCCTTTGAACCTCGCATGAACCACGCTCTTGAAATCCTTAAAGGTAGTAGCTCGTGCTACTCCTGGATTTACGGGGATATTAGCCCCTGTTCTATTAAAGGCAGCTGTTATCAGATTAACAAACTCCTGCATTGGATTAACCGGACCTCCCTTCAGTTGATTTACGCTTGCACCTTGATTATGTTGCACTCTTCTTGGTCGCATTTTACTGATACAATAAACACATTTCGTTATTATTCCTTTCTTTATTAGTTATCATTAATATTAACAATAACTCCAACATCCATAACTCATTTCTTTCCATAAAAAGGACTTATATTCATTCTTCATAGTATAATACTACATCGGTTACATACACAGCCTAAGCTGATTACATTACTTTCCCGCTATCGCTTTCCAAAAATTGGGATTTACAAAAGACTACCCCTTACTATACAAAAAGGGCTTTACGTCACTACTACTTACAAAATATTTACATACTACTCTAACTACTACTAATCTACATCTGCCTCAAGGCATTCTCGAAATCTGCCTCAAGGCATTCTCAAAATCTGCCTTGGCAAGACCGACAATGATATCACGACTAATAGTATGTCGTGTTTGCCCCACCTCCACAGGATATCCAGCTACCTGCTGCTGGAAATATGTATGAGAACTCCTATAGATATAGGACATCCTCCCTATCTTCTTCACCTTGGTCTTTAGCTCCTCCTTGAGCTCAAAGACCTCATGTTTTAAATCGTGGACTTGGTCCTTAGCCAAAATCCTCTCGTCATGTTCTTGCTCCCACATGGACTCGACATCAGTCTTGTCCTCTATAACCATTTGGACCTCTGCTTTCAGCTCCTTGACCTCCTGACAGTAATGGATATTTCTATCCAACACTAACATAAACAGAGACATCATTGACCCTCCAAGAGCTATCTCCGCTGCTATAGCTACCGGATTAAAGGACACTGTCTCCACTTCCTCCTCTATCATCTCGTCGAATACTGACATGTAGTCAGCATTATTTGAGTCTCCAGACTCAATAACCACAACTTCAGGCTCTGCCGCTATAGGGTTCGGTATAACCTCTACTTGGTTCACCGATTCTTCACTAATGGCTTGACCATCTACAAACATTCCATTTACTCCTGACATTTACACAAAATAATTAAGTTGATTAGTACACGTCAATAGAATAATAAAAACACATAACATAATCATAATGTATTTTTTTTATAAGGTTATTTTCTTCTTTTACTTCTTTGACCTCTCTTAAGGTTATGACTTAAGGTTTTTAATCCCCCCTAAAGTTTTATAACCTAATGCTCTGATACCAACCTGTGACGCCCCCAAATTCGGGTATCTTCCAACTCGACAGATGGTGCTACACGGTACTACCATTCATTCATTCATTTAATTAAATAGTCTCAAAAGGACTAATATAACTTCTATATATCCAAAATAATATTACATTTCCCAAGTTCTTTGTAACCCATTCGTTTGTTCTTGTCATAATATCAAATATATTACAATCGTTCACCTATACTATTACATAAGTAATCTAAGGGTTCGTCTTCGCCTTGCCCTTGTCCTTGCCTGAGCCTTCGGTCCGCTCAATCTTAGCTGTGTTCATATGGTTCAAGCAAGAGTGAGCATGACTAGCTCAACAAGTACTACAATTCTAATAAACATCATGCTTGAAACATAGAACTCATATATCTTTAGTAACTGAACAATAGTTACGAAGTACTATCGATAATTCAAAATAACACTTCTTTTAATTCAAAACGTTTTCCAACAACAATATTTAGTAGAATATCAACTAAGGCTCAAGACTACGAGCAGTTCATAATTTCTTTTGAAAAGGACAACCCGACACTAAGTCCGTAAGTCCGGCATAGCTTACGAGGACTTCGGGTGATCGACCCATAGTACTTTCTATGTTGATCAACACTACATTCATTAAACGTGTATACGTTTAAGTTGTGGCAACCTCACGTGCCTGTCGTTAAACGACAAAAACATTTTAGCATACTTGGTCTTCGATTGAAAACCATACCAATATAACTATGCGTTCAAAAGCCTACGGTTCACAAATTACATACTCTATGCATTCATGCAAGAATTTTATCTATTTGACTTCGTTTGCTAAAATTTCACCTATGAGTTCATTTTTAACGAAAACGATAAACGTTCGTGAACGTTCAATGCTTGTTTCTTTGTTCTAAGTCAGAATTCGGTCATTTTCGAGTCCGTAACTCTATAATGCCAAATATGACTTGTCTCTATCGAAAACTAACGTTTCTGACTTCAAACACAAAATACGACTTCCATTCTGAGAATTTCACGAATTCGACGATAATCGTCCAATCGTGTGAATTCCGGCAAAACTACATTCTTAATGATTCTAAATGGATTTCAACCAATTCATTACAAGTTACTTACTACAACAACTTATAATCAAAGTAGGTTTTGACTTATTCTCATAAGTCAATGACTTAATCAACTTATGAACTATAATTCCTCATGCTTATGACTTTCAATGAACATAAGTCCATCAATCCATGTTCTCATACTATATTCAACATACTAATATCATATGCCAAACATATGCTAAGTTCTTCATGATTCTAACAACTTATTAGAGTTCTGTTTATTCAACTTATTCGGCTTAAGTTCATTCATAACTTAATTCTTATATGATATTATCAAACAATCCCACTTCTCTATAAATCCTATCATAGAAGAGATAAAGATATAATAAATATGAGTCTTACCCTTGAAGACTATGACTTCAATTCACTTTGGAAAATCTAACAAAGGTTGAAGTGGCTTATAAGTGCTTAAGTGGCTTATTCTCTCTACCAAATAAGTTACTTTATCTTGAGAGGAGTTGGATGAAATTTGAACAACCAACAAATGAAATGAGGCTTCTCTATTTATAGACAAGTTAAGGTTAGGGAAAAATGGTCAATAATACCATCCCACCTCCTTATTCCACCACCTCATTCCACCTCCTTACTATTCATTACCTTACAACTAAGTTAACTTGCTAGCCACTTCCCTTTCTTGCTCATCATAACACTTGGGCACCAAACAAAATGTTTTCCCATCAAGTCTACCCATTTCACCCTTGGTTTGCCCCATGGATCATGGCTTCCTCATTGGGCTTTGTTAATTAATCTAACTACTTTCTTGTTGGGCTTGTGCTACCATAGTTTGGACTTATGACTTATTAAACACTTGGGCTTGATTGTCACATTCTATTAGACTTCTACCATTAAGCTAATAATCCTACAAGTCCATTACCTTTAATTAAACAAATTAACATTTATACCCCACGTATAATCTTCGTATGCTAGCTCGTATATTAATTCTTAATATACGTTATCTCATTCTTCATACATAATAGTACAATACGTCATATTATACTTACATTCATTACCTTCATATAATGAATACACATTATACGATCACAACTTTCTTTCTTTAACGCTTAATAAACCTAACGTTCGCAAATTAAGTTCGCATACAAAATATTATATTTTCCATACTTAGGTTATTATTACATAATCCATATCACCTTGATATTATAACGTTACATATTTCTCGGAAGTTCAAAATAATTCCTGAACAGAAATCGATGAATAGTGTTTTTCAGAAAATTTCTCGGAAAGCTTTTATTTTCATCTTAAAAATTCAAACACTTTAATTCCCTCACGTAGTTAATATACTACGACATTCCAATATTTCTAGGTTATAGAACGACATTCATCTTATTTATACGTAATAATAATAAATAATATTATTTTATTCATTATTAAAAGTATTTACAAAGGTTCGATTTTCTGTGGCGTTACATTTACCGTATTAAAAACATTAATGTCATTACCTCTCGAATGGATACATCCATCTATATTGCACGGGACCGCCAAACTTAGCTTCATATGGCAAGTGAATAGGCAAATGCTCCATTGAATCAAAAAACGATGGAGGGAAGATCATTTCTAACTTGCACATTATTTCCACTATCTGCCTCTCCATTTTATCTATGTCTTCGAGCTGGAGCTCCGTCAAGCATAGATCTCTGAAGAAATTAGAAAGCTCTGTCAGTGCTTCAACCACACATTTTGGTAACAAGTCGATAAATGCCACATGGATCAACTTCTGCATGAATACGTGACAATCATAACTTTTGAGACCCCGAAACTTTAGCTCTTCGACTTTACAACACCTTGCTATATTTGAAGAATATCCATCTGGGAGATTTAGTCCACTGATCTAATTACATATCAATATCAACTGTTCCCTGGTCAAAGTATATTCAGCTTTAGGCGTTACCGTCTTACTATCCTCCTGATACAGCCAAAGATCTTCCCTAATGTTCATTTCTACCAAATCAAGTCTCGACTTGTTGTTGTCCTTTGTTCTACCACTATCATCTAGGACTGTATAAAAAATGTTATCAAATACGTTCTTTTCAGTATGCATCGGATCTAAACAATGACGGATGCAGAGTGTAGCCCAATAAGGCAGGTCAAAGAACATGGATCTGTGTGTCCAGTTGTGAACCTTGTCGTAACAATAAGCTCGCTCCAATCTGTGATTCTTCCCTGGAGGTGGAAACTTCAAACGACTAATCCAACTCAACACTGCTGACCCAGAAAGACGACTAGGTAATTGACGTTTCTCTATTTTTCGATTGAATTGTCTACTCATCTATCGATAATGATGTTCAATTGACAAAAACTTTCGGGATTTTGCAAAGAAACTCATTCCCCCCCCCTCATGTTTGAGCCGCATAGCTTTAACTGACGCCATGCACACGGGACATGACAAGCCCCCGTGAGTCGACCATCCACTGATCATTCCTAACGCCGGGAAGTCATTTATTTTCCACAGTAAAGCTGCCCTCATGTCAAAGTTCTGCTTAAGAGATACACCATAAGTTTGAACCCCTTTTTCCCACAACATCTTCAACTCATCAACTAACGACTTGAGGTATACATTGATGTCTTTACTCGGACTCTTATCACCCGGAATCAGTAAAGGCATGAACATGTAGGGATCTTTCATGCACATAGAAGGTGGGAGGTTATACACCACAATAATCACCGGCCAAGTTGAGTAGGGCTTTGTGTAAGGCCCGTTAAACGGATTAAACCCATCCGTAGCAAGTCCAAACCTAAAAGCTATTTTTTAAAAGCTATTATACACCACAATAATCATCGACCAAGTTTGTATAAAAGCTATTTTTTGTTGCAATAATAATGCTAATCTTGAAAAATAATTATGTCTTGCTTAACTGTAAACATACCTCTGTTAGTATGAGGATAAATATAAGGCAGTCGATATTGTCATAGTAAAAATAATGATAATAAAGTAAATATACATTATTAAACTTAAAATTCATGAAGAAATTATTACAAAAATTGCATAATAGTAAACATAACAGATGTTTCCCCAAGTACATATGGGGCTGGAAATGTACACATACAAATTAATATCATATTAAACCAAATACAGTTCAACAGAAGTTCAACCTTGAATGATTATATAGTTTCATATTAAATACCCAACTTGAACCTAAATAAATTAAAGAGGAGATAGGAAAATTAGTTTCTAGAAATTGAATAAATATATATCATAGCCCCAATTATAGCACACTTACTAAATGCAAACCAGCTTCTTGTACAGGTGAAGGTAAAGTTCTGAAGTTGCAGCGACGAACTGGCCGGAGGTACCGTCGGAGGACCGGTCAGAGGTCTCGATTGTAGCGGCGAAAGGGGATGGTTTGCAACAAGGATGAGAGAAATGGGCGAAATGTGAATTAATAAACCAAAATGGGCGAAATGGGTGAACTTTAGAGAATCAATAAACCGAATTTGAGATTCAGTAGGGAAATTAAGGAGCGAAAATGGCTAAAATTAAGAGGGAAAGAAATATAGAGAAGGAAATTTTATAAAAGGAGTCGTTGCTGTCGAAGAGTTTTTAATTGTCATTCTCGACGGCCTCCCTCGTCGATAATGACCCCGTCACTATTCAGTCACTGCCGACGGCAACACCGTCGATGTTAAAATCATCACCGTCGGCAATGAGGTTTTCCCTCCACCGGGAATGTCTAGCGCCACAAAAAGGGTCATTACTGACGGCAGTCATTGGCGATGGCGAGGCCGTCAATATTGACCTTATTGGCGATGGGGATTGTGCCGTCGGCAGTGCGCCCGTCGCCAATGACCCTTTTTTTTGTAGTGCTCAATAAGAGTTTATCACCTCTATATTTTTGATCTCCTAGAAGGTTATAGCCTAAGGTTTCCCCACCTAAGATTCATAACCTAAGGCTCTTATACCAACTTGTGACACCCCCAAATCCGGGCACCTCAATCCCACAGATTTAGTGTTCACTATCCAATTAAATCATAACTACCTACCCATAAACAAAGGATATAATTAAACTCAAATGTTTAAACAATCAATCTCCCATTAAAGGGTTACATAATCTAAAATAAATCACAGGTCATCTAACCTTTATTACAATCATCAGCGAAAAATTAAAACATGATCATAACTAAATCTATTATATAAGCTTCATACACAAAAGGTAAATTAAACGTCGTCGTCTAATCAAGCACTTTGTCCTTGCCTTTGCTTGTAGAAAGCTCTTCAAACTTCTTAACTTCATCTGCATGGTTTTGTGAAAGAGTGAGCAAACAATTGCTCACAAGAAGAATATACAATAACGTTTTATGAATAACAATTCACTGAGCTTTCAATGGTAAAGTATTCTTACCGGAACAATAAACTTTAATTCAACAGCTATGAGTTCAAAAGAATAATGAACGCTAAGTTAACAATAGATATCAACATCAAAGAATACACTGAGGGTCACAAGACCACGAACTATACTCTAGGTTTTCAAGTATTTCTACTTTAACCTTTAACTGTCTAAAAGACTATAATCATCATCTATGTCCTAGGTTAACAGGTGTTTGTACTGTAACCTTTAATAGTCTAAACGACTATATGGACCATCATCCTGTACTCTAGGTGATCAGCCCTTTGTACTATGTATTGCGCAAACATTTTAACTCTATTGCGTAGCTCTAAAATAATCCCCTAATATAGGATTGTTCATCTCAGCTTAGATTATCAGGTTCCGAACCAAAGGAAGTTTGGTTGGGAATTAACTTCAAAGGAATTCTGGATTTTTAGAACACTCATCAACCAAGTACTGGTTAAATCAGATAGGGACCAATAACTATTCAAGAGTTTGATTATAACATATTCATGAACAAGGTATATCGATGAATCAATAAGAGCTAGAGTATTAACAATTTCTAAATTGAACAAATGTTATCATCGACAACATGCTTTCAAAATTGTGTGAGTACATAAGCAAACCAAAGAGAGTTTGGTTTGGGTTGACTTCAAGGGTAGTTTAGAGTTTAGAACATTCATCAACTAAGGATTAGTTGAGTTGGTAAAGAATCGCTACGCAACTTAGAGTTCGGTATAATAATATATGATAATACGATGACATTGGAGAACGAAGATCAAACAACAGTTATCAATAGCTGAATAAAAACATTTCTTACAATAAACTTACAGATTTTGAATAACCAAAGTAATCTCGTTTGGAATAAAGAAACAAAGGATTAATTAACTTGCTCAACAATAAATGAGGGTTAAAGAACTTGCATAACAATAAATTGCTCAACAAGAGATTAGAAATAGAGAACTTGCAAAAGTATATCGTGACAGTGAAAAGTAACCTTGTTGAATAATAAAATAGCAAAGGTTAGGGAACTTGCCTCTTACGTAAGCTATACAATTACAACTCACGTACTCCAATATGCTACACATACCATTAGGATTATAACATGAATTAGCTACACACATTAACCTCATAGATTCAATTATCATCTTAGTAATGTCATAACCTTTAGTTTAAGGTCTAACCAAATTAATAAACCCCATAACACGAATCCGAAAACTCACTAACACATACAAAAGACTTTTAGCATCCAAATCACATTTCAACTCTTATTAATCAATACCACATTTCTCCTTAATCGAACTTAAAGTTCAATCAAGTGTTTAAGTCTTCCCAAGACTCATTGGTTTTATATTAATCACCTTCCATATCTTAGTGTTCATTTCCGAAATCACAAGTGTTAACATCACAAGACTTAGTTACTCTTTAATGTGTACACTAAGTCCTAACATATCGCATTCATAACTTATAAAACCTTTTACAAATTTGAAATTATCAATGGCATGACATGGTTCTATTTAACATCCTTATTACATGCTTGTTACATTAGTACATAATTAAACTAAGTTATATAGTGACATCCCAGGTCTGCAGTAGTAGTAGAAGCCACTATCCCAAATCTGGGTATGGCGCGATAATTCCATATACACAATCTTGGGACCGGCCTTGCAATTGTCAAGTTGTTTTTAGCCTTTGGCGCGATTATTGCCAATTGATTACGCATTAAAAGCGACAGATAAATAGTTGTCGTTTTTAGCCCAACTAACACGAATTTCACCCACAAGATAGTGAAATTAACATGTACAATTGATATAAAACTATCACAAACATTTTTCCTTACATATTCAACCACTTAGAATAATTTAACAACAATTTTAACTAATTTAATTCCTTAAATTTCATATTTTCATATAAAAACTCAATTTTTGACATCCATTATAGAAATCATCACTGTGATCACTATTCTTGTCCAAATCACTTCATTCAAACTATGTTCTCTTCATTTCTTAATGGACTAGCATAATCAAAACTCAATTCACAGATTAACATACAAATTAATCACTAAAATTGGTACTTTTACAAGCCATATGAAAAATATAAACACTGTCATTATTTTTCCTACTTTTTGAACGAAATTTGAAAGTAGTATGCACACAAGCCAATCATGTTTGATGATAAAGCATATACTTTGTAACAATCTTATTCATTTATTAATAAAAAGTACTAATTTATTAAAGGCTTTTAATTATCTACATGATGCTGTTTTATAATATGTGATAAACTCATAGTTTTAAGCAATGCTTTTCGAATAATGATGATGATCATTCTAATGAGATCTAAATTCTTAGAAAGCTTAAAACTAAAATAGTTTCCAATCGTTGGATTACTAAATTGGGGATTAGTGAATCCGGATAGATTGGTACATACGTTGTTTGCTCATTGGATGAGGATGATTGATCTCATGATCATTTGTGTGGAGACACTAAAGCAAGTATGTAGGTGCTTATTACGAGATCAAGTTCTAGCTTTGAACGTTGGCTCGCTAAGGAATACCTAATGGAGTTTTACTTGTTTGTCAATAGGAATTCCTGTAGTGATAGTAGTACAAGTGATCCTTGGACTTGAGATCATCATAGTATCTTGTGTATGATGAATTATACTTTGACTTATTCCTTAAGACCCTTAGGGTATATCAAAGGGTATGCTTGGGTATATAATAAGTTGTACATGGAGATAATGTATGATCAATAAAGAATCTACCGCTTCTAGTAAAAAAAGAGAAATGTCCTATGTGATTCGATAAATGACAACCCAGTAGTCCTTGGCCAAGGCAAAATGAAATTAGAAAGGAGTTTTTAATTTGCATTATTTGGAGTTGTGCATTTAAGAGTCGAAATACATATAATTAAATAAAATAAGACTTGACAGTAATTTCATGTCTTATATTTAATTGGGACATTGTATGGTGGAAGGATTGAATTGTCACGGTAACTATTTACTCAAAGGTTCTTTTATGATTAATGTTGAAATCTATATTATCCGAAAAGTCGCTTGATCGCTAGGGGAGGCTTATCCTATTGTAGAATAAATATTATTTATTTAAATAAATTAATATTTTAATTTATTTATTTAAATAAGATTAAAATTGTTCTAATTGATTTATTCACAACCTAGTTTTAATATGGAGAACCTAAAGGGTCACACCATAAAATGAAGAATAATTATTTAAGAAGTTAATGGCATAATCGTAATAATATAGTTAAGCATATTTAATTTAATCTATGGTGATAGAATAAATTAAATAGCTTAATATTTATTATTTAATATTTTGGAAATATTAAATATATAAATTAATAAGAGGAGTCTTATTAATATTATTACAATTATTATTATTTTAATTTCTAAAGAGTTGGAAATTAATTTAATATTAGTACTATCATTTATTCCTAATTAGATTAGGAGGCAAATTAATTAAAAGAGTTTAATTAATTATCTCTAATAAGATTAGAGAGCTTAATTAATTAAAAAGAATTTAATTAGTTAAATAAAACCCAATTCCTTAATTGTTAAGGAGGGTTGCCTACATCTATAAATAAGAGGAGTCTTATTATGGGTGAGGTGGTTGACACTTTCACAACACGTGAATATATAATTCCAAAAGTTGGGAAAGTACGCCTTTTTCTATAGATATAGAAAACTAGGGTTTAGCTAAACACCCATCTTCTTGAATTCTTTTTCTTCCTTGGTGGATCACCTCTAGAGGCCAAACACTTGGGTGGCTAACGTTGATCAAAGGAAGGAACCAAACCCGGTGGATTCAAGTTGGACGCGAAAGGATTTGGAGGTGAACTCGTACCTGAGGAAGCTCGAATCTTCAAGGGTATGATTCTTGTTCATTATCTTTTCGTTTATTTAATAATTGTGCATAAAGGGTGATCCGGATATATGGTTTGTAAAATTTTAAACTCTGATTTTCCATGTTTCCGCTTAATTTGTGCAATTTGATTGCGTTCATGAATATTACAAACCTAACAAAATTAGCATACAATTCTGGTTTAAACACAAACTCTAATCATCATAAACACATACAACTACAAGTACTCAGTTGTATAATCATCAACTTAAAATTTTGGATTTGCAGAACACATAAATTATGTTGTATTCATACATATACATATATAATATCAAAGTTATAGAACATACCTTCAATTTGCTTGATAATCCCTTGCTAAACACTGAAATTGCTTAGGTTTTCTCTCAATCCCTCTCAATTCTCTCTCAAGTTCTCTGTAATTCTCTTCTCTTCTTTCTTCTCTTAGACTAGGCTACTAACAACAGTAAGCGTAAACAAAACTGATAGGTAGTAATACGCCTACTAAATTACTATCAGTTACAAAAATATAACATATATGCTATAAATTTATTTTATATTTTATTTTATTTATATTATTATAATTCAAAGTTAAAAATTCAAAAGCTATAAGGCTTTGTTTGGCAAAAAGTCTTTAGAATAAAGAATTAATATTTTAAGTCTTGTTTGGCTAAATCAATTTAAAAATTACTTTAATTTATTTTAATAATAAATTTAGTTTATGATTTATAATCAAATATTATTTATTTGGATTTCCATATCCCACATAAATCAAATAAATTAATTATATATACCATATTTTAAATAAATATTTCACTTAAAATTATCACAAAATTATAATTTCATTATAATTTTATTTAATAATTTAACACACCAATTTAAATTATAAAATTAAAACAACAATATAACATCTCATGTGATATTACAACTTTCTAAATTATAAATTAATTTAATTTAGAATATTATCTAATAAATTTAATTCATAAATTTACTAATAATAACTACATCAATAAAATATTTATTTCATCAATGTCAACAATAAACACATCAAATAAATATTTATATAATTCAATAAATATTTAATATTATAATTTAAAATTCTGGATTGTTACCGCAATAATTCAAGAATGGGTCAAAAAGGGTATAGTGGTCATTTTGTTAGTAATTTTAATGGTATTCTTGTCCATGGTACTTGAATCTAGGGTTTAATCACTAGATTGTAAACCTTAAGGTTTCCCAAATAATTTCTATGGCTTCAAAAATTAAGTTTAAAGTTTAATAAAATTTTAATTAGAACACCCTAACTAAAATTAGAGTTTTTAATAGAAAATTAGTGGTTTAAATAATTAGGGTTTCTTGATTTTATTAGGTTTCCCCAAATTAACATTACAATTTACTAACATAATAAATAGAGTTTATAACTTAGCCATTAGGGTTTCTAATTTGCAAGTTAGGGTTTCTAATTTAATAATTAGGGTTTATAAGTAATAATTAGGGTTTCCCTTATTATCATTTAATTTCAAAATACCTAACCTTAATTATAATAACACCGTTACATAACAATCTCAAACTCATAATTGAGTTTTTCGAAATAGGGTTTAACAAATTGATATAAGGATTTTGACATTATAGTTAAAGGGTGATCTTGGTTTTATATTATATTATATATATATATATATATATATATATATATATATATATGTAATTATTAACATGATATATATATATATATAATAATTGTTAATGGGATATATATATAAGTAATAGAAAAATGTGTGGTTTGATTTGTTTTTATTTATTTTTTTAAAAAGCGTGGCCATGCAAGATTTCTTTATTATTTAGTACATGATTCATTCATCAAGTGCAATTTGAATCTAGTATTACGTGATTCAAATTACTTGGATTCCATGTATGGAATATATATATATATATATATATATATATATATATATATATATATATATATATATATATATATATACATGAATCATTCAACTGAAATATGCATTTTAATATATATATAATATATTATTAATTATTTTATAATTAAAACAAAAGTTTATTTTAATTTTAAAATAAAAGGTTTATTTTAATCTTAAAATAAAAAGATTTATTTTAATTTTAAAATTGAATTTCATGCTAACTAATTAGAGTTGGAATTGGATTCCATGATAACTAATTGGAGATGAAATTAGATTCCATATTTCCTTAAATAAAGGAGTTTATTTAGATATGAAATAAGATTTCATATTATTCAAAACAAAAGAGTTTATTTGTGAATAGGAAAGAGAATCCTAATTTCCTTAAATAAAGAGTTTATTTAAATATGGAATAAGATTTCATATTATTCAAAATAAAAGAGTTTATTTGTGAATAGGAAAGAGAATCCGTGTTTCCTTTTATAAAGGAGTTATTTTTTTTACATGGAATTGGATTCCATAATTAATTAAAATAAAGGAGTTTAGTTTGATTAAAGATTTTGATTAAAATAAAATAGTTTATTTTATTCAAAATAGGATAAATTAAAATAAAAGAAGTTTATTTTGATTTAAATTTGGATTAAAATAAAGGAGTTTATTTTGATTCAAAATTAGATTTTATGCTAACTAAATTTGTTTATTAAATAATATCAATATATATATTGAATGTTTATTATTCATGAGATGATTGTTATTTATTGATGCATATGGTGATGTGTATGATAATAAATGGGATTGATTATGGACTATTGACCAATGTAATTGGATTTTATTTTAGTTAGATGCATGAATGTATGAGTTTTTATTAAATGGGGTTTATACAGACTTCGCCTTCTCTAATTTTTCTTAATGTAAATTCTATCTCCTCCTATGTACTTCCCTCGATCAACGATCAAGGTTTCTATTTATTTTAAATAGTTTTGTAATAGGAATAGTTAGAATTATTTTTGAAGAATTAGAGATCAAGGAGCAAGGAGCGCTTGAAGACCTGTTTGTAATGGAGCCCCAAGTTTAAATGTAATAGTTATATTTAAATATTAATTTATACACCCCTAGATTAAACCTTTTGGTTCACTTGGTGGCTCTAGTGAACCAAACTAGAATAAAGTCCATAATCAATCTAGGTAGAATATAGTATTCTATATGTGCATGCTTATACTATATATATATATATATATTATATTATGCAAACATGCTTACATGTTAATTAATATGACGCTATATATATATATATATATATATATATATATATATATATATATATATATATATATATATATATATATATATATATATATATATATATATATATATATATGTGTGTGTGTGTGTGTGTGCATATTCAAACAAGATGAGACAAATTAATAACAAACCCCTCAAATATTTTATATTAAGTTGTAACGTTCAAAGATATTTGGAATATCGAACGTCGCCTTCTAGCATGGTAAAATAATAGAGTATTAAATATTTAATATGAGTTTGTTGTGCACACACAAGACAAGTATTAAATATTTAAGATGTTGTTTTATCACATTTAATGCTTATAAATAGATTGAACAACGCTGTTTTGTTGTGCACACACAAGGACAGTATTTTTCTTTCGAATATATGGAAGTGCTAGGTATGACTTAACTTAGATCATTTTAGTTCGGATGTGCACACACTTGACCATTATGATCTAAGAGGCAAAATACAAGGAGTTACATAGTTGATGTAATTGACAAGAGTTGTCTACCTATTTATTTATATATAGTTTGTTGTGCACACACAAGGCTATATACATTTGAAATGAGATCCTTATTCTCACTAGCATATCTTTAATTAGATATTGCCGAACTATATATATTGGGGGTAATATAATTTGTAGAAAATAGTGGGAGATACCAATTTAAAATAAGACCTAATTTATTTTGGTAATTAATAAAAGAATGTATGCTAAAATGTTGTTAAAAACAAATTCATTTACAGAAGTTTATAATGTCTAATATTACTATCACTGCGTAGCATATTAGATGCTAAATTAACCGGACCAAATTAAACGGATTGGTTAAGGAAATTGAGAATAGTTCTCATGGCTGAAAAATTATCTTATGTCCTTAATACACCTATCCCTGCAATGGTTGCAGACAATGCCTCTAAGGAAGAGATTGCAACTTTTAGAAAGTGGCAAGATGATGCACAGTTAGCTCAATGCATCATGCTCACATCCATGAGTAACGAGCTTCAGTGTCAGCATAAAACTATGGATGCTCTTACTATATTCCTGCACATCAAGTAGTTGATGGCGAGGAAAGTAGGACTAATAGATATCAGATATCTAAGGAGCTCTTCTGATCTAGAATGACCGATGACACTACAAAACAAATAAAAGTCCTTAACATAATCAATTTGATTGATCAATTAGGACAACGAGTTTGGTCATGGATGGAGAGTTGAGCCAAGATTTGATCTTGCACTCACTCCCGGACTCCTTTCACAATTATTGTGAATTTTTCATATGAACAAGTTAGATATCAGCCTCGCTGATTTGCTTAACATGTTGAAAAATGTTGAGAGTCACTTTTCAACCAAGAAAGACCAAGTCTTACTGGTAGGGCCAAAGGATCTTCTGAAAAGAAGAATGATTCAAAGAAGGTAAATAGAAAGGCAAAAACAAAGGATAATAAGAACAAATTGATACGGATAGCAAAGGAGTTTGCTTCCACTGCAATAAGCCTTGACACTGGAAAGAAACTGCAAGAAGCATCTTGCAGAGGCTAACCGAAGAAGCTTAGTGAAGTTTCGGTTACAAATAAAATTTTGTTCATGATTTAAAATAAATTTTTCTTTAAGTCAAGGTTTTACTTGGGTATTGGATACCGACTTTGGTTATCATAAATATAGATTTATGAAGGGATCAAGCAGAAGTAGAAAGCTAAACAAATATAAGTAATCCTATGTGTGGGAAATGAAGCAAAGATTGCTACATTAGCCATAGGAACTTATTGTTTAGCATTACCTACGGGCAAGTCTATTAAGTCAATAAGTTGTTATTGTATTCCAGTTCTTGTTAGAAATATTATTTTCATTTTGTTGTTGGACAATAAAATTTTGTATTATATTTAAGAATAATTGTTGTTCTATTTATAATAATAATGTTTTGTATAGAACTGGAATATTACTTAATGGATTTTGTATACTTAACTTACGTGAAAATAATTTTTCAAATTGAACAAACTAGTATAAGAAAAGGAGATGATCATTCAAAGAGTTGAATGCATGTATTTGCTGAAATACAAGTGTGAATTATTTGAAAAGTTCAAATAATTCAAAAGGCAAAGTATTATTATTCGTTGATTAGATCAAGGAATAAATACTTGTGCAATAAGTTTCTAGATCATCTTAAATGGTTTTCTCATAATGAACACCTCTTGATACACAATAATTGATTGATGTATATGAAAGGGAAAATCGTACCTTGTTGGACATGGTACGGTCCATAATGATTTTACCGATATTCCAGTATCTTTATGGGATAATGTCCTAGAAATGGATGCATATCTACGAAAAAGGTAACCTCAAAATCTAGCCCCAAGACTCCATAAAAGTTATGGACAGGGAGGATTCCTAATCTTAAGTATGTTAAGATAAGGGGTTTACCAACTTATGTGAAAAGGTTTCAAAGGATAAGCTTGGGACAATATTTGACAATTACAAATTTGTGGGACATCCTAAAGTAAGTTTAGGGTATATGTTCTATAATCCTACTTAGCAAAAAGGTGTTTGTTGCGAAACACGCTTCCTTCTAAGATAAAGGTGTTTATCATTAAAGGACTAGTGGGAGGATAATAGATCTTGAAGAGTTCAAGAACCACAAAACACTATAAGTCAAATAAGAGGAACCTGTAGATGGACCTATTGTACCACAACCGAATCGTAAATCTAGAATAGTACCGAAGATACCTGGGAGGTATGGATTCATCATAGATAATGATGATGAGGTACGCATCATAGAAGATGATGATCCAGTTACATACGATGAGGTAAGAGTTGTAGACACTCAGAGAAATGGACTGAAGCAAGTTTCTCAAAAATGGAACATTCGTTTTGATGAGACAATCAAAAAAGTTTGATTTTATCAAAAATAAGAATGAACCTAGTCTGTACAAAAGGGTTAGTCGGAGCGCCGTGACATTCCTAGTATTATATGTTGATATATTATGGATATGGAATGACATGCCAAAGCTAGAATCAGTAAAGATAAAGTTGTCTAAACATTCCTCCATGAATGATTTGGGAAGAGTATCTTAATTGGGGATACAAATCTATATAGATAGATTTAAAAGGATGCCCAGCTTAACCCAAGGAACGTATATTCATTTGATGCTAAAGTCGTTTAGCATGGCAAACTCCAAGAGAATTCTCACGTTGATGAGCCCTGGAGTGTATCTCTCTGAATAGTCCCCATAGACTCATAAAAGAGAGATCGCATGAGAAACTATCATGTATGCAATGAAATATACGAGACCTGATGTTGATCAGTCATATTCTGAAGAAGTTCACTGTGAGTCAGTGAAAAACATCTTAAAGTACTTAACCGGCACTAAGGATGTGATCGTATTCATGGTGGGTCTGAATTAAAACTAAAGGGCTTAACAAACTCAAGTTTTTTCAGACAGACCAAGATAACAGAAAATCCACTTTAAGGTAAAGGGTTACCTTGAACGGTGGTGCAGTGAATTGAAAAGGTTTCAAACAGTAAAGAGTTGCTAGTTTAGTGATAAAGACAAAGTATATAGCTATAAATGAAGCTGCAAGTTGATTATTTGGATGAAAAGTTCATTACAGAGCTAGGAATAGTTCCTAAGTCTTATCTTGGATCTAAACATGTATTGTGGTACTTTCAATTGATTATAGGAATCATTGAAAGATGGAAAATCACTATAGAGATAGTGGACTCTCAAGAACAACATTACATATCCATTAAATAAAGCTTATCCAACAGCAGGATAATTGTCACTTAGAGAAGAAGGGTATGAGATACCATGACGATTGGCTTTAGTGCAGGTGGGAGATTGAAAGTAGTATGCACACAAGCCAATCATGTTTGATGATAAAGTATATACTTTGTAACAATCTTATTCATTTATTAATAAAAAGTAATAATTTATTAAAGGCTTTTAATTATCTACATGATGCTTTTTTATAATATGCGATAAACCCATAGTTTTAAGCAATGCTTTTAGAATAATGATGATGATCATTCTAATGAGATCTAAATTCTTAGAAAGCTTAAAACTAAAATAGAGTTCCCAATCGTTGGATTACTAAATTGGGGATTAGTGAATCCGGATAGATTGGTACATACGTTGCTTGCTCATTGGATGAGGATGATTGATCTCATGATCATTTGTGTGGAGACACTAAAGCAAGTATGTAGGTGCTTATTAGAGAATAAGTTCACTGAAAGTGGCTCGCTAAGGAATACCTAATGGAGTTTTACTTGTCTGTCAATAGGAATTCCTATAGTGATAGTAGTACAAGTGATCCTTGGACTTGAGATCATCATAATATCTTGTGTATGATGAAGTATACTTTGACTTATTCCTTAAGACCCTTAGGGTTTATCAAAGGGTATGCTTGGGTATAATAAGTTGTACATGGAGATAATGTATGATCAATAAAGAATCTACCGCTTCTAGTAAAAAAAGAGAAATGTCCTATGTGATTCGATAAATGACAACCCAGTAGTCCTTGTACAAGGCAGAATGAAATTAGAAAGGAGTTTCTAATTTGTATTATTTGAGTTGTGCATTTAAGAGTCGAAATACATATAATTAAATAAAATAAGACTTGATAGTAATTCCATATCTTATATTTAATTGAGACATTAACTATTTACTCAAAGGTTCTTTTATGATTAATGTTGAAATCTATATTATCTGGAAAGTCGTTGATCGCTAGGGAGGCTTATCCCTATTGTAGAATAAATATTATTTATTTAAATAAATTAATAGTTTAATTTATTTATTTAAATAAGATTAGAATTGTTCTAGTTGATTTATTCACAACCGGTTTAATATGGAGAACCTAAAGGTCACACCATAAAAGGAAGAATAATTATTTAAGAAGTTAATGGCATAATCATAATAATATATTAAGTATATTTAATTTAATCTATGGTGATAGAATAAATTAAATAGCTTAATATTATTATTTAATATTTTAGAAATATTAAATATAAATTAATAAGAGGAGTCTTATTAATATTATTATAATTATTATTATTTTAATTTCTAAAAGAGTTTAGGAATTAATTTAATATAAGTACTCTCATTTATTCCTAATAAGATTAGGAGGAAAATTAGTTAAATGAGTTTAATTAATTATCCCTAATAAGATTAGAGCCCATTTAATTAAAAGAGTTTAATTAAATAAATAATACCTTATTTTAATAGGGTTACTTGATATCTTTATAAGAGGAGTCTTATATCAGATATCTAACATACGTTATTCCAATTGTTTAAGAGTACGCTCCTTTTCTATAGAGATAGAAAAATTAGGGTTTTGCCAAATACCCATCTTCTTGAATCCTTCTTCTTCCTTGGTGGATCACCTCTAGAGGCCAAACACTTGGGTGGCTAACGTTGATCAATGGAAGGAACCAAACCCGGTGGATTCAAGTTGAACGCGAAAAGGATTGGAGGTGAACTTGTACCTGAGGAAGCTCGGATCTTCAAGGGTATGATTCTTGTTCTTTCTTTTTCGCTTAATTAATAATTGTGCATAAAGGGTGATCCAGGTATATGGTTTGTAAAATTTTAAACTCTGATTTTTACACGTTTCCGCTTATTTTGTGCAATTTGATTGCGTTCATGAATATTACAAACCTAACAACACTTTCACAACACGTGAATATATAATTCCAAAAGTTGGGAGAGTACGCCTTTTCTATAGAGATAGAAAACTAGGGTTTAGCCAAACACTCATCTTCTTGAATTCTTTTTTTTCCTTGGTTGATCACCTCTAGAGGACAAACACTTGGGTGGCTAACGTTGATCAAAGGAAGGAACCAAACCCGGTGGATTCAAGTTGGACGCGAAAGGATTTGGAGGTGAACTCGTACCTGAGGAAGCTCGAATCTTCAAGAGTATGATTCTTGTTCATTATCTTTTCGTTTATTTAATAATTGTGCATAAAGGGTGATCCGGGTATATGGTTTGTAAAATTTTAAACTCTGATTTTCCATGTTTCCGCTTAATTTGTGCAATTTGATTGCGTTCATGAATATTACAAACCTAACAAAATTAGCATACAATTCTGGTTTAAACATAAACTCTAATCATCATTAACACATACAACTACAAGTACTCAGTTGTATAATCATCAACTAAAAATTTTGGATTCGCAGAACACATAAATTATGTTGTATTCATACATATACATATATAATATCAAAGTTATAGAACATACCTTCAATTTGCTTGATAATTCCTTGCTAAACACTGAAATTGCTTAGGTTTTCTCTCAATCCCCCTCAATTCTCTCTCAAGTTCTCTGTAATTCTCTTCTCTTCTTTCTTCTCTTAGACTAGGCTACTAACAACAGTAAGCGTAAACAAAATTGATAGGTAGTAATACGCCTACTAAATTACTATCAGTTACAAAAATATAACGTATATGCTATAAATTTATTTTATATTTTATTTTATTTATATTATTATAATTCAAAGTTAAAAATCCAAAAGCTATAAGGCTTTGTTTGGCAAAAAGTCTTTAGAATAAAAATTAATATTTTAAGTCTTGTTTGGCTAAATCAATTTAAAAATTACTTTAATTTATTTTAATAATAAATTTAGTTTATGATTTATAATCAAATATTATTTATTTGGATTTCCATATCCCACATAAATCAAATAAATTAATTATATATACCATATTTTAAATAAATATTTCACTTAAACAATTATCACAAAATTATAATTTCATTATAATTTTATTTAATAATTTAACACACCAATTTAAATTATAAAATTAAAACAACAATATAACATCTCATGTGATATTACAACTTTCTAAATTATAAATTAATTTAATTTAGAATATTATCTAATAAATTTAATTCATAAATATTTACTAATAATAACTACATCAATAAAATATTTATTTCATCAATGTCAACAATAAACACATCAAATAAATATTTATATAATTCAATAAATATTTAATATTACAATTTGAAATTCTGGATTGTTACCGTAATAATTCAAGAATGGGACAAAAAGGGTATAGTGGTCATTTTGTTAGTAATTTTAATGGTATTCTTGTCCATGATACTTGAATCTAGGGTTTAATCACTAGATTATAAACCTTAAGGTTTCCCAAATAATTTCTATGGCTTGAAAAATTAAGTTTAAAGTTTAATAAAATTTTAATTAGAACACCCTAACTAAAATTAGAGTTTTTAATAGAAAATTATTGTTTTAAATAATTAGGGTTTCTTGATTTTATTAGGTTTCCCCAAAATAACATTACAATTTACTAACATAATAAATAGAGTTTATAACTTAGCCATTAGGGTTCCTAATTTGCAAGTTAGGGTTTCTAATTTAATAATTAGGGTTTATAAGTAATAATTAGGGTTTCCCTTATTATCATTAAATTTCAAAATACCTAACCTTAATTATAATAACACCGTTACATAACAATCTCAAACTCATAATTGAGTTTCAAAATAGGGTTTAACAAATTGATATAAGGGTTTTGACATTATACACTATAATTGACCAACTATTATCAATACATACATACAGTATATATTTATAACACTGCAAAATAATATCATATTTAATATAATATTATTATTCTCATTCATTGCTCAAAAATCCAAAATTAGGGTTTGGATTCCATATCCGATTTATCTTTTATATATAACATTATTAATTAAGTTAAAAATAATTAACTTAATAATCGAACTAAAATTCATATGACAAAATAGTAATTATAATAATCCCAATAATCATGTCATATATTATTTAAATAATATAAAATCATATTTTCATAGAAAATAAATAATAAAGACATTTCTACTATAAAATTAATTATTATAAGAATATACTTTATACTGATCAATAATTCTAAAATAAAATTATTTGAAATTATTCATGTAAAATAAATTTTCTTTTATCACAAATATACATACACTTTACTTGGCACATATTCTCTTCTTAAAAAAAATTTATATGCAAAATTTCTTATTTATTTATATAGGAAATATCAGGCTATTACAATTGTTGATTAGACCACGTCTGAGAATTATTGTTGATTATTCATAGTTAGTGCATGTTTATTAATTCAAATTGAATTAGTGATTCTGAGAATATATAATTGGAGAATAATTTGTTATTGGATATTTACATCCGTAGAAGCTATTGTTGACAGTACAGATAATTACTGTCTATTGTCGAATTGTGTTGAGATATGTCTTAGAACTTGATAGGTTCGAGAAGAGAATTCAATTATTATTGACCGATCGATGCCAATTATTCTGGCTAGATCGAGAAAGTGATTAGATATTGAAATAATTGTATTTCATTGTTATAAATCAAACTCTGATTATAAGACTGAGAAAAACAAGCTTTTTATACAAAGGGAACATTTTTTGTTGTATATTCGGCCTTTGCGCGCGTGTAAGTATTATGCATAATATAGGGTACAAGAAGTTGGCCACTCTAAGTACTTGCATAGGGGTATGATTTAATTTTTATGGTTATCTGATACACCTGGGTATATCAAAGTAAATCCTTGATAGTTACTCGAGAAGAGAAGTTCAAGATCCGTAGGGATCACTCAACATAAACTCTGAAGAATATTTATATCTTGTTATTCAATTGAATATCGTAGAAACTTTGAAAGCGTTGTACTCTTTCATTATCAAATTATTGTGTTGCATAGAATGCGAGAAGACTTGTTAGTGATTAATGATTTGTTCAGCTATTTCAAAGTTTCCCGAACTTTGGTGTCATTCTATCAAAATAGATAGTCTGTTACTCTTGATTCTTATACATTCATTGTATGTCTTAACTTGCAGGGAAAATTTGTTGCTCACCCTTGGTAAATAAAACATTTCAGCTAGGGACGAAGTGGCAGGAGGTTCTGTGAAGAACAAGGGCAAAGGTATTATGCTGGAATAGTTATGAATAACATTATTATTATGTTATGTTTGTAAACCCTTTTTTGTATATCTAAAGGGTATGTTTGTAATATAAATGTTAGATAACCTGGGATGAATGTATTAACTATATCAGTTAATGTGGTGTAAAATTCTATTTATAATTAAATGGGTAGTTAGATGTTATTTATATTGTGGATTGTATACACCAAACTCGGAAGTCAGGTAACGCGGATTTAGGGGCGTCACATTATTCGGTTATTGAAATCTTAAAAGAATGTTAAAATTCTTGAAGTTATTTATTCAACTAATATGACTTGCTGAGTAATTGAATGCTCACACTTGCTTTAAATGAAAAACATTTTTAGCGTACGAGTAGAAGAACTTAAGGATCCCATAAAGATCAAGCTGACTGGTATCCAGATGAAGTGACATTCAGTAGATGAACGAGTGTGAAGAACAAGACAAGACTTGTAATGAAGAATAGTTTAATGAACTATTATGTATCCTTAGTGGCGGATGAAAGTCACTCTCGTAAGATAGAAAGAATAATGTAATTATCATTATTTGAAATGAACGAGGTTATAAGGTAATAGAACCTGGGATTTGAGAATGTATGTTGTTATATTTAATAAATAATGATTTATGTTTGGAAGGTGATGTAATCGTGACGTACAAAGTTTGTGTGTGAAGATAGACCGAATTTCGGGGCGTTATAGCAAGTCTCAAGTAACTGAGCCTCCGGGCTGGCGCTGCGGCGCAGCCTTCCAAGGCATAACTGGAGTTGCGGCACTAGTTCTAAAACTTAAAAAAAAATTCTAAGTGTTGAACATGTTTAAGACTCCTATTTTAAAATCTCATAACTTCTTCGTTATAACTCGGAACGAGGTCATTTCAAAGCCCTCTTCTTACTCTCTTTACGCACTTCAACTTCCTCTGGACATAATTTTATTCTGAATTCGTTAACATGCCATTCAATTTGCTTAAATTTTTTCATTTGTTTGTTTTACAATATTAACGTTCTTCGTTCGTTCGCCGGTAATTCGGTCATTCGAACTCAAAATTCGTTCATTTTTGAGTCCACGACTCACATTTTCTACGTTCTTTTACATTCCTATGAAATGCTACACATTCAGGTTCATTTACATACTTTTTTACTTTTCGTTTGTCTTTTACAAAAATTTTGTCATAACATCGTTATAGTTAAGTTTAATTCGTTCTTCATGAACGTTTCTATCATTCCTAACTGATAAGTGAATTTTATATTCACAAATCGATTTTCATTTCAAGCTTAATTGTTGTTAACTTCTTGCTTTCATGTTTGTTTTTACTTGTTTCATGTTATTTTATGTGTAGGGTGGTTGATGTGGCAAGTAACAAAGAAATGGAGATGTTTGAAGCAACATTGGAGCAGGTGTAAAGAGTTAGCAAAGTCAGAAAGCAGAAGGTACCCCCGCCGGGGCGGGTCCATTTTGCCTATATACCCCCGCCAGGGTGGGGGGTCTTCAATCTTGGTTTATAGAATACATGCCCACCGGGGCGGCCTTTACTGGGCATATACCCTCGCCGGGGCAGGGGGTCTCGAAAGTTGGCTATCCTGCTTAACTTAAAACTCTGCTAAAATGTGGATTTTAGTGCATGTAATGTGTTTGAACTCTATATGTCTTGGGATTTTAACCAGAAGTTGGAGATTGGATATATATTAATGCAAACACGATATCAATGAGAAAAAAAAAGGCAAATTACAGAGATTAATTCCAGAATTTCATAGCAAGCTTTGGAGGAAGACTTTGAAGAGATTTTCATATCGATTGCGGATTAAGGCTATAGGCAGGGTGTTTTGCATTATTCTTCTTCTTAGTCTTATATTTGTAATTGAAAAGATGTTATCTTTGATTTATTCAGTAATTAATTCATTGATGATGAACTAGTTTACTTTTTAGGCTTATGATGGATCGTTAAGTGAAACAATGGTTTTATAACTTTGATTTTCAGTTCAATAAACTATTTTCCAGTTTATCTATATTAATTTGAGCTTTAATTTATGAATTGCCTGATTAACAATTATTTGTGGACTTGTATGGATTTGAGAGAGGATATACGAGTTTAGACTTAGTTAGTATAGCATGTGTTCTTCAATTTTGTGAATAACAGAATCTTGATGAATGTTAAGGTAAAGATATGCTTGACATCACATGTAATCGGATAGAGAACTTAATCATAAATCTTCTTTAATTTTAATTCACATAGAGATATAGTGAATTAGTTGATTAAGGTGTTTAACTTATTTCTATCGAATTTGTGGATTTAAGTTAATACGATATTAGTGCATCGAGAGGTGGCAAGTGCTACATTCGTGTTCCTGATTAATAAATTGGGATAATGAGTTGAATTGGAATAAAGGTGTAAAAATCAGAGTGAAGCTTAGGGTAAAATCATAAGTCTAATTCTCCATTACTTGTTTGAATTTTCAGTTTTTGATATTTGTGATTGTTTTGAGATCATATATTTATTATAATTTGGTTTTTATAGTTTTAAATAGGGTAAAGTTTAGATAACCACCTGTGGTTTAGGCGCTTTCCCACTTAACCACCTATAGTCAGTAAAGCTACATTTAAACTCTCGACTTTTTGAGTTGAAGTGAAAAAGTCACATTTTTCATCCAACTTAATCGTGCGTGTATGTCAGACGCTAAAAGCGCGTGAGAAGGGGCTGTAACGGTCAAAAGCAACTGGAAAATGTCTGAAATATCCCCCTTCTTCTACCTTTTAAAAGCATATCTAAATCAATTTGATCTAGCTCATCTCAGCTCCATTGAAGACGTGATGTAGGAGATGAAGTTCAGTTCTTATCGGTTAGTATACTTCTTACCAACTTAGAAGTTCAGTTCTTCCTTCACTTGCCTTACTTTCTTTCCTGATGGTGAATCCGCTCTTTGATTTGATAGAGGAAGTGACATCTAAGCAGCAATAAGCTACTTCTTAACTAAAGCTCCAAAAACCGTAGCACACAGTGAGAGAAGGAAAAGGAATCTAGCTGGTAAAGGAGAAAGATTGAGCAAATACCATTTACAATTTCTGAAGGTAAGTTTTCCAATCCCCTTCCATTCTTTTTTTATTCTGTCCTTGTTAAGAAAATGACTTTCATGGCCGAATGGCTGGGCATAAATTTGAAGGACTGTTTCTCCTTTTAGTTGCTATATTGTTACTGTAAGATTTAGTTCACTGGTATTTACTGTTATGTATGGAAATTAGGCACAAGGAGATAGGTTGGGATGTGGAGTGTGACGCCCCCAAATCCGGGTATCTTCCAACCCGACAGATGGTGCTACACGGTACTCATAACTGTACATTCATTCTATTGAAATGACATCAAAATGTGTGAATCAACGTCATTTTTATTACATTAATAATATTACATCCCGTTCCCAAGTTCTAAAACCATTACATTCTTTGTTCATCATACTATAATATATACAACTTACTAGTTTATTACAAGGTAAACTAATCGTTCATCTTCATTTTGCCATTATCCTTGTCGGATCCCTCGGATCATTCGGTCCTAGCTGCATTCATATGGTTCAAGCAAGAGTGAGCATAACAAGCTCATCAAGTACAATAATTTCTTTTAAACGACATGCTTGAAACATATAAATCTTATATCTTTAATAACTGAACAATAGTTACGAAGTACTATCGATAATTCAAAATAGCACTTCTTTTCATTCAAAATGTTTTACAATGATAATATTCAGTAAAACATCAATTCTGGCTTAAGACCATGAGCGTTTTATAATTTCTTTGAAAAGGACAACCCGACACTAAGTCCGTAAGTCCGGTATATCTTACGAGCACTTTTGGGTGATCAGCCCATAGTACTCTATGTTGATTAACACTACATTCATTAAACGTATGTATGTTTAAGTTTTGGCAACCTCGTGTGCCCATCGAATAATCGATGAAAATTACATTTGTTTATTCATACGCAGGCTTACCTTGAATCCGTACCAAACAATTGGCGTAGGATAGCGTTAACAATTCTATATTGAAAGACTTATAAATAAATAAATCAATCTTCAAGATTAGTCTAGCCGAGTTAAAACTGGAATCGACATTTTTGTAAAACAATTCATGCATTTCATAACATGAATCACAGAAAACTTGGCTAACACGAAGGTTAGACAAGTGATAAGAAAAACTTATCTTCAGCGTCTGCTACAGTATAATAACTTTTCCTTTGAGTCTTTATAGTCTCTACAACACATAACCACATAACATACCACATTATGTCATGAATGAACATACGTGGTTCTTAATGAATCTTACCCTTCTTCTCAATCTAATCATATATTAGATTTGTTATTATTGGTTCTGGCTTGCCATTATCTTTTACATCATTCTTACCAACTTATTTCTCTTCTATAACTTAACTGAAATTATTCCATTAATACAACTCGTTTTGAGTTAATCATCCTTCCTCACGGCTTACTATCGTTCCTACGTTACTATCCGAGACTTAATCGTCATTGGTTCAGCACACTTATTGTATACTGTTCACGTTCATATTTAATTGACTTATCTCCAACCTTTAGTATTATACTTAAGGTTTGTATCAAAATTCGACCTCCATTCTGAGAATTTTACGAATTCGACTATTATAGTCCAAACTTGTGAATTCCGCCTTAACTTCATTTCGTAAGATTTGTTCTTCGCTTCAAATGGATTCAATCCATCATATTAACATCTTGACATACATACTTCAGTAACTTATAAACATGATAAGTTATTACTTGTTCTTTGTTAGTTTATAACTTATAAAGTATAAACTACTTATGACTTCTTTTCTCATGACTTATTATAGATTAAGTCTTTTACCCACCATTCTTGCTTCTTATTATCATACAATCTTATTAAAGTAAACATATTAGTAGTTCATATAAGCTCTTCATAAATTCATAACTTAATTAAGTTTGAATTACTTATTCATGACTTATACGGCTTAAGTTCATTGATTAATCATTCTTATCATTCCTTAGCATACATGTTCTACCACTACCCACTTCTCTAACAATGGATGAGAAAGAGATTCATGGTTTAAGTTTACCCTTGATAATCACTTGGTTAATCTTTAATCTCCTTCTTGTTTCATGAATTCTCAAAGTCTAACTTGTTCTAGCTTTTATAGCTTTTTCTCTCTAACCAATATGCTATAAGTTATTGGATGAAAATCTAACAACTAACAAATGAGCTAGCAAGCTTCCTATTTATAGGACTTTCTAAGTTAGGGTATAATGGTCATAAAGCCACTCCACCTCCTTAATCACCTCCTTACTATTCATTACCTAGCTAGTAAGTAAACTTGGCCACCACACTTACTTAGCTCTTAAGTATACTTGCTTAGCACATAGTTTATCCTTTACTTGCTCATCAAATTAATTACTTGGCCATTACAACACTTAGCCATTAAGTTTACTTAGAAATCACATATAAGGACTTTGCTTGTTCATCACATATAAGCACTTTACTTGGCCTTTAAGTTACTTAGCTTATCCTTTGCTTAACCCTTAAGTCTACTTGCTCATCACACTTAATTCTTGGCCACCAATTCACCCATATGATCATGGGTTGCCCCATGGATCCTCCTAATCCAATGGATTCTTACTTTAGGCTTAAAGTTTAATTAACCTAACTTATACATTGGGCTTGCATTAACAATTCTACACTTGGGCCTTATCAATATCTCACTGGACTTTACAATTTCTTACTCAATCCTACAAGTCCATTACATTTGGCTTAAAGCCTTATAACGTATAATTTACGTATTAATCTTGTATTCTAACTCGTATACTTATTTAATATACGACATTCCATCATTCATACATGTTCGTATAATACCTCGTATTATACTCGTATTCATTACCTCGTACAATACTTACGTATTATACAATCATTACTTTAATTCATTATACGTATTTAAATTCCTTCTCGGAATTTATTTTCCCTAATCGTTAGGTTTTAAGTCCGCAGGCAAAAAACTGTGTTTGTCATAACTGAAATATTATTGGATATTCTATCTCACCTCGATATTCTATCATTACGTATTTCTCGAAAGTTCAAAAATAATTTTTGAGCAGAAATGCGTGAATAGTGTTTTTCGAAAAATTTCTCGAAAAGTTTTTATTTTCGTCCTGAAAATTCAAACACTTTAATTCTACCACGTAGCCAAAATACTACGACGTTCCGATATGTCTAGGTCATAGAACGACCTTCAATTAGCTTACTCCCATATATAAATAATAAAATTCATTTTAATCCACATAATCAAATAAAAATTTAATTCTAAAAAATCCAAAATTTCTGGGGCGTTACATGGAGTAATAAGGAAGTTGTTATGGGTTGTTATTTTAAACAATGGCTATGAAATTAGTGAGTGGAAACTATGCCTATCAGATGTTTGATAAAAGTTCTAAAAGAACTATTTTGACTGAAAACTATATATTAGACCAAAGTAAAGCTTGGGCTTGACTTGTTTATCATATATTGTGTTAATTAGAAATTTTGAAGGTATTAGATTAGAGCGACAAGCAAATTCAAGCTAAAACTAATATATATATATATATATATATATATATATATATATATATATATATATATTTTATACATTTATGGTCTCCTCTTTGATATTATTCTTCGTATTGTTTATGTGAATCAGGAGTCATGTCTTCGTCAAGCAATGATGTAGGAAGGATGAATGGTGACTTGCGCTACATACCGAGGCGATGTAAATGTGAAAAAAAACATGTGTAAGAATTGTTGACTCGAACAAACCATCGAAGGGGAGGTTATATTTTGTTTACGATGAGTGTGAGTTCTGGGCATGGTGCTTGCCTTCTACAACAAACTCAAGTGGAATAATCAATGGCCCCAATGAAGACAATGACAGAATGGGGACATTGGTCAGTGGAACAAAATGAAAGTGTTCGTGTTAGCTGAAAATAACATATCAAGTAGGATGATAGTTGTTGAAAGTAATGTGAAGATGATAATTGTTGTTGGACTTGTGTGGTATTTCATGTCAGTCATGATGTATTTTATTAGTAACAAATGAATGTATAAACTAAATGAATGCAGTTTAGGAGACCAATGGTAGCAAGCCTTTTTCTTCGTTAGACTTTGTCTTTATGTTTTTTTCCATAACTTGTTGGATTTATGTTAATAGTAGCTGATTTTGCTGTATGGATTTCACTGATTTTGCTGTACGAATTTAATGTGAAGATGGTAAGTAGAAATTCTATGGATGGTAGTTGTTGAATGGTCATGTTTCATGGAATGTATAAACTGTTTAATGGTAATATTTTATGGAATGTATAAACTGTCAAAACACTCTACATGACAATCAACGTTGATTCCAACTAGTAGACAATCAACACTGTAAAGCAATATTGCAAAAATAATTCCAAAATTGACAATCAACATTGTTAAAACACTGTCCATACATGCCCATTGAAATCAAAACACTGTCCATACATGCAAGCTAGAGTGGTCCAAAATTTACACAATCAACATTGTTAAAAACAGTTACATTTCATAAATGAACCAAAAACTACCCATGCCTACATTAAAGCCTTAATCCCCCCCAGTCCTCCCTTTTTTTGTGATCTGCCTATCTTGCTCTTTATGGCTCCCATCTTTATGTTCTTCCTCGTAGGCTGTGAGCTTGAAGCAGGCTGATTAATCCACATAGTAGACAAAGTTGGTGTGGGATTAGGTTGAGAGCTTGATTTGGGTTGATTAGGTATTTCTGAAGTTGTTGTAGCAGTAACAGTCCCTTTACTTGACTGTCCTTTAGTCTGCAGCTTTTGTGGCCTAGGATTTGGCTGAAAAGTAAGGCACAAGCATGTTTGTTATCCCAAATGAGAATTTCAAACAAAGGTAATGTACAAGCTTATAGAAATCAATATATCATTAGACTGTATATGAATAGTGAAAATGTACCTGAACAGGAATGTCTGACTGTGCAGTTGACTGTGCTTGTTTGTTATTTGGATGAAAATTAAAACATGTTAAACTGTTATAAATAAGAGTTAAAATTACACAGAAATGGGTATGAAAAACTTAAAGTACATACCTTGTTCATTCTTGATTTAGGATGAAAAGGCAATGTACATGCCCTGCTATTATGCCCGAGTGTTAAACACCTTGTACATGTGATAGTGCCACCTTTTCTTGTTGCTTTATGTTGGTCTTTTGGTTCATCTGCAACATTTCTTTTAAGTTTCCTTGGTCTATCAGTGGGCTTATGATAGAGTGGAGGCTGAATCTGGGCAAAATTGGAATGAACCCATTCATAGTGACTTGGCACAGGCTTTATGATAAAGTTATATGTGTTCAAGTATACATCCTTGCTATAGCACTAATGGCAATAAGCCTTTGGCTGCTCCCTATTTGTCCATATTGCAGACACAGCATGTCTGCATGGAATCCCACCAAGCTGCCACATTTTACAACCACAAGTCCAATCATTCAAATTCACAACCCATGTTCTGTCATCAACTTCTACTTCAAATTCTCCAAACCCAGACTTCAAAGCAGTACATCCCATACAAGCTTTCTTAATCATCTCCAATTTTTCCTGAATTCTGGGCCCAAGTGACCCTACATACCTGTCCATGCCTTCCCTTTTTTACCTAAAACCTAACCATTAATTTCTTTCTTATCCACTCTAGCATGTTTATTATGCCTTTATCCATTGCCTCCAGGATGTAATTGTTCCATGACTCATTCAAGTTGTTCACTACTACATCACACTTACATGGGGGGGGTGGGTGGGTGGGTGGGGGAATGAGACCTGCCCAAAATTTTGTCCCAACAACCATTAACCACTTAGCTTCTTCTGCATCAGCTTTGTACACCTGCTTCATGGTCACTTCAAATGAGAACATGTCACCACAACTAGCTGCATTCCAGAACAAATCCCTAAGCAGCTTCCCCCTAAACTTAATTTTAAAGTTGTTGTACAAATGCTTTAAACAAAATCTATGTTCATTGTTGGGTAACATTGTATTGAACACCTCTACTAGCCCCTTCTGCCTATCAGAAATGAAAACATAACTTCTTGTTTCATTTTCACCTATGTCATCTAGAAGCTGAGTAAGAAACCACTGCCAACTATCTTTACATTCAATTTCAACAACAGCAACTGCAATTGGAAATATGTTGTCATTAGCATCTCTTCCTATAGCACTCAGTAGCTGCCCTCCAAACACCCCCTTTAAGAAACACCCATCTAATCCTATAATAGGTCTACACCCAACTAGGAAACCATATTTGGAAGCAGCAAGCCTCATATAAAGCCTCTAAAAAATAGGTAGTGAACCAGGCCTTTCATCTAGACCCTCACTACAAAATTTGAAGACTGTTCTAGGGTTAAACTGTTTGACTGTCTCCACATAATCCATCAGCCTGTTATACTGCTCTCCTACATCACCTTGCATATGTTTTAAAGCCTTTCTTTTAGCTCTATATAGGGATGATTTACTTAGACTGTAGTTACATTCTTTTTGTGTCTTCTTCTTCCATGCCTGCAAAATCCCACTTAGGATTATCTCTCAAGTCATGCATATATTTTTTGGCCTAGTATCTACTATCAATAAGATGATTCTTATCCTGTCTAGCACATGTATGGTCCCCCCCCCCCCCCAAAGATTTTTTCTTAAAAGTTTGTTCACCCTGTTTGACTGATGCTTGAATCCTCCATTTACAGTTTTCAGCTTTACACTTAGCAGTTATTCTTTTTCTGTCGTTTTGAATATACTTTATATCAAACAGAAAATTCAACTAATGCTTGTCTAAAAATTTCATGATTTGCAAATTCCATTCCAATCTCAAATTCTATCTTACCCATATCAGTTGCCTCATTAAACTCCATACATCCATCGCCTTCTAAATTGTCTTCATCATCTGATAGAATAAACTTCCTCCTTAATGCATCTTTCCCTTCTCCATCATCATCATCATCACTCCACCAATCCTCTACAAATACATCATTCATGTTCACATTTGGTTCATCTATTTTTTGTGTGCCTTCTTCGAATATATCATCATCCCCAGGCCCCTCTAGATCCTCATCCATCCATGGTGGATGCTCTGCTTCTTCCCCATTATCATTATCAGCTTGTTTTTTACTTTTTTCCTTTGTATGTTTTGTATTCTTTTTAAGCTTTCCAGTTTGTTTCCCTTTTCCCTTGTCTATTTCTTTTTGTTGCCCTTTATCTATTTCTTTCTGCTGCCCTTTATCTATTTCTTTTTTCTTTCCTTTATCAGTAGTACCACTTTGGTTAATGTTATCAGTTGTTTCACTTTGAAGTCCAAAGTCTTTTTCATTTTCACTTTGGTTCATGTTATCAGTTGTCAAACCACAAATTTGCCTAACAGTTTGGTTAATGTTATCATTTTCACCTATGTCTGTCCTAACAACTTGCATGGGACCCCCCATTTCTTGTCCATATATATGCACCTCCTCACTCTCTGAATTAACTAAGAAATTAATCATATCAATGACATCTTTGTCATTTTGCATCAATAATGCCCCACCCTCCCAAATTTCATATCCCGGTACAAGATAATAAATATTCAAATTTGAAACTGGACATAAAGTAGTGTAGTATTCATGTATACTAAGCAAATAAAGGTAATCTAACCCAACATTCTCTACTATTTCTTCACTACCCCCAACATATTTATGTACTGGATCTTGAACAAACTTTCCACCATAATGAAAAACAATTTTGACAGACATTCTGCATTAAAGAAATGAAGGAGAAATGTTTGAATAATATACAAAACTTTATAACAAGTGTCACAAAAGGGGACCAATGTCAGTGACAGACACAGGGGGACAATAATAGTAATAAAGAAAGGGGGACCATAGTAGTGAGCATAATTTATCCAGGACCAAATATACTAACTAATTCATCCAAAAAACATGCATGCATATACAACAAACAACTCAAAATTAAAAATAAAGTACATATCATATCTATCAGACAAGGAGAAAATTACCTAAATCGACACTAAATTAAGTATCACAGACCAAACGAAGATGGGAACCCAGTAAATCACGAAGATCCACCACGAACACACTAAACCCACACCATATTTCTCTCGCCTCTCTAGCCCTAGATATCACCACGATCGCTCGTTCTCTAGCCCTAGATATCAAACTGAAATGAAATGAAAGGAAACCCTTATCGCATCTTTCGTTTTCAAATATATATATATGAAGGGTAAATGAACTTTGACCAATCATATCTTGCAAACTCTAAAAAAGAGAAGAAAGCGTTGAGGGATTTTGCTACACCCAAGGTGACTGAACTGCAATCGAGCATCACCAGGCCTGCAATAGCTACGAACACATTCGAAATCAAGCCTGGGATGATTCAAATGATTCAAAATTCAATTCAATTTAGGGGATTAGCAAATGATGATCCGAACGAACATCTAGTCAGCTTTCTGGAAATTTGTGACACTTTTAGGTACAATGGGGTGTTGAATGATGTGGTGAGACTTTGCTTGTTCCCATTCACCTTACAGGACAAGGCAAAGAGTTGGTTACACTCTCTACTGCCGGGATCAATAACTACTTGGGAAGACCTCGCTCAGAAATTTCTTGCCAAATTATTCCCACCGGCAAAAACTGCAAAAATGAGGAATGAGATAATGATGTTTGAACAACAACATGGGGAATCACTGTACGAGGCATGGGAGAGATACAAGGCATTGCTCAGAAAGTGCCTGCATCATGGATTGCCTAAGTGGTTGCAAATGAATACTTTCTATAACGGACTACATGGGAATCTCAGGACCCGTATTGATGTAGCTTCGGGTGGAGCATTTATGGCAAAAATTTATGAGGAGGCTTACAATTTAATTGAGACAATAGCAGCTAACAATTACCAGTGGCCCATGGAAAGAATGACACATGCAAAGGTAGCTGGAGTGTTAGAAGTAGATGGTGTGATGACAATACAAGCGCAAATTTCAGCACTGTCTAAGAAGTTGGATGTTGTGTCGGGGGCACAAGCACATGCATAAACGCACGAACACGAGCATAGCATAGGCACAGTACCAGTAGGTTGCGATTATTTGTGAATTATAAAGGGTGAACATCCTAGATCAATGCGCAATCAACCCAAATTAAATCGCGATTAATTCGTGGGTAGCTACAACATGATTCCACAGAATATGTACCAGAATATGTACAACCAGGGGAATATGAATCACCCTAATTTCTCATGGAGTAATAATCAGCAACATCAAGCTCCACGACCATCATATCCCCCAGGTTTTCAGAATCATCAACAACCGGCTCAACATCAAGAAAGAAAATCAGATTTAGAGGAGTTATTGTCAAAATACATAACAAGCAATGAGGCAGCGATGAAAAACCAGGCAATGGCCATCAAGAATTTGGAAAATCAGATGGGACAAATTGCCTTAGCATTGAACAACAGACCACAAGGGACTCTACCGAGTGACACCGAGAGAAATTCGAAGGGAAACCACGAACAGTGTCAGGCAATCACGTTGAGAAGTGGAAAACATCTAGAAGGGAAAGGTGCAAAAAATTTAGCTATATCGGATGACAAAGTTGATGAGAACAAAGTGGTTGAAGAAAAATAGGGTGAGGATAAGCAAATTGAGAAAACAAAGTTAGATGACAAGCCAGTTATGTATCCTCCACCACCGTTTCAGCAGAAAGTCCAAAAGTAGAAATTAGATAAGCAGTTCGCGAAATTTTTGAAAGTTTTTAAGAAACTTCAGATTAACATCCCGTTCGTAGAAGCCCTAGAGCAGATGCCAAGTTATGAGAAATTCATGAAAGGGATTCTGTCCAAGAAAAAGAAATTGGAAGATTTCAAAACAGTGGCATTAACAGAGGAGTGTAGTGCGGTTTTACAGCGAAAGTTTCCACCAAAGTTGAAAGATCCAGGGAGTTTCACCATTCCGTGCACGATCGGGAACATGTCATTTAACAAGTGTTTATGTGATTTGGGGGCGAGTGTGAACCTTATGCCGTTATCTGTTTACACAAAATTGGGTTTGCTAGCTCCAAAGCCTACGAACATCTCATTATAGTTGGCGGATAGGTCAGTCACGTACCCGAGAGGCATTGTGGAGGACATATTGGTAAAGGTTGACAAGTTTATATTCCCCGCGGATTTCATTATTCTAGATTTTGAGGAAGATAAGAACATCCCAATTATCCTAGGAAGGCCTTTCTTGGCTACGGGTAGGACACTCATCGACGTATAAAAAGGTGAACTAACAATGAGGGTCCAAGATCAAGAAGTTAAATTTAATGTCTTCAAGGCCATAAAATTCCCTACGGATGAAGAAGAATGTTTCAGGATGGATATTATTGAGCAGATAATCAGCGAAGATATGGACAAGAGTTTGGTCAACGATCCATTGGAAACAACGCTATTGGGGGATGAAGAGTTAGATGATCCAGAATTTGTGGATTACATGCAGATGTTAGATTCATTGCCACGAGTTAGCAGATTCAGAGCATCATTTGAACCATTGCACACGGAGGAAAGATCAACAATCAGAATGAAACCATTATTGGAGGAACCGTCTTCTCTTGATCTAAAACCAATACTTAAAAACCTCAGGTATGCATATTTAAGCAATTCAAATTCTTTACCTGTTATTATTTCTGCTGCACTTAACGATTTGCAGGTAGAAAAGTTGATGAGGGTGCTTAAGGAACATAAATCAGTGATATGATGGACAATTGCGGATATCAAGGGAATCAACCCATCCTTTTGCATGCACAAAATTCTGATGGAAGACGATGAAAAACCAACAGTGGAGCAACAAAGACGACTCAACCTAATCATGAAGGAAGTTGTAAAGAAAGAAATTCTGAAATTATTGGATACTGGTATCATCTACCCAATTTCCGATAGTAAGTGGGTTTGTGACGCCCCCAAATCCGGGTATCTTCCAACCCGACAGATGGTGCTACACGGTACTACCATTCACACATACATTCAATTAAAAAGTCTCAAAGGAACGAATATGTCTTCTGTATATTCAAAATAATATTAACATTCTCCCAGGTTCTTTATAACCATTACATTGTTCTTGTCATAATATCAAATATATTACAATCATTCACCCTATACTATTACATAAGTATACTATGGTTTCGTCTTTGCCTTGCCTTTATCCTTATCGGAGCCTTCAGTCTGTTCAATCTTAGCTGTGCTCATATGGTTCAAGCAAGAGTGAGCATGACTAGCTCAGCAAGTACAACAATTCTAATAAACAACATGCTTGAAATATAGAACTCGTATGTCTCCAATAACTGAACAATAGTTATGAAGTACTATTGATAATTCAAAATAGCACTTCTTTTCATTCAAAACATTTTACAACAGCAATATTTAGTAAAACATTAATTCCGATCCAAGACCTTGAGCATTTCATAAGTTCTTTTGAAAAGGACATCTCGACACTAAGTCCATAAGTCCGACATTACTTACGAGCACGTCTACGTGATCAGCCTATAGTACTCTATGTTGATCAACGCTACAATTCATTAAACGTGTATACGTTTAAGTTATAGCAACCTCACGTGCGTGCCGTTAAACGACAAAACATTTTTAGCATACTTAGTCTTCATTTGAAAACCACACAATTATAACTTGGTAAACATTGACCATGCTTGATAGAAACATAATATAAGTCTAGCCGAAAGAATTGGCTTTGACTTCATCATACAAAACTTCATGCGTAAGAATACATGAATTACAAAGCTTGTCCAGATTGAACTGGAACAAGGGTCAGAATACTTGCCTTTAGCATCTGCTACAGTTATAACACATTCTCGTCTAAGTCTTTAAGTCTGTAATGTAATTGATAATACCACATAAAACATTAGGTCATGAATAAACATATATAGTCCCTAATGTATCTTACCTTTCTTCTTAATCTAATCATGACTTAGATGTGTTCTTATTGGTTCCGGCTTTTCGTTAAATCGTTCTCATTACGTTCATGTTTGACTACTTATCTTCAATCTTTATACAACATAAATAAGGTTTAACAATACCTTACAATGCCTTAATAAGTTCCTCAGTTCATTACTAATGAGTTACTGTTCATGCTAAACTTGTAAACCTTCATCACTGTCTAAAACCTAGGATCAGGCCAGCAGTATTCGATCATATATATATATCTCGCGTTCGCTGGCCATGAAGTTAGCGATAAGAAAGAGTTCGCCAGGCCATGCGCCACACTCAACACTCATGTTCATGTGCCATGATGCAACTCTGCGAGATGTTATTACACTTTGCACTCACATTGCTGTTGCCATCATTTGGCCTTGGGTTGGCATAGCGGCGCCAACTCCGTGCCTCAGAAAATTTTTACAGACTTTTTACTTTCTGAATTTCCCGGACGCATAACTTCTTCGTTATAAGTCCGAATTGGCTCATTCAAAAGCCTACGGTTCACAAATTTCATACTCTACGTGTTTATACAAGAATTTTATCTATTTGACTTCGTTTGCTAAAATTTCACCTATTAGTTCTTTTTTAACGAAAACGATAAACGTTCGTGAACGTTCAACGCTCCTTTCTTCGTTCTAAGTCGGAATCTGGTCATTTTCGAGTCTGCAACTCTATAATGTCAAATATGACTTGTCTCCATCAAAAACCAATGTTTTTGAGTTTAAACACAAAATACGACTTCCATTCCGAGAATTTCACGAATTCGACGATTATCATCTAATCGTGTGAATTCCGAAGAAACTTCATTACTAATGATATGATCATGGTTCTAAATGGATTCTACCATCATATGAACATTTTAAGCTACTTATTACACCCACTTATTTTCAAGGAAAGTTTTGACTTATACTTCATAAGTTCATGACTTAATCAACTTATAAACTACAAAGTTTCATTCCTTTTGACTTATTATTGATTTAAGTCCTTTACTCAATGTTCTTACATCTTATCAAGCATACTAACTTCATATGACAATCATATGACAAGTTTACCATAAGCTATTAACTTATTTAAGTTCAAGTTGCTTATTCATAACTTATCCAGCTGAAGTCCATTCATTAATCAATTCTTACATGTTCTTAGCATACATGCTTATTAAGTTACACTTCTCTTATCATCCTACAATGATAGAGATAGAAGATGTATTAAACAAGAGTCTTACCCTTGAAAAACTTATTCTTCTCTTCTTTGAAAATCTAACAAAAGTTATCTTGACTTATGTAAGCTTATTCTCTCTAACACTTAAGCACTTAACTTGATGGAAGTTGGATGAAATTGAACAAGCAAAATAATGAAATCCCACTTGCTATTTATAGAAGTCTCTAAGTTAGGGTATATTAGTCATTATAACATCCCACCTCCTCAACTAACCTCCTTACTATTCATAACTTTAGCCCAAAGTAAACTTGCTCATCACTTCTATTACTTGGCCACCAGAAAACTTATCCTATGCTTGGCTAATACTTAAAGTTCTTGCTCACCAAGTTTAGCCCACATTCATCTTGGTTTGCTCTATGGATCATGGCTAACCCATTGGATTATTACATTGGGCTTATGCTTCATTACTTAGCTAATTCTTGTGGGTTTGCATTACTTAAGTTTGGACTTTTGATTAACAAACACTTTGGCTTGCACATCAATTCCTATTGGACTTATACATACTACATAATCCATACATTTATTCACAATTAGCTTAAAGTCGTAGTATAATTCTATATACATATAATTCTCGTATTCTAGTTCATATACTAATTCGTAATATACGTTATTTACCCTCCATACATACTCGTATAATACTTCGTATTATACTTACATTCAATACCTCGTACAATACCTACACATCATACAATCAATAATCTCTTCTTAACGCTTAATATTCCTAACGTGCTCAAATTAAGTCCCTAAGCGAAATATTGCATTTTCCATACGTAGATTATTATTACATAATTCTTCTCACCTTGATATTATAACGTTACGTATTTCTCGGAAGTTCAAAAATAATTCCCGAGCGGAAATCGATGAGTAATGTTTTTCGAAAAATTTCTCGGAAAGCTTTTATTTTCGTCTTAGAAATTCAAACACTTTAATTCATTCACGTAGTTAAAATATTACAACGTTTCGACGTTTCTAGGTTATAGAACGACATTCATATAATAATAAATAAATAATATTATTTTATTCATTATTAAAAGTATTTACAAAAGGTTCGATTTTTTTCGAGGCGCTTACTCTCCCCCTTATAAGGATTACATCCCCGAGATCTACGCTATAAAAAAATTACACAAACAAATGAGGGTAATTCTTTTTCATCTTTTCTTCCAATTCCCACGTTGCTTCTTCTACATCGTGGTTCTTCCATATCACCTTCACGGAAGGTATGACTTTATTCCACAGAACTTGTTCTTTCCTATCGACAATTTGAATCGGCGTTTCTTTGTACATTAAGTCTTTCTCAATATGTATAGGCTCATATTCTATCACGTGTTTATAATCCGGCTTATAAGGACGTAACATGGATTCGTGAAACACATTATGTATTCGCTCTAGGTCTGGAGGTAATGCTATCATATAAGCTACCTCACCTACCCATTTTAATACCTCAAAAGGTCCTATAAACCTCGGACTTAACTTTCCCTTCTTTCCAAAGCGTATCTTTCCTTTCCAGGGAGATACCTTTAGAAATACGTAAGAACCTACTTTAAATTCTCTATTTTCTCGATGTGAATCCGTAAACTTCTTCTGTCACATCTTGAGCTGCTAAAAGACGCATTTGTATCATCATGACAATATCTGCTATTTGCTGCACCAATTCTGGTCCTAGCATTTGGCGTTCTCCTACTTCATCCCAATACAATGGTGTTCTGTATTTCCTTCCGTACAAAGCTTCGTAAGGCGGCATACCTATGCTTTCATGATTACTATTGTTATACGCAAACTCTACTAATGGTAGATGACCATCCAAACTACCCTTGAAGTCCATGACGCAAGATCTTAACATATCTTCTAACGTTTGAATTATTCTCTCGCTCTGTCCATCAGTTTGTGGATGATCCGCATTCTTAGCTTCAATCAAGCGTTCCCCAACTCATCGCTGTAGACTCCTCCAAAAGTTTGATGTGTATCGTGGGTCACGATCTGACACAATCGATACTGGTACTCCATGTCTGGAAATTATTTCCTTAACATAGAGTCTAGCTAACTGGTCTAAGTTATAGTTGACCCTAATTGGAAAAAAGGGAGCCGACTTCGTCAACCGGTCCACTATTACCCAAATCACATCATACCCTTTCGTTGTAGTCGGAAGTCCCACCACAAAATCCATCGTGATATTCTCCCACTTCCACTTTGGAATCTCCAATAATTGTAACAATCCACTTGGTTGTTGATGTTCGGCCTTAATTTTCTGGCAAGTCAAGCACCTACTCACGTACTCTACTATCTCTCTCTTCATGTTCGGCCACCAAAAACTCTGTCGGAGGTCTTGATACATCTTAGTACTACCATGATGAATCGAAAACCTCGAACTATGAGCCTCTTATAATACCTGCACCTTTAATTCTGTCTCATTCGGAAACTAAATTCTTCCTTCAAATCTTAATAATCCCTCATTATCAAGACTGTACTTAATATCTTTGTCACTGGCTAGCTGCTCCTTTATCCGGTTGCACTCATCAGTTTTGAGTTGCAGCTCCTTAACTCTCTCTATGATGGTAGATTGCATCTCCGTCGCAAACAGTATTGGTCTTGCTTCACTCGACAACTTCACTTCCAATTCCATCATAGCCATCTATGTTATTAACTCATTTTGAGCCGTTAACAAAGACAACTTTTCCCGACCCTTCCTACTTAAGGCTTCGGCAACTACATTGGCTTTTCCAGGGTGATACAGGATTTCAAAGTGGTAATCCTTTATCAACTCTAGCCATCTCCTCTGCCTCATATTCAACTCCTTCTGTGTGAAGATATATTTTAGACTCTTGTGGTCCGTGTATATCTCACATTTTTCTCCATAAAGATAATGTCTCCATATCTTTAAAGCAAAAACAATTGCGGCCAGTTCCAGATCATGAGTAGGGTAAACTTTCTCATAATCCTTCAACTACCTAGATGCATACGCAATGACCTTTCCATGTTGCATGAGCACGCAACCAAGTCCTCTATGCGAAGCATCGCTATAAGTTACCAAATTTCATGTGTCATTGGGCAATGACAAAACAGGCGCTTCACTCACCTCTTTCTTCTTCGATTCTTGAAACCGTCCCTCACAATTATCATCCATCCACAGTATTTCACCGTCTTCCTTGTCAAATTAGTCAATGGAGTAGCTATCTTCAAAAAATCCTGGATGAATCTCTAATAGTAACCCGCTAACCCTAGGAAACTTCGCACCTTAGTCGGCATCTTTGGTTATTCCCAATTCATTACAAATTCCACCTTTTCTGGATCTACTGAAATCCCCTCATATTCAATGACATGACCTAAAAATTGTACCTTCTCCAACCAAAATTCATACTTAGTGAACTTCGCATACAACTTCTCCTTCCTTAGTGTCTCCAACACCAATCTTAGGTGTTCAGCATGATCTTCTGGTGTCTTTGAATAGACTAGAATATCATCAATAAACACCACGACGAACTTGTCCAAATATTGTTTGAACACTCTGTTCATCATATCCATAAATGCAGCTGGTGCATTAGTCAACCCAAATGACATCACCAGAAACTCGTAATGACCATAACGTGTCCTGAATGCTGTCTTTTGTACATCCTCCTTCCTAACCTTCAACTGGTGATACCTTGTTCTTAAATTTATTTTAGAAAAATACTTAGCTCCTTTCAACTGATCAAAGAGATCATCGATCATGGGCAATGGGTATTTATTCTTTATCGTTAACTTGTTCAATTCTCGGTAGTCGATACAAAGTCTTAACGATCCGTCTTTCTTCTTGAGAAAGCAGATCTGGTGCTCTACTACTGAAACACTTTCGGTTGAATGTACTTCCTGTCCAACAGTTCTTGTAATTGCACCATCAACTTCTTCATCTCCATTGGCGCCATACGATACGGTGCCCTGGAAACTGGTGTCGCTCCTGGCACTATGTCTATTACAAACTCTATGTCCCTATCCGGCGGAAGACCCGACAATTCACTCGAAAATACATCGGCGAATTCTCTAACTATATGTATTTGTTCCATGGTTACTACCACTATCTGGGTATCAACAACATGACACAGGTAACCTACACATCCCTTCCTCAATAATTTCCTAGTTTGTGTCATGGTTAGACAACACGAACGTCCCAGCGATCTATTCTTGTAAAATACTACCTGAGGTTGTCTTAATGTTTTAATGATCACACATTTCTTCTAACAATCTATAATTGCCCCCTGGTTAACTAACCAATACATTCCGAGTATTACATCGAATTCTCCTAACTTTATCGGTATCAAATCTACCGATAATTTACAACCCCATATATCTACGCAACAACTCCTATGAACATCTTCAACATGAATTATTTCTTCATTTGCTACCTTAATATTTAAAGGTATAAGCAACTTTTTGGGAAGTAATCCTAATCGTCTAGCAAAATCGCATGCTATAAATGAACAAGTAGCACCCGAATCAAACAACACGTAAGCATTTATGTCATTGATCGGAATAATACCTGCGACGACGTCCCCTGATGCAACTACATCTTGGACTGTCATGTTAAAGGTACGGCCCATTGGCCTACCCGGCTGTGCTGGACGACTAATAGCTAACTTACTGCTATTAGTGCCCCGGTTCCCATCCGTCCCCTTCTTCGGGCATTTCTTCACCATGTGGTCAGTTGACCCATAGACAAAGCATCCGTGATTCTTTTTCGGACTTGGACAGTTAGGCGAGATGTGCCCTTCTATCAATAGTTGTAGCATACGGCCTTCCCCTTGAGACAAACTCCTAAATGAGTCTTCCCATAGGTCTTGCAGGCCTCCATCCTCCTCTTCGGATCTCCTAGCTTCACTCCGATATTCCCAAAGCTGAACGTCTTCCTCTTTTGTCCCTCGCCACTACCGCTGGCTCCTTCAACTTTTACTCCCCCATCCACTTTCCCCTTACTCTTCTTATCTTTGTGGTATTGGCTCAGAGCCTCACTACCACCCTCAGCGATTATTGCCTTCTCTAAAATGGTTCCAAATGAAGTACTCTGGAACATCAAAATACATTTATAGAGCTAGGGTTTCAAGCCCTGCTCGAACCGTCGCGCCTTCCTAACCTCGGTATCCACTTGGTGTGGAACGAACCTTGCCAGTTCATTAAACTTGGCGGCGTATTGGGGAACCGTCATGTCCCCTTGTTTCCATCCTTCCCTGCATGATTGCGGGAAAGTAGTTCTCGAAGAATTTCTCCATGAACCTCACCCACGTTAGATTCTCTATACCAGCCCTAGTCTGATTGGTTTCCCACTAAAAGTTGGCCTCTCCCTTCATCATATAGGTTACAAAGGCAACCTTCTGGGCCTCGCCGACATTTTCTATCACAAATGCCTTCTCTATTTCCTTCACCCACGTTTGGGCTTCGATAGGGTCCGTAATTCCTTTGAACTCCGGCAGAGCCACGCTCTGAAAATCCTTAAAGGTAGTAGCTCGCGCTACTCCTAGATTTACTGGGATATTCGCCCCTATTCTATTAAATACAACTGTTAAAAGGTTAACAAACTCCTGCATAGGGTTAACCAGACCTCCCTCCAGTTGATTCATATTAGCTCCTTGATTACGTTGTACTCTTCACGGCGGCATTTTGCTGATACAATAAACAACACATTTCGTTATTATTCCTTTCTTTATTAGTTATTATTTGATATTAAATAATAACTTCAACATCCATTGCTCATTGTTTTCCATAAAAAGGCTTATATTCATTCTTTGTAGTATAATACGACATTGTTTACATTACACAGCCTAACCTGATTACATTACTTTCCCGCTATTGCTTTCAAAAAATTGGGATTTTCAAAAGACTACCCTTTGCTATACAAAAGAGGGCTTTACGTCACTACTAAGTACAAAATATTTACATACTTAAACTATTCTAGCTACTACTAGATTACATCTGCCTCAAGGCATTATCAAAATCTGCCTTGGCAAGACCGACAATGGTATCACGGCTGATAGTATGCCGCGTCTACCCCACCTCTACAGGATAACCAGCTACCTGCTGCTGGAAATCTGTAACTCCTATGAATATTGGACATTCTCCCTATCTTCTGCAGTTCGGTCTTTAGCTCCTCACTGAGCTCAAAGACCTCATGTTTCAGCTCATGGACCTTGTCCTTAGCCAAAACCCCTTCATCGTGCTCGTGCTCCCACATGGCCTCCACATCAATCTTGTCCTCTATGACAGCTTGGAGCTCTGCCTTCAGCTCCTTAACCTCTTGACAGTAATGGATATTTCTATCCAATACTAACATGAACAACGACATCATCGACTCCTCAGGAGCTATCTCTGCTGCTATTGCTACCGGATTGAAGGACACTACTTCCACCTCCTCCTCTATCATACCATCGAATACTGACATGAGGTCAGGATCCTCTGAGTCTCCAGACTCAATAACAACTATCTCAGGCTCTGCTGCTATGGGGTTCGGTATGACCTCTATTTGGTTCACCGACTTTTCACTAACTGCTTGCACATCTAAATGCATTCCATTTACTCCTGACATCTACACAAAACAATTAATTTGATTAGTACACATCGGTTGAATAATAAAAACATATAACATAATCATAATGCATTTTTATAAGGTTATTTTTCTTCTTTTACTTCTTTGACTTCTCTTAAGGTTATGACTTAAGGTTTTTAATCCCCCCTTAAGTCTTATAACCTAATGCTTTGATACCAACCTATGACGCCCCCAAATCCGGGTATCTTCTAACCCGACAGATGGTGCTACATGGTACTACCATTCACATATACATTCAATTGAAAAGTCTCAACGGAACGAATATATCTTCTATATATTCAAAATAATATTAACATTCTCCCAGGTTCTTTATAACCATTACATTGTTCTTATCATAATATCAAATATATTACAATCATTCACCCTATACTATTACATAAGTATACTAGGGGTTCGTCTTCGCCTTTCCTTTATCCTTGCTGGAGCCTTCGGTCCATTCGATCTTAGCTGTGTTCATATGGTTCAAGCAAGAGTGAGCATGAATAGCTTAGCAAGTACAATAATTCTAAAAAACAACATGCTTGAAACATAGAACTCGTATGTCTTCAATAACTGAAGTTACGAAGTACTATTGATAATTCAAAATAGCACAGTCATTCAAAACGTTTTACAATAGCAATATTCAGTAAAACATCAATTTCGGTCCAAGACCTTGAGCATTTCATAAGTTCTTTTGAAAAGGACATCCCGGCACTAAGTCTGTAAGTCCGACATTACTTACAAGCACGTCTAGGTGATCAGCCTATAGTACTCTATATTGATCAACACTACATTCATTAAACGTGTATACGTTTAAGTTGTGGCAACCTCACGTGTGTGTCATTAAACGACAAAACATTTTTAGCATACTCAGTCTTCGTTTGAAAACCACACCAACATAACTTGGTAAACATTGACTATGCTTGATAGAAACATAATATAAGTCTAGCCGAAAGAATTGGCTTTGACTTCATCATACAAAACTTCATGCGTAAGTATACATGAATTACAAAGCTTGTCCAGATTGAACTAGAACAAGGGTCAGAATACTTGCCTTTAGCGTTTGCTACAATTATAACATGTTCTCGTCTAAGTCTTTAAGTCTCTACTGTAATTGATAATATCACATAACACATTAGGTCATGAATGAACATACATAGTCCCTAATGTATGTTACCCTTCTTCTTAATCTAATTATGACTTAGATTTGTTCTTATTGGTTCCGGCTTTTCACTAAATCGTTCTCATTACGTTAATGTTTGATTAATTATCTTCAATCTTTAGACAACATAAATAAGGTTTAACAATACCTTACAAAGCCTTAATAAGTTCCTCAGTTCATTACTAATGAGTTACTGTTCATGCTATACTTGTAAACCTTCATCACTATCTAAAACCTAGGACTGGCATTGTGGTGTCGGTCATAGCCTTATATCTCGCACTGCGGCGTGAGTTAGCAGTAGCTAGAGTCCGGCCTTGGCGCTGCGGCGCCACACTCAACACTCATGTTTGCGCCGTGGTGCGACTCTGCAGTATGTTATTGCACTGTACCTGGCACTGCTACGCCATCATTTGGCCTTGGGTTGGCGCCGCGGCGCCAACTATGTGCCTCAGAAATTTTTTACAGACTTTGTACTTTCTGAATTTCCCGAACGCATAACGTTTTCGTTATAAGTCCGAATTGGCTCATTCAAAAGCCTACGGTTCACAAATTTCATACTCTACACGTTCATGTAAGAATTTTATCTATTTGACTTCGTTTGCTAAAATTTAACCTATTAGTTCATTTTTAACGATAATGATAAACGTTCGTGAACGTTCAACGCTCGTTTCTTCATTCTAAGTCGAAATTCGGTCATTTTCGAGTCCACCACTCTATAATGCCAAATATGACTTGTCTCCATCGAAAACCAATGTTTCCATGTTTAAACACAAAATACGACTTCCATTCCGAGAATTTCACGAATTCGACGATTATCGTCCAATCGTGTGAATTTCGGAGAAACTTCATTACTAATAATATGATCATGGTTCTAAATGGATTCTACAATCATATGAACATTTTAAGCTACTTATTACACCCACTTATTTTCAAGGAAAGTTTTGACTTATACTTCATAAGTTCATGACTTAATCAACTTATAAACTACAAAGTTTCATTCCTTTTGACTTATTATTGATTTAAGTCCTTTACTCAATGTTCTTACATCTTATCAAGCATACTAACTTCATATCACAAGTTTACCATAAGCTATCAACTTATTTAAGTTCAAGTTGCTTATTCATAACTTATCCGGCTTAAGTCCATTCATTAATCAATTCTTACATGTTCTTAGCATACATGCTTATTAAGTTACACTTCTCTTATCATCCTACAATGAAAGAGATAGAAGATGTATTAGACAAGAGTCTTACCCTTAAAGAACTTGTTCTTCTCTTCCTTGAAAATCTAACAAAGGTTGTCTTGACTTATGTAAGATTATTCTCTATAACACTTAAGCACTTAACTTCATGGAAGTTGGATGAAATTGAACAAGCAAAATAATGAAATCCCACTTGCTATTTATAGAAGTCTCTAAGTTAGGGTATATTAGTCATTATAACATCCCACCTCCTCAACTAACCTCCTTACTATTCATAACTTTAGCCCTAAGTAAACTTGCTCATCACTTCTATTACTTGGCCACCACAAAAATTATCCTATGCTTGTCCAATACTTAAAGTTCTTGCTCACCAAGTTTAGCCCACATTCATCTTGGTTTGCTCCATGGATCATGGCTAACCCATTGGATCATTACATTGGGCTTATGCTTCATTACTTAGCTAATTCTTGTGGGCTTGCATTACTTAAGTTTGGACTTTTGATTAATAAACACTTGGGCTTGCACATTAATTCCTATTGGACTTATACATACTACATAATCCATACATTTATTCACAATTAGCTTAAAGTCGTAGTATAATTCTATATACATATAATTCTCGTATTCTAGTTCGTATACTAATTCGTAATATACGTTATTTACCCTCCATACATACTCGTATAATACTTCGTATTATACTTACATTCAATACCTCGTACAATACCTACGCATCATACAATCAATAATCTCTTCTTAACGCTTAATATTCCTAACGTGCTCAAATTAAGTCTGCATGCGAAATATTGCGTTTTCCATACGTAGATTATTATTACATAATTCATCTCACCTTGATATTATAACGTTACGTATTTCTTGAAAGTTCAAAAATAATTCCCGAGCGGAAATTGATGAATAGTGTTTTTTGGAAAATTTCTCGTAAAGCTTTTATTTTCATCTTAGAAATTCAAACACTTTAATTCATTCACGTAGTTAAAATACTACAACGTTCTGATGTTTCTAGATTATAGAACGACATTCACATAATAATAATAAATAATATTATTTTATTCATTATAAAAGTATTTACAAAAGGTTTGATTTTCTAGGGCGTTACAGGGTTAGTCCGATTCAGTGTGTGCCGAAAAAGGGAGGAATGACCGTGGTATAGAATGAGGACAACGAGCTAATTCTGATAAGGACAGTGACTGGTTGGAGGGTTTGAATGGACTACAGGAAGTTGAATAAGGCAACCCGCAAAGATAACTTTCCTTTGCCCTTTATCGATTAAATGCTGGATAGATTAGCGGGACATGAGTACTACTACTTGTTGGATGGATATTCGGGTTATAATCAGATCATCATTGCTCTTGAAGATCAAGAGAAGACTACGTTCACGTGTCCATATGACACATTCGCATTCAGGAGAATGTCGTTCGGCTTGTGTAATGCACCTGCTACCTTCCAACGGTGTATGATGGCAATTTTTTTAGACATGGTGGAGAAAAACGTGGAAGTGTTCATGGATGACTTTTCTATCTATGGGGACGATTTTGATGCTAGCCTAGGGAATCTGGTGATGGCGTTACAAAGATGCAAAGACATAAACCTTGTACTTAACTGGGAGAAATGCCACTTCATGGTTGAGGAAGACATAATTTTGGGTTACAAGGTCTCGGTTCAAGGATTAGAGGTTGATATGGTGAAGTTGGAAACAATTGAAAAACTTCCTCCACCAAGTTCAGTTAAGGGAATTCGAAGTTTCTTGGGACATGCCGGATTTTACAGAAGATTTATAAAGGACTTCTCTAAAATTGCAAAACCCTTATGCAGTCTTTTAGAGAAGGATTCGGTTTTCAAGTTTGATGAAGAGTGTAAATTGGCATTAGAGTTGTTGAAGAAGAAATTAACCACAGCTCCTGTTATCATCGCGTCGGATTGGACCATGCCCTTTGAGTTAATGTATAATGCAAGCGACTATGCGGTTGGGGCTGTTTTGGGCCAATGCCAAGAGAAGGTATTTCACGCCATATATTATGCAAGTAAGACACTCACGAAGACTCAAATGAATTACACAACCACGAAAAAAGAACTACTTGCAGTGGTGTATGCATTCGATAAATTTCGAGCATTGGTCAGCACAAAGGTGGTAGTATATACAGACCACTCAGCAATTCGGTACTTAATTTCAAAAAAAAGATGCTAAGCCACGACTTATCAGATGGATTCTCCTTCTCCAAGAATTCTATTTGGAAATAAAAGATAGAAAGGGTACGGAGAACCAAGTCGCCGATCATTTGTCTAGGCTGGAAAATCAAGATAAACAGAAAGAGGACAAGTGTGTAATCAACGAGTCATTCTCGGATGAGCAACTGTTTTGGATAAATACAGAATTTCCATGGTACGCGGACTATGCGAATTATCTAGTGAGCAACATTCTTCCCCCTGATCTTACAAGACAACAGAAAAAGAAGTTTCTTCATGACGTCAAATGGTATATGTGGGATGAGCCTTACTTAGTCAAATAGTGCGCCGACAAGATGATCAGAAGTTGTGTGCCCTACAGTGAAGTGAAGAACATACTGTATGAATGTCACTCGTCTGCGTATGGGGGTCATTATGGTAGTGAGCGAACAGCGGCAAAGGTGCTTCAAGCCGGGTTTTATTGGCCTACATTGTTCAAAGACGCCCTCCAATTTGTTAAAACATGTGATAGATGTCAAAGGGTGGGTAACATATCGAAAAGGAATGAGACGCCACTACAAATAATTCTAGAAGTTGAGATTTTTGATGTATGGGGCATAGATTTCATAGGGCCATTCCCTTTGTCACTTAACAATCAGTACATTTTGCTTGCAGTGGATTATGTCTCAAAGTAGGTTGACGCCGCAGTACTCCCATCTAACGATGTCAAAGTGGTCCTCAAATTCTTGCAGAAGAACATTTTTACGAGATTTGGCATGCTGAGAGCTATTATAAGTGATGAAGGTAGTCACTTCTGCAACAAATAGTTTACAACTCTACTGGTAAAGTATGAGGTCAACCATAAGGTGGCGACAGCGTATCATCTCCAAACAAGTGGGCAAGTTGAGGTTTCGAACAGGGAAGTAAAGAGAATCTTGGAAATGGTGGTAAACCCGAATCAAAAGGATTGGTCGCTCAGGTTGGACGATGCACTATGGACCTATCAGACTGCGTATAAAACACCGATTGGTATGTCACCATATCAACTACTATACGGGAAGGCTCGTCACTTACCGGTCGAGTTACAACACAAAGCCTACTGGGCTATTCAGAATGAACTTCGATCAAGCAGCTGTGGGTGAAAAGAGACTACTGCAATTAAACGAGCTCGAGGAATTTCGACTTCACGCCTACGAGAACACGAAATTATACATAGAAAAGGTCAAGAAATGGCACGATCAAAAAATCATGCAAAGAACTTTTGAGCTGGGGTAATCAGTCCTATTGTTCTACTCACGGTTGTGGTTGTTCCTAGGCAAGCTTAAGTCAAGATGGTCGGGACTATTCACCATCAAAAGAGTTTTTTCTCATGTCACCGTTGAACGCTACAGTAAGAATCCATTGGAAATGTTCAAGGTCAACGGTCAATGGTTGAAGCATTATTAGGGTGGCAAATCTAACACGGAGGTCATCACAATCACATTATCCGACGCACCGTAAACAGGAAGTAGTCAGGCTGAACGACTTAAAATCAAGCGCTAATTGGGAGGCAACCCAATCGTTCTTTAATTTTTATCATATTTTTATTCATAACTGTTAAATTTTAGTTTAGACTAATTAGGACATAATAAGTTCATTAAGTAGTTATTATATTGTATTATTCTTGTTAATCTCTCAATCATACTCAAATTGATCCATAATCTACTCATGCATACATTTCATGGCTTTCAGGATGTTAAACGAGTCATTAAGTGGAAAAGCATGAAGCAAAGAAGAGCAAAAGAATCAGTTAACAGAGTGCATGCCCGTCGGGGCAGGCTCTTTATGCCTTGCACCCCCCGCCGGGGCGGGGTCTCCCACATCAGTTAGAAAAATGTATGTCCGTCGGGGTGGGCTTAATATGCCTAACACCCCCTGCTGGGGCGGGGGTCCTGAAACCCAACAGAAAGACTCAGCAGTTACACACGCCCACTTCTTCGTCTTCCCAATTACACACTACATACCCACTACTCTTTCCTCCACCATTACAATTTCAACTTCTACCCATTATAAACATCCTTACCCATGATTTAGCCAGTATAACTCCATCATCTCACCCCACTACTACACACAAACCCATTACCTCCATCAATTACTCCTATTCCTCTCCACCACACCACCTCTATATAAACATACCCTCACAACCCAAGTTCATAACATACACTCAATTTGTAATCAGGAAGCCTCGAATTAGGGTTCTTATTGTGGGAATTTATCTTGTACTTAAGAGTGAGCAACCTATTTTCAAATATCTTCATCTTCAATCACCATAATTGCCACAAATTAATCAAGTTGGGGGAAGAAATCACTGTGCACACCATGTGTTCGATAGTTTGTGTGAACCAAGTTTGGGAGGGAGATATTGTTATTAAGTCATCCGAGAATCAATGGCTTCTAAACCAACTTCCAAGAGGCATCAGGGGGAGAGTTCCACAACACCACCATCACGAATCTACGACCAACGAAAAATTCATAAGTGTCGTTGCCGCCGACTGCTACGACTACATGGCTACCAAAGCGCTCACATCGGAGCGGGGGTTGGCACCGGATCCTATCGACGGTGAAATGATGTAAAAAATTTATCAAAAAGGATGGAACAAATTCACAAAGAAGGCCGAAGCCGCCGTTGTCAATGTGGCCAAAGAATTCTATGTGAACGCCGAGGACAAGGCCCCTTTTTGTGCTTTTGTGAGGGGTAGGTTAGTCCCTTTCAGTGACGATGCCATCAACATATACTATCAGTTAAGGGTCCCTTGACATTGTAATTATGCAGGCTTACGTGATCGTAATCCCGATTATGAGACTATTTTGAAGGAAATGACTAAGCCGAGCACAAAATGGATCAAGGGTCGAAAAGGAGGCACATTTTTTCACAGCAAGGATCTTAGCAGGTATAACAAGATTTGGTACACATTTTTGTATGCTAAATTGTTTCCATCCACACACACATCTGATGTGATCAAGGAGAAACCACTATTATTATATGCCATGGTACAAGATTTTAGCATTGACATTGGGGCTATAATTAATTTTTCAATCTGACGTTGTTTGCGAGGACATTTCTCGGGAGGCTTGCCACACCCATCACTGATTTTTGGGGTATATAAGCAAGCGGGAGTTGGTCCGATGATGAACCTACCCAGATGTTTCTTCAGACATTAGACTCAACGATGATAATGCGGTACTCGGTATGGGCAGGCGACGAATCACACCGAGAGGGCTAGGCTTTGTATTTCCCTCGGCGTCGGAGGATGAGGCTGAAGATGAAGATATGTCAAAGGATGATGATTTTCAGGAGGATGCCCCGATGGCAGAGTAAGGAACAGAGGAGGTACCACAGTTCGAGGCAATATCTAGCCCTAAGTTCCTTAACTTTCAGCAGCAAGTGGATGAGCACAACAAGCAAGCACGACGGGAGATGAAGCGGCTCGCAGCTAGGCAGGATTATATGTTTGAAGCAATGAACCTCTCATTTGCATCCTTGAATACGACACTCCAAAGCTTCAATCCCAATGCTCAGTTTCCATATCAGCAGCCGGCCCCAATGCCACGATTTCCACCAAGTGACTCTGATGAAGAAGAACACCACACACCACCACCCCAGGCTTGAAGAAATTACAGGGAAGTCCTCCTGTTTTTATTGCTATATCCTTATAATGAAGGCATTGTAACTGTCAAGTTTGGGGGATTTACATTCATGTTTGCATTTCATGTTTGCATATTTAAGTTCATTAAGCTAGGATTGCATAGTAGTTTATTATTATGTTTAGGTTGATCAATTGTTGCATATTTATGTAATCATGCATTTTTATAGTAGCTTAGGTGCATATATTTAGTTTTTATTTAATTATTTATGTATATTTGCATTCATGTTATGTTTACCATCAGTTTATCTATGAAAAAAAGAAAAAAAATAAAAAATTGTGTTTGCATATGTCCAACAGTGTTGTAGTTCATGTTATTTTGGGCCAATGATGAGATTGAGCTTAAGTCGATAATACAACATTGATTATTAGAACCTTGATGTAGTTTTGAATTATGACTCGGATCTTATTCTTGTTTGAAACTGGTAGAAAAAGGGTAGCACGTAATAATGTCTGTGTTGACTAATTAGTTTAAATTGATACATAAATAGTTTCTAAAGGATAATGCAAGTATAAATCATAGGAGGACAAGAATAGGCAGTAAAGACGACGAATTAGTCAATAACTTAAGTTTGGGGGAAAAGGTAGCGTATATAAGCTATCTAAAAAAAGAAAAAAAAAGAAAATGATATCTAGTTAAGTCTTGTGGTGGGTTGAGGAAAATATACTCCCCATAAACACGAGCGTGAGATGGAGCGTAAAACGTACTCACCAACCATCTATCTAAAAACAATATGAAGAAAAGACGGAAATAAGAGCAACCCCAAGCGTCAATGAAAAATAAAAAAGAAAAGAGAAAGCATGAATACGCTATTTTGACCCCTAATCTTGGTGATTGTTCAGTTTTAGTTGGAACTCGTCTATTTTTGAATATTTTAAGTTTGTCCTGTATGAGTCCTTCTAAGAGATTGGTTATGTATTGAATTTGAGTCCGTATCAGTTATCATGGATGTTGAGCACGCACACACACACACACTATACCGGTGATAATGGTTTAAGAATTGAGAACTAATAAGGAATTATTGATTGATTTTGGTGATTAAGATTGTAGTGTTTGCTTGTTTTCCCTGAGGCCGGTGAGATAATTTTGATTCTGTAACCCTATTGGATTCGAAAACATATAGATTAGAGACAATACATATCATTGCATTGCATTATGTACATATTTGTTCTATTTTGTGCTCGAGGACTAGCACGGTTTATGTTTGGGGGATTTTGATAAGTGAATTTTATATTCACGAATCGATGTTCATTTCAAGCTTAATTGTTGTTAACTTCTTGCTTTTATGTTCGTTTTTACTTGTTTCGTGTTATTTTATGTGTAGGGTGGTTGGTGTGGCAAGTAGAAAAGAAATGGAGATGTTTGAAGCAACATTGGAGTAGGTGTAAAGAGTTAGCAAAGTCGAAGTTAGAAGGTACTTCAACCGGTGGGTCCATTTTGTTCATATATTACTAAGGCGGGGTCTTCAATCTTGGTTTATAGATACATGCACAATGTGCGAAGGGGTCTCGAAAGTTGGCTATCCTGGTTTGCTTAAAACTCTGCTGGAACGTGGATTTTAGTGCATGTAATGTGTTTGGACTCTATATGTCTTGGGATTTCAACCAGAAGTTGGAGATTGGTTGTATATTAATGCAAACATGAAATCAATGAGAAAAAAGGAAAATTACAGAGATTAATTCCAGAATTTCATAGCAAGCTTTGGAGGAAGACTTTGAAGAGATTTTCGTATCGATTGTGGATTAAGGCTACAGGCAAGGTGTTCTGCATTATTCTTCTTCTTAGTCTTATATTTGTAATTGAAAAGATGTTATCTTTGATTTATTCAGTAATTAATTCATTGATGATGAACTAGTTTACTTTTTAGGCTTATGATGGATTGTTAAGTGAAACAATGATTTTATAACTTTGATTTTCAATTCAATAAGCTATTTTCCAGTTTATCTATATTAATTTGAGCTTGAATTTATGAATTACTCGATCAACAATTCTTTGTGGACTTGTATGGATTCGAGAGAGGATATACAAGTTTAGACTTAGTTAGTATGGCATGTGTTCTTGAATTTTGTGAATAACAGAATCTTGATGAATGTTAAGGTAGAGATATGTTTGACATCACATGTAATCGGATAGAGAACTTAATCGTAAACCTTCTTTAATTTTAATCCACATAGAGATATAGTGAATTAGTTGATTAAGGTGTTTAACTTGTTTCCATCGAATTTGTGGATTTAAGTTAATACGGTATTAGTGCATCGAGAGGTGGCTAGTGCTACATTCGTGTTCTTGATTAATAAACTGGGATAGTGAGTTGAATTATAATAAAGGTTTAAAAATTAGAGTGAAGCTTAGGGTGAAATCATAAGTCTAATTCTCCATTAATTGTTTGAAATTTTAGTTTTTGATATTTGTGATTGTTTTGAGATCATATATTTATTATAATTTAGTTTTTATAGTTTTAAATATTGAATTGAATAGTTTAATAAAATTAGGAATAGTAGAAAATTGATAATTGTGAGGTTAAATTTCTTACTAAATTGTCTCTGTGGGAACGATTCTCTACTCACTATTATATTACTTGTTGACCACGTATACTTGCGTGTTGTGCGTAATTAAATTAAACCCAACACTAACTAAGCAATAAGTAGCTAACTTATACGCGATGGTTTTAAACTTGTCCATCAACAACAAGTTCTAATTACGATGGTTTTAAATTTATCCATCCACAACGTTCTTCGTGTTCTTCGTGTGTTCTTCACGTTCTTTGTTCGTTCTTCATTTTTAATCCACTATCGTGAGTGGAGTATGTTTGTGTATCGACTATCGTGAGTGGAGTAAGTTAGCGGTTACGAATAAATACCCATTGCCCAGGATTGATAATCTTTTTGATCAGTTGAAAGGGACAAAGTATTTTTGTAAGATAGATTTGTGTACGGGGTATCGTTGGTTGAAAGTAAGGAAAAATGAGGATGTACCTAAGACGACGTTCAGAACTCATTATGGTTATTACGAGTTTCTGATTATGTCATTTGGGTTGGCTAATGTACTGAAGTTAGACTTTCTGTAAGGGGCGCCGAGCAAGTTAGTGGTAAGCTGATTAGTACTCTTCTGAGGTGCTATGGTTGAAAGTACCATTAGCGTCATAGAGTGTTCAAATAATATTTGGCCAAGTGTGTTGTAATGATCATTGGTGTTATTCTAGTCTCACTACAAAAAAATAGGTCATTGCCGACGGAAGTCTGCTGCTTAATGACCCTATTGCCGCTTAGCAATGAGGTCATTAAGCGACAACACAATCTCCCCCTCATCATCATCAGATGTGGGTCGCCCGCCTGCTCTCGCCGTCATTTCATGGTTGGCAAGAGTGTCATTATCGACGGGGTCATTGGCGACGGCTAGCCGTCGGCAATGAGGTATTGGTGACGGCATTGGAGACAAATAGACCGTCAGTAATGGTAATTTCAACAAATTAAAAAAAACTCATTATCGACGGCATAGCCGTCGCCAATGACCCTCCATATGTCCGTCGCCAATGAGGTTTTCAGAATTTTTATTTTTTTTTTTAAAATTCCAAAATAACCCTGTTCATTTACATATACATAATTATACCTGTAATAAACTAAAGAAAAATAAAGAATTCTTCACGAACGCATATCAATAACAATAATAGCTTTTGTTATATCAACAATCAAATATGTAAACAACGTAATGACTTACATATAAAAGTCGTACGATGTAAATACAAACTGAAATCATAAACAATCAATATAGTTAGATACATATACCATCAACCTAGCTAGATACTAAACTCTAGTCTGTACAACTCAAAAGTTGTATAAATATACATATATAAAAGTCAAAATATAAACATAATGGGTACTACAACCCAAGATCAGGAATTTTGGTATCATCATCGTCGCCAGTCCCACCGCCGGTCCCACCTCCTATTCGATCATTTCTTGGCCCCACCTCAATAGTCTCATCAAGATCAAAGATCACCTTCAACTGGTCATCACCATATCCACCACGGGCATCGCTTCAGTCATAGCCTCCACCCAATCAAGTCTCATCAACAAGACCGTACAAAATTAAAATATTAATAACGAATTCGAAAATAGAGCATATTTAAATTAGTTTTGTTTGTGTTCTTTAAGTGTTGGCGAGTTTTGCAAACTGGGCAATAACTTGGTCTTCATATGTTGAAATCGAGTTTCGTAAGTTATAACGCATGTCTAATACCTACGCGGTGCTACGTGTGTGTTTGTGTGGCGTTCGGATGGCCGAGGCGGGTTTTGGGCTATTTTCGGCTTTTTGCCTAAGTGTTGTTGAGTTTTGCAAACTGGGAAATAACTCGTTCTCCGTGCATCGGAATCGAGTCTCATAAGTTGTAATGCGTGTCTAATACCTACGCGGTGCTACGTGTGTGTTTGCGTGGTGATCGGACGGCCGAGGCGGGTTTTGGGCTCTTTTTCGGTTTTTTGCCTAAGTGTTGTTAAGTTTTGCAAACTGGGCGATAACTCGGTCTCCGTATGTCAGAATCGAGTCTCGTAAGTTATAACACGTGTCTAATACCTACACAGTGCTAGTGTGTGTTTGCGTAGCGTTCGGATGGCAGAGGCAGGTTTTGGGCTCTTTTTCAGCTTTTTACCTAAGTGTTGTTGAGTTTTGCAAACTAGGCGATAACTCGGTCTTCGTATGTCGAAATCGAGTCTCGTAAGTTATAACACGTGTCTAATACCTACATGGTGCTATGTGTGTGTTTGTGTGGCGTTCGGACGGCCGAGGCGGGTTTTGGGCTCTTTTTTGGCTTTTTACCTAAGTATTGTTGAGTTTTGCAAACTGGGTGATAAATCGGTCTTTGTGTGGCATTCGGACGGCCGAGGCGGGTTTAGGGCTCTTTTTCGGCTTTTTGCCTAAGTGTTGTTGAGTTTTACAAACTGGGCGATAAATCGGTCTCCGTATGTCGGAATCGAGTCCCATAAGTTGTAATGCTGTCTAAAACCTACGCGGTGCTACGTGTGTGTTTGTGTGGTGTTCGGATGGCTGAGGCGGGTTTTGGGCTCTTTTTCGGCTTTTTGTGTAACGCCCTAGAAAAATCGGATTTTTGAGAATTAAATTTTTATTTGATTATGTGGATTAAATGAATTTAATTAATTAATTATGGGAGTAAGGTAATTGAAGGTTGTTCTATGACCTAGACATATCAGAATGTCATAGTATTTTGGCTACGTCGTAGAATTAAAGTGTTTGAATTTTTAAGACCAAAATAAAAGCTTTCTGAGAAATTTCTAAAAAATACTATTCACGCATTTCTGCTCGGGAATTATTTTTGAACTTCCGAGAAATACGTAATGATAGAATATCCAATAATATTCAGTTATGGCAAACGTAGTTTTTCGCCTGCGGACTTAAAACCTAACGGTTAGGGAAAATGAGTTCCGAGAAGGAATTTAAATGCGTATAATGAATTAAAGCTATGATTGTATAATACGTAAGTACTGTACGAGGTAATGAATACAAGTATAATACGAGGTATTATACGAGTATGTATGAATGATGGAATATAGTATATTAAATAAGTATACGAGTTGGAATACGAGAATTATACGTAGAATATACGTTATAAGACTTTAAGCCAAATGTATTGAATTTATAAGAATGTGTAGGAAATTGTAATGTCCAATTGGGATAATAATAAAGCCCAATACGAATTAGTGTTAAAGCCCAAATATTTGTAATGTTAAGTCCAATGTGAATTATTGAACAAGCCCAAGTGTTTATATAATAACAAGCCCAATGTATAAGTTAGGATTAATTAAACCTTAAGCCCAAAGTAAGAATCCAATGGATTAGAAGGATCCACGGGGTAACCCATGATCATATGGGTGATCTTGGTGGCCAAGAAATAAGTGTGATGAGAAAGTAGACTTAAGGATTAAGCAAAGGATAAGTTAGGTAACTTAAAGGCTAAGTAAAGTGCTTATGTGTGATGAGCAAGCAAAGTGCTTTTATGTGATTAAAAAGTTAACTTAATGGCTAAGTATTGTGATGGCCAAGTAACTTATTTGGTGAGCAAGTAAACTTAAGGTTTAAGTAATGAATAGTATGGAGGTTTAGTAAGGAGGTGGAGTGGTCTTATGACCATTATACCCTAACTTAGGAAGTCCTATAAATAGGAAGCTTGCTAGCTCATTTGTTAGTTGTTAGATTTTCATCCAATAACTTATAGCTTATTGGTTAGAGAGAAAAAGCTACAAAAGCTAGAACAAGTTAGCCTTTGAGAATTCAAGAAGCAAGAAGAAGATTAAAGATTAACCAAGTGATATTCAAGGGTAAGCAATCTTAAACCATGATTCTCTTTCTTTTCCATTGTTAGAGAAGTGGGTGGTGGCATAACATATATGCTACGGCATGATAAGAATGATTAATCAATAGACTTAAGCTGTATAAGTTATGAATAAGTAATTCAAACTTAATTAAGTTATGAACTCATGAGAAGCTTATATGAACTACTTATATGTTTACCTTAATAAGATGGTATGATAAGGAGATGTGAGAATGATGGTTAGAAAACATAAATCATTATAAGTCATGAGAAATGAAAGTATATGTAGTTTATACTTTTATAAGTTATAAACTCACAAAGAACAAGTAATAACTTATCATGGTTATAAGTATGTATGTATGTAAGTAGTAGTATGTAATACTTTTATATGTATGTATGGTTATCATGGTTGTATGTAGTATGTATATATGTATGTATGTATGTATGTATGTATGTCCGTTTAGCCCCTTTTTATGGCTTACCTTCGTACCCAATAAAGGTTTTACCTAGCCAAGTCCAGCTTTCTTGTGAAAGTCTTGGCTTGCTCTTTTTCCATGTTTGTTGATGGAGGATTATTTCCTATATAAATACTATGCAGAAGCCGATAAAGATTCCTAAAGGTTAGAATCCGATTTGCAGACATGAAACTTAAAGAAGGGATGACTCCTAGAAGGGCTGGTTAGCTTGTGCACGTGAATCCGATCTGGGATCTGGGCTACTAGGCTAGGAAGGTAGGTTGTTCGGTAGAAGAAACAGTGTTTCACGAATGAATGCCTGTTGGAAGTTAGGGGAACCCCTTGTTAGACAAAGAAGTTGCTTCCCTTGGTTTGCTAGAATAGACTCTTAGATGGGCGTAATGCCCCATTTCGATCTATTGGGACTTAGAAACAATATAACCTTTACTTTCTTTCCTAAGCTTGAATGTGGCGAAAAGCAAGTCCTGCAAAGCAATTGATTTAGTTAAGACCGATAGATAGAGTACGAGTCTGAGTACAGGCGTGACCAATACTAAGAGAGGGGACGTATGACATATTTATTTAAAGGAATCGCTAGACAAAACAAAAAAAAACACAAAAAACTATTTGATTTGAAGGATTAAAACCTAAAGGTTCCAAACCTCTTGTGTGATATCATAGGAGGAAGATAATTTGTATGCCCCCACCGCTACCGGTCTCAAGCGTCGACTCACTACTGTTCCCTAACTGACATTCCATTCTCTGGACTTTTTTTCCTCTCGTGCCATTTATTTTTCCATACCGTAATAGATGAGGGTGGTAGTAGATCAACTGATAAACTCATTTTGAAACTTACCCCTTTAGAAAGATTCACCACAAAATATCCATATGCATTGGTAGCCACAACCATTGAAGATGAACCAAACCTTTCATTTCCAAACTGTCAAGACCTTCACTGGCCACCCCCACTCTCAACAAACTCAAATACTTCTTAAGGCTTTGTGCCCGTAATCGTCTTCCAACCAGGAGTCATCCGCACCACATACACATTCTAGCTGAAAACTTCGGCCCTCTTTGTCCTTTCAAACGCAAAAATGTTCTCCATGTGCTTCGAGACTCGCATAAAAAGCTAAAACTATATGGAGGGAGTCAATCTCCATCAATGAAATTCTTTATGAAAAGTGAAGTCATAAGTTCGTTGATTGATAGCCATCACACAAAGCGTATTCCATCATTTAGGTTTTTCGATACTCACAAGTCGCTTATGCAAGGAATTGCCCAAGAGGGCCTTCTCGACCAATCCTAGCTACCTTGAGTTCACATGCCATATATCTCGCTTATTAAACTTCCTCTCCAAGAAGGGAGATAGATGGGTAGTTCCTACTCATTGCCTCTAGTTTTTTGGTACCGGGAATAATAAAAGCACATACTGATATAGGGAAAAATTCATATAGAAATGCCTAGGCGGGGATACCAATCCTGAGACAGAGCTTGCATCTTCCTAGACTGCAACATCTCGTCGAGCACTAACTCAATCCGTAACTCTTATTGAATGAACTGATTGAATTTAAACCCTACCTTACCTTACCTTAAAATCCGAACATACGAGGCTGTCTAGTCATAAGGCTTCCACTGGCGATGACAGGAGTGTAGTAATAGATGGTTCCGTTTAAATCTGCAATGGAATCATTTATGCGGTGTCTCACTGAAAACGAATCTGAACTGGAAAGGGAGTTCACGCTCCTCCTATGGTAGACTGGAAAGAACTACTACACGCCTTAGAAGGACTATTTTGGCTTCGGTATATGCCCCTTTATCGTATAGTCAAATCCAGATGCTCACGAATTTGATTTGAACCCGCCAGTCTCAAAAGAATGTCTTGCCTCGATCTTTGCCATTCAAAAGTTAAGACACTACCACCAGGAACCCCCCTATAACCCCCAGGCAGGAGCTTTCCAGAGAATTACTTACTCACAATAGAGTGCTACTACAGAGAAGGAAGGGGAAAGTAATAAAAAAAATCAGAAAGATTGGTAACTAGAAGATAGAGACAGAGAAGGTTACGAGTGTAATCGCTTATGCGATTGGGGCGAGGTCCCAAGGCGAGGACTAAAGCCCGGTTCGGTTCCTAAAAAAGAAAAGAAGTATCAACTTGATGATCTGCAAGAAAAGACTCAAAGACAGCCAATGAAGGGACATGGGATAGCCTATTAAGGGAAAAAGGAAGCTTTATAGAGGAAAGATGGGCACTATCCCACGGGGAGAGAGAAAGAAGCACAAAAAGAAGCCTAAGGAGAGAATCTTTTCGTCCACCAAGGACTTTTAGGTTCTTCTTCTTCTAATCCTTCCGACAACAAATAACTTTCTTCTATGACACCACCACCGTCTCTCAAGTTAGAGAGCGACTTTTTACCCACTTCTCTCATTATAGTCATTTGTGGCATTTTTCCTTCAAAGAGATGATTCAATAGCGATGGCGCACTACCATGAACCCAGAGCTCCAACTCGTACTCATAGTTAAGCGGCAATGACAAGACTAAGAAGGGCAAGAACTGCTAATTCAATTGCGACAAGAGCAGATTCGAGAGCATCAATGAATGTGCTTGCGTCCTCTTCTTTATTATACCTCCCAATGGGAACTGTGGCACAACCGATTCCTCCACCTCATCTGCACCTCAAAAGAGGGCATTCTAGAGCAGCTAAAAATAGGAAAATCTCATCTAATGTGGTCACTATTAGCGTCACATCTGATAGTGAAGAAGAGGCCCAAGAGGATAAACAGGCAATGTGCGTAGGCGTAGGTCTTCCACTACCACCTCTGGTGTGCCACTCGTTAGTTGAGAAACCTGGAGGAGCTATCTTCATGCATACTAAATGATCAAAGGGGGGCCCCATTATATAAAATAGGGCAACTTAAACATATGCTTTGAAGGTGGAGCCTATTGCTACAGAAGGGGGGCTACTTTTCCAACTATGGCCTTATTGTTAAGAAGATAATGCAAAAAATGGTCTATGACTTGGAAAATCCTGTCGGACTAAAAAATGGGAAGGGGCTTGACGAAAGCACAAAAGCATGCATTAGAAGAAGTGGAGGCTATCAGCTTTCTGACATACGGCCTTGGGTACATCCCTGATTATGGAATGACAGACGGGTCGGAATCTGAAGCTTATGAGTCATACACTACAGAAGGCTGATACTCTGAAGTTGAAATTGATAATTAAGTTGCTCTCGCAGTAAACTTCGCAGCAGTCCTAATTGACTAATAGAGCTCCGACAGTGATGAATCAGGCGAGGAAGATGAAGAAAAACTCCAAGCCTTAACACATGCAGTGTCAGAAAGAGAGGAGCCCACTATTATATAAAGCTCCTCCCACGGAAGATGAAGTAAAGCATATAAATTTGGGCACGGACGATGAACTACGCCCGATATTCATCAATGCCCACCTTGCTCCTGAAGAAGTAATGTAGTATACCCAACTCCTCCAAGAGTTCCGTGATGTGTTCGCATTCCACTATGCAGAGATGCCAGGGAAAAAATACGTCGCCGTTCATGAGCTCAAAATTTGGGAAAGTAAAACAAGCACAAAGAAGCTTCCATTCCCAGGAAGTAATGAAGATCACCAAGATCTTTCTTGTCAAACTTATTCCCAAGACTATGGATGAACCAAGTGATAAGCGAAGACTGAGTGCCAGTAACTAGAATGTCATCTTAATATAATAAGAGTTCCAGCGTACCAGCCGAGGAATGTCTGATGAACATAGAGGAGTCTGAACGGCTGTAGTGAAAACCAAGGCCGAGCGAAGCAAATGAAGCGATGAAACCAAGCTCTCGGGGCTTGTTTAAGGCCATAGATAGCCTTATTTAGGCGACATACATGAGATGGATGAGTAGGATCGACAAAGCCTGGTGGCTGTTGCATGTATACCTCTTCAGAGATAAAGCCATGAAGGAAGGCATTACAAACACCTAACTGTCGGATCGGTCGGCCTTTGGATACAGCAAGAGAGAGAACGGTACGGATTATTGTCGGTTTGACAACCAGACTTAAGGTTTCATCATAATCTAACCCCTCCTTTTGATTGAATCCCTTGGCAACCAAGCTCTCTAGATCAAGGGAAGGGCTCGCTTAGATAAATTACCTGAACCATGCTTTTCCCAAGCTGAGGTCTAATACCCTTTCGTTTCGGAAGCAAAACCCAGAGCAAAGAAAGATGGAGGGGACACGGACATCAGTTAGAACAGACAGATAAGAGCACATAGCATCACTTACATCAGAAGTGGGATCACTCACTTCAAACCTTACTACGCCAGCAGGAAATTAGCAACTAGTAAACTGACCCTACTGGGGACCTCCCCGGGGAATCCTTAGCCAACCCTCTATATAGTTAGCTCATTTCTTTAGCTTCTTAGGAGTGTCAGGTATAGGGTAAAAATTCATCACTAGACTATAAGAGTCACAAACTAAGACCTTCACCTTCTCTTCTATGGATCTTGCGAATGCATAATAGAACTTCACATTTTCACTACTACTGCTAAAAATGTATCCTTTTTCCGTGCCTGGGTTTATAACTCCAACTTTTTAAAAATTCCTGGGACAACTAATCAAAACTAATACGGCTCCCTTATTTTTGAGACTACCCTTAGGACTCTATTAAGTCATTTAACAGCGGATAGACACAAGTTATGACAACCCTCACATAAGAGCAAAAAAGAAAAAAAGAGCTAAAGTACGAGGAAGAAGAGAGATAACACAGACTACCAAAAAGATTTTCTCACAACTTTCGGGCGGGTAGTTACTTCAATCAAGACTTTAGCGGAAAGGGCTAGTGGAAACCCTAAACCCTTTCTTTAATCGATGCCACCAGAGGCAGCTAGAAAATAATAGTTAGAGGCGAGGCGTGATCTACGACCACCCTTCTACTCACTACCAATCGTGACACGCGCACATACTGTACTATTTCCCCAGCTAAAATCACTTCGACACTGAGGCGGGGCAACTACAAGACCAAGACCAGAGGCGACTGCCAAGGAAGAGACTCTCTCTTCTTGAGCTTCCAATTTCATTCGTTACATACCGAGACTGACTCAATGAAAGTCCCTAGCGCAGATGAGACCTATCCTATGTTTGTTGACTTTTCATTCAAATCAGCTTCCTGATGACTACAGAAAACTTTGATCCTAGAAAAGTAGAATCCAAAGAAGAGATGCCGACATCACTCATTTTCTAACTTTTTCTCGCTTTTTGATAAAAAATATACAAGATAAACACAACTCTTTCACGACCTTTTAGTTAATCTGTCTTAACATGAATCCCATTCCATGGTGGGGCAAATAAGACTTTTAATATAAAAAGAGAATGTCTAAAGGAAATCTTCTTTCTTATCTTATTAGCAGGCGCTGAGACAGAGTCTTCAGAAGGCTTCCTCGCAGCTTCGTATTGATAGGGTTTGTATAATCTGAAAGGGCTTCCTCAGTAGAAAGCCCCTACTAGAGCCTCAGAACTCGAGATCCTAGAAATGGAATGTGGTGGGGGCATTCAAAAAAGTTTCAAAAGCTCTTTTCGTTAGAGAAACTTGGTCATTGAATGAATGAAATTCCCACGATCAGCTTAGCTTGACCCTTACTTGATGGTAAGGAAGAGGACGATCTTTTGGAGTGGGTTGCTCGAGTACGACTAGGAAAAGATAGATCCTCTGGAAGTCGGTCCGGATCTATCAAGACTCTCTTTTCTTCTTATTGCATTCCCTCGACGATTGATAAGCGTTAATAAGGGGGGGTTCTTGTTAATAAAAAAATTGACTTTCTTCAAGCTAACGAGAATGAGGTGAGTTCTTCCACGATTGGGATCACTCGTCGAATCTATTCTAAGCCGTTGAAAGATAAGACTTCATACATGACTCACTAGCTGGGGCTTTCTCCGTCTTTGACAGGTGTAATCTCTTCACGAGCGGATAGGTAAGTGTAAGTCATCATTTTACTTATATATAACTTGAAAAATCTCTTTCTTTAAAGTAAGAGTCAATAGTTGAAGTGAAGAAATTCAGAAGAAAATAAAGCTATGGAGAGCTTAGGCAAGTTTGAAAACAGGAATCTTAAAAGCTAGCAGTCTCTTTTTAGCCAAAGAGGAGAATCTTCTAGCTTGCTCCTCCTTTCAGGTATGTATAAACATCTTTTTCCTTTATCCTACTACCGGTCTCACTATATTCTCGGTTCTAATTGCAACATTCCTTTCACCTCGCACCTAGGCAAGTCTTTTGGGGTCCCATTAATCCATGGCGAGTCTCTAAGACAACCTATCACCATGTGTTTGAAAAGGTACAAGGATGGTGGAAAGTTTAACACTTATCCATGGCGGCAGTGTCGAACACTTCTAGTCCAATCATCACTTCACCACTCCTTACTTACACCATGAAAATAACCGTAATTCCCGAATCAACCAACCAGAGATTGATAAACTCAATTGCAAATTTCTTTGGGGCGAAGAATTAAACCAAGAAGAAGATCCACCTAGTTTCATGGGAGAAGCTCTCACAAAAAGAAAAGAGGAGGGAGGTTAGGTCCGAGAAGCATGGGGTCGATGAACAAAGCCCTTATGGCAAGAATGGGTCGAAATTAGTAATCGAACCCGATTCCCTATGGGCCTCGATTCGAAAGCAAGTATCTGAACAACTCCTCTTTCTTCAATTGTGAAGCAAATTCTAAGTCATCCTATACTTGGAGAAGCATTCTCATTTTCCAAAGGGATGGACATCCTAAGTAAATGGGTAATTTGGAATGGGAAAAGAGCAAAATTAAAAGCGACTTGTGGGTAGCTTCCTCGTCTCGATAAGGTAGCTCCTTAGTCTCGAGAAGTCTCTTTGGGCCTTGTATAGGTCCAATAAGTGTCCCATTTCGGGTAACTATCACTATAAAGAGTAGTGACCTATTTAGCGACATATGAATTTGTCGCATAATGAGCCGCTTCTTCGATCTCAAGGAACATTTTCACAAGGAAATGCTTCCTCGATATTCCAAATCCAGAATCGCATTGTTGAACATGCATAAGGACAATAAGAAATATCCCTTTATTAGACCAAGTCAAGTCCTTTTGGGATGAACTGCATCTTACAATGATATTCCTCCTTGTACTGCCGAGCCACCGTCTCTTCAAGCCTTTTTAGCTATTCCCGGATTTTTGCTAGGTTTACCCAAAGGATTTTGAAAGAAAGGTTATTGGCAAAAGCCCGGGTTAGGTGTGAAAGGTATTCGGTTGCCACCAAACTCTTAAGCACACGCATTGGCATTGATCGCATGGGATCGAAAGACTTTCAATTTCGTGAACGTGTCCATAACTTTCTCATGGATCTGATTTGGATGAATACACCGGAAGCCCGGAGACCTCATTTGGCATTGTGCGGCTTCCTTAATTGCACTAACAAGCACGAGCAACAAGCCGCTGATTGAACCAATAGGGGCTCTGGCGAAGATACTACCGGACACCCAATCCCAGCAGAAGACATGTTAGTAGGATGAATCGGTTGCTTTTTGACATAGGCAAAGGCCATTGCCTCTCGATAAGCCGAATGTCCTTGTACGACTAATTTGTCTTGTGGCGCCTGCTAATCCAATAACGCGATTCGGGGATCTAAGTAGGGTGGCTTTGTTGACTCTATTTTGATTTATTGTCGAAGAAAAAAGAAAGGACAACTGTTCTCGAATCAGCAATGCTACATCTGACTCAATCAAAAAGCTTTTTAAAAACCTCCCTTCCCCCTTTTGCCAAGGAAAGCCGCCAACACTTGAGGGTAAGATCTTCACGATCTTAGTTCTCTTTGACCGGATTTGATGCTTTCAAAAAGGCTTTCGACTATCTATGTGAAAAGGGAAAGTCCAAGATTTCGACAGTAGGCTTCACCTTGGAAACCCACTATTTAGTTGGTGGCAAGACAGCTCTTTAGACCAATTACTAGAGGTAGCCCCTTGCTTTCTACTCATGATGTGTCTGTGAGTCTGGAATAGAATTTCGTAGAAAGAAAGAAGAAGAGGGGACCCTGCAAATTAGAGGAGAAGATGAAAAAGAAAGGGAATAGAGGGCACCTCCTCATGTATCTTTGTCTTGCGCCCTATAATAGTCTTTCTTAAATATAGGTGGGATTACTCGCCAAAAGCAAAGCCTTTAATCTCGTACTTTGACTCAGGGTCCGGGGTGAAGGGTTATACTTCCAAAGGGGTTTCTGCGTCAATCAAACCTTGGCCATGAATCGAGACCTATTCACTTTTCTAAAAGAAGCCTTGGGCCCGATCCTTTATTATCTGTTGATTCAAATAAAAGCAGAACTCTTAATAATACAAGGTGACTAGCTTTAAGAAAGAGGTACCGATTAAGGGAAAGTAGGACAAATCTCCTTCTCAAAGGGGAATTCATCCCAAACAGCAGTCTAGTTCGTCCGTTTACTAGAGATGGGCGGGTTCCGTTGGTAAGGTAGCACCTTCTATTTCTACCTGCCCTCGATTACAAGTCTGAAGTGGGAGTCTTCTTTCTTTCAAGTTCTTCCCTCGTGCACATGGAAATAGAGAAGAAATCCTAGTCTTTAGATTGGCTAGAAAGGATCTGACTGCTTCTTCTTTCCTCGTCCCAGCCTTAAATAAATAGGCTAAAAGTCTCCTTTTGTCAAGTCTCCTACCGCCTCCAAATCAAAGCCCGGTATTGAGATAAAAGCCTTTATTTACTGGTAAGGTGGGAAAGTATTGACTTGTCCAAAGTAGCATTATGAAAACCAATCCAACCCAGGTAGCGAAAGTCCTACAAAGTTCAATTCAGATAGCCCTATTGGCTTTTGATAGCAATGGGGTCAGGATCAGCTAATTTCAGAAAGCTTGGGTCTGGCCCAACTAAACAAAGAAAAAAGCTAAAGTACGAGGAAGAAGAGCTAGAGCTCAAGCTCAACGCTCTCGCGAGAGATAACATTTATAGTAACTACTTTTTACTTCTTTTTACTTACGGTTAAAAATAAGTAAACTATGGAATAGCTAGTGAAAGAAAAATCTATAATATAGAAATATTGGTTTTAGTATTCTTTCTGTGGTAGAATAATTCCCCTATAGGCTTCGTATTCAGGAGGTAGAAGTATGACTAACACAAAGAAAGACTTCTACCATAGAATAAAAGAACCTACGGTGAATGATTCTTATATAGAAAGAGAATCTTTTCTTTTAAGAATTCTACCATAGAATAAACTTCTGAAAGCAAAGGATTCGGAAGATAGAACCTATTCCAATTCCTTTTCTAACAATAGAGCAATCACCTCTCTAATAGGGGCCGGTAGGAGAACCCTTTTTTCGGGTGTTGGATCTATGCCACAGTTCAGGAAGCAGTGTAGAAAGAATCGTCTTTTGAAATCTCATTGTTGAAGGTGTAGAGAGGGCTGAGCTATTTAGCTATCACATTTCCAACTCGTCCAAGTCTTGGCCGGAAGAAGAGCCTTTGGCATCATTGCCGAAAATTTCATTTATTGGCCTTGGAAAACTGTCATTGTTTTCTTTGAGTTGTCTAAGTAAGGACCATTTCCCTTACTGTGTAGAAGGATTTGCCTATGGTTTAGTCGAAGAAGTTGCATTTTCGAGTTAGGCACTTCTTTTCATTCTTCCACTTCCAATCAGGAAAGTGCTTTTGGTCGTTTTAAAAAACGAAGGAGTAGGCCAAGGAACTCTACTTTACAAACTTGCCTACCAATGAAACCTTTGTACCGGGGTTCGATCTGCTATGGTGAGATTGGGACAACCAACCTCTATTCGGGAAAGAAGAGAGCATTACGAATTACCCTATTTGAGATACTAAAAAAAGTTCTAGTACTTCCTCAGAGCGATTGAACTAGCCTTTTGACTAAATAGATATGAGCATAGAGAGGGAATCCTAAACTACAGGAAAGAAGGAGAGCTACTTGCCAGCAGAAGGAAATAAAGAAGCAAAATTGCATGTAGTCACTCACATTATCTTTACTTTACGTAAGCCTGTTAGTGCAGCTCTGCTGGAAGAGATTCTAATGGAAAGAGTACTCTCATTAAATTAAAGCAGGGTGACATATTATCATTGACCTCAGACCGAACACCAGATTTACTCTTCCCGATCCCCCTCTCCTTTCAGTAGAGTCACTGTGTCCCTTGCCTTCTTAGCAACCCATGAATCTCCGACATTAGGCCCAAGCCATTTCCTTTAAAATCAACATTCCTTACTTCTTTAAGAAGGAAGCAGCTTTATGACTCAAATCCCCTTTGCTTGATTAAGAACCAGAACTGACATATAATAGTATATCATTACTGGAAGGAACCGGTGTCCTTAATATGCCTTGCTAGGTACCTTCAGATAGGCAAAAACTGTATGTAAATCAAAACTGGATCTCTTCTAGAAAAGATTTCTGGCCTTCCTTGCCGCATCTTCGAGAGGTTCTTCCTCATCGGTTTCTCTGTCTTTGACCTGATTGACCTTGGGTATCGGGAGGATTGACACATTAAGCGGGACCTTCTTCACTAGCTCCTAAAAACCTTTTGGTGAGGATTGGCGAGCAACTCTTCCAACTAAGTGGCACGCCAACAAGAGGAAAAAGCACTAGAATGTTTCAAAAGGCTATGGCCCCGAACATGCCATTTACTTAAATGAGGTTTAAAAGGCGGGGCTCTCGATTTCCTAATCTTTCTCGATCTCTATCCCATACATTACGTTGGTAAACAACCACGGTTGTGGCCTAGATTCTTCTTTAGATACTTCTAGTTGAAGATCTTTAGGAGTTCTTTGGTGTACACCGCTTGCCAAGGTCAGTAAATCGTATAATTCTATCGCTTCCGATTCACCTTTACTAGTCAATGGTATTGACGACTCAATAGCTTCGAGCTTGGCTATCTTTCATCCGCCTCAGCCTCTCTCCGCAACTTTTCTCGCTATTTCTTTGGAAGAAGGTAATATCACTGTTGTGGTGACCACCACGATGATGCTTCATCGAAGACAAGGTTCCGTGATGCATAGCAAATGGTTGGTTGTGGGATCATAACATTTCTAGTTGACACTCTAGAACACACTAGACTCTTATGTCCCGCATTTTCTCGTACCGAGGAGTCACTTCCTTTTCAAGAAAAAACTTTCTCCAAAGCATGGTCTCACCCAAATTCTTTTAGAATGGTCAGTGTTGTCTTGGTTCATCAAGAATTTCAAAATCACCCAAAAGGTGTACTACCTTCCGCTTTACGTGTTGGGAAGTACGGAAAGAGCGAAATCATCGATCTTCGATAAAAAGCATTTGCCCCGCCTCTATTTTCAAAATTCACCCGCGGCGGCAATCGCAGAATTCACCTGTATCACTCAAGTGATACCACAGCTTCCACCAAGAAGGAGGCGCGAGTTCTTTGCTCGTTGGTTACCCCTTTTTACTTACCCCTTTCGCTACCTTTGGGTTCACTCACGCCTTCTAGCTCCTTCCCAAAAACAACTCCTTACCGAGACCGCATCAAACGTCAAAGTCTTGCTTTATCTTCCCCGAGCCGAGGAACTCTCAAGAGAATAGGCACGAAAGGCGTAGTAGTAGTACATCTTCTTGAACAACTTAAAAGTCTCGACAAATTGGCTTGTTGTTTGTGCAGTGCAACTATCTTCATAGATTAGATGGCGGTTCCATTGAGAAGAATCTTTCATTTGAACCTCAAATCTAGAAGAGTTCAAAAAGACCGCCATAAAAAAGGCTTCTAATGGGCCTAGAACAAAACAAGAGAAACAATGAGACGACAAGGCAACCCCTGCTACCTCAAAGACAGGCATCCTCCCCCCGATTGTCTTGCTACTAGGACCCTTGAGGTGACCCTGGATATCCCTTTACTTTGAGGTAACCCCAAATGAGGCAACCCCATTCACTCCGACAAGAAAGGTGTCAAGTCCGAAAGCCAAGCCCGCAAGAAGAGGGCTAACTACATTCCAAAAAGGAATGGTTGGTATGCGTCCGTCCTTAGAAATACCCGAGGAATCCCTTTTTTGTGAGTGTTCCAAAGCGTGCTTCGCTTTCTTGTTCTTTGAGCTCAACCTAATATGCTTCTTTTTCTCGGTTATGCGATTCCTAGTGCTAGATCCTAGATAGGAGGATGTCGTGAGTCCGATTGTTCGACTTCTCTTTGTTATAAGTTGCCTTAAGGAGCCTTCCGGTTCCAAATTTCAATAGGGGCACATGCCAGTGAGGAAGATCCCATTTAGAAGAAGGGAGAACTACCTAAGTATCCTTTCACCTTAAGCTAGGGTCAAAGATCAGTCCAAGCTAGGATCAGCTCTCGGAAGTCAAACTTCTCCTCTTTAACTAGGGGGTTATGCCCATCCCATTATAAATCATTTGAGCTTCCCCTTTCCTAAGATCCTGGACGTGGTACTGACGCATGAACTTGGTTACTGGTTTTATCGGTTGGCAAGTCAAGTAAGGAAAGGTCTGTTCATTTGTCTAGAAATCTATTTTCGGCCTATACTATATATCGATTGAACCAGGGGTTGGGCTCATGTTGTGTTGACAGACATAAGAAGTAGGATTAAGAAAAGGGGAAGAGTAGCTCTACTTCTACTTCAGCCTTGAGGGTGAGCCCTTATGGCTTCTTCCATTGATAGATTAGTTTGAGATCCGGCGGATTAGCTTTCTTGTCTTAGTTCTGGAAGAGAGAGTCGAGGGTAGCTTGCGATCCAAAGAGCTAGTGGAGCCTCTTGACTTTGAGTTAGAGCTGCTTTAGTGATTGCTTCCCTTTAAGGACTTTCTCCCATCTCTAAATCAGTTACCCCTAGACGAGCCCACTTGATTTAAAAATGAGCTAAACCCTGATGCCTCTGGCCCGCGTCGGAGATGATGCTTGACTTTCTATTCGGGCATTTCTTCGGGTCGAGTAAGTTTTTATATCTTTTAAAGCGGGTTTGTTTTGATCCGGTAAGATTCTCGCTATGCGGCTTTCTTACTATCTTGGTATGACCGTCTGCGTTAGCCATCCGATAAAGTAAGCTTTTCGCTTTACTCATTAACCTCGTTTAGCCAACTCCCAACCTTCCACCGACTCGCGCGTGACACGGGCGCTTCTTCTATAGCTCTAGACCCCAATCGATAAGCTTACGATGGTACCCTTTAGTTAAGTATTGTCTTGTTTATTGGGTTCAAAATGAACTAAGTTAAGTCTTAGATCAAAAGAAGCATTATCCATAAGCAAATCTTCTGGAAGAGATTTATATGAGCACAGATTGAAATGAAAATATGAACGATCGCCTCAAAACGAACCACCATTCTAGTTTGGTGGAACCACCAAGGCCTGAAAATGCGTTTTACTTGCGAAAGGCCTCGGCTACTACAATGACAGAGCCAAGAAATCGGGCTAGAATAAGAGCTCTTTCGAAGGAAGACGCTCCTGTTTCAGTGACAAGATCATGATTAGACTCTTGCGGAGGAGTGGAGGAAGGTTCAAACAACAGATCAGAAACTCTACTCGCAAGAGAAAGGCCTTAGCTACGACAATTCAAGAGAGTATAACAGATTGGAAGTTTTTACAGAGGAAACGCCCTGGTTAAGCCTATTTTTAGGGCATTAACGAGCGAAGTGCCAACACCACTTGTCTTTTCAAGAATTACACAGGATTCTCTGCTTTTTACGAATGGGATGCCTCACTTAAACCTGTCTTTTCGATTGGTGAACATCGTATAAGAGATGCCTATAGGCTAGCATGATATTTAATCTATTATGTTTCAAAGCTTGACTCTCTTTTCTTTCTCCTCTTCTCTTCGTGTGCTACGTTCATTTCAGTTCTTTGTTCACAACACAACCAAGGCTCCCCGCGCACGTACCTTTCTCATGCCACAGAAAGATCACTCCTCATCCGTTCTCTTATATGCGATACCGCCAAAAGAAATAATTACTCATTCTGAGATTTTGGACCATGACCTCCCCACCAGTGCAAGGCACACTCTAAACTAAGAACGAAGGAGAGATTGAACAAAGACTTACTTCTTTCTATAAATAATTATATAGAATAGTCCGTTCGAGTGACTCACTTCATAAAGTGGGGACTTTGTGGCAAGCCTGAGGGCCTTATATATATAGGCTTCATTTTCACAACTAAAGCTGTCTCGGGTGTTGTGAGCCGAAGATCTCTGTCTCGTCCACCATTCTAATTCCTAACCTAAAGGTTGGCTTGAGAAAGCTCGCCCAAGAGAAGGGAAGGGACCTACTCCTATAATAGTTAGCCACTCAGTCCTATCCTAGTTAGAGAATCCGGTCTTTGAAAGGGGCGTAGCGGTCTCGTAAAGGCAAAGAAAAAAAGGGATCCGCCTCGTCATTAGCATTAGACCGATAAGCTGAACTCGTTGGGGTGTGCAGTGGTTTACGAATCGGTGTCCCTGGACTGCTCCGTGGAGCGAGGTACGCCTCTTTGAATAGTTGAAGTAAACGATTGATTTGGGCCCTACTCTGCTAACGCTATTTTACTCACTAGAGGAACCACCAAGACGAGTCAGATCTTCCAACCTTCTCTTTCGTAGAAGCCTTGAAGCAGCAAATTGGGGGTGGAAGATGGCTTTTCTTTACGAACAAATAGAAAGGTGTTATGGTTGTTCCGTTTGTTCACACAAGCAGCGTGATTGTGGGGGCGTCTTCCTTCGCAAGGTTGTTTGCGTTTAGTTATAACCCATATGCGGTTATAGTACTCATCTTACTACCTACACCTAGTGAAAACTTAGTAAGAACTCAGTGGCATTGCGGGTAAGAAGTAGTCTGATGCCCTAACCGATCTATGAGATACCCGTGCTTGCATCATACCTCGTTTGGGGTGAGGCTCAGTCCGTTATTGGCTATCGACAACTTTGGTCTCTTGCAGGGTTGGATGTTCAATGCAATAGTTCTTTCTTTGAGAGTGCGGTGTGGACCGTATCTGATGAACCACATTTATCTACTGTCCTATATACGTTAGGCGGGGATGGTTTCCTCTCTGATTTGTTGGGCTACTTGCTGCTGGTACGCCGTTTCTGACATGTCCACATTAACATTCAATACGGGTGTGATACACCAGATCCACGTTCTTTACTTAGGCCGCCTTTCTGTAACGCGGGTAAATTAAAATGGGAAATTGACTGATTTCGGCTTTTATGCTATTGTTTATTTGTCACATTCCATACCTTTCCAGTGTGATCTACTACAATTCATTATTGTAGACCTTCTTAGCGGTGACACTTGACCACATACTTCTTTTGCTTCAAACCCAACTCTTTGAGGAAGATTTTCAACCATAACATCTCCTTGCAAGCTTCAGTAGCAGAAATAGATTCTGCCTCTATGGTCGACAACGCAACACACTTTTGCAACTTAGATTGTCTCCATGAAAAGTTAATAGATATCCGGATGTAGACTTTATCCGGTCATGATAACCTGCCATATCTGCATCTGTGAAGCCTTTTAGCGTAGGCAATGCCTTCCCTCAAACACACTTTCGATGTGCCTCTTAAGTATGATTCTTCCCAATGTTGTTTACCTGGATTTAGAAGAGACCCGCTTACCACACCAACTTCATGTGCAATATCCTGTCTTGTACACTCCATGGCATACATGTAGCTCCCTACCGCTGAGGCGATGGTTGGTTCGAGAAAGAAATTGATGACAGCTTAGAAAAAGGCCTTCCAAAGGGTCCGACTTACTTGGGGCGCGAGGGCTAAAGGATAAAGGAAGACCGCCTAAAAGTCGAAATGCGAGAGATATTTAATAAAAGATGCTTTCATAAGTAGGAGATTCTCTTTTGACTCAAATGGCTTTTTTTTACTATTTGACCAGAAGGAAAGAGACACTGCATCGTGGATAAAACCTATTTTCGAGATGGAACCTAGTCCATGTCCCTATTCTATAGAAGTAAGTCGAGTAACCCATTACCTCTCTGAGAGGCGTGGCTTTTTACCTCTTCTATACCCCTTGTTGTTAGCAAAAGGGAGTGACCAGGGGGAACTCAAGACGTGACTAGCTCAAAGGTTCCGACCCGTGAAAGACAACTCCAATCGGATAGTTGGGAACTGTCAATACATATCTCACGTGTCTTATCACAGTGACAATATGATATGGATTGATAGTGTACTTTGCCTGATGGATTTCCCTCTAACTTGCTTGCGTAAGGGCCCAGATCATACGTACCATCCAGCGATATTCGCCGTGAGATGGACATAGACCAATCAGGGGAGGGTCTGAGTAGGCATTGTTTAACATAATTGCCAATAGCGAAGACCCGTCATTTTCCGCCACTTTCATAGCCTTCGTTTTGTACGGGTTCGATTCTTGGGTTGCGCGGGAAGGGAATGTCAACTAGTGTTGAACAACCCTTTTCCATATCCGCTTCTTTGTCCCGGGAGATCCAATTACCGGAGGAGCTAATGATCATAAACCAATGACCAGCTAACTCTCCTGGTGATGCAAAGCCGGTGATATTGTCTCTTCGTTTTTGAAATCGGGAAATCAAGCCATCATCAAAGGAACCTACGCGCAGAAGGAGCTATACAAGTAATGAAGTCACCGGCACGTGAGTTCTTTAGCTTTTCAAGTTCCAGCCCAGCCTCGGACACTATCGGGCACCCTTGGCCTACAGTCCTTATATAATTAAACCGCAATCGTTATAGAAAGCTTTCCACCCCGCCTCAAAGGAAGGTACGTAAGTACATAAGCAAGAAATTCCAATCATTTGAATTAGTTTCGACAAAGAAGCTAAGCTTGAGCGCTTTTGAATTGAATTCCAAATTTCAAGGAGTGGTGGTTTGGACATCGAGACCAAAGAAAGGAGATGGCTAAGCGGAGGACCTGCAAGGGTTAGTGTTTCAAAATCAAAGGTCCTCTTCCACGATTTCATCTATCTTGAATCTCTTAATATCAGAATAGCTTATATAGTCATGATTCAATTCAGGTCCACTAACTTTTGATTTTTTTCTCGTTTTTCGGATCTGATTGGAACAATGGAGAAGTAGGAAGACTTTGGCGATTCATAATAGGCTATCTAGAATATCTATGTCCCAGGACATAAAATATGAATAATGAAACATGAGGAAGAGTATACTCTATAGTGACATAGCAGTTCTCCTAATCGACTACTTATCATTATAATGAACATTCCATTTAAAAACTGAAAAAAATGACTCGCTAGGCGGTTACCTTTTTTTTCATATCTATATCTTCTACTTAAAAATGAAGACTAAGACATGAGTTTCGTGGAAAATAAAGAAGCCTTGAATCGATGACTTAAGCCTCTTTCTTAGGGCGTTTAAAGAGCGTGACTCTTTAGTGAAAAGGACCCATTTGATTCCATTCAGGAATTAGCCCACCACTATGAGTCTACTGCATTTAAAAATATATAAAATTCTATAAGAATATAGTCTATCATTCGTGTTTCTGTTACAACACGGCAAAAGTAAATAGTTCGAATGAAGAGAAAAAAATAAGAATTTTTAGGCTTTACACCTGGGATTGTAGTTCAATCGGTAGAGCACCGCATCACAAGGCGCTAAGTCATGGTTCAATCCTCGCCGTTCATTTATAAAAAAATGGACCATTTGTTACGGAGACACAAGACAAACCTAGAAATCTTTTTTCTGCAAGTCATCTCGAGGCTTTCAAACGCATCCAAGAAATTGGTATCCGATTGAACATAGAAAGCATAGATTCGCGTCGCCTACTTGCTGAAAGCACAAATGGAATGGCCGATCATTCATTGTATTTTTTAAGACCTCACCTGAAAATAGTTCATAATGAATGAAATGAACCCCAGATGAAGAGAAAATCCCCCTACAACACCTATGGAAAAAGATCAAAGCTCAAGGCGCTCTTCTTCCTAGTAACAGGGGCCATAGCAGCATACTAAACAACCGAGTCTCACGACCAAGGCTAATCAAGTTGTACAGGGAAGGGTCAACCTCGAACCATACCAATGGGGCAGTTGTTACACCATTACGGTATGGAGAGGGGAGCAAAGCCCGGGGCAGACCTATCAGCAGATACAGAAAGACCACGAACCATAAGCCGAAAGGTCCTACCTCCGAACTGGCACAGAGAAGGGGGCAGCTCATCTACCTAAAGAAATTCTGGCCTTACAAGTCATATACCCGAAAACGATGCTACGGTCTTCCCATGACGCAGGCACTCTTTAACGAGCAATCTAGGCTAAAGACTTGTGTCTACGCCTTGGCCTAGTATCCACCGGTGCAAATCTAATGGGACCAATTCTCTGCGTATCTGACGCGTATGATCTAGGGGTTGAAGGGTTTGAACACGTATGATCTAGGCGTTGAAGGAGAAGCACTGGTCGTGTGTAGTAGGTTATCCCTCTGTCTTTACGCGTTTGGAGGTGAGCTCGCCCCGAAGGGTAGAACTCCGATTGTACTGTTCTCAATCCTAAGATTGAAAGTGATAATCCAAGATTGCCGCACTTGATTCAGAAATCTCTGTCTTATTTTCCCCTATCTCTGAAAGCGATTCTAGATCCCCAAGCTCTTCAACAAGCTAGCATTCAATCTCTCCAGAAGGTGACTTCCATAGTAGTATATTCTAATATTCCCTGAAACTGCTGTTAGAGTCAGAAGGGCTTCATAGCTAAGACGAGGAGTGGGCAAGCAAGTGTTGTAGCTAAGGTTCTTTCTATACTTGGGAATAGAATGCCCTTTAATAGATCGCTAGGGAGCCTTCCACTCTATCCTACTGGCTAGGTAGAGTGGAATCGCATTAGGCCCCCTCTCACCTTTCAGTGAGATTTTTTTGCCTTAGCACGAAAGGAGGTAGACTTCCTGAAGGAAAATATTGCCTTTTTCGGTACTAACAACCCCTAATATGATGAAGGGGCGCCAATTTCACCACTTCCCTTCTCCTTTTCATGGAAGTAAAAAAAAGAAGAGAGTCAAAGAACCTACTTCTCTTAACCAGAAATGCGATTGGGAATGAGTGACTTCAGGTGCAGCCAATCAAAGGAAGAAAGAGCAATGTGGCAAAACAAGTAATTCCATCTAACTCGATCAGATAGAAGAGCAACCGACAACCTAGTTCTATTTCCGAGAGATAATCGGTATCAAGGTAAAGTTTTCCCACAAGAGAGCACCGTGGAATCCACCTTCCCACATATGATTTTTCTCATTAAGCCCATCTTAGGTCCCGAGCAAGGGGAAGTGGAGTGATGAGAGATGGCCCATATGATGTTTCCAAACACCGCACTTAAGTCCCTGCTTCCATTCCATTAGTCGATTAAGCCACTTCGTTTGGCGCTTAGGTGGGCGATGTATTAGTAGTTGTAGTGGCCAAGAGAGAGAAGCGATTCTCAGTAGTAGTTTTCTTTTCAAACCAATGTATGTATAAAGTATTCCCAAGCAACTAAGTGCGGATGAACGTGAGGTAGTGAAAAAGCGAAGGTAGACCCACAACGCCTTTTAGACCTTGATGCTCAAGTCTCTTACTTAGTTTCATAAACCTTAGTAATTCAACATGGGACTAGGCTTCATGGCGACAAGACTTGGATGAGCGGCTGATTAAACCCTTGGTAGTAGTGTGCTTGTGGGGGCATGTAGAGGATAGATTATAGTTAGGCGGGATAGCAGCTCTCGAGTAGTACCTCTAGATTGGATCTTCTCTTGAATGCGTTTGGGATTAGAGACCCCACTCTCGACCTCTTGGGGCATCTGACTTGTCTTCGCATCCGCATCGATAACTTCTCGGAAGAAGGGTACTTGCTTAGAGGCATACTGTTGCGATTTTCAAAGACCTTACGTACTACTGGTGATAGCCTTTTCTTGTGTAGATGCCAAACCTCTAAAAATATCGGAATAGCCAAATTTCCACTTCTGAAGGCGATGTAGACATGACACACAAGTTAGACCATGAGCAGCGACACACATTTGCCCTTAGACCTTAGTTATACAAACCGTCCTTCGACTCTATTGTATGGAAGTCGGGTTCATCGAACCTAGACACAAAATCACTTACATAAATGAATCTAATCTCTTACTTATGGCTTGGCTCGAGCAAGTACCCTTCTTTTCTAGTCTGCAGAAAAGAAACCATATGGATTCGATTCTGTGTATTAGTGATAGTACATTTTTATCTATCTTTCATGAAAGGGGAAACACAGTGGTAAAGAAGCATATCCGCTGTGAACAAGATGACTTTTATTTGCTCTTTGTTCCTACCGCCGTTTCTTCTCTCTCGCCGAGACCCATAGTTGGAAACATCTATTCATGGAGATCATTATAGGAAAATCCCTAATTGGAAAAATTTATATAGGTAGAGCCTTTCATCCATCCCCGAAAGAAAGCACTTGAGGGAAGTGGATTTAGTCTTTCGATCGCTACTCCATGGCAATCACCCTCTCTTCAAGACTAAAACTTCGATAGTGATAGATAGAAAGGTCAATTTGAATCCCTTTGGGATTGGAATCGTGAGCTCCAGGCGATATAGATTAACTCGATCCTCATACGGATCGATTCAAGAAAGGTGACACAGACTTCATCCCAGTGCAAAAGCGGCTTCTCTATCTTTAACTAGTAGAGTGGCTAGCGAAAAGGTGCTCTCTCTTTTGCTAGGAGAGTGGATAGCGAGACCTCAGTTAGCGAGCTTGTTATAGCACTCTCAATATAGAAGTGAGTCAATGGCAAAGAACTATAGTAAAAGGGCGAGGTTCAAACGAAGAAAGAAAGGGGAGGAAATAACTCAGACGGGAGAAGAGTAGAAGATGACCGTATGAGCTTTTGTAGGAGAAAAGAAAACCGAGTTTTAGACCTGGGATAGGAGTCCTAATTTATTGACCTTGAAGTTTCGGCAAAGAAGTAAGCACGAAATTCATAGAAGGAGGAAATTCCCAATCCTATCTTTCCTTGAAGTCACCCAAAGCGGGAGCAACTTCTACAAAGAAATTCGGACTCAACTCGATCACTTGGCGGGGGGTTTAGGAGGTATTTTGAGCGTATGTTTATCATATCGATAAAGCGGGTTTCGTCTTCTTTCCGAAAGCCACCATACTATTCCACTTTAGCTAATGATGAAACAAATTTTGATTTGTTTGCGAGATGATGATGATGATATCCACTCTCGGCTTGATGCGCTTAACGAAAAGGAACTCTCTAGATTAAGAAAAATTTCCTTCGTAATTAAGCGATCCTTTAAGTGAGTTGAAGGCGGCTTTGTATAGTAGGGGTGCTTGCGGATCAACCAATTAGTGAGCCGTGTAATAAGCGACCATTTCACGCGGTTCAGTGGGGCACTTGAGTCAGCACCTTGCGCCAAACGTCGTCTTGACCCCTATCCAATTTTGGGCCAATTCCCCTTCGTACTACCAAAAAATGAGATTCTTGCCAAATCCGAGTTTGTCTGCTCAACCATTACCAAACTAATACCTATTCCGCTTAGTACTTGAGTGCTTACATTGCAGTATAATGTAAATCCCATAGCGGATCAATTCCAACGAGCCTTTCAAACTAGTACTTTTTGTAATCGACTCTATAGCTTCTTCAATAAACGCCGGTTCTTCGATCAAGTTTTGAATGACTTTCTAGTCGATCGTTCTCTCGGTTTCAATATAAAGTCTCATTCAAGATTTAGACAAAGGTGCTATTGAGATATTGGGCCCTTATGGTATCTCGTACACATTCCGGCGATTGACCGAACGAATAAGTCAACTTCAAAGTGGATTTGTTGTGCGAAGAGTGCGTTATGACCGTGGCCACCTACCCGGTGAAGGCGGCTCCTCAGTTGTGGGTAAACGGAAACCCGACTCTCATTGAACCCGAGGAAAGGTCAGATCTGCAATGATGTAGTATGTAGCGTTAAGACCGAGAGCTTTTTGTAGTGCTAGCGAGAATGCAAGTGAATGAATCCCATCCTAATGAGTGAAGTACTTATGCCCTTTTAGAGATAGGGCGAGCAAAAGAGCTCGTTCTTCCATTTTTAGACCTTTAAATTGTAAGATCATGATAGAGTTCCCTTTACTTTCTATTCTATTAGTCAAGCGCTAGCGCCTACAACTAGTAGAGTATAGCGAGCAACCTATTTCAAAGTCGACCTTTTCTATTAGAGAAAGGGCAACAAGCAACAGATTGAGTCACAAAAGCCGCTGCTCTAATGCCTCATAATGTATACTAAACTTGCTCGTTAGAGCTTGACTCATAGAAAGGTTAGAAATGAGAAGTCGTCATTGCTTGTCTTCTTCGCCTACTACGCGAGTCTTCACTACCCGCTTCAGAATCTCCTTCTTTCATTCATCCCACGAAGGTCAGTAAAAAGAGAAAGGGGCTGGCTATCTATCTAGCTGAATCGTTTTTGGCCAGTATGCCACGAGATCCCTATGGACAAGGGACAAGTGAATCATCGCTTTTGGGCGTGGCACTTCTACAATCTATCCCATTGCATTCCATCGTCTCGTATTGTCACTTGCACCTTATCGCACTGTATACATCTATTAAGCGAGAGAAAGGGAGAAAACTCTAATTAGATATTCTTCATTTTTCTATTGATAGGGATCCCCATTCATTCCTAGATTCCCGTCACTCGGATTGATTATCCCTACCTAACTCGCATGGTAGTGGTCTAGGGAGCGAATTGCTGAGAACGGGATAATGAAGAGTAATGATTTCAAATGAGAGAGCAATTTTAATCGGACTACTATAGTGAGTCTAGTGACTACTAGAGTAGAGTTAAGTCAAGAGGTATGGTATAGCGACCTTTCCAAAGCGAGCCTCTGGGATCTCCTATAAACCCCCATGATGTGGTAAAGGGAGGATATTAGGAAAGCGGTGAGTGGAGATTCCCAATGAGAGAGCCGGATGAGGGGAGACCTTCACGTCCGGCCTCGGAAGCGGGGATATCCCGACCCTACTATCATTATGCCTTTGCAATGTTACTTGGTTCAACTCTATTTGTGACCTTTTCTCGTATGTAGGACTCTCTATCTTCTTGGGTAGATAATCGATCGTCTTTCATTTGGATAGTGAGTAGTTTTTATAATAATAAGTCAAGTCAAGATTAATAAGCGAACTGGAGGATCTTGCCAGGATGGCTTGGTAAGCAAGCAAGCAGTAATGTAGGCGCCAACTCTAAGTTCTTTCTCTTCTTTCTTTTTAAGTTTTTCTAACATTTTTACTATATATATAATCACCTTTTCGATCGAAGGTTGAACTTTCTTTACTTTCATCTATCTTTTTGAGGCAGATAGTTCATAGTGCTCATTCTATAGATACTTGAAAAGCTAACTCATGTTTCCACTCCATTTTCATTACGAAGATGTATCACGTCAGGATCCGTTGCTCAAATCGAATCACGCCAACGTTATGGAAGTTCCTGGATCGTGTAAAATAAGAGTAGTATCAAAGGCAGTGCCTTCTTATTTCATAATCAAAAATGGGAAATTGTCTATGGAGATTCTGCGTGGTCAGAAATTAATACAAAAAAAGGCTTCAACAGGAAAGTCGTTTCGATCCAATCCATTCTTGGGGTCAAATAAAGGGTCTGTCAGCGACCTAGCACGACAAATCACTCTCCGAGGGCATGGAATGTCTAATTTTTTGTTCAGAATCTCCACAGTAATGTCTCTATTAGATTCTCCGGTTGAAATACGGGAAAACTCCATTCAATTCTCGATGGAAACGGAGTTTTGCGAATTATCCCCGGAACTGGAAGATCATTTCGAGAACTTCGAACATATTCAAGGGTTCAACGTGACTATTGTCACTTCGGCTAACACACAAGATGAGACTTTACCACCGTGGAGCGGCTTTTTGCAAAAAGATGAGGGGGAAAGTAAATAAGATGTCGGAGAAGCGAAATATACGAGATCACAAACGTAGATTGCTCGCGGCTAAATATGAATTGAGACGAAAGCTTTATAAAGCCTTATGTAAAGATCCCGATCTTCCTAGTGAGATGCGGGACAAACATCATTATAAGTTATCCAAGTTGCCAAGAAAGAGTTCCTTTACATGAGTAAGAAACCGATGTATTTCCACGGGTCGCCCTCGTTCCGTATATGATTTCAAATTTCTCGTATCGTTTTTCGTGGATTAGCATCTCGAGGTCCTTTGATGGGCATAAAGAAATCGTCTTGGTAGCCCAAACCAATTTCTTTCATCTATCTTTTTGAGGCAGATAGTTCACAGTGCTCATTCTATAGATCATTTTCATTTTTTATGATTAAAAGGTGGTTATTTGCAAAGCAATTTCGTAGATCTGGGGCGATCGCTATTGAAAAGGCTTTTTTTCCCTTTCTTGTTTGCTTTGGGACCGGGCCTTGACTTGGGAGTCTATTTCTTTGGTCCATTTGTGTACTTTATCGATTTTTTGCTTTTGGCCATGGCGGAGTTCGCCTCCCCGTCGAAGGCGGTGGTTCGGCTCATCTATTCCATATTTCAACGTCCCCCCTTTGAGGCTCCCTCCTCAACCTAACAAGACGTCTATCACGAAAAAGACCCCGATCGCATAAAAAGCCATTCTTGAGCGGAAAAAGGCGGAGAGAGATTCTTTGGTGGTCTCAAATCTGAAGGTGAGATCCTCACTAAAATAAAAGATATTGTAGAGGGTGTGAATCATCAAAAAAAGAAGAATGCATCTCTAAGTCAATAAGAATTTTCTCAAGAGAATTCTTGAAAATAAAAAAGGTGGAAAGAGGCGGTAGGGGTTGAACCAAATATATACTGGCCTAAGGGCGGCTATCTTTGAATAAAAAATACGATCAAGGATTTGATCAAGAAATACTTGGATGGGGATTTATGAAAGGTGAAATCCAAGTGCTAAAGCACGAAAGCCCCATTACCGATGGACAAATCTGTTCGACAAGAAATCGCTTCGGGAAAATCGAAAGGTGCGATGACATCGAATAGGCCATGGATTTTGTAGCGCGAGAGGTTGAGGAGAAAGCGGAGAAGAACTAATTCCCATTTATCGCCGCTTGAAAGACGGCTGGGGTCTTATCCCGATAAAGAAGGTCTCAAGGCGTCGATCAAAAGAGAAGTCAATCGGTGAAAGGGAGCCTTAACCCTTAGAATCCAATTCAAAACCGGTGTGCATCGCTAGATGCTTCGATCAATAGAACAGAAGAGGAGTCACCAAAAGAAAGACCACCAAAAGTAACGACCACCAAGATACGCGTAGTGATTCGATCTTTTGATCACCCATTTTTGAAAACCCTTTTTGGGGCTTTCGCTTACACACTAAGATTGGATTTCTGAATCACGAGTCTTATATACTGTGTTACGCTCACCTCATATTGATAAAAAGTCCAGAGAATAATTTGAAATGGAAATAAAGAAAAATTTCTAGTCATAAAAACAGAAAGGCATGAATTGCGCAAGAAGTTCTTTCAGTTAAAACGTCGTGCGACTCAGAGGACATAAGACTTCTTGGTCAAGCTAAAAAGATTGCCGACTGGATGCTCCTACCCCACCATGCCTGTCCCTTTACCTTACCTTAAGAAGAAGAGAGGGGAAAAGAGAACCTTCCATGGTTGTTAGCGGCAGTCTAAGGTTACATTTGAATAGCAGTTCAGTGGAATCCTTATTCTCATCCGCTAGCGGGAAAGAAAAAGAGTTCAACCTTCCTTGCGCATGGTTTGACTGGAATTAATTGGAATGAGAAGGAGCGAGAACGTGAACAAGACAGGATTGGGAGTCACACGGAATTCTCTTCATTGGGATTGCCTTTATCCCGCTCTGCAAGCTATCTGCTAGTATGTAGTGTAAGTATCTAAGACTCGGCCAATTGTCAACCCAAGACTGATGACTATATCAATTTACGATACAAAGCAACATCATGTGCCCGATCGATCCATTCACGGGCTAAGGAGAAAATCACTGGCACTCAACCAAATTGACAAATCACAAATGTCGGAGAAATACCCTTACTTCTCTAACTGGTAGTTGAATAAGAAATGATGCTTAAACTTCCCTCCATTCCCAGGGATAGAGTCCGGCCGGAGTAGATTTGTTCCCTATATAGGAATAGCTTAAGTGCCCTCCTAGTTCTCTAAGGGAGATAGCTCCCCCGTCCTACATTCCTATTAGTAAGCTATGCAGCGTGAATTGCAGCCTCACCAGCAACTTTCATTGAACCCCATCTTGCTAGCTTGGCTCAGTATAAAACTCTTCCATATTTCCCTAAAGAGGACGCACTGCAAATGAGCTAGCCTCAATGTCTATTCCGTATTATTTCTATTTAGAAGAAGATCGCGCGTGAAACCTCGAATCCCCCGTCGTTATAACCAACGTCGCTCTTAGGGCTAAAAACGAGTGTATGAACAAAATACCATTCTTCCCCTGCAGCTTAGGATGGGAGCAAGATGCGCCCCTCTATCCAAGAAGGGAGTTCACTGCATTTCAGATGATCAGATTCTAATTCACACATTCATGACACGAAACATAACTTAGATTGTTGATTCATTGAGTGAGGTCACCCCATGAGCTTCACTCCGACCCCTGCTCAAAATCTGCTTGATTCCAAAAATTCCTGCTTTCGTAAGCCAAGGAAGAATCAACTCACCCATGGATTCTGCTTCCAGCCAGATTGTTCCCATTTCTTGTTGGCCCACGCGCACAGACTAATTATGGGTTGTCGCACCTTGCAGTTCAATAAGTTGGGGGGCCTCTCCTCTAAAGCATTTAAACGAGAGTTTAGACACCCTCAGCTACGGGATACAAGAGTTTGACGGGGTGGCAGTCGGGTGGTGGTCTGGTAAGGTTTCCTCCGAAGAACCGAAAGCAAAGCGCTATGCCGGGATTGGGTAAAAAGCAAAAGTCTAGCGCGCAGAGCAGATGTATGAGAAGTTGAATTACAAAGCTATGATCTAAGAGTCAAGGGCTGGACCTTACCGTATTTCCACAAGCAAAGCATTGAATGAACACACACAGAAAAGAGTGGGAATATGCTCCTAGACTATAGAGGGTTGGTTTTCCCCACCTCTGAAGCTTTCAACTCATCATATGGCTATGCTTATGCGTGAGAACTTGTGTACATACAATCATGAAAGAGCATTTCGAGATGGAAACAAATACTTTAAATGAAATTACAGACTCAGTAACCGGGGAAGCTCTCAAGGCAAGGTAGCCCAACTTCTTTCGCACCGCTTTCACAGCCCAAGAGAGAGCTCAGCGAGGCGTATCATCTAAAGTAGGACTTTCATGCTAATTTGAATATTTTGTTGACAAGGCCTCTGTCTAAGCAGGAAAATAAGGACTTTCCCATCATCAGGGGTAGCGAGAGGCTTCAAACTATTCCATCTAAGCCATCTTTCTTTAGAAAAGAATCGACATCTTTCATTTTCCATCCACGAATGTTAATGCTTTGATATCAATTAATTTGGGACATTGCCCAGTTCTTATAACACATCTATGATACCAACAAGAACAAGGGACAGAAGCAGGAATTGGATCGATGAGTACCCTTCTTTTGCCGATGCGACCTCGCAGGAGAGGGAGAATGAATTAGCAACCGATCCAAACCTTCTTTCCTCCCTTTCTGCCCTTGAGAAATGGGATTCCCCATATTCCTTTTAATAGAGCCAGGGGAATACCCTTCCTTACGAAGGTGTCTCTCCACCTCTATCTCCACCTTGAAATGGACTTCGTGGACAATAGCGAATTCGTGAAATTCTCGGAATGGAAGTCGAATTTTGATATTGAGCTTGGAAACATTGGTTTTCAACGGAGACAAATCTTATTTGGCATTATAGAGTTGCGAACTCGAAAATGACCGAATTCCGACTTAGAACAAAGAAACGAGCTTTGAACGTTTACCGCTTTCGTTAAAAATTGACTAATAAGTGAATTTTTAGCCAACGAAGTCAAATAGATAAAATTCTTGCATGAACGTGTAGAGTATGTAATTTGTGAACTGTAAGCTTTTGAACGAGCCAATTCGGACTTATAATGAAGAAGTTATGCATCCGGGAATTTCGCAAAGTTGGAAAACTATCAAAATTTTCTGAGGCACAGAGTCCGTGCCGCAGCGCGACTCCAGGCACAAAGGCCCACACCGCAATGCGTAGGGCCGAGAGCAGGTACATCATTAATAAGCGCAGTGCCATGTTGAATAAAAAAAAGAGACTCGCATCGCATGTCACGAAGTCCCGACCTTACACTTCTAAGTCACGCCACGGCGTGACACCAAGAGGAATAGTCGGTGCTTGTCACCTTGACCTTTAGGGGTTTGCATAGAGATAAATGATTATGAAGATAAAAGGAAAGACAAATGAAGTAACACAACCTTAACAAACATAAGGTGACATTATTAAGATATTCTTAAACTTTAAGTATGATCACTTAGGGTTGAAGATAAATAATTAAACGTGAATGATATGCAGTAAGTGTACTTAACCAATGACTATCAAGTTTTGATTAATAACGTAAGAATGTTAGTAAGCCATGTTGAAGGATGATTAACTCGAAACGAGTGGTATTAATAATAATTTCAGTTAAGTTATAGAAGAGAAAGAAGTTGGTAAGGATGATGTAAGTTATAACGGTAAGCCGGAACCAATAATAACAAATCTAATACAGGATTAGATTGAGAAGAAGGGTAAGATTCATTAGGAACCATGTATGTTTATTCATGACCTAATGTTGTATGTTATGTGGTTATGTGTTGTAGAGACCGTAAAGACTGAAAGTGAAAGTAATTTTTACTGTAGCAGACACTGAAGGCAAGTTTTTCTTATACGCTTGTCTAACCTTCGTGTTTGTTAGGTTTTCAGTGATTCATGTTATAATATGCATGACTTATTTTATGAAAATGTCGATTCCAGTTTTAAATCGGCTAGACTAATCATGAAGATTGATTGATTTATTTACAAGTCTTTTAATATAGAATTATTAACGCTATCCTACGCTAATTGTTTGGTACGGATTCAAGGTAAGCCTGAGTATGAATAAACAAATGTATTTTTCATCGATTATTCGATGGGCATGCGAGGTTGCCAAAACTTAAACGTATATACGTTTAACGAATGTAGTGTTGATCAACAAAGAGTACTATGGGCTGATCACCCAGAAGCGCTCGTAAGATATATCGGACTTACGGACTAAGTGTCGGGTTGTCCTTTTCAAAGAAATTATGAAACACTCATGGTCTTGAGCCAGAATTGATGTTTTACTAAATATTGTTATTGTAAAATGTTTTGAAGGAAAAGAAGTGATATTTTAAGTTATTGATAGTACTTCATAACTATTATCCAGTTATTGAAGATATATGATTCCTATGTTTTAAGCATGTCGTTTAAAAGAAATTGGTGTACTTGCTGAGCATGTTATGCTCACTCTTGCTTTAACCATATGAATGCAGCTAAGACCAAACGAACCAAGGGATCCGACAAGGATAAAGGCAAGACGAAGATGAACGATTAGTTTACCTTGTAATAAACTAGTAAGTTGTATATATTATAGTATGATGAACAAAGAATGTAATGGTTTTAGAACCTGGGAACGGGATGTAATATTATTAATGTAATAAGAATGTCGTTGATACACACATTTTGATGTCGTTTCAATGGAATGAATGTACAGTTATGAGTACCGTGTAGCACCATCTGTCGAGTTGGAAGATACCCAGATTTGGGGGCATCATAGGTTGGTATCAAAGCATTAGGTTATAAAACTTAAGGGGGGAAGAACCTTAGGCTAATAACCTCGTTAAGGAAGAAAAGTCTGAAGGAAGTAAACTCGAGCTTTACTTAAGTTGAATGAGTTAATAAAGTATTGAGGAAACTCAGTACCGAAATATTTAAAAGATGGAAAGTAACCCTAAATAAATTAAATGTGATTTGTGCTTATACTATTGTGTGTTATGTACTAATCAACATATATGTTATTATAGGATGTCGATCGATAGCTTGATTTATAGAGATATACACGCGTTGAGCGAAGAAATTATGAACAAAGTAGAGCCTGTACCTATGTCGGTGGCGAAGGTACCATTAATGATTCTAGAGGAGTCGGAGACAGTGGAGTACTTTTCTGAGGAGGACTACTCCGAGGGAGATAGGGATATAGCGTCATATCTTAATATGATGGTCTATGAGGAGGAGGAAATGGAGGTAACATCGGTTAATACAGTGGTACCTACACTAGAGTCATCACCTCCTGATGCAATGAGACCATTGTATCTAGCAGTGCTTGACAAGAATGTGCAACTGAGTATAGTTGTGCAGAATCAGAGTGAAGAGATTAATTATCTCCATGAAGCTAAGGTGTCTGCAGAAGTAGATTTTGAGTAAGAGCACGATAGGCAGGTGCTTATGACAGAGCAGGCTAGGGTCTATAAGGAAGTGGTCGATGAGCTTCGTAAGAAACTTATTAAGAAAGACCGGAAGATAGAACGGATGTCTTACATCCATAAGAGTGCTCATATAGATTTCAAGCTTAAAGTTGTTTGTTATTCCATAGAGTCGAGGCAGACTCGACATACTATTAGTCGAGATATTGTAGCGATGATTGTGAATGAGAAACACGAGGACGCTGTTATGCATTATTAGAAGTCTAGAGTTATAAATATGTGTGTAGTGACGTGAAACCCTCTTTTGTATAACAGGGTAGTCTTTTTGTAAATCTCAACTTTTGAGAAGTTCAATTGCGGGATGGAAATGTACTAGCCATTGGCTATGGAAGTAAAGTATAAATAGTTTCAGACTATGAAGAAGGATATGAATATAATGAAGTTTTCATTTAATATGCTTTGTTATTGTATGAGTTGATATGTGGCGAATAATAACGAAGTAAGTAAATAAATAATAATGAAATTCTATTTAAATGCCGTCTAGAAGAAGACAATGTAATCAAGAAGCGGAATCACGTAATGAAAATTAAGGGGGTCAAAACAACCCTATGCAAGAGTTCGTTAATTTATTAATGGCTGCATTAAACTAAACTGGGGGTAGAGTACCCACCGAACCTAGGTTAGCCAGAATGACTACTTTTAATGAGTTTAAAAGTGTAGATCCGCCGGAGTTCAAAGGAACGATGGACCCATTAGATACCCGGACATAAGTAAAGGAAATAGAGAAGGCGTTTGTTATTACAAACGTAGGTGAGGCGCAAAAGACATCTTTTACGACTTACATGATGAAAGGGGAAGACAACTTTTGGTGGGAGGCTCACCAGGGTGGGGCCAGAACAGATGCGGTAACGTGGGAACAATTCAAGAAGGTTTTCTTCGAGAATTATTTCCCTACAAGTATGTAGGGGAGGAGGGAGATAAATTTCTTAGAACTTAAGCAAAGGGATATGACGGTTTCCCAGTACGTGGCCAGATTCAATGAATTGGCAAGGTTTGCTCCACACCTAGTGGACACCGAGGAGAGGAAGGCTCGTAGGTTTGAGCAGGGCCTGAGACCCTAGCTATATAGTAGGATTTTGTTGTTTCAGAGTGTTTCCTATGGGACCATTCTGGAGAAGGTGATTATAGCAGAGGGTGGTAGTAAGGCGTTGACTCAATACCACAAAGAGAGGAAGAATAAGAGCAAGGGAGAGGGAGGAACCAAGGAAAAGAGGGCCAGTGGTAGTGATAGTATGCCAAAAAGAAAGAATTTTAATTCCGGGAATACTAGAGGGGGAACAAGGGGATCCTAAACGTAGGATCGAGGTATGTAAGACATGTAGAAAGACTCATCTAGTAGTCTATTTGAAAGGGAAATCGGTTTATTATAACTGTGGACAAGAGGGTCATATATTACCCAATTGTCCTAAATCTAAAAAAAACCATGGTTGTTTTGTATGTGGGTCGTTGGACCACATGGCAATAAATTGCCAAAGAAGGAGTCGGAGGAAAGTAAAGGTGTTAGTAGTGGTAAGTTAGCCATTATGCGGTTGCATCAGCGGATTTAGTAGCAGGTATCATTCCGGTCAATACAATGAATGCTTATGTGTTGTTTGATTGGAGTGCTACTTTTCTTTTATAACATGAGAGTTTGCTAAGAGATTAAATTCATTCTCGGAAGGGATTATAAATACCTTTATACGTTAAGGTGGAGAATGGGGAAATAACTTTCGTTAATTATATTCGTGGAAATGGCTTCATGAATAAGGAATGTAAGCAAATATCGGTAGATAAGTACCGATAAAGTTGAGAGAATTTGAAGTAATTCTCGGTATGAATGAGTTGATTAATCATAAAACTTTAATAAAATAACCCAACCCAATGCAGTATTTTATGGTAATAAAATACCGCGACGCTCTTGTTGTCTAACGATGACGCAAGTTAGGAGGATGTTAAGGAAGAGGATGAGTTGTTACATTTGCGTATCGACTATTGTAAGGGGAGTAAGTTAGCGGTTGAGAGTAAATATCCAATGCCCAGGATCGATGATCTCTTTGATCAGTTAAAAGTGGTAAAGTATTTTTTTAAGATAGATTTGTGTACGGGGTATTAACGGTAAAACATAAGGAAGGACGAGGTACCTAAGATGACGTTCAAAAATTGTTATAGTTATGATGAGTTTCTGGTTATGTCGTTTGGGTTAACTAATGTGCAAAAGTTAAACTTTTCGTAAGGGGTGCCGAGCAAGTCGGTGGCAAATCGATAGATACTTTTATGAGGTGCTATGGTTGAAAGTACCATTAGCATCACAGAGTGTTCAAATATTATTTGGACAAGATTATAGTAATGATCATTGGTGATATTCTAGTCTACTTTAAGACGTCAGAAGATCACGTTGAACATTTGAAGATCGTGTGAGAAACACTACGGAGGGAGAAGTTGGATACGGAATTCACTACGTGTTAATTATAGCTAAAAGAGATAGACAAAATTTGTTATTGAGAAGTATGTTGGGAATGAGAAGGGAGAAAATAGTTTTCAGTGTAAGGTTTTTCTGAAAATCAAAGTAGCAATCAAATTGCATAAATTAGCGGAAGCAAAATAAAATCAGATTTTAAAGTTTTTCACAAACCAATTACCCGAATCATCCTTTATGCATATTATTAATTAAATGAAAAATAAAAAGTTATGAAATCATACCCTTGTAGAAACGAGCTTCCTCGAGTACGAGTTCACCTCCTATTTCTCCGCGATCTCCTTGAATCTTCGGGTAGATTCCTTCCTTTGATCAATGTAAGCCACCCAAATGTATGGCCTCTAGAGGTGATCCACCAAGGAAGAAGAGTTTTCAAGAAGAAAGGTGTATTAGCTCAAACCCTAGTTTTTCGTATCTCTATAGAAAAAAGGGGCGTACTATCCAACTATTTAGAATTGCGTATATCTGATATCTGATATAAGACTCCTCTTATAAAGATATCAGGTAACCCCATTTAATTAAAATAAGGTATTATTTATTTAATTAAACTCTTTTAAAAATTAAAATTAATTCCTAAACTCTTTTAGAAATTAAAATAATAATAATTGTAATAATATTAATAAGACTCATCTTATTAATTTATATTTAATATTTCTAAAATATTAAATAAAAAATATTAAGTTATTTAATTTATTCTATCACTATAGATTAAATTAAATATACTTAATATATTATTACGATTATGCCATTAACTTCTTAAATAATTATTCTTCCGTTTATGGTGTGACCCTTTAGGTTCTCCATATTAAACTGGTTATGAATAAATCAATTAGAACAATTCTAATCTTATTTAAATAAATAAATTAAATGAATAATTTATTTAAATAAATAATATTTATTCTACAATAGGGATAAGCCTCTCTAGCGATCAACGACTTTCCAGATAATATAGATTTCAATATTAATCATAAAAGAATCTTTGAGTTAATAGTTACCGTACAATTCAATCATTCCACCATACAATGTCCCAATTAAATATAAGACATGGAATTACTGTCAAGTCTTATTTTATTTAATTATATGTATTTCAATTCCTAAATGCACAACTCCTAATGAATGCAAATTAGAAACTACTTTCTAATTTCATTCCACCTTGGCCAAGGATTCCTGGGTTATCATTTATCGAATCACATAGGACATTTCTCTTCTTTTACTAGAAGTGGTAGATTCTTTATTGATCATTCATTATCTTCATATATAACTTATTACACCCAAGCATACCTTTTGATATACTCTAAGAGTCTTAAGGAATAAGTCAAAGTGTAATTCATTATATATAAGATATTATGATGATCTCAAGTCTAAGGATCATTTGTACTACTATCACTACAGGACTTCCTATTGACAGGCATGTAAAACTCCATTAGGTATTCCTTAGCGAGTCACGTTCAGTGAACTTATTCTCTAATAAGCACCTACATACTTACTTTAGTGTCTTCACACAAATGATCATGAGATCAATCATCCTCATCCAATGAGCAAGCTATCTAAGAATTTAGATCTCATTAGCATGATCTCATCATGATTCTAAAAGCATTGCTTAAAACTATAGGTTTATCACATATTATTAAAACAGCATCTTGTAGATAATAAATGCATTTAATAAATAATCCTTTTATTAATAAATAAATAAGATTTATTAAAACCACTTGCAATAAAGCCAATCGTTGTGGTATTTCATACCCATCTTCTCTAAGTGACGATTAAACTATTGTTGTGTTAACGCTTTAGTAAATGGATCTGCAATATTGTCTTGAGAGTCCACACGCTCCAGGGTGACGTCTCATCTTTCAATGATCTCTCTGATCAAATGAAATCGCCGCAACACGTGTTTGGATTTCTTATGAGACCTGGGTTCCTTAGCCTATGCAACAGCTCCAGTGTTGTCACAGAATAAAGGCACTGGTCCTGTAATGCTAGGAACCACACCAAGTTTGGTAATGAACTTCTTCATCCAAACAGCTTCCTTTGCAACTTCACTTGCAGCTATGTACTCTGTCTCTGTCACTGAATCAACAACTGTTTGTTGTTTGGAACTCTTCCAACTCACTGAGCCACCATTTAAGGTAAACACATACCCCGAAATGGATTTACTGTCATCTTGGTCTGTTTGAAAACTTGAGTCTATGAACCCCTCTAGTTTCAATTCAGAACCACCATAGACAAGAAATACATCCTTAGTTCTTCTCAAGTACGTTAGGATATTTTTCACTGCCTTCTAGTGTTTTTCTCCTGGATTCGACTGATATCTACTTGTTACACTAAGTGCATGTGCGGCATCTGGTCTAGTACATATTATACCGTACATGATAGATCTTGTTGCTAAAGCATAAGGAATCTTACTTATACAGTCTCTCTCCTCAGGTGTCTTTGGGGTCTGTTTCTTGGAGATATGTATTCCATGGCTCATCAGTATGAGACCTCTTTTGGAATCTTCCATACTAAACCTCTTTAGCATCGAGTTAATGTACGTTCCTTGGGACAAGCCAAGCATCCTTTTAGATCTATCTCTATAGATCTTTATCCCCAAAATATAGGATACTTTTCCCAAGTCCTTCATGGAGAAGTGTTTAGATAACCAGATTTTAATAGATTGCAGCATAGGAATATCATTCCCTATTAGTAATTTATCATCAACATATAATACGAGGAATGAAACAGCGCTACCACTAACCTTCTTGTACACACATGGTTCATCCTCATTTTTGATAAAATCAAACTCTTTGATTGTCTTATCAAAATGGATGTTCCACCTACGAGAAGCTTGCTTCAATCCATAAATAGATCGTTGTAGTTTACAAACATGATTTGTTCCAACCTTTGAAACAAATCCCTCTGGTTGTGTCATATACACATCCTCCTCAAGTTTTCCATTGAGGAAGGCCGTTTTCACGTCTATCTGCCATATTTCGTAGTCATGGTAAGCTGCAATCGCAAGCAAAATCCGAATGGACTTAAGCATTGCTACTGGTGAGAAGGTTTCGTCATAGTCAACTCCTTGTCTTTGTTTGAAACCTTTTGTGACCATCCAGACCTTATAGGTCTCTACCTTGCTTGCCTGCTCCGATCTTTTTTTTAAAGACCCATTTACACCCAATAGGCTTAATGCCTTCAGGTGGTGAAACCAAAGTCCATACTTGGTTATCATGCATAGAGTCCATCTCGGATTTCATGGCTTCTTGCCACTTCTCTAAGTCTTTACTACTCATAGCCTGTTCGTAATTCAATGGATCATCATCATCTATGATACGTACCTCAACGTCATCTTCTATGACAAGTCCATACCTATCAAGTATCTTTGGTACTCTTCCAGATTTATGAATAGGGTGTGGTACAGAAGGAATCTCTACTTGGACAGGTTCATCCATTTGATCTGTAGTGGTTTGTGGTTCTTGAATTTCTTCAATATCTATTTTCCTCCCACTAACCCCTTCAAGGATAAACTCCTTTTCCAAGAAGGCAGTATGTTTGGCAACAAACACCTTTTATTCAGTAGGATTGTAGAAATAATATCCTAAACTTTCTTTAGGATATCCCACAAAAGTACACTTATCAGATCTTGTCCCAAGCTTATCATTTTGAAACCTTTTCACATAAGATGGACATCCCCAAATATTAACATGCTTAAGACTAGGCTTCCTCCCTGTCCACATCTCATATGGAGTCTTAGGGACGGATTTTGAGGGAACCTTATTTAGTATATATGTAGCCGCTTCTAGGGCATATCCCCATAATGACACCGGAAGATCGGTAAAACTCATCATAGAACGAACCATGTCCAATAGTGTTCGATTTCTCCTTTTAGATACACCATTCAGCTGTGGTGTACCTGGTGGAGTCCATTATGAGATTATACCATTTTCTTTGAGACAATTGAGAAACTCACCACTTAAGTATTCTCCTCCTCGATCAGATCGAAGAATCTTAATACTCTTACCAGTTTGCTTCTCTACTTCACTTCTGAACTCTTTGAACTTTTCAAATGATTCAAATTTGTATTTCATTAAATACACATATCCAAATCTTGAGTGATCATCAGTGAATGTAATAAAATAAGAATACCCTTCTCGTGTAGTCGTTGTCATAGGTCCACATACATCTGTGTGTACCAACGCTAACAACTTTATAACTCTTTCTCCTTTTCCACTAAAAGGAGATTTAGTCATTTTGCCCATGAGACAAGATTCACAAGTTGGATATGATTCATAATCCGATAGCTCTAGGAGCCCATCTTTATGCAACTTGGATAATCTTGTTTCATTAATATGACCGAGTCTACAGTGCCACATGAAGGTATAATTAACATCATCTCTTTTCCTTTTCTTTGTTTATTCAATTTGAAGTATATTTTCATGCAAGTCAAGTATATAAAGTCCATTTCGCAAATTACCAACACCATATTCATTATCATTATAAATAGAACAACTGTTGTTCTTTATTATAATATTAAAACCATCCATATCCAATACAGAGATCGAAATAATGTTTCTAATGATATTTGGAACAAAATAACAATTATTTAAATTAATGAACTTGCCTGTAGGCAGTGCTAAACAATAAGTCCCTACAGCTAATGCAGCAACCTTTTCTACATTTCCCACTCATAGGATGACCTCATCCTTGCTCAGCTTTCTACTTCTGACCAGTCCCTGCATATTATTACATATGTGAGAACCACAACCAGTATTCAATACCCAAGTAGAAGATTGACTTTCAGAAAAATTAATTTCAATCATAAACAAACCTTGATTAGGATTCGAAGCTTCTCCAAGCTTCTTCTACTTTTTTTCCGCAAGATAATCCTTGCAGTTCCTCTTCCAGTGACCCCGCTTGTTGCAATGGAAGCAAATTCCTTTGCTAGCTGGATCAGGTTTCTTTTGATCCTTCACTTTCGCCTTTCCCTTAGCCTTCTTGGATTTCTTCTTTTCAGAAGATACCTTAGGCCTCTTCCTTTTCTTGGAAGAATCATCCACGAGTAAGACATGGTTCTTCTTGGATGGGAAGTGACCTTCAGCAGTTTTCAACATGTTAAGTAATTAAGGCAAGCTGACATCTAACTTATTCATGTGAAAATTCACAACAATTTGTGAGACGGTGTCTGGGAGTGACTGCAAGACTAAATCTTGACTCAACTCCACATCCATGACGAACCCAAGCTGTCCAAGACGTTCAATCAGAATGATCATCTTTAAGACATGAGTCTCAACGGTAGTGCCCTCGGTCATCCGAGATCGGAAGAGCTCCTTAGATATCTCATATCTAGAAGTCCTACTTTGCTCACCATACAACTCTTGAAGGTGCACTAGCATAGTAGGAGCATCCATGTTTTCATGCTGACGCTGAAGTTTGTTTACTCATGGATGCGAGCATGATGCATTGAGCCACTGATGCATCATTTTGCCACTATTTAAAAGTAGCAATCTCTTCCTGAGAGGTCAAGCTTCGCAACTTTTTTGTCAGTGACAAAGCGAATTTAGGACATAAGAAATCTTTTCAAAGAAGGTGAGAACAATTCTCGATTCCTTAAACAAATCAAGTGTAATTGATGCAGTCAGGTTTATTAACATCAAGTATGCTACTGTGATGAAATTAGTGAATGTGACATTTTCAAAATTCTGCATGTAAAAAGATAATATTTTAGCAAACATTCATTTAATGAATTACCAAAATAAATTAGGTCTTATTTTATATTGGTATCTCCCACTATTTTCTTCAAACTATATTACCCTCATGAATATAGTTCGGCAATATCTAATTAAAGATTTGCTACTGAGAATAAGGATCCCATTTCAAATGTATACAACCTTGTGTGTGCAAAACAAACTATATATAAATAAATAGGTAGATAACTCTTGTCAATTACATCATCATGTAACTACTTATATTTTGCCTCTTAAATCATAATGGTCAAGTGTGTGCCCATCCGAACTAAAATGATTTAAGTTAAGTCATACCCAAAGATTTCCATATAGTGAAGAGAAAAAACTACATGTTTCTTGTGTGTGCACAACAAAGCGGTAATGTTCAATTCCTTATAAACATCAAATGTAATAAAAACAACATCTCAAATATTTAATACTACGCCTTGTGTGCACAACAAACTCATATTAAATATTCAATGCTCTATTGTTTTTATCATGCTAGAAAAGCTTACGCTCGATATTCCAAATATCTTTGAACGTTACAACTTAATATAATTTCATTGAGGGGTTTGTTATTATTAGTCTCATCTTGTTTAGCGCGCATGCAAATATATATATAAAATAAGCGTCATATTATTAAACAAGCGAAGCATGTTTGCATAATTTATAATATATATAATACTAGCATGCACATATAGAATACTATATTCTACCCAGATTGATTATGGACTTTTATTCTAGTTTGGTTCTCTAGAGCCACCAAGTGAACCAAAAGGTCAAACCTTAGGATGCAAGAATAAACATTTAAATATAACTATTACATTTAAACCCGGGCTCCATTACAAACGGGTCTTCAAGCGCTCCTTGCTCCTTGATCTCCGGTTCTTCAGAAAAAAAATTCTAACTAATCCTATTACATTAAACTATTTAATTTAAATAGAAACCTTGATCAGCAGTCAAGGGGAAGTACATAGGAGAGAGATAGAATTTACATCAGAAGAAAACCAGAAAAGACGAGGTATGCAAACCCCATTTAATAAAACTCATTCATTCAAACATCCAACTAAAATAAATCCAATCACATTGGTCAATAGTCCATAATCAATCCCATTTATTATCATACATATCATCATATGTATCAATAAATAAAATCATTCCATATATATATGAATATCATTTAATGGGCAATTTATGTTGCATGAAATCCAATTTCAAGATTAAAATAAACACTTTATTTTAATTATAAAATTATTGATATATATATATATATATATATATATAATATGTGAATGCGTCTCATTATCCAAAAGAATATAATGACCATGAGATGAATACTAATAATATACTTATAAATCTTTCACCTATTAAGTAATACCATATATATATATATATATATATATATATATATATATATATATATATAATCATACATATCATCATGATAAATAAGTTAAGATCAAGAACATCCACACGGATTCGATCAGGAAAAAAAGACTCGTGTTTATTTGAAACCTTTTTTGTGATTCACGCATAAATATAATATTATATATATATAAACTGTTCAATGAGAAAGAAAAAAAATAGCAACAAAGTTAACGCCATTTTTTTCCTCATAAAAAACTAATTTTATACAACAAATTATGCCCAATAAATTATTCAAAATACATACCCATACATATATAGAATCAAAAAAATTAATAATTCGCATAAAGTTTGGCTCTTAATACCACTGTAAGGTTTTGTGAAAATCAAAGTAGCAATCAAATTACATAAATTAGAGGAAGCAAAATAAAATCAGATTTTAAAGTTTTTCATAAACCAATTACCCAGATCATCCTTTATGCATATTATTAATTAAACGAAGAATAAGAAGTTATGAAATCATACCCTTGTAGAAACGAGCTTCCTCAGGTACGAGTTCACCTCTTACTACTCCGCGATCTCCTTGAATCTCCTGGTAGATTCCTTCCTTTGATCAATGTAAGCCACTCAAGTGTATGGCCTCTAGAGGTGATCCACCAAGGAAGAAGAATTTTCAAGAAGAAGGGTGTATTGGCTCAAACCCTAGTTTTTCCTATCTCTATAGAAAAAAGGGGCGTACTCTCCAACTATTTAGAATTGCGTATATCTGATATCTGATATAAGACCCCTCTTATAAAGATATCAGGTAACCCTATTTAATTAAAATAAGGTATTATTTATTAAATTAAACTCTTTTAATTAAATGGGCTCCCTAATCTTATTAGGGATAATTAATTAAACTCCTTTAACTAATTTTCCCTCCTAATCCTATTAGGAATAAATGAGAGTACTTATATTAAATTAATTCCTAAACTCTTTTAGAAATTAAAATAATAATAATTGTAATAATATTAATAAGACTCCTCTTATTAATATATATTTAATATTTTAAAATATTAAATAATAAATATTAAGGTATTTAATTTATTTTATCACCATAGATTAAATTAAATATACTTAATATATTATTACGATTATGCCATTAACTTCTTAAATAATTATTTTTCCTTTTATGGTGTGACCCTTTAGGTTCTCCATATTAAATCGGTTGTGAATAAATCAATTAGAACAATTCTAATCTTATTTAAATAAATAAATTAAATGAATAATTTATTTAAATAAATAATATTTATTCTACAATAGGGATAAGCCTCCCTAGCGATCAACGACTTTCCAGATAATATAGATTTCAACATTAATCATAAAAAAAACCTTTAAGTTAATAGTTACCGTACAATTCAATCCTTCCACCATACAATGTCCCAATTAAATATAAGACATGGAATTACTCTCAAGTCTTATTTTATTTAATTATATGTATTTCGATTCCTAAATGCACAACTCCTAATGAATGCAAATTAGAAACTACTTTCTAGTTTCATTCCACCTTGGCCAAGGATTCCTGGGTTATCATTTATCGAATCACATAGGACATTTCTCTTCTTTTACTAGAAGTGGTAGATTCTTTATTGATCATTTATTATCTTCATATATAACTTATTACACCCAAGCATACCTTTTGATATACTCTAAGAGTCTTAAGGAATAAGTCAAAGTGTAATTCATTATATATAAGATACTATGATGATCTCAAGTCTAAGGATCATTTGTACTACTATCACTATAGGAATTTCTATTGACAGACAAGTAAAACTCTATTAGGTATTCCTTAGCGAGTCACGTTCAGTGAAGTTATTCTCTAATAAGTAGCTACATACTTGCTTTAGTGTCTCCACACAAATGATCATGAGATCAATCATCCTCATCCAATGAGCAAGCAACGTACGTACCAATCTATTCGGATTCACTAATCCCCTTTTTAGTAATCCATTGATTGGGAACATTTTAGTTTTAAGCTATCTAAGAATTTAGATCTCATTAGCATGATCTCATCATGATTCTAAAAGCATTGCTTAAAACTATGGGTTTATCACATATTATTAAAATAACACCATGTAGATAATAAATTCCTTTAATAAATAATCCTTTTATTAATAAATAAATAAGATTGATTACAAAGTATATGTTTTATCATCATACATGATTGGCTTGTATACATAATACTTTCATTCAGGAGCTAAAGGAAGGTTAAGTGAGGCATCTGTATTGTCTTTATCAGGTGATACGGAGGATTGTATAGTGTATATCGATGTTTCACATAGAAGACGGGGTTGCGTGCTCATGTAGCATGGCAATGTCATTACGTATGCATCACGCCAGTTAAAGAATTATGAGGAGGCCTATCCTATTTATGGTCTAGAATTGGCAATTGTAGTTTTAGAATTAAAAATCGGAAGATAGTATTTATACGGGGAGAAGTGTGAGATATACACAGACTCTAAGAGTTTGAAATATATCTCCACACAGAAGAAGTTGAATATAAAGTAAAGAAGGTGATTAGAATGGATAAGAGGTTATGATTGTGATATGTTATATCATATATGGAAGGTAAACGTAGAAGCCGACGCGTTAAGTAGGAAGGGTAGGGAAAAGCTATCGATGTTAACGACTCACAATGAGTTACTAACGGAGATGGCAAGAACGGAGCTAGAAGTTAAATTACGGAATGAAGTGGTAGAAATGTTATTCACAACGTAGACTTAATCCACGATAATAGAATGAGTTAATTAAATACAACTAGGTAACGAGGAGTGTAAGCGAGTGAAGAAGAGGATGCAGGATAAAGAAAAGATCATGTATAATCTTGTTTTGAAGGAGGAATTTGAGTTTCAAATAATTTTGTAGTTAAAAGAAGAATTAATCAGAGGAAGATAGCGTAATATGTTAATAAGTATTTAAATTTCCAACTCAATTTATTGATAGGAAGTGACAATTCATGAAAATAAGATAATACCTTCGTTGAAGGTGAAATGAAAGAACCACAATGTCGAAGAAGCATTGTGGGAGCTTGAGATGAAAACAAAAGAAAAATTTTCTGCAATGGTGTATGTATTACTAGCGAGATTCTGGGGACAGAATCCTTATAAGGGGGGGAAGAGTGTAACGCCCCAGAAAATCAGATTTTTGAGAATTAAATTTTTATTTGATTATGTGGATTAAATGAATTTAATTAATTAATTATGGAAGTAAGCTAATTGATGGTCGTTCTATGATCTAGACATATCGGAATGTCGTAGTTTTTTGGCTACGTGGTAGAATTACAGTGTTTGAATTTCCAAGACAAAAATAAAAGCTTTCCGAAAAAATTTCTGAAAAATACTATTCACGCATTTCTGCTTCAGAATTATTTTTGAACTTCCGAGAAATATGTAATGATAGAATATCAAGGTGAGATAGAATATCCAATAATATTTCAGTTATGGCAAATGCAAATTTTCACCTGCGGACTTAAAACCTAACTGTTAGGGAAAATGAGTTCCGAGAAGGAATTTAAATGTGTATAATGAATTAAAGTTATGATTGTATAATACGTAAGTATTGTACGAGGTAATGAATATAAGTATAATACGAGGTATTATATGAGTATGTATGAATGATGGAATGTCATATATTAAATAAGTATACGAGTTGGAATACGAGAATTATACGTAGATTATACATTATAAGACTTTAAGCCAAATGTATTGAATTTGTAGGAATGTGTAGGAAATTGTAATGTCCAATTGGGATGATAATAAAGCCCAATACGAATTAATGTTAAAGCCCAAATATTTGTAATGTTAAGTCCAATGTGAATTATTGAACATGCTCAAGTGTTTATTTAATTGCAAGCCCAATGTATAAGTTAGGATTAATTAAACCTTAAGCCCAAAGTAAGAATCCAATAGATTAGGAGGATACATGGGGCAACCCATGATCATATGGGTGATCTTGATGGCCAAGAAATAAGTGTGATGAGCAAGTAGACTTAAGAGTTAAGCAAATGATAAGTTAAGTAACTTAATGGCTAGGTAAAGTGCTTATGTGTGATGAGCAAGCAAAGTGCTTTTATGTGATTAAAAAGTTAACTTAATGGCTAAGTATTGTGATGGCCAAGTAACTTATTTGGTGAGCAAGTAAACTTAGGGTTTAAGTAATGAATAATATGGAGGTTTAGTAAGGAGGTGGAGTGGTCTTATGACTATTACACCCTAACTTAGGAAGTCCTATAAATAGGAAGCTTGCTAGCTCATTTGTTAGTTGTTAGATTTTCATCCAAATAACTTATAGCTAGAGAGAAAAAGCTATAAAAGCTAGAACAAGTTAGCCTTTGAGAATTCAAGAAGCAAGAAGAAGATTAAAGATTAACCAAGTGATATTCAAGGGTAAGCAATCTTAAACCATGATTCTCTTTCTTTTCCATTGTTAGAGAAGTGGGAGGTGGTAGAACATATATGATAAGGCGTGATAAGAATGATTAATCAATAGACTTAAGCCGTATAAGTCATGAATAAGTAATTTAAACTTAATTAAGTTATGAACTCATGAGAAGCTTATATGAACTACTCATATGTTTACCTTAATAAGATGGTATGATAAGGAGATGTGAGAATGATGGTTAAAAAACATAAATCATTATAAGTCATGAGAAATGAAAGTATATGTAGTTTATACTTTTATAAGTTATAAACTCACAAAGAACAAGTAATAACTTATCATGGTTATAAGTTAATGAGGTATGTATGTCAAGATGTTAGTATGATGGATTGAATCCATTTGAAATGATGAACAAATCATAAGAAATGAAGTTAAGGCGAAATTTACGAGGTTGGACGATAATCGTCGAATTCGTGAAATTCTAGGAATGGAAGTCGAATTTTGATATTGAGCTTGGAAACATTGGTTTTCAATGGAGACAAGTCTTATTTGGCATTATAGAGTTGCGGACTCAAAAATGACCGAATTCTGACTTAGAACGAAGAAACGAGCATTGAACGTTCATGAACGTTTACCGTTTTCATTAAAAATGGACTAATAGGTGAATTTTTAGCCAACGAAGTCAAATATATAAAATTCTTGCATGAACGAGTAGAGTATGTAATTTGTGAACCGTAGGCTTTTGAACGAGCCAATTCAGACTTATAACAAAGAAGTTATGTGTCCGGGAATTTCGCAAAATTTGAAAACTGTCAAAAAAATTTGAGGCATGAGAGTCAAGGCCATGACTCGACTCCAGCACAAAGGCCCGCGCCATACGTCAAGTGAGGTGAAACATGGTACAATGCTAACTGGCACCGCAACACGGCCATAGCAAAGGAGACTCACGCCGCAGCACCGAGTCCGGACCTTACACACTTCTAAGTCACGCCGCAGCGTGACACCGAGAGGAATAGCCGGCGCCGCAGCGCTAGCCTTAGGGTTTGCATAGAGATAAATGATTATGAAGATAAAAGGAAAAAAAATGAAGTAACACAACCTTAACAAACATAAGGTTACATTATTAAGATATTCTTAAACCTTAAGTATGATCACTTAGGGTTGAAGATAAATAATTGAACGTGAACGATATGCAGTAAGTGTACTTAACCAATGACGATCAAGTTTTGATTAATAACGTAAGAATATTAGTAAGCCGTGAGGAAGGATGATTAACTCGAAACGAGTGATATTAATAATAATTTCAGTTATGTTATAGAAGAGAAAGAAGTTGGTAAGGATGATGTAAGTTATAATAGTAAGCCGGAACCAATAATAACAAATCTAATACAGGATTAGATTGAGAAGAAGGGTAAGATTCATTAGGAACCATGTATGTTTATTCATGACCTAATGTGGTTTATTATGTGGTTATGTGTTGTAGAGACCGTAAAGACTAAAAGGGAAAGTAATTTTTACTGTAGCAGACGCTGAAGGCAAGTTTTTCTTAAATGCTTGTCTAACCTTCATGTTGGCCAGGTTTTCAGTGATTCATGTTATAATACGCATGAATTATTTTACAAAAATGTCGATGCCAATTTTAACTCAACTAGACTAATCTTGAAGATTGATTGATTTATTTATAAGTCTTTCAATATAGAATTGTTAACGTTATCCTACGCCAATTGTTTGGTACGGATTCAAGGTAAGCTTAAGTATTAATAAACAAATGTATTTTTCATTGATTATTCGATGGGCACGCGAGGTTGCCAAAACTTAAACGTACATACGTTTAATGAATGTAGTGTTGATCAACATAGAGTACTATGGGCTGATCACCTAGAAGCGCTCGTAAGATATATCGGACTTACGGACTAAGTGTCGGGTTGTCCTTTTCAAAGAAATTATGAAACGCTCATGGTCTTGAGCCAGAATTAATGTTTTACTAAATATTGTTATTGTAAAATGTTTTGAAAGAAAAGAAGTGATATTTTAAGTTATTGATAGTACTTCATAACTATTATCCAGTTATTGAAGATATATGATTCCTATGTTTCAAGCATGTTGTTTAAAAGAAATTGTTGTACTTGCTGAGCATGTTATGCTCACTCTTGCTTGAACCATATGAATGCAGCTAAGACTAAAATGAACTGAGGGATCCGACAAGGATAAAGGCAAGACGAAGATAAACGATTAGTTTACCTTGTAATAAACTAGTAAGTTGTATATATTATATTATGATGAACAAAGAATGTAATGGTTTTAGAACCTGGGAACGGGATGTAATATTATTAATGTAATAAGAATGTCGTTGATACACACATTTTGATGTCATTTCAATTGAATGAATGTTGAGTTATGAGTACCGTGTAGCACCATCTGTCGCGTTGGAAGATACCCAGATTTGGGGGCGTCACATTTTTCCTAAGTGTTGTTGAGTTTTATAAACTGAGAGATAACTAGGTCTTTGTATGTCAGAATCGAGTCACGTAAGTTGTACCGCATGTCTAATACCTACGTAGTGCTACGTCTGTATTTGTGTGGTGTTCGAACGACCGAGGCGGGTTTTGGGCTCTTTTTCGCTTTTTACCTAAGTGTTATTGAGTTTTGGGCGATAACTCGATCTCCGTATGTCATAATTGAGTCTCGTAAGTTGTAATGCGTGTCTAATACCTATACGGTGCTACGTGTGTGTTTGTGTGGCGTTCGGACGGCCAAGGCAGGTTTTGGGCTCTTTTTCAGCTTTTTGCCTAAGTGTTGTTGAGTTTTGCAAATTGGGCGATAACTCATTCTTCGTATATCAGAATCGAGTCCCGTAACATGTGTCTAATACCTACGCGGTGCTATGTGTGTGTTTATATGGCGTTCGGACGGTCGAAGCGGGTTTTGGGCTCTTTTTTGGCTTTTTACCTAAGTGTTGTTGAGTTTTACAAAGTGGGCGATAACTCGGTCTCCGTATGTTGGAATCGAGTCCCATAAGTTGTAACGCATGTCTAATACCTACGCGGTGCTACATGTGTGTTTGTGTGGCATTCGGACGGCCGAGTCGGGTTTTGGGCTCTTTTTCGGCTTTTTGCCTAAGTGTTGTTGAGTTTTGCAAACTGAGTGATAACTCAGTCTCTGTGTATCCATATTGATTCTCGTAAGTCGTAACGTTTGTCTAATACCTACACGATGCTACGTGTGTGTTTGCGTGATGTTCGGACGGCCGAGACGGATTTTGGGCTCTTTTTTGGCTTTTTGCGTAAGTGTTGTTGAGTTTTTCAAACTAGGTGATAACTCATTCTTCGTATGTCAGAATTGAGTCCCATAAGTTATAACGCATGTCTAATATCTACGCGGTGCTACGTGTGTGTTTGTGTGGCATTCGGACGGCTGAGGCGGGTTTTGGGCTCTTTTTTGGCTTTTTGCCTAAGTGTTGTTGAGTTTTGTAAACTGGGCGATAACTCGATTTCCGTTTGTCAGAATCGAGTCCCGTAAGTTGTAACACATGTCTAATACCTATGCGGTGCTATTTGTGTGTTTGTGTGGCGTTCGAACGATAGAGGCGGGTTTTGGGCTCTTTTTCAGCTTTTTGCCTAAGTGTTGTTGAGTTTTGCAAACTTGGCGATCACTCGGTCTTTGTATGTCAGAATTGAGTCCCATAAATTGTAACACATGTCTAATACCTACACGGTGTTACGTGTGTGTTTGCGTGGCGTTTGGACGGTTGAGGCGGGTTTTGGGCTCTTTTTTGGCTTTTTGCCTAAGTGTTGTTGAGTTTTGCAATCTGGGCGATAACTCGGTCTCCGTATGTCAGAATTGAGTCCTGTAAGTCGTAACACATGTCTAATACCTACGCCGTGCTATGTGTGTGTTTGTGTGGCATTCGGACGGTCGAGGCGAGTTTTGAGCTCTTTTTTGGCTTTTTGCCTAAGTGTTGTTGAGTTTTGCAAACTAGGCGATAACTCAGTCTCCGTATGTCAAAATCGAGTCCCGTAAGTTGTAACGTGTGTCTAATACCTACGCGATGCTACATGTGTGTTTGTGTGGTATTCAGACGGCCGAGGCGGGTTTTGGTCTCTTTTTTGACTTTTTGCCTAAGTATTATTGAGTTTTGCAAACTAGGCGATAACTCGGTCTCCGTATGTCAGAATTGGTCTCCGTACGCAGTGATACATGTGTGTTTTCATGGAGTTTAGGGGTTTTATAATGGAAGTTAGGTTTTTATCTTAAGTTTATCTAAACAATACAATTACAAATTATATAAATTAAATAAGGAAATACATAATTTAATTGTTTTTACCTGTCGAATATGTGGTGGGAAGATGTTGGCTAAGACAACTGCACATACGCGGATGGTCTCCTCCCGTACTACAACCATGAGGTTGTCAACAGCAGCTATAGGATCGATAGAGTCGTGGACAACCTCCTAAGCCAACTGATAGATCTGCTCGCATGATGGTGCGCCTGACTGCACAACACTGCTCGCCATGCACCCCTCTATGATCCGCCAGAAGAAGTCGTCGGTAATGAATACGAGTATAATACGAGGTATTATACGAGTATGTATGAATGATGGTATTTTGTATATGAATAAGTATACGAGTTGGAATACGAGATTAATACGTAAATTATTATAAGGCTTTAAGCTAAATGTATTGGACTTGTAGAATTGTGTAGGAAATTGTAATGTCCAATTGGAATTATGATAAAGCCCAAGCTTAGGAATGGATAAGTCCAATATGAATTAATGAATAAGCCCATGTGTTTGTTAAATGCAAGCCCAAAGTATAAGTTAAGTTAATTAAGCTAAAAGCCCAAAGTAAGAATCTAATGGGTATGCTTGAACCATGGGGCAACCCATGGGTGATCCAAAGTGATGAGCAAGTAAACTTAATGGTTAAGAAAAGGATAAGTCAAGTGGTTGCCAAGTAAAGTGCTTAAACTTAGTGGCCAAGTAAAGTGCTTAAACTTAATAGCTAAGTAAAGTGCTTATAAGTTATGAGCAAGTAAACTTAAGGGCTAAGTAAAGGATAAGTTATTTGATGAGAAAGTAAAGGATATAAGTTGTGGAGGCCAAGTAAACTCGGTGATCACATAATGAATAGTAAGGAGGCTTAATTAAGGAGGTGGAATGGTTAATTGACCATTATGCCCTCATTTAGGATTTCCTATAAATAAGAGATGTCTTAGTTCATTTCTTATTTTTAAAATTTTCCACCAATAACTTATAGCTTATTGGTTAGAGAGAAAAAGCTAGAAAATCTAGAAAAGCTAGATTTTATAATTCAAGAAGCAAGAAGAAGAATAAAGCTTAATCAAGTGATCTTCAAGGGTAAGATCCTAAACCATGATTCTCTTTCTCTTCAATTATTAGAGAATTGAGTAGTGGTAGAACATGTATGCTAAGAAGTAGTAGGAATAATTAATCAAAGGACTGAAGTCTTAATAAGCCGTGATTAAGCACTTCATTCATATATAAGTTATGAAATAAGGAAGAACTTGTAATATGTTTACATGAATGAAATTTTTATGATTAAAAGATGCGAGGATGATGGTTAGAAGACTTAAGCTATGATAAGTCATGTGAAGTAAAATCATAAGTAGTTTATACTTTTATAAGTTATAAACTCATGAAGAACAAGTAATAACTTATAATGTAAATAAGTTAATGAAATATGTATGTTAAGATGTTAGTATGATGGATAGAATCCATTTGAAACGACGAACAAATCCTAAGAAAAGAAGTTATGGCGAAATTCACAAGTTCGGACGATAATCGTCGAAATTGTGAAATTCTCGGAATGAAAGTCAATTTTGACGTTAAGCTCGTAAATGTTGGTTTTCGATGGAGTATAGTCTCATTTGGCATTCTAGAGTTGCGGACTCAAAAATGAGCGAATTCGAACTTAGAACGAAGAAACGAGCGTTTGAACGTTCACGAACGTTTATCGTTTTTGTTAAAATGAACTAAAAGGTGAATTTGGAGTTAACGAATCCGAAAATAGAAAATTATTGCATAAACACGTAGAGTATGAAATTTGTGAGCTAATGGCTTTTGAATGAGCCAATTCGGACTTAAAATGAACAATTTAGGAGTCTAGGAAATTCGTTTATGTAAGAAATCACAAAAATTTCGACATCGAGGTCCAGCAGCGCTAGCTAGCAACTTAGGCAAGGCCTTATAAAAGGCTTAATTTGTAATACCCGTAAATTTTATGATTTAATATTATTATTAAATAGAGCCGGTGAATTATTTATTTTACAAATGCTTACGTGGCATGAGGAGAGTAACTCAATTGAATTAAAAATGAGCTGTTGATGATCGATAAGATAGGTTCATGAAATGTCTTGTGTGACACAATGATGGACTTAGTGAAGGATGATTAAGCATTTGCATGTTTAAAGTCCAAATAATAAATTGGGAGTCTAGCCCAATAAGTTAATTGATGGACTTTTGAGTTAGCCCAATAAACTTGGGATATTTAGAATCCATTCGGAATCCAACAAAATAGTTAACTGAGAGTACAAGGTATTGGTTAAATTAAAATGTGGCATGGGGCACTGGGCCTGATCGGCTAGCCCTTGTCTATGTCTGAGATCTACTCTCTTATCCCCAAATTAGGGTCACCAAGTACAAAGAACAGTAGCCTAAACTCTCTTTACGTAAATTTCAAGCTGCTAATCCTAGGCATGCATGGCTAGCTAAGTGACTGGTATGGAGTGATTGAACAACTCCTTAAATAACCATTGTTCATTTCTATTGCACCATGAATCCCAACATTGGGTAAAGCAAGTGTCTGGTCCATGTTTTCTCTTTAAATACAAGCCACTAGGGCGATCTGTTTTAGTGATAAGAGTGTTGGAGAAATCGAGTAAAGAATTCTTAGTTCTAAGCATTACCAAATCGATTAGTGAGATATCAAGGTTAAAGCTCGAGAAGGTATAATTTCTACTCCGTTCTTAACTTGAGTCTTGTTGATTCTCGTTTTTTGATTATTAGGTCAAGTATGATGAATTAGCATGATAAAGGGTGTTTAGAAAGTTTACCTTCGTGCATGAATACGTTAAAATTGTGCGAATCAAGTTGTGGCTACTCTGCAAAACAGAGCATGTTCACCGCTTCTAAAATCCATGGGGTGCGGCTGCACCGTGCTTAGGAACCAACTGATGGGTTCGGTCATGTTAGACCTTGTATTAAGAAATTCCCTTAGGTTGTATGCATATAGTAAAGTCTTAAATTAACCCGACGAACTTAACTTTGTCGAAGTAGTGTAGACCGAAGTCTCTGAAGGAGCTGCTTCAGACAAAGCGTGATGTCTTCGGACAGAGCGTAATGTCTTCGGACAAAGCATGATGTCTTCGGACAGAGCGTAATGTCTTCGGACAAAGCGTGATGTCTTCAGACAAAGCGTAATGTCTTCGGACAGAGTGTAATGTCTTCGGACAAAGCGTGATGTCTTCGGACAGAGCGTAATGTCTTCGGACAAAGCGTGATGTCCTGGAACTCGGAGACAGCATCGTAACTTGATATAAGGATGGATTAATAAATACTCCTATACTGTTGTAAACTATTAGTACACGAATGAGTTCTAAGTAGAAATTTTACCAACTTCGGAAAATAAATCTAATACTTGCAAACATGCGTAGAAAAGGTCGGTTGGGATTAATAGGCGTTATGGTCTACTTAAAGCAATGAACCTCTTAGAACTTCGAGGAAGAAAGATTATGAATAAGCTAGCAGTGGTCAATAGTATGAGCATGTTAGTGTACCGTTATGAGTTTTGATGGGTACAACAGATAGAAAGAAAAAGGTGTTATGTGTACATGTTGTTGATATATATCAAGTGTGTTTGGCTAATGAATACCTATACTTACATGAATAGGATGACGTATATAGTTCGTTGAGGTGATTTTAAGCTATTAGTAGTAATCAACGCTAAAGGAAAGTTTCTTACTCTACCTTGATTTCAAGTATGCAAGTTTTCTATCCCTAACTTATTGTTATTGTTGGGCAAATTCCCTAACCTCACTCAAATTTACAATGAGCAAGTATCCGAACACTATTATTACTATGTTGCAAGTTCCTTAATTCACACACTTTATACGTTGAATTGTTGTCATATCAATCATATTTTATCAAGCAAATATCTGCTTCTATTCGAAAATCACTTGTATACCTTGACGTTGTTGTAAGCATTGGACTTGTCATTCCTCAATGCATGATGAAAAACTGTCTAAGCCCTTGATTTGGCTAGACTATTATTATGAGTTAAAGAGCTATCCAAACCGATTGATTTGGTGCGGACTATCGTAAATCTACTGAGATTAACAACCCTCATAGAAGGGGAAATTATATATTGTCGGGAACCACGCGTGCGCACATGAGTATGATTAAATGTTATGCATAACATAGGGTACCTTAAGTGATCACCGATGTACTGTGTGGATGTTGGATTACAATTAATACTACTTTTAATTCTAGTAAGAGTTCTTGGTCCTTAGTGATTTTCGAGACTCAATTATGTTGAACCTCAAATGAATAAATCCACGAGATTTTGTTGATATCCTTCATCCATAGCGACACCTGTTGAATACTCTTGGTATTCTTGATATCCTTGAACTATCAATTATTATTATACCTTTGAAAGATTAAAATGCTATAACAGCTTGTTCTTCTAGCTATATTGCTTGCTGGGCAAACTTGTTGCTCATTCTTGCTTCCTAAAACATTACAGTTAAGGCAGAGCAAGACGGTACTTCAGGAAAGGACAAGGGAAAGGGAAAGGCGACAGAATAATTTAGCCCTTATGACTAGAAGTATTATTATTATTATTGTTATTATGATGTATTCAAGAATGATTAAGCTATGTTAAGCTAATCACAGAATTGTTGTAGTAATGGTTACGGTACCTTGGGATGTGAATATTTATATTACATCAATGTAAATTATTCTATTATTTCCGTTGTTAATGATTTTGTAAGATATTAAGTAGTAGTAGCGTGATGCAATCAAATTCAAGATATGAGTGTCTCAAATTTTGGGGGCGCCACAGGAGTTGGTATCAAAGCCATAGTTATAAACCTTAGGAGCGAGAGCCCTTAGATTATAAATCGAGGAGAACTCGAGAAGATAGAAAGGGATGAAACTCATATAGAGTTTTCATAGAGATGGACTTAAGCGTGTTCTGTAATATAACTTCATTCTATACAATGAACTTATGATTCTAATGGAGTTGTTGGTTGTTTTGTCTTGTGTTGGTGATTGTAGGATGGTGACATGGGAGGACCTAGCCGAGTAGTAGAAGAGGAGGAGCCATGTGACATACACGTGGTATATGAGGCACCATTGATAGCGAGCCTATATCAATTGTAGTTCTATCGATGATGATGACGAGGAAGAGGAGATAGAGCCAATACCAAAGAGTCGATCCAGAGGAGGAGCGTATGGTGGATGAGCCCATGGGGGACTCAAGCGAGGCTACTTTTGAGGATAGGATGTTGGGGGAGTATGAGGAGCGATTTTTAGAGTTAGGGTGTAGAGTTGAGAAGTTAGAGGTGAGGCCAAAGATAGAAGTCCGAATTCCAAAAGTTGAAGGACGAAAACCATCGAGAGAAAGTTAGTGATCAGAGGAGATGGAAGTAGAGATTGCTCACCGTAAGGAGGCGAGGAATCCGGATGGGGCTTTGTTTCACAAGGCGGTGGCTAGGAATGTAGAATGGCGGGGAAGTTGGAAGAGATGGAGTAGAGGGAGTTGAAAGCGAGGGGACGGAGAAGGAAGCTATCCGTACTCAGTTAAGGATGGAAGTAATGGATAGGATCCATTTCGAAGAAAAGTGGAAAGGGGCCAATAATAGGGCTAACGATCTAGAAGATGAAGTGAGGTGAAAAAGGAAGAAGATGAATAGGATGAGCTATGCATTGCGCACGACCATGGAGGGACTGATTGATGGGGTAAATCACTACCCGACAGAGCAGGGACAGACCCGGCACACCATAAGCCGAGGTGTGGTGGTGCACATTACTCAGAGGGAGTACCAGAGCGCTGTGGAGTGTGTAGTGTATTATCTGTTGTGGTAATCCTTATATAGAACGTGAGATGTTGTAAACCCCAAACTTTTGAGTTATGTTATAGGGGTAGTATGTTAATGGTTGTCCCCATCTTTTGTGATATTAGGGGATAAGTTGTGTCATTTATAGAAGTATGTTGGAGATAATCATGTAATGTAACAATTTGGCATATGAATATAAATGATCTTGTTACAAATGTATTCCAAATCTTATTCCTTTTATGGAGAATTGTTTAAGTAATATAATTAGATAATAAAATGGGAGTGTCTGATGTAGGAAAATGCCGCCCAGATGTAGATTAACCTGCTCCGGAAGAGTTCGGTTAATGATGAGAGAGGACAAGTAGATCCCATTCGGAGGCTTGTAGATTTGTTAGGGAGGCTCTTAGGGAAGAAATGAACAAGTACCACCTGTTCCCCAAAGTAGCTCGATCATGAAAACTTCAAGGACTTTAAGAGTGTAAGACCTCTGGAATTCATGGGTACTCTGAAACCTATCGTAGCACAAACGTGGATCAAGAAAATGGAGAAAGCCTTCGCCATTGCTCGTGTGGGTGAAGACGACAGAAAACCGTGTTACGCTACATATATGATGAGGGGTGAAGCAAACTCTTTGGTGGGAAGCAAATCAACAGAGAGCGGGAGAAGGGACTATAACTTTAGGAAAGGTTTAAGACTTTGTTCTTCGAGAATTACTTCCAAGAGCGTGAAGAATAGGATGGAGGTAAAGTTTCTAGAACTAAAACAAGGGGAGATGATAATGGCACGAGATGCGGCCAAGTTCAATGAACTTCATGCGATTCGCAACACATCAAGTGAACATCAAGAAAGGAAAGCTCGACGCTTGAACTTGGACTAAAACCTTGGTTGTTCAACAAGGTGTCATCCTTCAAATTGACTCTTTCGCCACATTATTGGAGAAGCGATAATTCTTTGAGGGAGGTAGCGAGGCATTGAGCCAATACAACAAGGAGAAGAAGAGCAAGAATCTTTGGAGGAGAGACTCGTGGAGGAGTAGCGGTGGTGGAAGTTATTTGGGAAAGAGGAAATGGGATAACCGCAACAACGACAACAACACCAACCACCGAAGCATCAACCAGTCAGAAAATTATCAAGGAGGATTTAAGAAAAGAAGCGAAGCTTGCTTGAAATGTGGGAAAAACCATCAAGGGGAATGCTGGAAGGGGTGCAGCATCTGCTACAACTGCGACCAAGAAGGGCACATTTCACCTAACTGCCCGAAGCCGAAAAGGAGTAAGGTATGTTTCGCGTGTGGCTCAACTAAGCATCAAATCAAGGATTGCCCAAAGAAAGGAAGCAACGGAGGAAGCAGCCAACAGGGAGGGGGCAGCAAGCTGATGATCGGTGGACCAACGCAATCAATGAAGCCATTCGACGCCCAAACCTTTAACATGACTGTCCGAGACGCAGTGAATGAAAGGGACGTGGTGTCAAGTATTCTCCCAATCAATAATATAAATGCCTATGTATTATTTGATTCGGTGCTACCTATTCCTTTATTATTCGAAGAATTTGCTAATCGACTAAACATACCTCCACGAACATTTAGAAAATTCAATTGAGCGTAGAGATTGCGAATAAAGAAGTAATTCCCATAGAGTTTGTTTACCAAAGCTGTTGTGCAAACATTAGAGGTCACGAACTAAACGTAGACTTAATTCCGATTAAACCGGGAGAGTTTGATGTGATATTAGGAATGGATTGGTTATCCGACCCACTGCGCGATAATCGATTGTCGGAAGAAGAGTGTGAACCTTCGGACCTCAAATCGGTCTAAGGTAGTGTTTTCTGTAGCTCATCATCGCTCAAGCAATCGTGTGTTGCCTTACGATGATCACGCAAAGCAAGAAATTGTTAAAGAAAGGATGTGTGGGTTATTTAGCCTATATAGTGGACATTCGTCAAAAGAGAATAGAAATGAAAGATATATTAGTGGTAAAAGATTTCCAAGACGTGTTTCCAAATGAACCTGCTCGGCCTTCCGCCGCATGCAGAAATCCCAATTCATAATAGACTTAGCACCGGAACCGCACTAATTTGAAAGCCCCATATCGTATGGCGCCAATAGAAATGAAGGAATTGATGATTCAATTGCAAGAGTTACTAGATAAGGGTTAGATTCGGCCAAGAGTGTCTCCTTGGGGAGCACCAGTGTTGTTTATAAAGAAAAAGGATGGATCGATGAGGCTCAGATCGATTATCGGGAGTTGAACCGTGACAATTAAGAATAAATATCCATTGCCAAGGATAGACGACCTTTTCGATCAACCCAAGGGAGCGAAGTGTTTTTCAAAATAGATTTACTGAACGGGTTATCATCAGGTTGAAAGTGCGAGAGGAGGACATACAAAAGACGGCGTTTGAACTCGCATACGGACATTACTTAATTTTTAGTGATGTCATTTGGGTTAACCAACGCCTCGGCTGCGTTCATGGACTTGATGAACGGGTTTCAAGCCATACTTAGATAAGTTTGTAGTAGTATTTATCGATGACATTTTGATTTATTCAAAGACGAAGGAAGAAAACCTGTTGAACACTGCGCAGATGGTATTGGAAGCATTGAGAAGGGAGAAGATGTACGCAAAATTTTCAAAATGTGAATTTTGGATGGAAAGGGTCCAGTTTCTAGGACACGAGATAGATCAAAATGGAATTTCCGTGGATATTGCAAAGGTTGAAGCGGTAAGTAACTGGGAACAGCCGAAGACGCCAACAGAAGTTAAGAGTTTCTTAGGTTTAGCCGGGTACTATCGAAGATTTATCCAAGATTTTTCTAAGATAGCAACCCATTGACCAGATCTAACGAAGAAGACAGAGAGAAGTTTGTATGGATGGAGAAATGCGAGGAGAGTTTCCAAGAATTGAAGAGGAGGTTGAGTGAGGCGCCTGTATTATCATTACCAGATGATACGGGAGGATTTGTGGTGTATAGTGAAGCATCGCATAGAGGACTTGGTTGTGTGCTAATGCAACATCGCAAGGTCATTGCATATGCCTCACGAAAGTTGAAAGATTTCGAAAAATGATACCCTACCCATGACTTGGAGTTAGCGGCGGTAGTCTTTGTATTGAAGATTTGGAGGCACTATTTGTATGGAGAAAAATGTGAGATATATACGGATCACAAGAGTCTGAAATATATCTTCACACAGAAGGAGTTGAACATGCGACAAAGAAGATGGTTGGAACTGATCAAGGATTACGACTGTGAAATTCTTTATCACCCGGGAAAAGCAAACGTTGTAGCCGACGCTTTGAGTAGAAAAGGAAGGGAGAAGTTATTCAAACTGATAACTCAAAAGGATTTAATAAAAGAAATCGAAAGGTTGGAAATAGAGGTGGAGGAACCAAGAGAAGCGGAAGGAAGATTTCTCATGATGAGAGCTCACCTGTGACAACCCTATATTTTCTATATAAATAAATCATAAATTTTGCGTATAAATTTTTTTTTATTTTATTTTAAGGATGAGGATTTGTACAAGATTATGTGTATATGTATTTATGTGGTAAATAAAAATATATTTATTACATGAATATTTACAAGTAAATTTATTTTAGAATTTTTGATTATTATAAAGTATATTCTTATAATAATTAATTTTAAGATAAAAATATTTTTATTAATTATTTTCCCTGAATATATAATCATATATTATTTAAATAATATATGAAGTGATTTTAGAATAAATATAATAATTATTTTATTATATGAATTTTTGTATGCTGATTATTAAGTTAATTATTTTACCTTAATTATTAAGGTTAAATATGAAAGAATAATCGATATGGAATCCAAACCTAATTTTGGATTATTGTCAAGGTATGAGAATAATAATATAATATTACATATATTTTGATTTTCGATTATATGAATATATATACAGTATGTCCAGTATTGATAATGGTTGGTCAATTACGGTTGTATTTTGACCCAAACCCTAGTAATAATGTTAAACCCTAATTTGAGATCCAAATTAGAGTGTGAGATTGTTTTATAAGTGTGTAATACAATTTATGTCGTGTATTAAATGTATTAATTAGGTAAACCCTAATTAAAATTAAAAACCCTAATATTTAGAAAACCCTAATAGTAATTTGGTAACCCTAATTACCAAAAAATAAATCCTAATTGCTAAATTAGCAAAGTCAATGATAATTATATGATCTAAACCCTAATATTATCAGTATAAAGTAATTAGAAAATTAATCTAATTAACAAACCTAAATTGTCAAATTTTAGAAACTAAAATTTGGTTATTTTATAATAAACCCTAATTGTATTTCTAGAAACCGTAATTATCGATATTTTAAACCCTAATTGCTTTATTAGCAAAGTTCATTATGATTAAGGGTAATAAACCCTAATGTTCATGTAATTACAAACTTAATTAATTAACAAATTTATTTTGCAAAATTTTAGAAACTAAAAGTTATTTAATTTTATTTATTTAATGTGCAAACCCTAAATTGGAAATCCTAGATTTTTGTTTACTTATAAAACCCAAATTGGCTCAAACCCTAAACCCTAAATCAAACCCTAAACCTAAGGGTTTGTCAAGATTACAAGAAAGCCATTTAATTGATTTATCAAATGACCAAAATGCCCTTTTTAGCATTAAAGAGGCTAGCTTGTAGGTTTTGACAAATTGGTGAAGTTGTTCACCAAACCAACAACTCCCAACAACTCAATATGCACGAATTTGCCAAAGAAATCGGCTCCTAGATCGATCCCATGCATGCATCTTGTGGCTATATAAATGGATTAAAGGAGAGAAAATCACTTTTGCTCACTAAATTTGCACAAAACCATACTCCACTCTCTCAAGCACCACACCCCGAAATTTGTTGATAATATCAGGTCACAATTGAAGCCCACTCAAATCCAACAACAAATCAATAGCGAAAAATCGAAATTGAGCATAAAAGGTACAAAACCCTAGTTCAAATTACATCCAATTTTTTTGTGTTAGATGTTAGTTTTGTTGTTGTAATATGTTGTATTTAGTCTCTAGTGATGATCTGGGTTGGTATTTATCAAATCCATAACATTAAAGTGCTCAAAATTAAAGATTTTCAAAATCTGGAAAATTATTTTTTGTGTTCTGACATCAAATGTCGAATGACGTGGAGATTGTTATGTGTTTAATATTTTTGTTGTTTAAGTGTTTAATGTTGTAGCTTTGTATGAGATCTTTCATTTGTAGCAAGAATCAAGGTCATATCTCATTATAAATCAAAAATTATTTAAGGTCAAAGTGAGTTGATCAACTTGACCTACCGAGTTCGGTAACCCGAATGAGCCCGAAAAGCTCGACAAGCTTTTAAATGGCTTGGATCCTCGGCAGGTGGTTTGATGTATCATTACGGTTCTTGCATCTAAGTTGTAGTATGTTTGTTAGACTACATCATCATGCCTTAATATCACTTATTTTGTAAATGGGTTGGATTTGATGGAAGGTCAACTAGCAAGGTCGAAGCATGTTCTCTCCGCTTTTTACGGGTAACCCGAAAACATATGAAACATGTCGATCGACATGGTTTGACCAAGTCGTAACTTTTGGATTCTGCTCATGTTAGTTGTATTTTATGTAATAGATCTACTCTCTTGCATGTTAGCTACAAAATTTGAACCCTTTATATCACAAGAACAGTTCATGTGTTGCATGCTATAGTCGATCAAAAGTGGTCACTTTCGATCGTTCTTCATTTACGGGCAACCCGAAAAATGAAGAAACGACTCACAAAGACATCTTGGAACGCTTAGATCTAGCTTATGTTAGGTTGTTTGATCATGTTGTTTGTTAGAACATGTAGTCTTGAACTTTGTCTACAAAATCTAGCTTTTGTAATTCCGAGAAACACAATACACAGAGAATTAAAGTGGGTCAAACATGGCCACTCGGCAACTGCCTATGAAGATCTGGGTTTAAGTATGAACATGAAGAACACCTATAGCGACGGTTCTGTCGCTATAGGTGGCCTTTAGCGACAGACAGATTATTATTTTCCGGAAATTAATTAATAATTATAGAAAATTAGTTTTAAATTATTAAAAATACAAAATAAATTATTAAAAATTATTTTAAATTCTGAAAATTAGTTTTTCATTATTTTAAATATATTTCATAAATAATTAATATTTTTGGAATATTAAAAGTAATTAATTTATTTAATTATAATATTAAATAAATTATTTAAAAATGATTTTAATTCATGAAAAATCATTTAAAATTATATTATGATATAAGAAAATAATTTAAGTTATTTTTGATAACTTTTAATATTATGTGATAATTTTCATTAATAAATTTATATTAATGATAATTAAGTTATTTATTAAATAAAATAAATAAATGAATTAAAAATGATTTTATTATATTAAAAATCATTTTAAATAATAATAAGGTATGTAAAAATATTTTAAGTTATAAAATATAACTTTTAATATTTAAAGGTAAATTTCATTAATTAATTATGATTAATGATAATAAAGTTATTTAATAATTTTATTAAATAATTTAGTTTAAAAATGATTTTATTATTATAATAATCATTTTAAATAAAAATAAAGTGTTTAAAGATATTTTAAGTTATAAAATATAACTTTAATATTTAAAGAATAATTTCATTAATAATTTAATATTAATGATATTTATTTAATGATTAATGATATTAAATTTATTTAATAATTATATTAAATAAATAGTTTAAAAATGGTTTTATTTATTTAAAATTATTTAAAAAGGATATTAATGATTTAAAAATATTTTAAGTTATAATTATTGACTTTTAATATTTGTATAAATAGTTCATTAATATTTAAATATTAATGGTAATTATTTAATAATGATTTTAAATGTTTTAAAAATCATTTAAAGGTATTATAAATACTTTAAAAATATTTTGAGTTATTATACATAACTTTAATATTTTGGCAATGTTTTCATTAATAATTTAATATTAATTAAATGTTAATGATAATAGAATTATGTAATACTTAAATCATTTAATAATGATTACGATATTTCAAAATTATGATAAAATGATAATAATTATTTAATAATTATTATAAGGCCATGAAAAAATAGTGTGACTAATGTTTAAGTTATCCAAATGGATATTGAACTACGGTTTAGAGTCTTAGACTCGATAATTACCGGCGTTCGGTGAAATAAGCATGTTTCCGAAAATTGATCTGGACTTAGAAATTTAGTTAGTTAAATGTTTATTTGTGATTCAATGGTTGTTAAGGTTATATGACAATGTGATTAGGAAGGTGTCGATGTTTGATTATGAGTCAACGATTGTTAAACATGTGTGATGATGTGAATAGGGAATGTGCTGACTGCAATAGGCAGTGTTATATGTACGTTATGTTATACTAATCAATAAAATGATCTGATTAATGATAGGTGATTTCATAAAAGATAAAACTAAGTTGCGTAGTTGTAAGCAGCGCATCAGGCAAGTATCCTAACTTTGCATTTTCTTTATGCGATGGACAGAAGTGAGAAGTTCAGAATTATTGTTATTATTATGCAGATTATTAAGCTTTATATTATATATGCCCATTGATTATCAACATGCTAGTATATGATAATTGGATAAATATATTACATTTGTTAATTTCTATAAATGATTATACAAGTGTCCCCACTTGGACAATCATTGTTTTTCATCGCATGTTGATACCCTTTGATATACATAAATGTTGAATTATATAAGACCTTTGTTATGAAAACCCGATATATATGAACATCCCGAAAATGGGAAAATTTTATGCGCCTAAAGTGACGAATGACGATAACATCGTTCATGTAAATGTAGTATTGATCAATCACGAGGTACAACAGGGTAGATCACCCTCCGTGCTAGTAAGTCATGACAGTTTCTGAGATGAACTTCATTTAAACCTTTTCGAAAATGAAAAACAATGTTCATGGTATGTCACGAAACCCCATATACTGATCAATACGTAGTTTCAAAAGTTTGAAAGAGGGTTGGTATGAATTATTATTGATGCAGATTACTTCACAACTCTTGACTAGTTGTAGAAGAATATTATTAAGAAAACATTTAAATTCTTTCACTATATATATATATATATAATACTTCTTTGGGCACTCAAATGCTCATCCTTGCTTAATTTAAATGTTTTCAGACTAAGTGTGAAGGACCGTAAAGTTCGGTAGAGGCAAAGGAAAAGGAAAGCTAACCAAATAAGAATTGTGGCGATGTTTGTAATAGTTTTATAAGACTATGAAGACTATGATATATATATATATATATATATATATATTATGACATGTAATGAATGTTTAAAGGTTACGTGCTTGGGAGAAAGACTACGATGTATATGTAAACTTAAGTTAAGTTTTATATTATTGTGATTATTATTAGTATTATTCCGCCATAGAAATGGTATCGTGATGTACCGAGTTCGGGTTTCAAGTATCCTGATTCGGGGACCTCATGAGAATAGTATCGAGCTATAGGGTTAGAAACCTTAGGTAGGTTAGACCTTAGGCTATAACCTTAGAAACAGAGGACAGAGTTGAAAATATAAATAACTCATATAGAGTTTAAAAAGAGATGAATTGAATAAATTCATCGTCAAACAAAATAAAAGATAATTCATACAAAACTATTATTTGACTATGTGTATATAATATATGCTAATCAGGATAATTTATGTGTGTAGATGTCAAGTGAAAAAGGATTAGGATACCCACGGATTGTAAAGAAGGAGCTACTATCGAAGCCAATAGCGGAAATAGAAGCTCACAATGAAACAAAAACTCGAATTTAGATGGTTATCGTGGAAAACATAGTACCGATCCTAAAATAGTGGATCTGACAGATAATGATTCAGACCCTAAAGCTGAAGTTGATCAAGCATCAATGGAGATGCAAGAATTGAGGAACAAGATATCTTCTCTAGAAGGGTTGTGGAAGATGTAAAAAAAGCGCTTAATAGGCAATTGCGTCAAGCATTAATAGAAACAATGGAAGAGCGAGGATAAGCTTAAACTCAAAATCAATCGGATGGGAGCCTCAAAGCAACACTTCGGTATGCGACTCAGAGAGATAAGGGAAAAGGAAGGTAGAAGACCATGATTTAGGAAAACCGGGGAAGAAGAAATGGAAAAGAATATGTTATCTTTGCGGTTATGAAGGGCATACCACTCAGATTGTCCCGACTATAAGCAGGGAGCATGTTTTGTTTGTGGAAAAGAAGATCATCGGTAAAAAGTCATCCCAGGAAGGAAGAAGGCGTAGTGAATAGGTAGTATAGGTTAGGTTGTTGTAGCATGTTTAATATAATATGTGTGTTTAGTATGTACATGTAATGCATTATTATAAAACTTTTGTACAAGCGGTGAAGTAAATCCCAACTTTTGTAGTCACAATGGGATGATCGATGTTTAAAGCACTATGTCTTTGTGATATGTAAAGTATTTTTGAAAGCAATGAATGAATATGAATCAAAGTTTGAGTTATGAGACAAGTTTAATAAGTTTAAACTTATATGATAAGGTTTAGAATGTAAGTTAATTTATGGTTTTATTTAACGGATAATGCCGCCAAGACGTCAAACTCAAAATCGGAGGCGCGTAAGAGTCATCAACAACGTTGAAGGACAACAACAATGCGGACCAATCTGTGATTCATGAATATGGTAGCTCGAGCCATGCAACAAGGAAACCAAATGGGATAATCACTTGGCGAATTTTAAAGATTTTAAGGTAGTAGGACCACGAATTCAAAGGTACAATGACCTCGTAGAAGCCCAAACTTGGGTTAAAGAAATTGAGAAAGAGTTTGTAATAGCTAGGGTAGGCCGAGGGCAAAAGACCTCTTTTCCACCTACATGATGAAGGGTGAGGCAAATTTACGGTGGGAAGCGAATCGGTGAGGCGAGGCGGAGTGTGGTAGCATGGGATAGATTTAAGACGTTATTTTTCGAGAATTATTTTTTCACTATTTAGTGTGAGGCTAGAATGGAGGTAAAATTTACGGAGTTGAAGCAAGGGATATGTCGGTGGCGGAATATGCCGCCAAATTTAATGAGTTAGCTAGGTTTGCTCGCATCAAGTCGATACGGGAGGCTAGGAAGGCGAGGAGATTTGAGCTGGGATTAAAACCCTGGCTCTATAATAAGGTGGCAGTGTTGCAGATTCCAACATTTGCAGCACTCATGGAGAAGGCGATAATTGCCGAGGAAGGGAGTGAGGCTATGAGCCTCTACAACAAGGAAAGGAAAAACAAGAACAAGGTCGAGGGAGCTGAGAAGGTGAGAATTAATAGTGGAAGCAGGAGTGCTGATGGAAAAAGAAAGGGAAACTACTTTGGAAACGTGCAGGTGAAGCAAGACGGAGTTAAGAAGCCAGCGATTCAGTGCAAAATGTGTGGAAAGAACCACTCCGGAGAATGTTTGAAAGGAAAATTTGTGTGTTATAAGTGCGGGCAGGAGGGTCACATCTCTCCCAACTGCCCAAATCCTAGAATGAACAGTGGTTGTTTTATTTGTGGATCATTGGAGCATAGGATTAAGGATTGTCCCAAAACGGGGAGGGTAGAAATTTGGTAGTGTGAATATTGGTAAGGGTAGTGGAACATTAGCAATCGCAGGACCGACATCATCGAACAAACCAACAAAGTCAACATCAAGGGTCTTCAACATGACGGTTCAAGACACGGTGGCATTTGCAATGCGCCTCAGTGTAATATTCAATAACTTTTATTTGCGTAATTAGAATTTTTCTATTTATAGTAAATTATTTTATAAAAAAAATTTTGAGGAGAAATTTGAGTTCTTTTAGAAATCAAATTTCCGTTTAATCAGAAAGACAAGCTTAATGTGATTAATTAAAGATCGGTTCGATTAAAGTTAATCGAGATCTATTTGCGAAGATCGTGTATGCTATGAACCCAGTTATGTGTAGGTTTTTAAGTGGTGATTCCGGGGACGGAATCCTTATAAGGGAGGGTGAATGTGACAACCCTATATTTTCTATATAAATAAATCATAAATTTTGCGTATAAATTTTTTTTTTTTTTTTATTTTAAGGATGAGGATTTGTACAAGATTATGTGTATATGTATTTATGTGGTAAATAAAAATATATTTATTACATGAATATTTACAAGTAAATTTATTTTAGAATTTTTGATTATTATAAAGTATATTCTTATAATAATTAATTTTAAGATAAAAATATTTTTATTAATTATTTTCCTGAATATATAATCATATATTATTTAAATAATATATGAAGTGATTTTAGAATAAATATAATAATTATTTTATTATATGAATTTTTGTACAGATTATTAAGTTAATTATTTTACCTTAATTATTAAGGTTAAATATGAAAGAATAATCGATATGGAATCCAAACCTAATTTTGGATTATTGTCAAGGTATGAGAATAATAATATAATATTACATATATTTTGATTTTCAATACTATATGAATATATACGGTATGTCCAAATTGATTGATAATGGTTGGTCAATTACGGTGTATTTTGACCCAAACCCTAGTAATAATGTTAAACCCTAATTTGAGATCCAAATTAGAGTGTGAGATTGTTTTATAAGTGTGTAATACAATTTATGTCGTGTATTAAATGTATTAATTAGGTAAACCCTAATTAAAATTCTGGAAACCCTAATATTTAGAAAACCCTAATAGTAATTTGGTAACCCTAATTACCAAAAGAATAAATCCTAATTGCTAAATTAGCAAAGTCAATGATAATTATATGATCTAAACCCTAATGTTACTGTATAAAGTAATTAGAAAATTAATCTAATTAACAAACCTAAATTGTCAAATTTTAGAAACTAAAATTTGGTTATTTTATAATAAACCCTAATTGTATTTCTAGAAACCGTAATTATCGATATTTTAAACCCTAATTGCTTTATTAGCAAAGTTCATTATGATTAAGGGTAATAAACCCTAATGTTCATGTAATTACAAACTTAATTAATTAACAAATTTATTTTGCAAAATTTTAGAAACTAAAAGTTATTTAATTTTATTTATTTAATGTGCAAACCCTAAATTGGAAATCCTAGATTTTTGTTTACTTATAAAACCCAAATTGGCTCAAACCTAAACCCTAAATCAAACCCTAAACCTAAGGGTTTGTCAAGATTACAAGAAAGCCATTTAATTGATTTATCAAATGACCAAAATGCCCTTTTTAGCATTAAAGAGGCTAGCTTGTAGGTTTTGACAAATTGGTGAAGTTGTTCACCAAACCAACAACTCCCAACAACTCAATATGCACGAATTTGCCAGTAAATCAGCTCCTAGATCAGTCCATGCATGCATCTTGTGGCTATATAAATGGATTAAAGGAGAGAGAAATCACTTTTGCTCACTAAATTTGCACAAAACCATACTCCACTCTCTCAAGCACCACACCCCCGAAATTTGTTGATAATATCAGTCACAATTGAAGCCCCACGAAATCCAACAACAAATCAATAGCCAGAAAATCAGAATTGAGCATAAAAGGTACAAAACCCTAGTTCAAATTCTGTCCAATTTTTTTGTGTTAGATGTTAGTTTTTGTTGTTGTAATATGTTGTATTTAGTCTCTAGTGATGATCTGGGTTGGTATTTATCAAATCCATAACAATAAAGTGCTCGAAATTAAAGATTTTCAAAATCTGGAAAATTATTTTTTTGTGTTCTGACATCAAATGTCAGACGCTGTAGATTGTTATGTGTTTAATATTTTTGTTGTTTAAGTGTTTAATGTTGTAGCTTTGTATGAGATCTTTCATCTGTAGCAAGAATCAAGGTCATATCTGTTATAAATCAAAAATTATTTAAGGTCAAAGTGAGTTGATCAAGAACTTGACCTACCGAGTTTCGGGTAACCCGAATGAGCCTGAAAGCTCGACAAGCTTTTAAATGGCTTGGATCCGGCAGGTGGTTTGATGTATCATTACGGTTCTTGCATCTAAGTTGTAGTATGTTTGTTAGACTACATCATCATGCCTTAATATCACTTATTTTGTAAATGGGTTGGATTTGATGGAAGGTCAACTAGCGAAGGTCGAAAGATGTTCTCTTGCTTTTCCGGGTAACCCGAAAAAACATATGAATATCGTCGACCGATACGGTTTGACCAAGTCGTAACTTTTGGATTCTGTTCATGTTAGTTGTATTTTATGTAATAGATCTACTCTCTTGCATGTTAGCTACAAAATTTGAACCCTTTATATCACAAGAACAGTTCATGTGTTTGCATGCTATAGTCGATCAAAGTGGTCACTCGAATCGTTCTTCATTTCGGGCAACCCGGAAAATGAAGAACATTTCTCTGACAAGATCTTGGGCAACGCTTAGATCTAGCTTATGTTAGGTTGTTTGATCATGTTGTTTGTTAGAACATGTAGTCTTGAACTTTGTCTACAAAATCTAGCTTTTGTAATTAGAAACACAATACACGAGAAATTAAAGTGGGTCAAATACGGCCACTCTAAGAATTTACTATGAAGATCTGGGTTTAAGTATGAACATGAAGAACACCTATATGCGACGGTTACATGTCAGCTATAGGTGGCCTTTAAACAAAACAGATTATTATTTTCCTAAAATTAATTAATAATTATAGAAAATTAGTTTTAAATTATTAAAAATACAAAATAAATTATTAAAAATTATTTTAAATTACGAAAATTAGTTTTTCATTATTTTAAATATATTTCATAAATATTTAATATTTTTGGAATATTAAAAAGTAATTAATTTATTTAATTATAATATTAAATAAATTATTTAAAAATGATTTTAATTCATGAAAAATTATTTAAAATTATATTATGATATAAGAAAATAATTTAAGTTATTTTTGGTAACTTTTAATATTATGTGATAATTTTCATTAATAAATTTATATTAATGATAATTAAGTTATTTATTAAATAAAATAAATAAATGAATTAAAAATGATTTTATTATATTAAAAATCATTTTAAATAATAATAAGGTATTTAAAAATATTTTAAGTTATAAAATATAACTTTTAATATTTAAAGGTAAATTTCATTAATTAATTATGATTAATGATAATAAAGTTATTTAATAATTATATTAAATAATTTAGTTTAAAATGATTTTATTATTATAATAATCATTTTAAATAAAAATAAAGTGTTTAAAGATATTTTAAGTTATAAAATATAACTTTAATATTTAAAGAATAATTTCATTAATAAATTAATATTAATGATATTTATTTAATGATTAATGATATTAAATTTATTTAATAATTATATTAAATAAATAGTTTAAAATGGTTTTATTTATTTAAAATCATTTAAAAGGATATTAATGATTTAAAAATATTTTAAGTTATAATTATTGACTTTTAATATTTGTATAAATAGTTCATTAATATTTAAATATTAATGGTAATTATTTAATAATGATTTTAAATGTTTTAAAAATCATTTAAAGGTATTATAAATACTTTAAAAATATTTTGAGTTATTATACATAACTTTAATATTTTGGCAATGGTTTCATTAATAATTTAATATTAATTAAATGTTAATGATAATAGAATTATGTAATACTTAAATTATTTAATAATGATTACGATATTTCAAAATTATGATAAAATGATAATAATTATTTAATAATTATTATAAGGCCATGAAAAATAGTGTGACTAATGTTTAAGTTATCCAAATGGATATTGAACTACGGTTTAGAGTCTTAGACTCGATAATTACCGAAAAAGCGATCGGAGAGACATGGCATGTTTTAAATTGATCTGGACTTAGAAATTTAGTTAGTTAAATGTTTATTTGTGATTGATGGTTGTTAAGGTTATATAACAATGTGATTAGGAAGGTGTCGATGTTTGATTATGAGTCAACGATTGTTAAACATGTGTGATGATGTGAATAGGGAATGTGCTGACTGCAATAGGCAGTGTTATATGTACGTTATGTTATACTAATCAATAAAATGATCTGATTAATGATAGGTGATTTCATAAAAGATAAAACTAAGTTGCGTAGTTATGCGGTAACGATCGTGCAAAGTATCCTAACTTTGCATTTTCTTTATGCAATGGACAAGAAGTGAGAAGTTCGAAATTATTGTTATTATTGTACAATTGTTAAGCCTATATTATATATGCCCATTGATTATCAACATGCTAGTATATGATAATTCGGATAAATATATTCTGTTCGTTAATTTCTATAAATGATTATACAAGTGTCCCCACTTGGACAATCATTGTTTTTCATCGCATGTTGATACCCCTTTGATATACATATATGTTGAATTATATAAGACCTTTGTTATGAAAACCCGACAGATATGAACATCCCAAAAATGGGAAAATTTTATGCGCCTAAGGCGGACAGAGCAAACGATAACATCGTTCATGTAAATGTAGTATTGATCAATACAGGGTACAACATGGCCGATCACCCTCCGTACCCGTAAGTCATGACGGTTTTATGGATGAACTTCTTTAAACCTTTTAGAAAATGAAAAACAATGTTCATGGTATGTCACGAAACCCCATATACACTGATCGAATACGTAGTTTCAAAAGTTTGAAAGAGGGTTGTTATGAATTATTATTAGTACAGATTACTTCACAACTCTTGACTAGTTGTAGAAGAATATTATTAAGAAAACATTTAAATTCTTTCAAATATATATATATATATATATACTTCTTTGGGCACTCAAATGCTCATCCTTGCTTAATTTAAATGTTTTCAACTAAGTGTGAAGGACCGAAAAGTTCGGTAGAGGCAAAGGAAAAGGAAAGCTAACCAAATAAGAATTGTGGCAGTATTTGTAATAGTTTTATAAGACTATGAAGACTATGATATATATATATATATATATATATATATATATTATGACATGTAATGAATGTTTAAAGGTTACGTACTTGGGAGAAAGACTCTGATGTATATGTAAACTTAAGTTAAGTTTTATATTATTGTGATTATTATTAGTATTATTCCGCTCATAGAAATGGTATCGTGATGTACCGAGTTCGGGTTTCAAGTATCCGGATTCGGGGACCTCACATCACTCAACGTTATTGGATAGAATAAAGGAAGCACAAGAGAAAGATGAAGAATGTGAGAAGATAAAGAAGAGAATAGTAGAAGATAAGGAAGAAAGGTTCAAAGTAGATAAGGATGGTATATTGAGATTCGAGGGTCGAGTATGGGTGCCAGCTGTAATCGAACTGAGAGAGGAAATCCTATATGAAGCACACAATACGACGTATTCCGTACATCCAGGAGGCACAAAAATGTACCGGGATCTTCGACACCATTTTTGGTGGCCTAATTTGAAAAGAGAGGTTGCAGAGTGTGTTAGAAGATGTCTTACTTGTCAAAGAGTCAAAGAAGAACACCAGAGGCCAAGTGGACTACTTCAAAACCGTGGAAATACCGGAATGGAAATGGGAGCACATTACGATGGATTTAGGTGGTTGGACTTAGATTACGTAAGAGTTACGATGCCATTTGGGTCATTGTGGACCGACTAACAAAGATGCACTCATTTTCTACCCATCAAGATTCGATTCAATTTGAACCAATTAGCAAACTTGTATGTAAAGGAAATTGTATCGCGACATGGAGTGCCGGTGTCGATTGTCTCCGATCGAGATCCACGTTTCACGTCAAAATTCTGGAAAAGTTTGCAGGAACGAATGGGAACTCAATTGAGATTGAGTACTGCCTATCACCCTCAAATTGACGGGAAGAGTGAACGAACCATACAAACGTTGGAGGACATGCTAAGAGCTTGCGTGATGGACTTCAAGGGGAATTGGGACGACCATTTACCATTAGTAGAATTCACTTACAATAATAGCTATCACGCGAGTATCAGTTTGCCGCCATATGAAGCTCTTTACGGGAGAAAGTGCAGGACGCCATTATGTTGGGATGAAGTCGGAGAACGACGACTTTTGGGACCAGAATTAGTCCAACAAACGGCCGACGTGGTAGCAATAATAAGGGGCAAATTGGTAGCAGCTCAAGATCGCCAAAAGAAGTACGCCGACTTGCATCGTCAGAACCGAGACTTTGAAGTCGGTAGTTGTGTGTTTTTGAAGGTATCTCCTTGGAAGGAAAGATCGATTTCGAAAAGAAAGGAAAATTGAGTCCGAGGTTCATAGGGCCATTCGAGATATTGAAGTGAGTGGGCGAAGTGACATACAAAGTTGCTTTGCCACCAATGGAACACATCCACAACGTGTTTCACATTTCCGCATTTCTGACCACCGCATAAGTTCGATTATAAGCACGTAATTTCCTATGAGCCCATTCAAGTAGAGAAGAATCTGGCATATAAAGAAATTCCTGTTCAGATAATAGATAAGAAAGAACAAATGCTAAGAAACAAAGTTATATCTTCATTTAAGGTTGTTTGGCGAAACCACGATGTCGAAGAGGCCACGTGGGAATTAGAAGATAGGATGAGGAGAGACTATCCCCATCTTTTCGTATAACCCTGTATCAATTCCGAGGACGGAATTTTTATAAGGGGGAGAGGATGTAATACCCGTAAATTTTATGATTTAATATTATTATTAAATAGAGCTGGTGAATTATTTATTTTACAAATGATTACGTGGCATGAGGAGAGTAACTCAATTGAATTAAAATTGAGTTGTTGATGATCGATAAGATAGGTTCATGAAATGTCTTGTGTGACACAATGATGGACTTAGTGAAGGATGATTAAGCATTTGCATGTTTAAAGTCCAAATAATAAATTGGGAGTCTAGCCCAATAAGTTAATTGATGGACTTTTGAGTTAGCCCAATAAACTTGGGATATTTAGAATCCATTCGGAATCCAATAAAATAGTTAACTGAGAGTACAAGGTATTGGTTAAATTAAAATGTGGCGTGGGGCAGTGGGCCTGATCGGCTAGCCCTTGTTTATGTCTGAGATCTACTCTCTTGTCCCCAAATTAGGGTCACCAAGTACAAAGAACAGTAGCCTAAACTCTCTTTACGCAAATTTCAAGCTGCTAATCCTAGGCATGCATGGCTAGCTAAGTGACTGGTATGGAGTGATTGAACAACTCCTTAAATAACCATTGTTCATTTCTATTGCACCATGAATCCCAACATTGGGTAAAGCAAGTGTCTGGTCCATGTTTTCTCTTTAAATACAAGCCACTAGGGCGATTACTGCTTTTAGTGATAAGAGTGTTGGAGAAATCGAGTAAAGAATTCTTAGTTGCTAAGCATTACCAAATCGGTGTGTGAGATATCAAGGTTAAAGCTCGAGAAGGTATAATTTCTACTCGGTCTTAACTTGAGTCTTGTTGATTCTCGTTTTTCGATTATTAGGTCAAGTATGATGAATTAGCATGATAAAGGGTGTTTAGAAAGTTTACCTTCGTGCATGAATACGTTAAAATTATCTGAATCAAGTTGTGGCTACTCTGCAAAAGCAGAGCATGTTCACCGCTTCTAAAATCCATGGGGTCTTTGCTTTGCTTGCAGTGCTTAAGAACCAACCGATGGGTTCAGGTCATGTTAGACCTTGTATTAAGAAATTCCCTTAGGTTGTATGCATATAGTAAAGTCTTAAATTAACTTGAAGCGAACTTAAACTTTGTCGAAGTAGTGTAGGCAAAGTCTCTGAAGGAGCTGCCCGGACAAAGTGTGATGTCTTCGGATAGAGCGTAATGTCTTGGACAAAGCATGATGTCTTGAATGAGAGCGTAATGTCTTCTTTGGACAAAGCGTGATGTCTTCGGACAGAGCGTAATGTCTTCGAACAAAGCGTGATGTCTTCGGACAGAGCGTAATATCTTCGGACAAAGCGTGATGTCTTCGGACGAAGCGCGATGTCTTCGGACGAAAACAAGTCATAATATCTTCGAACATGGCGAGATGTCCCGGAACTCGAAGACAACATCGTAACTTGATATAAGGATGGATTAATAAATACTCCTATCTTTGTTGTAAACTATTAGTACGAATGAGTTCTAAGTAGAGAATTTTACCAACTTCGGAAAATAAATCTAATACTTGCAAACATGCGTGAAAAAGGTCGGTGGGATTAATAGGCGTTATGGTCTACTTAAAGCAATGAACCTCTTAGAACTTCGAGGAAGAAAGATTATGAATAAGCTAGCGGTGATCAATAGTATGAGCATGTTAGTGTCTGCAGTTATGAGTTTTGATGGGTACAATGGATAAAAAGAAAAAGGTTTTATGTGTACATGTTGTTGATATATATCAAGTGTGTTTGGCTAATGAATACCTATACTTACATGAATAGAATGGATACATAGTTCGTTGAGGTAATTTTAAACTATTAGTAGTAATCAACGCTAAAGGCAAGTTTCTTACTCTACCTTGATTTCAAGTATGCAAGTTTTCTATCCCTAACTTATTGTTATTGTTGGGCAAATTCCCTAACCTCACTCAAATTTACAATGAGCAAGTATCCGAACACTATTATTACTGTGTTGCAAGTTCCTTAATTCACACACTTTATACGTTGAATTGTTGTCATATCAATCATATTTTATCAAGCAAATATCTGCTTCTATTCAAAAATCACTTGTATACCTTGACGTTGTTGTAAGCATTGGACTTATCATTCCTCAATGCATGATGAAAAAATGTCTAAGCCCTTGATTCGGCTAGACTATTATTATGAGTTAAAGAGCTATCCAAACCGATTGATTTGGTGCGGACTATCGTAAATCTACTGAGATGAACAACCCTCATAGAAGGGGAAATTATATATTGTCGGGGAACCGACGTGCGCACATGAGTATGATTAAATGTTATGCATAACATAGGGTACCTTAGGTGATCACCGATGTATTCGTGGATGTTGGATTACAGTGTAATATTGTTAATTCTAGTAAGAGTTCTTGGTCCTTAGTATTTTCCGCCATTCAATTATATGTTGAACCTCGAAATGAATAAATCCTGAGATTTTGTTGATATCCTTCGGTCCATAGCGACACCTGTTGAATACTCTTGGTATTCTTGATATCCTTGAACTATCAATTATTATTATACCTTTGAAAGATTCAAATGCTATAACTGCTTGTTCTTCTAGCTATATTGCTTGTTGGGCAAACTTGTTGCTCATTCTTGCTTCCTAAAACATTACAGCTTAAAAAGCGAGCAAGGCGGTACTTGAGAAAGGACAAGGGAAAGGGCAAAGCGACGAATAATTTAGCCCTTAAGACTAGAATTATTATTATTATTGTTATTATGATGTATTCAAGAATGATTAAGCTATGTTAAGCTAATCACAGAATTGTTGTAGTAATGGTTACGGTACCTTGGGACGTGAATATTTATATTACATCAATGTAAATTATTCTATTATTTCCGTTGTTAATGATTTTGTAAGATATTCGTAGTAGTAGCGTGATGCAATCAAATTAGAGATCTGAGTGTCTCGAAATTTTGGGGCGCCACAACCATGCCGCCAACGTGGTTGTTACCACTCTTGGAGTTTTGCATCGTAGCGCAAACTCTAGTTATAATACTCGTGCCACGACTTACGTGTCACATGAGGGTAGGATCTTGAAGAGTGAGGAACTTATTACCACTATAGTAAAGGGGTCTTAAGGCCAATGCCAAAGAAGAAAATTTTGTTGACCAAGTTGTTTATGAACTCAATGGTTTGCAAGGCAAGTATGGGAAATGTAATTACTTAATGAACATGATAAAACCTTTCCTAAATCACTTTTATAGTGATGACTTTAGGAATTTAATGTTGTTTCATAAATAGTTAAATGAAGAACGTAAAGTATAAGAAAGTGAACTGTATTCAATAATGATGATGACTATAACGTTGAGAGTTACAACTAAAAGTTGTTGAATATTATGTGAACGTGAACGGTATGGAATAAGTGTACTTAACCCATGACGATCGAGTTTCGATTAATAACGTAAGAACGTTAGTAAGCCGTGAGGAAGGATGATTAACTCAAAACGAGTTGTATTAATGAAGTAAATCCACGTAAGACATAGAAGAGAAAGAAGTTGGTAAGAAAGATATAAATTATAAACGGCATGCCGGAACCAATAATGATTAGATTGAGAAGAAGGGTAAGATTCATTAGGAACCATGTATGTTATTCATAACCTAATGTGGTATGTTACGTGGTTATGTGTTGTAGAGACCGTAAAGACTCAAAGGAAAAGTAATTTTACTGTAGTAGAAGCTGAAGGCAAGTTTTCTTAACGCTTGTCTAACCTTCGTGTTAGCCAGGTTTGCAATGATTCATGTTATGAGATGCATGAATGGTTTTAAAGGAAGGGTCGATGCAAGTTTTAACTCGGCTAGACTAATCTTGAAAGATTGATTGATTTATTTACAAGTCTTTCAATATAGAATTGATAATGGTATCCTTTGCCAATTATTTGGTACGAATTCAAGGTAAGCCTGAATATGAATAAACAAATGTCTTTTACATCGATTATTCGATGGGCACGCGAGGTTGCAAAAAATTAAATGTAAATACGTTTAACGGATGAGTGTTGATCAACATAAAGTACTATAGGCTGATCACCTATAAGTGCTCGTAAGCAATGTCGGACTTACGATCTTAGTACCGGGTTATCCTTTTCATGAATAAAAGCTAAAAAGAATGTTCATGGTCTATGGACCTACTCAGAATTTCCAAGCTACTACATGTACTTCGGTAAATCATATAAGGTCATAGTTGATGTGACAACCCAAAAAATCGGATTGTCCAAAATTTAAGTTTAAAGAATTAGTTATTAATAAAATGAATTTTTATTAATAATATTATGTGTCATGTGTTTTTTAATCATTCTAGAACCTAGGATGATTATAAACTGGGAGGATTCTGGCTACAAGCTAGACTGAATGAGTAAGAATTTTCAAGACGAAAATAAAAATTTTCCAGGAACAAAATATTTTCAAGGAAAAAGATGAAATAGGCACTATTCACCTGACAAAACCCTAAGGGTTAGGGTTTGAATAACCTAAGCCTTTATGAGAGTTCAGTATGTCGAAATGACATTCCATCGAAAGATTTGATGATAATATATCGTGAAAAGTTAAGTAAGCCGATAAAAGTTTTTCTTAAAAAACGTACAGAAATCGGACGAAATAAAAATGACAAAAAAGTACGGTTATGTACTTTTCATTCGTTTAATTACGTTAGGAGAAAATGTGAAGGAAAACGCTTAACGTCAAAAAGTGTTTTTCAGTTATTTCAGAAATCCGAAGAATGCGTAAAAGTTAAGCTGTAGAGGAAAGACGAAATATCCAAAAATATTTGGATTCCGAGAATCGCAGTTTTTCAAACTGTCGGACGAATTCCTCAAGACGGAAGCATTGCTTCCAGGAGAAGCTTCGTGAATAGTAAAGAGGTATGAATAGTAACTTTGGGGAAAAATGACTATTTTGCCCCTAGCCTTGATTTTCTACATAAGAGAAGCTTAAGCTCATTTGTTGGTTAATAAAAAATTCACCAACACTTGATAGAGAGAAAGAAGTTGGATGAGGAGGAAAAGGAAGAGGAAAAGCTAGCCCGAGTGCAAACTTTGTCCAACAGAAGAAGATTAAAGAAGAAAGGTAATCCAAAACCTAGTTTCATATAAATTTTCTTTAAGTTATATATGGAATCATATAACTTAATAAGAATAGAAGTAAAAGATGTTAGGAATTATTTTCATATGGTTGAAATCATGAGAAAATGAAGAAAATAAGAATTAGAAGTTTAGTTTATAAATTTCTTAAGGAAGTATGAATTTTGTAATGAATTCGAGCGATCCAAATGAATTATATGAACGATTCAGTGAAATAAGTAAGGAATCGTGTTTTATAACATCGAATTCCAAGAAAAAGTGAAATGGTAATCAAAATATCACTTAAAAATGAAGAAAAAAACGAAGAATGCGAAGAACACGAAGAACGTTGTTGATGGACAAATTTAAAACTATCATAGTATAATTTGTTATTGATGGACAATTTTGAAAACATCGCGTGTAAGTTAGTTGTCTATTTGTTGGTTAGGACCGATAGAAACGTTCATAAAGAACGGATTAAACGTAGCTATAACGAAGTTATGACAAAAATTACGTAAAAGATGAACGAGAAGTAGAAAGTATGCAAATGAACCTGAATGTGTAGGGTTTATAAGAATGTAAGAAAACATAGAAAACGTGAGTCGTGGACTCAAGAACAAACAAGTTTCGAGTTTGGATGACTGAATTACGGACGAACAAACGAAGAACGTTAATAACGTAAAATGAACGAGTAATGAAATTTAAGCCAATCGAATGGCATCTTAACGGATTCAGAAGAACTTTCTATCTGAGGGAATTTGAAGTACGTAAGATAAGGAAGAGAATGGCTTTAGAACGACCTCGTTCCGAGTTATAATGAATTAGTTATGAGATTATAAACTAAGCGTCTTAAACCAGTTCAAGACTTAGAAAAATTTTCAAAGTTCTAGGCCTGGCGCCGCAGTGCCAGATAAGCATTGGGAGATGGAACCGCAGTGCCAACCCGAGCATTCAGATACTACTTAGTGGCGCTGCAGCGCGAGAAGAAAGAAGGGGACCGACGCCGCAGCGCTGGTGTAGGGCAAGGCCCAGAGAAGAGCTTTTAACTGCTCAACTCTTGGGGGAAGTGTAAGGAAAGATAAAGAACATATAGTTCGCCTATTGTAACACTTAATTAAGTGACTTAAACCTTTAGTAAAGGTTGAACAAAAAGATTAAATGGGATCATAAGACAAAGAATGTAATCGCAAAATACGTAACTAATATCTGGGGACCGTAGTCGCGATAAAACGAACTTGGGGGATTTTTGTGATTGTAATTCCTTAGACGTTGAGTGAGGAGGGTAATGTATAACATTTCGAGGTTATGATGTTGTAATGAGAGATAAGTGTAAAGCGTATAGACGTTGTGAATGTAACACTATTGCGATAAACGATCGGTCTTAGCATACAACGAAACGTATGGCTTTGACATTAAGAAAGAATGATGAACGAGGGGTTCATGTAATGGATAACGAATGAGAGAGATTAAAACCTTGGGTAAAGGTTGAATATAATTAAGAGACGAGCAACGTGAATGTTGAATACATAAACGATCCTCGTGAATCGTATTCGCATTGGGCGAACGTTCTAAGTATACATTGGTTGTATAACTCAGACGTTGACGAAGGTAGTAAGTAAGATATGAATTATCAAGAAAGCCGTAACGAATGGTAATAAGAGTAATGAAAGTCCAAATGTGAGTCGGATAGAGAATGTTAGAATGAGATGTAAGCGTTAAACAATTTAACCAATGTGAGGGTTGAGTGTACGCGCATATTAAACGGGCAGAACCTACACCCCGTGTATGGTTTGACCGTAAGGTAATGAAGACAAATGATTAAACCTGTGAACGGTAAAGAAACTAAATTAATGACAATGACGTATAACGTTAAGAAGCCGAGTTAGTAATAATAGCTTGGATAACGTTCTGAGTCAAATGAACCGGATGTTATAAGATAAGAATAAGGTAATGTAAAATGTTTAACACTATGAACGCATAATATTGACATTAAATGATCGTTCTGAGTATACAAAAGACTGTATGACTTAGATGGTAAAGAATAAATACTGAGGTATGGCATTTAGTTGCCAGAAAGCCATAAGGAATAAGAAATTGACTTAATAAATATTATAGTTTAATGGTTTGGGTAAGTTAAGTTAAGTTTAGGGTGTGGTACAATCGTAATCTTTAATGGTTGACATATGGGAGCTAGGCTAAACAATTCCTTCAGAGAGCGGAGGTATATACGAAACTGGCAAACGATCTAACTCACTGTGAAAGACAGTGTAGACGAGACTTGCAAACTAGTTTGTTGGTTGTTTGTGGGAAACCACTCAGAGTACCAAATGGACTACTAATAGAGACACGATGTGTGCTGAGTCCTAGTACAGTTATAAGAAGAAGATAAGAATGTAAATCATCAAAAATGATGATCGTATGAGTTAAGACATCTCCGTATGTCATGAAGCCATAAATAGGTAAAGAAAGTTGGTCGCGTAAACTTAGTTTGTAAGAATGCGAACCCTAAGAATTAAAATTAAATAAACCAATGCATAAAGTCAGGTATATAACTAATTCGTGTATGTGTTATTCCTTATATGTTATATAGGGATTGGAATAAGTAGTTCATCGTAAACTATAAGTTATAACTGTGCGTAAGGCAAGTTTCCTAACTTCATTCATAGTTTAAATGAACGTTAGTTTCTTAAACTTTCTCAGATGTTGAACATGAGAAGTTTTGTCTATGTGCAAATGTGTGATATTTGTACAAGGTGGTAGAATGTATGAGGCCTTGTGCCACAATTTTAACACTTCGATGTTTCTATGAGATGAACTATCCTGTGATTGAACTGTTCATATAAGAATGTTTTGTTTATATATGAACTGTTATTGTTAAGTCTGTGTTAATGAGTCTAGCCAGACAAGATGTGTATGGAAAAATGTAGAAGACTGAAAGTATTTGAAAGTGAATGTGACTAATGTTTTAAAATGATAGGAATCAGAATTATTCCTATTATTCAAGCTGCTTCATAACCTTTGTTCGATTATTGAAGTCTTCAAAGAATGTTTAAATTCTTGATGTTGTTTATTCAACTGATATGACTTGCTGAGCAATTGAATGCTCACACTTACTTTAAATAAAAACATTTTCAGCGAACGATGTTAGAAAGAACTTAAGGATCCCGTAAAGATCAAGTTGACCGGTATCCAAAAGAAGTGCCATTTAGTATATGAATGTGCATGAAGATCAAGCCAAGACTTGTAATGTAGAATAGTTTAATTGAACTATAAATTAGTTTAATGAACTATTATGTATTCTTGGTGGCGGATGAAAGTCACTCTTGTAAAATGTAAAGTGTGACGCCCCCAAAATAGGTATACATCACCCATCTTGGGTCGCCAAATACATGGTACAAAATTCAAAAACAACTTAATTATACAACTGTCGTGTAACATACAACAAAACATAAGCTGAGAGTTTTAAAACTAATATTGTCTTCTAAACAATATCCACACTCAATGGAGTCCTCATTATAATTATTATCACACTATTTTATAGAATAGTGAGGACTACTAAAACACCATCTCGGGCCATCACTCCATTCCCTGACTAGTTCCGGGTACGTTCTCATTTCCTGAAGAGAACAATGGAAGTAAAAGGGTGAGCTCAACTAGCCCAGTAAGAAATATTATGACTAAGATAATGCAGAATAAGTTATCATTAGCCTTCAACAATGTTAAACTAATAGAATATAATAGACAACAAGTTTAACTGCAACGGAACAAGCAATCCATTAGAAGAGTCAAGTAGAGCATGATATCTACTATTTTCTATGATTTAAAAAGTTTATCATTAACTTTATTGCTAGGACTCAGCTTAATAAATAGATCACAACATCGAATCATCCCTGCACTACGGGCCAAGGATATTCATTAGTATCACGTCCACAAATTATTCTTGCACTACGGGCCAAGAATTATTCGTGTAATCATCAATGGTCATGACTATACCGAATTATCCCTGGTCATAATCATACCAATCAACAGTCCATCTATGCACGTAAGCCAAAGATGACTTTCACCATAATATAAGCATGTGGATGATGACAATGATATAAGAATTCAATTAAAAGAAAGTAAAGGATAAATTTTTAAAGATTTATAATTTAAGTTATCTAGAATTCAATAATGTCCAAATTTTCAACATGATACTGCTTAGTAGAGTTAAATTCAAGAATAATATCCATGTATCAAAAATAATTTGGACAGAAAAGAAATAAATTTTTTGGTGAATAGTACCCCGTGAATAGTACCCTATGAATAGTACTTCGGGAATAGTACTCCGTGAATAGTAACTTGACATGAAAAGTACCCCAAATACCCGAGTGAACAATATTTGAGTGAATAGTAATCGGGTGAATAGTAACACATGAATAATAACTAATGAATAGTACCCCGGCATGAAAAAGTGCCCCGAATACCCGAGTGAATAATATTATAGTGAATAGTAATCGGGTGAATAGTAACCCATGAATAGTAATTTGTGAATAGTACTTCGGTGAAAATATTGATATTTAATAAGAAAACTCATATCAATATTCCAATAAAATGATACTGGATGAAGCGCAAAACTCACGGATATTCCACTAATTTCAAGGATTATAGAAGCAATACTTACCATAGTAAGTTTTGATTTAAGAATATGAAAAGAATTAACATACGAAAACTGTAAATGGATTTTCACCTGTCATACGGTACGTAATCCGCGTAGACAGGTTATTTCGACATACTAAAGGATGAATACGAAAAATAGTATTCCTTATGAATACGAAAGAAATAATACCCCTTACCTTAGTAGAAAGCTGGATACTGCAAAAGTGAAGTAGCAGAATACTCTTCTTCTTACTCTCTATAGTTTCTCTTTCTATAGTGTCTTTTGTGAATCTCAGTGAATTGGTGAGAATGAAAGAAGAATTAAGCTTCTATTTATAGGAGAATGGACTAAATAGTAACTAATTCACGAACGATCCAGATTAATTCACTATTAGAATGGACGGTCCATATTGATTACTATTAAAACCACAACCGACGGTCCAGATTGATTTACTTTTAAAACCACCACCGACGGTCCAGATTGATTACTTTTAAAACCACCATCAATGGTCCAGATTGATTTACTATTAAAACCACCATCAATGGTCCAGATTGATTTAACTTATTACACTTTAGTACCCCTAAAGTTTTCCAAGTTTGCATTATTCCCCCTTAACTTTTGTAAATCACTTATCTTCAATAAACACATTCTTAATACTTCAACAATTATTCATCATTAATATTATAACTCACAATATTTAACAACCAGGTCGTTCCCAGGAAAGAGGGGGCTTTCTGATAAGGATTTCTCCTTATTGGCGCGCAATTAGGTGACCAAACCTCTCCTTAACAGAACTTCTAGACATTATCAATATTGCAAATAATAATATGAATAACTTTGTTATCTCAATTATAAAATATAAAATATTATGCAGAAGATAACAATAATTGAATCAAATAACGTGAGATACTATGCAACAATTACTATAGCAATAATTCAGTATAACTGAGTGACTTCTCATGTAAGCATCAATAATCAATACCGTGTGCTACTATGCAACTACGCATATTAATGTACTTTTACCACCGGGTAGTTCAACAGTTTAACGGTAAAATTTCCACTGTTATTTTTATAAAAAGATATTTATGTCGTTTTCTAACTACGACAATGCTTTCGTTGTGGGGTCCACCAATGATTGTGTCGTCGTACGAATATTCCCTGCTAAAACGAATATTCTCCGACCAATCGGATATTCACTGACACAACGAATATTTTATATCAACTTGCTTACTTTGCAAAATTTTCCAAATATTACCCACAACTATAACATTATATCATATCCACACCATAATATTCAAAAATATATTTTGAGAAAAAATTTATTCTTTATTCAAAAAAGTTAGGGTCTTACAACCTCACCTTCTTATGAAATTTCATCCTCGAAATTAGGGTACGTACCTGATATGTCGAAGAGGTGAGGATACCTTGATTTCATTTCAGATTCTAACTCCCAGGTCATTTCCTCCACATCGTGGTTTCCCCACAAAACTTTGACTTGAGGTATAACCTTGGAGCGTAGAATATGATCCTTCTTATCCAAGATTTTAATAGCTACCTCTTCATACGATAAATCTTCCGCTATGTCATCCGGTTCTAATTCAATAATGTGGTTCGAGTCTTTCACATATTTACGTAACATAATATGTGAAAAACATTATGAACACGAGACATACTTGGTGGTAAGGCGAGTCTATAGGCCACAGTTCCTACTCGATCAAGGATTACAAATGGGCTAATGAATCGAGGATTGAGTTTTCCTCTCTTTCCAAATCTCGTAACTCCTTTCCATGGAGCAACACGTAACAACACATGATCTCCAATATTGAATTCCACGTCCTTTCGATGAAGATCAGCATAACTCTTTTGTCGATCTTGTGAGGTTTTTATACGTTGTCGGATCGTTTAAATCTTTTCCGTAGTCATACGTACCAACTCCGGTCCCAACAACGTTACTTCACCCACCTCATCCCGGCATACTGGAGAACGACACTTTCTTCCAGACAACGCTTCAAATAGAGCCATGCCAATACTTGCTTGATAACTGTTGTTGTAGGAAAACTCCACCAATGGTAAGAACTTGTCCCAACTTTCTTTGAAGTAAAGGACACAGAGTCTTAATAAATCCTGAAGAGTTTGAATAGTCCTCTTTGATTGTCCATCCATTTGAGGATGATATGCCGAACTAAATCATAAATCTGTGCCCATAGCTTTTTGCAAACTAACCCAAAATCTTGAACTGAATCTTGGGTCTCGATCAAAAACTATGGATACTAGCATACCATGCAATCTTACAATCTCATTTATGTACATACGAGCAAGACGTTCAAGTGTATAAGTTTCTCATATCGGTAAGAAATGAGCAGACTTGGTCAATCTATCAACAATAACCCAAATTGCATCTATGCCTTGAGAAACCTTGGGAAGACCAGTAACGAAATCCATGGTAATGTGCTCCCACTTCTATTCTGGAATTTCAAACGGTTGCAATGGACCTTTTGGCACTTGATGCTCCGCCTTGACTCGTTGACAAGTTAGACAACTTGAGATAAACCCCGTTATCTCTCTCTTCATATTGCTCCACAAAAATGTATGTCGAAGATCACGATACATTTTGGTACTCCCAGGATGGATTGCAAACAGTGTGTTGTGCGCCTCAATCATGATCTTATACTTAAAGTCAGAATTGTTAGGAACACAAAGTCTGGAGTTGACTCGAAGTATTCCTTCTTCATCGATTCTTGCTTCCGAAATAGCACCTTCTTGCACTTTCTTCTTCGTACGCATTAGTTCCAGGTCTGTAGCTTGAGCAACTTTAACTTCATCGATTAAAGTTGGTTCTACTTGTATATTCGCCATCATCATATGGGTCCCTGGAGTCTTTAACTATATCTCCATCCTTTGTAAGTCATACAAAATGGGCCTTTGTGTTGCCAATATTGCACTCGTACCCGCATATGATCTTCTACTCAATGCATCAACTACTACGTTCGCTTTTCCAAGATGGTATTGAATGGTATGATCATAATCTTTCAACAGCTTAAGCCATCGTCTTTGTCACATGTTGAGTTCCTTTTAAGTGAAGAAATATTTGAGGCTTTTATGATCCGTATAAATCTCCACCTTCTCTCCATACAAGTAATGCCTCCAAATCTTAAGCGCAAAAACAACAACTGCCAACTCTAGATCATGAGAAGGATAATTTCTCTCATATTCTTTGAGTTTTCGCGAGGCATAGGCTATGACTTTTCCATGTTGCATGAGAACACATCCTAAACCTTTGCCTGAAGCATCACTATAGATGACAAATCCCTCCAAACCAGATGGTATTGTCAGAACATGTGCTCAAATGAGTCTCCTCTTAAGTTCTTGAAAACTCTTCTCATATTCCTCGCTCCAACCGAATTTTGTACCTTTTCAAGTCAGCTGAGTTAATGGAGTAGTGATTCGAGAAAACCCTTCTACGAATCTCCGATAATAACCAGCTAAGCCAAGAAAGCTACGTATTTTGGTCACTGACTTGGGTTGCTCCCAGCTTTGAATTGCTTCAATCTTTGCTGGGTCAACAAATATTTCATGATTTGATATCACGTGCCCAAGGAATGCAACTTCCTCAAGCCAAAACTTGTACTTCTTCAACTTGGCATAAAGCTTGTTTTCACAAAGCTTTTGGAGTATCAGCCTCAAGTGTTGCTCATGATCTTCACGGCTTTTGGAATAAATAAGGATGCCATCAATAAAGACGACTACAAAATGATCCAAATATTCCTTGAATACTCGGTTCATCATATCCATGAAGGCAGCAGGAGCATTATTCAATCCAAAAGACATGACTAGGAATTCATAATGCCCATATCGAGTTCTGAAAGCAGTCTTTGGGATGTCATCGGTTTTAATCTTTAACTGATGATTTCTGGAACGAAGATCGATCTTTGAAAAGAATTTGGCGCCTTGTAACTAGTCAAACAGGTCATCAATGCATGGCAATGGGTACCTATTTTTGATGGTGACATGATTCAACTCCCAATAATCAATACAAAGTCGCATACTTCCATCTTTCTTCTTTACGAAGAGAACAGGAGCACCCCAAGGAGATGTACTAGGACGAATGAAACTGATGTCTAACAATTCCTGTAATTGGATTTTTAACTCCTGAAGTTCAATAGGAGCCATTCGATATGGGGCTTTGGAAATGGGTTTTGTACTGGATTCAAGGTCGATACAAAATTCAATTTCACGCTCTGGGGGTAGGCCAGGAAGTTCTTCAGGGAATACGTCAGGAAATTTATTAACAATAGAAATATCATTCAAGACTGACGTAATTTTGTTTAAATCTGTGACATGAGCTAAGAAAGCTTGACATCCGTTTTTCAATAAATGAATAACTTTATGGCTTGAGATGACAGTAATTGACTTTAATGGTTTGGTTGCTTGAATTCGTATAATAGGTTAGTTAGGAATATGAAAGCTAACAACCTTATGAAAACAATCAATTTTAGCATGATGAGTAGTCAACCAATCAATTCCTAAAATCACATCGAATGCAAGTATTTTTAAAGAAATAAGATCGACAGTAACGTCTGCGATTCTGATTTTAACCAAACAAGACTTATAAACAGTGGATGTTATGAAGGTTTCTCCCAACGGAGTTTCAACAGATAAATCAAAGTCTAATTTCTCCGGAGTCAAATTTAAACGTTGAGCGCAAGTAGAAGAAATAAAAAATGGGTAGAACCGGTATCAAATAAGGTATAAGCTTCACAATAGTTTATGATTAGCTTACCCGTGATCACCTCGTTCGGATTCCTCACTTTTTGGGAGGTTACGACAAATGCTCTCCTTGAACTCTAGGTTTTGTCTTATGCAGGGACTGACCTTTGATGCCTCTATTCCAGCTGGACTTGACTTTGGTGCACGACAAAATCGGACTAGGTGACCTTCTCTTCCACAATTATAGCATGCTTTGGACTGGTGCGTACAGTTTGGATTGATGTGTCCCTCTCCTCCGTATTTGTAACATACTACCGGTGGTCGTTCTTCTTCCTTAACAATAGGTGCCGGTGCTGACGTCTTTCCATCATTATTGAATCTCCTCTTCTTGAAATTTCCACTTCTATTATCTTGGCCATGATTACCACCGGAGTGGTTACCATTTCTTGCATGTTGATTCCCTCCACGTTTGTTGTCACCGCTTCGATGACTGCTACCACTGGTATTATCGACTTGTTGGCTGCTCTCTCTTGGTTGGGTTGACTCATTATCACGCTCCAATAACTGAGCCCTATTTACAACATCTAAATACAAACATAGTTTATGAGAAATGAGGTATTGACGTATTTTGGGTCTCAAACCTCGTAGAAACATTCGCGTCATTCTCTCCTCATTATCAACCAAATGGGATGCGAACCGGGACAACTCGGAAAACTTAGCCTAGTACTGCGACACGGTCATATTATTTTGCTCCAACTTGATAAACTCCACCTCCTTCATGTGACGAATACTTTTTGGAAAGTACTTGTCATTGAACAGCTCTTGGAACTTCTCCTAAGATATTTTGAGTGCGGCAGGCTGGGTACGTTTTACTGTTTCCCACCAGTAATCTGTGTGAGACTCCAAATTTTATGAATAAAGATTTAAATTTCTTGAAATACTTTTTTAAATATTATGGTGTGGATTTGATATAATGTTATTGTTGTGGATAATATTTATAAATTTTGCAAAGTAAGCAAGTTGTTATATAATATTCGATTGGTCGGGGAATATTCTTTTTAACAGGGAATATCCGTACAACGGCACAATCATTAGTGGACCCCACAACAGAAGTATTATCGTAGTTAGAAAATGACAGAATTATCATTTTATAAAAATAACGGCGAAAGTATTACCGTTAAAACTATTGAACTACCCGGTAGTAAAAGTACAGTAATATGCGTGGTTGCATAGTAGCACACGATATTGATTATTAATGCTTACGTAAGAAGTCACTCAGTTATACTCAGTTATTGCTACAGTAATTGCTACATCATATTTCTCATATTATTGATTCAATTATTATTATAGTATCATCTGCATAATATGTTATATTATTAAATCAATAATTGAGACGGCAAAGTTATTCATATTATTATTTGCAATATTGACAATGTCTAGAAGTTCTGTCAATGAGAGGTTTGGTCACCTAATTGCGCGCCAATAAAGAGAAATCCTTATCGGAAAGCTCCATCTTTCCTGGGAACGACCTGGTTGTTAAATATTGTGAATTATAATATTAATGATGAATAAGTTCGTGTTGATTAAGGATGAAATTGATAGTTTCATTGTGTTGGAATTATTAGTGTTAGTGAAAATCGACATTTATTTCGATAATAATTGATGTCTGGAGGTTATATTGACCAATCGGGTAATTAACCGAATAAATGAGCAATTAATTGCTATTGATTCACATGATTATAACTATTTGTTCACATGTGTGTACTATTGATTCACATTCTTGTACTGTTAGGGGAGTTAGTGCAAGATTGATAATACTTGCATGACTAAATTAAAAATAGAGATATAGATGGAGGTACTATACTGTAATTCGTATTTTCACATGATTATAACTATTGATTCACATGATTGAACTATTGATTCACATTATTTACTATTAGGGGAGGTGGTGCAAGTTTGATAATACTTGCAGGACTAAATTAAAAATGAAGAAAAAGAGGGAGGTATTATACTATAATATTTCGAGCCCCAAAACGTGCAATTATTGAAACTATATTTTCCTATAAATAGAAGCTCATTCTTCCTTCATTTCTCACCAATTCACTAAAGCTATAGAGCAATTATTATAGAGAGAAATTATAAAGAGAAAAAAGAAGAAAGTCTCGCTACCTCACTATTCCAAAGATCCGATCTTCTTTTGAGGTAAGGGTATTATTTCTTTCGTATTCATGAAGAGAGCTTACATTATTCCATTCTTTATTATTATGTTAGAATAACCTGCCTATGCGAAGTACCGCATACATGGTGAAATTTTTCTATTATTCCGTTCTTTATTATTCTGTTTGAATATCTTGTCTGTGCGGATTACGCATGACCTGGTTCCATTCTTTATTATTATGTTGGAATATCACTCAGATGCATTATTACGCATTTGACACAGTTCCATTATTTATTATTACTCATTGGAATAATCATGCATGCTTGGTCTATCGCATGCTTGGTGAATTCTTCTGTTATTCTATTCTTTATTATTCTGTTGAAATAACATGTCTATGTGGATTACCGCATGCATGGTGAATGATCCTTCGTATTCATTCTTTATTAAATTGTGGAAATGATCTATCTACGTGGATTACCGCATGGCGGGTGAAAATCCATTTGTAGTTTCGCATATTCTATTATACTCGTATGAGATATCATTTCTTTTGTACTCGTCATGGAATATCATTTTCTTTGGTATTTTTTTATGAGTTACTATTCATAAGTTACTATTCACTCGATTACTATTCACTCTAATATTACTCACTCGGGTATTCGGAACACTTTTTGTGTCAGAGTACTATTCACGGGTTACTATTCATGGGTTACTATTCACCTAAATTACTATTCACCTGAATATTATTCACCTGAATATTATTCACTCGGGTATTTGGGGTACTTTTCATGTCAGGGTACTATTCACGAGGTACTATTCCCCAAGTACTATTCATAGGGTACTATTCACGGGGTACTATTTACCCGAAAAATATATTTCTTTTCTGTCCAAATTATTTTTGGTACATGAATATTATTCTTGAATTTTACTCTACAAAGCAGTATCATTGTAACGCCTGAGAAAATCGGATTTTTATTACAATTAAATTTTTATTTGATTATGTGAATTTAATGAATTTAATTGATTTATTATGTGAGTAAGTTATGTAAAGGTCATTCTATGACCTATAATGTGTTTATATGGTTAGTAATCTAGTTACGTGCTAGAATTAATTGTTCAGAAATTCCAAGACGAAAATAAATATTTTCCTAGAAATTTCCGTAAAAACACTATTCATCCATTTCTGTTCGGGGAATTATTTTGAAATTCCTAGAAACGCGTAATGATAGAATATCGAGATAAGATGAAATATCTGATAATATTTTATTTATGGCAAACATAATTTTTGCCTGCGGACTTAAAACCTAAGGGTTGAGTATATTGATTTCCGAGAAGGAAATGAAATGCGTAAAGGGATTTGCGTTATAATTAAAGCGAGTGTTATACAACTATGGTACTATTTAGTATCTATGTATAATACGACGAGTAAAATCTGATACAATATGATTATTATGCGAGTAGTATCTGAGAGAATAATCGTGAATTGAATGTATAGAATACGATTTGTATTATAGAATTAAGTCAAGTCTTAATGTTAATTCATTTGAGTTGGTTTATAATTAGCCCAATTATTTGAATGAGCAAGCCCAAGGGATTAATGGGTTAAGTCAAGTCAAAGCCCAATGTTAATTTAGTTAAGCCCAATTCACGAAAACCGAACCGTGGATCGAACCGGTGGGTCACCGAATGGGTAAAACCCACGGGGCAACCCATGGGATGACCCATGGCAATTGGTGGGCCAGCCACCTTGGTGTGCAAGCCAAGAATAATGGTTGGTCACCAAGCATTTTACTTGGTGACCAAGTGTGAATAGTAAGGAGGTGGGGAGTGTAATGTCCATATTGCCCTCCATTCTAGTTTCCTATAAATAAGAAGGCAAGGTTGGCCATTTGAGAGTTTTTCAATTGCCTAACCTAGATTATTTGAGAGAGAAAGAGAGCTAGACTACACACAACATATATTTTGGAATATTGGACTTAGAGTTTTCAAGAGATTCATAAGAGTTCTTGAGGTAATAATCCTTATATTTCATTTTCATCTCTTTTGATTTTCTTTTATCTTGGAGGATCATAAAATGGGTGGTATATGACTTGTATATTGGATTAAAGATGACTTACCATAGATTCAATCTCTACAAGTCAAGAGATTATAAGAATCATAAGGTTTAATATAGTTTTGAACCATGAAAATATTGGTTGTTGAGATCGATTGTTTTTAAAACGATTGAACTCCATCAATACGTTATAAGGAATTGGAGGTTGAAAATCCATAGCATTCCCTAGGTTGAAAATTCATATTAACATTCCCTAGGTTGAGTTCTTGACGTGTAGGCTTTTGAACGGACCAAATCGAGCTTATAACGAAGAAGTTATGACCCCGGGAATTTCAAAAAAAATTTCAAAATTGTTGAAGTTCTGGTATTGAGGTCTGGCGCCACGACGCTAGACGTAGTGTTAAATCTGTACAACCGCAACGCCTTACACAAGATAAGTTAGTATCATAAATAAATGGCAGCATATTCATCTGTTCATTCATATGCATATACCAAGGCCAAAGCCTTGCCATTGCTAAATGGTACTGCTGTATGATCTAGTACTAGGATGGCCGCGCCGCATCGCAAGTGTTAGGCTTTGGATATTGACTAAGGTTTTGAACTTCAATTGTTCAGGGACCTATAGGGGTAATGTTTGTACACTTCATAAGTGTAATAAAGTTATTCCTATACTACATATACTAAGGTATATGGTATTAAACTTAGGAATTGAATGCATGTTAAAAAATTAAGAATGATGAACAAAGTTGGTACTTTATCAACGATGTTCGAGTCCGGTTAATAACGTCAGTTGAGTAATAAACCGAGACGTAGGGTAATAATAAGTCATGTTGACTTTAATAAAGTTATTAAGTTAACTAAGACATAGAAGAGAAAGAAGTTGGTAGAAACATTTATTTGTTAACTAATTACAGTGTGCTATTTGAATATATCATGTAGATTCTGTAAAGGCTATGGTCAGTTGAGTAAGTTATTTGAAGACGCTGAAAGGCATGTTTTCTTAACTCTTGTCTAACTTTCAAGTTAGCCAAGTTTTATGTGATTCGTTGAACTGAATTGCAAGACTTGTTTTAAAGAAAGGGTCGATGCCATATTTTAACTCGGCTAGACTATTCGTAATATATAGATTGATTATTATTCATATCTTTCTATATAGAAATGTTAACGCTATCATATGCCATGTAATTGGTACGGACGTGAAGGTAAGGTTTGTCTATGAACAAACAAAAGTATTTTTTATCGATTACTCGATGGGCACGCGAGTTTGCCAAAAATATTAAATGTAAATACGTTTAATGAATGAGTGTTGATCAACATAGAGTACTATAAATGATCACCTAGAAGTGCTCGTAAGTTATGCGGATGAAACGACCTTAGTCTTTGTGGACTCCTTTTCAAGTATGAAAACTGAAAGTTACTGTTCATGGTCTATCGACCGGTTCAGAATTTCTAATGTATTCTATACTTTGGGAATTGATGTTATGAACTGTTAAAGTATTATTGATTCGTAATACTTCATGTTGACAATCAATCAACGTATATAATATAGGATTAATAATCTGTACAGTAAAAATATAATTCTGAAACTTTCTTACTCATGTCCATTGCATAAAGAAAATGCAAAGGTAGGATACTGCACGATCGTTATACAATCTGTAACTTAGTTTTATCTTTTATATCACGACCTATCATTAATTAGATCATTCGTTCTATTAGAACAATATACTATAACATATAGTACTGCATTTCGCAGTCAGCACATAATCTAATCACATTATCATACATGTTCAACAGTTATTGCATCACAAACAAACATTAATACACTCAAAATATCTAAGTCCAGATCAATTTAAACTATGCTTTGTCTTAAACGACTTTATCGGGTAATTATCGAGTCTAAGACTCTATTCTGTAACTCAATATCTGTAAATATCAGTCATATTATTTTAAATGACTCAATAAACATTTATTAATTTATCACGAATTTTTCAACACCGAAATCATTATTAAATGATTCAAATATCAAATAATTCTATTATCATTTAATTATTATTTAACTATTAATGAAACCATTACCAAAATATTAAAGTTATTTATAATAACTCAAAATATTTATAAAACATTTATATTACCCTTAAATGATTCTTAAAACATTTAAAGTCATTTTAAATAATTATCATTAATATTAAAATATTAATGTACTATTTCTTAAAATATTAAAATTCATTAAGTATAACTTAAAATATTTTTAATTCACTTAATATTATTAATCTTGATAATATTTAATCCACCTCTTAGTATTATTAGTTCACTAATAATACATTTATTCGCTTACTATTATTAAAATCTTAATAATATTTTATCCATGCATTAATATTATTACTTTAATAATATCTTACTTATGTTTTAGTATCATTAATCAATTAATAATATTTTTAATCATTTACCAATAGTATTAATATTTTATTCATATACTAATATTATTAATTATTTAATAATATTTTATTCATTTACTAATATTATTACATTTTAATAACATTTTATTTAATCTCGAATATTATTATTTACTTAATAATATTTTAATCATTTAATAATACTTTAATTTAATATTATTAACCTTTTAATAATATTTTAATCTAAGATTAATATTTTAATCTAATATTATTAATCATTTAAGAATTCTTTAATTATTTATTAATATTTTAAATCAAATGTGATTAAACGTTTAATAATATTTTATTGAAGTTTTAATCTTAATATTTTATTTACTTAACAATATCATATTCTAATATTATTAATATTATAATAACATTTTAATAATATTTTAGATCAATAAATAATTTTTTTTCTAATTGTTCACCCTTTATAAAACCTGTTATTTAATATCCATAAAAAGGTCATAAATAATATTTCTTATTATAAATTGCCAAAATGCCTTAAAATAGTCATAATATTATATATTAGGGGTATTCAAGCATTAAAATCATATTTTTCTTATTTAAGACATCATTTAACTATTTATTTCATTTTATTAATAACTTCATCATTTTTAGGAAAAATAGCAAACTGATTCCAAAAATTCTTCGTTTCTGGATTTGGACAGTATATGACCCAACAATGATCCCCAAATTTTTCTGGAATTTTAAAAAATGATTTACTAATTTGAAAGTGCCCAAAACACTCGGATCTTGCTTCATTTTTCATATATCGAGTTTTGTTCAGCAAATTCTGAAATTTTCAGGGTATACAATCATAATATATATGAACACACTGTAAAAATTTCAGATTTTTTCCATGTATACACTGTGAGAAATTTGGATTTTAATATTTAGGAGTCCTTTACGGAAATAGCCATTACGCACAACCTATAAATCGAAACATGTCCGTTCTTTTTCCAACACGTAGATAACTTCCTAAGACACCTCTGTGATTTTTCCCAGATTTTTAAAAGACTTGAAACTGTCCGAAACAGCCCTAAGAAAAATGAGGACAGTAGCATTTTAGGGTTTTGAAACTTTAGCTTTCTATATGGACTATTTTGGGGAAAATAGCCCCCATGGCTTCAATACTTGCTAGATTTGTGTTCTACCACTTGGGTTTACTAGATAACTCATGTATCTAGCACCCCCCTTTGACGGATCATAAATCCAAGTTGTAAAACTTGAGTTACACAAGATTTAGTGGAAGAAAATCAAAAACAACCAGGGTTTAACCCCTAGGAGAACATATGCTCATTTTCTTCCTCTAAACCTTTGATCTAACACTCAAGATACTTAGTTCCATAGATGATGATATGTAGAACTAGGGTATCTTGAGTATTATTTCATAACCCCAACAAATCTTGCTATAACACAAAATAGAAGAAGAATAAGAAAAAGAATGGAAGAGAACCTCACCTAGATTTCTTTGATATCCTTCTAGTTCTTCCAAAGTAAGTTATGAATCTAGGATGCATGAACAATAAATCCTCTCCCTCTCTAGAAAAAACCGAACCCTCTCTCTCTTTTCTCTCTTGTATCTTGCTAGCTTGGGAGAAAAATAGAAGAAGAAGAATAAGAGAAATGAAAAAGTCTAGCAATTGAAATGGGTGATTAACTAAGATCCCACATACTTTTATTGTCCCTTGGATAAAAGACTTCACCTTATCTCTTTCAATTGAGCCTAATCATGTGATTAAGGGTGCTAAGTAGATTTTCCACCAATAGGAGATGGACACACTTGTACTTGATGTAAGACTTCTACTTATGAAACTTGATTAGCTTAATATTCTTGCCTTAAAAAGGCTAATGTGGCCAGCTATATATATGCCCACTAATTCCTTCATTTAGCCTTTATTTTAATGCATAAATTAGATAAATCAAAGGTCTAAAATACCATTAATCAAGTGGACTAAGTTTGAGCTTGCATTTTATTTCTTTTGGGCTTCTCCTTTAATTGTTTTGGGCCATGTAATGAACATAGTCTAACAATTTTAATATATGTTACCCAAATTGTTTATTTAGGGTTTCCATTCCCAATCTTATGAAATTTAATTACTTATACATGTGACTTTAGCTCATAACCTAATTAGGTTTACTAGAAATAGGTTTAAAATTATTAGTCACTTGAAATAACAAGATTATCCACATAAGTTAGTATACATATTAAATACTAACCTTTCCTTATTATCATAACTCTTAGGTTATTTAATTGTCTCACCTAATGTATAATTAGGTTACGAAGCTTTCATTTAGGGTTTAAAATAAAATAAAATTAGTTTCTAAAATTTGTAATTAGGGTTTTACACAGATTACAAGGGTTTGTCACATAACACCATAATTGACCAACCCTTATCGGTCCACATATACAGTACATATTTATAGCACTGAAAAATCAAAATATAATTAATGTTATATTATTATTCTCATGCCTTGATCAAAATCCAAAAATTAGGGTTTGGATTCCATATCCGATTTATCTCATCATACTTAACATTATTAATTAAGTTAAAAATAATTAACTTAATAATCAAAAAAAATTCATATAATAAAATAATTATTATAATAATTCAAAAAAATCATTTCATATATTATATAAATAATATATGATTATATTTCATGGAAAATGATTAATAAAACATTTCTACTATAAAATTAACTATGATAAGAATATAATTTATAATGATCAATAATTCTAAAATAAAATTATTTATAAATATTCATATTTTTATTTATCACATAAATACATATACACATTATCTTGCACATATTCTCCATATTTAAAATAAAATAAAATAAAATTTATACGCAAAATTTCTAATTCATTTGTATAGAAAATATCGGTTACATACATTCACCTCCTTATAAAGATTCCGTCCCTAATCACTGCTTTTAAAACCTACACATACAAGTGTATATAGTAGCATATACAATCATTGCAAATAGATCTTGATCATAAATGATCGTACTTATCTTTAACCTATTCACGTAAAGCTTGTCTATCTGATTAAACGAAAATTTGATTTCTAAAAGAACTTTAATTCCTTCTTCAAAATTTCTTTATAAAATAATTTACTATATATATATAAAAATCATGCATAAGAAAATAAAAGTTATACGAATACCTGGAATTGCACCACCAGCTGCTATGGTATCCTGGACCGTCAAATTGAAAACCCTCGCAGTTGATTTTGTTGGCTTTCTCAATGACGTAGGTCCTGTGATTGCTAGAGTTCCACTGCCCTTGCCAGTATTCACACTCCCTGCCTCCGTCCTCCTTTTGGAACAATCCTTCACCCTGTGCTCAGTCGATCCACACAGAAAACACCCACTGTTCATCCTAGGATTGGGGCAATTGGGAGAGATATGGCCCTCCTGCCCGCACTTGTAGCACACGAACTTCCCCTTCAAACATTCTCCAGAGTGGTTCTTTCCACAGTTTCCACACTGCACAGCTTGCTTCTTAACTCCTTCCCGTTTTACCGGTAAACTTCCAAAATTGCTTCCCTTCCTTTTGCTACTACCGCCGCTACTCCCACTATTAACTTCCACCTTACCAGTTCCTTCGACCTTACTTTTATTCTTTCTATCCTTGTTGTAGAGGCTCATGGCCTCACTCCCCTCCTCAGCAATAATAGCCTTCTCCATAAGTGCTGCAAATGTAGGGATCTGCAACACCGCCACCTTGTTGTAGAGCCAGAGTTTTAATCCCAGCTCAAACCTTCTAGCTTTCCTAGCCTTCGTATCAACTTGATGTGGAGCAAACCTAGCCAACTCATTGAATTTTGTGGCATATTTGGACACCGTCATATTCTCCTGCTTCAACTCTAAAAATTTTACCTCCATTCTAGCCTGCATACTAGATGAAAAATAGTTTTCAAAGAACAGTGTCTTAAACCTATCCCAAGTAACAACACCCTCTCCTGCCCTCGCCTGATTCGCTTCCCACCAGATATTTGCCTCACCCTTCATCATATAAGTGGCAAAAGCGGTCTTTTGCCCCTCAACTACCCTAGCTACCATGAATGCTTTTTTAATCTCTTTAACCCAAGTCTGGGCTTCAACAGGGTCAGTTGTCCCTTTGAATTCTGGCGGTCCCACAGCCTTGAAATCTTTAAAGTTTGCCAAGCCGTTGTCCTATTTGGTTCCTATGACCCAGCATTCCTTAACTGCATAGCTTGTGCTACCATGTTTGCAAAGTGCTGCATCGGGTCTACTTGTTGTTGTCCCTCAACGTTATTGACAGACTCTTCTGCCCTTTGGTTTCGAGTTTCACATCTTGGCGGCATTATCTGGTTAATTAAAACCATATATTATTCTTTACATTCTAAATCTTATCATATAAGTTTAGTATATTAACTCATTTTATTACTCAAACTTAGATTCATATTCATTTAGCGAATACTTTACATATCATAGCACATATTGCTTTAAACATCATTCATCCCTTTGTGACTACAAAAGTCGGGATTTACAGCCTTGACTAATACCAAAAGTTGGGAGCATTACATTACACAGACATACTTAACATTAAACAGACCTACACAACAGAACCTATACTACCTATTCACTACGCCTTTTTTTTTTGGCAACCTTTAGCCTGATGACCTTCTATCCCACAGATAAAACATGCTCCTGATTTATAGTCGAGACAATACAGAGTGGTATGTCCCTCATAGCCACAAAGGTAACATATTCTTTTCCCTTTCTTCTTATCAGATTTTCCTAAGTCATGGTCTTCTATCTTTCTTTTCCCTTCTTGCGGGGAGTCGCATTAATGATGTGTTGCTTGTGGCTCCCATCTGATCAATTTAGATTTTAAGCTTATCTTGTTCTTCCATTGTTTCTATTAACGCCTGACGCAGTTGACTATTTAACAGCTTTTCTATTTCCCATAGCTTTTCCATAGAAGAAACCTTGTCCTCAGATCCTGCACCTTTGTTGATGCTTGTTCAGCATCAACTTTAGTGTCCAAATCACTATCTGTCAGCTCTACCATCTCTGGATCTGGTACTACGTTTTCTACAATAACCACATCGTCTGAGTTGTTTTCATTGCGAGCCTCTATTTCAGCTATTGGCTTTAATATTAGCTCGGGGGTATGGATTTGATCCTTCTTCATGCTATAAGCATATAAAAAGCCTTTTCCACGGACATCTACACATATAATTATCCCGATTAGCATATAGTATATACACACAAAGAAATAATAGTTTTATATAAGTTATCTTTGATTTTGTTTGACGATGAATTTAGTCAATTCATCTCTTTATAAACTCTATATGAGTTATTTATTTTTCAACGTTTCCCTCGTTTCTAAGGTTATAGCCTAAGGTCTATCCCACCTAAGGTTTCTAACCCTAAAGCTCGATACCAACACAGTAAAGCCCTCAAAATCCGTGTACTTGAAACTCGAATTCAGTGCTTCACGATACCATTTCTATGAGTGGAATAATACTAATACTAATAATAATAACAATAATATAAATATTAAACTTGATTTATATAATTATCAGAGTCTAGCTCCCAAGTACGTAACCTTTAATCATTCCTTACAATACATGATAATAAATATATAACATTGTCTTAATAATATTAAACTATTACATAAGATAACATTGAAATCAATCAGCAACCTTTCCCTTTCCCTTGTTTCTAGCAGAGCCTTCAAGTTGTTCACACTTAGCTGAAAATATTTAAATTAAGCAAGGATGAACATTTGAGTGCCTAGGAAGTAATAACAATTATATATATATATATATATATAAGCTGAAAGAATTTAAATGTTTTCTTTATACTACCCTTCTACAACAAATCAATAGTTGTGAAGTAATCTGAACCGATAATAATAACATAACAATCCTCTTTCAAATTTTTGAAACTACGTACTGACTATAAATAGGGTTAAGGGGATATACTATAAACATTGTTTTCATTTTCGAAAAGGTTAAATGAACTTCATCATCAGAACCGTCATAACTTACTTAACACGGGGGTGATCGGCCCGTTATACCAGTATTGATCAATACTACATGCAAGAACGATGTTATCGTTCACTCTGTCCCCCACCTGCATAAAAAGTTTTCCGTGTAAGGGATATTCATACTTGTCGGGGTTCCAAACCAAAGCAATTCGGTTGGATAATAATAAGGTTTTATCTAGTTCAACAATAATTTATAATTCAACATATATATATACGGGAAATTAACAAAGGTGTATCAACATGTGATTAAATGCAATGATTATCCAAGTGAGGACACTTGTATAACCATTTATAAAAATTAACGAACAAAATATATATCTGAATTACCATATACTAACATGTTGACAATCAATGAGCGTATATAATATAGGATTAATAATCTATACAATAATAATATAATTCTGAAACATTCTTACTCATATCCATTGCATAAAGAAAATGCAAAGGTATGATATTTGCCTGATGCGCTGCTTACAATACGCAACTTAGTTTTATCTTTTATATCACGCCCTATCATTAATCAGATCATTCGTTCTATTAGAACAATATACTATAACCTATAGTACTGCATTTCACAGTCAGCACATAATCTAATCACATTATCACACATGTTCAACAGTTATTGCATCACAAATAAACATTAATACAGTCAAAATATTTAAGTCCAAATCAATTTCTAAAATATGTCGATGTACCGACAGCTTTATCAGGTAATTATCGAGTCTAAGACTCTATTCTGTAACTTAATATCTGTAAATATCAGTCATATTATTTTAAATGGCTCAATAAACATTTATTAATTTATCACGAATTTTCAAACACCGAAATTATTATTAAATGATTCAAATATCAAATAATTCTATTATCATTTAATTATTATTTAACAATTAATGAAACCATTGCCAAAATATTAAAGTTATTTATAATAACTCAAAATATTTGTAAAACATTTATATTACCCTTAAATGATTCTTAAAATATTTAAAATTATTTTTAAATAATTACCATTACTATTAAAATATTAATGTACTATTTCTTAAAATACTAAAATTCATTAAGTATAACTTAAAATATTTTTAATTCACTTAATATTATTAATCTTGATAATATTTAATCCACCTCTTAGTATTATTATTTCACTAATAATACATTTATTAAGCTTACTAATATTATTAACATCTTAATAATATTTTAATACTTTACTAATATTATTAAATCTCTTAATAATATTTTAATCATGCATTAATATTATTACTTTTAATAATATCTTACTTATGCTTTAGTATCATTAATCAATTAATAATACTATTAATCATTTACCAATAGTATTAATATTTTATTCATTTACTAATATTATTAATTATTTAAAAATATTTTATTCATTTACTAATGTTATTACATTTTTAATAACATTTTATTTAATCTCAAATATTATTATTTACGTAATAATATTTTAATCATTTAATAATACTTTAATTTAATATTATTAATTTTTAATAATATTTTAATCTAAAATTAATATTTTAATCTAATATTATTAATCATTTAATAATATTTTAATCATTTATTAATATTTTAAATCAAATATGATTAACCATTTAATAATATTTTATTAAAGTTTTAATCTTAATATTTTTATTTACTTAACAATATCATATTCTAATATTATTAATATCATAATAACATTTTAATAATATTTTAGATCAATAAATAATTTTTTTTAATTGTTCACCCTTTATAAAACATCTTATTTAATATCCATAAAAAGGTCATAAATAAAATTTCTTATTATAAATTATCAAAATGCCCTAAAATAATCATAATATTATACATTAGGGGTATTCAAGTATTAAAATCACATTTTTCTTATTTAAGACATCATTTAATTATTTATTTTCTTTTTTTCATAACTTCATCATTTTTAGGAAAAATAGCAAACTGATTTCAAAAATTCTTCGTTTCTGGATTTGGACAGTATATGACCCAACAATGATCCCCAAATTTTTCTGAAATTTTAGAAAATGATTTACTAATTTTAAAGTACCCAAAACACTCGGATCTTGCTTCATTTTTCATAAATCGAGTTTTGCTCCAAAAATTCTGAAATTTCCAGGGTATACACTCATAACATATATGAATACACTGTAAACATTTGGATTTTTCCCATGTATACACTGTGAGAAATTTGGGTGTTAATATTTAGGAGTCCTTTACGGAAATAGCCATTACGCACAACCTATAAATCGAAACATGTTCGTTCTTTTTCCTACACGTAGATAACTTCCTAAGGCACCTTTATGATTTTTCCTAGATTTTTAAAAGACTTGAAACTATCCGAAACAGCCCTAAGAAAAACGGGGACAATTACTTTTTAGGGTTTTAAAACTTTAGCTTTCTATGTGGACTATTTTGGGGAAAATAGCCCCCATGGCTTCAATACTTGCTAGATTTGTGTTCTACCACTTGGGTTTACTAGATAACTCATGTATCTAGCACTCCCCCCCTTACTAGATAACTCATGTATCTAGTTCATAACCCCAACAAATCTTGCTATAACACAAAATAGAAGAAGAATAAGAAAAAGAATGGAAGAGAACCTCACCTAGATTTCTTTGCTATTCTTTTAGTTCTTCCAAAGTAATTTATGAATCTAGGATGCATGAACAATAACTCCTCTCCCTCTCTAGAAAAAACCGAACCCTCTCTCTTTTCTCTCTTGTATCTTGCTAGCTTGGGAGAAAAATAGAAGAAGAAGAATAAGAGAAATGAAAAAGTCTAGCAATTGAAATGGGTGATTAACTAAGATCCCCCATACCTTTTTTTGTCCCTTGGATAAAAGGCTTCACCTTATCTCTTTCAATTGAGCCTAATCATGTGATTAAGGGTGCTAAGTAGATTTTCCACCAATGGGAGATGGACACACTTGTACTTGATGTAAGACTTCTACTTATGGAACTTGATTAGCTTAATATTCTTGCCTTAAAAAGGCTAATGTGGCCAGCTATATATATGCCCACTAATTTCCTTCATTTAGCCTTTATTTTAATGCATAAATTAGATAAATCAAAGGTCTAAAATACCCTTAATCAAGTGGACTAAGTTTGGGCTTGCATTTTATTTCTTTTGGGCTTCTCCTTTAATTGTTTGGACCATGTAATGAACATAGTCTAACAATTTTAATATATGTTATCCAAATTATTTATTTAGGGTTTTCATTCCCAATCTTATAAAATTTAATTACTTATACATGTGACTTTAGCTCATAACCTAATTAGGTTTACTAGAAGTATGTTTAAAATTATTAGTCACTTGAAATAACAAGATTATCCACATAAGTTAGTATACATATTAAATACTAACCTTTCCTTATTACCATAACCCTTAAGTTATTTAATTGTCTCGCCTAATGTATAATTAGGTTACGAAGCTTTCATTTAGGGTTTAAAATAAAATAAAATTAGTTTCTAAAATTTGTAATTAGGGTTTCACACAGAATACAAGGGTTTGTCACATAACACCATAATTGACCAACCCTTATCGGTCCACATATACAGTACATATTTATAGCACTGAAAAATCAAAATATAATTAATGTTATATTATTATTCTCATGCCTTGATCAAAATCCAAAAATTAGGGTTTGGATTCGATATCCGATTTATATCATCATATACTTAACATTATTAATTAAGTTAAAATAATTAACTTAATAATCGAAAAAAAATTCATATAATAAAATAATTATTATAATAATTCAAAGAAAAATCATTTCATATATTATATAAATAATATATGATTATATTTTCATGGAAAATAATTAATAAAATATTTCTACTATAAAATTAACTATGATAAGAATATAATTTATAATGATCAATAATTCTAAAATAAAATTATTTGTAAATATTCATATTTTTATTTATCACGTAAATACATATACACATTATCTTGGCACATATTCCCCATATTTAAAATAAAATAAAATAAAAATTTATACGCAAAATTTCTAATTTATTTGTATATAAAATATCGGGTTCTTATACGTTCACCACCAACAGATCTTCATGCTGACCCTTTGTATGAACTAAGTCCCACTTCATGTTTCCAAGGCGTGAGTCGAGTTCCTGAATCTCCGTATCCTTCTGCTCCATCGAAGCATGATGCATCTCAACCATCTCCTTCAGCTCCTCAACTTTGTCCTGCAATTCTATGTTACGGTCGTATAGAGCATCATACATCTCAGCTGATATGGAGTTTGGTGGAAACTCCTCAGGATCCTCTTCCTCATCATCCTCCTCTATCTCCTCAGAACTATCCTCCTCGGGATCAGTCACAGGCTCATCCTCCTGGATCAACTGATCCCGCACTACATGAATATCTCGGGGTTCGTCGTCTCTAGGTACATGAGGTATCACTTCCCTAGCTGGACTGGATCCTCCTTCGTTAGACATCCTGACAACAAAATATTTTAAGTTTTACTTAACATTTTCGATACTCACGAGCACATAAGTTATTAACACATAACACATAACGTCTTTTATTATTTAACTTCAGTGGATACCTTAATCCATTCCTTAAAACTCGATAAGAGTTGGACACCTCTATGTTTTCTGTTTCCTTAAAGGTTACATCCTAAGATTTCCCCGCCTAAGGTTCATAACCTAAGGCTTTGATACCAACCTGTGACACCCCCAAATTCGGGTACTCCATTCCCACAGAATTTGGTGCTCACTATCCAAAACCATTACATCTAACTACCCATCATAAAGGATAAAGACATAATTTAAATAACTTAAACAATAATCTTTCCCATTAAAGGGTTACATCATCATCTAAAAATAATCCCAGGTAATCTAACCTTAAACTTATTACATCAGTTTGCGGAATACATTATATAATAAAACAAGTCTTTAACATAAATCATTAAAATAAAATTCTCATAAGTCTTCAGCACTTGGACAATTTTCCCTTTCCTTTGCTAGTAGATGGCTTATAAATTTTTCCACTTTAGCTGCAGTGTTAATTGCAAGAGTGAGCAAACAAATGCTCATTGATATAGAAAGTAGTAATGATAACAACATCAGAATGAACAATGAATGCTGAACAATAATGAACTTGTTCTACAAATAAAAAATAGAAAATAAGTTCGAACTTTAATAGCTGAGGGTCTTAAGACCACGAACTATGTCCCCGGTGCTTAGGTATTATTACCCAACCTTAACAATCATTTAGACTATACGGACCCTTCTTAACGTACTTAGGGGGATCAGCCCTTTGTACCATGTATTGTGCACAAACATCTAAACGTTACACGTACAAAATCCCCTATGTTAGGGTTGTTCGTCTCAGTTTGAATTTAGAATTGCCGCACTAAAGAAAGTTTAGTTTGAAACTAGCTTATCAGTGTTTCTAGAATTTTAGAACACCATTCAATTTCCATCAATAAAGGTTTGCTTACTACTTGAAGGTTTAATACAAGAATGTATAACTAAACAAGGCTATCAAAGTCAAGGATAAAATATTAACAATATATAATTTAATAACATGATATACATGCAAAGTACTATATTCAAAGAACTACAACAATCTCACTTGAATCAATGTATTAGAACGATATATGCTTTGAATAATAATTAGGACAGTGAAACTCGCTCGATGTAACGAATTAGGTTACAAGAGCTTGTACAAACATACGCAAGATAGATTAGGCTTGCTCAACTTTAGAAAGAATGTTAGGAACTTGTACAATAATAATTTAGGAATGGGAACTTGCATTCAATATGAAAAGAATGAAGTTAGAAAGCTTGCTCAATGTAAAGAGTTAAGGTTTAGGAACTTGTCTTATATATAAGCTACACAAGTGTAAAATAATCTCCAATTACACTACATACATCATTGAAATCGCAACAACAATTAGTTGTATGAACATTAGCTTTAGGGTTTAAACCATCATTTAGGTCATAACCATAACCTAGTACTTAACCATTTAGGTTAACATACTTAACGCCTATGAAAATCACACATTGATCAACCTAACTTAATCGTTCATCTCTAACTTTTGAAAACATCACTTTTAGTTTCATTATATAACTCAATTAACAATCACTTAAAAATCCTTTACACTTTGTATTACCACACCTTACAATCTGTTATTGTAGTTTCTATTATGTCTTAACATCATTAGCATGCTTGCTTAGCTAACATAAGTCCATTACACATGACCACGAAAAATGATGAGAAGCCCCTTGCTGCTGGGCTCGTAACGCAGCCTTGCAATTGCTACCGTCCTCCCTTAGCAATGGCCTTGATTCTTATTGGTGCTAGATCTGAAAAACCCATTGGTAGCACAATTACAGATTCGATTATGGTAGCAGTGCAAAAATGCACTGACACGAAACAGCAAACACATTACTACATATATGATCACCTAATTCAACCTAAACACTACAAAATTTACAAAACTAATCATCTAAAACTCTGTAATAACATAGTTAAGCATGTTATACACCATTCTATATACAAAAACATCATATATATTCAAGTTTAAGGGATTAAAATCCCAATTTTTCCAAATTTCATCATTTTCACATATTTAGTGAATTCGATCGCCACGAACTCGTTTCTTAACCAATTAACATGATTTAAACTACGCCGCCTTCGTTTCTTCACATATTAACACAATCCAACTTAAATTTGCAGATTACAACACATGTAAGGCACAAAATTTTATACTTTCTAAAGCCAATTTTCATGTATAAACACTGTTATATATTTTTCTCCCTACAAACCCAAATTTCATGTATTTAACAAACAAGCATCAACCATATATGATGATTAACAGATTTTGCAAAACTATATGAGCATATATATATATATATATATATATATATATATATATATATATATATACACCACAATTCATGTGAATTCCAATCACATAGAATATATATATATATATATATATATATATATATAAAAAACTAAAAGTTAAAATAGGGATAATTTATACCTTGATTAGCAAAACAATCAGCAAACCCTTCTCTTCCACTTGATAATCACAGAAAATTCTCTCAAGCTCTCACTCTCAATCTCCTCTGTGTGTTTCTCTCTTATCTCTCTCCAAGCCCTCTATGCTCTTCACTGATAACTAGCCTTAGGGGAAAAATAAGACGCGTAGGAAATATAAACTGGCCACAATCCCACGTACGTCAGTTAAAAAAAAACAAAAGGCGTCAGTCAGTTAGAAACAAGCTAAAGGCCACAAGGCCTTGTTTGGCTAAGCACCTATTTCCCAAACTAAATTATTTTAATAATATTATATTATATGATTTCATGTGTCACACTCTAGTTAACCAAATAACTTTAGCTTAATTAATTTAAATAACTTGTAAAGGTAATTAAAATAATTTCTATTATAATTATATTTATGAATAATAAATAATTATATATCTAATTTAATTAATAAATTAGACACGTCACTTTATTTAATTTATTTATTTCCTTTAATATTAAACAATTCATTTAGTTTAATTATTTTCTTAAATATTAAGCAAGCTGGTTTAATTTAATTATTTCCTTAAATTAAATCCTTCAGATAAAATTATCATTACTCAACTTAATTAACATTATTCAATTTAGTTACTAAATTAATTCACCACAATTCATTAATTATTTATTTTCTTCAATAAATAAATTATTTAAAATATTTATTTTATTTAATAAATATGTAAATTAATTTACAAATTTCTCGATCGTTACACCGTAGCCATTGCTAATGGGTCCAGTCGGCAATGAGGTATTAGTTGGTGGGAAAATTTTGTGGTGGAGGGAAAAGTCACTGGTGACGGGGCCTTGAATTAATAGCAACGGTATTGCCGTCGCCAATGAGTCAATATCGACGGGATTAAGGGCGACGACAGTGCCGTCGAGAATGACATTCTGTTTTTAGCCCTACCCATGATGGCAACGAGTCTAACTTTGTTCCCTCTCTATTTTTGATTTTTCCCTCACCAGTTTGCCTACTTCTCGCCATTGATTATTAGCCTAGCTCAACATAACTTTCAATTGATTTGCCGAATTGATTGTCACCCCCATCGATTATCATTTCACCTTCATCATCTCACCCATTTCATTTCCCGGCTGCTGCAGTTTGCCCACTTCTCGCTCGCCATTTCATCATTTGTTCCCACTGTATGTGTGTGGAGAGGCGTATTGCTCAGCTTGTAGAGGTACCGTTCCTCTATCTCTCTATTGTTGCCATTTTTGCCAGTCGCCACTATCACTGCCATTGCCTTTCGAGGTACAATCTTTGGTCTCTATATGGAGTATATTGCATATGGATTATATTTATTTGGTAATTATATATGTTAAAACTATTTCCATTATCAATTTGAATCTCTATACTTGTTCTCCTGAAGATTGCATATATTATGACCCAAGAGACGACATTGAATTAGTGATTAGAGTGACCCAATTTAGCATCTGTCATAAGTATATTATTAGGACTATAAATGTTTACCATTTGTTCAAATTGCATTTGTTTGGTTTTCAAAGTTGTGTTCAAGGAAGGCGTTGTTTCCTAAATAGTACTTGGTAGATGCATCTAAAAGATATTGTTTCAATATATATTATTGTTGTCGACTTTAAGCTTTTCAGTTTACCTATATATTGTCTGCTAATTTTAGCTTCTGGTTTTTGCATTTGTAACTTGTTTGAGTCATATTGTTAGGCACTAGGCTATGACTTTATTTTATCTATATGTTTCAGAAAGCTCAAGTTAGCAACATGCAGTGAGTTGGGCACTAATTGGTTACTTGGGACCTTCTATTTTGAGTCGGTTCACTAGCCGAGGTTAGGTTGGGCACTAAGGTTTTGTCCTTGTAATTTGGAATAACAAGATTCTTTTAAAATACTCCCACAGATGTAGTAGTAGTAGAATAATGATAAAAGTCCAGGGCTATGTTTTTTTTTCTTTTTTGTCCTATAAATAAAGCTAGTAGAGTGATGTCTAAAAGAGAAGGATTGTGACTTGAAAAAATTAGTTTTCTTATGGGTTAAAAGAAGAGAATATAATCCAAAAGATTTACTTGAAATTGTACAAAGATTTACCATTGCGCGTACAAGTATCCATCTGATGTGGGAAACTCATAATATTTTGCAATTTCCACAGTAAAAAGTAGAGTGGTAAATAAATAATCCATTGGTAAGCAGAAAGATTATAATCCAATTTGTTAAGAGGTCTGTCTGTCTTGATAATTTGTTCTTTCAGTTTTGACTTTTAAAAAATATGTACAAAAAATGGATATACATTCTCAATTTAGACCTTGAACTTCACTCATGTTGTGTGCTAATGCACTAATATAATTGTATATTATAATTGACGTGAATAGTTAAGTTGGATGCATGGAGGGAGGGAGGAAGCAAGAAATAAATACTCTGATAGATGATTTGGTTTAACTCTCTCTGCCTTTTTCTTGTCCAAAGTGTTTATATAGCTTTGTCTAGGCCTGCTATCAATGCAAAACTCTTGTACCTTCAACAGCCTACTTGCACCAAGTTTAGGTTTGGTGCTCTTGGAGGCTAAACTTAGATTCTTATTCATTTCACAAACGTAGTTGTATGAAGTCACTAATACAAGGACGCAATTTTAGGTAGATTAAGAAGGAAGTATTGAATGCATACATGTGAAGTAAATAGTTTAGTTAGTGCACTTATTTGTTTTCTTGCTTCCTACATTGTGTGTTTACTTGTCTAATTAACATAGGAACAAAAGTAGAAGTCAAAACATTTTAATTTATATCCAATGTTGATTTACCTTTGCTGAATGTATTTTTTTCCTTATCTTTTTTGAGTATTGAATGATGATATATATGCTCATACATTTGTGTTTTGATTTGTTGAAAGATTTTAGGTTTTGATAGGTGAGTTATGTTCTGCAGACAGTTAGCATTATTGGGTTAAGGGATTTTTACCAGATAAACAAAATGAAAGAGATAATATTTGAATGGTGTTGCTATTTGTATTTTTTAATGAACAGAAAAGGAAAGAAAATAAATGGAGTTTTTGTAATCTCTCACACCCTCTATATTACTAACATAATGAAACTTATTTTACTTCACATTGTTGGCATTAATGGTTTGAAAGGTGAATGTGTAGTTATATAGAATAATCCTTACTTTCACATGCACATATATTTTCATATAGTTTAGGAAGCTTAGAAACCCGTTTGAGATTCACTTAGTAGGAGTGAATCTCAAATAGTCCCCGTTTTGGGACTGTTCTTGTATGTTTTGATCTCACTTAGGCCGGTGTTAACGAATTTAGCACGTCTATATATATATATATATATATATATATATATATATATATTTTAAATTTTATCTCTTGATATATATATATTTTTAAATTTTTGGTAAGTATATATCTTTGATGTTCTTGATGCATATTTTAGACTACGATGTGTTAGTCTATTTCGTACTGAAGACCATGAGGAGGTCTTCTTAAAATTTCCGAAAAATTTAAAGATGTTTTCAAGTTGTTGGCAACAGTGAGGCGACACATCCGGAAATGGGATAGAAGCCTGACCCGTTAGAGGTGGAGATGAAGTTAGGAAACTCATAAGCTTACATATACATTAACTTGGAGACTTGATTGTGTTTGTCTAATTTTCCATATATATAGCAGATAGTTGTCTGAGATGTCTGTTGATCGAAGTTGGATGGAAAGTAGGGTAGCCATTGATAAGAGTGGGCTTAGCTCTGAGTATCGTAGTGGGGTTGAACAGTTTCTCAACTTCGCGTTTGAGCAAGTCAGCGATGATGAGATTAGATGTCCTTGTAAGGGTGTGTTAATGAAGTGTGGAAGGAAAGGAGTGATGTCATGTGCGACTTATTTGTGTATGGGTTCAAGCAGGGTTATATGACATGGATCTATCATGGGGAAACCTAGTTGGATGAACATGAATCAGAACTAGAATCTAGAGGTGACGAAACCTTTGACTGTACTAACATGATAGTCGAAGCTGCTGGTTCATACTTCCAGTGGAATACAGACAAGGATGGCAGTAGCGTCGAGCAAGACCCGAATGATGGGGCTAAGGGTTTCTATGAGTTTTTGCATGAAGCAGCGACGCTACTGTATGACGGGCACGAAAAGCATACCGTCTTATCTGCCGTGACTAAGTTTTTACACTTCAAGAATGAGCATGACTATAGCGAGAGAGATTTTAATGAACTGTTAAGGATTGTGAAGGAGTGCTTACCTGAAAGCAATAAGTTACCGGAGTCATACTATGATGTGAAGAAAATGGTCAAAAGGCTCAATCTAGGGTATGGAAAGATTGATGCTTGTGAGAATGACTGTATATTGTATTACAGTGATGTCAATAAAGATAAAAGGTCATGTGATATTTGTGGTACAAGTAGATACTGTGAATAGCGCAAGAAAAAGGGAAAAGATGTGCCGAGAAAGATCTTGCGTTACTTTCCCATTGCCCCAAGGCTTCAGCGGTTGTTCATGTTAACACATACCGTCGAGTATATGAGGTGGCACTCTACACGGGACATAGTCGAAGGTCAACTGACGCACCCGGAAGATGGGCTTGAGTGGAAAATTTTTGATAGCAAACACCCCTTATTTGCTGAAGAGGTTCGCAATGTTAGGCTTGTACTTGCTACGGATGGGTTTAATCCATTTAACGGACCTTACACAAAGCCCTACCCAACTTGGCCGGTGATTATTGTTATGTATAACCTCCCGCCTTCGATGTGCATGAAAGATCCCTACATGTTCATGCCTTTACTGATTTCGGGTGATAAGAGTCCTGGTAAAGACATCAATGTATACCTCAGGCCGTTAGTTGATGAGTTGAAGATGTTGTCAGAAAAAGGGGTTCAAACTTATGATGTATCTCTTAAGCAGAACTTTGACATGAGGGCAGCTTTACTCTGGACAATAAATGACTTCCCAGCGTTAAGAATGATCAGTGGATGGTCGACTCACGGGGGCTTGTCATATCCCGTGTGCATGGGGTCAATTAAAGCTATGCGGCTCAAACATGGGGGAAAATAAGTTTCTTTGGAACATCCAGACAATTTTTGTCGATTGAACATCGTTATCGACGGATGAGTAGACAATTCAATCAAAAAACAGAGAAACATCAAGTACCTGGCCGTCTTTCTAGGTCAGCAGTGTTGAGTTGGATTACTCATTTAAAGTTTCCACCTCCAGGGAAGAATCACAGATTAGAGCGAGCTTATGGTTATGACAAGGTTCTCAACTGGACACACAGATCCATGTTCTTTGACCTACCTTATTTGGCTACACTCTACATTCGTCATTATTTAGATTCGATGCATTCTGAGAAGAACGTATTTGATAACATTTTTTATACAGTCCTGGATGCCAGTGGTAGAACAAAGGACAATAACAAGTCGAGGCTTGATTTGGTAGAAATGAACATTAGGGAAGATATGTGGTTGTATCAGGAGGGTAGTAAGACGGTAACGCCTAAAGTTGAATATACTTTGACCAGTGAACAATTGATATTGATATATAATTGGATTAGTGGATTGAAGCTCCCAGATGGATATTCTTTGAATATAGCAAGGTGTTATAAAGTCGAAGAGCTGAAGTTTTGGGGTCTCAAAAGTCATGATTGTCACTTATTTATGCAGAAGTTGATCCATGCGGCATTTATTGACTTGTTACCGAAATGTGTGGTTGAAGCACTGACAGAGCTTTCTAATTTCTTTAGAGATCTATGCTTGACGAAGCTTCAGCTCAAAGACATAGATAAAATGGAGATGCATATAGTGGAAATAATGTGCAAGTTAGAAATGATCTTCCCTCCATCATTTTTTGATTCAATGGAGCATTTGCTTATTCACTTGCCATACGAAGCTAAGTTTGGTGGTCCCGTGCAATATAGATAGAAGCATGCATTCGAGAGGTAATGACATTAATGTTTTTAATACGGTAAAATGTTCATTCTTTTTTGCTAATCTATATATCACATAGGTATATGCGACATCTAAAGAAAAAGGTGAAGAATAGAGCCCGTGTAGAGGGGTCAATTGCTGAAAGTTATGTTATGGAGGAACTTGTTAATTTCTGCTCATTGTACTTTGAGTTGAATGTTCAGACGAAGCACAATCGCTTACGTCAGAATCAGGCTGTTGCACACGTGGAAAATGGAGAATTAACGGCCTTTAGTCATTCTGTACGACCTTTCGGCAGTAAAAAAAAGTGATTCTTAACCGATAGTGAGTATGCAGCTGCCACATTATATGCACTTGTCAACATGAATGAAGTAGCGCCATACATTAAGTAAGTAGTCATAACTATATATGTCTGGTGTAACTGTGTCAAGTTCCTTTACGAACACATTAAGTATATAACTGTGCTACAATCAATATGATGCTGAAGTACGTGAAGCGAATCCGAGTATATCGGATGGGGATTTGCAAAATTTGAGAAATGAACAATTTGTGCAATGGTTTAAAGATCATGTAAGTCTAACCTTTACAAGTTCAATGAATCTACCATCATAGTTTTATTTTTATGGCGTAATTAACTTTAGAATATGTTATGTTAATGTACATTAGGTCCTCACAGATGAAACTGCTGACAATCGCCTAAAGCTTATAGCCGACGGCCCTGAAAGATTTGTAGATACTTATACATGCTGCATTGTCAACGGTTATAGATTTAAGTGTTGCGATATTGGGGAAGTCGCTTCTACTGATTTTGGTGTTGTGGTGAAAGGTAGTTGCTACGATAACATTTGGGATGACTGGTATGGACGATTGCTAGAAGTTGTCGTTCTCAAATATTGGGGTCATAAAGAATTAGTTTGCTTCAATTGTCATTGGTTTGATGTTGAGAATGGAGTTAAAATAGACAAAAAATCAGGATGGGTGACTGTTAACGTTAAGTCAAAACTAAGACTGATGACTGGTATAGACGAGCCTTTTATTTTAGCAAGTCAAACAACACAGGTGTACTACGCGCGGAGTGTTAAGACTCCTGTAAGCCCATGACATGCTGTTATAACCACCAAAGCCCGTGGTTATCAAGGCACAGCTCCTTGTCTAGACGATGAACCTTTACAAGTCGTGTCTACTAGTGTCACACCTGCTGATGTGACAATTATTAGTGAGTCTAGTGAAGAAGAGGATGATGTTGTCGCTGTCAAAAGTGAAGACGATGTTATTGAGGATGTAGATATAATTGAAGAAATCGTTGAGGATGACGAAGATGGTGATGAAAACGATAGTGAAGATCTACTGCTCCAAGATGACGATTTTGATATTGATGGCTTTGACAATATAAATGATTAGGAGTATGTACTCTTTGTGTCCTTTTAGTTGTATTCAAATGTAATAGTTTGTAGTAGTGCAATCATTATCTTCAACTTATATTAATCTACTAATTAAATAAGGTGTTAGTTGTTTTAGTTTACTATTTATGTTGTATCCTTTTAGGTTACTATTTATGTTGCATTCTTTTAGTTGTATCTGTATGTTATCCTATTTGTTATTGTTCACAAATATAGTATTTACGAATGTTTAATAATATTTTTGATTTGACAAGATATATATATATATATGTGTATGCACACCACAATACGATCGTGGTGGGCGTGTGCGTCGTGTGGGGGTCGTGGCGATTCTACGCGTGATGATCAGGCCGGATCGTCAGGTATAATTAAATGTTTTGTTGGGATACATCTTATTATTTTTTATTTTATATTATATTGACATTATATTCGTTTATATAAATATTGATGTATTTCACTACATAGGTGATCAACGTAGGCCTCATGGAGACTAAAGCACGCGTGGCTTACTAGGGAATCCCCCAGTACCGCTTATATGTCGTGTTTAGGGACTTATAGGTAATTTTATAATCCTATATAGTATTACTATAACATAAGTATTTAGTTCTTATATATTCTTTGTAATTTTCAATGTATTAATTTTAATTGTAGTATCCTTGATGCCACGCTTGAGGAACACGTTGCTTGGGATCGCTCATGAACCGATTCTCAAGCCCGTGGATGAGGTGGGCGATGTGGATGACCGCACACATTAGTTGATTATTGTTGAGTTTAGGGTAGGATGTCAATCATTCATATGCTAGTTTTATATTCCATTTGAATATACTGTTACCTCTCTGATTTATGTTGTCTACTAAGATTCTTAATGTGTAATGTGCAGAGATATTATCGTTTTGAGGATGGGCAGGAAGCCCATGACATGACTGTTCTGCACAGATACCTAGAGATAAATTGGCACAAGTGGGTCTATAACTGGAAGAAGAAGGCCCAGACGAAGATGGCTGATGGACAGACACTTAAGAATATCCGACCAGATTTTATATCTACTATGGTGTGGGACCAGATATGCAGCATTTGGGATGACGAGGCCTTCAAGAAAATGTCGACACAACGTTTAGCTGCCCAAAAGCAGAGTCCTCTCCCACACTGCACTAGGTCTCAGTCGTACGACCTGTACCGGGAGAGACTCGAGGTGAGTTTAAAGCATGCACCCTCCCGCTTGGAGTTTTGGTGGCACGCCCACCAAAAGAAAGGTGACGGTGGTTATATCTCACCTGAGGCAGAACGCATTGCTGTAAGTTATTTAATTCTCTTAATTAGTATGTATTTAAAATTTGGATATTCTTTTGTATTCTTTCATTTTATACTTTGCGTATCATCTACTAATGTGTTTTTTTCAGCGACGGTTCGAGGATCTTGCAGTGGCGGAGTCGCTGTGAGAGGTGACACTCAATAAACGAGTCTCACAGCGCAAGGCAAATGAGGAGATAGAGGATCGGATGCGCAGCTATAGGGGGAATCGAAGAAGGGTAGAGTTGCGGGCATTCCCCATGTCCCAGCTTACACCCTATTCCTTGCTGCAAGATCTCGGCGACGCCCACCCACTAGAGGTAGTGGTGTTAGTGGATCAGGCGTCGGCCCTTCATTATCTGACGACTTCTTCCAACGGATCATAGAGGGGTGCATGGCGAGCAGTGTTGTGCAGTCAGGCGCACCATTTGGCTCAGGAAGTTGTCCATGGCTCTATAGATCCTACAGCTGTCGTTGAAGACCTCATGGGTGTAGTACGGGAGGATGCCATCCGCGTATGTGCAGTTGTCTTAGCCAATATCTTCCCACCACATATTCGACAGGTAAAAACAATTAAATTCTATATTTCCTTATTTAATTTATGTAATTTGTAATTGTATTGCTTAGATATACTTAAGATAAAACCCTGAGTTATCGCCCAGTTTGCAAAACTCGCCAACACTTAGGCAAAAAGTCGAAAAAGAGGTCAAAACCAACCTCGATCATCCAAACGCCATGTAAACACACATATAGCACCACGTAGGTATTTGGTATGCGTTATAACTTACGGGACTCGATTCTTATATACGACGACCGAGTTATCGCCTAGTTTGCAAAACTCGCTAACACTTAGGCAAAAAGTTGAAAAAGAGGTCAAAACCCGCCTCGGTCGTCCAAACTCCACGCAAACACACACATAACACTGCATAGGTATTTGGCACGTGTTACAACTTATGGGACTCGATTCCGATATACGGAGACCGAGTTATCGCCCAGTTTGCAAAACTCGCCAACACTTAGGTAAAAAGTCAAAAAAGAGGTTAAAACCCACCTCGGTCGTCCAAACACCACACAAACACACACATAGCACCGCGTAGGTATTTGGAATGCGTTACAATTTATGAGACTCAATTTCGATATACAGAGACCGAGTTATCGTCTAGTTTGCAAAACTCACTAACACTTAGGCAAAAGTTAAAAAAGGGGTCAAAACCGCCTCGGTCGTCCAAACGCAACGTAAATACACACATAACAGCGTGTAGGTATTTAGCACGTGTTACCACTTACGGGATTCGATTCCGATATACGAAAACTGAGTTATCACCCAGTTTGTAAAACTCGCCAACACTTAGGCAAAAAGTCAAAAAAGAGGTCAAAACCCGCCTCGATCGTCTAAACGCCACACAAACACACACATAGCACTGCGTAGGTATTTGATACGTGTTACAACTTATGGGACTCGATTCTAATATACGGAGACCGAGTTATCGTCTAGTTTGCAAAACTCGCCAACACTCAGGCAAAAAGTCAAAATAGAGGTCAAAACCCGCCTCAGTTGTCCAAACGCCAGACAAACACACACATAGTACCGCATAGATATTTGGTACGAGTTATAACTTACGAAACTCGATTCCAATATACGAAGACCGAGTTATCGCCCAGTTTGCATTACTCGCCAACACTTAGGCAAAAAGTCGAAAAAGAGGTAAAAACCCGCCTCGGTCGTCTAAACGCCACACAAATACATAAATAGTACCGCGTAGGTATTTGGCACGTGCTATAATGTATGGGACTCAATTTCGATAAACGAGAACCAAGTTATCGCCCAATTTACAAAACTCGCCAACACTTAGGTAAAAAATCAAAAAAGAGGTCAAAACTCGCCTCGGTCCTCCAAACACCACGTAAACACACACATAGCACCGCATAGGTATTTAGCATGTGTTACAACTTACGGGACTCAATTCGGATTTACGGAGACCGAGTTATCGCCCAGTTTGCAAAACTCGCCATCACTTAGGCAAAAAGTCAAAAAAGAGGTCAAAATCCACATCAGTCTTCCTAATGCCACGCAAACACACATATAGCACCACATAGGTATTTGGCACGTGTTACAACTTAGGGGACTCGATTCTGATATACGGAGACCGATTTATCGTCCAGTTTACAAAACTCGCTAACACTTAGGCAAATAGTCAAAATAAAGGTCGGAACCCGCCTCGGTCATCCAAACGCCACAAAACACACACATAACACTGCGTATGTATTTGGCATGCATTAAAATTTATGGGACTCGATTCTGATATACATAGACCGAGTTATCGCCTAGTTTGCAAAACTTGTCAACACTTAGGCAAAAAGCCGAAAAAAAGGTCAAAACCCGCCTCGGTCGTCCAAACACCATGCAAACACACACATAGTACCGCGTAGGTATTTGGCATGTATTATAACTTACGAGATTTGATTCCAATATACGGAGACCGAGTTATCGCCTAGTTTATAAAACTCACCAACACTTAGGCAAAAAGTCAAAAAAGAGATTAAACCCCACCTCGGTCGTCCAAACACTACGCAAACACACACATTGCACCGCATAGGTATTTTGCATGTGTTACAACTTATGGGACTTGATTCCGATATACGGAGACCGAGTTATCGTCTAGTTTACAAAACTCGCCAACACTTAGGCAAAAAGTCAAAAAAGAGGTTAAAACCCACCTTGGTAGTCCAAATGCCATGCAAACACACACATAGCATAGCATAGGTATTTGGCATGCGTTACAACTTATGAGACTTGATTCCGATATACAGAGACTGAGTTATCGCACAGTTTGCAAAACTCGCTAACACTTGGCAAAAAGTCGAAAAAGAGGTCAAAACCTGCCTCGCTCGTCCAAATGCAACGCAAACCCACATAGCACCGCGTAGGTATTTGACACGTGTTATAACGTATGGGACTCGATTCTGATATACGAGGACCGAGTTATCGCCCAATTTGTAAAACTCGTCAATACTTTGGCAAAAAGACAAAAAAGAGGTCAAAACTCACCTTAGTCGTCCAAATGCCACGCAAACACACACATAGTACCGCGTAGGTATTTGGCACTCGTTACAACTTACGGGACTTGATTCCGATATACGGAGATCGAGTTATCGCCCAGTATACAAAACTCGCCAACACTTAGGCAAAAAGTCAAAAAAGAGTTCAAAACCCACCTCGTTCGTCCAAATGCCACACAAACACACACATAGCATAGCACATGTATTTTGGCATGTGTTAAAACTTACAGAACTTGATTCCGATATACGGAGACCGAGTTATCGTCCAGTTTGCAAAACTCACCAACACATAGGCTAAAAGTTGAAAAATAGGTCAAAACCCGCCTCGGTTGTCCAAATGCCACACAAACACACACATAGCACCGCGTAGGTTTTTGGCACACATTAAAATTTACGGGACTTGATTCTGATATACGGAGACCGACTTATCTCCCAGTTTGCAAAACTCGCCAACACTTAAGCAAAAAGTCGAAAAAGAGGTCAAAACCCGCCTCGGTCGTCCAAACGCTACGCAAACACACACATAGCACTGCGTAGGTATTTTACACGTGTTACAATTTACGGGACTCGATTCCGATATACGGAGACCAAGTTATCGCCTAGTTTGCAAAACTCGCTAACACTTAGTCAAAAAGTCGAAAAATAGGTCAAAACCCGTCTCGGTCGTCCAAATGCCACGCAAACACACACATAGCACTGCGTAGGTATTTGGCAAATGTTACAACTTACGGGACTCGATTCTAATATACGGAGACCGAGTTATCGCCCAGTTTGCAAAACTCGTCAACACTTGTAGAACACAAACTAAAATAATTTAAATATGCTCTATTTATGACTTCGTTATTAATATTTTAATTTTGTAGGGTCTTATTGATGAGACTCGTGGGGGTGGAGGTTGCGGCATAGGCGATGCCCGTGGAGCAGATGGTGATGATTGTCGGGCTAATGCTAATGAGACTATGGAGGGTGGGACCAGCGATGGGACCAAAGGTGGGATTGGTGATGGGACCGGAGGTGGGACCGGTGATGGGACCGGAGGCGATGACACAGACATTCCTGATCATGGGCAGTAGTTAGTTTATATTTATATTTTGACTTTTATGTATGTATTTAGCTTTTGAGTTGTACAGACTAGAGTTTGGTATCTGACTATATTGATTGTTGATAGTAAAAGATATGATTGTTATTGATATGCGTACATTGTCATTATTTGTTTTTCTTTAGTTTATAACAGGTACAATGTATATGTAAATAAACAGGGAATTTTACAATTCTAATAAAAAAAAAATTTAAATGGGTCATTTGTGACGGGGGCATTGGCGACGGGGTGCCGTCGCCAATGACCTATAGTGACGGTTCAAGAATTATATTAAATAGGGGTTATTCGCGATGGGGTGCACACATTGGCAACGGCAGTGCCTTCAGGAATGCCTGAAATATTAAAATTAAAGTATTGTCATTCTGATGACTGATTCAATCTCGTTGTTGTTGCTTGTGAATGACTTAGTACCAACAAAGACAATCGTCGCAATGCCCCGCTTGGTAATGACATTGTTTCTGACGGCAAGCGACGGGAGCCAGGGGCGACGGTAGGGGCGAAGGTCTGTGCCGTCGCTAATGACCTCATTGCCGACGGCAAGAGGGTCATTGGCGACGGCATGGCCCGTCGGCAATGACTATTTTTTTGTAGTGGTACGCCCCCTTTTTCTATAGAGATAGGAAAAACTAGAGTTTGAGCCAATAACCCTTCTTCTTGAAAATTCTTCTTCCTTGGTAGATCACCTCTAGAGGCCATACACTTGGGTGGCTAACATTGATCAAAAGAAAGAATCTACCCGGAGATTCAAGTAGACCGCGTAGAATTAGGAGTTGAACTTGTACATGTGGAAGCTCGTATCTACAAGGGTATGATTCTATAACTTCTTGTTCTTCGTTTTAATTAATAATATGCATAAAAGATGATCCAGGTAATTGGTTTGTGAAAAATTTTAAAATCTGATTTTATTTTTGCTTCCGCTTATTTTGTAATTTGCTTGTTACTTTGATCTTCACAAAAACTTACAGTGGTATCAGAGCCAAACTTTATGCGAATTATTAATTGTTTTGATTCCATATATGTATGGGTATGTATTTAGAATAATTTATTGGGCATAATTTGTTGTATTTAATTAATTTTTTTAAAAGAATCTATTTCGAAAACCTGTTAAATATCGCGAACTGTATTTCAATTTTTTCCTTGTTTCTTAATCATGTGGATGTTGATTTTTTTTATTTTAAATAATAAATATGATCAATGATTTGGTTATTCAAAGGTTTCCCAGAATGATTCACGGATTCAGGATTACTATCATATATATTTTGTTACTTCACGGAATGATTAATATATAACTATTATATATATATATATATATATAATATTCTTAATAATTTTATAACTAAAATAAAAGGTTTATTATAATCTTGAAATTGGATTTCGTGCAACTTAAAATTGCCCATTAAATGATAGTCATATATATGGAATGATTTTATTCAAAAGATGAATGTTTTATTTATTGATACATACGGTGATATGTATGATAATAAATGGGGTTGATTATGGACTATTGACCAATGTGATTGGATTTATTTTGGTTGAATGCTTGAATGAATGAGTTTTATTAAATCGGGTATACGTACCTCGTCTTTTCTGGTTTTATTCTTGATGTAAATTCTATATATCTTCTATGTACTTCCCCTTGACTGCTGATCAAGATTTCTATTTAAATTAAATAGTTTAATTGTAATAGGATTAGTTAGAATTTTTTTGAAGAACATGGGATCGAAGAGCAAGGAGCGCTTAAAGACCCGTTTGTAATGGAGCCCAGGTTTAAATGTAATAGTTATATTTAGATGTTAATTCTTGCACCCTAGGGTTTGACCTTTTGGTTCACTTGGTGGCTCTAGTGAAACAAACTAGAATAAAGTCCATAATCAATCCGGGTAGAATATAATATTCTATATGTGCATGCTAGTATTATATATATTATATAATAAACATGCTTCGCATGTTTAATAATATGACACGTATTATATATATATATATATATATATATATATATATTTACATGCGCGCTAAATAAAATGAGACTAATAATAATAAACCCCTCAATGAAATTATATTAAGTTGTAACGTTCAAAGATATTTGGAATATTGAGCGTCGCCTTCTAGCATGATAAAAATAATAGAGCATTGAATAGTTAATATGAGTTTGTAATTCACACACAAGGCGAGTATTAAATATTTGAGATGCTATTTTTATTACATATGATGTTTATAAGTAATTGAACATTACTGCTTTGTTGTGCACACACAAGGGCTGTATTTTTCTCTTCACTTATATGGAAATTTTGGGTATGACTTAACTTAAATCATCTTAGTTCGGATGTGCACACACTTGACCATTATGATTTAAGAGGCAAAATATAAAGAGTTACATAATGATGTAATTGACAAGAGTTGTCTACCTATTTATTTATATATAGTTTGTTGTGCACACATAAGGTTATATACATTAGAAATGTGATCCTCACTAGCAAATCTTTAATTAGATTTTTCCGAACTATATAGATGAGGGTAATATAGTTTAAAGAAAATAGTGGGAGATACCGATTTAAAATAAGACTTAATTTATTTTGGTAATTAATTAAATAAATCTTTGCTAAAATATTATCTTTTCACATGCAAAAATTTAAAAATGTCACACTCACTAATTTCACTGCAGAGCATACTTTATGCTAACAAACTGACCAGACCGAATTACACGGACTGGTTAAGGAATCTGAGAATTGTTCTCACTGCTAAAAAGATTTCTTATGTCCTAAATTCGTCCGTACCTGTAAAAGTTACAGAAACAGCCTCTGAGGAAGTGATTGCTACTTTTAAACAGTGGTAAGATGATGCATTTATAGCTCAATGCATCATGCTCACATCCATCAGTAACAAGCTTCAGCGTCAGCATGAAACCATGGATGCTCATACTATGCTACTGCACCTGGAATAGCTGTATGGTGAGCATTGTAGGACTTCTAGATATGAAATATCTAAGGAGCTCTTCCAATCTCGGATAACCGAGGGTACTACTGTTGAGACTCATGTCCTAAAGATGATTAATTCAATTAAACGTCTTGGACAACATGGGTTCGTCATAGATGGGGAGTTGAATCAAGATTTAGTCTTACAGACACTCCCGGACATCTTCTCAGAAGTTGTTATGAATTTTCACATGAATAAGTTAGATGTCAGCTTTCCTGAATTACTTAACATGTTAAAAACTGTTAGCTTTCCTGAATTACTTAACATCTTAATGGTGGATAATTCTTCCAAGAAAAGGAAGAGGCCCAAGGTATCTTCTGAAAAGAAGAAATCCAAGAAGGCTATGGGGAAGGCGAAAGTGAAAGATCAAAAGAAACCTGATCCAACTAGTTTGAATTTGCTTCCATTGCAACAAGTCGGGTCACTGGAAGAGGAACTACAATGATTATCTTTCGGAACAAAAGCAGAAGAAGCTTGGAGAATCTTTGAATCCTAATCAAGGTTTGTTTATAATTGAAATTAATTTTTCTGAAAGTCAATCTTCTACTTAGGTATTAGATACCGGCTATAGTTCTCACATATGTAATAATATGCAAGGACTGGTCAGAAGTAGAAAGCTGAGCAAGGATGAGGTCGTCCTACGAGTAGAAAATGGAGCAAAGGTTGTTGCATTAGCTATAGGGACTTATTGTTTAGCATTGCCTACGGGCAAGTTTATTTATTTAAAAAATTGTTATTTTGTTCTGAATATCATTAGAAACATTATTTCAATTTCTGTATTGGATATGAATGGTTTTGACATTATAATAAAGAGCAACAGTTGTTCTATTTATAAATAATATTATTTTATATGGTGTTGGTAATTTACGAAATAGACTTTACATTCTTGACTTGCATGAAAATATACTTCAAATTGAACAAACTAAGAAAAGGAAAAGAGATGATGTAAATTATACCTTCATGTGGCACTGTAAATAGTGTTTCCTAATATCTTTATACGTGAAGTCTTATATCAGATATCAGATATACGTGATTCCAATAGTTGGAGAGTACGCCCCCTTTTTTATAGGGATAGGAAAAACTAGGGTTTGAGCCAATAACCCTTCTTCTTGAAAATTCTTCTTCCTTGGTGAATCACCTCTAGAGGCCATACATTTGAGTGGCTAACATTGATCAAATGAAGGAATCTACCCGGAGATTCAAGGAGATCGCGAAGAAGTAGGAGTTGAACTTGTACCTATGGAAGCTCGTATCTACAAGGGTATGATTCCATAACTTCTTGGTTTGTGAAAAATTTTAAAATCTAATTTTATTTTTGATTCCGCTTATTTTGCAATTTGATTGCTACTTTGATCTTCAAAAAACCTTACAGGAGAAAATAACATCCTTTACGAATACGAAAGAAATAATACCCCTTACGTTAGTAGGAAATTGGATACTGCAATAGTGAAGTAGTAGAATACTCTTCTTCTTTCTTTCTATAGTTTCTCTCTCTATAGTTTTAGTGAATTCGTAAGAAAGAATGGAGTAATGAACTTCTATTTATAGGAGAATGGACTAAATAGTAACTGATTCACGAACGGTCCAGATTGATTTACTATTAAACGGACGGTCCATGTTGATTTTCTATTATAACTTCAACCCACCGGTCCATATTGCTTTACTATTATTGTAAGAACCAAACTTTTATGAATAAAGATATAATTTTCTCTAAATATTATTTTGAATAGTAAGGTGTTGGTTTGATATAATGCTATAGTTATGGGTGATATGTCCAAATTTTGCAAAGTAAGCAAGTGCTCATAAAATATTCGTTTGGTCGTGGAATATTCTTTTTGTCGAGGAATATTCGTACGACGGCGCAATCATTTGTGGACCACATAACAGAATAACTGTCGGATATAGAAAGCGACATAAATAACCTTTTTATAATAATTAACGACAAAACTTATACCGTTAAACTATTAAAATACCCGGTGATAAAAGTATAATAATACGCGTTATTGCACAGTAGCACACATTATTGCACAGTATCTCTGATTATTGATGCTTACATAAGAAGTTTCTTAGTTTCATTCAATAACTGTCATAATAGTTGCTGCATAGTATTTCATATTATTGATCAATTATTGTCGTTGTATCATCTGTATAATATTTTATATTATTAAATCAATAATTGAGAAGACACAACTATTTATATTATTATTTGTATTATTGATAATGTCTAGAAAGTTCTGTCGAGGAAAGGGATTTGGTTATTTAATTGCACGTCAATAAGGAGAAATCCTTATCGGAAAGCCTCCTCTTTCCTGGGAATTATTTGGTTATCAATATTGTGAGTTATTATATTAAATGATAAATAATTGTTGAAAGATTAAAATTGTGTTGATTGAAGATAAGTGATTTGTGGTAAATATTTATTCAAGTTTTAGAGGGATTTGTCATGAGGCGTTTGTTGTAAGTTTGGCTTATTATTCCATGGGGAGATTTGCTAATTTTTCAAACCGTCGGTTGAAGTTATAATAGTAAATCAATATGGACCATTGGTTGAAGTTATAATAGTAAATCAATATGGACCGCTGGTTGAAGTTATAATAGTAAATTAATATGGACTGTCGGTTGAAGTTTTAATAGTAAACCAATATGGACCGCCCGATTAATAGTAAATCAATCTCGACCGTTCGTGAATTAGTTACTATTTAGTCCATTCTCCTATAAATACAAGCTCATTACTTCATTCTTTCTTACGAATTCACTAAAACTATAGAGTGAGAAACTATAGAGAGAAAGAAAAAGAGTATTCTGCTACTTTACTATTGCAGTATCCAATCTCCTACTAAGGTAAGGGGTATTATTTCTTTCTTATTTGTAAATAATGTTATTTACTTCATACTCATAAGGGTTTCCATTCTATTCCATATTAATCTGTGGGAGTAACCTGTCTATCCGGATTACCGCATGCATGGTGAATAACCCTTCGTATTCATTCTTTATTAATCTGTGGGAGTAACCTGTCTACACGGATTACCGCATGCATGGTGAATAACCCTTCGTATTTATTCTTTATAAATCTATGGGAGTAACTTGTCTACGCGGATTATCGTATGCATGGTGAATAATCTTTCCGTATTCATTCTTTATTAAATTGTAGAAATGATCTGTCTATGCGGATTACCGCATGACGGGTGAAAATCTATTTGTAGTTTTGTATATTCTTTTGTACTAATATGAGATATCATTTCTTTTGTACTCATCGAGGGATATCGTCTTCATATTTCTCAATTTATGGTACAAATTTATTATTTGTTTCCATAACCTTATTATTTAATGGTGAAAACCCTTGAAATTAGTGGAATATTCTTTATAGTTTGTGCTTCATTTATTATCATTTCAATATTGGTCTGAACTTTCTTATTGAAATTGCAATATATTCATGGCTTGATACTATTGATGTCGGGATACTATTCATTTGGAATACTATTCATTCGGGATACTATTTATTCCGTACTTTTCATTCGAGTACTATTCATTTGGGATACTATTTATAGGGTACTATTCACGACAAAATTATTTCTTTTCTATCCAATTTTTTTTTGATATATAAATATCTTCTTGAATTTTACTCCACAATTAGTGATCATGTTGACAATTTGGACATTCTTGAACTCTGGATAAATTGAATTATAAATCTCTAATATTTATCCTTGAATTTACTCGATTGATTTTTTTATATCATTGTCATCTTCCTCATGCTTATATTGTGTTGAAAGTCATCTTTGGCCCATAGTGCAAAGATGGATTGTTGATTGGTATGATTATGACCAGGAATTGTATATTGTTATAATCATAACCTTTAATGTTACAGATAAAGGTTTGTGGTGAAAATCTTCTTTGGCCCGTAGTGCATAGATGGACAAGTGTTTGGCATGATCTTGACCACTGGTGATACAAATGATTATCTTTGGCCCGTAGTGCATAAACAATTCATTGATGGGAAATAATTATTGATTGATGATACAGGGATAAAATATTGATGATGGACTTTTAAATCATATAAGATAGTAGACATCATGCTCTACTAGACTCTTCTAATGGATTGCTATTTCCGTTGCAGTTGTTTATCTAAAACTTGTTGTCTATTGTATTCTATCATATTTTCCCTGTTAAGGACAAAGGATAATTTATTTTACATTATCTTAGTCATAATATTCTTTACTAGGCTAGTTGAGCTCACCCTTTTCCTTTTGGTTCCATTGTTCTTCTCAAGAGGCGAGAATGTAGCTAGGACTAGTCGGGGAGTGGAGTAATGGTCCAAGATGGTTATTATAGTAGTCCTCAATATGTTGTGAAATAGTATGACAATAATTGTAATGAGGAATTTATTTGAGTTTGTATATTGTCTATGAGACAATATTTGTATTAAAACTCACAGCTTATGTGTTGTCGTATTTTGCACGCAGTTGTATTAGTGAATTTTGTATTTGGATTTAGTAGTGTGTATCTGGCGACCCAGAATGTGTTGTGTGGACCTATTTTGGGGGAGTCACAGTTGGTATCAGAGCTTAGGGATATGATCTCTGGCAGAGATCTGAGGTTAGAACTAGGAGGGGAGAGACGTGTAAAACTATTGCTAGTGTGTCCTACCTAAGCTTATTTGTTATTTAATTGGTCGTCGGAGTATAGGGATAATATGTGACATGTCAATTTCTTTAATTAACCATTTTTTTGTGGTGGTATTTTAGAATGACATCTGAAAATCAAGATATGAATTCATATAGAATTTTAAGTGATGAATTTAGGAGATTTATTTAAAGAATAAATATTGGAGTATAATATCTTGTTATAGCAAAGATGTTTATTGGGGAGTAATAATTAAGTTATTAAACTTAATTGTAGGATGTTAGGCGAAGAAGAAATTAGAGATATCCATGTGGTGAGTGAAGAATTAATAGTTGCACCCGAGCTAGTCGCAGATGTAGCAGCTAAGAGTGAGGAAGAAGAGGACCCTGAGGAGGATTTATTAGGAGAATTTTATGATCAAAATATAGAACTGCAAGATCGTATTTGTGAGTTAGAAGAGCAGGATGAAGAACGGCAGGCAGTCGTGGAACAAATAGATGCAACAATTCAAGATTTTGTTACCCGATATGTGAAGCTTGAACAGAAGCTCTCTTTGGCACAATATATGATAATAGAGCTGGAATCGAAGAATGCAAATGTCAAATATCATCTAAAAGAAGAAACAACTGAACGAGTGAGAATGGAGGATGCATATGGGTAAAGGCTGCACGACGCGTTGATATTGTAGAAAGAGACGTCCGATCCAAGAAGGCTAAAATAGATGATATGTATTTCTCTTTTAGGATAGAAATTGGGAGAACCCAACATCGAGTTTTGAATTACCTTGAACAGAGCGGTCAACCCCAATTTGATATGGACTGAAGATTAATGATTCAAATCATGGATCAGGAGTACGATAAAGCAGTTAATGGTGGAATGTGCCCTATAGCGAAGTCAAGTATAGCGGTAATGATGACACCAAAGGCTGTCTGTAACGACCGAAAAATTCGGATCCTTTGTAAAATAATTTTATTTAATAAAATAATGAATAAAATTATATTACTTGTTATTGTTACGTGTTAGTAAGATGAATGTCGTTCTATAACCTAGAAACGTTGGAACTTAGTAGTATTTTGACTACGTGAGAGAATTAAAGTTTTTGAATTTCCAAGACGAAATAAAAGTTTTTCGAGAAATTTTCCAAAAAAACACTATTCATCGATTTCTGCTCCGGAATTATTTTTGAACTTCCGAGAAATACGTAACGATAGAATATCGAAGTGAGTTGGATTATTTAATAAGAATTCAAGTATGAAAAACGTAATTTTTTGCATGCGGACGATCCGAGAATGTTAGGAAAATAGAGCATTAGAAGTTAATGTAATGATCATAAGATGCGTATGTATTGTAAGAGGTAACGAATACAAGTATAATACAAAGTATTATGCGAGTATGTACAAAGGATGGAATATCGTATATTGTGAAAGAGAATACGAGTGTAATACGTAGAGAATATGTAATAAGACTTTTAGCCAAATGAATTGGACTTGTAGGATTGTTAGCAAATTGTAAGTCCAATAGCATTAATGTGCAAGCCCAAGTGGTGGTTAATGAGAAGTCTAAGTAAGTTGGTAATACAAGCCCAAAGTTAAGTTAAGTTAATTAAATCCTAGCCCAAGCTAGGATCCAATGGGTTAGCGTAACCTATGGGGCAACCCATGTTAATGTGGTTAATCTTAGTGACCAAGAAAATTATGTGATGACCAAGAAAAAAGTGTAATGGCCAAGAAAAATAAGTGTCTAGCAAGTAAACTTAATTAGGAAGTAATGAATAGTAAGGAGGTGCTTAAGGAGGTGGGATGAATTAATGACCCAATTTCCCTAACTTTAGCAATCCTATAAATAGAAGACTTTGGATTTCATTTGTTACTTGTTCTTTTTCATCCAACACTTTTCAACTTATTGGTTAGAGAGAATAAGAAAGAATAAGCTACTTTCATTTGTTAGAAAAGAGATGAAGAAAGCTAGTTCAACAAAGGTAATGATCTCATGTCATTGGTCTTCCATCTCTACCATTATAGGTTGATAAGAGAAGTATGGATTAATGATTATGTATGCAAAGAAATGTTAGGAAGAAATAAGATAAGGACTTAAGTCCTAATAAGCTGAGAATAAGCACTTTGTTCATGAATAAACTATGAACAAACGAAGAATTTGTAAGTCTTGTAACATGTTTACATGATTGAAGTTATATGTTAATAGGATGTAAGAATGATGGTTAGAGGATTTAAACCATCATATGTTATGATAATTGAATAATATGTAGTTTATACTTTGATAAGCTATAAGTTCATGAAGAATAAGTCATAACTTATCATGAAAACAAGTTCATGTAATATGTAGGTTGAAATGTCCATATGATGGATAGAATCCATTTGAAATGATAATCAAATCATAAGTAACGAAGCTATGTCGGAATTCTCACGATTGGACAATAATCGTCGAATTCGTGAAATTCTCGAATTAGAGGTCAAATTTTGATATTGAGCTCAGAAACGTTGGTTTTCGATGAGAACAAGTCTTATTTGGCATTATAGAGTTGCGAACTCAAAAATGACCGAATTCTGACTTAGAATGAAGAAACAAGCGTTGAACGTTCATGGACATTTATCATTTTCGCTAAAAATGAACCAATAGGTGAATTTAGAGTAAACGGAGTCGAAAATATAAAATTCTTGAATGAACCTGTAGAGTATGTGATTTGTGAGCTAATGGATTTTGAACGAGCCAATTCGGACTTAAAATGATCAAATTTGGAGTCCAGGAAGTTCGTTGTGCAAATTAAAACTATCAATTGTTTGGTGCACAGAATGGGCGCCATCCAGGCATAATGGTGGCTATTTTGCAATACACGTGTAGTCTCGGACCTTTTGTAGTCTCACATCATGCTATGAACTTAAAGAGTAAAGAGTGGCGCCGCAACGCCGGGCTCGACCCTCAGCTACTGGAAACTTGCACCGCAGCGTGAGTTGTATTAGAGCGCCAGCCTTAAGGAATACACAGTGAAGAAGGTTTGAATGTATAGAATGAATGGTAACTGATTAACAATGAAGTAAAACTTATTTTTAACATTGTTAAGGCATTGTTAAACGTTAATTATGATACATAAAGATTAAAGATAAGTAATCGAACATTAACGTAAGAACAATGTGAATTATAAACGGCAAGCCAGAACCAATAGTAATAAATCTAATACAACATTAGATTGAGAAGAAGGATAAGATTCATTAGGAACTATGTATGTTTATTCATCACCTAATGTGTTATGTGATGTGATCATCTACTGTAGAGACCTTAAAGACTTAACGTGAACGTGTAATAACCGTAACAGACGCTGAAGGAAAGTATTCTAACCCTTGTCTATGTTCAATTTAGACAAGCTTTGTGGTTTATGTATTTTTACGCATGAATTGTTGTATGATGAAGTGAAAGCCAATTCTTTCGGCTAGACTTATGATATGTTGGATTTCTTAATATCTATCAATGTTTTGTCAATGTTGTACCATGTTATATTGGTGTTGTTTTCAAATGAAGATTGAGTATGCTAAAATGTTTTGTCATCAAACAACAGGCACGTGAGGTTGCCACAACTTAAATGTACATACGTTTAATGAATGTTGTGTTGATCAACATAGAGTACTATAGGCTGATCACCTAGACGTGCTCGTAAGAAATGCCGGACTTACGGACTTTGTGCCGGGATGTCCTTTTCAAAGAAATTATGAAATGCTCAAGGTCTTGGACCGGAATTGATGTTTTAATAAATATTGTTATTGTAAAACATTTTAAAGAAAAGAGAAGTGCTATTATGAATTATCAATAGTACATCATAACTATTGTTCAATTATTGAAGATATATGATTTTTGTGATTCAAGCATATTGTTAATAGAATTGTTGTACTTGCTGAGCTAGTCATGCTCACTCTTGCTTGAACTATATGAATGCAATGCTAAGAATCGAATCTGATCAAGGATCCCGATAAGGATAAAGGAAAGGCGAAGACGAACCCGTAGAATACCTATGTAATAGTATAGGTTTGTAATGATAATATTTGATATTATGACAAAAACAAATGTAACGGTTATAAAGAACCTGGGGAATGTTAATATGGATTTTCAATATATATATAAGACATATTAGTTCTTTTGAGGCATTTCAATTGAATGTTTGTGTGAACTGTAGCACCGTGGAGCACCATCTGTCGGGTTAGAAGATACCCGGATTTGGGGGCATCAAAGGTTGGTATCAGAGCATTCGGTTATAAAACTTAAGGGGGGGGGGAATTAAAACCTTAAGTCATAACCCTAAGAAAAGTTAACGAAGTAAAAGAAGAAAATAACCTTATAAAAACGCATTATGAATATGTTATGTATTTTTATTATTCTACTGACGTGTATTAATCCACTTAATTATTTTGTGTAGATGTCAGGTGTAAATGGAATGAATATAGATGTACAGGCATTTAGTGAAGAGTCGGTTAACCAGATAGAGGTTATACCAAACCCAATAGCAGTGGAACCAGAGATAGTAGTGATTGAGTCTAGAGACTCAAAGGACCCCGATCTCATATCGGTATGGCTGCTGAAGGTTTTATTTTCCTGTAGGTGAGGATTTTGATCAGAGAATTATGGAGTACTTTATCAAGTTGATCAAGAAAAAGCACGGTAAGGACATCAGCAAAGACAACAGAGCTCTTGGTAAGCTAAGGAGAGAATGTGAGTGTGCCAAGAGAGCCTTGATTAGCCAGCACCAAGTCCGCATAGAAATTGAATCTCTCTTTGATGGTACGGATTTCTCTGAGCCATTGACTAGAGCTCGATTTGAAGAGTTGAACAATGATCTATTTAGAAAGATAATGGGTCCTATTAAGAAGGCTATGAATGATGCTGGGTTGCAAAAAAGCCAGATTGATGAGATTGTCCTTATTGGCGGAAGTACTAGGATTCCAAAGGTTCCACAGCTCCTCAAGGACTACTTTGATGGGAAAGAACCTAACAAGGGTGTGAATCCTGATGAGGCAATTGCTTATGGTGCTGCTGTACAAGGAGGCATCCTAAGTGGGGAGGGTGGTGATGAAACCAAAGGTAATACATTATTGTTATTTTGTTTTCCGGAGTATGACTACTGAAGATATGTGGTTTAACATTGATTAAAATGAATAGTTGGAAGATCAAATATCTTATAATTGATGTGTAATATGATGAACTCAATGTAGATATCCTTCTTTTGATGTGGCCTCTCTTACCCTTGGGATTGAAACCAGTAAGTGAGTAATGACCAAGTTGATCCCTAGAAATATTGTTATCCCAACCAAGAAATCTCGTGTTTTTACATACCAGATCAAAGCAGACTACTGCTCCATTCGTGTACTTTTTTACTTTGCTCTTAATTTAATTTCAAATAAAGGGTCTTGTTAACTTGCCTCTTTTCCTATTGTTCCCTTTGAAAAAGTGGGAAATAAGTTGCATACGTGCTTAAAACTTGGTGATTTACGCTTTCTAAAAAACAGGTTTTGAAGGTGAAAGAAGTCTTATGAAGGACCAGTAGGCTACTTGGAAAGTTTGATCTCTCCAAAATCCCATCTACCCCAAGGTTTGTTCCCCGACTTGGTTGAATTTCTTTAAATTTTGTAAAAGTTTGCTCATAGAAATTTAACCCCATCGGATCCTCCTTTTGAATAGGGGAACTGCTCAAATAGAAGTCACATTTGAAGTTGATGCAAATGGTATCTTGAATGTCAAGGCAGAAGACAAAGGAACTGGTAAACCAGAAAAGATTACCATCACCAATGACAAGGGACGTTTAAGCCAAGAGGAGAATGAGCGGATGGTTCGCGAGGCAGAAGAGTTTGCCGAGGAAGATAAGAAGGTGAAGGAGAGAATTGATGCTCGTAACAGCCTTGAGACAACATATGGTGTTTCCCCAACTATAATAATAATAATCATCTAAAAATGGGATGAATTATCCAACTATTATATTGTAATGTTGTAATGTGAATGATTTTAAATGATGTATATAATATTTTTTATGTTTTATTATATATTGTACTTGTGTTTGTTGAATAAATGTGCATTATTAATTATTATTATTTTTGAAATCTAAAACGTATATAGCGACGGTTGCCGACTATAGCTATAGGCCTAAAGACTATCGCTATAGAGTTTATCGACGAATTCTATGGCGACGGTCGACGACCGTTGCTAAAGACTATAGCGACGGTCTTTATGCCTATAGCGATGGTCAGTGACCGTCGCTATAGTTAGATTTTCTAGTAGTGAATCTTGAATAATAACTAACTAATAAGAAAGGAATAATAATGAAATGTGTTGCTTATTGTAATAGCAAAAATGTCGCTAAGAAGAGGGCAACGAAACCAAGGCGCTAACGTAAATCAACCAGAAGGAGGTCCGGTTAACCCAATGCAAGAATTTGTTAACTTATTAACAGTCGCGTTTAATAGAAATGGAGCTAATATCCCCGTAAATCCAGGAGTAGCACGAGCTACTACCTTCAAGAATTTTAAAAGTGTCGGTCCACCAGAGTTCAAAGGAACTATGGACCCCATAGAAGCCCAGACATGGGTAAAGAAAATTGAGAAGGTATTTGTTATTGCAAATGTCGAAGAGGGTCAGAAGGTTGCCTTTGCAACCTATATGATGAAAGGTGAAGCCAATTTTTGGTGGGAGGCTAACCAGGTTAGGGAGGGTATAGAGAACTTAACATGGGTGAGGTTCAAGGAGATATTCTTCGAGAACTACTTTGCCACGAGTATGCAGGGAAGGATGGAGATGCGGTTCTGGACTTGAAACAAGGGGATACGACGGTTCCCCAATACGCTGCCAAGTTTAATGAACTAGCGAGGTTTGCTCCACACCAAGTGGACACTGATGTTAGGAATGCTCGACGGTTCGAGCAGGGCTTGAAACCCTGGCTCTATAATTGTATATCTGTGTTCCAAAGTACTACATTTGGGACTATTTTAGAGAAGGCGATAATCGCCGAAGGTGGTAGCGAGGCTCTAAGCCAATACCACAAAGATAAGAAGAATAAGGGGAAACTGGATGGGGGAATGAAGATAGAAGGAGCCAGCAAAAGTGGCGAAGGAAAAAAGCAAAAAGTGTTCAACTCTGGGAATACCAGAGTGAAGCAAGGAGATCCAAAGAGAAGAATGGAGGCCTGCAAAACCTGTGGGAAGACTCATCTGGGAGTCTGTCTCAAGGGGAAGGGCGTATGCTATAATTGTGGACAGGAGGGGCACATTTTGCCTAACTATCCAAGTCCGAAGAAAAACCACGGATGCTTTGTGTGTGGGTCAACTGACTACATGGTAAAGAATTGCCCAAAGAAGGGGACGGATGAGAATCGGGGCACTAATAGTGGTATGTTAGCTATTAGTGGTCCAGCGCTGTCGGGTAGGTCGATGGGTCGTACCTTTAACATGACAGTCCAAGATGCAGTTGCATCAAGGGACGTAGTCGCAGGTATTATTACGTTCAATGACATAAATGCTTACGTGCTATTTGATTCGGGTGCTAATTGTTCGTTTATAGCATGTGATTTTGCTATATGACTAGGATTACTTCCCGAAAAGTTGCCTATACCTTTAAATATTAAGTTAGCAAACAAGGAGATAATTCATGTTGAAAATATTCATAGGAGTTGTTGCATAAACATACGGGGTTGTAAATTATTAGTAGATTTGATACCGATAAAGTTAGGAGAATTCGATGTAATTCTCGGAATGGATTGGTTGGTAAACCATGGGGAAATTATAGATTGTCAGAAGAAATGTGTGAATATTAGAATGTTAAAACAACCACAGGTAGTATTTTACGGGAATAGACCACCGGGATATTCGTGTTGTCTAACCATGACACAAACTAGGAAATTATTAAGGAAGGGATGTGTAGGTTATCTGTGTCATATTGTTGATATCCAACGAGTGGTAGCAACCATGGAACAAAACCTATAGTTAGAAAATTCGCAGATGTATTTTCGAGTGAATTGTTGGGTCTTCCACCGGATAGGGAGACCGAGTTTGTAATAGACATTGTGCCAGGAGCGGCACCAGTTTCCAGGGCACCGTATCGTATGGCGCCAGTGGAGATAAAGGAGTTAATGGTACAGTTGCAAGAACTATTGGACAGAAAGTACATACAACCGAGTGTTTCACCGTGGGGAGCACCGATACTATTTTTCAAGAAGAAGGACGGATCGTTGAGACTTTGTATCGACTACAGAGAGTTGAACAAGTTGATGATAAAGAATAAATACCAATTTCCCAAGATCGATGATCTCTATGATCAGTTAAAAGGGGCTAAGTATTTTTCTAAAATAGATTTAAGGACGTGGTATCACCAATTAAAGTTTAGGAAGGAGGATGTACAAAAGACAGCATTCAAGACTCGTTATGGTCATTACGAGTTTCTGGTGATGTCATTTGGATTGACTAATGCACCAGCTGCATTTATGGATATGATGAACAGAGTGTTCAAACAATGTTTGGACAAGTTCGTCGTAGTGTTTATCGATGATATTCTAATATATTCTAAGATGCCAAAAGATCATGTTGAACACCTAAGAATAGTGTTGGAGACACTGAGGAAGGAGAAGTTGTATGCGAAATTCACTAAGTGTGAATTTTGGTTGGAAAAGGTACAGTTTTTAGGTCATGTCATTGACCATGAGGGAATTTCAGTAGATCCAGCGAAGGTGGAAGCCGTGATGAATTGGGAACAACCAAAAACTCCGACTGAGGTGCGGAGTTTCCTAGGGTTAGCGGGATACTATCAGAGATTCATCCACGATTTTTTGAAGATAGCTACTCCGTTGACTAATTTGACAAGGAAGACGGTGAAATACGTATGGACTGATAAATGCGAGGGCAGTTTTCCAGAACTAAAGGAGAGGTTGGGTGAAGACCCTGTTTTGTCATTACTCGATGACAGGAAATTTCGTAGTTTATAGCGATGCTTCGCATAGAGGACTTGGTTGCGTGCTCATGCAGCATGGCAAGGTCATTGCATATGCATCAAGGCAGTTGAAGGATTATGAAAAAGTTTACCCTACTCATGATCTGGAACTGGCCGCAGTAGTTTTTGCCTTAAAGATATGGAGACATTATCTTTGCGGAGAAAAATGTGAGATATACACGGACCATAAGAATCTAAAATATATCTTCACACATAAGGAGTTGAATATGAGACAGAGACGATGGCTAGAGTTGATAAAGGATTATAATTGTGAAATCTTGTATCACCCTGGAAAAGCCAATGTAGTTGTCGATGCCTTAAGTAGAAAGGGTCGGGAGAAGTTGTCTATGTTAACGGCTCAAACTGAGTTAATAACAGAGATGGATAAGATGGAAATAAAAGTGATGTTGCCAAATGAATCGGGGTAGATACTGTTTGCGATAGAGATTCAATCTACCATTGTAGAAAGAGTCAGAGAGGTGTAGCTCAAAACTGATGAGTGTGACCGGGTAAAGGAGCGGCTAACCAATGAAAAAGATATTAAGTACAATCTTGATAACGAGGGGTTATTAAGATTTGAAGGAAGAATTTGGGTTCTGAATGAGAAGGAATTAAAGGAGTAGGTATTGCAAGAGGCTCATAGTTTGAGGTTCTCGATTCATCCTGGGAGTACTAAGTTGTATCAAGACCTTCAATAGAGTTTTTGGTGGCCGAACATGAAAAGAGAAATAGCAGAGTATATGAGTAGGTTCTTAACTTGTCAAAAAGTTAAGGTCGAACATCAACGACCAAGTGGCTTGCTACAGTCATTAGAGATTTCGGAGTGGAAGTGGGAGCATATCACGATGGACTTTGTTGTGGGACTTCCGACTACAACGAAAGGGTATGATGCAATTTGGGTAATAGTGGACCGGTTAACGAAGTCGGCTCACTTTTTTCCAATTAGGGTCAAGTATAACTTGGACCAGTTAGCTAAACTTTATGTTAAGGAAATAATTTCCAGACATGGAGTACCGGTTTCGATTGTGTCAGATCGTGATCCATGATTTTCATCAAACTTCTGAAGGAGTTTGTAGGAGCAGTTGGGAACGTAGTTAAAGCTGAGTACGGCGTAACATCCACAAACTGATGGACAGAGCGAGAGAACAATTCAGACGTTAGAAGATATGTTAAGATCTTGCGTTATGGATTTCAATGGTAGTTGGGACGATCATCTACCATTATTAGAGTTTGCGTATAACAATAGGTATCATTCAAGCATAGGTATGCCGCCTTACGAAACTTTGTACGGGAGGAAGTGCAGAACACCATTATGTTGGGAAGAAGTAGGAGAACGCCAAATGCTAGGGCCAGAATTGGTGCAGCAAATAGCGGATGTGGTAAAATTGATACGAATGTGTCTCGTAGCAGCTCAAGACAGACAGAAGAAGTATGCGGACTCAAATCGAGAAAATAGGGAGTTTAAAGTAGGCTCTTACGTGTTTCTAAAGGTATCTCCCTGGAAAGGAAAGATACGCTTTGCAAAGAAAGAAAAATTAAGTCCAAGGTTTATAGGACCTTTTGAAGTGTTAAAACGGGTAGGTGAGGTAGCTTATATGATAACATTACCTCCAGACTTAAAACGAATACATAACGTGTTTCACGTATCCGTGTTACGTCCTTATAAGCCGGATTATAAGCACGTAATAGAGTATGAGCCTATTCATATTGAGAAGGACTTAACGTACGAAGAGATGTCAATTCAAATTATCAATAGAAAAGAGCAAGTTCTGCAGAACAAAGTTATACCTTCCGTGAAGGTGTTATGGAAGAACCACGATGCAGAAGAAGCAACGTGAGAATTGGAAGAAAAGATAAGGAAGGATTACCCTCAATTGTTTGCGTAATGTGAGACGAGATTCTGGGGACAGAATCTTTATAAGGGGGGAAGAATGTAACGACCGAGAAATTCGGATCCTTTATAAAATAATTTTATTTAATAAAATAATGAATAAAATTTTATTACTTGTTATTGTTACGTGTTAGTAAGATGAATGTCGTTCTATAACCTAGAAACATCATAAATTAGAAGTATTTTGACTACGTGAGAGAATTAAAGTGGTTGAATTTCCCAGATGAAAATAAAAGTTTTTCTAGAATTTTTTTGAAAAATACTATTCATCGATTTCTGCTCGGGAATTACTTTTGAACTTCCAAGAAATATGTAACGATAGAATATCGAAGTGAGTTGGATTGTGTAATAAGAATTCAAGTATGGAAAACGTAATTTTTCGCATGCGAACGTAATCCTAGAATGTTAGGAAAATAGAGCATTAGAAATTAATGTAATGATCGTATGATGCGTATGTATTGTAAGAGGTAACGGATACAAGTATAATACGAAGTATTATGCGAGTATGTACGAAGGATGGAATATCGTATATTGTGAAAGAGAATACGAATATAATACGTAGAGAATATGTAATAAGGCTTTTAGCCAAATGAATTGGACTTGTAGGATTGTTAGCAAATTGTAAGTCCAATAGCATTAATGTGCAAGCCCAAGTGGTGGTTAATGAGAAGTCCAAGTTGGTAAAACAAGCCCAAAATTAAGTTAAGTTAATTAAATCCAAGCCCAAGCTAGGATCCAATGGGTTAGAGTGACCCATGGGGCAACCCATGTTAATGTGGTTAATCTTGGTGACCAAGACAATTATGTGATGACCAAGAAAAAAGTGTAATGGCCAAGCAAAATAAATGGCTAGTAAGTAAACTTAATTAGGAAGCAATGAATAGTAAGGAGGTGCTTAAGGAGGTGGGATGAATTAATGACCTAATTGCCCTAACTTTAGCAATCCTATAAATAGAAGACTTTGGATTTCATTTGTTACTTGTTCTTTTTCATCCAACACTTTTCAACTAATTGGTTAGAGAGAATAAGCAAGAATAAGCTACTTTCATTTGTTAAAAAAGAGAAGAAGAAAGCTAGTTCAACAAAGGTAATGATCTCATGTCATTGGTCTTCCATCTCTACCATTATAGGTTGATAAGAGAAGTATAGATTAATGAGCATGTATGCAAAGAAATGTTAGGAAGAAATAAGATAAGGACTTAAGTCCTAATAAGTCGAGAATAAGCACTTTGTTCATGAATATGCTATGAACTAAGGAAGAATTTGTAATTCTTGTAACATGTTTACATGATTGAAGTTATATGTTAATAGGATGTAAGAATGATGGTTAGAGGATTTAAACTATCATAAGTCATGATAATTGAATAATATGTAGTTTATACTTTGATATGCTATAAGTTCATGAAGAATAAGTCATAACTTATCATGAAAATAAGTTGATGTAATATGTAGGTTGAAATGTCCATATGATGGATAGAATCCATTTGAAATGATAATCAAACCATAAGTAACGAAGCTATGTCGGAATTCTCACGATTGGACGATAATCGTCGAATTCGTGAAATTCTCGGATTAGAGGTTGAATTTTGATATTGAGCTCGAAAACGTTGGTTTTCAATGGGAACAAGTCTTATTTAGCATTATAGAGTTGCAGACTCGAAAATGGCCGAATTCCGACTTAGTTGGTTCACGGACGTTTATCGTTTTTACTAAAAATGAACCAATAGGTGAATTTTGAGTAAACGAAGTCAAAAATATAAAATTCTTGCATAAATATGTAGAGTATGTGATTCGTGAGCTAATGGATTTTGAATGAGCCAATTCGGACTTAAAATGATCAAATTTGGAGTCCAGGAAGTTCGTTGTGCAAATTAAAACTATCAATTGTTTGGTGCACAGAGCTGGCGCCAGCCCAAGGCATAATGGTGGTGCTGCAGTGCCGTGTACAGTGCCTTGACCTTTTGTAGTCTCACACTGCGGCACAACTTAAAGAGTAAAGAGTGGCGCCGCAACGCCGGGCTCGACCCTTAGCTATTGGAAACTTCATGCCTGCCGCAGACGTGAGTTGTAGATAGGATGATGTAGCCAATACATTTTCTTTATAAAGGAATACACAGTGAAGAAGGTTTGAATGTATAGAATGAATGGTAACTTATTAACAATGAAGTAAAACTTATTTATAACATTGTTAAGGCATTATTAAACGTTAATTATGATATATAAACATTAAAGATAAGTAATCAAACATGAACGTAAGAACAATGTGAATTATAAATGGCAAGTCGAAATCAATAGTAACAAATCTAATACAACATTAGATTGAGAAGAAAGGTAAGAATCATTAGGAACCATGTATGTTTATTCATGACCTAATGTGTTATGTGATGTGATCATCTGCTTTAGAGACCTTAAAGACTTAACGTGAACGTTTAATAACCGTAACAGATGCTGAAGGCAAGTATTCTAACCCTCGTCTATGTTCATTCTAGACAAGCTTTGTGGTTCATGTATTCTTACGCATGAATTGTTGTATGATGAAGTCAAAGCCAATTCTTTTGGCTAGACTTATGATATGTTGGATTTCTTACAATCTATTAATGTATGGTCAATGTTATACCAAGTTATATTGGTATGGTTTTCAAATGAAGACTGAGTATGCTAAAATGTTTTGTCGTCAAACGATAGGCACGTGAGGTTACCATAACTTAAACGTACATACGTTTAATGAATGTAGTGTTGATCAAAATAGAGTACTATAGGCTGATCACCTAGACGTGCCCGTAAGAAATGCCAGACTTACAGACTTTGTGCCAGGATGTCCTTTTCAAAGAAATTATGAAATGTTCATGGTCTTGGACCGGAATTGATGTTTTACTAAATATTGTTATTATAAAATGTTTTAAAGAAAAGAGAAGTGTTATTTTGAATTATCAATAGTACTTCATAACTATTGTTTAGTTATTGAAGATATATGATTTGTGTGATTCAAGCATATTGTTAATAGAATTGTTGTACTTGCTGAGCTAGTCATGCTCACTCTTGCTTGAACCTTATGAATGCAGCTAAGACCGAACGGACCGAAGGATCTGGCAAGGATAAAGGAAAGGCGAAGACGAACCCGTAGAATACCTATGTAATAGTATAGGTTTGTAATGATAATATTTGATATTATAACAAAAACAAATGTAACAGTTATAAAGAACCTAGGGAATGTTAATATGGATTTTCAATATATATATATATATATATATATATATATATATATAAGATATATTCGTTCTTTTGAGGCATTTCAATTGAATGTTTATGTGAACTGTAGCATCGTGGAGCACCATCTGTGGAGTTGGAAGATACCCGGATTTTGGGGCGTTACACTGTCCCAGACAAGTCAAAGTCGGTTGTTCAAGGGAGAACGTTTGTCTTGACTTCCCAAAAAGCGAGAAACCCGAACGAAGTTATCACGTGTAAGCTAATCATAAACTCTTGTGAAGTTTATACCTTATTCGATACTGGTTCTACCCACTCTTTTATTTCACCTAATTGTGCTCAACGTTTGAACTTGACTCTTGAGAAATTAGACTTTAACTTATCAGTTGAAACTCCGTTGGGAGAAACCTTCATTATATCCACCATTTATAAATCTTGTTTGATTCAAATCGGCTCCATCACATTACCTGTTGATCTCATCCCTTTGAAAATTCTTACATTTGATGTGGTTTTAGGGATTGATTGGTTAACTACTCATCAGGCTAAAATTGATTATTTTCACAAGGTCGTTAGTTTTCATATTCCTAACCAACCTGTTATGCGAATTCAAGCAACTAAACCACTAAAGTTAATCACTGTCATATCAAGCCATAAAGCCATTCGTTTATTTAAAAATAGATGTCAAGCTATTTTAGCCCATGTCACTGATTTAAACAAAAATACGTCAGATTTGAATGATATTTCTATTGTTAATAAATTCCCTGATGTATTTCCTGAAGAAATTTTTGGCGTACCCCAAGAGCGTGAAATCGAATTTTATATTGACCTTGAACCCGATACAAAACCTTTTTCTAGAACCTCATATCAAATGGCTCCTATTGAATTTCAGGAGTTAAAAACCCAACTACATGAATTGTTAGACATTGGTTTCATTCGTCCTATTACATCGCCTTGGGGTGATCCTATTTTATTCGTAAAGAAGAAGGATGGGAGTATGCGACTTTTCATGGACTATCAGGAGTTGAACCATGTCACCATAAAAAAATAAATAGGTACCCAAGCTTTTATCTAGTGCCTTCCTTTGTGGAATGTACCAAAGCCAAACTCTCCATAGGGGACATCGTCTTTTGCGTTGGTAAACTGATAGGTGCCATTGTGAAGTGCTATCCAAGGTTGGGATATGAGTCACAATTGGGAGCAACCTAAGTCAGGAACAAAAATAAGTAGCTTTCTAGGCTTAGCTGGTTATTATCGGAGATTCGTAGAAGGATTTTCTCGAATCGCTACTCTATTAACTCAGCTGACTCAAAAAGATAAAAAAATCGATTGAAGCGAGGAATGTGTGACACCCCCAAATCCAGGTACTTCAATCCCACAGATTTGGTGTTCACTGTCCAATTAAATCATAACTAACTACCCATAAACAAAGGATATAATTAAACTCAAAATTTTAAACAATAAATCTCCCATTATAGGGTTACATAATCTCAAATAAATCCCAGGTCATCTAACCTTTATTATTACAATCATCAACGGAATATTAAAACATAATCATAATCAAATCTATTTCATAAGCTTCATAAATAAAAGGTAAATTAAACGTCATCTAATCAAGCACTTTGCCCTTGCCCTTGCTTGTAGAAAGATCTTCAAACTTCTTAACTTCATCTGCATTGTTTTGTGCAAGAGTGATTAAACAATTGCCCAAAAGAAGGATAGTATACAATAACATTCCATGAATGACAATTAACTGAGCTTTCAATGGTAAAGTACTTTTACCGGAACAATAAACTCTAATTCAAAAGCTATGAGTTCAAAGGAATAATGAATTTTATGTTAACAACATATATCAATCATCAAAAGAATACACTGAGGGTCATAAGACCACGAACTATATTATAGGTTGTCAAGTATTGTTACTTTAACTTTTAATAGTCTAAAAGACCATAATCATCTTCTATGTCATAGGTTAACATGTGTTTCTACTGTAACCTTTAACAGTCTAAACGACTATGTGGACCTTCATCTCGTACTCCAGGTGATCAGCCCTTTGTACTATGTATTACGTAACACTATTGCATAGCTCTAAAATAATCCCTTGATATAGGGTTGTTCATCTCAGCTTAGATTATCAGGTTTCGTACCAAAGGAAGTTTGGTTTGGAATTAACTTCAAAGGAATTCTAAATCTTTAGAACACTCCTCAACCAAGTACTGGTTGAATCAAGTAGGGATCAATAACTATCCAAGAGTTTGGTTACAATCAAATTATGTCAATGTATCAATAAGAGATAGGTTATCAATGGTTTATCATTTGAACAAGTATTAGTCATCGACTATACATTCTTAAAACTATACAGATTCATACGCAAACCAAAGGAAGTTTGGTTTGAATTGACTTTAAGGATAATTTAGAGTTTAAAACATTCATCAACTAATGATTAGCTGAATCAATAAAGAATCGCTAGTCAACTAAGAGTTCAGTACAACAATGTAAGATAGTGCAATGACATTAGTGATTAGAAATTGAACAACAGTTAATTTTAGCTGAACAAAAGTTTTTCAACAAGAACAAGCTTTCAACAATAGTACAGACTTTGAATAAACAAAGCAACCTCGCTTGAAACGAAGGAGTAAAGATTAATTAACTAGCTCAAGGAAAAGCGTAGTTTAGAAACTTACTCAACAATACTTTAGAGTTAAAGAATATGCATAACAATAACAAGTTAGGAAGAAGAACTTGCATAATGAAAGATTAAAGTTAGAGAACTTGCTCAATTGAATAATAACTTCAAGAAACATGCATAACGTAAAAGTAAGGTTAGGAAACTTGCGTAACAATAATAGCTTAACTGTTCAATAAGAGATTAGAGATAGAGAAATTGCATAAGTATGACAGCGAAAAGTAAACCTTGCTGAATAATAAAGTTGCAAAGGTTAGGGAACTTGTCTCGTGCGTAAACTATTAAATTACAACTCACATTCACCTACACATATTATTAGAATCACAACATCTATTAGATATACTAACATCCACTTTCCAAGTTAAATCTCATTTTGGTTGAACTTGTTATTTTAGTACAAGTTTTAAATCACTAATACCATATACACTTCAGAAATTACAAGTATTAGATTTAAAACACTCATTTACTAATTCACGTGTTCAATAAATCACAACATATCATTTTCACAACTTACTAATTTTACAACTTTAGAATTACCAACTACATGATACAAAGATGTTTTAGTCTCATAAATACGTGTTCATCACATTAATGTTTCATTATACTAGGTTCTGATGGGTTTCTAAGGTCTCGATAACCAAAGAGGCATTATCGCCTCGATTCGGTATGGCGCAATTAAGCGCCATATATAAACTTTAGGACCGACAATACTGGGTGCATAGAAAAAAACTATGCAGTTTGTTTCTAATACTTTGTTCAGCCCAACTATCACGAATTTCATTCACAAAACAGTGATTTAAACATACACAAATGATATAGAACCCATATAAACATTGTTCTTCACATACATACCAACTTAGAACAATTAAACAACAACTACAACCAATTTAAATATTTTAAATTCCATGTTTTATACAAGAACTCCATTTTGACATCCTTGACAAAAATTAACACTGAGGTCTCAATAATACACCAAATTAACTCATTCAAATTGTGTTCTCTTTGTTTCTTAATGAATTAACATATTCAAGACTCAATTTACAGATTAGTTCACAAACAAACTACCAAATTTTGTACTTTCACAAGCCATATATACACACATAGTCACTGTAAACTATTTTCTTTCTTTTAAACGTAATTAGCACACTAATTCCTTGTCTAGATGCTAATTCTAACATCACAATTTGCTAATAAACACCACAAATCAGTTTATATAACAACAATTCATCAAACATGAAATTACAGAAAATTTCGAAACTCATGAATGAACATAAACTCTCTATAAACATAAACTTGAGTTTTAGAGATTATACATTCACTTGCTTGGAGATAATATTTGATAAAACACAAAATTTTCTTGGAATCACAGAAATCTTTCTCTCAAACTCTCTATAATTTTCTCTGTAACCTCTCCCTTTTCTCTTTGGCCAAACCTTTTACATAAAATAAAATAAAGTCAACGCACAAAACCCAAACGTCTAAAACTGACTTTTTATTAAATATAACAATTATATATATTAGTTATAAAAATTAATATATTTTATTTATTTATTTATTTTTAAAATCAAATTCAAATTCAAATTCAAAAGCCATAAGACTTTGTTTGACAAAACTAATTAAAATAATGACTTAATATCTTTAAGCCTTGTTTGATAAATCAATTTAAAATTTCTTTAATTTATTTTAATAAATCATTTATATTATAGTTTATTGTTCCACATTATTTAGTTGAATTTCCATATCCAATCCTAATTAAATAAAAAATAATTATAACTTATTAAATAATTTTTTCACTTAACCCATTACTACAAAATTATAATTTTCATTATAATTTTAGTTAATAAATTAACACATCACTTTAATTACTAACATAAATTAAAACAACATTATAACAATTCATATAATCCTTATCAATTACGTAATTTTATTATTAAATAAAATTAACAAATAATTATTCAACAACTCAAATAATCGTTACTAACTTTCTCTAATTTAATTTTTAAATTAGAAATTACCATTATATAATATGATAATTAGTTAACTACTCATTTAATTAACTCATTAAATTAAATTTCCACCCACAAAATTACCGAACATCAACTTAGTTAATATATTTCACTTAATTAAGTTAATCCACAATTATTAATGAATTATTTATTTAACTAACAAATAATCCAACAAATATTTACTTACATTAAATTTCCACCCACAAAATTACTGAACATCAACTTAGTTAATATATTTCACTTAATTAAGTTAATCAACAATTATTCATGAATTATGTATTTAACTAACAAATAATCCAACAAATATTTACTTAACAACAGACATGAGAATTAAAATATTTATTTAAATTTCAAATAAATATTTTAAATTAAAAATGAAATTCTGGATTGTTACATCCTTCCCTCCTTACAAGGATTCTGTCCTCATAATCACAACTCAAGCAAATCATTTGTCACATTCTTCCCTCCTTACAACGATTCTGTCCCTGGAATCGAAGACATAAATTACACAAATAACTCAGGATAACTTTTCATCATCTTATTTTCGAGTTCCCTCGTAGATTCTTTAGCATTGTGGTCCTTCCACATTACCTTATAAAAGGTATCACTTTATTCCTGAGAATTTGTTCTTTTCTGTTAACTTATCTAAATAGAAAGTTCCTCGTAGGATACACCTTTATCAAACTATAAAGGTTCGTACTTGATCACATGATTGCAGTCGGGCTTGTTCGATCATATCACCGAACCATGAAAAACATTGGGAATGCGCTCTAACTGTAGAGGTAAGGTTATCTCAAAACCATATTTTCAACTTCATCAATGCTCCCCATACTATAACCGTTTTATACCCAATATAGTTCACCAAACTTACCACACTTTGGAAATCCAGGAACTTGCCATAATCATATCAGTTTAGGAACTTATCTTAGTCAGACCATAGGCGTCCATTCGCTGAGGGGTTCAAAACATACCATATGATTATGAGTCACAAACTTACCATATGCTTTAGTTTTAAGAACAGAACCTAATCTTAATATCATCTAACCTACTTTTAAAAGCCTCTAACTATCAAATATATACATGAGAAAAGAATCACCTTTCCACCACATATACATTGATAGCGCGACACCGATATTCCAATAATTATCAATGTGATAAACCAAGTACATGCATAAAACCTCTGCTCATACAAAAGTTTATACGACTTAGTAACCATATGAGTCCTCAATTGAAATCCCACCTACCGTTACCTTACTCTTAACTTGCCCTTAACTTGCTCAATACACTACAAAAAAAGGGCCTTTAGCAACAATTTTTCGGGCAACGACTTTATAAGTCTTTGCTAAAAGTATATGTTTAGCAAAGAAATTTGTCCTTCATTGTAGATTGTGTCAAGCTTTCACTTTTTGCAACGAAATTCATAAGTCATTGCAAAATTTCGTGGCTAATTCATTGGCGGGAAAAAATTTCGTTAGAAATTCGTTGCAAAAATTTCGGCCACTTGATTTCCCGTCATTGTGGGCAACGAAAGTTTTTTTGTTGCTAAAAATGGGGCTTTAACAACGATTTTTCAGGCAACGACTTTATAAGTCGTTATAAAGTCGTTGCTAAAAGTGTATGTTTAGCAACGAAACTTGTCCTTCATTGCAGATTGTGTCAGGCTTTCACTTTTTGCAACAAAATTCATAAGTAGTTGCAAAATTTGGAAACAAAATTCGTTAGAAATTCGTTGTAAAATTTCTAACCACTTGATTTCTCCTCATCAACGAAAGTTTTTTTGTTGCTATATTTCGTTGCCTAATATGGACCACATTCATTGGAAACAATTTTTATTTTTGTTGCATATTTTATACAACTTTTTGCAATGACTATTAAAATGTTGCCTTAAATTAAGATAATAATAATAATAATAATAATAATAATAATAATAATAATAATAATAATAATAATAATAATAATAATAATAATAATAATAATAATAATAACAACAACAACAACATACGTTTGGATAAACCTGTTAAGTTAAACACAATTAAAATTCCAAATAAATTACAACTCATACATGATTAACATCGGAAAATTGAAGCCTTAGAAACCAATGAATTCTATAATGGTGGAACCATTCATCTTACATCAGACATTATAGAAAAGCCAATAGTGTTTCATAATAACGAAGGCAATTATGCGGGCTTATTATTATTATTATTATTATTATTATTATTATTTTTATTATTATTATTATTATTATTATTATTATTATTATTATTATTATTATTATTATTATTATTATTATTATTATTATTATTATTATTACTATTATTATTATTATTATTATTATTATTATTATTATTATGACTGTTATTATTATTATTATTATTATTACTATTATTATTATTATCACGCAATTTGTTATATACATTTATGTATGTACGTAACAGATCTAAGGAAAGGGGATCTGTTTTAATTTGGAAGAAATGATTTGTTCAGTTATAAATACTAATCCTTGCAAAATAATAGCAACTAGGCCCATGTGCTCGGGTGGTTATTGGATCTATATTCCAAACTGGAGGTCTTGGGTTTGAATCTGTGCATCAACATATTTTTTGGGATAAAGTTCAATATTCGCCACATCAGCCCGTCCACGTGTAAAATAAAATAAAAAATGCCCACGTAGATCTACCACGTGTGCCACGTATGCAGGTCAACGCACGTGGGCGATGACCAAAAGAAATGATCTCAATACCCAAAAACTCCTAAAGTTTAGTGGTCGACTTTGCATTTTACCCTTATAATATATTGTGCAACTCTTCAAAAAGTCTACGGAATGAAAATTTTAATTAATTTAACGATATTTTAAACATGAACAAATGAAATGTTACATAAGATTAAAACTAAATTATATGTAGTTAATAAGGTTATGTATATATATATATATATATATATATAAAGTTATTCGAATACAAATTTCAAATAGGAGAATATGAATTTGAATATATTTAAAGTTTTTGTTTTCATTGGTATTTTTGTTTGTGCATCATAGATTCATTTGTAATAGCTTATCAAATTCATAAACTTACAATAACTTCTCAAATTCGCAAACCAAATGCATATATGGTGTCCCTTTTTTCATATTCTTATTCCAATTAAAGTGATATATTATAATGATGTCACTTAAAATTAATCAAATTATTATTATAAATATTGTCATTAAAATATGTCATATTTAAAATTTATCTAATAAATTATTTATAAATTTATAAATTGTACTTATAAGTTGTTCCATATTATTTAATTTATTTTTGCTAAATTTAAATGTATATAAAAGAAAAGAGATATATATACTTATGGGCATTCCCCAGATCGATACAAAATGTTAAGAAAGGGAACTCAACATGACAAACAGTGAAACTCAGATTCTAAGAGCTAAGCTTAGTTGTCAGTAGTTTATTTTTATTCAATTATTATTCCAAGCTAAGCTTTGTTCCAATTACATAAACAATGTAACGCCCCCAAATTCAGGTACTTGAAATCCGAACTCAGTGCTTTACAATACCATTTCTATGAGCGGAATAATACTAATAATAATAACAATAATATAAATATCCAACTTAACTTACATATATCAGAGTCTAATCCCAAGTACGCAACCTTTACTACATTCATTACAATACATGATAATAATAAATATCATTGTCTTAATAAAGTCATACTATTACATAGAATACCATAACACTTATTATGTTTGCTTTCCTTTTCTCTTGTTCTTGGCCGAACCTTCTGGTTGTTCACACTTAGCTGAAAACATTTAAATTAAGCAAGGATGAGTATTTGAGTTCCCAGCAAGTAATAGCAATTATAAATATTAGCTGAAAGGATTAATGTTTTTTTTGTACAACACTTCTACAACGAATCAACAGTTGTGAAGTAAACTGAACCAATAATAATAGCATAACAATTCTATATCAAATTTTTGAAACTACGTATTGACTATATATATAGAGTAGTCGACAGACTATGAACTTTGTTTTCAATTTTCGATAAGGTTTAGCAGAACTTTATCCTCAAACTGTCATAACTTACGAGCGCGAGGGTGATCATCCCAATGTGCCCTGTATTGATCAATACTACATGCAAGAACGATATTATCGTTCACTATATCCGCCTTAGGCACACAAAAATTATTCCCATATTCGGGATGTTCATACTTAGTCGGGAATCCGAACCAAAATAATTCGGTTGGATACAATAAAGTTTTATCATATTCAACGATATTTCTAAATCTTTGTCTAGCTAGGTCAAATAGCTAGACGACTTTTAATTAAGGTATACATAATGGAATTTAATAAGTATATATATCAACATGTGATTAAATACAATGATTATTGTTGGTCGATTTCGCAATTGCTAAATCGCGCGCAAGCATACGCAGTCCACAAGTAATATATGTAAGTAGAGTGTCGAACCCACGAGGACAAAGTCTTAAAAGAAAATAATTACTAATGCAAAGTCACTACTAATCTTATCTAAACGAGTGAAAACAAGTGGTTGTTTAAGCTATTTCAATAAGACTATAAAATTAAGAGAAGTAGTTGTGTTAGGAAGTCAAGATAGGATTACAACTCCCCTAATGCGTCGCCTAATATCCTAACTCTCCAAATTACAAATGAATCAAGGAATGGTCAATCGAGAACATTAAATACGCATAAGCTTCTATCGAAGGTCAAATGCACATCCCTAACCAGCTAAATCATAATATGTCTATTGGTGACAATAACTAGGTCAAGGTCATTAAGCTAAGTCTCAAGGCCACACAAGGCAAATAGGGATATGTCTATCCTATTAGCATATTATGCACACATTCCATTGTCATGGTCATAACAAGTGTTGTCGTATTTAAAGATAGATATTAACATCCATTTATCAATTTTCATTACTATCAATACCAATTTCTTTATCAAGCAATCAGTCATTAAATACGAAATACAACAACCCATTCCAAAATGATTCATTATATAAAATAGGAGAGAAAGTTGATTAAGCTAATCATAAAGTTACATTGCAATCCTAAAAATGGAGTTAGTTCATAACTATGGTACCAACACGCATTTTCAATACATTACACATTATCAGACAAATACAAATAAATGGGAGATTTGGATTAAGAAAACCCATGTTTTGAAGTGTTTTTCCTCCAAATCTTCTCTTCACATGCAAAGCTCTGAGTATGTGTCAGATGCAATAACTCTTCTTCCGTTGCACAACTTCTTTCTCTTCTAGAAAATTAAATGACAGAAATAAATTCCTAGTCTAAGCTATATGTTCTCTGAATATCTCAGATATTCATCGATAATGAATGTAGGCGGCTTCGCTTTCTATTTATACGTGTCCCCTCTTTCTTCTAGGTCATTAAAGAGTCTTTACTATTTGAGCACCGGAGCTCGCGCTGCAACGCGAGCATAGGCTTAATAAGCGGCGCTAGGGCACGAGTGGGGGAGTCAGCGCCAAGTTTGGCGTTGGCAGACACCCAGACTTAGCGTTAAGCGCCAAGATTGGCGTTAGGCGCAAGTTCCCAATAGCTCTTGCCTTACATCCGTGACTGCAACAGATCATTATCTTTGCTTAATGGCGCCGGGGCACCATTTTACATTAGGCTCAAGAATAACCAAATATTACGTAGTGCGGCTTCTAAGTGTAACTTCTTGGCTGAAATGCACAGGCAAGATGAAAAAATGCCCAAGAAAGCTGGAACAATCTGTAAAGCAAGCCTGTAGAGAACTTAAACTTAAATACAATAATATATATATATATAAAAGCTAATTAAAAGGTTGAAAACAGGCAACAACTTAAGCAACAAAGGGACTAATTCGCGGGTATAAATCTCACTCATCAAATAACCCCAAACTTAAGCTTTTGCTTGTCCTCAAGCAAACTATCAGACATCCATACCCCATAACGCAAGATATGAATGAACACTAATACTAACAACTAAAATCATGGCCACTAAGTGAAATCATAAACATCATCTAAGAAGAGGGCAAAAACGCATGTGAACGAGGGCTTAAAAGTCTAAAAATAAACATGAGTCTGTAATGGATCCAATCAGTGTGTGTGTGAAGACCACATATCTAAACTAGCCTTAACCCAAATTAAGATTATACAGTCGACCGTGATAACGAATAGGCAACTATGTAACTCAAATACATAACCAGTATTAAGACAAGACGCAAAAACACGAAAGGCTCGAAAGTTCTAGAATAGCGAAGTAAATTCTGACTTAGACAGTACTTGATTACTTTTAGGCAAAACAGAGCACTCATTAGCAAACTTTAGATCAATGACTCCCAAGCTAGAAGACTTTAGGGCACTAGGTGTAGAACACCCCTAAGAATCTAATCACTCAAGCACAAAGGCCACGTAAACAACATAAGTCCAAAATAGATTTTACGAGCCTACGTTTATGGCCGAAAAGTCGCTTTCCACGCCCATCTCAACCCAATCGTAGGATCAAGTATTAAACAATTTTTTTTTTAGAACTAAAGATCTGAAAATGCTAAAGCTTCTAAGTCTTTTAAAACTTGAAATCAACAGAGTATATAACAGTGCAAACTATTTTCAACACGGTAAAAAAAAAAGACAACCAGAAACTGGACAAAAACTAGAGAGATAATAAGCCAGTGTTCGCAAAACAGATGGATCCAAGACAGACTCGATTTATCTAAAACACACGCTCCAAATTCATAAAGATTTGCCACTAGTCTAAGAAACATGACATAATTACATGACGCTCGTCAAAGGCCACAACAAAACTAAACGCTTACTATCCTAACCCAACATATAGACAGTTAAGACATGGGGTTAGAGTTAATCAAAATATAATAGGCAAAAATTAATAACTATAAAGAACCCTTAACAACCCAGGGCAAAACCATAACACATGGCATCAAGTATACCAATTAATCAGTGTAAAACCCAAAAAAATTGAGGCTTTAGGCAAAACAATATCTGACTTAGTCAAGATATTCCCAAACAAAAGATATATAAGCAAAAGCATGTATTTATATGCAACTTAAAATACTACTAAGTAAAGACATGCATCCAAGATAAATTAAAACATGCATCCATACATCAAAAGCTTTTCCACAATAATAAACACCATAGATAACATAAAAATTAAACCATGAGTCAGGGGCTATTAAGCCCAAATACCATCCTAAAATCCTTAAACAGCAGTTGAAATAGAAATATTATAAAACTAACACAATTCATATATAAATAAATAAATAAAAGGAAGTCTCCCCCAAACATAAACTTTGGCAAGTGTTCTCACTGGCTGATACTGCAACATCAAACATTAGAAGTATCCCCGCCGTCATCACCATCAAGACCAAAGTCTTCATTAGCACCGAACAATTCCAGATCATCATCATCCTCTCCATCATCGTCCTCCATGTTGACTGGCTCATTCACGCGGGCCTCTTTAGTAGGCGGCGAAAATTGCGGCGGATAAGGTGAATAAATTAGAGGCGCCGGGAATGGGAATGGCATGAAGTTCGCGTCCTCGCCACCCTGAACAGCATGAATATTGGCTAGTGTGTCTGCGAACTCAGCATGGTAATGGTGGAATTGGCTCTGCCACTGGGCGACCGTGTCAACCTTGTAGTGCAAAAAGTTGATGCAGTTCATAATTTATGCAAGGGCCCCAGAATCAATGGCTTCAGCAGAAGGGGCAAATGGCGCCTGAGTAGAGGTTCCTGCCTTAGTGGATGGCTGTGGATCATCTGATGGCGGCGGCTGAGGTGATGGTAAAAATCCCTCTCCTTGGGGATGCGATGGTGCGCCATCCCAGACAGCATAGCGACTAATTAGTTGATGATCAATGACGGACATTGGCAGGAGGGTGACATCTTCCGCCTCCCACTGAACACCCGCCCTTTTGTATAGACGGGTAATAAGAGATGGGTGGGGAAGGCCAGACATGACCTTGCTCTTGATAGCCTTTTTGATGAATTCATTGATCAAAGCTCCCACATTAATCTTCAACCCCAACACAATGGCATAGAGAAGCGTCGCCCTTTCCCGAGTAACATCAGTAGCACAGATAAAGGCGTACCACGCCTTACCATAACGACTAAGCGCCTGTGAGGGAAATGACGTACGTTCGCCAGTGTACTTATTCATTTTCCACACTGTCCTGGGCTTATAGAGCTTGCTAATAATGTCATCAGATTTGTAACTCCAAATCCCATTCTCCCTGTAGTCATGCTTGTCAAAATTTGGAGTCCCATACACTTCATTGATGGCTTTGACATCTAAAGGGATCAACTTCCCCCTCATAGGTGTTGCCGGCGGGCCATCCAGAATGGCATTAGCATAAAACTCCTTTACCACTGCTACCACAGCGGATTCCGGCAGTTTGGTAAAGTGCACCCAGTTCATGGCACTTATCATGGCATTCATCTGGCCATCCAGTTTGTCATCGAGCCTAAGGCCACGCTCAGGCACCATACTACGTAACTTGAAATTTTGCGTGTAGCGCTTATAAGCCTCCTCAGATGGGAATTTTTACAGGGTCCCAATGAGTAAACTGGCTTCGGGAGGAGGATGGAGGAGGGGGGCCAATACTAGTCCTAGGGCGCTTGGAAGCCATAATTGAGTTTCAAAAGATAAATGGAAGGTATGCTCTGTAAGTAATTGCTCTCAAGTATCATACCTTTTGCTTGGCTCTTGCTTGGCTTTTAAAGACAAAGAGAGAGCAACGGTCAACAGACGGTTGGGCGCCCAAACGGTTGTACACTGATGCCGACGGTTAATGAACGGTAAAAAGTTGAACGACTGGCAACTGAAAGGACACAACCGTTGATTTGGTCTAACGGCTGGAGAGCAACTGGCGTTGTTGGGAGAGAAGAAGAGGAACTGATATGATCTGAGAGAAGGAGGAGACGATGCTGAAAACACCTCATTTAATCAAGTTCAACACGCATGTGGCGCTGGGGCACTGGCCTTGGCGCACTGGGCACGCCGTGCATGGCGCTGGCTGGGCGCGCAGAAAGAGACCTCTCATCAGCTGCGGCGCGAACCTCTTAGTGACTTCTCGACGCATGTCTGAGTTTATAGTGTGATTTGAACAAGAATTGGTGCTGGGGTGCCATGCATGGCGTCGGGGCACGAATTAACAATGTGTTCTCAGATTCGATGGTATTGCAATACGGATGATCGCTTTCAAGGATCAAGGCCTGGGGTGCCAGCCAATGATTCACTTTAGGCTCAAGGCATGCGCGATATATGGCGTAGGTGCGACCTCAGAAAATCCTGCATAAGCCAAGCTTAAATATCAGCAAGTAATCCAGACAGCTAAAACAGAAGAAACACATTATTTATGAGTTCTAACTAAGGGATGACTGATGCTAACAACATGCACTATACAGACTGTATGCATTATATAGAACACATACAATGTACACAACACAAACACTAACTAGACAATTAACATAATAAAGATAAAACAGTTTGTTTGATACTGAGATGGGGATGCCTCCCATCAAGTGCTTGATTTAGAGTCGTCAACTTGACTACTTTTTCGTCTTACACCGGATCTCCCAATGTAATGGAGGTATTCTGCCGGTCGACCTCGCCGCCCCAGTAGTGTTTTAATCTCTGCCCATTGACTTTGAAGGTTGTATCAGAATTTGGGTCCACAACCTCTATAGCCCCATATGGATAAACCTTGGCAACTATGAAGGGGCCCGACCATCGGGACTTAAGCTTTCCTGGAAATAACTTTAGTCGAGAATTGAAAAAAGAACCTTTTGGCCCGGTTTGAAGTGTCTCTCGAGGATTTTCTTGTCGTGCCACCTCTTGGTCTTCTCCTTGTACAATTTAGCATTTTCATACGCTTGCAGACGAAACTCATCTGATTCATTTAGTTGCAAGAGTCTCTTCTCGCCGGCTGCTTCAAGATCAAAGTTAAGCTTCTGAATAGCCCAGTAAGCGTTGTGCTCCAATTCAACTGGGAGATGACATGCCTTACCATAGACAAGCCTATACGGAGACATTCCAATAGGCATTTTATAAGATGTGCGGTAGGCCCACGATGCATCATCGAGCTTCTTAGACCAGTCCTTACGATTTGAGTTTACAATCTTTTCCAAGATTCTCTTCACCTGTCGATTTGATATTTCAGCTTGACCGTTGGTCTGTGGGTGGTAGGCAGTGGTGATCTTATGAGTTACCCCATACTTGGATAGAAGGGCTTCAAAGTATTTGTTACAAAAGTGTGACCCTTCATCGCTAATGATAGCCTGAGGTGTGCCAAAATGGGTGAAAATATTCTTCCTAAGGAACTGATGCACCACCTTAGCATCATTTATCGGCAAGGCAACTGCTTCCACCCACTTAGAGACATATTCCACTGCCACGAGGATGTAGAGATTGTTAAAAGAGGATTGGAATGGACCCATGGAGTCGATGCCCCATACATCAAATAATTCCACCTCCAGGATATTCTGCAGTGGTAGCTCATGCTGTCTTGATATGGCGCCCACCATTTGGCATCTGTCGCAGTGCATCACATATGTGTGTGCATCCTTGAATATGGCGGGCCAATAAAATCCCTGTAGACACTCGAAATTTTTTGCACGCCTGTTACTAACATTGCAGGATAATACTGGAAGTTCAGATCCAACCCGGAACACAAATCGAGAATTTCATCTCAAAATCGGAACACACATCGGGAATGTCATTTCCAATCTCGGAGATAACACCGAGGTACACAGATCAAAAGACCGGAAACAACACCGGACAGGATAGTTCTGTCTCGGCGATAACACCGCGACGCTCAATTTCAGTCCCAGAAATAATACTGGGAGTAGCGACTCCATCCTTGGTGATAGCCCCAACGGATGCCATGTAGTTCCGACGATAACTCCGGAAATTCTTATTTCAAATACATGCGATCAGCTTCAGGCTCAGACCTCCTGCCGAGGCACTCATACCTCAGACTCATACAACCCTGAGCAACGTCTACTTTCATCTCAAACTGGCGATAACCCCGGTGAGGAGTCAAACGTCATCTTGCCATCTCAACATTTCCTCTCACAAGATGACATTGCGGTATACAAACAAGTAGTCCAATCTCAGATGTAACCCTGAGCAACGTCTGCTTTCAACTCAAACCGACGATAACCCCGACGAAGAGTCAAACGTCATCTTGCCCCTTCAACACTTGCGCGTTGTCTCAACACTTCATACATACATACATACAACAATGTCCCACAAGAACCGAGGAGTAAAAATCCCGAGTGACTATTACGCATGACAGTACTTTGGATAGAATTTGAAGCCTGAAGACCATGGGCATGGACCCCTCTTCCTAACTTTTTACAACCTCTAATCCATGTCATTGCGCAACTCTCAACACAAGTGGTCCGAAGAAGGTCAGATATACCTCATTCGGATGCTCGGATTGAAGTTTTGCAAGTTTGAGCGGACATTACAATGCATGAGTGCACGTACTTCGAGACAACGGGACCCGCGAGGCCCGGATGCACCACGACCAGCCGCAGATATAACCGCGGCTGCCTCAGGTGTACCTGCGGCCATCAGTCTATAAATATGAGCCTTGGGGTCAGCCATTTGAAGGAAGAGAAAGAGAGAAAATGGCGAGGAAGCCCTGTCCATTTTACTCTGTATACACCCCTATTGAGTGTTTTCTCTTCTATAAACATCTGTTAGCTCACATATAGCTATCTTTTATCCCATGGAGCCGAGTGTTTATCCATATAGAGTAATAGAAGTCTACTTTGGCGTTTTCACCGTAAGCCTTCTCACATTTTATAAAGTCTTCTTCTCATATTAGCACACTATTATACACATTGAGAGTCGTGTTGTGTGTGCGTTTGCGGACTTCGATGCATGGTTTTCATTTCGCATGCATCTATATATACTTATATATGTATATATTTCATATATGGACTAACATTATCGAAGTTTTGCCTCGATTGAGCCTGAACTTGATGCGGAGCATTTATACGCTTTTATATATATATATATATATATATATATATATACTTATATATATAATTGTTGTCGGACATATATCTCATGAGCCTGGATTTTACATCTCGTTGCATTTACTCGCTTATATATATATATATATATAATCATTATTCGGACATATCCGATGAGCCTAGATTCACATCCGATGCATTTACTCGCTTATATATATATATATATATATATATATATATATATATATATATATATATATATATATAGTTCGGATCTTATGTTTATATCAACTCACCAACTCACCCCCTTTTTAGCGAGCGGATCCGCGGACGGTTCGATCATATAAACTGTTGCTATACTTTTAGCGACGACAACATAAAGCGTCGCTAAAAGTATAGACGACGATTGAATGATCGAACCATCGCCGAGTCCGTCCGCTAAAAGGGGGGAGAGCTCAAAGAGTTGATAAGGGTGAGCTTAAGATCCGCATCAGATATATATATATATATATATATATATATATATATATATTTACATTTCATTGGCTCCAGAGTTTCCTCCGTGGCCTTTTATAGCTTTTATTCACATTTCGTCTGCACTGGAGTTTACTTTGTGGCGGTTGATCGCTTTAATGACTTTATTTACATTTTGTCCTCGCTTTGGAGTTTACTTACGTGGCGCTTGATTGCTTTTACGACTTTATTTACATTTCGTCCCACCTGGAGTTTACTTCGTGATGGTTGATTATGTCCATATATATATATATATTTACCACTTTTATATATTTACATTTCCGATCCCTCATGGAGTTGCTTCGTGGTGGTTTACAGCTTTTATATATATAACTGCTTACTGCCTTTCATACAAACTGCAGTATCATGTGAGCCTAGGAATCATGTGATCACAGATTCGGTCATCAATCTAGATTCTGTTCCCCATGATGGATATTTTTCAATTGTGAGCGACTTTTGTAAATTACTTTACGATGTCTCAATTTCCTTGGATGGTCATTATGTCATGCGTGAGGAGTTTTGGCAACTCAGATATTATTTTCTAGAATGCTTCACATCTAGAAAATAAAAGCAAACAAATAAACATTTAATAATAAAATAGAAGTATAAAATGCCTCAATTACTATTGAGCACAGGGTTTGAAAAACCTCTTTTTATAAAACTTCATTGCTATATCTTGTTTAAAACTGAATTTTTCTATAAATTCAAACCCTATGTATATAGGTGCGAACGAGGTACAACACTACTTTCAAATAATTGCACATTGATCCACACACACACACACATTCATATAACAATTTCTTTAAAAAGTGGCGGTCACCGTGGTAACATGGATGTTGGGGGGTGCCTAACACCTTCCCTCCGCATAATCAAGCCCCCAGACCCAAAATGAATCTCGATTTCATAGACCCGTTTAGCTGTGTCAAATCACTGGGTCAATGTGCAAACCTTTTTCAGTTGCATTGGTGCAACCAGTTAAATACACCAACTGGCAACTCTTAAAGTCAAATCATCAACATTATACATGTCGGACCTTTTTTACTTATTTTTTCAAACAAATCTCACATTAACATGAGAACACCAAATAACAAGTAACGAAAAGGGACACTCAAAAATCCCGACGTCGATAGGTGGCGACTCTGCTGGGGACTCTAGTAAGAGGGTTTAAGCCTCTATTACAAGCTTTTTAAAACTGTTATATGCTTGTGTGTGAATGTTGCATTTACATTTCTGATGAATGTGTACGAATGCATTTTACTTACTGCACTATACTATATCTATTTATGATATTAGTGCTTCACATATGTCATCATTTTCATAAACGGTGAGACACGTAGTATGTAAATGTATGTTGTGTGGTTCCTCCACCAGGAGGCTATCCTGTCGGTGTTTGATTACTAGACTCACAGGAAGAATAATTCCAACGAGGCTCAGGAAAGGCACCACCTAGATTCGCTCCAGTTGAAAGACCGGATTAACTTCCCGTCAAGTAAATTGCGATGATCTGGGAACCTTCATGCCAAAAAGCCACGAGAGTAACCCTAAGATAGGTCAACCTCTGATAAACCAAACGCGGAGGAAAGTCTCTTCATACTTTCCATTTTAAATTACTTGTAAAAGCTTTTACTTGTAATTTTATTCCATGTTCATCCAAATGTAATGGAAAATATGAAGAATATCTGTGCATGCATGACATGTTATCAATAAACAACCGGTTTTATAGGACAAAATTCCAAAAACGGACATGTTATGATAACATTCACATTACCCTAAGACTAAACTACGTAAGTCTTTTGTAGGGAAGCATTTGGGCCTGTTACCCGTTCAAAATCCAAAAGGCCACGAACTCTGACCACTCATGTCTTCTTCCCACTACCTAATGTTGTTTCCCGAGAAGAATTTGACGGATTGAGTAAACAAATTACAAACTTGACTGTTCTACTGAAAGAATTGCACCAGTCCACTCAGGGTACGAAGATACATACACATACAGAATCCTCTACACAAGGAGGAGTTCAAGGTCTGGAAAAAACAATTCTAGAACCTCAGTTGGATACGACCAACAAAGACCCTGAAAACTCCAATCTCAGAGGAGATCCAGACACCGGTGATATCAGGAAGAAGGTCCTTCAAATGGAGGAAACTATCCGTGTTCTCAAAGGGATTGGGACACATGACAGTGTTTCATATGCAAACCTTTGCATATTTCCTGGTGTTCATTATCCAGAGAAATTTAAAACCCCTGATTTTGAAAAGTATGACGGATTAGGGGATCCTTATACACATTTAAAAGTGTTCATTGGAGAACTTGGATCTTATGCGGAAAATGAAAAGCTAAGAATGCAGCTGTTTCAGAAAAGTCTGACTGGAGAAGCCCGTTCATAGTATACCAGATTAGACAACTCAAAGATCCATAGCTGGGAAGAGCTGGCTCATGCCTTCCTCACTCAATACAGTTTTCAATCTCAGATGGCTCCTGATCGGTACCAAATTACCAAGGTCAAGAAACAGTCTAATGAGTCTTTCAGAGAGTACGCTCAAAGGTGGAGGTGCCTTGCTGCTCAAGTTATTCCTTCCATAACGGATTCAGAAATGGTCATGACGTTCATAGATGTACAGGAAGCTCCTTTCTATTAGAGAGTCTTAGCTGGTATTGGCAAACCATTCTCTGAAATGATTAAGCACGGAGAAATGGCTGAAATGGGATTGAAGTCCGGTAAGATTCAAGACCTAGCCGCTCTTAAAGTTGTTGCTGAGCACATCCAGTCCGGATCTTATGGAAACAACCCCTGGAGGGTCCATAAAAAGAAAGAGGAGGATGTTTCTTTGATACTACAAGGTCAAAAAGGCAATTAAAGCATGCTTATGCAGAGGAGAAACTACTCCCCTTTTCAATCACAATCTTCAAATCCTCCATTACCTAAAGGTGGAGATGCAAAGCGTCCTCGAACGTTCACACCCTTAGGGGACTCGCTCGAGAATATTCTTGCTCTTTTGACTGCTCAGAAGAAAATTACACATCTTCTTCCACCAGCCAACCCTAATGAGAGGGGTTTTAATGCTACTAAGAAGTGTGCTTATCATGCCGGAGCACCTGGACATGATACTCAAGATTGTTGGGCCTTGAAACACAAGATCCAAGATTTAATAGACAACGGTGAGATCGTGGTCACCAAACCATATCAACCTCACATGCAAGACAACCCTCTTCCTCAACACAAAAAAGAAGAGGTCAACATGATCAGTTGGAGCATTGGACAGGGTTCCAATTCTAATGGCGAGTCATCCCAAACCATCAAAGATGGTGTTGACAGATGGGATTATGCAAAGTTCCAATTTACAATGGAACGAAAGATGAAAGCTCTTTGCAAACAAATTAAACAACTGGCAGAACTGGTGACCCACCATCATCAAGTCACACGCCAATTAATCAGGCAGGAGCATGCCTATCTCCTTCCTTTTGTTATGAATGCCTCCTCACCACCTTCAGAAAGCGAAGCTATGGAGGATAAGGTTGCGAAGAGAGAAAATGCTAAAGCCCGTCAGGATTTTGCCAATCAGAGGGAATTTACCTATTTGGGCCAATCTATGGAGGAGATACTGTAGATGTTGATCAACAAAGGAAGAATTACTTTCCTTCTCCCTCCAATCAATCCCCGCTCAGGATGTTTCAATTCTGATGAAGTGTGTCAATATCATTCACATTCTCACGGTCATAGCACAGAAGAATGTTGGGCACTCCGCCATCTCATTCAGAATCTTATTGATAGCGGTGTCCTGCAAATAGCAGATGATTACACTGTGCAACGTAAGGGTGGGAATGCATGTCCTACCAAATGGAAGGGATCAGTAGCAGTTATATCCGAAGTGGATGATGAGACTCAAAGTATTTCCCATACAACCAATTCAACTCAAAGGAGCTGACAATCCTTTGAAAGTGGCCGCACCAGAGCCAATTTCTTTACCTTTCAGACTACAATATCATGTTTTCAGCTTACACAAAGTTCCATGGAATTATGGAAAAGCTGAAGGATCCATGTCTCATACTGCTGCTACAGTGTCAAAGGAAAATTCATTGTATCTTCTTCAACGGGTTATGAAACCTACTTGCGAAGAAAAGGGGAAGATTCCCATGGGGAAGATTCCCATGGAGAAGATTGAAAAATTCCTCCGCACTATGGGCCACAATGAAGCCAAAGTGGTTTTAAGCTTGCGAGAAGCTCCACACCAGATATCTATACTGGACTTAGTTTTCTCTTTCGAGGATCATCGGAAGATCTTACTAAAGGTTTTGGAAGAAACCTACTTGCCAAAATCAGTGGATGTGGAAACATTTCAACATTTGGTTGATCACATTTTCAATAACAATGTGATATCCTTCACTGATGACGATATACCGCCTGAAGGGACCGGTCATTGCAAGACATTGCATATTACAGTTTTGTCTTCCGGGTACATGCTAGCTGGAGTTCTGATAGATGGAGGCTCATCTCTAAATATCTGTCCTTATGCCACTTTGGTGAAGATGAATGTCAATCTCAAGAGGATCCAAAGCAGCCATACGGTTATCAGAGCTTTTGATGGATCCCGACAAAATTCTATTGGAAAGATTGAGTTGCCAATTGGGATTGGTCCAAATACATTCAATGTATCCTTCCACGTCCTCAAGATAGATTCAGGATACAACCTGCTATTGGGGAGACCATGGATACACATGGTTGGAGCCGTTCCCTCTATGCTACATCAACAGCTCAAATACATTATCAACAATGATCTAGTTATCACAACGATGAGCCGTATGTGTCCGAAACAAGGAACTCTACCAATCATCGCCTTCAATTCCGGGTTAAACCTACCATTTTCATACTCGGAAGTGAGTACCACGTAATACCATTCTATTGGGCGCCACTTCCCATACCCAAGATTTCTCGCCGAGGTTATGCCTACCACTCAAGAAATGATGTCATTGGGTCATCAACCTGGACAAGGGCTTGGTAAAGATAAGCAGGGTATTAAGCACCCTATTCAAATGTCCAGTCAAATTGGAACAGCCGGACTAGGCTACTCTGCCAGTTCCAGTCACAAGAATCCTCATAAGCACAAGCAGGTTCCTCAAGCTTCCGCCTCACGGTGATTTTCTATACCTTTACCCCATGAGCTGATACAATCTCCAGTAAAGGTGCCAGCCCATGTTATGGCCATGCTGTTTCCTAAACCAATACCAATCAAAGCAAAAGAGGTGCTGATTCCTGATCCCGAAGTGGAAAAAAAGGAATGGAAACATAAACATGACATTGTCTTGATGATGGCAGGCATACGCGTCATTGTTCATGATGAACATATAAACAGATACACCCCAGACGATGATTGCCCAGATGTCATAGTTATCATTCAGGAAAAGGAGGACAATGACGATCCTTCCATCACTGCAGTCCATCAGGACTTTTCCCTCGACAATTGGAGTAGCACTCCATGCATTGGTCGATGAGGGTAAAATGGGCGTAAAAATCCCTCCGCCTCATAGAGATAACTTTAATTGCTTACTTTCCTTTACAGTACTTGCAGTTATTTTATCAAGTACATGTTAACACTTTTGTATGATCGAACAGTTGCATATATTAAGTGAAAGCATATTTTGTTTCAGGACTCTAAATTTAGATGTGTTTGTACTTGCTGATGAGGTGCCTTCTCTCCACAAGGGCTGTAACTTTGATGCAAAGTTGGACTCAAACTTGATGGACATACAAGAGGACATTGAGACACCTTAGGAGATTAAGGAATGGGTCACAGACAAACCCAAACCCAATCTTGATCAAACCACTTCTTTCAATCTTGGAACCTTAGACAACCCTAAGCTTATCCAGATTGGTTCAGACCTTACCACAAATTAGCGAAATGACATGGTTGCACTATTAACCCAATTTCAGGATGTGTTTGCATGGTCTCATGAAGACATAGTGGGTTTGTCCACTAACATTGTTCTTCATCGCCTTCCCATTAAAGAAGGATTCAAGCCAGTTAGGCAAAAGCTCAGGCGATTGAAACCTGAGTGGAGTTTAAAGGTTAAAGAAGAAATTATGAAACAATTTCAAGCTGGCATTATCATGGTGTCTACATATCCGGAGTGGATATCCAACATTGTTCCCGTGCCTAAACCAGGAGGAAAGGTGCGAGTCTGCGTGGATTACCAAGATTTGAACAAAGCTTGCCTTAAAGATAGCTTTCCCGTGCCATTTATCCACATTCTTATTGACAATAATGCTCAATACGGCATGTACTCCTTCGCTGATTGCTTTGCGGGGTACCATCAAATTATGGTCGCTGAGGAAGATCGTGAGAAAACTGATTTCATCACGCCTTGGGGAACCTTTTGCTACAGATGGTTGTCATTCGGCCTCATCAATGTCGGGGCAACCTATCAGCGAGCTATGATGGCTCTTTTCCACGATTTAATGCACAAGGAGATAGAGATCTACGTGGATGACATCATTGTCAAATCCTGAAAGGAGGAGGACCACTTAGACCATCTCAAAAAGCTTTTCAACAGGTTGCGTAAGTACAACTTGAAGTTGAATCCAGCCAAGTGCGCCTTTGGTGTTAAGTCAGGAAAGTTGCTAGGTTTCCTAGTCAGCCACAAAGGGATTGAACTGGATCCTACCAAAATCCAGGCCATTAAGGAAATGCCCATTCTTCAAACAGAGAAGGAAATACGGGGATTTTTGGGAAGAATCAACTTCATTAGCAGATTTATTTCTCAACTCACAGTAACCTGTGAGCCTATCTTCAAGTTGTTAAGGAAGAACTCCTCCATGAAATGGAACGATGAGTGTCAGAAAGCCTTCCTTACCATTGAAGAGCAACTGATTAATACTCCTATTTTGGTACCTCCTAGGGATGATGTTCCCCTGTTCATGTACCTGTTCATAAATGATAATGCCATGGGCTGTATGCTGGGGCAAAAAGACGATAGAGGCCAAGAACGAGCTATCTATTACCTCAGCAAAAGATTCAGCATCAGTGAACACAAGTACATTCTGATTGAGAAGACTTGTTGTGCTTTAGCATGGGCTTCCATGAGGTTACAACATTACCTCCATGGTCATACAACCCATCTCATATCCCACACGGATCCTCTCAAGTATGTGTTCAGTAAGCCCATATTGAATTGCCAACTGTCCAGATGACAGTTGATCCTATAGCAATTTGATATCGTCTACGTGACGCAAAAGTCTATCACAGGTCAAGGAATTGCGGATCAACTGGCCGCCGTACCTGCAGGGGACTACAAACCCTTGGAAACATACTTCCCCGATGAGGGGTAATGCGATTAATTTGAACATCGATGACATACATGTAAATGCGTAGAAAATGTATTTTGATGGAGCTGTTAACACAGAAGGCTCTGGAGTTGGAGCAGTTCTAATATCCGGTATGGGGGAGCAGTATCCCGTCGCCGACAAATTGCAGTTTGTCAGCACCAACAACACAGCTAAGTATGAAGGCTGTATCATGGGGCTAAAACTTGCCCGTTCAATGGGCGTCAGGCGGTTAACTGTCTTTGGGGATTCCAAATTGGTAATCAGAGACTCCATAGGAATCTATCAAACTAAAGAATTACATTTGCTGCCTTACCATCGATAAGTTTGACAGATGGCTTTGGAGTTCGAAGAAATCTCCTTTCTACACATTCCTCGTAATAGGAATGATTTTGAATATGCATTAGCAACTTTGGCCTCCTTGGTTTACATACCTGACAAGGAAAACATGCTAAGCATCACGTTTGCTCTGCAAAAAGCCCCAGTCTATGGGAATTATGTTGGATAAGTATCGGATGAACTACCTCCCATCCATAACCCTTGGTATCAATGCATCAAGGAGTATCCACGAGATGGATCTACACCCGCTGAGGCAAGCCTAACTGAGAAGAGGCGGATTCATCGACTTGCTATGAAATTCTACCTGAGCGGAGATGCACTCTACAAAAGAGATGTTGGATTAGGTCTCCTCAGATGTTTAGATAAAGACCAAGCTCAGAGACTCATGGATGAGATCCATGGTGGAGTCTGTGGCCCTCACATGAGCGGACCCCTACTTGTCAAGAAGATCCTTAGGACAGGGCATTATTAGCTTACACTCAAAGCTGACTGTGATGATCACGTCAAGAGGTTCTATCAATGCCAGATTCATGGGAATGCTATCCACACCCCTCCAAGGTAACTCTACAATATGAGTTCACCATGGCCCTTCTCAATGTGGGGAATGGACGTGATTGGGCCCATCGAGCCCAAAGCCAGTAATAGACATCAATTCATATTAACCATGATCGACTACTTCACCAAATGGGTAGAAGCAGCCTCCTTCCCCAGGGTTACTAAAGAAGTTATCATTGTTTTCATCAGACACAATGTCGTCTGTCGATATGGACAACCAGAGGTCATTGTGTTAGACAATGCTAAGAACCTCAATAACAAAATGATGGAGGAGTTATGCAAAAAATTCCACATCAAACACCTCAACTCCGTCATCTACCATCCAAAGATGAATGGTGCTATTGAAGCGGCTAATAAAAATATCAAAAAGATCATGCAGAAAATGTCTGCCAATCATAAAGGATGGCCTGACCTCTTGCCTCTGATCATATTTGATCGAACTGATCTTTAATTATTCAGCATAAAGCTTATCTATCTGCTTAAATAGAAATTTGATTTCTAATAGAACTCAAATTCCTCCTTCAAAATTTGTTTATAAAATAATTTACTATATATAAAAGAAATCGTATATAAGAAAATAAAATTTGTTCGAATAATACCTGGAGTTACATCCCCGGCTGCTACCGTATCTTGAGCTGTCATGTTGAAGACTCTTGCGGTTTTTTCTGTTGGTTTGTTTGTTGAAGTTGGTCTCGTTGTCGCCAATGTCCTGCTGCCTTTTCCTGTATTCGCATTCCTTTCCTCCCTTCTCCTTCTTGGACAGTCTTTCACCTTATGCTTCGTTGATCCACAAATAAAACATCTACTATACATTCTAGGATTGGGGCAGTTGGGAGAGATATGTCCCTTCTGCCCACACAACTTGTTTCAGAGCTATAAGCATGAAGTTTGTTTAAGACATAAACTTACCTTTAAGACACTCTCCCGAGTGATTCTTTTCGCAATTCTCACCCTGCACAACTTGTTTCTTTCCACCTCCTAGCCTAATTTCGGTATTCTCGAAATTATCTCCTTTCTTTTTTCCAGTCCTACCACCACTACTCCCTTCTCCGGCTCTAGCTTGATTTGCCTCCCACCAAAAATTTGCCTCCCCTTTTATCGTATAGGTGGCAAAAGTTATCTTTTGCCCTCCCGTTACCTCAGCTATCACAAACACTTCTACAGGGTCAGTTGATCCTCTAAATCCTGGCATTCCAACTACTTTGAAGTCTTTAAAGTTCGCTGATCGATTATCTGGCTGATTTCCCAAGGCTGGTATTTCGTTCTGCATAGCTTGAGCGATAATATTCGCAAAATTCTACATTGGGTTTGGTTGTCCTCCAACATTGCTGAAAACATCACCCATCTTGAGTCGCCAAAAACATGGTACAAAATTCAAATACAACTTAATAATACAATTGTCGTGTAAAATACGACAAAACATAAACTGAGAGTTTTAATAAGAATATTGTCATCTAGACAATATCCACACTCAAAGGAGTCCTCATTACATTTATTGTCACACTATTTAATGAATGTAATAGTGAGGACTACTAATGCTATCATCCGGACCATCACTCCGCTTCCCCGCTAAGTCCCAAATTATATTCTCATTTCACAAGAGAACAATGAAAGAAAGGGTGAGCTCAACTAGCCCAAAGAAGAAATATTATGACTAAGATAATGCAGAATAAATTATCATTAGCCTTCAACAATGTTAAACTGATAAAATACAATAGACATCAAGTTTAACTGCAGCGGAATAAGCAATCCATTAGAAGAGTCAAGTAGAGCATGATATCTATTATCTTCTATGATTTAAAATGTTTTCATCAATTTTTATCGCTGAGACTCAACTTAATAAATAAACCATATCATCGAATCTTCCCTGCACTACGGGCCAAGGATATTCATTAAATCATCAATGGTCATGACTATACCGAATAATCCTTGGTCATAATCATACCAAAATCTGTCCATCAATGTGCTACAGGCCACTGAGGACTTTCACCACATCATTCGTCACATTACGGTCATGATTATACCGAAAAATCCATGGTCATAATCATACCAAGTCCATCTATGCACATAAGCCAAAGATGACTTTCATCACAATATACGCATGAGGATGATGACAATGACATAATAATTCAATAAAACAAGTTCAAGGGTAAATTTTAAAGATTTATAATTTAATTTATCCAGAAATCAATAACGTCCAAATTATCAACATGATACTGCTTTGTGGAGTAAAATTCAAGAATGCTCAGAAGAATATTTCCATGAAAAGATCTTTGGATGAAGCGCAAAATATCCGGATATTCTACTAATTTCATGGAGTATAGAAGCCAAAACTTTAACCAACTGAGTATAATAGAATATATGAAACTGCAAATGGATTTTCGCCCGCCATGCGGTAATCCACGTAGACAGATTATTTCAACAATTTAATAAGGAATGAATACAAAGGATCATTCACCATGCATGCGGTAATCCACATAGGCAGGTTATTCCAACAGAATAATAAAGAAAGGAATAACAGAAGAATTCACCAGGCATGCGATAGACCGCACATACAGGTTATTCTCAACAGAATAATAAAGAATGGAACTAGGTCATGCGTAATCCGCATAGATAGGATATTCCAACATAATAATAAAGAATGGAATAACAACAGAATTCACCAGGCATACGATAGACCGCACAAACAGGTTATTCCAACAGAATAGTAAAGAATGGAATAACAGAAGAATTTCATCATGTATGCGGTACTTCGCATAGATAGGTTATTCCAACATAATAATAAAGAATGGAATAACAACCCTTATGAGTGTTGAAAGAAAATAACTCAATTCATTAATACGAAAGAATAATACCCCTTACCTTAGAAAAAAGCGGATCTTTGAATAAAGGAGGTAGCAGACTTCTTTCTTCTTTTTCTCTATAATTTCTCTCTATAATAATTGCTCTATAGCTTTAGTGAATTGGTAAGAAATGAAGGAAGAATGAGCATCTATTTATAGGAAAATATAGTTTCGATAATTGCACGTTTTAGGGCTCAAAATATTACAGAATAATACCTTCCTCTTTTCCTTTATTTTTAATTTAGTCCTGCAAGTATTATCAAACTTGCATCACCTCCCCTAATAGTAAATCATGTGAATCAATAGTTCTAGACATGTGAAAATACGAATTACAGTATAGTACCTCCATCTATACCTCCATTTTTAACTTAGTCATGCAAGTATTATCAATCTTGCACCACCTCCCCTAATAGTACAAGAATGTGAATCAATAGTACACACATGCGAACAAATAGTTATAATCATGTGAATTAATAGCAATTAATTCCTCATTTATCCGATTAATTATCCAATTGGTCAATATAACCTCTAGACATCAATTATTATCGAAATAAATGTCGATTTCCACTAACACTAATAATTCCAACACAATGGAACTATCAATTTCATCTTTAATCAACATAAACTTATTCATCATTAATATTATAACTCATAATATTTAACAACGAGGTCATTCCCAGGAAAGAGGGGGCTTTCTGATAAGGATTTCTCCTTATTGGCGCGCAATTAGGTGACCAAACCTCTCATTGATAGAACTTCTAGACATTGTCAATATTGCAAATAATAATATGAATAACTTTGCCGTCTCAATTATTGATTTAATAATATATCATATTATGCAGAGCAATTACTGTAGCAATAATTGAGTATAACTGAGTGACTTCTCACGTAAGCATCAATAACCAATACCGTGTGCTACTATGCAACCACGCCAGCATCATTCTTTTACTTTTACTACTGGGTAGTTCAACAGTTTTAACGGTAACACTTCCGCCTTTATTTTTATAAAAAAATAATTCTGTCATTTTCTTACTACGACAATACTTTCGTTGTGGGTTCCACCAATGATTATGCCATCATACGAATATTCCCTGTTAAAATGAATATTCCCCGCTCAATTGAATATTATATAACCACTTGTTTACTTTGAAAAATTTGTAAATATTACCCATAACTATAACATTATATCAAATCCACACCATAATATTCAAAAATATATTTTGAGAAAATTATTCTTTATTCATAAAAGTGGGGGTCTTACAACCTCCCCTTCTAATGAAATTTCATCCTCGAAATTAGGGTATGTATCTGGTATATCAAAGAGGTGAGGATATCTTGACTTCATCTCAGATTCTAACTCCCAGGTCATTTCTTCCACATCGTGGTTTCTCCACAAAACTTTGACTTGAGGTATAACCTTGGAGCGTAGAATATGATCCTTTTTATCCAAGATTTTAACAGGTAACTCTTCACACATTAAATCTTCCTCTATCTCGTCTGGTTCTAATTCAATAATGTGGTTCGGGTCTTTCACATATTTACGTAACATAGATATATAAAAAACGTTATGAACACGAGACATATTTGGCGGTAAGGCGAGTTTATAGGCCACAGTTCCTAATCTATCGAGGATTAAAAATGGGCCAATGAATCGAGGATTCCTCTCTTTCCAAATCTCATAACTCCTTTCCACGGAGCAACACGTAACAACACATGATCTCCAATATTGAATTCAACGTCCTTTCGATGAAGATCAGCATAACTCTTTTGTCGATCTTGTGAGGATGATAAATTATAATATTTATTTGAAAATTATTATAAGGCTATGAAAAATAGTATGGCTGATACTTAAGTTGTCCAGAATATAGTCAAGGGTACAGAATAGAGTTTTGAACTCGATAATTACCCAATAAAGCCGTCGGTACGCCGACATGTTTCAGAAATTGATCCGGACTTAGATAATTTGACTAGATATGTGTTTGCTTGTGATTCAATGACTGTTAAACATGTGTGACAATGTGATTAGGTTATGTTCTAACTGCAATAAGTAGTAATATATGTTATGATATGCTATTCTAATCGATAGAATGATATTAATAATGATAGGTCTCGGTATAAAAGATAAAACTAAGTTGCGTATTGTAAGCAGCAGACCAGGCAAGTATCCTACCTTTGCATTTACTTTATGCAATGGACATAAGTAAGAAAGTTTTAGAATTATATTATTATTGTGCAAGATAATTAACCCTATTGTTATATATATTATATCCGATCATTATTTATTAGTACAGTATTATTGTATAATTCAGATATTTATTCTGTTCGTTAATTTCTAAATATGGTTATACAAGTGTCCCCATTTGGATAATTGATGAGTGGGATTTATACCCCGTGAATTAGTCCTTTTGTTGCTTAAGTTATTGCCTGTTTTCAATCTTTTAATTAGCTTAGAAGCCGCCAAGTCACGGCTATTCTTGAAACTTCTCTCAGAAAATGGTGCCCCGGTGCCATTGGTAGTATAATGATCCAGCGTCATTGTAGCTTGGATGTAGCCAAACTACTAGAAACTCGCACCCCCAATAGCCAAGGTTTGCGGCCCAATCGCCAGAGCCAAGCGCCTAAGGTTCCCCACTCGCCACTTCAACGCCAATTAAGCTTATGTCTTTCGTCTTGCAGTACGAGCCTTGATGTCTAAATAGTAAAGACTCTTTAATGACCTAGAAGAAAGAGGGGACACGTATAAATAGAAAGCGAAGCCGCCTCCATTCATTATCAATGAATATCTGAGATATTCAGAGAACAGAGAACAGAGAGAAGATAGCTTAGACTAGGAATTTATTTCTGTCATTTAATTTTCTAGAAGAGAAAGAAATTGTGCAACGAAATAAGAGTTATTGCATCCGACACATACTCAGAGCTTTGCATGTGAAGAGAAGATTTGGAGGAAGAACACTTCAAAACATGGGTTTTCTTAATCCAAATCTCCCATTTATTTGTATTTGTCTGATAATGTGTAATGTATTGAAAATGCGCGTTAGTACCATAGTTATGAACTAACTCCATTTTTAGGATTGCAATGTAATCTTATGATTAGCTTAATCAAATTTCTCTCCTATTTTATATAATGAATCATTTTGGAATGGGTTGTTGTATTTCGTATTTAATGACTGATTGCTTGATAAAGAAATTGGTATTGATAGTAATGGAAATTAATAAATGGATGTTAGTATCTATCTTTAAATACAACAACACCTGTTATGACCATGACAATGGAATGTGTGCATAATATACTAATAGGATAGACATATCTCTATTTTCCTTGTGTGGCCTTAAGACTTAGCTTAATGACCTTGACCTAATTATTGTCACCAATAGACATATTGTGATTTAGCTGGTTAGGGATGTGCATTTGACCTTCGACAGAAGCTTATGTGTATTTAATGTTCTCGGTTGACCATTCCTTAATTCATTTATAATTTGGAGAGTTAGGAGATTAGGCGATGCATTAGGGGAGTTGTAATCCTATCTTGACTTCCTAACACAACTACTTCTCTTAATTTTATAGTCTTATTAAAATAGCTTAAACAACCTCTTGTTTTCACTCGTTTAGATAAGATTAGTAGCGACTTTGCATTAGTAATTGTTTTCTTTTAAGACTTTGTCCTCGTGGGTTCGACACTCTACTTACATATATTACTTGTGGACCGCGTATGCTTACGCACGATTTAGCAATTGCGAAATCGACCAACAAGTTTTTGGCACCGTTGCCGGGGACTTAGAATTAATTGTTTATCAATATTAAAACTAAGCCATTACGATCTTACTTTAAACCGATTTTTTTGTTTAATTCTCTTTTCAGGTAGTCTTCATTGTTTATGCCACCTCGGAAGGGATGAAATATAATACCTATCGATCCCGAGGTTGATAGAACATTCAAACGAATGCAGAGAGAAAAATCCGAGGACACACCCGAGGACATACCTGCTCCTATCATAATGGTTGAGGAACTTCAAAAATCTCTGAGGGAGTACGATATGCCTCACATTGACGATCTCTAGGCGAGCATTCTAAGGCCCGCCATCCAATCCAATAATTTCGAGATCAATCCGGGCACCATTCAAATGTGCACCAACATTCAGTTTGGGGGACTAGCGAATGATGATCCCAATGTTCACCTGATCAATTTTGTGGAGATCTGTGACACATTTAAATGCAACGGAGTGTCTGACGATGCCATCAGACTCTGGTTGTTTCCATTTACATTAAGGGACAAAGCCAAAAGCTGGCTTCATTCATTACCTTCAGGCTCCATTACCACATGGGCCGACTTGGCACAGAAATTTGTGGGGAAGTTCTTTTTGTCCGCCAAAATAGCCAGGCTCAAGCATGATATCACGTCCTTTGTTCAGTTCGAATCCAAATCCTTATACGACTCATGGGAGCGGTTTAAGGATCTTCCGAGGAAATGCCCGCACCATGGATTTCCAGAATGGCTTCCCATCCAGACCTTTTACAATGGATTATCCGGATCAACTCATTCGAGTATTGATGCCGCATCTGGAGGAGCCTTCATAGCCAAACATCACACAGCGGGATACGAACTGGTGGAGACAATGGCGGCCAATAATTACCAATGGCCAAATGATAGGCAAGCCCCTAGAAGAGCAGCGGGGGTTTATGAAGTTGACTATTTCACATCGTTAGCGGCTCAGGTAGCAGCGCTAACAAAAAGGCTAGAACCATGGGACCTTCAACAGTTCAAAATGTGCAGAGTGTCATGGTTCAATGTGAATTATGTCAAGGGAGCCACCCTACTGATCAGTGTATGATAAGCCCTGAGTTAGTTCAATTTATTTCCAACTACGGGCGACAACAAAATGAAAATCTTCCCACGCATTACCACCTCAGCTTAAGAAATCATCCAAACTTCTCATGGGGTAACAACAACAACAACAACAACAACAACAACAACAGTAACAACCCCAATCAACCACAACCTTCATCTACCAGGCCGAATTATACTAACCCTCCAGGATTCCAATCTCAGACTCAGTTTAACCCACAACCATAGAGCACTCATAATTAGTTCCACCATCCCCCACCTCAACAGGAGAGGAAGCCCAGTTTAGAAGATCTCCTGTCAAGGTACATAGCTCAAAACGAAACTAGAAGTAACAATCAAGAAGCCTCCATTAGGAATCTTGAAGTATAGATGGGACAATTGGTTACTGTGTTAAACAGTCGTCCACAAGGCACATTGCCTAGTGACACTGATGTCAACCTAAAACGGGAAGGCAAGGAACAGTGTAAAGCAGTGACCCTTAGAAGTAGAAGAACCACTAAGGAACAAAGTGGAGAGAGTGCTCCAATGAAAAATGAAGTAGTGACTAAAAAGGAACCTCCAGTGAAGGAGAATACTGACACACTTGGGGGTGAAAAAAGTAGTCAAGACAGACCTCCAAAACCATCTCCTCCAATGAGTATGGTCAATCAGCCTCACCCTCAGTTGCCTTTCCCCCAGCGGTTGCAGAAATAGAAGCTGGACAAGCAGTTTTCTAAATTCTTGGAAGTGTTCAAGAGGCTGCATATAAATATCCCAATTGCGGAGGCATTGGAGGGAATGCCTAGTTACATCAATTTCATGAAGGACATCTTGTCCAAGAAGCGCAAAATGGGGGACTATGAAACAGTGGCACTGACAGAGGATTATAGTGCCATCCTTCAAAATAAGCTTCCACCGAAGCTAAAAGATCCCGAGAGCTTTACAATTCGGTGCACCATTGGGGACCAGTTTATTGGGAAGGCTCTGTGTGATCTAGGGGCTAGCATCAACTTGATTCCGCTCTCTATTTATAAGAAGCTGGGCCTCAATGAAGCCGAACCTACAAGCGTCAAATTGTAATTGGCTGATAGGTCTCTAACGTACCTGAAGGGGATGATTGTAGAGGATGTGCTTGTGAAGGTTGACAAGTTCATATTTCCAGCGGATTTTATATTCCTAGATTTTGAAGAGGACATGGAGGTCCCGATAATATTGGGAAGGCCATTCTTGGCGATTGGGAGGACCCTGGTCGATGTTCAGAAAGGGGAGTTAACAATGAGGGTACAAGATCAGGAAGTGACATTTAATGTCTTTCGATCAATAAAGTATCCTAATACCTTTGAGGATTACTTCCAGATTAATACAATTGATAATTCAGTGAAGGGAGTATTCTCAGAAACTTGCATTCAAGACCAATTGGAAGCCACATTAATCGGGGCTAGTACTACGGAAGAGCCCACACATGTGGAATGTGCCAAGTGGCTCGATGAACCCCAAAGATCAAAGAAATTCCACCGATAGTTCGAGTCTCTGAATGATAATGAGGCATCTACTTCCAAGGCTCAGTCGTCGATCATCGAGCCTCCTGTCTTTGAGCTTAAACCTTTGCCTAATCACCTGAGGTATGCTTATTTAGGGAATTCATCTTCTTTACCTGTGATTATTTCTACTTCTCTAAATAAGTGTCAGGAAGAAAAGTTGCTGCTTGTGCTCAAGAAATACAAAACGGCCCTAGGGTGGTCTATTGTTGATATAAAAGGGATCAACCCGACTCTATGCATACATAAGATATTACGGGAGGAAGGGTCAAAACCATCTGTTGAGCATCAAAGGAGGTTAAACCCCATTATGAAAGAGGTCATCCGGAAGGAGATAATTAAACTGTTAGATGCGGGCATTATCTACCCCATCACGGATAGTCCTTGGGTTAGTCCAATCTAGTGCGTGCCCAAGAAAAGCGGGATGACAATTGTGTCCAATGAGAACAACGAACTGATTCCCACCAGGACGGTGACCGGGTGGAGAGTGTACATGGATTACAGGAAACTGAACAAATCAACCTGTAAGGATCACTTCCCCCTTCCATTCATTGATTAGATGCTTGACCGCCTGGCTGGGCACGAATATTATTGTTTGCTAGATGGGTACTCGAGGTAAAATTAGATTTCTATTGCTCCTGAAGACCAAGAGAAGACGACTTTCACATGTCCGTATGGGACCTTTGCCTTCCGAAAAATGTCTTTTGGGCATGTAATGCTCCCGCAACATTTCAGTGGTGTATGATGTCGATCTTCTCTGATATAGTTGAAAAGACCCTGGAGGTCTTTATGGACGACTTCTCAATTTTCGGGAGCTCGTTTGATAATTGCTTGACAAATCTGACTGCCGTTCTCCATTGATGTGTCGAAACTAACCTGGTGCTGAATTGGGAGAAATGTCACTTCATAGTCGAGGAAGGCATTATTTTGGGCCATCGGGTTTCGGTTGGCAGAATTAAGGTTGATAAGGCAAATATAGATGTGATCAATAACCTTCTATCGCCCACCTCAGTAAAAGGGGTAAGGAGTTTTTTCGGGCACGCTGGGTTCTATAGAAGGTTTATCCAGGACTTCTTGCGCATCACTAAACCGTTGTGCACTCTTTTGGAAAAGGACACGCCTTTCCAATTTGATGCCGCCTGCCTGAGCGCCTTTGACTTATTAAAGAAAAGACTTGTCACGACACCTATTGTGGTAGCTCAAGACTGGACCTACCCTTTTGAGCTAATATGTGATACCAATGACTTTGCAATAGGGGCAGTGTTGGGCCAGAGAAGGGAGAAGGTCTTCTACACCATTTACTATGTCAGTAAGACATTAACTAATGCTCAATTAAATTATACCACCACTGAGAATGAGCTGCTGGCAGTAGTCTATTCTTTTGATAAGTTCCGTTCCTACCTCATTGGAACGAAGGTGATCGTATACACCGATCACTTGGCAATCAAGTATTTGATTAAAAAGAAGGATGCTAAGCCGAGGTTGATACGGTGGGTTCTGCTTCTCCAAGAGTTTGATTTAGAAATCCGAGACAAGAAGGGGATAGAAAATCAGGTTTCCGACCACTTATCAAGATTGGAAAACACCACGCCCTCGGGTGATGCCGACAAAGCCATAAATGACTTCTTCCCAGATGAGCAACTTTTTGTTGTCAATGGTAAAGTTTCGTGGTATGCGGACTTCACCAATTACGTCGCTTGCCAAGTGCTTCCCCAAAATCTGAGCTATCAACAAAAGAAGAAATTCCTAACAGATGCCAAGAAATGTTTGTGGGATAAACCCTTCCTGTTCAAGCAATGTTATGATCAGATTCTGCGAAGATGTTTACCGAAAGAAGAAATTGAAGGTGTGCTACATCACTGCCACTCTTCAAACTATGGAGGTCATTTTGGAGGCCAACGAACTGCAGCTAAAGTGCTTCAGTCGGGATTGTCGACGTCGGGATTTTTGAGTGTCCCTTTTCGTTACTTATTCTTTGGTGTTCTCATGTTAATGTGAGATTTGTTTGAAAAAATAAGTGAAAAAGGTCTGACATGTATAATGTCGACGATTTGACTTTAAGAGTCGCCAGTTGGTGTATTTAACTAGTTGCACCAACGCAACCAAAAAAGGTTTATACACTGACCCAGTGATTTAGCACTGCTAAACGGGTCTGTGAAACCGAGATTCATTTTGGGTCCGGGGGCTTGATTATGCGGAGGGAAGGTGTTAGGCACCCCCCGACATCCGTGTTACCATGGTGACCGCCACTTTTTAAAGACACTATTCTATGAATGTGTGTGTGTGTGTGGATCAATGTGCAATTATTTGGAAGAAGTGTTGTACCTCGTTCGCACCTATATACATAGGGTTTGAATTTGTAGAAAATTTTAGTTTTAAACACGATATAGCAATGAAGTTTCATAAAAAGAGGTTTTTCAAACCCTGTGCTCAATAGTAATTGAGGCCTTTGATACTTCTATTTTATTATTAAATGTTCGGCTTGTTTTCTTTTATTTTCGAGATGCGAAGCATTCTAGAAAAAATAATACAAAGATGATGCAAACTCCTCACAGGCATGACGACCATCCAAGGAAATTGAGACACTTGTAAAAGTAATGTACAAGTTTGCTCACAATTTGAAAAATGTCCATCATGGGAACCGAATCTAGATTCAGTAGACTGAATCTATGATCACATGATTCCTAGGCTCACATGATACTGCAGTTTGTATGAAAGGCAGTAAGCAATTATATATATAAAAGCTGTAAATATATATATATACAGACTTGATCAACCACCACGAAGCAACTCCATGGGGGATTGGAAATGTAAATATATAAAAGCGGTAAATATATATATATATATATATATATGGACATAATCAACCACCACGAAGTAAACTCCAGGTGGGATGAAATGTAAATAAAGCTGTAAAAGCGATCAACTGCCGCGAAGTAAACTCCAGGCATGACGAAATGTAAATAAAGCTGTAAAAGGCCACGGAGGAAACTCCAGGCCTAACAGAAATGTAAATATATATATATATAAGAACGAGTAAATGCACCGGATGTGAATCCAGGCTCATCGGATATGTCCGACAACAATTATATATATATATACATATATAAAAGTGAGTAAATGCACCGGATGTAAAATCCAGGCTCATCAGATATATTTGACAACAATTATATATATAAGTATATATATACAAAAGCAGATAAACGCTCCAGACCGAAGTCTAGGCTCAATCGAGGCATAACTCGATAATGTTAGTCCATATATGAAATATATACATATATAAGTATATATAGAGCAGAGCGAAATGAAAACCACAGAATCAAAGTCCGCAAACGCACACAACACGACTCTCAATGTGTATAATAGTGTGTGCTAATATGAGAAGAAGACTTTATAAAATGTGAGAAGGCTTACAGTGGGCTGCCAAAGTAGACTTCTATTACTCTATATGGATAAACACTCAGCTCCCGCCGGATAAAAGATAGCTATATGTGAGCTAACAGATGTTTATAGAAGAGAAAACACTCAATAGGGGTGTATACAGAGTAAAATGGACAGGGCTTCCTCGCCATTTTCTCTCTTTCTCTTCCTTCAAATGGCTGACCCCAAGGCTCATATTTATAGATCGATGGTTGCAGTACACTGCGCGGTAGCATGATTATACTGCGGTGGTGGTAAGTGGTGCATCCGGGCCTCACGGGTCCCGTCATCTCGAAGTACGTGCACTCGTGCACTGTAATGTTCGCTCGAACTTGCAGAACTTCAATCCGAGCATCCGAACGTGGTATATCTGACCTTCTTCGGACCGCTTGTGTCGAGAGTTACGCAATGACATGGATTAGAGGTTGTACGAAGTCAGGAAGAGGGGTCCATGCCCATGGTCTTCAAGCTTCAAATTCTATCCAAAGTACTGTCATGCGTAATAGTCACTCGGGATTGTTACTCCTAGGTTCTTGTGGGACATTGTTGTATGTATGTATGTATGAAATATTGAGACGGCACGCAAGTGTTGAAGGGGAAAGATGACGTTTGACTCTTCGCCGGGGTTATCTCCGGTTTGAGTTGAAAGCGGACGTTACTCAGGGTTACATCTGAGATTGGACTACTTGTTTGTATACCGCAATGTCATCTTATGAGAGGAAATGTTGAGGTGGCAAGATGACGTTTGACTCCTCACCGGGTTATCATGGCTTTGAAATTTGAAAAGTAGACGTTGCTCGAGGTTACATCTAATATTGGACTCATCGCAAGTGTTTGAATGCCGCAAGGTCATCTTGTGAATGTGTCTGTCTACCCGGTGTTAGCTCCGGGTCTAAGGTATGAGTGTCTCGGCAGGAGGTCTGAGCCTGAAGCTGATCGCGTGTATTTGAAATAAGCATTTCTGGAGTTATCGTCGGAACTGCAATGGCATCCCTTGGGGCTATCACCAAGGATGGAGTTGCTACTCCCAGTGTTGTTTCTGGGACTGGAACTGAGCGTCGCGGTGTTATCGCTGAGACAAAAATGTCCTCTCCGGTGTTGTTGCCGGTCTTTTGATCTGTGTACCTCGGGGTTATCTCTGAGATTGGAAATGACATTCCCGGTGTGTGTTCTGGGTTTGAGATGAAATTCTCAGTTTGTGTTTCGGGTTGGAACTAAACTTCCGATAGTATCTAAAATGGATGTAAGCTGTCTTCCAAGGTTATCTCCGAAAGACGAATCTACCCTCCTGTAATGTTAGTAACAAGCGTGAAAAAATTTTTGAGTGTCTACAGATGCCCCTCTTTATCATATTCATGCAATGCAAGGCATGGATAGGATAAAGAATCCTAGACACTTGAAATGAAAGCAAGATAAACATGATGCTATATGCAGCAACATGATGCAAATGTATGTAGCATGATTGCCAGGTAATCGTGTTGGGATGACAATCAGTGATGGCTTGGACATGCGATCCAAGTCTTCAAGGATGTTGACGTTGGGGCTATCACCAAAGTCTTGAATCATAGACATTGGCTTATATTCCATAGAGGTACCTCTTGTGTGTAAGAGATCTATGGGGATAAAGCTTTGTCTGTTTAAGGATGTGTATAACATATTCCCTCATTTTGTCGGAGTTACTGCCAATAGTTTTGTTGATGTCAGGGTTGCCCGACCTTCATTAATGTGTGTATCACTGGATAGATCCCTGCTGGGTGCATTGTCAAGGTTGCGTGACCTTCATTGATGTATGTGTCAATGGTCGCATTGCGTTGTAACCCCCGCCGAGGATACGTGGATAAGTTGCTTCGATGGGTTTACTTGCCATCGGCTGACATGACGTCAAGGTTGCTTGACATTCATTGATGTGTGTATCAATGGTTGCATTACGTTGTAACCCCCGCAAGGGAGGTTTGATATTTCGTGGTTTTGCGTTGTAACCCCCGCCGGGGATGTTTAGGGTGTGACCCTACAAATGACGACATCGGACCTTTTTAGGGTATTGTCGAGCATGATCTGTGAAAGCTGAGCTCATTGGTATAGTAGACCCTACATTCAAGTGAATACCATTGAGACAACGGGAGTTTAACTCTGACCGACAAGAAACTAGGATTTTCGGCTAATCCGCTCAATCGCGTAGCACTTTTATTCCTGATTTGGCCTTTTTAGCTTGTGAGACCTCCTTTGCAACTCTAACTGGAGCGAGTGGGAGGTGTGGGACCCATGTAGAAGTGTCGTAGGTACACCTGTAGGAGCCGCAGGTGAGCCTGCGGCCAACCGTGCCTATGTATAGGTGAATGGTTGCTTTCATAAGTCATTTTCAAGTTGCACAGCGAAGGAAATCTAGGAGCTCTTCCTCAGATCTGCTGAGTTCGGGCAACTTTTTGCATATTCTGCAACCGTACAAGCGTTCTTCACTGTCCTGGTAACGTATGCATGTATTTTTTTCCAGTTTCTATCCGTTGGAAAATGACTTATCACATGAAATGCATTTAGACACATAGTAGTGAATATGCATGCTAATATGACTTGATAAAAAATATTCAACATAGCAAATGTTAGTATTAAACCATGCTGAACATAATGATGTGAAAAAATTTGACTTTTGAAATAGTCAAATAGGTACCTTTTACAATCATTTCTTATCCTATCTGAGGACAAATGAGTAAAGGTAGAAAAGCAAAATAATCCTTGTAATTAGACTACACTTACGGATTTTTTACTGTGATGTGATTAATGCATGTAAGATGTATATGACTGTGTATAGGTGTGCTACTGAATGGCCACCTAGTCATACCTATGTGCATGTGGATAGTCCCATTTACAAAGGGGGCTATGGCAAAATTTTCCAAAATGTAGGTATTGGATAGTCATACATTTTTTAACTCTACTGTAGATGTATGTTAAAACAATGCATGCATGCATGTAATCATAAAATGCATTTTGAAAAGCTCCAGGTAAGAATTTACCACACCCTTTCTGAGGTGATTTGGAGATTTGTTGTCCAGATATTATGGATCCATATCACCGAAGCGGTTCCATGAGGACCACTTCGGTGTACGGGAGGAGAGCTTACGAAGAGCCTCTGGCCTGCTTACATCAAACAGTCTCGTCGTTTAGTGGAGGCGGTGATACGTCCTATTCGGGTTGAAGTGCCGAATGTTGAGGACGAGGAGGAGGATGTACCGATCAAGGTTCCTGCTCCTGCTGTACGTGTTCCCCGTAGGGAATTGCCAGGTATTCAAGTTGCGAACCCAGATCTTCTAGGTGACTTGAGTAGGCATCCTTCAGTATACCTGCACACAAATGAGGTATGAAGTTAGATCTTTAATCTTCCTTATTTTCTATTGATGAGGAGTCAAGGATTCTGATGTTGATTTGCATTTGATGTAGGTTCTCGGCTTCACACAGCCTCAAGGGAACTGGTTTAGCATCCACTCTATATATTAGGCTTTGCATGATGACTACAGAGCGATCGTCCATGGCTGGGGATTTGGGATGTTCTTCTCCATTCTTCCCCTTCGTTGTCCCTAGGGTTACCTGAGGGCATTGTCTGAGCGGTGGTTTCACCAGACTCAGTCACTCCATTTGCTGGACTATGAGGTGATGATGACGTCGATGGATTGGTGGTTTATCAGAGGTATGGAGTTTGGAGGGGCGCCGGTGCCTTTCACGGCGGATATCACCCCTACTACCGTCAAATCCTTGTTGGGAGTTCCGGTGGAGGCGCTTAAGGGCAGGACTGTTCGTATGGGTCCTTTGAGCGTAGATGCTATGAGCGGGCTGTTGAGTGAGCCCATACCCGATGATGTGAGAGTCAAGGATCACATTCTTCGACAATTGTTCCTGATGATCATTAGGGGCTGCTTCATAGCAGATAATTCCTCTACGGTGTCCTTCACTTTGATCAGTGCCACTCGACACGTGGACCATATAGGAGAGTATGATTGGGGTTCCTACACCTTTGCCTACTTCCTCAGGGGAATGCGCATGCGATCGCAGGGCTTGACCGAGGCGTGGTTAGGATTCTACCCGTTTCTGCTGGTGAGTATTTCTCTTGTCTTTTCCCGTGTATAGGTTAAGAGTGTTGACTGACAGCAGATGTTGCCTTTATGTTGGCAGTTTTGGGCCTATGAGAGGCTTCCCTATTTGCGTCCTGTGAGCGTGCTAGGTTTAGACACCTATCCACGAGGACAGAGATGGCATCATTCCATACTGGAGGAGGTCCCTGTTGCTGAGGATTTCACTCATTGTCGCCTACAGTTGGAGTTGTTGATAGCAGATGTCATCACATGGGTTCCCTACTCTGGAGAGCATTTCGGAGTTAGATTTGAGGATGGGTACCCGACTGGAGTAGAGTACGTCATTTCCACCCGCAGGATTCCTCTCTTTACAAATGGAGGATGGGAGCTCTATTTAGGAGAAGCGTCTTATCGAAACCTTCTGAGGAGAGATCCAGTATCTTGATCTTGCCTCCCCGCCAGGGTGTTATTGGCTTGTTTCACAGTCACCCGTCATTAACATCCCGTTGTTGGGGATTGACGGTTTTACATTGTTAGAGGGCCCCTAGTCTTAGGAGTTGTTCCAGCATTGGTGGATCCCTCGTACTATTGGAGCTCACACCCGCGCCACACAGTTCATGGGGGATATGGTTCCAAGATCCGTGATGATGACGGATTGGCTAGCCTGTGTCAGAGATCCGACTCATGTGACACAGTTAATGATTGACCCGGCGGTGGGCCGGACACATCTTTTCATTCGGCATTTGGGTAGAGATCCTTGGTAGGTAGATACTTTTGATCCTTTCAGCTCTGGCGCTGGCCCCTCAGGTGACCCATATGGCTTTACCGGTGCAGATCCTCCCTTGTATCGGCCTAACATCCCTGTAGATAGAGATCCAGTGACTCAGGAGGAGTTACATCAGGTGGACAGTATCGATGATGTAGACATAGACACCATTAACTTTTTTTGATGTATTTCTCATTATCTCTTTTGATAAGCCTCTGTTAGATGCTGGGTAGCTTCGCCCCAATCTCGCTATATCTTTTGATAGGCCTCTGTTAGATGATGGGTTGCTTCGCCCCATTCCCCTATATTTTAGCTGTACAAAGATGTATTAGATGATGATATACTTAGGAATGTATGCACAGTTTTCCATTCCCTATATCATACTTCCATCTATTGTATCATGCATGTTATTGTTATGCATTTGTATATATGTCCAGAGATATTCAGCCTTGACCCCTGGATGGTCTTATGACACGGCCCGTACAGATGTCTTCTTCGATAGTTAGCCGTATTGATCATACCCCACCATTTTTGGTGGTATCTGGTATGCGCTCATGGTATGATAGTATATCACCATCAGACATGGTGATCGTAGATGATTTCCTGCAGCATATTATGACCATGTTGATGTTTTAGGTTCCCACAGGATTTGTAGAGGGTATGCTAGAAAATTGGGTGCCAGATAGACAGGTATTCCGATTCGGGACCCATGAGTTGACTCCTACTTTGGAGGAGTATGCACGGTTGATGATGCTGCCGCTGGACAGACCTTGCATGCATATCGCTATCAGAGACATGAGCAGACAGTTCATGACCCTCACCGGATTGAGGCGTAGAGTGGTCCAGGACGAGATTACATCCAGCCACGTGATATCCCAGCATTTTCTGTTTGACAGATTTGGCTCTGAGGATAGTTATGCACGACATTCCTGGGATTTCACCACACCGGAGGACCATTGGCGTTCAGCTAGGTTGGAGGTACTGCTTTAGTGCGTATTGTCACACGTCTTCATGTCACGGTACATGGATGAGCTGGATATCAGCGTCATTATGGTAGTGAGAGCTCTCAGGGAGGGTCATACCATTGTTCTGATGATCATTGCAAAGACACTGAGGTCAGCTACATACTGTTGCACTTATCCGGCATGAGTGTTCACAAGTAGCTCGGTCATGCTGTATGTGTGGTTTATGTCACACTTGAGACCAATTGGCACATTTAGACGGCAGGGGTTTTGTTTCACCCATGATATAGCCATGTTATACTCCTTTCAGCCTGCGTAGTGTACAGATGCTGCATCGTGGTCAGCTTTTCTGGCAGGGATTAGAGACCCGTTTGCTATAGTACCGTGTTCAGGGATTAGCTCACCCTACAGCTTCATTACTCATGCTCCGGGATTATCTCCCTCTGGCTGGATTGCGGGGCATGATTACTTACCACCCACTGAACGTGATGTGTTAGTTTGACCCGGTTTGAGATTTTCATCCTTTTGAGGCGATGAGTCGGTAGCTTTGCTTCACATCGTTTATCAGCGGAGGATAGATCCAGGTTGTATGCCTATTAGGATCAGTGAGAGCTGGCTGGATTTTCTGTTAGTCATCCGGGTTGTTCTGCAGAGTATTCCGCATGGATGGAGACAGAGATTACATCGGCTGCGGTAGTATCCATAGTGCAGGGGACTGATTCCGACGATGAGGAGCCTATAGAGGAGGCTGACATTCCCATCGATGACTTGACTGCTGGGCTGCCAGCATTTGTGATGGATTCTCCCACCCAATGAAGTGCCCTGTTACCTGTATTCTAAGACACGGCATTTGGAGCAGAGCTTACATCTGATGACCTATGATAAAGATCAGGCTAGGGCCGCGATGTTGACAACTCTTGATGAGAGAGATATCGCTCTGTTAGACAGGGATGAGGCTAGATTAGCCAGGGGTGCATTGATTACGGAGCGGGATGCCGCCTTATCTGCTAGGGATATGGCCATTGCAGATAGTACTTCAGTTAGATCCCAGATGACTGTCAGTCTTGCCAACATGAGCGCTTACATTAATGAGCAAAATGCCACCATGCAGTTAGCCTTTGATCTGTTAGCTTGTGTAGATACCCTTGGGCAGGAGCTTGCAGTGCTACCTCCATCTTCAGATAGGGATACTATGTTAGATCTAATAGTCCGCATACACACAGATCTGTAGATAGCTTTGTATTTTCCTGCACAGACTAGCTTAGCCATTTTGTCATGTACAGCACAGATGTATATATCAAACAGTATTATGTATGGCAGGGAAATATATTTTGATTCACTTCCCTTTTAGTTATGCCTAGATACTTGCTTGATATTTGCCTGTTTCTTTAGGGCCTTGTGATCTTGATGCATTTTGAGCTTATCCTTGATAGATGGACACTGAGAAGTTGCAAGATCTCTCAGAATAGATCATTGATTTCTGTATATCCCTACCATCTTTGGTGTCTTGGAACTGGTATCTGTATGGAAAAGTGGAGAGGAGGGTGGTTTTTTCCTCTCTGAGATTATTGCTTTCCACGATGGTCGTCGGTACTTCTATTTGTGAGAAGCCTAGTTAATTCCATCTCTTATGGGTTGGTATTGCTCTTTGAGGCACGATCGCAGCTTAGATGGTCACCAAATCTTCTATTTGTGAGAAGAGGTTGGGTAATTCCATCCCTTTGATCTGAAACCGATGAAATGTGGTGAATTGAAGGTTGATCCCAGTACCGTGTGACAAGAATTTTTTGTTACGGTAGGGTTAGGTGAACCATGAATGGTACGCCTACATACTCCTATTGAAGGGGAGATCAAGTCTGCGTAGTTCGAACCTGGTGTAAGAGGTTCAACACTGAATGTGAAAGGCAGATAGGAGTAGAAGTTGTTTTTGTTGTTTTTTTTTAAGAATGGGCATAAATGTTTTTGTTATTTTTTTTTGTTGCGACCAGGCCATATAGCATATGGTTGCCTACGTACTCCTATTGAAGAGGAGATCAGGTCGACGTAGTTCTCCCCTCGGGATGAATCGCAGATGAAGAGAAACGTGAATCCCATATGCAGGCTATACTGGGGGGAGAAGAAAGTTTGATCCCATAACGGGGACAAACTGCAGGTGTGTAAAAAGTTCGACATTTATTTCGATAATAATTGATGTCTGGAGGTTATATTGACCAATCGGGTAATTAATCGAATAAATAAGCAATTAATTGCTATTAATTCACATGATTATAACTATTTGTTCACATGTGTGTACTATTGATTCACATTCTTGTACTATTAGGGGAGTTAGTGCAAGATTGATAATACTTGCATGACTAAGTTAAAAATAGAGGTATAGATGGAGGTACTATACTATAATTCATATTTTCACATGATTATAACTATTGATTCACATTATTTACTATTAGGGGAGGTTGTGCAAGTTTGATAATACTTGCAGGATTAAATTAAATATGAAAGAAAAGAGGAAGGTATTATACTGTAATATTTTGAGCCCCAAAACGTGAAATTATTGAAACTATATTTTCCTATAAATAGAAGCTCATTCCTTCATTATTTTTCACCAATTCACTAAAGCTTTAGAGCAATTATTATAGAGAAATTATAGAGAGAGAAAGAAGAAGAAGTCTGCTACCTCACTATTCCAATATCCGAGCTTTCTTCTAAGGTAAGGGGTATTATTCTTTTCAGATTCATGAAGAGAGTTATTTTCTTTCAATACTCGTCGAGTTGTTATTCCATTCTTTATTATTATGTTGGAATAACTTGTCTATCTGAATACCGCATACATGGTGAAATTCTTACGTCGTTTCATTCTTTATTATTACATTGGAATAACTTTTATGCATCTTTGTCTATCGCATGCACGGTGAATTATGTTGTTATTCCATTCTTTATTATTACATTGGAATATCATGTACATGCGATTTACGCATGACATGGTTCCATTCTTTATTATTACATTGGAATATCCGCTCATGCGGATTACGCATGACCTGGTTCCATTCTTTATTATTCTGTTAGAATATCCTGTTTGTGCGGTTTACGCATGACCTGGTTCCATTCTATATTATTTTATTGGAATAACCTGTCTGTGCGGATTACGCACGCCTGGTGAATTCTCCTGTTATTCCATTCTTCATTATTCTGTTGGAATAACCTGTCTATGTGGATTATCGCATGCATTGTGAATGATCCTTTGTATTCATTCCTTATTAAATTGTGGAAATGATCTGTCTACGTGGATTACCGCATTGCGGGTGAAAATCCATTTGCAGTTTCGTAATTTTTTTGACCCTCAAAAATTCTGGAAAAATTTGAAATGATAGTTTGATGAGTTTTCTCGATTGTGTCCAAAAATGGCAATTTTTGGATGTATAGATTAGGAGTTATGAATTTTATGGAAAAAGACTATTTTAAAAGTAAACCCTTATAACTCTTTGTGGTTAACTCCAAAATTGGTGAAATTTTTATTGGGAATACATGTATATAACAGAAGTATACCCTGTAAATTTCAAAATTTTTGGACAAAAGTACAAGTTATGATAAATGTCTAAATATTCGGCAGTTTTGGCCATATGAAAAATAGTTAATGAATTTTAAAAATTTTGAGAAAAATATATATTCAATAAGGGACTATATTCTTCTAAATCCCAGAAAAGAAATATTTTTGGGACTGATTTGGTATTTTTCATGAAAATGAACTAATTATGAGTAAATGAATTAAATATGTTATGTGAAGTAACAAAATTAGAAAATATGATTTTATGGCTTGAGAATCCTATATAGGGTATATGCAGATTTTTGATGAGGGATTTGATCATTGGATAAATTTAAAGTCTTTAATATTTATTCTTGTTTTTGTTTGATTAATGTTTATATCATTGTCATCATCTTCATGCTTATATTATGATGAAAGTCATCTTTGGCTTACGTGCAAAGATGGACTGTTAATTATTGGTTTTACAGTTGAATATCTTTGGCTTACGTACAAAGATGGACTATTGATTATTGGTTTTACAGTTGTATATCTTTGGCTTACGTGCAAAGATGGATCGTTGATTATTAGTTTTACTGATTGTATATCTTTTTGGCTTACGTGCAAAGATGAACTATTGATTGATGAGTATCTTTGGCTTATGTGCATAGATGAACTGTTTATTGGTATGATTATGACCAGGGATCATTCGGTATAATCGTGACCCGTAATGTTATAGATGATGTGAAAAAAGTCCTCATTGGCCCGTAGTGCGTTGATGGACAGTTATTGGTATGATTATAACCAGGGATTATTCGGTATAATCATGACCATTGATGATTACATGAATATCCTTGGCCGTAGTGCAGGGATGATTCGATGATGTGAATTATTTATTAAGCTGAGTCTCAGCGATAAAATATTGATTATACACTTTTAATTCGTAAAAGATAGTAGATATCATGTTCTACTTGACTCTTCTAAAATTTAGTTGTATGTCTTTGGCCTGTAGTGCAAAGAATAAATTGTTAATGAATATCTTTGGCTGTAGTGCAAAGATGAATTTATTAGTACGATTATGAGCAAGAATTGTGATTTGGTATAACAATGATTTTTGATCTCCTTGACAGAACTTCTAGACATTGTCAATATTGCAAATAATAATATGAATAACTTCATCGTCTCAATTATTGATTTAATAATATATAAAATATTATGCAGATGATACTGTGACAATAATTGAATCAATAATATGAGAGATATTATGCAGTAATTATTATAGCAATAATTGAGTATAACTGAGTGACTTCTCACATAAGCATCAATAATCAATACCGTGTGCTCCTATGCAACCACGCGTATTACTATACTTTTATCAATTTAACTATTTACTAAATAGAATAATAATTATAAAAATTGAATACTTTCATTTCGTAAAATTTGGGGTCTTACATACCATGTTGTAACGCCCCCAAATTTAGGTACTTAAAACCCGAACTCAGTGCTTTACGATACCATTTCTATGAGCGGAATAATACTAATAATAATAACAATAATATAAATATCCAACTTAACTTACATATATCAGAGTCTAATCCCAAGTACGTGACCTTTACTACATTCATTCTGATGCACATGATAATAATAAATATCATTGTCTTAATAAAATTATACTATTACATAGAATACCATAACACTTATTCTGTTTGCTTTCCTTTTCTCTTGTTCTTGGCCGAACCTTCTGGTTGTTCACACTTAGTTGAAAACATTTAAATTAAGCAAGGATGAGCATTTGAGTGCCCAACAAGTAATAGCAATTATAAATATTAGCTGAAAGTATTAAATATTTTCTTTGTACTACACTTCTACAACGAATCAACAGTTGTGAAGTAAACTGAACCAATAATAATAACATAACAATTCTATATCAAATTTTTGAAACTACGTATTGACTATATATATAAAGTAGTCGACAGGCTATGAACTTTCTTTTTAATTTTCGATAAGGTTTAGCAGAACTTCATCTGCAAATCGTCATAACTTACGGGCGCGAGGGTGATCATCCCAATGTGCCATGTATTGATCAATACTACATGTAAGAATGATATTATCGTTCACTCTATCCGCCTTAGGCGCACAAAAATTATTCCCATATTCGGGATGTTCATACTTAGTCGGGAATCCGAACCAAAACAATTTGGTTGGATAAAATAAATTTTTATCATATTCAATGATATTTCTGAATCTGTGTCTAGCTAGGTCAAATAGCTAGACAGCTTTTAATTAAGGTATACATAATGGAATTTAATAAGTATATATATCAACATGTGATTAAATGCAATGATTATCCAAGTGGGGACACTTGTATAACCATATTTAGAAATTAACGAACAGAATAAATTTCTGAATTATACAATAATATTGTACTAATAAATAATGATCGGATATAATATATATAACAATAGGGTTAATAATCTTGCATAATAATAATATAATTCTGAACTTTCTTACTTATGTCCATTACATAAAGTAAATGCAAAGGTAGGATACTTGCCTGGTCTGCTGCTTACAATACGCAACTTAGTTTTATCTTTTATACCGAGACTTATCATTATTAAGATCATTCTATCGATTAGAATAACATATCATAACATATAGTACTGCTTATTGCAGTCAGCACATAACCTAATCACATTGTCACACATGTTTAACAGTCATTGAATCACAAACAAACACATATCTAGTCAAATTATCTAAGTCCGGATCAATTTCTAAAACATGTCGGCGTACCGACGGCTTTATCGGGTAATTATCGAGTTTAAAACTCTATTCTGTACCCTTGACAATATTCTAGACAACTTAAGTATCAACCATACTATTTTTCATAGCCTTATAACAATTTTTAAATAATAATTATAATTTATCATGATTTTTCAAACACTGGAATCATTATAAAATGATTTAAATATCAAATAATTCTATTATCATTAATATTTAATTAATATTAAACTATTAATAAAACCATTGCCAAAATATTAAAGTATTACTAAAAATATTTTTAAAGTATTACTATTACCCTTAAATGATTTTTAAAATAATTAAAATTATTTTTAAATAATCAACATTAATATTTCAATATTAATATATTATTTATCAAAATATTAAAAGTCATTAATTATAACTTCAAATATTTTTAATTTATTTATTTCCTTTTAAATGATTTTTAAATAAAATAAACCATTTTTAAATTATTTATTTAATATAATTATTAAATAAACTTAATATCATTAATATTAAATTAATATCATTAATATTAAATTATTAATGAAATTATCCTTTAAATATTAAAAGTTATATTTTATAACTTCAAATATTTTTAAACACCTTATTATTATTTAAAATGATTTTTAATATAATAAAATCATTTTAATTAATTTATTTAATGCATTTATTAAATAACGTAATTATTATTAATGAAATTTATCATAAAATATTAAAAGTCATTAAAAATAACTTAAAATATTTTCTTATATCATAATATAATTTTAAATGATTTTTCAAGTATTAAAATCATTTTTAAATAATTTATTTAATATAATAATTAAATAAATTAAATGCCTTTAATATTCCAAAATATTAAATATTTATGAAATATATTAAAAATTAATTTTCAGGCTTTAAAATAATTTTAGTAATTTATTTTATATTTTTAATATTTAAAAACTAATTTTCTCTAATTATTTAATAAAAATATAATTTTCAGAAATTATTTGTCGCTAAAGGGCCCTATACCGACGAAACTGTCGCTATAGGTGTTCTTGAGCCTGCCCAGATCTTCATCGCCAAAGAGCAAGGTAGCTAGTTTGACCATCCATTGTGTTCAACCTACTTAACGTTTTAGTGATCTAAAGGCATTATCTTGAAGTTAATATAACATACTACAATCCTATTACAACAAAAACAAAACAAAACAACAAACAGCAGCAAGATCAAAGCCACATAAAATCTTGTCAGGTGTGTTCTTGAGTTTCTGGGCTGCCCAGAAACTCAAGCAGTGTCAAGGGTCTCTTTTGGAGCCTTGATTAATCCAGTCTCTGTTCATGTTTTAAGTGGTTAAAATATATTAGATTGTAGTACTTATGTCATAGAACAACTTAGTATCACAAAATCAACCAAACAACATCACAAGTACAAGATTAAGGTTGGTCAAAGTTCATTCAAAACTATTTTCTTGAACTTTCTGGGTTTTCCAGAAATGGAACCCAGGCAGTTGGTCAACCTATGTTTGACCGTGATTAATTTTTATTTTGGTCATGATCTGAGTAATAGAAAAGCATGAATGTGTAGTCCTCTTGTCAGGCTACAATAACAAAACACCAACTTGGCAAAACAACTTAAACACAGCAAGATCCATGGACTGCAAAATGCTTGTCAGACTTTTCTGGGTAATCTGGGTTACCCAGATTCGTTCGGTCACGGTCGGTCAACGACCTTTGACCCTTAATAACTTTCAATCTGCACATGCTATGGTCTTGATTCAAGTTCTAGATCATAGACCATATAACATACAACAAGTATCAACCTCCAAAACACAAAAACACATAATCATCATAGATCTATGAGGACTGACATTTGACTGTCAGACATAAAAACAAAAAATTCCATATTTTGAAAATCATCAATTTTGAGCACTTAGATGTTATGGATCTACAAGATACCAACCCAGATCATTGATTAACACTATATACAACATGTTTTAACACTAAAACACAAGATCTATATAACATAAGATTAAAGATCAGATTCTAGGGTTAGGTTTTATACCTTCTATGAACAAGCTTTGATTCTTGGCTTCTAGATCTATTATGGAATTCGTGGGGCTTGATTTGGGGACTGGTCCACTACTATATTTTGGGGTTTTAGAGAGGGGGGGTCTTGGATGAGTATAAGTGTATGAATGAGCAAAAATGTGCACTTTTCTCTCTCTTAACCTATTTATATAACTTAGATGCATTGAATCTAACTTGCAAGGTGTCAAAGAGGATAAGATTGGATGAGTTTTAGAGCATGTGCTATAATCTAGAGTGGTGACTTGACAAGATATGGCAAGATTTGCAAGCAACCTACTAAAATAAATCCAAAAAATGTTATTTTTGTAAACTAACAAAACATTTTAAGGGTATTCTTGTCCATGGTGCTTAAATCTAGGTTATAATCAATAGATCCTAAACCTTAAGGTTTCCCAAATAATTTCTAGGGTTTAAAAAAGTAAGATTAAAGTTTAATAAAATTTTAATTAGAACTTACTAATTAAAATTAGGATTTTTAATAGAAAATTAGGGTTTTAAAAATACTTAGGGTTTTCTTTATATTATTAGGGTTCCCCAAATTATGAATTATGGTTTCCTAATTAACATTATAATTTACTAAACTAATAATTAGGATTACCATTTTAGCAATTAGGGTTCTAAATTAAAAATTAGGGTTTCCAATTTACAATTAGGGTTTCTAGACAATAATTAGGGTTTACCTAATTAGCATAATATAATAATTGTTATTACTCACGTACCTCAATGTCTTACAAATCGAAAACTCCGGTTTGAGTTTCAAGTTAGGGTTTAACGAATTAATGCTAGGGTTTTGACGTTATACACCATAATTGACCAACCATTATCAATACGTATTTACAGTACATATTTATAACACTGAAATAAAAAAATAATTTATATTAATTATTCTCTTTCCTTATTCCAAATCTAGAATTAGGGTTTGGATTCCATATCTGATATATCTTTCAAATATAACATTATTAATCAAGTTAAAATAATTAACTCAACTAATTTGAAATAAATTCATTTAATAAAATAAAATAATCATTTCTAATAATCATTTCATATATTATTTAAATAATATAAAATCATATTTTATATAGAAAATATTTAATAAAAACATTTCTACTATAAAATTAATTATCATAAGAATATAATCTATAATTATTAATAATTCTAAAATAAAATTATTTGTAATCATTCGTGTAATAAATATATTTTATATTCATCACATAAATACATACACATTACATTGCACGCATTCTCACCTTTAAAAAAAAAAAATTATACGCAAAATTTTTGATTTAATTATATAGAAAATATCAAGTTATTACAAACAAGATGACACGTGGCAAAATTTTGAGTCTTGGACAGCTAATGGTATTTATCCTGGACAACTGATTTGGAGTCGATATGGATCAAAACTAATTAATTAATTTAAAACTAAACAAATTGGAATGTATTTTTAATATGGGCCAAAACTAGTTAAATTAGTTTCAACTAATATTTGTACTTTTTAATATGGGTCCAAAACTAAACCAACTCATATTATAAAAATTAGTTAACTTACACACTAAAACCCAAATAGTTTTAGTTAATTAACTAGATGGTTCTCAACCCAAGTCTAGTTGTCAGTATCAAAAGTTGTTTTTAGCTCTTTATGTCCCTGAGTTGGTGTTGCATTGAATCAACTATAGAAAATCTGGATTGTCGACTAACTTGTTCATTATATTATCAAGATTGTCAAATAAAAAAAATATTTTCCCTTTGAGTTAAAATTCATTTCTAAAATAAAGACTTTTATAAATAATTATATATTTTTATATGTACTTTGAGTATTAATTAAGAATTTGGTATTATTTTAGATATTATAGTAAATTATATTTCATCCATAATATAATGTTTTATAAATGAGTAAAATTCAAATAACATATTAGGACACTTTTAAAAGTTCGACTCAACTCAAGCTCGTTTAAATTTGAAGAGAGCTCGAATTCGATAAACTAAAACTCAACTTGACTTGTTCATAACCTTACTCCACGTGTGACGTATTAAAAGTTATTCCCTCCGTCCCATAAAAGATTCACATTTATCATTTATTTTTATTCTACAAAAAGAGTGCTCTTTTTATAAATAACAATATAAAATAATATAATATATTAAGTGTATGATTATATTTTAAGAGTCTGCTACATATGACAAGAGATAGATTGGAATTAAAAATGACCACACTTTAAATTATTCTATTTTATCATATAAAGTTTCACATTAATTATAATTCAACTTTGTTATAAATTATTCTATTTTATCACATAAAATTTCACGTTAATTATAATTTAGCTTCGTCATAAATTTGTCAACGTATAAATATCATGTCACTACCAACTAGTAAGTTACCAATTTATAGGAATAAACATATACCGTAATACATATATGTTCTTAAAATATATAGATTTTACAAATTATATTCTTTTTATGAAATAAAAAAAATTAGTTTTTCCCTAAAATAAGTTGGCCGCGAAAATGTCCCTCCATTATTTTTACGCCCATTCTCTCCTCAATTTTCACTCCCTCAGTTTAGAAAATACAGTCGAGCCCTATCTCCCTCAATCGTCCTATGTCCTTCAAAACCTTCATCATCTCGGTCCATCAAACCCTCTCCAAAATCTCCACCTCGTCGAGCCACTCAAGGCGCCAACGACCTCTCCGGTCCTCCGCTCCCCTTATATCGGCTCCACCTCCAGGCAGCGTAACCCTCCGTGACTCGACGCATTCACCTCCGAGTGCGTCAAAACCCTACACTGCACCACACTAATTTCATTTTCACAATCAATTTCAACCCCCAATCCAATCTCATCATCTCCGGTTCTTTTGATGAGACTATTAGGGTTTGTGATGTCAAAATGGGTTTGGCCCATCCACGTCATCCAGCGCACTCGATGCCGATTACTTTCGTCCACTTCAATCGAGATGGATCGTTGATTGTTTACGGTAGTCGGGGCGGGTCTTGTAAAATTTGGGATGCGGCTTGGTAGCATGCTTGAAGACTCTTATTGACGATAAGGTTACGGGCATTTCATTTGCCAAATTCTCGCATAACGGGAGGTTCATACTAAATCGGGACCCTTGATGATACTCTCATGAGTTTCTATAACTTTGTAGACTTTGTTAAGCTTCTTCTACTTTGTATTCTTGAGTTTTATTGCTCTATATAGTCATGATAATTTATAATGTTAGGGAAAAAATCAACCTTTAAGGTTTATATATCTTCTATTGTGTTTAGGCAAATGACTTGAACATGTATTAGAAAAAGATTATAGTTCATTGAAACCGAGGAAAAGGGTAGATGGTGAAAAGCGTTATATTATGTCATTTACGTTAGGAAGTATATATCTTTTTTTTTGTCGATATTATGGCCACTTGAATTTGTATTAGAAGAGAACTGTTGGTAATCGAAAATTGAGGAAGGAGTGGATTTAATGAAAATTTGGATCATACTGGTAAAGTAATAATTTTTAGTTGATAAAATAGTAGCTTGATTATATTCCTTTAGTTTGAATGTATTTTAGAAGAAAAATATTGGCCATATGAAAATGAGGAAAGAGAGGATAATGTAAACTATCTTATCACCAACTGTATGTAGAGTATTTAATCTAGGAAGATTTTTGGTTCTCCATCTCCTAAAATTGTTCTGCTTTAATTCTTGATTACTAGTTATCTTCACGACTTATTTCATAAAATCATTGGCTTTGAAATTCTAGTGGGCAATACTCTATTTAATTTCTTTGAGGTCTCTTTTTCTCTGCTTTTGCGAAGCTTTGGAATTACTACATAGAGCCGTAAGGAACTTCTACTAGGAAAAGCACTTTAACAAGTACTAAGTTGTTGATGATTCTTGAATGTTTCATTATGTTAATTTTTACCTTTTACTACTTGGAGCTTACATTTTCCTGTTCACTCTCTCACCGAGGTTATGTTAATTTAAAACAAAACAAAAAAAGGTACTCTAAGCTTGCAAATTGAGATTAGTGTTTTTCCAAAAAATTATACTTAAAGAAGTATAAAGCAATTGATTCTAAATAAATAGGTATTGAGTACATGTCTCTTTTCATGTCGGTTGTACTTCTCTTATATATATGATCTATAAATAGGTGTTGATATGTTTTCCACTTATTTGGTTACGAGGAGGTATTCTGGTGCAACCAATCTTAGAGATTGTACAACTCTGAAAGCATGGTAAAAAAATAAGGCTGCAGAGGGGCGACTTTATCTTTGCAATATGTGCGACTCATACATTACTCTTGGATCATGGGGCTCTTTGAAGGGTTGAAAGTAATAACCTACCAATTACTATATTCATCTTTTTCTATTTTCCAGTTGCATGCTATATGTAGGGTGGTTATTGCTTTATCAGGTTTGTAATTGCTCTCCGAGAACCCAGAGGTTAAAAATGATTGGTACTCAAGACATTCTTGTTACCATCTGATGCACTACATCTGTAACGACCCAAAAATACGGATCCATTGTAAGATAATTTTATTTAATAAAAAAATGAATAAGATTATATTATTTGTTATTATTATGTGTTAGTAAGATGAATGTCGTTCTATAACCTAGAAACGTTGGAACATCGTAGTATTCCGACTATGTGAGAGAATTAATGTGTTTGAATTTCCAAGACGATAATAAAAGCTTTCCGAGAAATTCTCTGAAAAACACTATTCATAGATTTCTGCTCGGGAATTATTTTTGAACTTCCGAGAAATACATAACGATAGAATATCGAAGTAAGTTGGATTATGTAATAATAATTTAAGTATGGAAAATGTAATTTTACGCATGCGGACTTAATTCGAGAATGTTAAGGAAAATAAAGCGTTAAAGAATTAAAGTGATGATCGTATTACATGTATGTATTGTACGAGGTAACGAATACGAGTATGATACGATGTATTATACGAGTATGTATGAATGATGGAATATCGTATATTACGAATTAGTATACGAGAATAATACATAAAGTGTAGCATCCCCAAATCCGTGTCCTAATCACCACAGATCTGGTATACTATTTCTATAACTAATTGCGGAAGATATAAACATAAATTATTTATACAATATATTTTACACACTATTCCCCAAAATTGAGTAACCTTAACTTATACACAATTCATAAACTATCTAACATATAACATTATTATCAAACTATACTATTACAAATAAGCTGCACATTTTATCCCAAGCTGAACTTGGCTTTATCCTTTTCCTGTATCCAAACGCATTCGCCTTATTTGCAATGTTTATCATGATATAGCAAGGGTGAGCATGAAAGTTGCCCAGCAAGTTTAAATTTTATTTAAGGATATATCATGATTGATAAAGTGAATAATAAGTTGGTTATAATTCATCAATATAGTTCAGAACTAGCACGAACAAACTTTTGACTGAACAAGTATTAAACATGAACAAATTTATCTGGACCGAATGGTAATGAAGGTGATCAGCCTTTCACACCTGACTTATACATGCAATATGTATAGAGTATAATTCTACATGGCAATCAACAATGATTAACCATAAGCATATCTGGATGAAACAACTCTAAGTAGAGTTAAGAAAAACTTGCCTGAACCGTTGATTACCGTTATGCAATTTATTAAGCTTTGTCAGAAAACCTAATATATAAATAATATCGATATACAAATTAGAATAATATCATCACAATATAATACTATTATATATAATATATAAAATAACCTTACACATAAACACATAATCCTATCAGTCTATACAGCACATAAGACCTAGTATCAAGTCAAATTATTTCAGGTTTGAGTTGAAACAAACATAATTTAAATCATCCAAGCGACTGGTCGGACAATTCTACGAGAGCTAATATCGCTAAGACTCGGTTTAAATTAGTTCGCAAAAATATCTTAGATAATTTATTTATTAGACAAAATATTGTTTAATAGCTCACAAAATTTTTTAAATAATTATTATCATTTAATAGTATTTTATTCATAATCTAATATTACTAATCATTTAATAATATTCAAATCATTTACTAATATTATTAATCATTTAATAATATTTTATCATTATCTAATATTATTAATCATTTAATAATATTTTAATCATTATCTAATATTATTAATCATGTAATAATATTTTACTTGTTTCATAAATAATAAAGGTCTCACACATTTTAAGATATAAATATTTTACATCTTGAAACTTAAATCCTTTATATTCCTCTTTAGAAATATCTTTTACCTTTACTTGCAAATTTGAGGTTTAAACAGCTAATACATAGCTTTTATAGTAAAACTCAATTTACTATAATATTTCTTTAATTTAAATAATTTTTACATACATACTCCGTTACATAAATCTCAGCTCAAAAATCACATTTTGAACACCGAAAATCTCAAAATATCATTTTTACGATTAATACAATTTTTAAAAGTTTCTCGCTCTTCGTTGCACCACAAAATAATTTCATAAACAACTACAGATTTTATTTCGCTTAAATATGTAACTTATATTTATTACATATTTTTATTACTTTATTTATACCCGAAAGAAAGTTTCTCGGCATAAAATATTACTTATAGTCAAATGTCGCCCCGTAGGACTTTATTATATTTATTATGACTTATTATTTCGCCGGAACGCGATTCGGAACGTCAAACGTCAAAATCGCTCGACGCACGCCGACGCTCGGCGTTCGCTCAAATTTTAGTTCTAACATGCCTGTTCGCCCATTTTTAATTCTCAAATCATGAGTCTTATAACAACGAAAATTCGGGCATATTATAAACCTCATGGCATAGTATTTTAGAAAAATTTTACACCGCAAAAATGGATCACGGAAACTAATCAAAACAAAGTCTTGTGAAAAGGGCGTCGAACCCACCTGACAAAGACGGCGCGCCACAGCTTTTGGCCGAGCATGTCTTGGTATTTGCTGGCTACTTCTTCTTTACCTACTCGCAGTGCACTTATCAACCTAGCTACTTCGCGATTTTCTCACGCCTTGCTCGTTTATCAGAAAATTCCCAACTTTGGATATGTTATACATAGTATACCAAATTATTTTTTAAAAATATCACCCAGTAATTTCGGACTTCTTAGGCAGTCTAAAACAAGCCCCAAAAATGTCCACTCGCAACAATTTTTATTTTTTTCCCAGATTTACCCTCTTTCGCTAAAACAGTCATAACTTTTTCGTTTTAATAATTTTTTAGGCGATTCTTGAGCCCACGTGAAGCTAACTTCTGGGACTACAACTCTTTCCTACTGAGGTTTTTCTAGATTCCGAACACATCAGCCCAAAAATTCCGTTCAAGTGGACTGCACCGCACCTGTTGGACAGTTTTGACACTACTACTTTGAAATGTCATAACTCTCTCCTCCCAAGTTGGATTTAGTCTGTTCTAGAGTCTATGGAAAGCTTATTTAGTGTACTACAACATATCAAAAGCCCAGAATTTTTAGGGCATCCTAACAAATCCCGAATTTTCCTTTTAGGGACAGCAGTCCACTAGAATTTTTTTTTAAAGGTTTGAAAACTGTTTTTATTTATCTTCTTTGATCAAGCTTGTTAACATCAAAAATTGTAAGATCTACACATAAATCATCATTTAACATGAAGATCTAAGATTTTTTTTGAGTTTAGAATCATAATTCCAATATTTGATTTAAAACCACCAAAATAAAATGCATTAAACTAGTTTTCACACTTTAGAAAATTAGTTTTCTTTCCTTTCTTTGTTTAATCTTTTCACTACCCAAAATGGTTAGATCTACTCATGAAACACTCAATAACATGTATATCAAGAGTTTTTTTTTTATATTCAAGATCACAAACTCATGATTTTAACAAAAGAAATCAAAAGAAATTAAATAAAGCTTGAAGTTTTTATACCTTTTGTTTTCTTCCTCTTTTTTTTTCTTCTTCTTCTTCTTTCATCCATGGCATCATTTTCTCTTTCTTTCTCTCTTTTGGTAGGGTGGGAGTGGAAAAAATGAGAGAAGCATGCTTCTTATTTGTTAAATGACTTAGAGATTTAATATTAATTAAAGGGAAACTAGATCCACTTTTTAGGGAAAATTGTTAGGGGAGTTGGTGAGGTTAGTCACCAAACCCATGTGCTGAAAATCTCCAGCAGATTTGGCCCTTGTGGGTCCCGCTTTTAATTCCTCATTTTGCGTGTTTAATCCCGTCTTTAACTTTCGGATCCGAAAACTCAAATTTTTCGAGTTTATAGTCAATTCCTACTAAATTCGACGCTCCCAACATCATGGGCACATCCATTTCTTCAAATTCATCTCCTAATTTTAAGTTTGACTTTTTTTTTTGAAAGAGTCAACTGTTGACTTTGACCAAAAAGTCAATCCCGACATATTTCGTGTTTAGATTCTATTCTTACTAATTTTGACATTCCGGACTCAATTATCTTGTTCGTGTCTTCAAATTCCGCTTCTATCTTTGATTTTGACTTTTCTCCCTAAAAAGTCAACTGTCAACTTTGACCAAAAAGTCAACTCCGACACATTTTGTGTTTACATCCTTTTCTGACTAATCTTGACATTCCAGACGCAACCGAATAGTCCGTGCTTCCAAATAAAATTTCCCTAACTCAATTTTGAGTTTTAACTTACTTTTTTTATTATTATTAATCATATCAACTAATCATCTATTGATTATTATTCATTTCATTGATTTACTAGTACATAAATTAAATACTAGCATTCTTCAATTACTATAACCATTAAGTTATTTAATTCTCATTCCTAATATATAATATTAGGCTAGATAGTTTTCTTTTATTTGTTTATATAATAAACAAATGTAAACAATCACATAAGTCCTTCATAAAAATTTTAAATCCAAACTCTATTTCCAATCTAGGTCTTATTATTTAACCTTTATCTAATCAATTAAGATTTTAATAAATTGTCTAAATTCTCAGGTTGTCACATTCACCCCTTCTTCTAAGAATTTTGTCCCCAAAATTCACCTTACACCATACTGCTTACACCATTCACACATATCATCACATGCTACCCAATACACCACTCACAAGAGTAAAAGTTTTCAAATTATGTCGAGGGGTCATATAGACCATGAACACATAGTTTTAACGGTATTCAAACCGCAAAACTATACATTACTTGATATGTTTACAATCACAAAGAAGGTAAACTACTGTTGCTAGTACTTTAGGTGATTAATCTATCGTACTCTTACATCATGCATAACGTATTAATCATGTCTAGCGAATATTTACGCTACTTGATTGGATTATTTATCCAAATAACATAGTTCACCTCAGTCTTATCATAGAATTCCGCACCAAAACAATTTGGTTCGGAAAATTTCTTTCAATGAACACTTAGAGTTTTCATAAACATTAGTCTAGCTTTAGTCTAGCTGAATCGAATAGCGTAGACTCATATCAATAATTCAATTCAATCAAATTATTTAGGTGTAGCCAAACCCCGTTGGCAAATTAAAATTTTGAAAATATTTTTGAGAATGACGTCATGATGTTTGTCTTTGTATTAATGATCTGGTTTGAGGATCTTAGTCATCGTATGACTTTGTCATAACACATCATACAATAATGGAATAACAATTTTAGATCAAATTCACACTAAGTATTCCTGTATTTATAACTCCATCACCTTTTTATCATCTCTACACCAGGTTACATGGTACATAAGTGATAAATAAAAATATATTTTGATATTTCAAATCATTTGCGTCTAGCCAAAATAAGTAGCATAGACTATACTTTAAACCGTTTCAAAAATGATTACGAGTCTACATTTTTTTAAAAGCACATAGTGCGTATTTAGCTTGATGTCAAAATTTTGAAGTCTAGCATAGCTAGGAGTTTTGGAAAACTTATGTCTCCACTAATAATCATTTGCTTAACAATCTATCTGTTCCTATAATCCTCAATTCTCCATTTACACACTACTATACCCAGTTCGTCAAACCACGCTTATGAGTTCATAAACTTGCCACAATCATATGAGTTTAAGAACTTACCCTAGTCAGACCTTTGGCGTCCATTCGCTGAGGAAACATTTCATATAACTATGAGTCAAGAATGTCACATAAGTATGAGTTTTAAGAACTCATACCTAACCTTATATCCTCTACCTATAACCTATCTATTTGTTATACACACGAGAAAGGAATCACCCTCATAACATGCATATAGCAAATAGCACGACACAAACATTTCAATGATTATCAGAGCCAGAAACTAAGTAATTTTTACACCAAGTACAATTCCCCACCCATACAAGGAATCATACAACTCAACTGCTGACATGAGTCCTCAATTGAAATCCCCACCTAATCTTAACCCCCTTCTCAATATGAATTTCATTTAATCCGTATTCTTTCCTGAATCTGTACCAATTTATAGTACAACTTGCACACAACATTCTTGCTGTAAACTTTCCAATCATCGGATTGATTCTTTCTGACTGTCAAAACCTTATCCGATCACGGGGTGATCTCATCGTATATACTACGATTCATTTCTATATCTTGATCGTTTTGTTTTACGATCTCATATCCCTGCACTTTCAGTCTTTTAGACTCGATCTATTCACCACTACGGTTCAACTTTATTATCAGAGTTAGGGAACTCTGTATCTTTACAACTCGCCGAGATTCGTCTTTGAATCTTATCGACCAACTAACTCTATGTGAGTAAGATATTATCCTAATCACTGCGGTTATTGGTCTCAGGTATTCCTACCTGAGATTCATAACCAACAGCTTTGATACCAACTGTAGCATCCCCAAATCCGGGTCCTAATCACCACAGATCTGGTATACTATTTCTATAACTAATTGCGAAAGATATAAACATAAATTGTTTATACAATACACTTTACACACTATTTCCCAAAATCGAGTAACCTTAACTTATACACAATTCATAAACTATCTAACATATAACATTATTATCAAACTATACTATTACAAATAAGTTTGTTTTTATCCCAAGCTGAACTTGGCTTTATCCTTTTTACTGTATCCAAACGCATTCGCCTTATCTGCAATGTTTATCATGATATAGCAAGGGTGAGCATGAAAGTTGCCCAGCAAGTTTAAATTTTATTTAAAGATATATCATGATTGATAGAGTCTGAATAATTAGCTGGCTATAATTCATCAATATAGTTGAGAACTAGCACGAACAAACTTTTGACTGAACAAGTATTAAACATGAACAAATTTATCTAGACCGAATGGTAATGAAGGTGATCAACCTTTCATACCTGACTTATACATGCAATATGTACAGAGTACAATTCTACATGGCAATCAACAATGATTAACCATAAGCATATCTGAATGAAACAACTCTAAGTAGAGTTAAGAAAAACATGCATGAACCGTTGATTACCGTTATGCAATTTAATAAGTTTTCTCGGAAGACCTAATATATAAATAATATCGATATACAAATTAGAATAATATCATCACAGTATAATACTATTATATATAATATATAAAATAACCTTACACATAAACACATAATCCTATCAGTCTATACAACACATAAGACCTAGTATCAAGTCAAACTATTTCAATCTGAGTTGAAACCAACATAATTTCGTCATCCCGATGACCTAGTCGGACAATTCTCGAGTCTAATATCGCTAAGACTCAGTTTAAATTAGTTCGCAGATATCTTAGATAATTTATTTATTAGACAAAATATTGTCCAATAGCTCACAAAAATTTTTAAATAATTATTATCATTTAATAGTATTTTATTCATAATCTAATATTATTAATTATTTAATAATATTCAAATTATTTACTAATATTATTAATCATTTAATAATATTTTAATCATTATCTAATATTATTAATCATGTAATAATATTTTACATGTTTCATAAATAATAAAGGTCTCACACATTTTAAGATATAAATATTTTACATCTTGAAGCTTAAATCCTTTATATTCTTCTTTAGAAATATCTTTTACCTTTACTTACAAATTTGAGGTTTAAACAGCTAATACATAGCTTTTATAGTAAAACTCAATTTACTATAATATTTCTTTAATTTAAATAATTTTTACATACATACTCTGTTACATAAATCTCATCTCAAAAACCACATTTTGAGCAACGAAAATCTCAAAATATCATTTTTACAATTAATACAATTTTTAAAAGTTTCTCGCTCTTCGTTGCACCACAAAATAATTTCATAAACAACTACAGATTTTATTTCACTTAAATATGTAACTTATATTTATTACATATTTTTATTACTTTATTTATACCAAAAAAAAAATTCTCGGCATAAAATATTACTTATAGTCAAATCTACTTGTAGGACTTTATTATATTTATTATGACTTATTATTTATATTTAACGATTCGAACGTCAAACGTCAAAATCGCTCGACCTTGCAAACGCTCGACGTTAAACTCAAATTTTAGTTCTAACATGCTGTTACGCCCATTTTAATTCTCAAATCATGAATCATATAACAACGAAAATTCGGGCATATTATAGACCTCATGGCATAGTATTTTAAAAAATTTTAAACCGCAAAAATGGATCACGGAAACTAATCAAAACAGGTCTTGCAAAAAGGGCGTCGAACCACGGCCGACAAGACATGCGCCACGCATTTTGAAGCGGCATGTCTTGTGGCGGCTGCGCTGGCTTCTTCTTCTTTGCCGCCTTGCAGCTTATCAACCTAGCTACTTCGCGATTTTCTCACGCCTTGCTCGTTTATCAGAAAATTCCCAACTTTGGATATGTTATACATGGTATACCAAATTATTTTTAAAAAATATCACCCCAGTAATTTCGGACTTCTTAGGCAGTCTAAAACAAGCCCCAAAAATGTCCACTCACAACAATTTTCATTTTTCCCCAGATTTACCCTCTTTCGCTAAAACACTCATAACTTTTTAGTTTTAAAACATTTTTAGGCAATTCTTTAGCCCACGCGAAGCTAACTTCTGGGACTACAACTCTTTCCTACTGATATTTTTCCAGATTCCAAACACATCAGCCCAGAAATTCCATTCAAGTGGACTGCACCGCACCTGTTGGACAGTTTTGACACTACTACTTTGAAATGTCATAACTCTCTCCTCCGAAGTTGGATTTAGTCCGTTCTAGAGTCTATGGAAAGCTTATTCAGTGTACTACAACATATCAAAAGCCCAGAATTTTTAGGACATCCTAACAAATCCCGAATTTTCCTTTTAGGGACAGCAGTCCACTAGATTTTTTTTTAAAAGGTTTGAAAACTGTTTTTATTTATCTTCTTTGATCAAGCTTGTTAAAATCAAAAATTGGAAGATCTAAACATAAAACATCATTTAACATGAAGATCTAAGATTTTTTTGAGTTTAGAATCATAATTCCAATATTTGATTTAAAACCACCAAAATAGAATGCATTAAACTAGTTTTCACACTTTAGAAAATTAGTTTTCTTTCCTTTCCTTGTTTAAGCTTTTCACTATCCAAAATGGTTAAATCTACTCATGAAACACTCAATAACATGTATATCAAGAGTTTTTTTTTTTTTTTTCAAGATCGCAAACTCATGATTTTAACAAAAGAAATCAAAAGAAATTAAATAAAGCTTGAAATTTTTATACCTTTTGTTTTCTTCCTCTTTTTTTTTTCTTCTTCTTCTTCTTTCATCCATGGCATCATTTTTCTCTTTCTTTCTCTCTATTTGGCCGGGTGGGAGTGGAAAAAATGAGAGAAGCATGCTTCTTATTTGTTAAATGACTTAGAGATTTAATATTAATTAAAGGGAAACTAGATCCACTTTTTAGGGAAAATTGTTGGGGAGTTAGCGAGGTTAGTCACCAAACCCATGTCTTTGAAAATCTCCAGCAGATGATTTGGCCCTTTTGGCCCTTTTGTGGGTCCTTCTTTTAATTCCTCATTTTTTAGAGTTTATAGGTGTTTAATCCGAGCTTTTAACTTTCGGATCCGAAAACTCAAATTTTCGAGTTTATAGTCGATTCCTACTAAATTCGTGTTTAGATTCTATTCTCACTAATTTTGACGTTTCGGACTCAATTATCTTGTTCGCGTCTTCAAATTCCGCTTCTATCTTCGATTTTGACTTTTCTTCCTAAAAAGTCAACTGTCGACTTTGACCAAAAAGTCAACTCCGACACATTTTGTGTTTACAGCCTTTTCTAACTAATCTTGACGTTTCGGACGTTCCGGACGCAACCGAACAGTCCTTGCTTCCAAAAAAAATTTCCTTAACTCAATTTTGAGTTTTAACTTACTTTTTTTATTATTATTAATTATATCAACTAATCATCTATTGATTATTATTCATTTCATTGATTTACTAGTACATAAATTAAATACTAGCATTCTTCAATTACTATAACCATTAAGTTATTTAATTCTCATTCCTAATATATAATATTAGGCTAGATAGTTTTCTTTTATTTGTTTATATAATAAACAAATGTAAACAATCACATAAGTCCTTCATAAAAAATTTAAATCCAAACTTTATTTCCAATCTAGGTCTTATTATTTAACATTTATCTAATCAATTAAGATTTTAATAAATTGTCTAAATTCTCGGGTTGTCACATAAACAATACGTTATAAGGCTTTTAGCTAAAGGAGATGGACTTGTAGGATTGCTTAGCAAATTGTAAAGTCCAATAGAATTGAATGTGCAAGCCCAAGTGTGTTGTTAATGTGAAGCCCAATTAAGTTTGTTAAAACAAGCCCAAAGCTTAAGTTAAGCAAATTAAACCTAAGCCCAAGCTATGATCCAATGGGTTAGGGTGACCCATGGGGCAACACATGATAATATGGTTAATCGTGGTGACCAAGATATTAATGTGGTGACCAAGTAATTTATGTAATGTCCAAGCAAAAGAAGTAGGGAGCAAGTTAACTTAGTTGCTAGGTAATGAATAGTAAGGGGGTTACAAAGGAGGTGGGATGTAGCTTTTGTCCATTATGCTCTAACTTAGGAAATCCTATATAACTTATTTGTTAGAGAGATTAAGCAAGAATAAGCTAAACTTCCATTGTTAGAAAAGAAGAAGAAAAGATAGTTCATCAAAGGTAATGATCCTATGTCATTAGTCTTCCATCTCTACCATTGTAGGTTGATAAGAGAAGTGTGGATAAATGGACATGTATGCTAAGAAATTATAGGAATGAAGAATCTAAGGACTTAAGTCCTAATAAGCCGAGAATAAGCACTTTGTTCATAGAAAAGCTATGAATTAAGGAAGAACTTGTAAGACTTTTAACATGTTTTCATAAATGAAGTTACTATGATAAACGTATTTAAGAATGATGGTTAGAAGACTTAAACTATCATAAGCCATGTGAAACAAAGTTATATGTAGTTTATACTATAATAAGCTATAAACTCATGAAGAATAAGTCATAACTTATCATGAAAATAAGTTGATGTAATATGTAGGTTAAGATATCAATATGATGGATAGAATTCATTTGAAACGATGAACTGTGATGTTTCTTAAATGCGGGTCCCAAATCACCACTTGATCCGGTACAATCATTCTACAACTATTATGAAGATATAAACATAAATTGTTTATACATTAAACTTTACACACTATTCCCCAAGATCGAGTAACCTTAACTTATACACAATTCATAACTTATCTAACACATAACATTATTATCATACAACACTATTACAAATCTAATCGCGCACATTAACTTTAAGCTGGAATTATCTTTAACCTTTCCTTGTATCAACACATTCGTCTTTATCTACAATGTTTTATCATGATATAGCAAGGGTGAGCATGAAAGTTGCCCAACAAGTTTAAATTTATCTAAGGATATATCATGATTGAAAGAGTCTGAATAATAAGCTGGCTATAATTCATCAATATAGTTGTGAATTAGCACGAACAAACTTTTGACTGAACAAGTATTAAACATGAACAAATATATCTGGACCGAACGGTAATGAAGGTGATCAGTCTTTCATACCTGACTTATACATGCAATATGTACAGAGTATAATTCTATATGGCAATCAGCAATGATTAATTAACCATAAGTATATCTGAATGAAACAACTCTTAGTAGAGTTAAGAAAAATTTGCCTGAACCGTTGATTACCGTTACGCATTCTATATCACTTTATCCGAAGACCTAATATTAGTAATATAGATCTCCAATATTAGAATCATATCATCACAATATAATACTATTATATATATATATACATAGAATAACCTAAACATTTAACCCTATCAGTCTATTACACACATAAGACTTAACATCGAGTCAAACCATTTTAGTTCGAGTTGAAACCGACACAATTTTATCATCCCGACGGTCTAGTCAGACAAATATCGAGTTTAAGTTCAGTTAAACTTTGTCTAACACTTAACCACCATCACAGATAATTTTATTATCAGTCAAAATATTTTTCATAGAATTGTAATAATTTTCAGATAATTAATATCATTTATCATATTTTTTCAATCATTAATATCGTATTTATATAATATCAATACCACATAATTCCTTAATCATTAATATTTATTTAATACTAAATATTAATGAAAATCATAAGATAATATTATAATATAATTATAATATATCAAAGTATTTTAATACCTTAAAATCATATTTATATGATTTTTAAAAGATTAATTCTATTTTTCCATAATTTATTTATTAAATAAATTAATTACCATTAATAATAATTTATTAATGAAATTCATCACAAAATATTAAAAGTCATCAAAAAATAACTTAAAATATTTTCTAATATCATAATATAATTTTTCATTATTTTTCATGAATTAAAACCATTTTAAATAATTTATTTAATATTATAATTAAATAAATAAATACCTTTTATATTCCAAAAATATTAAATATTTTTGAAATATACTCAAAATAATTAAAAACTATTTTTCAGGCTTTAAAATAATTTTTCATAATTTATTATGTATTTTTTAATAATTAAAAACCATTTTTTTCTATTTATTTAATTAATTAATTATTTTTGGAAAATAAAGTGTCACTAAAGGGCCCTATAGGGATAGAACCGTCGCTATAGGTGTTCTTGAGTTGTTCTTGAGCCTTCATGTCAGACACTAACGTAGGAGGTTTGACCTGGTTTAATTCAGTGTTCTTTTTGATTTTTAGGTATGCTAAGACATTAATCATGTAGTATTTATGTAATACTACAATTATATATCATCATCTAAGTAATTAAGTATCAAAGTTGCAAGATCCAAGCTCTCAAAGTTGCTGTTAGAGGCTTGCTGGGTTTTGTGGGTTTTCCAGAAACCCAGTCAGTTTTGAGTGACCACTATGTGGCTCGATTTTATATACGTTCTGGTCATGTTTCATGTGATGTTAAGGTTCAAATCTATAGTCGTTATGTCAAGGTACAACAAAAAATCACCAGATCAACTTAACAACATCACATATGTACAATCTAAGCCGGTCAAAGTTGGACAGAAAAAATGTTCTTGAACATTTCTGGAAAACCCAGAAATATTCTTGAGCAATTTGGTCAACGGTTGTTTGACCAATAAAATATTGGGTTTTGTTATGGATTTGTGTAACCTAGAAGCATGATTATGTAGTATTCATACCAGTCTACAATCTTCAACCAACAACATGACCAAAAACATAAAACTCAACAATATCTAGAGCACAGAAAAACGCGTACGATTTAAAACCGGAAATTCGAGGGTCGCATGAAAATAGTTTCATGATCGGTCAACTAGGTTTGACCGTGCATAACTTATGATCTAGACATGCTATGACCATGATTCAAGTTGCAGAACAAAGATCACATGACATACTATAGATTCATAACATAAACCACCATAAACACCTAACACGGACAAATCTGGAGGCCCTGACATTATGATGTCAGGTCTTAAATTTCCAGATTTCCAGATTTGAGAAATCTTTAAATTTGAGCACTTTGATGATATGGATCTGGGATCTACCAACCCAGATCACTAAATGACACCTTATAACACAACTTTAAACAATCAATTACAACAAATAACATGGATCACATGATTTAGGGTTTATACCTTCTAAGCTTAGATCTTTAAATCTGATCTTGGATTCTGTTCTTGGAAGGCTAGAGACTTGATATAGGCTTGTCTTCACTCCCTTTCCATTCTCATTTTCGGATTTTAGAGAGAGAGAGAATGGCTTTGGCTAATAAGGAAAGTAAAGTGAGTTTTCTCTCACTTTAATCTTTTATAATTTTGGAATACAATGAATGTGGCTGATGTATATAGCTGATATGTGAGATATAAATCACATGCTAGGGCTAGGGTTGGTGAACAACCCACATTAGGTCAAGATCTACACATCAACTCATTAAAGAACTACAAAAAGGGTAAAATAGTCATTTCTATACCATTTTATTTCTAGAATTGTCATTTGATGCAAACCCTTAGGGTTTAACCTTAGGGTTTAACCCTTAGGCTAAGGGTTCCATATTTCACTTTTCTAGGGTTTCCAAATTAGGTTTTCAAAAATAGAAAATTAGCATTTCTAAATCATAATTAGGATTCTATAAATATATTTAGATTTCCTAATCATAAACTCAGTCTTGCTAATTAGGATTATTACTTCCTAATTAAAATGGCTAATTTAGCAATTAGGGTCAAAATTGTATATTAGGGTTTCTGACAGAATAATTAGGGTTTAAAATTTTGAAATTAGGGTTTGCTAATTAATTAAGATTTACCCTAATTAATATTATAATTAATAGCTCTTAAGCATTAAAATTCTTCGTTAAGTTCCCAGATTAGGGTTTCAAATTACCAGAATCTGAAATTAGAGTTTCCAGATCTTGTATTAGGGTTTTCTAATAATCAATTAGGGTTTCAGGTGAATCATTAAGGTTTTTCCCTAATTAAATTATAATTAATAACGTTTAAACCTTATACTAGCATTTGCATTCCCAATCTAGGGTTTTAAATTTCCGAATTAGGGTTTCGAGTTCTCGGATCTGAACTTAGGGTTTCAAGAATCGGTTTCTAGGGTTTCTTATCAGTCGTTAGAGTTTTTTAACAGATCATTGACGTTCATAATAATATTAGGGTTTGACATTGATTAAATTTATTTGGTCAACCCTTGACCCTGAACCACATACTGAACACATAAATGACCATATACACAGAACATATTCACGTATACACTTAATCCTGAATAATTAACCTAAATCCTTCACAGAATTTTGAAATCCTCAAAATTCCTTCCCAAAAATATCAAACACATACACTTATTTTCTGTCTAGGTCTATTATTTGACCTTAAATCCATCATTTAAGATTTTTAAAAATTTTCTAAATTCTCGGGTTGTCACATTCAACCCCTTCTTCTAAGAATTTCGTCCCCAAAATTCACCTTACACCTTACACCATACTACTTACACCATTCATACACATCATCACATGCTACCCAATACACCACTCACAAGAGTAAAATTTTTCAAATTGTGCTGAGGAATCGTATAGACTTTGTCTGTCATTTTCGCAAAGGTTTTATGGAAATTCATCCGCAAACCGTCATTACTTACGAACACAAAGGGTGATTAGCCCGATATGCCCTGTACTGGCCAAGTACTGCTGGTTGGAACAATTTGTTCCTCTTATCCGCCTTAGACGCACAAAATGTCTTATCTCGGTCTTATTGGATTCCGCACCAAAATAATTTGGTTCGGGAAATTTCTTTCAAAGAACACTTAGATTTTTCATAAACTTTGGTCTAGCTGAATTGAATAGCCTAGACTCATATTAATAATTCAATTCAATCGAATTATTTAGGTGTAGCCAAACCCCGTTGGCAAATTAAAATTTTTGAAAATATTTTTGAGAATGACGTTGTGATGCCGTACTGTATTAACAGTCCGTTTGAGGATGTCGTCATTGTATGACTTCATCATATCACATCATACAATAGTGGAACAATGATTTTTAGATCGAATTCACACTAAGTATTCCTGTATTTACAACTCCATCAACTTTTTATCATCTCTGCACCAGGTTACATAGTACATGAGGGATAAATAAAATATATTTTGATATTTTAAATAATTTGCGTCTATCCAAAATAAGTAGCATAGACTATACTTTAAACCGTTTCAAAAATGATTACGAGTCTACAAATTTTTTTTAAAAGCACATAGTGCGTATTTAGCTTGATGTCAAAATTTTGAAGTCTAGCATAGCTAGGAGTTTTGGAAAACTTATGTCTTCACTAATAATCATTTGCTTAAACAGTCTATCTATTCCTATAATCCTCAATACTCCATTCATACACAACTATATCCAGTTCGTCAAACCACACTTATGAGTTCATAAACTTGCCACAATCATATGAGTTTAAGAACTAACCCTAGTCAAACCTTTGGCGTCCATTCGCTGAGGGGTTCATAAACATTTCACATAACTATGAGTCAAGAATGTCACATAAGTATGAGTTTTAAGAACTCGTACTTAACCTTATATTCTCTACCTATGACCTATTTATTTGTTATACACATGATAAAGGAATCACCCACTTAACATGCATATAGCAAATAGCACGACACAAACATTTCAATGATTATCAGTGTTAGAAACTAAGTGGTTATTACACCACGTACAATTCCCCGCCCATACAAGGAATCATACAACTCAGCTGCTGACATGAGTCCTCAATTGAAATCCCCACCTAATCTTAAATCCCTTCTCAATACGAATTTCATTCAACTCGTATTCATAATCCTTTCCTGAATCTGTACCAATTCATAGTACAACTGACACAACAATCTTTGTTGTAAACTTTTCAATCATTAGATTGATTCTTCTCCCTGCTATCACCTTATCAGATCACGGGGTGATCTCATCATATATATTACGATTCATTAGTATATCTTGATTTTTTTGTTTTACGATTTCCTATCCCTGCACTTTTAGTCTTTTAGACTCTATGTGAGTTAGATCTTATCCTAATCACTGCGGTTATTGGTCTCAGGTATTCCTACCTAAGCTTCATAACCAACAGCTTTGATACCAACTGTGATAGCCCCAAATGCGGGTCCCAAATCACCACGGATCTGGTACAATCATTCTACAACTATTGCGGAAGATATAAACATAAATTGTTTATACATTAAACTTTACACACTATTCCCCAAGGTCGAGTAACCTTAACTTATACACAATTCATAACTTATCTAACACATAACATTATTATCATACAACACTATTACAAATCTAATCGCGCACATTAACTTTAAGCTGGAATTATCTTTAACCTTTCCTTGTATCAACACATTCGTCTTTATCTACAATGTTTTATCATGATATAGCAAGGGTGAGCATGAAAGTTGCCCAACAAGTTTAAATTTATCTAAGGATATATCATGATTGAAAGAGTCTGAATAATAAGCTGGCTATAATTCATCAATATAGTTGTGAATTAAACAACAAACTTTTGACGAACAACAAGTATTAAACATGAACAAATATATCTGGACCGAACGGTAATGAAGGTGATCAGCCTTTCATGCCTGACTTATACATGCAATATGTACATAGTACAATTCTACATGGCAATCAGCAATGATTAACCATAACATATCCGAATGAAACAACTCTTAGTAGAGTTAAGAAAAACTTGCCTGAACCATTGATTACCGTTACACATTCTATATCGCTTTTTCCGAAGACCTAATATTAGTAATATTGATCTCCAATATTAGAATCATATCATCACAATATAATACTATTATATATATATATATATACACACACATATAGAATAACCCAAACACATAACCCTATCAGTCTATTACACACATAAGACTTAACATCGAGTCAAACCATTTCAGTTCGAGTTGAAACTGACACAATTCTATCATCCCGACGGTCTAGTCGGACAAATATCGAGTTTAAGTTCAATTAAACTCTGTCTAACACTTAACCACCATCACAGATAATTTTATTATCAGTCAAAATATTTTTCATAGACTTGTAATAATTTTCAGATAATTAATATCATTTATCATAATTTTTCAATCATTAATATCGTATTTATATAATATCAATACCACATAATTCATTAATCATTAATATTTATTTAATACTAAATATTAATGAAAATCATAACATAATATTATAATATAATTATAATATATCAAAGTATTTTTAATACCTTAAAATCATATTTATATGATTTTTAAAAGATTAATTCTATTTTTCCATAATTTATTTATTAAATAAATTAATTACCATTAATAATAATTTATTAATGAAATTCATCACAAAATATTATAAGTCATCAAAAATAACTTAAAATATTTTCTAATATCATAATATAATTTTTCATGATTTTTAATGAATTAAAATTTTTTAAATAATTTATGTAATATTATAATTAAATAAATACCTTTTATATTCCAAAAATATTAAATATTTTTGAAATATACTCAAAATAATTAAAAACTATTTTTCAGGCTTTAAAATAATTTTTCATAATTTATTATGTATTTTTTAATAATTAAAATCCTTTTTTTCTATTTATTTAATTAATTATTTATTTTTGAAAATAATGTGTCACTAAAGGGCCCTATAGCGACAGAATCGTCGCTATAGGTGTTCTTGAGCTGTTCTTGAGCCTTCATGTTAGACACTAAGGTAAGAGGTTTGACCGGGTTTAATTCAATGTTCTTTTTAATTTCTGGGTATGCTAAGACATTAATCGTGTAGTATTTATGTAATACTACAATTATATATCATCATCTAAGTCATTAAGTATCACAATTGCAAGATCCAAGCTCTCAAAGTTGTTGTTAGAGGCTTGCTGGGTTTTCTGGATTTTCTAGAAACCCAGTCGGTTTCGAGTGACCACTATGTGGGTGACACACCAAAACAGGTATACATCACCCATCTTGGGTCGCCAAATACATGGTACATAAATTTAAATACAACTTAATTATACAACAGTCGTGTAAAATACAACAAAACATAACTGAGAGTTTAAACAAGAATATTATCATCTAGACAATATCCACACTCAATAGAGTCCTCATTACAATTAATATCACATTATTCCATAGAATAGTGAGGACTACTAAAGCCATTTATCCTGGACCATCACTCCATTCCCCGACTCGTCCCAACTATATTCTCATTTCCTGAAGAGAACAATGAAAGAAAGGGTGAGCTCAACTAGCCTAGTAAGAAATATTATGACTAAGATAATGCAGAATAAATTATCCTTAGCCTTCAACAAAGATAACAACCGATAGAATACAATGAACAACAAGTTTTAGATCAACAATCGCGCAATGAAAATAAGCAATCCATTAGAAGAGTCAAGTAGAGCATAAAATCTACTATCTTCTATGATTTAAAAAGTTTTTCATCAACTTTATCGCTGAGACTCAGCTTAATAAATAAAATCGAATCATCCCTGCACCACGGCCAAGGATATTCATGTAATCATCAATGGTCATGATTATACCGAATAATCCCTGGTCATAATCATACCAACAACTGTCCATCAATGAACTACAGGCCAATGAGGACTTTTACCACATCATTCGTCACATTACGGTCATGATTATACCGAATAATCCCTGGTCATAATCATACCAAGTCCATCTATGCACGTAAGCCAAAGATGACTTTAATCACAATATAAGCATGAGGATGATGACAATGACATAATAATTCAATAAAACAAGTTCAAGGATAAATTTTAAAGATTTATAATCTAATTTATCCGAAATCAATAACGTCAAATTGTCAACATGATCTTCGCTTTGTGGAGTAAAATTCAAGAATAATATTCATGTACCAAAAATAATTTGGACAAAAAGAAATATATTTTTCTAGAATTGAATAGTACACTCATGAATAGAACTTGAATATAGTACCCCATGAATAGTACCCCTACACGAAAAGTATCCCGAATACCCGAGTGAATGATACTAGAGTGAATAGTAATCAGGTGAATAGTAACTCGTGAATACTAACTCGTGAATAGTACTCCGGCACAAAAAGTGCCCCAAATACCCGAGTGAATAATACTAGAATGAATAGTAACCAGGTGAATAGTAACCCGTGAATAGTAACTCGTAAAACAAATACCAAAGAAAATGATATTCTATGACGAGTACAAAAGAAATGATATCTCAGACGAGTATAATAAAATATACGAAACTGCAAATGGATTTTCACCCGCCATACGGTAATCCACGTAGACAAATCATTTCCACAATTTAATAAAGAATGAATACGAAGGATCATTCACCATGCATGCGGTAATCCACATAGACAGGTTATTCCAACAAAATAATAAAGAATGGAATAATAGAAGAATTCACCATGCATGCGATAGACCGCACAGACAGGTTATTCCCAACAGAATAATAAAGAATGGAACCAGGTCATGTGTAATCCGCACAGATAGGATATTCCAACAGAATAATAAAGAATGGAACCAGGTCATGCGTAATCCGCATAGACAAGATATTCCAATAGAATAATAAAGAATGGAATAACAACATAATTCACCAGGCATGCGATAGACCGCACAGACATGTTATTCCAACAGAATAGTAAAGATTGGAATAACAGAAGAATTTCACCATGTATGCGGTACTTCGCATAGACATGTTATTCCAATATAATAATAAAGAATGGAATAACAACCCTTACGAGTATTGAAAGAAAATAACTCTCTTCATGAATACGAAAGAATAATACCCCTTACACAATAATGATATCCCTTACCTCAAAAGAAGACTGGATACTGGAATAGTGAGATAACAGACTTCTCTTTTACTTTCTCTCTATAATTTCTCTCTATAATAATTGCTCTATAGCTTTAGTGAATTGGTGAGAAATGAAGAAAGAATGAACTTCTATTTATAGAAAAATATAGTTTCGATAATTGCACGTTTTGGGGCTCGAAATATTACAATATAATACCTTCCTCTTTTTCTTCATTTTTAATTTAGTCCTGCAAGTATTATCAAACTTGCACCACCTCCCCTATATTGTAAGTCATATGAATCAATAGTTCAATCATGTGAATCAATAGTTATAATCATGTGAAAATATGAATTATAGTATAGTACCTCCATCTATACCTCCATTTTTAACTTAGTCATGCAAGTATTATCAATCTTGCACCAACTCCCCTAATAGTAAATGAATGTGAATCAATAGTACACACATGTGAACAAATAGTTATAAGCATGTGAATTAATAGCAATTAATTGCTCATTTATCCGGTTTATTACCCGATTGGTCAATATAACCTCCAGACATCAATTATTATCGAAATAAATGTCGATTTACACTAACACTAATAATTCCAACACAATGGAACTATCAATTTCATCCTTAATCAACATGAACTTATTCATCATTAATATTATAATTCACAATATTTAACAACCAGGTCGTTCCCAAGAAAGAGGGGGCTTTTCGATAAGGATTTCTCTTTATTGGCGCGCAATTAGGTGACCAAACCTCTCCTTGACAGAACTTCTAGACATTGTCAATATTACAAATAATAATATGAATAACTTTGTCATCTCAATTATTGATTTAATAATATAACATGTTATACAAATGATACTGTGACAATAATTGAATCAATAATATGAGAAATATATATGATGTAACAATTACTGTAGCAATAATTGAGTATAACTGATTGACTTTTCACGTAGCGAAGAATAATCAATCTGGTAGTTACTACTATGCAACCACGCCAGATTCGCATTTTTTTACTACCGGGTAGTTCAACAGTTTTAACGGTAACACTTTCGCCGTTATTTTTTTAAAAAGATAATTCCGTCGTTTTCTAACTACGACAATATTTCCGTTGTGGGGTCCACCAATGATTGTGCCGTCGAACGAATATTCCCTGTTAAAACGAATATTCCCCGACCAATTGAAATATAACAACTTGCTTACTTTGCAAAATTTTCAAATATCACCCTTAACTTTAAATATTTATCAATTTAACTATTTACCAAAATAGAAAAATTGAATACTTTTATTTCATAAAATTCAGGATCTCACAATCTCCCCTCCTTATGAAAAATTTTCCCCTCAAAATTTACGTACTTACCTGGTATGTCGAAGAGATGAGAATACCCTGCTTTATTTTTGGATTGTACCTTCTCGGTTATTTCCTCTCTATCATGATTTTCCTATTTCTCATCTCCTGTATTTCAGATATCATTCTAGAATATAGTTTCAAAATAAGGGCTAATTGACATACCACATATTATCTATATATTCTGACCGACCAATTAAATAACAAATAAACTAAAGTAGGTCATACTAGCGAAGGAATTACCCGTCTCTCCCCTCCTAGTTCTAGTATCACATCTCAGCCAGGAATCATATCCCTAAGCTTTGATACCAACTGTGACGCCCCCAAAACAGGTATACATCACCCATCTTGGGTCGCCAAATACATGGTACATAAATTCAAATACAACTTAATTATACAACAGTCGTGTAAAATACGACAAAACATAGCTGAGAGTTTAAACAAGAATATTGTCATCTAGACAATATCCATACTAAATGGAGTCCTCATTACAATTATTATCACATTATTTCATAGAATAGTGAGGACTACTAAAGCCATTTATCCTGGACCATCACTCCATTCCCCGACTCATCCCAGCTATATTCTCATTTCCTGAAGAGAACAATGAAAGAAAAGGTGAGGTCAACTAGCCCAGTAAGAAATATTATGACTAAGATAATGCAGAATAAATTATCCTTAGCCTTTAACAGTATAACAACTGATAGAATACAATAGACAACAAGTTTTAGATCAACAACTGCAGCGAAAATAAGCAATCCATTAGAAGAGTCAAGTAGAGCATAAAATCTACTATCTTCTATGATTTAAAAAGTTTTTCATCAACTTTATCGCTTAGACTCAGCTTAATAAATAAAATCGAATCATCCCTACACCACAGCCAAGGATATTCATGTAATCATCAATGGTCAAGATTATACCAAATAATCTATGGTCATAATCATACCAAAAACTGTCCATCAATGAACTACAGGCCAATGAGGACTTTTACCACATCATTCGTCACATTACGGTCATGATTATACCGAATAATTCCTGGTCATAATCATATCAAGTCCATCTATGCACGTAAGCCAAAGATGACTTTAATCACAATATAAGCATTAGGATGATGACAATGACATAATAATTCAATTAAACAAGTTCAAGGATAAATTTTAAAGATTTATAATCTAATTTATCCAGAAATCAATAACGTCCAAATTGTCAACATGATACTGCTTTGTGGAGCAAAATTCAAGAATAATATTCATGTACCAAAAATAATTTGGACAGAAAAGAAATATATTTTTTGGGTGAATAGTACCCTGTGAATAGTACTTCGGGAATAGTACCCCATGAATAGTACCCTGACACGAAAAGTGTCCCAAATACCCGAGTGAATGATACTAGAGTGAATAGTAATCGGGTGAATAGTAACTCGTGAATAGTACTCCGGTACAAAAAGTGCCCCGAATACCCAAGTAAATAATACTAGAGTGAATAGTAACTGGGTGAATGTAACCCGTGAATAATAACTCGTAAAAAAAATACCAAAGAAAATGATATCCCATGACGAGTACAAAAGAAATGATATCTCAGATGAGTATAATAAAATATACGAAACTGCAAATGAATTTTCACCCGCCATGCGGTAATCCACGTAGACAAATCATTTCCACAATTTAATAAAGAATGAATACGAAGGATCATTCACCATGCATGCGGTAATTCACATAGATAGGTTATTCTAACAGAATAATAAAGAATGGAATAACTGAAGAATTCACCATGCATGCGATAGACCGCATGACATGTGTTATTCCCAATGTAATAATAAAGAATGGAACCAAATCGCGCCAGAATCCGCATGCATGTGATATTCCAATGAATAATAAAGAATGGAACCGGTCATGCGTAATCGCATAGACGGGATATTCCATCGAAATAATAAAGAATGGAATAACAACATAATTCACCAGGCATACGATAGACCGCATTGCATGTGTTATTCCAATGAATAGTAAAGAATGGAATTACAGAAGAATTTCACCATATATGCGGTACTTTGCATAGACATGTTATTCCAACATAATAATAAAGAATGGAATAGCAAACCTTACGAGTATTGAAAGAAAATAACTCTTTTCATGAATACGAAAGAATAATACCCCTTACACAATAATGATATCCCTTACCTCAAAAGAAGACTGGACACTGGAATAGTGAGGTAGCAGACTTCTCTTCTTCTTTCTCTCTATAATTTTTCTCTATAATAATTGCTCTATAGCTTTAGTGAATTGGTGAGAAATGAAGGAAGAATGAGCTTCTATTTATAGTAAAATATAGTTTCGATAATTACACGTTTTGGGGCTCGAAATATTACAGTATAATACCTTCCTCTTTTTCTTCATTTTTTATTTAGTCCTGCAAGTATTATCAAACTTACACCACCTCCCCTAATAGTAAGTCATATGAATCAATAGTTCAATCATGTGAATCAATAGTTATAATCATGTGAAAATACGAATTATAGTATAATACCTCCATCTATACCTCCATTTTTAACTTAGTCATGCAAGTATTATCAATCTTGCACCAACTCCCCTAATAGTAAATGAATGTGAATCAATAGTACACACATGTGAACAAATAGTTATAAGCATGTGAATTAATAGCAATTAATTGCTCATTTATCCGGTTAATTACCCGATTGGTCAATATAACCTCCAGACATCAATTATAATCGAAATAAATGTCGATTTCCACTAACACTAATAATTCCAACACAATGGAACTATCAATTTCATCCTTAATCAACATAACCTTATTCATCATTAATATTATAATTCACAATATTTAACAACCAGGTCGTTCCCAAGAAAGATGGGGGCTTTCCGATAAGAATTTCTCCTTATTAAGCCTTGATTAGGTGACCAAACCTCTCCTTGATGAACTTCTGTACATTGTCAATATTGCAAATAATAATATGAATAACTTTGTCGTCTCAATTATTGATTTAATAATATAACATATTATACAAATGATAATCGTGACAATAATTGAATCAATAATATGAGAGATATATATGATGCAAAATTCTCGTAGCAATAATTGAGTATAACTGAGTGACTTTTCACGTGGCGGCAATAATCAATACCGTGTGTACTACTATGCAACCACACGTATTCATCGTATTTTTACTACCGAAGTAGTTCAACAGTTTAACTTGGTAACACTTTCGCCAAGTTATTTTTATAAAAAGATAATTCCTTCATTTTCTAACTACGACAATACTTCCGTTGTGGGGTCCACCAATGATTATGTCGTCGTACGAATAATCCCTGTTAAAACGAATATTCCCCGACCAATCGAATATAACAACTTGTTTACATTGCAAAATTTTCAAATATCACCCTTAACTTTAAACATTTATCAATTTAACTATTTACCAAAATAGAAAAATTGAATACTTTTATTTCATAAAATTCGGGATCTCACAATGTGGCTCGATTTTATATACGTTCTGGTCATGTTTCATGTGATGTTAAGGTTCAGATCTATAGTCGTTATGTCAAGGTTCAACAAAAAATCACCAGATCAACTTAACAACATCACATATGTACAATCTGAGCCGGTCAAAGTAGGACAGAAAGACTGTTCTTGAACATTTCTGGAAAACCCAGAAATGTTCTTGAGCAATTTGGTCAACGGTTGTTTGACCAATAAAATCTTGGGTTGTGTTATAGATCTGTGTAACCTAGAAGCATGATTATTTAGTATTCATACCAGTCTACAATCTTCAACCAACAACATGACCAAAAACATAAAACCTAACAAGATCTAGAGCCTGTAAAAACTTGTTAGACGAAAAGTGGAAATTTTGGGCTGCCCAAAAAATAGTTTCATGATCAGTCAACTAGGTTTAACCGTGCATAACTTATGATCTAGACATGCTATGACCCTGATTCAAGTTACAGAACAAAAATCACACGATATATTATAGATTCATAACATAAACCACCATAAACAGCTAACACAGACAAATCTGGAGGCCCTGACATTAGGCTGTCAGGCCTTAAATTTCCAGGTTTCTAGATTTGAGAAATCTTTAAATTTGAGCACTTTGATGATATGGATCTGGGATCTAACAACCCAGATCACTAAATGACACCTTATAACACAACTTTAAACAATCAATTACAACAAATAACATGGATCATATGATTTAGGGTTTATACCTTCTAAGCTTAGATCTTTAAATCGATCTTGGATTACATTCTTAGAAAGGCTGAGACTTGATATAGGCTTGTCTTCACTTCCTTTCCATTCTCATTTTCTGATTTTAGAGAGAGAGAATGGCTTTGGCTAGTAAGGAAAGTAAAGTGAGTTTTCTCTCACTTTAATCTTTTATAATTTTGGAATACAATGAATGTGACTGATGTATATAGCTGATATGTGAGATATAAATCACATGCTAGGGCTAGGGTTGGTGAACAACCCACATTAGGTCAAGATCTACACACCAACTCATTAAAGAACTTCAAAAAGGGTAAAATAGTCATTTCTATACCATTTTATTTCTAGAATTGTCATTTGATGCAAACCCTTAGGGTTTGACCCTTAGGGTTTAACTCTTACGGTTAAAACCTAAGGTTTCCATATTTCACTTTTCTAGGGTTTCCAAATTAGGTTTTCAAAAATAGAAAATTAGCATTTCTAAATTATAATTAGGATTCTATAAATATATTTAGATTTCCTAATCATAAACTCAGTCTTGCTAATTAGGATTATTACTTCCTAATTAAAATTGCTAATTTAGCAATTAGGGTAAAAATTGTACATTAGGGATTCTGACGGAATAATTAGGGTTTAAAATTTTGAAATTAGGGTTTGCTAATTAATTAAGCTTTATCCTAATTAATATTATAATTAATAGCACTTAAGCATTAAAATTCTCCGTTAAGTTCCCAGATTAGGGTTTCAAATTACCAGAATCAGAAATTAGAGTTTTCAGATCTGGTATTAGGGTTTTCTAATAGTCAATTAGGGTTTCAGGTGAATCATTAGGGTTTTTCCCTAATTAAATTATAAGTAATAACGTTTAAACCTTATACTAGCATTTACATTCCCAATCTAGGGTTTAAATTTCCGAATTAGGGTTTTGAATTCCCGGAACTGAACTTAGGGTTTCAAGAATCGGTTTCTAGGGTTTCTTATCAGTCGTTAGGGTTTTCTAACAGAACGTTGACGTTTATAATAATATTAGGGTTTGACATTGATAAAATTTATCTGGTCAACCCTTGACCCTTAACCACATACTGAACACATAAATGACCATATACACAGAACATATTCACGTATACACTTAATCCTGAATAATTCACCTAAATCTTTCACAGAATTTTGAAATACTCAAAATTCCTTCCCAAAAACATCAAATGCATACACTTATTTTCTGTCTAGGTTTATTATTTGACCTTAAATCCATCATTTAAGATTTTTAAAAATTTTCTAAATTTTCGGGTTGTCACATGAACAAATCATAAGTAACGAAGTTATGTCAGAATTCTCACGATTAGACAATAATCGTCGAAATCGTGAAATTCTCGGATTAGAAGTCAAATTTTGATTTTTAGCTCGGAAAAGTTGGTTTTCTATGGGAAATAGTCTTATTTGGCATTATAGAGTTGCGGACTCGAAAATGGCCAAATTCCGACTTAAAACGAAGAAACAAGCGTTGAACGTTCACGGACGTTTATCGTTTTCGTTAAAAATGAACCAATAGGTGAATTTTGAGTTAACAAAGTCAAAAATATAAAATTCTTGCATGAACACGTAAAGTATGTGATTTGTGAACTAATGACTTTTGAATGAGCCAATTCGGACTTAAAATGATTAAATTTGGAGTCCGAGAAGTTCGTTATGTAAAGAAAAAAATTTCATCGTCTGCGCACAGAGTCAAGGCGTCGTGTGCGATTATTAGACCTTCAGAGTTTCATGCCGCGTCACGGCTTGGAGAGTATAGAGTGGCGCCGCAACGCCGAGTTCGACTCTCAGCTACTGGAAACCCGCGTCGTAGCGCGAGTTGTAGTGTAAATGATTTGGCGCCATTGATGCCGCGCCTTAAGGATCGCCACGAAAGAAAGAATGGTTGCAAGTATAGCATGAATGATAGTTGATTAACAAATGAAGTAAAGCTTAATTATAACATTGTAAGGCATTGTTAAACCTTAAGTATGATACATAAAGGTTGATGATAATCAATTGAATATGAACGTGATGACAATATAAACTATAAACGGCAAGTCGGAACCAATAATAACAAATCTACTACAGGATTAGATTGAGAAGAAGGGTAAGATTCATTAGGAACAATGTATGTTTATTCATGACCTAACGTGTTATGTGATGTGATCATCTACTGTAGAGACCTTAAAGACTTAAAGTGAACGTGTAATAACAGTAGCAGACGCTGAAGGCAACTATTCTAACCTTTGTCTATGTTCAGTCTAGACAAGCTTTGTGGTTCATGTATTCTTACACATGAATTGATGAAGTCAAAGCCAATTCTTTCGGCTAGATTTAAAATGTTTGGATTTCTTAATCTATTTAAGTATGGTTAATGTTTTACCAAGCTATATTGGTATGGTTTTCAAATGAAGACTGAGTATGCTAAAATGTTTTATCATTAAATGACAGGCACGTGAGGTTGCCACAACTTAAACGTACATACATTTAATGAATATAGTGTTGATCAACATAGAGTACTATAGGCTAATCACCTAGACGTGCTCGTAAGAAATGTCGGACTTACGGACTTAGTGCCGGGATGTCCTTTTTAAAGAAAGTATGAAATGCTCAAGGTCTTGGACCAGAATTGATGTTTTACTAAATATTGTCATTGTAAAACGTTTTAAAGATAAGAGAAGTGCTATTTTAAATTATCGATAGTACTTCATAACTATTGTTCAGTTATTGAAGATATATGATTTGTATAATTCAAGCATATTGTTAAATGGAATTGTTATACTCGCTGAGCTAGTTATGCTCATTCTTTCTTGAACTATATGAATGCAGCTAAGACCGAACGGATCGAAGGATCCAGCAAGGATAAAGGCAAGACTAAGGCGCACCCGTAGAATACCTATGTAATAGTATAGGTTTGTAATGATAATATTTGATATTATGAGAAGAACAAATGTAACGGTTATAAAGAACCTGGGGAATGGTAATAATGATTTGTAATATATATAAGACATATTCATTCTTTTGAGGCATTTCGATTGAATGTTTGTGTGGTGAATGTAGAAGACCGCGGAGCACCATCATCGCCTAAGGTTGGAAGATACCCGGATTTGGGGGCGTCACAGGTTGGCATCAAAGCATTAGGTTATAAAACTTAAGGGGGGAATTAAAACCTTAAGTCATAACCTTAAGAGAAGTCAAAGAAATAAAAGAAGAAATTAACCCTATAAAAATGCATTATATATATATATGTTATGTGTTTTTATTATTCTACTGACGTGTACTAATCAAACTTAATTGTTTTATTGTCGATGTTAGGTGGAAATGGAATGTATAGAGACGTACAGGTAGACAGTGAAGAATCGGTTAACCAGATAGAGGTTATACTAAATCCGATAGCAGAGGAGCCAGAAGTAGTGGTGATTGAGTCTGGAGACTCAGAGGACCCCGATCTCATGTCAGTATTTGACGGCATGTTAGAAGAAGAGGTGGAGGTGGTGTCCTTCAACCCTATAACACTTGCAGAAAAGACACCCCATGGGGAGTCTATGATGTCACTGTTCATGTGACGCCCCCAAAATAGGTATACATCACCCATCTTGGGTCGCCAAATACATAGTACAAAAATCAAATACAAACTTCTTTAATACAATTGTCGTGTAAAAATACGAAAAAACATAGCTGAGTTTTTAAAACGAATATTATCTTCTAGACAATATCCACACTCAATGAATTCCTCATTACAATTATTATCACACTATTTCACAGAATAGTGAGGACTACTAAAGCCACTTATCCTGGAGCATCACTCCATTCCCCGACTCGTCCCAGCTATATTCTCATTTCCTGAAGAGAACAATGAAAGAAAAGGGTGAGGTCAACTAGCTCAGTAAGAAATATTATGACTAAGATAATGCAGAATAAATTATCCTTAGACTTCAACAGTATAACAACTGATAGAATACAATAGACAACAAGTTTTAGATCAACAACTACAGCGGAATAAGCAATCCATTAGAAGAGTCAAGTAGAGCATGATATCTACTACCTTCTATAATTTAAAAAGTTTTTCATCAACTTTATCGCTGAGACTCAGCTTAATAAATAAACCACGTCATCGAATCATTCCTGCACTATGGGCCAAGGATATTCATGTAATCATCAATGGTCATGATTATACCGAATAATCCCTGGTCATAATCATACCAATAACTGTCCCTCAATGCACTACGGCCCAATGAGGACTTTTACCACATCATTTATAACATTACGGGTCTTGATTATACCGAATGATCCCTGGTCATAATCATACAAATCAACAGTCCATCTATGCACGTAATCCAAAGATGACTTCCATCACAATATAAGCATGATGGTGATGACAATGATATAAGCATTAATCAAACGAAATCAAGGATAAATTTTAAAGACTTTAAATTTATCCAGAGTTTAAAAATATCCAAATTGTCAACATGATACTGTTTTGTGGAGTAAAATTCAAGAATAATATTCATGTATCAAAATTAATTTGGACAGAAAAGAAATATATTTTTTCGGGTGAATAGTATAGTACTTCGGGAATAGTACCTCGTGAATAGTACCCCGACATGAAAAGTACCCCAAATACCCGAATGAATAATATTCGGGTGAATAGTAATTGGGTGAATAATAATCCGTGAATAGTAACTCGTGAATAGTACTCTGGCATGAAAAGTGCCCCGAATACCCAAGTGAATAGTAACTAAGTGAATAGTAACCCGTAAATAGTAACTCATGAATAGTATTCCATCATGAAAAGATCAATAATTATCAAGAAAGCTCAGAATAATATTTCCATGAAAAGATACTGGATGAAGCGCAAATATCAAGGATATTCAACTAATTTCATGGAGTATAGAAGCCAAAACTTCAAAAAAATGAGTATAAAATTCAAAATCTCAAATGAAATAATATTACTTACATACTACAGAGTATGGAAGAAAATATTATTTCAAGCGAATATTGAACAAAAATAACATCCCTTACAACTGTTGAACGAAAATAATATTCCAACGAATATTTAACGAAGATAATATTCTTTATCAATATTGAACGAAAATAATATTCATACGAATATGAAAAATTATATCTCTTCAGAATATGAAATAAATAATACCCCTTACCTCAGAAGAAGACTGGATACTTGAGTAGTGAAGTAGCAGACTACTCTTCTTCTTTCTCCCTATAGCTTCTCGCTTTATAATTGCTCTTGTGAGACTTAGTGAATTAGTGAGAATGAAGGAAGAATGTGCTTCTATTTATAGGAAAATATAGTTTCGATAATTGCACGTTTTGGGGCTCAAAATATTACAGTATAATACCTTCATCTTTTTCTTCATTCTTAATTTAGTCCTGCAAGTATTATCAAACTTGCACCACCTCCCCTAATAGTACATCATGTGAATCAATAGTTCTATACATGTGAAAATACGAATTACAGTATAGTACCTCCATCTATACCTCCATTTTTAACTTAGTCATACAAGTATTATCAATCTTGAACCACCTCCCCTAATAGTACATGAATGTGAATCAATAGTACACACATATGAACAAATAGTTATAAGCATGTGAATTAATAGCAATTAATTGCTCATTTATCCGATTAATTACCCGATTAGTCAATATAACTTCCAAACATCAATTATTATCGAAATAAATGTCGATTTCCACTAACACTAATAATTCCAACACAATGGAACTATCAATTTCATCTTTAATCAACACGAACTTATTCATCATTAATATTATAACTTATAATATTTAACAACCAAGTCGTTCTCAGGAAAGAGGGAGCTTTCCGATAAGGATTTCTCCTTATTGGTGCGCAATTAGGTGACCAAACCTCTCCTTGACAGAACTTCTAGACATTGTCAATATTGCAAATAATAATATGAATAACTTTATCGTCTCAATTATTGATTTAATAATATAACATATTATGCAGATGATACTGTGACAATAATTGAATCAATAATATGAGAGATATGATGCAGCAATTACTGTAGCACTAATTGAGTATACTGAGTGACTTCTTACGTAAACATCAGTAATCAATATCGTGTGCTACTATGCAACCACGCCGTATTCTTGTATTTTTTACTACCGGCGCTTCAACGGTTTAACGGTAAAACTTTCGCCGTTATTTTTATAAAAAGATAATTCTGTTGTTTTCTAACTACAACAATACTTCCGTTTTGGGGTCCACCAATGATTGTGCCGTCGTACGAATATTCTCTGTTAAAATGAATATTCCCCGACCAAGCGAATATTATATAATCACTTGCTTACTTTTTCAAAATTTGTAAATATTACCTACAACTATAACATTATATCAAATCCACACCATAATATTCAAAAATATATTTCGAGAAAAATTATTTTTTATTCATAAAAGTTGGGGTCTTACAACCTCCTCTTCTTATGAAATTTCGCCCTCAAAATTTACGTACGTACCTGGTATGCCGAAGAGGTGAGGATATCTTGACTTCATCTCAGATTCTAACTCTCAAGTCATTTTCTCCACATCGTGGTTTCTCCGCAAAACTTTGACTTGAGGTATAACCTTGGAGCGTAGAATATGATCCTTCTTATCCAAGATTTTAACATGTAACTCTTCATACATTAAATCTTTCTCTATCTCGTCTGGTTCTAATTCAATAATGTGGTTCAGGTCATCCACATATTTACGTAACATCGATACGTAAAAAACGTTATGAACATGCAACATACTTGGCGGTAAAACGAGTCTATAGGCCACAGTTTCTACTCGATCGAGGATTTCAAATGTGCTAATTAAATCGAGGGTTGAGATTTCTTCTCTTCATCGACTCTAGCTTCTATAATAACGCCCTCTTGAACCTTCTTCTTCACATTCATCAGCTCCGGGTGTGTAGCTTGAGCGATTTTAACATCATCAGTTAGCGTCAATTCTACTCGTATTATTTGACATCATCACGTGGGTCCTTAGAGTCTTTAACTCTATCTTCATCATTCGTAAGTTATACGAAATGGGTTTTGTGTTAACAACGTCATACTCATAAACGCATACAATCTTTTACTCAACGCGTCATCTACCACGTTCGCTCTTCCACGATGATATTAAATGGTATGGTCGTAATCTTTAATAGCTCAAGCCAACGTCTTTGGCGCATTATACGTTCGTTTTGGTTGAAGAAATATTTAAGGGTTTTTAGAAATGGGTTTTATACTAGGGTCAATACAAAATTCGATTTCACACTCTGGGGTAGGCCAGGAAGTTCTTCGAGAATACGTCAGGAAATTTATTAACGATAGAAATATCATTTAAAAATTGCGACTCTCATCCAAGACTTGGATAGCACATGAAATGAAGGTTTCTCCTAATGGAGTTTCAACCGATAAGTCAAAGTCTAACTTCTCTGGGGTCAAATTTAAATGTTGAGCGCAAGCAAGAGAGATAAAATAATGGGTAGAACCAGTATCTAATAAGGTATAGACTTCATAAGAATTTATAATTAACTAACCCGTGCTAACTTCGTTCGGGTTACTCACTTTTTGAGAAGTCACAAAAAATGCTCTTCCTGAAACCACCGACTTTGTTTTGTCCGTATCCGCCTTTGGTGCCACCATCCCAGTTGGACTTGATTTCACTACAGGATAAAATCGAGCTATGTGACCGTCTTTTCCATAACTAAAACATACCTTGGAAGGCTGTGAACAGTTTGGACATATGTGTCCCTCCTCTCCGCATCTATAGCATCTAACTGGCGGTTGTTCTCCTCCCCTAGAATTTGTTGCTGGTGTTGGTGCTGCTGTCGACGTCTTCCCATCATCGTTAAATCTTCTCTTCTTGAATTTTCCACTTCTATTATCTTGGCCATGATTACCACCAAAGTGGTTACCATTCTTGGCATGATAATTTTCCCCACGATGGTTATCATTGTTCCAATGGTCGTTGCCACCGGTACGATTATTATCATGTTGTTGGTCATTGCCTTTTGGTTGTGCTGACTCATTATCGCGCTCCAATAATTGAGCCCTATTCACAACATCTGAATATAAACAAAGTTTGTGAGAAATGAGGTATTGACGTATATCGGGTTTCAAACCTCTTAGAAAGATTCGCGTCATTCGCTCTTCATTATCGACCAAATGGGATACAAACCGAGATAACTCCGCAAATTTAGCCTCGTATTGCGACACGGTCATATTTTTTTGCTCCAACTTGATGAATTCCACCTCCTTCATGTGACGAATACTTTCGGGAAAGTACTTGTCATTGAATAACTCTTCGAAATTCTCCCAAGACATCTTGAGTGCGTCAAGATGGGTACGCTTTACAGATTCTGACCAATAATCTGCCTCTTCATGCAACATAAAGGTGGCGAAGGGAACCTTTTGCTCCTCTGAGCATTCCAAGACATCAAATATATTGGTGATCTTTTTTATCCACGTCTCCGCCTTAAGTGGTTCTGGCTTTCCCAAAAACTCAAGCAGGTCTAGCTCCTTGATCGCTTAGCGGTGACCATCCGAGAGTTGCCAGTGTATCCACCAATTTTGAACAGGAGTCTCTCTCGCCTGATGTTGCATGAATTGCATAAAGCCTCTGACCATCTCATCGTTCATCATCTGATCGGTGTTGTTATTTACCTGAGGATTATTGTCTTCCTATTGCACATTATCCTAGGTATTGATCGTTGGTGACTGAACGGTCTCATGTGCTTCATTGTTGATCTCAACATTTTCAGATGCCATTTTCAAACACTGTCACAAAACAAGGGTTAATTGACATATCACATATTATCCCTATACTACGACCAATTAATTAAATACCAAATAAACTTAGGTAGGTCATACTAGCGAAGGAATTCCCCGTCTCTCCCCTCCTAGTTCTTATCTCACATCTCAGCCAGGAATCATATCCCTAAGCTTTGATACCAATTGTGACGCCCCCAAAATAGATATACATCACCCATCTTGGGTCGCCAAATACATGGTACAGGAATCAAATACAAACTTCTTTAATACAACTGTCGTGTAAAAATATGAAAAAACATAGCTGAGTTTTTAAAACGAATATTGTCTTCTAGACAATATCCACACTCAATGAAGTCCTCATTACAATTATTATCACACTATTTCACAGAATAGTGAGGACTACTAAAGCCACTTATCTTGGACCATCACTCCATTCCCCGACTCGTCCCAGCTATATTCTCATTTCCTGAAAAGAACAATGAAAGAAAAGGGTGAGGTCAACTAGCCCAGTAAGAAATATTATGACTAAGATAATGCAGAATAAATTATCCTTAGCCTTCAACAGTATAACAACTAATAGAATACAATAGATAACAAATTTTAGATCAACAACTGCAGCGGAATAAGCAATCTATTAGAAAAATCAAGTAGAGCATGATATCTACTACCTTCTATGATTTAAAAAGTTTTTTATCAACTTTATCGCTGAGACTCAGCTTAATAAATAAACCACATCATCGAATCATCCCTACACTATGGGCCAAGGATATTCATGTAATCATCAATGGTAATGATTATACCGAATAATCCCTGGTCATAATCATACCAATAATTGTCCATCAATGCACTACGGGCCAATGAGGACTTTTACCACATCATTTATAACATTACAGGTCTTGATTATACCAAATGATCCCTAGTCATAGTCATACAAATCAACAGTCCATCTATGCACGTAAGCCAAAGATGACTTTCATCACAATATAAGCATGATGATTATGACAATGATATAAGCATTAATAAAACGAAATCAAAGATAAATTTTAAAGACTTTAAATTTATTCAGAGTTTAAAAATATCCAAATTGTCAACATGATACTGCTTTGTGGAGTAAAATTCAAGAATAATATTCATGTATCAAAATTAATTTAGACAGAAAAGAAATATATTTTTTCGGGTGAATAGTACCCTGTGAATAGTACTTCAAGAATAGTTCCTCGTGAATAGTACCACGACATGAAAAGTACCCCAAATACCTGAGTGAATAATAATCAGGTGAATAGTAATTGGGTAAATAGTAACCCGTGAATAGTAAATCATGAATAGTACTCTGGTATGAAAAGTGCCCCGAATACCCGAGTGAATAATATTTGAGTGAATAGTAACTGGTTGAATAGTAACCCGTAAATAGTAACTCATGAATAGTATTCCGTAATGAAAAGATAAATAATTATCAAGAAAGCTCAAAATAATATTTCCATGAAAAGATACTGGATGAAGTGCAAATATCAATGATATTCTACTAATTTCATGGAGTATAGAAGCCAAAACTTCAACAAAATGAGTATAGAATTCAAAATCTCAAACAAAATAATATTACTTACATACTACAGAGTATGGAAGAAAATATTATTTCAAGCGAATATTGAACAAAAATAACATCCTTTACAACTGTTGAACGAAAATAATATTCCAACGAATATTTAACGAAGATAATATTCCTACGAATATTAAACGAAGATAATATTCCTACGAATATTGAACGAAGATAATATTCTTTATGAATATTGAACAAAAATAATATTCATACGAATATGAAAAATAATATCTCTTCAGAATATGAAATAAATAATACCCCTTACCTCAGAAGAAGACTGGATACTTGAGTAGTGAAGTAGTAGACTACTCTTCTTCTTTCTCCCTATAGCTTCTCGCTTTATAATTGCTCTTGCGAGACTTAGTGAATTGGTGAGAATGAAAGAAGAATGAGCTTCTATTTATAGGAAAATATAGTTTCGATAATTGCACGTTTTGGGGCTCGAAATATTACAGTATAATACCTTCATCTTTTTCTTCATTTTTAATTTAGTCCTGCAAGTATTATCAAACTTGCACTACCTCCCCTAATAGTACATCATGTGAATCAATAGTTCTATACATGTGAAAATACGAATTACAGTATAGTACCTCCATCTATACCTCCATTTTTAACTTAGTCATACAAGTATTATCAATCTTGCACCACCTCCCCTAATAGTACATGAATGTGAATCAATAGTACACACATGTGAACAAATAGTTATAATCATGTGAATTAATATAAATTAATTGCTTATTTATCCGATTAATTACCCGATTGGTCAATATAACTTCCAGACATGAATTATTATCGAAATAAATGTCGATTTCCATTAACACTAATAATCCCAACACAATGGAACTATCAATTTCATCTTTAATCAACACGAACTTATTCAACATTAATATTATAACTCACAATATTTAACAACCAGGTCGTTCCCAAGAAAGAGAGGGCTTTTCGATAAGGATTTCTCCTTATTGGCGCGTAATTAGGTGACCAAACCTCTCCTTGACAGAACTTCTAGACATTGTCAATATTGCAAATAATAATATGAATAACTTTGTTATCTTAATTATTGATTTAATAATATAACATATTATGCAGATGATACCTTGACAATAATTGAATCAATAATATGAGGGATATGATCCAGCAATTACTGTAGCAATAATTGAGTATAACTGAGTGACGTCTTATGTAAGCATCAATAATCAATACCGTGTAGGCTACTTATGCAACCCGCAGACATCATCGTTTTTTACTACTGGGTAGTTCAACGGTTTAACGATAAAACTTTCGCCATTATTTTTATAAAAGATAATTACATCATTTTTAACTACGAAAATACTTCCGTTGTGGGGTCCACCAATGATTGTCTTAGTCATACTGAATATTCCTGTTAAAACGAATATTCCCCACCAATCGAATATTATATAATCACTTGCTTACTTTTGCAAAATTTGTAAATATTACCCACAACTATAACATTATATCAAATCCACACCATAATATTCAAAAATATATTTCGAGAAAAATTATTCTTTATTCATAAAAGTTGGGGTCTTACAGTTCATGACAGTGTTAGACAGGAACCTCCACTATTGTCAGGAGGTGAAGGAGTTAAGATCAGAGCTCCAGGCTGTCTTACAGGATAAGACAGATGTGGAGTCGATGTGGGAACAGGAACACGACGAGCGAGTTTTAGCCATGGACAAGGTCCATGAGCTAAAGCAGGAGGTCTTTGAGCTAAGGGGGGAGCTAAAGACCAAGAAGCAAAAGATAGGTAGAATGTCCTATATTCATAGGAGTTCTCATAAGGATTTCCAGCAACAGGTGGCTGGATATCCAATACAGGCTGGGCAGACTCGGCACACTATCAATCGTGATGTTATCGCTAGTTTGGCCACAACAGATTTGATAATGCCTTAAGGCAGATGTAATCTAGTAGTAGTTAGAGTAGAATTAGATATGTAAATATTGTGTATCTAGTAGTGACGTAAAACCCTCTTTTGTATATCAAAGGGTAGTCTTTTGTAAATCCCAATTTTTGGAAAGCAACTGCGGGATAGTAATGTAATCAGCTTAGGTTGTGTAATGGCACGATGTAGTATTATACTACAATGAATAAATCAATATAAGCCTTTTTACAGAACATATTGAGTATGGATGTTGAAGTTATTATTTAATTTTGATTAATAACTAACTAATAAGAAGGGAATAATAATGAAATGTGTTGTTTATTGTAACAGCAAAATGCCGCCAAGAAGAGGACAACAAAACCAATGCGCTAATGTAAATCAATCGGAGGGAAGCCTGATTAACCCAATGCAGGAATTTGTTAACTTATTAACAGTCGCATTTAATAGAAATGGGGCTAATATCCCCGTAAATTCGGGAGTAGTACAATCTACTACATTCAAGGATTTTAAAAGTGTGGGTCCATTGGAGTTCAAGGGAACTACGGACCCTATAGAAGCCCAAACGTGGGTGAAAAAATTGAGAAGGCATTTATCATAACAAATGTCGAAGTGGGTCAGAAGGTTGCCTTTGCAACCTATATGATGAAAGGTGAATCCAATTTTTGGTGGGAGGCTAACCAGGCTAGGGCTGGTATAGAGAACTTAACGTGGGTGAGGTTCAAGGAGATATTCTTCGAGAACTACTTTCCCACGAGTATGCAGGGAAGAATGGAGATGCGGTTTCTAGACTTGAAATAAGGGGACATAATGGTTCCCCAATATGCTGCCAAGTTTAATGAACTGGCGAGGTTTGCTCCACACCAAGTGGACACCGAGGTTAGGAAAGCTCGACGGTTTGAGCAGGGCTTGAAACCCTGGCTCTATAACCGTATATCTGTGTTCCAAAGTACTTCATTTTGGACTATTTTAGAGAAGGCGATAATCGCCGAATGTGGTAAAAAGGCTCTAAGACAGTACCATAAAGACAAGAAGGATAAGGGGATGGTTGATGGTGGAGTAAAGATAGAAGGAGCCAGCGGGAGTGGCGAGGGACAAAAGTGGAAAGTGTTAACTCTGGGAATACCGGAGTGAAACAAGGAGATCCAAAGAGGAGATTGGAGGCCTTCAAAACCTATGGGAAGACTCATCTGGGAGTCTGTCTCAAGGGGAAGGCCGTATGCTACAATTGTGGATAGGAGGGGTACATTTCGCCTAACTGTCCAAGTTCGAAGAAAAACCACGGATGCTTTGTGTGTGGGTCAACTGACCACATGGCAAAGAACTGCCTGAAGAAGGGGACGGACGAGAATAAGGGCGCTAATAACGGTAAGTTAGCTATTAGTGGTCCAACACAGCCGGCTAGGCCGTTGGCCCATACCTTTAACATGACAGTCCAAGATGCAGTTGCATCAGGGGACGTAGTCGCAGGTATTATTCTGATAAATGACATATATGCTTACGTGCTATTTGATTCGGGTGCTACTTGTTCGTTTATAGCATGTGATTTTGCTAGACGATTATGATTACTTCCCGAAAAGTTGCTTACACCTTTAAATATTAAGGTAACAAATGAACAGATAATTCTTATTGAAGATATGCATAAGAGTTATTGCGTAGACATACGGGGTTGTAAATTATCGGTAAATTTAATATCGATAGGAGAGTTCACTACTAGAAATTCGACATATAGCGACGAGCTATAGCGACGGTCGGCACAGAACCGTCGCTATTATCTATAACGACGGTTAGCACGGAACCGTCGGTATAAAGATTTTTTAAAAAAAAAAAATTACCATTTTCCCCCAAATTATTTCAGTATTTTCGCTCCAATTTTTCCCCCAAAAATTATCTCATTCGTCATTTCCCTCATTAGTATTTCTCCGATAAAAAATGTCTGATAATGCCTTTCCTTCTCATCTCCACACTCTCTCTCTTCTTTTTTCTCTCTCTTATCCTAACCTACCAGCCGGAATACGACTCTTCTTCAGCACAGACAACTTCTTCTTCATTTCCCAATTCCAAGTCCACCGATTTAGATTCCTGTACCAGAACTGGCCTCCCGAAGTTGCCTCGATTTGCGTACTTGATTGTGGGTACTGAAGGCGACAGATTGCGCTTACCTATAAGCCGAATCTGGTTACCTATAAGGGTCCTACGATGATTACCTATAAGGGTACTTGATTGTTTGCCTCCACCTGATTCTGGACCAGAGTTGAGTTATAGCAGTCTTGATGACCAGAATAAACTTCTTACAAAGGTATATCTCTTTGCTTCTTTCTGTTTTGATTTGTTAGTATTTGGATTTGCAGTTGAATTATGGGGCCAAAGTCCAAAAAAATAAATAAATAAATGAGTTAGACTTGGGGGAGAGTCACTCCTGAAGCGCCATCTTACAAAAGTGCATGTAGGAAATCAGTAGGACATTCAGAATAAGTTCCAAGATAAAATCTCTTACTAGAAAGTTGAGAGTATATGCAAAATACCCATGGGGCTTGAGAGTAAACCACCACATGAATTAGAAAGTTGAATGTGAGTTAAATATGGATACTAAATTTTGCATACTAAATTTTTATTTGCAATCCACTATTGACTGTGAACTCAGTCAGATATGATTATTTTTTTGGGTGCAACAGGCAGATATGGTTCATTCATAAAGTGGCCCCAATCAGTTTCACCCTTATAATTATCATAGTATTCATTAATAATATTGAGCTCCGTGTTGAATAAATTAAAAAAGATCCAATTTTATTCAGATCACATGGCCTGTAAAACGATATACTGAATGAGAATAAATTATTTAAGGATGGCCTGTAAAACTAGAGTTTTACACTCTAATAACAACATGACATGTAGGGAACTTAGGAGAAAATCAAGGAATTTGAATTGTATTAACAGATTTTGTATTTATTATTTACCATGGTACATAATTTATTCTCATATTGAATATGATGGTTTTGATGGTTTCGTACAGCGTAGACATCAAAAGGTGCCGAAGATTTGTATTGGAATAGTTTCTGCTGCCTGGTTAGCTGCTGCGATTTGTGTGTTCATAGCTTTGCCAAACCATTCCCTGGCTCTGGATGATCTCCTACTTCAGGTAAGATACTTTTTTCTGCCTGGTTTTGTACATCCTGATTTCCTCACTTAGCTAGAGCCTGGATGAATGAAGTTCATGATTGTGCTGGGGCAAACGCTTGAGTAAATTAAAGGAGAACACAATTATAGCAGAGGACCTTGGAGATTAAGGACTAAAGAAGGAAATCAAAACAAAAGGTATTCTTACTAGCTAACTAATGTTCTAAGCAAATGTGCTATGTTTGAAGTCTATGTTCATTTTATATTGCATCAATTTGAATCTAATGTGATTGTATAATGGTAGCATGAACTAACTAGCTACTAATTCGTTGATCAGATATGAACTTTGCTGTGTATTTGACTGTTGTGGGCTGAGTTAGAACAAAGGGGTTTAGGTTTGGCTGAGGAGATATAAGGAGAATGAAATGGGTTGGTGACATAAACAAGTGGTTGTGAAACTGATAGCTTGAAACTATGCCTACTAAGTGAGATTTTATCATATTGAGACAACTTTGGGTACTGATTTAGCAGCATACTAAGGCTGAAATGGAGGGGTTTTATATGCTTAAAATACTTCCATATGTTCTGTGTTACACATTTAAAAATGGTTATAAACAAGCATATAGAGCTGCTTGTATAACTTATATGTTAGTACATCTTGTAAGCTATCTTAAAATTAATTATTGAACAAAGGGGTAGAGCTGCTGTTAGTTAGCAATGGCAGAAAGCCTTAGCTAACTGCCAATGTAGTTTAAAGATTGTTAGACTAAGTTGGAACTGAGCCCAACCAAAGCCACATATTGCAACTTCATCTTCTCAATACATATTGCAACAATTCATAGCAGCGTCGGGAGGTCAGAAACTTCAAAACTCTATTCAGAATGCTTATGCAATGGGGAAGGTTCGAATGCTAGCCTTTGATATGGAGACTGCTACAAAGGTGATAAAGAGTAGAAACTCCTCAAAAACAGCAGAGTCCGGTGGCTTTGTGCTATGGCAGATGAATCCAGACATGTGGTACGTGGAGCTTGCGCTTGGTGGTAGCAAGGTTCATGCTGGTTGCAACGGAAAGCTTGTGTGGAGGCACACACCATGGCTTGGTTCACATGTTGCAAAAGGGCCTGTTAGACCATTGCGTCGTGCTCTTCACGTGAAGTTGTATGTGCTCATCCCTCAGTCATGTCTCATTTGTTTGTTTCTTTATTCGCTTATCCATTAGGACATTGAAGATCTAACCTATCATCTGCCTGTAGGGTCTTGACCCGAGAACCATTGCAAGCATGTTTACCAAAGCAAGATGCATTGGAGAAAAGAAAATCAAAGCAAGATGGGTTTTGTAACTAGATTTAAAATTACGAAGCTAGTTTGAACCGAGGCTACATGATAAATTTGTATTGCAGAACTAAAGTTATTTATGTTTGTGTCTGCTTCACGGGCCTCTTATTTATTTATCTCATTGTTGCAGGATGCATTTCAATTGTGGGATACTTTTGGCTTTCCATTGGATTTGACTCAGGTGCGTGGAAACACTGTTATATTTTGTTCAAACTTTCTTTTATAACTAGCTACTCGTGGTCTGTTTTCAACCAATTAATGGCAGAAGAAAGAGGCTTAGTGGTTGTTGTTGAGGGTTTCAATAAAGCAATGGATGAGGCAAGGGAAAGGTCAAGAAATGCTCAGAATAAGGTAACAAGTTTTGCATTTCTATTTTGTTTTATATCCATCAACAAGAAGCCCATTACCAACTGTGCTCCCTTGAATGTAAGGTGCTTGGAGGAGTACTATTATCCTATATGTATAGCATTTGACATTTCTTGAGCTGTTATTCTACCAATTTTCAACGATAAGCCGTGACTGTTATTCTACTATTATCCTATATGTATAGCATGTCTGTTTGTGTTTGATGATGTGTTTCCTGCTGACCCTCGTTTCCTGCTTCTGTATCTATCCTTTGTGTATCAGCAACCCTATAAGGTGATATGTTATTTGTTTTTTCAAAATATAAATTTGATATAAATGTTAACTTGTAGATTGTTGGTAGCTTTGGATAATTTATTGTATGTAATTGGTAAAGAGTAAAACTAACTTGGTTATATATATATATATATATATATATATATATATATATATATATATATAAATTGATCGGATAAGGGATCTCTTATTTTCTTAAAATGAGGACTTTTTTTTTTTTTTTTTTTTAAAACAACTAAAAAAAAGTTTAATATTTATGGAACTGAATTTTTTCATAATACAATGTTTTGGGTGTGATTTGGAGTACGTATAACAAAACATGTATATACAAATCAAGTGCACTGTACACCACTTTTTGGTATAGGTATTCAAAACACGCCCAAAACATTGTATTATGAAAAAATTTCAGTTTCATAAAATATTAAATTCTTTTTTTAGTTGTTTTAAAAAAAAAAAGTAAAAAAAACAAAAAAAAGTCCTCATTTTAATAAAATAAGGGATCCCTTACTTGATCATTTCTGTATATATATATATATATATATATATATATATATATATATATATATATATATATATATATTATTATGGTAACACTTCCACTGCTCTCACTAAACAACTTAATGTTCTTTAAATTAATGAGAGTTATTAACTAAGAAACATAAACCTGCTCTAATTCTGCATACTAAATTTTCAAGACTAGACCATTTGATATTAGTACAGTATGGATTATCACCTAAGGAAAAGAAAAGTAACAAACATATTGAAGAACTATTAATTCAACACATATACTATGTCAACTGAAGGAAGTAATTTATTGATGACTGTCAATACATGTATATTTGATTTTCAATCTTCTATCTAAGATGTTATTCCTTATAAATAAAAATATGTACTGCAGTAACAAAAATATGTTTGTAAGACATTCCATCTTCTGGGATATTTCTGAGGAATTTTGAGATATTTACATGCATGTGCAGTTTCTCATTTGGCAATTTTATGTGATGACGGGTTGTTTACATTATAGAGTAACGATGTACCTTAAGCTTTGAATATTTTTAGATTTTTTCTTCAGTCTATCCTATGTGTGTTAAATCTTAGCTTCAAATGGAAAATACTAACAGTTGCTAGTATTTGTTTTAGTATGATATATGTTAGGTCTTGCCAGTTATTTTATTGGAGGTTCCTATACCTTTCAGTAATTTCTATGTAGTCTTTTATTCTGCTTCTCAGGGTGGAGTTTACAATATCATGGCTGCTTACTATTATTTTTTTCTGACTTATTGAATCACTCTGTTTTAATTGTTGCATATGTTTCTTTTCTGATGGTTACTTCTCTCCTACCCTTCACATTTCAGATGGAAAAGTCAGAGGAATTTGCCCTACATTCTGCTTCATATTCATCTCAAAGGTTGCATATGAATGTAAGTTCAGCAACTAAAAACTGTGGAACATCTCATGCTGTTCGAATGTTTTCTTCAGAAAAACCACATCAATCTCCAGCTTCTTCCGGAGGCTTCCAACCCTCTTCACGCTTGGGTCATGAACAAGGCTTTGGCATGTCAAATATGCAAGTTTATGGTTAACGAGGTGGACAATGTATTTGTTTATGATGCTTGTAATGTTTTAATGTGAATGATTTTAAATGATGTATATAATATTTTTTATATTTTATTTTATATTGTATTTGTGTTTATTGAATAAATGTGCATTATTAATTTTTTTTTAAATATGAAAAGGCTATAGCGACGGTCATCGATCGTAGCTATAGTGTTTTATAAAATACATCCCTATAGTGATGGTCACCGAGCGTTGCTATAGACATCTATAGCTACGGTCATGACCGTAGCAATAACTCTCAGTGATCGTTAGTAAAGAGCAAATACACGATTTTGCCATGATCTATAGCTAGGGTCGGTGACCGTCGTTATAGGCTAAAAGATCGTCGCTATAGGCTTTACCCGACGTGTTCTATATGGCGACGATGCGGCATGACGCTCGCTAAAACTTTTAGCGATGACGGTCTTTTTTACTATAGCGACCGCTTCGTTAAACGTCGCTATAAAGTTGATTTTCTAGTAGTGATTCGTTGTAATTCTCGGAATTGATTGTTTGGTTAATCATGGGGCAATTATTGATTGTTAGAAGAAATGTGTGAACATTAGAACGTTGAGACAACCTCAAGTAGTATTTTATGGGAATAGATCGTCGGGCCATTCATGTTGTCTTACTATAACACATACTAGAAAATTATTGAGGAAGGGATGTGTAGGTTATTTGTGCCATGTTGTGAATACCCAGAGAGTGGTAGTAACCATGGAACAAATACCTATAGTTAAAGAAATCACGGATGTATTTTCAAGTGAATTGTCGGGTCTTCCACCGAATAGGGAGACCGAGTTTGTAATAGACATTGTTCCAAGAGCGGCACCGATTTCCAGAGCACCATATCGTATGGCGCCAGTGGTGATGAAGGAGTTAATGGTACAATTATAAGAACTGTTGGACAGAAAGTACATACAACCAAGTGTTTCGCCGTGGGGAGCACCGGTACTGTTTGTAAAGAAGAAGGACAGATCGTTAAGACTTTGTATCGACTACAGAGAGTTAAACAAGTTAATGATAAAGAATAAATACCCATTGCCAAGGATCGATGATCTTTTTGATCAGTTGAAAGGGGGCTAAGTATTTTTCTAAAATAGATTTAAGAACTGGGTATCACCAGTTGAAGGTTAGAAAGGAGGATGTACCAAAGATAGCATTCAGGACTCGTTATGGTCATTACGAGTTTCTGGTGATGTCATTTGGGTTGACTAATGCACCAGCTGCATTTATGGATATGATGAACAGAGTGTTCAAATAATATTTGGACAAGTTCATCGTGGTGTTTATCGATTATATTCTAGTCTATTCTAAGACGCCAAAAGATCATGCTGAACACCTTAGAATAGTGTTGGAGACACTAAGGAAGGAGAAGTTGTATACAAAGTTCACAAAGTGTGAATTTTGGTTGGAAAATGTATAATTTTTAGGTCATATTATTGACCATGAGGGGATTTTGGTAGATCCAGCGAAGGTGGAAGCCATGATGAATTGGGAACAACCGAAAACGTTAACTGAGGTGCGGAGTTTCCTAGGGTTAGCAGGATACCATCGGAGATTCATCCAGGATTTTTCAAAGATAGCTACTCCATTGACTAACTTGACAAGGAAGACGGTAAAATACGTGTGGACTGATAAATGTGAAGACAGTTTTCAAGAACTAAAGAAGAGATTGAGTGAAGCGCCTATTTTGTCATTACCCGATGACACAGAAAATTTTGTAGTTTATAGCGATGTTTCGCATAGAGGACTTGGTTGCGTGCTCATGCAGCATGGCAAAGTCATTGCGTATGCATCAAGGCAGTTGAAGGATTATGAGAAAGTTTACTCTACTCATGATCTGGAACTGGCCACAATAGTTTTTGCCTTAAAGATATGGAGACATTATCTTTACGGAGAGAAATGTGAGATATACACGGACCATAAGTGTCTAAAATATATCTTCACACAGAAGGAGTTGAATATGAGACAGAGACGATGGCTGGAATTGATAAAGGATTATAATTGTGAAATCTTGTATCACCCTAGAAAAGCCAATGTAGTTGCTAATGCCTTAAGTAGAAAGGGTCGGGAGAAGTTGTCTATGTTAACGGCTCAAACTGAGTTAATAATAGAGATGGCTAGGATGTAAATAGAAGTGAAGTTTCCAAGTGAATCGGGGCAGAGACTGTTTGCGACAAAGATTCAATCTACCATTGTAAAGAGGGTCAAGGAGGTGCACCTCAAAACTGATGAGTGTGACCAAATGAAGAAGTGGTTAGCCAATGAAAAAGATATTAAGTACAGTCTTGATAACGAGGGGTTATTGGGATTTGAAGGAAGAATTTGGGTTCCGAATGAGACAGAATTAAAGGAGCAAGGATTACAAGAGGCTCATAGTTCGGGGTTTTCGATTCATCCTGGGAGTACTAAGATGTATCAAGACCTTCGACAAAGTTTTTGGTGGCCGAACATAAAGAGAGAGATAGCCGAGTATTAAGTAGGTGCTTGACTTGTCAAAATGTTAAGGCTGAACATTAACGACCAAGTGGCTTGTTACAATCATTGGAGATCTCGGAGTAAGTGGGAGCATATCACGATGGACTTTGTGGTGGGACTTCCGACTATAACGAAAGGGTATGATGCGATTTGGGTAATAGTGGACCGGTTGACGAAGTCGGCTCACTTTTTGCTAATAAAAGTCAAGTATAACTTGGACCAGTTAGCTAAACTTTATGTTAAGGAAATAATTTCTAGACATGGAGTACCAGTTTCGATTGTGTCAGATCGTGATCCACGATTCACATCGAACTTTTGGAGAAGTCTGCAGGAGCAGTTGGGAACGCAATTAAAGCTGAGTACGACGTATCATCCACAAACTGATGGACAGAGCGAGAGAACAATTCAAACGTTAGAAGATATGTTAAGATCTTGCCTCATGGATTTCAAGGGTAGTTGGGATGATCATCTACCATTAGTAGAGTTTGTGTAAAATAATAGTTATCATGCAAGCATAGGTATGCCACCTTATGAAGCCTTATATGGAAGAAAGTGCAGAACACCATTATATTGGGATGAAGTGGGAGAACGCCAAATGCTAGGACCTGAATTAGTGCATCAAACAGCGGATATTGTCAAACTGATACGAATGCGTCTAGTAGCAGCTCAAGACAGACAAAAGAAATTTACAGATTTGTATTGAGTAAATAGAGAATTTGAAGTAGGCTCGTATGTATTTCTAAAGGTATCTCCTTGGAAAGGAAAGATACGCTTTGGAAATAAGGGAAAATTAAGTCCCAGGTTTATAGGACCTTTTGAGATATTAGAAAAGGTAGGAGAGGTAGTTTACGTGTTAGCCTTACCTCCAGACTTAGAATGAATACATAATGTGTTTCATGTATCTGTGTTATGTCCTTATAAGCCGGATTATAAGCATATAATAAAGTATGAGCCTATTCATATCGAGAAGGACTTAACGTACGAAGAAATGCCAATTCAAATTATCGATAAAAAGAGCAAGTTCTGCGAAACAAAGTTATACCTTCCGTGAAGGTGTATTGGAAGAACCACGATGCAGAAGAAGCAACGTGGGAACTTCAAGAAAAGATGAAAAAGAATTACCCTGACTTGTTTGTATAATTATTTTTTAGCAAGATTCTGAGGACAGAATCCTTATAAGGGGGAGAGAGTGTAACGACCCAGAAATATGGATCCATTGTTTTATTTTATAAATAATGAATAAAATTATATTATTTGTTATTGTTATGTGTTAGTAAGATGAATGTCGTTCTATAACCTAGAAATATCGGAACATCATAGTATTTCGACTACGTGAGAGAATTAAAGTGTTTGAATTTTCAAGACGAAAATAAAAGCTTTCCGAGAAATTCTCCAAAAAACACTATTCATCGATTTCTGCTTGGGAATTATTTTTGAACTTCCGAGAAATACTTAACGATAGAATATCGAAGTAAGTTGTATTACGTAATAATAATTCAAGTATGGAAAATGTTACACATGCGGACTTAATTTGAGAATGTTAAGGAAAATAAAGCGTTAAAGAATTAAAGTGATGATCGTATGATATGTATGTATTGTACGAGGTAACGAATACGAGTATGATACGATGTATTATACGAGTATGTATGAGTGATGGAATATTGTATATTACGAATTAGTATACGAGTTAGAATACGAGAATAATACATAAACAATACGTTATAAGGCTTTTAGCTAAAGGAGATGGACTTGTAGGATTGTTTAGCAAATTGTAAAGTCCAATAGAATTGAATGTGCAAGTCCAAGTCCAAGTGTTTGTTAATGTGAAGCCCAATTAAGTTTGTTAATACAAGCCCAAAGCTTAAGTTAAGCAAATTAAACCTAAGCCCAAGCTATGATCCAATGGGTTAGGGTGACCCATGGGGCAACCCATGATAATATGGTTAATCTTGGTGACCAAGATATTAATGTGGTGACCAAGTAATTTATGTAATGTCCAAGCAAAAGAAGTAGGGAACAAGTTAACTTAGTTGCTAGGTAATGAATAGTAAGGAGGTTACAAAGGAGGTGGGATGTGGCTTTTGTCCATTATGCCTTAACTTAGGAAATCCTATAAATACCAAGCTTTGGATTTCATTATTTACTTTTTCACTTTCATCTAACACTTTCAACTTATTTGTTAGAGAGATTGAGCAAGAATAAGCTAAACTTCCATTGTTAGAAAAGAAGAAGAAAAGCTAGTTCATCAAAGGTAATGATCCTATGTCATTAATCTTCCATCTCTATCATTGTAGGTTGATAAGAGAAGTGTGGATTAATGGACATGTATGCTAAGAAATGATAGGAATGAAGAATCTAAGGACTTAAGTCCTAATAAGCCGAGAATAAGCACTTTATTCATAGAAAAGCTATGAATTAAGGAAGAACTTATAAGACTTGTAACATGTTTTCATAAATGAAGTTAGTATGATAAAAGTATGTAAGAATGATGGTTAGAAGACTTAAACTTTAAACTATCATAAGCCATGTGAAACAAAGTTATATGTAGTTTATACTTTGATAAGCTATAAACTCATGAAGAATAAGTCATAACTTATCATGAAAATAAGTTGATGTAATATGTTGGTTAAGATGTCAATATGATGGATAGAATCCATTTGAAATGATGAAAAAATCATAAGTAACGAAGTTATGCCAGAATTCTCACGATTGGACGATAATCGTCGAATTCGTGAAATTCTCGGATTAGAAGTCAAATTTTGATTTTTAGCTCGGAAATGTTGGTTTTTGATGGGAACAAGTCTTATTTGGCATTATAGAGTTGTGGACTCGAAAATGGCCGAATTCCAACTTAGAACGAAGAAACGAGCGTTGAACGTTCACGAACGTTTATCGTTTTCGTTAAAAATGAACCAATAGGTGAATTTTGAGTTAACGAAATCGAAAATATAAAATTCTTGCATCAACATGTAGAGTATGTAGTTTGTGAACTAATGGCTTTTGAATGAGTCAATTCGGACTTAAAATGATCAAATTTGGAGTCCAGGAATTTCGTTATGTAAAGAAAAAAATTTCACTGTCTGGTGCATAGAGTTGTACTCACAAGCCAAATTTCAAGGCATAATAGTGGCCGCAAAGACCGCAGTGTGCATTGTTTGGACCTTCTGTAGTTTCACGCCGCGGCGTGGCTTGGAGAGTATAGAGTGGCACCGCAGCGCCGGGTTCGACCCTCAGCTACTGGAAACCCGCGTCGCAACGCGTGTTGTAGTGTAATGACTGGTGTCGCAGCGCCAGCCTTAAGGAGTGCACAGTAAAGAATGGTTGCCATTATAGCATGAATGATAGTTGATTAACAAATGAAGTAAAGCTTAATTATAACATTGTAAGGCATTGTTGAGCCTTAAGTATGATACATAAAGGTTGATGATTATCAATTGAATATGAACATGATGACAATATAAACTATAAACGGCAAGCCAGGACCAATAGTAACAAATCTAATACATGATTAGATTCAGAAGAAGGGTAAGATTCATTAGGAACCATATATGTTTATTCATGACCTAATGTGTTATGTGATGTGATCATATACTGTAGAGACCTTAAAGACTTAAAGTGAAGGTGTAATAACCGTAACAGACGCTGAAGGTGAGTATTCTAACCCTTGTCTATGTTCAGTCTAGACAAGCTTTGTGTTTCATGTATTCTTACGCATGAATTGATGAAGACAAAGCCAATTCTTTTGGCTAGATTTAAAATGTTTGGATTTCTTATAATCTATTTAAGTATGGTTAATGTTTTACCAAGCTATATTGGTATGGTTTTCAAATGAAGACTGAGTATGCTAAAATGTTTTATCGTCAAACAACAGGCACGTGAGGTTGCCACAACTTAAACATACATACGTTTAATGAATGTAGTGTTGATCAACATAGAGTACTATAGGCTGATCACCTAGACGTGCTCGTAAGAAATGCCGGACTTACGAACTTAGTGCCAGGATGTCCTTTTTAAAGAAAGTATGAAATGCTCAAGGTCTTGGACTAGAATTGATGTTTTACTGAATATTATCATTGTAAAACGTTTTAAAGAAAAGAGAAGTGCTATTTTAAATTATCGATAGTACTTCATAACTATTGTTCAGTTATTGAAGATATATGATTTGTATGATTCAAGCATATTGTTAAATGGAATTGTTATACTCGTTGAGCTAGTTATGCTCATTCTTTCTTGAACCATATGAATGCAGCTATGACCGAACAGACCGAAGGATCCGGCAAGGATAAAGGCAAGGCTAAGGCACACCCGTAGAATACCTATGTAATAGTATAGGTTTGTAATGATAATATTTGATATTATGACAAGAACAAATCTAATGGTTATAAAGAACCTGGGGAATGATAATAATGATTTGTAATATATATAAGACATATTCATTCTTTTGAGGCATTTTGATTGAATGTTTGTGTGAACTATAACACCGTGGAGCACCATCTGTCGGGTTGAAAGATACCCAGATTTGGGGGCATCACAACATCAAAAAGTGTCATGTCAAAATTTTGAAGAGAAAAGAGAGGAAGAAGGTAAAATTCAATTTTCATTGATGAGTGTAATCTCTGTTATGTCGTAGTTGCAAGTTTATCTGAAGTGTTGTTTTTAACTGCTATAGCTGTTATACTTATGGTATATTTATTTGACTTGGACAGGGATTGCAGATCACTAACAAAGCAAACACTGCATTAACATTCAAAAATGAGGAAAGAAAAAGACCAGCTCCCCTTCTATGTATGTAGCTAATAGCTTCATCTTCTTCATTGTATGCTGGAAACATTAATTTGAGATGCTTGAGTTTTAGGCCAGTATTCTCAATATTCTCTGTCCTCTCCTCCTCTTTCCTTCCAATTCTCTCATTAGCAGCATGATAAGGGTCCTTGTAAAAACTCCCTTGCCTTCCACTTTTTTGTTAAAAGGGTTTGTAAACTTTGGTTCCATACCACTAGACCCTCATTTTATTAGTCCAGTGATGCATTCCATGAATTTTTCCATTCTCTCATCCATCATTTGAAACCTCTCAGTAGCAAATTCTTTAAAACTAAGGAATGTCTTAGGAGTTTGATGAACTAGCCATGACATTACACAAGGAATGTAAGGTGTTTGTAAAAGTGAAACTTAGATCAATAAGTTTTTGAGTTGAACTAGAGTTATATCAATGTCAACACTGATCTATCAACGAATAAATGAGCTTGAGTAGTTATATTTAGTGAGAATTAGAGATCTCAGACCAATTGAGTTCTCTGATCGTAACAACTGATCAATTTCACCTAGCTATCTAGCTTAAGTGAATTGATAGAATATTTGAGCATTCAATAAGCACCAAATCAGGAAACAATCAGTGTCTTTATGTTTTTATCAATGAAATAACACATGTATAACACTGTATATATGGCAGAAAATGTATATCAAATTGGAAAAAGAAAACAACTACATAGTCTGCACAGTTGTTATGCTTGTTTATTGTTGATCTTATTGTAATTTGTAGTTTTTGATTTATGGATTCTATTTTGTTGCAACATGATTCCATTTCGTAGCTGTTGTTAATGATATGAGATCTTGTTGGATAGATATATGCCAGTTTTATGGTCCAAGCAGTGAATGGCCACATTAGTTTAGAACCCTGTCATTTGTTTGTAGGATCAATCCCTACATGCAGGGAAACACATATTTTATCATGGTATATGCCTACTAGTAACTTGGTCGTCTCAAAATATATTTCACACTCTTTGACTTGTGTTCCAAATATGATATTATAAATGATCTCTTTTTCCCCTGTTGCATATGATATTTCTATGCATATAATTTACACCATTGAAGGTAGTAGTCTTCTTTTCTGATGAAAATTGAAATCGAAAAGTTTCTCTTTCTTAACCAAGCTAAAAATGATTGTATTTTACAAAGTATAAGCATAATTGCCTAAGATTATGTTATATTTTTTGGGTGCTCCATATAATTTTATTAAAAATATGTTTTATACTTTTAGTTTATTTTATCACTGTAGTTTAATAATAAACTCAAATGATTCTTAACAATTGTTGGACACAGGTTGAAATGTTCAAACATCCCCATTTATTGTTGTTGCAAGTAAGGAACTCCACTTATAAGCTTCCAGGTGGTCACTTAAGACTAGGTGAATCAGGTAAGACACCATCTTATATACTGTGTCATCCTGTTAAATTTTGTAGTTAATAAATCCACTAGAAACTATTGCAAGGGTCAAAGAATTATATTTATTCTTGTTTTGAAGACATTGATGTCTTGAGGCGCAAACTTTCAAATAAGCTATCTAAACATTGTGATGGTACTGGGTCTGACTGGGAGGTATATGAATTCTAGTTAAGACCATTCTGTTTTATTATATTTGCAAATGCACTAATTCTCAATGTTTAGGTAGGAGAATGCCTCATCAAGTAGTGGAGATCTGACTTTGAAACATTGTTTTATCCGTACTTGTCGTCTAATATGATTAGTCCAAAGGTAAGCTTGTGTCATAAAATCTGCAAGTCTTTCTCTTATTTATTAGCTTTGGTAAGTTGGTGTTCATTATGTACTTGTCTTGATATTGTAGGAGTGTAGAAAACTCTTTTTTGTGAAGTTTCCAGAAAGTAGAAAGTTCATTGTACCGAAAAACCAAAAATTGATTGCGGTTCCTTTGTTCCAGCTTCATGAAAATGACAAAGTATGTAACTTCTGATTGTGCATATGTTTTAATATTTCAATTTTGACATTCATTTCTTATACCTGATCGATGTAAAGTAGTTACTAAAAAATTGTTGAGATCCTGTTGCGGGTTCATAGAAACTTCTGTAGTAACTTATAACAATTTTTCTTTTCTCTTAATCTTAGTTTCTACAACTCAAGGTAGATGGTAATGATATTGGTAAGAGAAAGTGCTTTATGCCCCCACACGCTTGTACCCTTCTAGAGTTGTGAGTTTTTCGTCATCAACTGTGTATCAAATTGCATGCTGTTTGTCCAGATTTAGTAATTTTGAGTTTGTCAAAATAAAAATCAAAGACCGTGTAAATAGGCATACAGAACAGTGTGCCAAGTGTAATAGAAGATTTAGTTTTTTTTCACATAACAGTTACTTCAAAGTTGGACACATAGAGCAGGTGTATCTTTGTCATAGTTCTTGTAATCTTATACATGCACATTGCACATGGTACCATCTTGTATATGTTTGTTAAACTAGTATGTACTTCATGTTATCTTGTTTAAGGCATTTTATTTAGTTAGTTGAAGGACTCTGGAATCTTTCTATATGCTCAACCATTTAATAAATATTGTGGGTAGTCTGTTGGTTTAATAATATTAGTACCACGTAGCAACTCTATTATCTTGACTTTGGCATTAAGTGCCTCTGGTGACCTATTTGCTTCATTTTCCTGACTTACTATTATTTTTAAATATGTGCAGGAAGACTGCTTCTACGACCTGCCTTACAATACTAGGTATCGAATTTCTGTGCTACGTTTACGAAAGACAAGGGACAAAATTATGAAGTGTACTCTCTCTCTATATATGTAGATATATACTTTGATTGAAAAACTGTGGTAGCTTTAGATGGTTAATTGTAAAGATAATGAATGATTATGTAGTGGATGATTTTATTAAGTTAATAATATTTCAGTTTTTTATATTTTTGCCATTATTTGCTATGGGGACCTTTGAGCCACCAGTTCACAAAAGAATGTCAAATTTTGATTTGGCAACAATATAATTCTTTACCAAAGTATTGAACAAGTTTTAATATAGCAACAATTTTTTATACATTTAGCAACAAATTTTCGTTCTTAATGGCATTAAAAATATACTATTTGGCAATGAAAAATTAACCTAATAACAATGGAGGATATATTGTTTGCTAATACTAAAATAAAAGGCAACATTTTTTATCGTTGCAAATCATATCAAACTTAATCGGCGACGCTTGCATATATATAAAGCGGCAAAGAATATATAATGTCGCTGCTAATCGATGACTTTTTTTTTTCTATTGAAAATAACCAAAAGAACAAACATTTTCAATTTTATTCAAAGATAATGTTGTTGCCAAAATAATATAATCAAGAATGAAATCGTTGCTAAAAAGTTTACATTCCAAGAATCGAAAGCAAGCTTAAGCAACAATTTTTCATAATTTATTGCAACGAAAAAAAATATTGTTGCAAAATAGTAACTTAAGGATTGTTTAGACAAGAACGCATCTGAAATAAAATAATTTTAAGCAATTTTCAAACCCAAAATAGGATCCATGCGAAAAAAATTAACTTTGTTTAGAGATTATACCGAATATGAAAATGAGAATCAAAATTGATGCGCTCGAAAAACTACGTCTCTATGGTATCCACATCACGAATGTCGCAGGCACGTGAGTCGAGCGATTACGCAATAAGAGGGACTTGCGGTACTAGCCACCAAAGGAACCTTTATGAAACTATATGTTTTCTCTCTAGTCTCTCTCTAAAACGGCTAGGGTTTTCAAGTTATGAATTAACCTAAGTAGGCTATATATATCCTATATATAGTAGTTAAAAGGAATTAATCAAAACCTAATTTCATAAAATCCGAATTTATATATATAACTATAATTAAGTCTCTTACTTAATTAATATACATATATACAAACTTTCCTTTTAATTTAAATTAAGTGATTTAAATACTATTAATCATATTAATATATTTAAATCCTTAAAATTTAAATTTATTCCCTTTAAATTACGTTACATGTGTGTGACCTATAGGTTATTATCACGTTGGCAATAATTTTAAAATCATATTATAAAATTATAAGCGATGGCGGCATCTAGTAATGCATCACTTTACTACCCAAGTAATAATAAGATCGATGATTCGATGCAACCTTTTAGTGACCAATGTTTCAATGTAATTTAATCCTTTTAACCTTAATATCCTAGATTAAACTCGAGTCATGGAATGTGTCATACTCTTTCATAATTTAATCTGAATTTTTCTTGATCGATGAGTAGACTATATGAAACAAATCACTATTTGAGCATGGCCATGCATTTCATAGTCCTACTCAATCAAGAGGCCTATGGATATCACCCCTAATAAATAGGAGGGTTAAATTCCATCTAGATCACTCATATTCCTCACACGATTCATGATGTACCCAATAATCACCTTTATAGTCCACCCTATTAAAGGTGACATTTGATGATATCAAAGTACATAAATTCCCGTGTAGTAATATAGTGATTTCAGGTCGGAGGACCATTACATCATTGTCACTATGAGAATTGCTAATGACACTTCGCATAATGCTCCACATAGAATTCTCATGGTGGAGTGCATCCGATTACATGTTCTCTCTAACATGTACCTATGCATTGACTTAATATCTCATATATTTATGACCAATGAGATTTGGTCATCGATCGATCCACATACTAGTCTCAATGCATCATTGTTGTCCCATCAACAATGATACTCGACTAAGGACATTTAAGAATAATGATACTAATTATAATTATATAATCTCATGTTCAAGTCACATACTTGAAACTATATAATTTGTATCACTATTCTAAGGATTTTTATTATGTTAACATTTATATAGCGCGATAAATAAAACCATAATAAAATCATTCATTTATTCAATCAAATATAATATCAAAAGCGTTAAGCAATTATATCAAATAATTGGCCTCTGGGCATAAACTCTAACGATCTCCCACTTGCACTAGAGCCAATCACTCATATATCTAATACCCATGGAACTAGTGTGACCAATCGTTAGCCTGCTGTTGCGACAAAGCCTTGGTCGATGGATCTGCAACATTATCATCTGTTGGCACTCTTCCTATATATACATCTCCTCTGTCAATGATTTCACGGATGAGATGGTACACTTTAAGTATATGCTTGGATGGTTGGTGAGATCTGGGTTCCTTAGCTTTGTCTGATGGCTCCATTGTTATCACAGTATAAACTTAACCGGATCAACAATGGTTGGAACAACACCTAGTTCGATGATGAACTTTTTAATCCATCTGACCTCCTTGGCACTTTTAGAAGCGACAATATACTCGACCTCTGTTGTAGAATCGACTCTTGTCTCTTGCTTGAAACTCTTCCATTCTTGACACCACCATTAAGGCAAAATACAAAACTTTGGTTGAGACTTATAATCATCATTATCGATCGGAAACTAACATCTGTGTAACCCTTTCTTTGCTAGTTCGTCTTCACCTCCATATACCAAGAATGAATCCTTAGTCCTTTTTAGGTACTTGAGGATATTCTTGACTCTTTGTCGATGACCTTCACAGATTCGATTGGTATCTGCTCGTCATGCTCAAAGCATCTGAGACATCCGGACGAGTACATATCATTGCGTACATGATAGATCCAATTCTTGAAAGCATAAGGGATCTTTCTCATCGCTCCTCATCATCTTGTGATTGAGGACATTGGGCCTTAGAGATCTTTACACCATGAGTCATGGGTAAGTGTCCTCTCTTTGCCTCTTGCATCTTTGAACAGTTTTGACACTTTATCAATATATATACTACTCGACTTAGTAGAGAGCATTTTCCTCGATCTATCTCGATAGATCTTGATACCTAAAATGTAAATTGCATCGCCTAAATCTTTCATGGAGAAACATTTTCCTAACCATGTTTTTACTGACTGTAATGAAGGAATGTCATTCCCAATAATTAATATATAAATCAACATATAATATCGAGAATACAATATGACTCCCACTAACCTTCTTATATACACAAGGTTCATCTTCATTTTAATAAAACCAAACTCTTTGGTTGCTTCATCAAATCGAAGATTCCAACTCTGAGAGGCTTGCTTCAATCCATAAATGGAACGTTGCAGCTTACATACCTTTCCAGCATCCTTTGGATTGACAAATCCCTCGGGTTGTGTCATGTACACATCCTCGAGGAGATTTTCGTTAAGGAAAGCGGTTTTGACATCCATCTGCGATTTACGTAATCGTAAAAAGGCTGCGATAGCAAGTAAGATCTGATGGATTTAACCATTGCCCTTTGGAGAGAAGGTTTCATCATAGTCGACACCTTGAACTTGTTTGTAACCTTTTTTTACCGATCGACCTTTGTAGGTTTGTACATTACCATCCATATCGGTTTTCTTCTTGAAAACCCACTTGCACCCGATTGGTTTTACCCTTGAATTGGATCAACCAAAGTCCATACTTGGTTAGTATACATGGAGTCCATTTCGGATCTCATGGCTTCAAGCCATCTCTCGAAATCTGGTCCATTCATAGCTTCTTGGTAGGAAGCGGGCTCATCTGATCTATGAGCATCACATCGCCATTTTGAGTCACAAGATATCCATAATATCTCTCGGGCTCTTGGCGTGTCCTACGAGATCTCTGAATTCCTTGTGTAATTTGAGCGGGTTCACTTTCCACAACATCTTGTGGTTCTGCTCACGTTCAACTCGGGTTCAATGATATTTTGTGGTTCTCGAATTTCTTGAGTTCTACTTTCCTCCCACTTTTCCTTTAGAGACAAATTCTCTTTCTAGAAAATACTAGTTCGAGCAACAAACACTTTGTTCTCGGAAGGTTTGTAGAAATAATACCCTTTTGTTTCTTTTGGGTATCCCACAAAATTACATTTGTCGATTTGGGTCCAGAGCTTGTCGAGAATCCGGGACGTTTTACAAGCGCCTCATGACCCCAAATTTTCATGAGCGACATACTAGGGCGTTTCCCGGTCCACATCTCATATGGTGTCTTACGAACCATCTTTGTAGGAACACGGTTAAGTGTGAATCAATTTGTCTCTAGGGCATGACCCGAAGCTTATTGGAAGATCTGCATGACTCATCATTGATCGTACCATGTCCAACAAGGTTCGATTCCTCCTCTCAGACACACCATTCCATTGTGGTGTTCCAGGTGGAGTGAGCTGTGATATAATACCACACTCCTTTAGAAGGTCATCAAAGTTTTGGCTTAAGTATTCACCTCCTCGATTGGATCGAAGGGCTTTTATGCTTTTGCCAAATTGGTTTTGAACTTCATTCTTGAATTCTTTGAACTTTTCAAAGGATTGGTTTGTGTCTCATAAGATACACATATCCATATCTCTTGAAGTCGTCGATAAATGTAATGAAGTAATAAAACCTACCTCTTGTTAACGAACTCATGGGTCCACATACATCACTATGTATAAGTCCCAATATATCGCTAGCCCGTTCACTGTGTCCAGTGAAAGGGGCTTTAGTCATCTTGCCTAATAAACAAGATTCGCATTTTCATATGATTCAAAATCAAATGAATCCAAAAATCCATCTTTATGGAGTTTTGATATCGTTTCTCATTTATATAGCCCAAACGGCGATGCGGAGAGATATGTCGGTTTGAATCATTTGATTTAAATCGTTTTGTATTTATGTTATAGATAGGCATTTCCAAATCAAGAATATAAAGACCATTAAACAATTGTGCAACACCATAACATATATCATTTAAGTAAAAGCGAACAACGGTTGTTCTTTATTATAAATGAAAAACCTTTCTTGTCCAAAAAGAAAGCGAAATAATATTTTTTGCTATAGCGGGCACAAAATAACAATCTTCTAATTCTAAAACTAGCCCGAGGGCAAAGATAAATGATAAGTTCCTACGGCCGGTCTGCAACACTCTTGCTCCATTCCCAACACGTGGAAATCGACCTCTCCTTTTGCCAAAGTCCTACTCCTTGGGAGTTCACGCACATTAACACAAATGTGAGAACCACATCCGATATCTAATACCCATGATGTAAAGTAGACAAGTTGACTTCTATAACATATATACCTAAATCGGAAGTCCCACTTCCTTTCCTTTTCTTCACTTCTTCCAAATAAGCAAGACAATTCCTCTTCCGGTGTCCGGGTTTTCCACAAAAAAGTGACAATCACCTTCTTTAGCCACCCCACCTTTAGGTTTTAAAGCTGTTTGGTTTTGGATTTAGGTTTGGCACGAAATTAGATCCTATCTTCTTCTTGCCTTTCCATTTTTCCCTAGCATTCCCCTTTTGCACCATCATTATGGGAGGCGGGTCACCGCCTTTTTCATGTTGTTCTCGGCGGTTCTTAACATGCTCAACAACTTCGATAAGGGGTTTCACAATTTCATTCATAAGATAATTCATGACAAATTGAGAATAGCTGCTGTTCAGGGATTGCAAAACAAGATCTGTTTGGGCCTCGGGAGTGATTGGAAAACCCAACCTATCAAGGTACTCAATATACCCAATCATTTTTCGGCACATGTGGACCAAGCTGGATCACGTTCACCCATTTTGCTGGTGATCTGATGCCTTGCTTGTATCATACCTCTCTGTCGAGCATGCCCTTGAACAATTTCTTGAGATGCTCGATTATCTCATAAGCATCCATCAACTCATATTTATTACGAAGCTCGGCGTTCATGGTTGCTAGCATGAGACAACTCACGTCCGAGCATCATCTTGATGCTTCTTGTAAACATTATGCTCATGCGTGGTGCGATGTCGGTTTGGTCTTTGCGGGAATGGGCTTTTCAATGACATATAGCTTGCGCTCTTGTTTGAGGACAATCCTCAAGTTCCTTTGCCAATCAAGGAAATTAATTTCACTTAGCTTGTCCTTCTCAAGGACTGATCGTAGTGAAAGACTACTTGTATTGTTGTTGTTTTCCATTGATATCTACAATTTATAAGTGCAAAAAAAAAATAATAAGTCAAGTTGCAGAGTTGATATTATGTAATTGATAATAGTACATTCAAAATATACCTCCCACTATTTTATTCAAATTAATAGCCCTCACCATTAATTCGGAAAGCATTTTTCAATTAAATCTTTCTAGTGAGCCAAGATCCATATTTCATTATGCCCTAAGTTAGCTTTGGCTAATCTCTTAAAACACAATTATTTAGGTAGACAACCCTTTTGTCAATTATATCATATATAACTCCTGGATAGTTTGGTAAACAACAATTATTTTTAGTCCATCTAATGGTACCTACCAAACTCTATGCCTCTAAGTCCACAATCCTATTGAGATAACTTAGTTAAGTCGGGCCCAATGATTTTAACAATTTGGATATCACAATTATCCTATCGTATCTTACCTAGATAAATAGGGTACTTTGCTTTGGCAAACCTACATCTATTGATCAAGGTCTTGATGAGTGTTATTCATTGGAAAGCATCTGATTTAGACTTAATAATTTAATGAGGGATTTTATTAATAAATTTAGATCTCACCAATTTTAATCTTATTAAGCATGCACATTATTTATCATATCATATCACATACAAGCATAAATAAAGTGCAAAATTAAATGTATCACGATTATGGCCCAATCCACTGTCAATCTTTTCAAGCTAATGAAAGATTGAAGGTCAATCTAAGGTGGTAAAAGATCTTAAAATAAATATCTTCCTTGGATCTTCCTCAAGCATGTGCCTCCTCTCCATCATATCTTTCCATCGTGTTCTCCATCTTGACATCGAATCTGATTATTACATGACATAAAAAAAAACCTCGAGTTACATTCGAGGGATTTAGATGAGAAGAGAATATTACATTAGAATTTATAGAAAGGCACGACATGCAAGCCGTATTTCAAAACCAAAACCACTAACCTATGGGTCAAAAGGCCATAACTGTGCACCATGCATATCACAATAAGCATATAACAGTTTATAGAAAATTAAAGAAAAATATATAACAAATTGGGGACACGACCATCGTCATGCGCTCTGGCGAGGGTCCGAGAGGTCGAGGGGGTCTCCCCCACAGTGGTGGTTCTATCGGTGGTGGTCGTATTGTCGTTGCGAATTTTCCAAATGATTCTTTGAAACAGTTTTAGAATCACGTATTTTAATCCACCCAGTATACTCATAATAACAATACACCCAGTTCATATCATATATGTCCAGTTTCAATTAATCATATTAAATCAAATTTTCATGCCTCTAATCCAATTAGAATGAAATTTGTATCTTTGTTATTACGCCATACAATTAACGAACTTATATATACATGCATATCTACTACTTGATATTCATAATACCAGTTATATATGATTACAGAATATCATATACTCAATTAATAGAACATCATATACATGCATATCAATTACTGATATTCATAATACCAAAATATATCGATTACAGAATATCATATACTCAATTTCAGTTCGGTAAAATTGTATCATCATATATCATATATATCGAAAACAATATAATCAATTTCAGATCGGTAAAATTGTAACATCATATATCAAATATATCGAAAAGCAATAAAACACGTAATCTGAATTAATCGTTTTTAATAAGTAGCTCTGATATACCCTTTGTGAGGGATTTTAACGGCAAAAACGCGGTGAAATAAAATAATTCAAAGCAATTTCAAAACCCAAAAATAGGATCCATGCGAAAAACAATTAACTTTCGATTGTTTAGAGATTATCTAGAATATGAAAAATGAGAATCAAAATTGATGCGCTTTGAATCATAACGCAATTCCTCACAAAACTACGTCTCTATGGTATCCACATAAGCAGCCGCCGCGAGCCGAGTGAAACGATTACGCAATAAGAGGACTTGCGGTACTAGCCACCAAAGGAACCTTTATGAAATCTGTATGTTTTCTCTCTAGTCTCTCTCTAAGAAGCGGCTAGGGTTTTCAAGTTATGAATTAACCTAAGTAGGCTGCTATATATATCATATATAGTAGTTAAAAGGAATTAATCAAAACCTAATTTCATAAAATCCGAATTTATATATATAACTTAATTAAGTCTTACTTAATTAATATACATATATATGAAACTTTCCTTTTAATTTAAATTCATGATTTAAATACTATTAATCATATTAATATATTTAAATCCTTAAAATTTAAATTTATTCCCTTTTCAATTACGTTACATGTGTGTGACCTATAGGTTATTATCACGTTGGCAATAATTTTAAAATCATATTATAAAATTATAAGCGGTGAGTGACATCTAGTAATGCATCACTTTGCTACCCAGTAATAATAAGATCGATGATTCGATGCAACCTTTTAGTGACCAATGTTTCAATGTAATTTAATCCTTTTAAACTTAATATCCTAGATTAAACTCGAGTCATGGAATGTGTCATACTCTTCATAATTTAATCTGAGTTTTTCTTGATCAATGAGTAGACTATATGAAACAAATCACTATTTGAGCATGGCCATGCATTTCATAGTCCTACTCAATCAAGAGGCATATGGATATCACCCCTAATAAATAGGAGGGTTAAATTCCATCTAGATCACTCATATTCCTCACACGATTCATGATGTACCCAATAATCACCTTTATAGTCCACCTATTAAAGGTGACATTTGATGATATCAAAGTACATAAATTCCGTGTAGTAGTATAGTGATTTCGGTCGGAGGACCATTACATCATTGTCACTATGAGAATTGCTAATGACACTTACGCATAATGCTCCACATAGAATTCTCATGGTAGATGCATCGATACATTCTCTAACATGTACTTATGCATTGACTTAATATCTCATATATTTATGACCAATGAGATTTGGTCATCGATCGATCCACATACTAGTCTCAATGCATCATTGTTGTCCCATCAACAATGATACTCGACTAGGGACATTTAAGAATAATGATACTAATTATAATTATATAATCTCATGTTTAAGTCACATACTTGAAACTATATAATTTGTATCACTATTCTAAGGATTTTTATTATGTTAACATTTATATAGAGCAGTAAATAAAACCATAATAAAATCATTCATTTATTCAATCAAATATAATATCAAAACGTTAAGCAATTATATCAAATAATTGGCCTCTAGGGCATAAACTCTAACAGTGTCAATTGTAACGAAAATGCATGGTCATTGCAAATAAAAAAAAGAGTTCATTTCGTTGCCTATTAGCATTCAATCTCCCTCGGACAGAACTTCGTTCGGAATCCGTTAACATGGCATTTAATTGGCTTAATCTTTACCCTTCATTCATTCATTTGTTGTTAATTGAAAAGTCTCAAAAGGACTAATATAACTTATATATATCCTTAAAATAATATTAAATTTCCCCCGAAGTTCTTTGTAACCCATTCATTTGTTCTTGAAAAGTCTCATAATATTAATATATTATATATATCCAAAATAATAGTACATTTCTATTACATAAGTAAACTAAGTTTGTTTTGTCTTAATATTCAAATATATTACCCATTCACCCTTATACTATTACATAAGTAATCTAAAGGTTCGTCTTCGATCTTGGTCTTGTGTTCTTATGGTTCAAGCATGGTTCAAGCAGTGAGCATGACTAGCTCAACAAGTACTACAATTCTAATAAACAACATGCTTGAAACATAGAACTCATATATCTTCAATGGCCCGAACAATAGTTACGAAAGTACTATTGATAATTCAAAATATCACTTCTTTTCATTCAAAAGTTTTTTTCACAACAATATTCAGTAGAATATCAACTAAGGCTCAAGACTATGAGCAGTTCATAATTTCTTTTGAAAAGGACAACCCGACACTAAGTCCGTAAGTCCGATATAGCTTACGAGCACTTCTGGGTGATTAGCCCATAGTACTCTATGTTGATCAACACTACATTCATTAAACGTGTATACGTTTAAGTTGTGGCAACCTCACGTGCCTGTCGTTAAACGACAAAAAACATTTTAGCATACTTGGTCTTCGATTGAAAACCATACCAATATAACTTGGTAAACATAAATCATGCTCGACAGAATCATAATATAAGTCTAGCCGAAAGAGTTGGCTTTAGACTTCATCATTCAAGACTTCATGTGGAAGAATTCATGAATTATAAAACTTGTCCAGACTCAACTAGAACAAGGGTTAGAATACTTGCCTTCAAATACGCTTCTTCGATTAACACACGCATACACTTTAAGTCTCTACGTTTCTATAATACATGATCATATAACGTACCACATTAGGTTATATATAATCAAGTATGTATACTAATATATCTTACCCTTCATCTCAATCTAAATCCTGACTTAGATCTGTTATTATGGTTTCTGGCTTTTCATTATGTCATTCATATTACGTTCACATTCAATTGATTATTAACCTCTAATCATCATACATTAAGTGTCTTACAATGCCTTAACAATGTTATATTAACACCTTAGTTCATTACTATAAAGTTCCCTTTCATTCTGTACTTGTAATAATTCTTCACTGTCCATTGCCAAGGGTTGGCACTGCGACACCACCCATTACCCTTTATCTTGCGCTGCGACACGAGTTAGCAGTGTTTGGCCTCCGGACATGGCGCTGCGGCGCCACAATTAGTTCTTCATCTCGCGCTGCGGCACGAGTTAGCAGTATGCTTTCGATTCGACCTCACGTTAAGTGCAAGCTGAGTTTTTAAATTTGTGAGTCGCACAAGGCACGCGGACTCTGTGCCTCAAGAAAGTTTCAAAATTTTAAAAAATTTTACGAAACTCCCGACTCATAACTTCTTCGTTATAAGTCCGAATTGGCTCGTTTAAAAGCCTACGGTTCACAAATTACATACTCTATGCGTTCATGAAAGAATTTTATCTATTTGACTTCGTTTGCTAAAATTTCACCTATGAGTTCATTTTTAACGAAAACGATAAACGTCCGTGAACGTTCAACGCTCGTTTCTTCGTTCTAAGTCAGAATTCGGTCATTTTTGAGTCCGCAACTCTATAATGCCAAATATGACTTGTCTCCATCGAAAACCAACGTTTCCGACTTCAAACACAAAATACGACTTCCATTCCGAGAATTTCACGAATTCGACGATAATCGTCCAATCGTGTGAATTCCGGAAAAACTACATTCTTAATGATTCTAAATGGATTTCAACCAACATATGATCATTACAAGTTACTTACTACACCAACTTATAATCAAAGTAGGTTTTGACTTATTCTCATAAGTCAATGATTTATTTAACTTATGAACTACAAATTTCCATGCTTATGACTTATTATGAACTTAAGTCCACCAATCAATGTTGTCATACTATATTCAACATACTAACATCATATGACAAATATATGATAAGTTCTTCATGATTCTATCAACTTATTAGAGTTCAAATTGCTTATTCAACTTATTCGGCTTAAGTTCATTCATTAATAACTTATTACATGTTCTTAACAAACAATCACCCTTCTCTATCAATCCTATCATAGAAGAGATAAAGATAAAAAGTATTAGTCTTACCCTTGAAGACTATTACTTCAATTCACTTTGGAAAATCTAGCAAAAGTTGAAGTGGCCTATAAGTGCTTAAGTGGTTTATTCTCTCTACCAAATAAGTAGCTTATCTTGAGAGGAAATTGTTGGATGAAATAACAACCAACAATTGAAATGAGGCTTGGTATTTATAGGAAACCAAAAGCTAGGGTAAAATAGTCAAAACACCATCCCACCTCCTTATTCCACCTCCTCATTCCACCTTCTCAATCCTCTACTTCCTTACTATTCATTCCTTGTCTAGCACATCACTTGGTCACCACACAAAGTTCTTGCACATCAAGTCTACCCACCTTAACATGGTTTGCTCCATGGATCATGGCTAATCATTGGGCTTGCTAATTAATCTAGCTAATTTCCTTATTGGGCTTATGCTACCATAGTCTGGACTCATGATCCATCAAACACTTGGGCTTGAGTATCACTTTTATTGGACTTATACTATTAGGTTAATAATCCTACAAGTCCATTACCTTTCATTAATAACTTAACATATATACACTACGTATAATTCTCGTATGCTAACTCGTATATTAATTCGTAATATACGTTATTTCATTCTCCATTCTTAATAATATAATACGTCGTATTATACTTACATTCATTACCTCGTATAATGCACACACATTATATGATCACAACTTTCTTCCTTAACGCTTAATAAATCTAACGTTCCCAAATTAGGTCCACATGCGAAATATTATATTTTCCATACTTAGATTATTATTACATAATCAATATCGCCTTGATATTATAACGTTATGTATTTCTCGAAAGTTTAAAAATAATTCCCGAGCAGAAATCGATGAATAGTGTTTTGCAGAAAATTTCTCGGAAAGCTTTTATTTTCGTCTTAGAAATTCAAACACTTTAATTCTCTCACTTTAATTCTCTCACGTAGTTAAAATACTACGACATTCCAACGTTTCTAGGTTATAGAACGACATTCATCTTATCCATACGTAATAATAATAAATAATATTATTTTATTCATTATTAAAAATATTTACAAAGATTTGATTTTCTGGAGCGTTACATTCTCTCCCCCTTATAAGGATTCTGTCCCCAGAATCTCGCTATAAAAAAAAATTACACAAATAATTCAGGGTAATTCTTTTTCATCATTTTTTCTAACTCCCACGTTGCTTCTTCTGCATCGTGGTTCTTCCATATCACCTTCACCGAAGATATGACTTTATTTCGTAGAACTTGTTCTTTTCTATCGATAATTTGAATCGGTGTTTCCTCATACGTTAAGTCCTTCTCGACATGAATAGGTTCATATTCTATCACATGCTTATAATCCGACTTATAAGGATGCAATATAGATACGTGAAATACATTATGTATTCTTTCTAGGTCTGGAGGTAAGGCTATCATATAAGCTACCTCTCCTACCCGTTTTAATACCTCAAAAGGTCCTATAAACCTTAGACTTAACTTTCCCTTCTTTCCAAAACGTATCTTTCCTTTCCAGGGAGATACTTTTAGAAATACATGCGAACCTACTTCAAACTCCCGATTCTCTCTATGCGGATCCGTAAACTTCTTTTGTCTGTCTTGAGCTACTAGAAGACGCATTTGTATCTTCTTGACAATATTCGCTGTCTGTTGCACCAATTCTGGTCCCAACATTCGGCGTTCTCCTACCTCATCCCAATACAGTGGCGTTCTGCATTTCCTCCCATACAAAGCTTCGTAAGGCGGCATCCCTATGGTTGCATGATAATTGTTGTTATACGCAAACTCCACTAATGGTAGATGATCATCCCAACTACCCTTGAAATCCATGACGCAAGATCTTAGCATATCTTCTAATGTCTGAATTGTCCTCTCGCTTTGTCCATCCGTTTATGGATGATACATTGTACTTAAATTCAACTGCGTTCCTAACTGCTCTTGTAGACTCCTCCAAAAGTTTGATGTGAATCGTGGGTCACGATCTGACACAATCGAAACTGGCACCCCATGTCTGGAGATTATTTCCTTAATATAGAGTCTAGCTAACTGATCTAAGTTATATTTGACCCTAATTGGCAAAAAGTGAGCCGACTTCGTCAACCAGTCCACTATTACCCAAATTGCATCATACCCCTTTTGAGTAGTCAAAAGTCCCACCACAAAATCCATCGTGATATTCTCCCATTTCCACTCCAAAATTTCTAATGACTGTAGCAAGCCACTAGGTCGTTGATGTTCGGCCTTAACTCTCTGACAAGTCAAGCACTTACTCACATATTCGGCGATCTCTCTCTTCATGTTCGGCCACCAGAAACTCTGTCGAAGATCTTGATACATCTTAGTGCTACCAGGATGAATCAAAAACCTCGAACTATGAGCCTCTTGCAACACTTGCTCCTTTAATTCTGTCTCATTCGGAACCTAAATTCTTCCTTCAAATCTCAATAATCCCTCATTATCAAGACTGTACTTAGTATCTTTTTCATTGGCTAGCCGCCCTTTATCCCAATTACACTCATCCGCTTTGAGTTGTACCTCTTTAACTCTCTCTACGATGGTAGATTGCATCTCTGTCGCAAACAACATTTGTCCTCCTTCACTTGGCAGCTTCACTTCCAACTCCATCTTAGTCATCTCTGTTAATAACTCAGTTTGAGCCATTAACAAAGATAACTTTTCCCGACCCTTCCTACTTAAGGCGTCGACAACTACATTTGCTTTTCCCGGGTGATACAGGATTTCACAATCGTAATCCTTTATCAACTCCAGCCATCTCCTCTGCCTCATATTCAACTCCTTCTGTGTGAAGATATATTTTAGACTCTTGTGGTCCGTGTATATCTCACATTTTTCTCCATAAAGATAATGTCTCCATATCTTTAGAGCAAAAACTACTGCGGCCAGTTCTAGATCATGAGTAGGGTAAACTTTCTCATAATCCTTCAACTGCCTAGATGCATACGCAATGACCTTGCCATGCTGCATGAGCACGCAACCAAGTCCTCTATGCGAAGCATCACTATAAACTACAAAATTTCCTGTGTCATCGGCAATGACAAAACAGGCACTTCACTCAACCTCTTCTTCAGTTCTTGAAAACTATCCTCACACTTGTCAGTCCAAGTGTATTTCACCGTCTTCCTTGTTAAGTTAGTCAATGGAGTAGCTATCTTCAAAAAATTCTGGATAAATCTTCGATAGTAACCCGCTAACCCTAGGAAACTCTGCACCGCAGTTGGCATTTTCGGTTGTTCCCAATTCATCACGGCTTCCACCTTCGCTGGATCTACTGAAATTCCCTCGTTATCAATGGCATGACCTAAAAACTGCACCTTCTCCAACCAAAATTCACACTTAGTGAACTTCGCATACAACTTCTCCTTCCTAAGTGTCTCCAACACTAATCTAAGGTGTTCAACATGATCTTTTGGTGTCTTAGAATAGACTAGAATATCATCTATAAACACCACGATGAACTTGTCCAAATATTGTTTGAACACTCTGTTCATCTATCCATGAATGCAGCTTGTGCATTTGTCAATCCAAACGACATCACCAGGAACTCATAATGACCATAACGAGTCCTGAATGCTGTCTTTGGCACATCCTCCTTCTTAACCTTCAACTGATGATACCCCGTTCTTAAATCTATTTTAGAAAAATATTTAGCCCCTTTCAACTTATCAAAGAGATCATTGATACTGGGAAATGGGTATTTATTCTTTATCCTTAACTTGTTCAACTCTCGATAGTCGATACACAGTCTTAACGATCCGTCCTTCTTCTTGACAAAGCGATCTGCGTGTTCTCCCCACGGTGAAACACTTTCGGTTGAATGTACTTCACATCCAACAGTTCTTGCAACTGCACCATCAACTCCTTCATCTCCACTGGCGCCATATGATACGGTGCCCTGGAAACTGGTGCCGCTCCTAGCACAATGTCTATCACAAACTCTGTCTCCTTATTCGGCGAAAGACCCGACAATTCACTCGGAAATACATCGGCGAATTCTCTCACTATAGGTATTTGTTCCATGGTTGCTACCAATCTTTGGGTATCAACAACATGACATAGATAACCTATGCATCCCTTTCTCAACAATTTCCTAGTTTGTGTCATGGTTAGACAACACGAAAGTCCCGACGATCTATTACCGTAAAATACTACCCGAGGTTGTTCTAACGTCTTAATGTTCACACATTTATTTTGACAATCTATAATTGCCCCATGGTTTACTAACCAATCCATTCCGAGAATTACATCTAATTCTCCTAACTTTATCGATAACAAATCTACCAATAATTTACAACCCCATATATCTACACAACAACTCTTATGAACATCTTCAACAGGAATTATTTCTTCATTTGCTACCTTAATATTTAAAGGTATAGACAACTTTTTGAGAAGTAATCCTAATCGTCTAGCAAAATCGCATGCTATAAACGAACAAGTAGCACCCGAATCAAACAGGACGTACACATTGATATTGTTGATCGGAATAATACCTGCGACGACATCCCCCGATGCAACTGCATCTTGGACTGTCATATTAAAGATACAACCCATCGGCCTACCCGGCTGCGCTAGACCCCCAATAGCTAACTTACCGCTATTAGTGCCCCGGTTCCCGTCCGTCCCCTTCTTCGGGCAGTTCTTTGCCATGTGGTCAGTTGATCCACACACAAAGCATCCATGGTTCTTCTTCGGACTTGGACAATTAGGCGCAATGTGCCCCTCCTGTCCATAATTGTAACAGATGGCCTTCCCCTTGAGACAGACTCCTAAGTGAGTCTTCCCACAGGTCTTGCAGGCCTCCATTCTTCTCTTCGGATCTCCTTGCTTCACTCCGGTATTCCTAGAGCTAAATACCTTCCTCTTCTGACCCACACCACTACCACTGGCTCCCTAAATCTTTACTCCCTCATCAATCTTCCCCTTATTCTTCTTTTCTTTATGGTACTGGCTCAACGCCTTGCTACCACCCTCGGCGATTATCGCCTTCTCTAAAATAGTCCCAAAAGAAGTACTTTGGAACACTGATATACAGTTATAGAGCCAGGGTTTCAAGCCTTGCTCGAACCGACGCGCCTTCCTCACCTCAGTATCCACTTAATGTGGAGTGAACCTTGCCAGTTCATTAAACTTGGTGGCGTATTGGGGAACCGTCATGTCCCCTTGTTTCAACTCCAAAAACCGCATCTCCATCCTCCCTTGCATGCTCGTGGGAAAGTAGTTCTTGAAGAATATCTCCTTGAACCTATCCCATGTTAGATTCGCTATCCTGGCCCTAGCTTGATTGACTTCCCACGAAAAGTTGGCCTCTCCCTTCATCATATAGGTCGCAAAGGCAACCTTTTGGGCCTCATCGACATTTGCTATTACAAATACCTTCTCTATCTCCTTAACCCACGTTTGGGCTTCAATAGGGTCCGTAGTTCCTTTGAACTCCGACGGACCCACGCTCTTGAAATCCTTAAAGGTAGTAGCTCGTGCTACTCCTAGATTTACGGGGATATTAGCCCCTGTTCTATTAAAGGCAGCTGTTATTAAATTAACAAACTCCTACATCGGGTTAATCGGACCTCCCTCCAGTTGATTCACGCTCGCACCTTGATTACGTTGCACTTTTCTCGGCGGCATTTTGCTGATACAATAAACACATTTCGTTATTATTCCTTTCTTTATTAGTTATCATTAATATTAACAATAACTCCAACATCCATAACTCTTTACTTTCCATAAAAAGAACTTATATTCATTCTTCGTAGTATAATATTACATCGGTTACATACACAGCCTAAGATGATTACATTACTTTCCCGCTATCGCTTTCCAAAAATTGGGATTTACAAAAGACTATCCTTTATTATACAAAAAGGGCTTTACGTCACTACTACTTACAAAATATTTACATACTACTCTAACTACTACTAGTCTACATCTTCCTCAAGGCATTCTCGAAATCTGCCTTGGTAAGACCGGCAATGATATCACGGCTAATAGTATGTCGTGTTTGCCCCACCACCTCCACAGGATATCCAACTACTGTGCTTTGGAAATCTGTGTGAGAACTCCTATAGATATAGGACATCCTCCCTATCTTCTGCACCTTGGTCTTTAGCTCCTCCTTGAGCTCAAAGACCTCGTGCTTTAAATCATGGACTTTGTCCTTAGCCAAAATCCTTTCATCATGCTCCTGCTCCCACATGGACTCGACATCAGTCTTGTCCTCTATAACCATTTGGAGCTCTGCTTTCAGCTCCTTGACTTCCTAACAGTAATGGATATTTCTATCCAACAGTGACATAAAAAGAGACATCATCAACCCCCGTGAGCTATCTCTCGCTTGCTATAGCCACTCGGATTAAAGGACACCGCCTCTACTTCCTCCTCTATCATCCCATCGAATCTTGACATGTAGTCGGCATTATCCCAGTCTCCGGACTCAATAACCACAACTTCAGGCTCTACCGCTATAGGGTTCGGTATAACCTCTACTTGGTTCACCGATTCTTCACTAATGGCTTGACCATCTACAAACATTCCATTTACTCCTAACATCTACACAAAACAATTTAGTTGATTAGTACACGTCGGTAGAAATAATAAAAAACACAACATAATCATAATGCATTTTTATAAGGTTATTTTCTTCTTGTACTTCTTTGACTTCTCTTAAGGTTATGACTTAAGGTTTTTAATCCCCCTTAAGTTTTATAACCTAATGCTTTGATACCAACTCGTGATGCCCCCCAAATCCGTGTCTCTTCCAACCCGATGATGGTGCTACACTATTCTACCATTCATACATTCATTCAATTGAAAAGTCTCAAAAGGACTAATATAACTTCTATATATCCAAAATAATATTACATTTCCCAGTGTTTTTGTAACCCATTCGTTTGTTCTTGTCATAATATTAAAATATATTACAATCGTTCACCTATTCTATTACATAAGTAATCTAAGGGTTCATCTTTGCCTTGCCCTTATCTTTGCACGAGCCTTCTCATCCGCTTTAGATCTTAGCTGTGTTCATATGGTTCAAGCAAGAGTGAGCATGACTAGCTCAGCAAGTAATACAATTCTAATAACCAACATGCTTGAAACATAGAACTCATATATCTTCAGTAACTGAACAATAGTTACGAAGTACTATTGATAATTCAAAATAGCACTTCTTTTCATTCAAAATGTTTTTCAACAACAATATTCAGCAGAATATCAACTAAGGCTCAAGACTATGAGCAGTTCATAATTTCTTTTGAAAAGGACAACCCGACACTAAGTCCGTAAGTCCGGCATAGCTTACGAGCACTTCTGGGTGATCAGCCCATAGTACTCTATGTTGATCAACACTACATTCATTAAACGTGTATACGTTTAAGTTGTGGCAACCTCACGTGCCTGTCGTTAAACGACAAAAACATTTTAGCATACTTGGTCTTCGATTGAAAACCATACCAATATAACTCGGTAAACATAAATCATGCTTGATGAGAATCATAATATAAGTCTAGCCGAAAGAGTTGGCTTTAGACTTCATCATTCAAGACTTCATGTGAAAGAATACATGAATTACAAAACTTGTCCAGACTGAACTGGAACAAGGGTTAGAATACTTGCCTTCAGCGTCTGCTTACTGATTAACACACGTACACTTTAAGTCTCTACATTTCTACAATACATGATCATATAACGTACCACATTAGGTCATATATAATCAAGTATGTATACTAATATATCTTACCCTTCATCTCAATCTAAATCCTGACTTAGATCTGTTATTATGGTTTCCGGCTTTTCATTATGTCATTCACATTACGTTCACATTCAATTGATTATTAACCTCTAATCATCATACATTAAGTGTCTAATAATGCCTTAACAATGTTATATTAACACCTTAGTTCATTACTATAAAGTTCCCTTTCATTCTGTACTTGTAATAATTCTTCACTGTCCATTTCCTAGGGTTGGTATTTGCGGCCACCCACCCATTACCCTTTATCTCATATTGCAAATACGAGTTAATATGTCTCCTCCTCCGGACATGGCGCTGCGGCACCACAATTAGTTCTTCATCTCATATGCTGCAATGCGAGTTAGCAATATGATTTCGTTTCGACCTCATGTTGTGGCATGGCTGGCTTTAAGGTTGTGAGTCGCTGCATGCTGCTTGGACTTTGTTCCTCGGATAGTTTGCAATGTTTGAAAATTTTACAAAACTCCCGGACTCATAACTTCTTTGTTATAAGTCCGAATTGGCTCATTCAAAAGTGTACGGTTCACAAATTACATACTCTATGTGTTAATGCAAGAATTTTATCTATTTGACTTCGTTTGCTAAAATGTCACCTATGAGTTCATTTTTAACGTAAACGATAAACGTCCGTGAACGTTCAACGCTCGTTTCTTCGTTCTAAGTCGAAATTCGGTCATTTTCGAGTCCGCAACTCTATAATGCCAAATATGACTTGTCTCCATCGAAAACCAACGTTTTCGACTTCAAACACAAAATATGACCTTCATTCCGGGAATTTCACGAATCCGACGATAATCGTCCAATCGTGTGAATTCCGGCAAAACTACATTCTTAATGATTCTAAATGGATTTTAACCAACATATGATCATTACAAGTTACTTACTACACCAACTTATAATCAAAGTAGGTTTTGACTTATTCTTATAAGTCAATGATTTATTTAACTTATGAACTACAAATTTCCATGCTTATGACTTACTATGAACTTAAGTCCACCAATCAATATTCTCATACTATATTCAACATACTAACATCATATGACAAACATATGATAAGTTCTTCATGATTCTATCAACTTATTAGAGTTCAAGTTGCTTATTCAAACTTATTCAAACTTAAGTTCATTCATTAATAACTTATTACATGTTCTTAACAAACAATCCCCCTTCTCTATCAATCCTATCATAGAAGAGATAAAGATAAAAAGTATGAGTCTTACCCTTGAAGACTACAGCTTCAATTCACTTTGGAAAATCTAGCAAAAGTTGAAGTGGCTTATAAGTGCTTAAGTGGCTTATTCTCTCAACCAAATAAGTAGCTTATCTTGAGAGGAAAGTGTTGGATGAAATAACAACCAACAATTAAATGAGGCTTGGTATTTATAGGCAACCAAAAGCTAGGGTAAAATAGTCAAAACACCATCCCACCTCCTTATTCCACCTCCTCAATCCTCCACCTCCTTACTATTCATTCCTTGTCTAGCACATCACTTGGTCACCACAAAAAGTTCTTGCCCATCAAGTCTACCCACCTTAACATGGTTTGCTCCATGGATCATGGCTTATCATTGGGCTTGCTAATTAATCTAGTTAATTTCCTTATTGGGCTTATGCTACCATAGTCTGGACTCATGATCCATCAAACACTTGGGCTTGAGTATCACTTCTATTGAACTTATACTATTAGGTTAATAATCCTACAAGTCCATTACCTTTAATTAATAACTTAACATATATACACCACGTATAATTCTCGTATGCTAACTCGTATATTAATTCATAATATACGTTATTTCATTCTCCATTCTTAATAGTATAATACGTCGTATTATACTTACATTCATTACCTCGTATAATGCATACACATTATACGATCACAACTTTCTTCCTTAACGCTTAATAAATCTAACGTTCCCAAATTAGGTCCACATGCGAAATATTACGTTTTCCATACTTAGATTATTATTACATAATCAATATCGCCTTGATATTATAACGTTACTTATTTCTCGGAAGTTTACAAAATCTCTCTCTCTCTCTCTCAAATGTTGGACAATTTTTAAAATCTCATTTAAATGAAAGTTAGCTTCCTATTTATAGAAAATCCAAAGCTAGGGCAAAATAGTCATTTCACCCCCTAACCTCCTTACTATTCACATCTCCATACTATTCATGACTTAAGTGTTAAGTTAACTTAGCCCTTAAGTCTACTTAGCCTTTAAGTTTCGTGGTTCCGTCTTTCGGGTTTTCGTCCGACAGTTTTAAAAACTGCGATTCTCGGAAACCAAATATTTTTTGAATATTTCGTCTTTCCTTTACCGATTAACTTTTACATATTCTTCGGATTTCCGAAAAATTGAAAAACACTTTTTGGCGTTAAGCGTTTTCCTTCACGTTTTACCCTAACATAGTTAAACGAGTGAAAAGTACACAGCAGTACTTTTCATCGTTTTTATTTTGTCCGATTTTTGCACGTTTTTTGAGAAAAACTTTTATCGGCTTATTTAACTTTTCACGATATTTTATGGTCAAATCTTTCGATGGAATGTCATTTCAACATACCGAACTCTCAGAACGGCTTAGGTTATTCAAACCCTAACCCTTAGGTTTCGTCGGGTGAATAGTGCCTATTTCATCTTTTTCTCCTGAAATATTTCGTTCCCAGAAAATTTTTATTTTTGTCTTGAAAATTCTTACTCGTTCAACCTAGCTCGTAGCCAGATCCTCCCAACTTATAATCATCCTAGGTTCTAGAATGATTAATAAACACATAGCACATAATATTATTAATAAAAATTCATTTTATTAATAACCAATTCTTTAAACTTAAATTCTGGAAAATTCGAATTTCCAGGTCGTTACAACCACCTTTTCCAAGATTCTTTTCACCTCCCTGTTTGAAACTTCAGCTTGTTCACTTGTTTGGGGATGATATGCTATCGCCACCTTATGTTTGACCCCATACTTCGCCAAGAGAGCTGTAAAAGATCTGTTGCAGAAGTGACTACCATCATCACTTATTATAGCTCTCGGCGTGCCAAATATTGTAGAAATATTCTTTTGTAAGAATTTGAGGACCACTTTGGCATCGTTAGTTGGGAGTGCTGCAGCTTTAACCCATTTTGATACATAATCAACTGTAAGCAATATGTACTGATTACCAAATGATGATGGAAATGGCCCCAAACGTCAAAGACTTCAACTTCCAAAAGTTTTTTGTAGTGGCATCTCATTCCTTTTCAATATGTTGCCCACCCTTTGACATCTATCACAACTTTTAACAAACTGGTGGGCGTCCTTGAACAATGTAGGCCAATAAAACCCAGTTTGAAGCACTTTTGTTGCTGTTCACTCACTACCATAATATCCCCCGTACGCAGACGAATGACACTCATGTAATATACTATTCACTTCATTGTTGGGCACACATCGTCTAATCATCTTTTCGGTGCACTGTTTGAATAGGTATGGCTCATCCCACATGTACCACTTGACGTCATGTAGGAATTTCTTTTTCTGCTGACGTGTAAGATCAGGGGGAAGGATGTTGCTCACTAGATAGTTGACGAAGTCCGCATACCATGGAAATTCTGTATTGATCCCAAATAGCTGCTCATCCGGAAATGATTCATTAATTACACATATGTCCTCTTCCTTTTTATCTTGATTTTCCAGCCTCGATAAATGGTTTGCAACTTGATTCTCCATACCCTTTCTATCTTTTATTTCCAAATCAAATTCTTGAAGAAGGATGATCCATCTGATAAGGCATGGCTTAGCATCTTTTTTCAAAATTAAGTACCGAATAGCCGAGTGATCTGTAAAAACTACCACCTTTGTTCCTATCAAATAAGCCCAGAATTTATCGAATGCATATACTACTGCAAGTAATTCTTTTTCCATAGTTGTATAATTCAATTGAGTCTCCGTAAGTGTCTTACTCGCATAATATATGGCATGAAATACTTTTTCTCAACGTTGACCTAAAACACCCCCACCGCATAGTCACTCGCATCACACATTAACTCGAAGGGCATATTCCAATCCGGTGCGACAATTATGGGAGCTGAAGTCAATTTCTTCTTCAATAGCTCGAATGCCAAATTACACTCCTCATCAAACTTAAAAATCGAATCCTTCTCTAAAAGACTGCATAAAGGTTTTGCAATTTTAGAGAAGTCTTATAAATCGTATGTAAAACCCGGCATGTCCCAAGAAACTTTGAATTTCCTTAACTGAACTTGGTGGAGGAAGTTTTTTAATCGTTTCCAGCTTCGCCTTATCAACCTCTAATCCTTTTGCTGAAACCTTGTGACCCAGAATTATACCTTCCTCAACCATGAAGTGGCACTTTTCCCAGTTAAGTACCAGATTTGTTTCTGTGCATCTCTTTAACACCATCACCAAATTCTCCAAAAAAGTATCAAAATTATCTCCATAGACAGAAAAGTCATCCATGAAGACTTCCACATTTTTCTCCACCATGTCTGATAAAATGGCCATCATACACCGTTGGAACGTAGCCGCTGCATTACACAAGCCGAACGACATTCTTCTGAATGTGAATGTGCCGTAAGGACATGTGAAAGTAGTCTTCTCTTGATCTTTAGGGGCATTGATGATCTGATTTTATCCCGAATATCCATCCAATAAGCAGTAGTACTCGTGTCCCGCTAATCTGTCCAACATTTGATTGATAAAGGGCAAAGGGAAGTGATCTTTGCGGGTCGCTTTATTCAACTTCCTGTAATCCATGCAAACCCTCTAGCTAGTCATTGTCCTTATCGGAATTAGCTCATTGTCATCATTTTGTAACACAGTCATTCCTCCTTTTTTTGATACACATTGAAACGGACTGACCCACTTACTGTCGAAAATTGGATAAATGATACCCGCGTCCAACCATTTCAGGATTTCTTTCTTCACTACTTCCTTCATGATTGGATTGAGCCGTCTCTGTTGCTCCACCGTCGGTTTTGCATCATCTTCCATCAGAATTTTGTACATGCAAAAGGATGGGCTGATTCCCTTAATATCCGCAATTGTCCATCCTATAGCCGATTTATGATCTATAAGAACTCTCAACAACTTTTCTTCTTGTAATTCGTTAAGTGCAACCGAAATAATAACTGGTAAAGAATTTGAATTGTCTAAATACGCATACCTAAGGTGTTTATGTAGTGGCTTTAGCTCAAGAGAAGGTGGCTCCTCCAATGATGGTTTCATTCTGGTTGTGGATCTTTCCTCCGAGTGCAATGGTTCAAATGAGTTTTAAATCTGCTAACTTGTGGTAAGGAGTCTAGCATCTGTAAGTAATCCACAAATTCTGAATCATCCAACTCTTCATCTCCCAAAAGTGTCGTTTCCAATGGATCGTTACCCGAACTTTTACCCATGTCTTCGCTGATTATCTGGTCAATGATATCCATCCTGAAACACTCTTCTTCACTTGTAGGGAATTTCATGGCCTTGAAAATGTTAAACTTTACTTCTTGATCTTGGACCCTTATAGTTAGTTCACCTTTTTATACATCGATGAGTGTCCTACCCGTAGCCAAGAAAGGTCTCCCTAGGATAATTGGGATGTTCTTATCTTCCTCAAAATCCAGAATTATGAAATCTGCGGGGAATATAAACTTATCAACCTTGACCAATATGTCCTCTACAATGCCTCTTGGGTACGTGAATGACCTATCTGCCAACTGTAATGAAATGTTTGTAGGCTTTGGAGCTGGAAAACCCAATTCTGTATAAACGGATAACGGCATAAGGTTCACACTCGCCCCCAAATCGTGCATGGAATGGTGAAACTCCCAGGATCTTTCAACTTTGGTGGAAACTTTCACTGTAAAATCGCACTACACTCCTCTGTTAATGCCACTATTTCAAAATCTTCCAATTTCTTTTTCCTGGACAAAATCCCTTTCATGAATTTTGTATAACTTGGCATCTGCTCTAGGGCTTCTGCAAACGAGATGTTAATCTGAAGTTTCTTAAAAACCTCCAAAAATTTCACAAACTGCTTATCTAATTTTTGCTTTTGGACTCTCTGCTGAAACGGCGGTGGAGGATACACAATTGGCTTGTCATTTAACTTTGTTTTCTCAATTTGCTTATCATTACCCTATATTTCTTTAACCACTTTGTTCTCATCAACTTCATCATCCATTCTAGCTGAATTTTTTGCACTTTTCCCATCTAGATGTTTTCCACTTCTCAAAGTGATTGCCTGACTCTGCTCACGATTTCCCTTCGGATTTCTTTCGGTGTCACTCGGTAGAGTCCCTTGTGGTCTATTGTTCAATGCTAAGGAAATTTGTCCCATCTGTTTTTCTAGATTCTTGATGGCCATTGCTTGGTTTTTCATCGCTGCCTTATTATTTGTTATATACTTTGACAACAACTCCTCTAAATCTAATTTCCTCTCTTGATGTTGAATTGGTTGTTGATGATTCTGAAATCCTGGGGGATATGATGGTGGTGGAGCTTGCTGATGCTGATTATTACTCCACGAAAAGTTAGGATGATTCCTATTCCCTTGATTGTATGCATTCTGTTATGTATTCTATGGAATTCTATTGTAGCTACCCACAAATTGCACTGACGCTGGGTTGATTGCACATTGATCTTTAGGATGTTTACCCGCGCACAATTCACAAATAACTGCAACCTGCTATGTCTGTACCCCTGACATGGCATCCAACTTCTTAGAGAGTGCTAAAATTTGTGCTTATATTACCGTCACTCCATTTACTTCTAACACGCCAGCTACCTTCGGTTGTGTCATTCTTGCAGTAGGCCACTAGTAGTTGTTAGCTGCCATTGTCTCTATCAACTCGTAAGCCTCCTCATAAATTTTAGCCATAAACGCTCCACCCGAAGCTGCATCAATACTGGTTCTGAGATTTTCGTTCAATCCATTGTAGAACTCAAGGAAGCAGAGCATAGGAGCCAGCAATTTGCATAAGCTAGACCATGCCTTGCCGCCCAACAAATGCGTGAAGCTAAATTTCCATACACGCGCGCACTTTGTTTTTATATAGGGATCGCATGGCGGCTGCAAGGCGTCATCGACTGCAGTTGTTTGACTTTATTTTAATTTTGAGTGTTTGAGTTGGTCTAAACTACTCTAGTTGATACTAGACACGTATTACTATTGTTTTTATCAGTTTTTCATAGGAGAGAACTAGGGTTCTACGCTTGGAACAAATTTCCAAAGAAGAGTCAAGCATTGACTTAAGATTTTCTATCTCTTCTTGAGAATTCAATCATTGAATAAGAACTACTTTTATTTGGCTGGAAAATATTGGAGATTTGAACAGAACTCTTGGAATATAATCTACAATTGGGTTTGATCAAACCTATCTTCTCTTTCAATTGTGTATTTATTTCCATGTGTTACTCTAATCCCATAATGGCTTTTGGTTCAGACATGAACTAAACTCCATTATGGGATTCTAACGAATTTTGATATGTAGTCTAATTAATGGCTTGATTGCTTGATTGTTTGTGTATCATCAGAATTTCTATTATGATTGATTTGATTGCATGAATGTTTGATCACCATTCATTTTATGTACTTGTATGGAATTGAAAAATGATATGCGAGTATGGTTGTAATCATGATAGCATACGTGTATGAGGCTGAATTGTCTAGCTTTATATTTTGTGAATAAGATAGAAATATATTGTTTTACCATGTGTAGTAACATAAGGGCTTGTGCTTAAATTCAATATTGCTCCAATTTCACATAGAAATATAGTGATTTTGATTTTATTGATGATTACATAATTTCTATTGTATGTGGAGGTTATGTAAGTAAGTCATAATATGTTGAAAAATGGTTATGTCTACATTCGTGCTCTTGGCTAGTTTTCTGTGATACGTGAATAATCTTGCATGATGGTGGTATTTAGATGAATTATTAAATGAAGCAGAAAAATATGTCTGTTTCTGAGTATGCGGCTAAGTTCAATGAATTAGCAAGATTTGCACCTCATCAGGTGGACACAGAAGCAAGAAAAATGAGAAGATTTGAGAATGGATTGAAGCCGGGGATATACAACAAGGTGGCGGTATTGCGATCAACATGTTCGCGGCTTTATTGGAGAAAGCGTTAATTGCGAAAGGAGGGAGTGAAGCTGCATCTCGATTTCATCAGGAGAAGAAGAAGAACAATGATGGTGGAAGCAGTGGTGATAGAAACCCAAATAAGATAAAATGGAGTGAGAATACCCAATCGGGTAGCAAGACTGAAGGAAATAAGCAAGGGAGGGAGCCATGTGTGATATGTGGGAAGAACCATAGAGGTGTCTGTCTGAAGAAGAAAGGAGTCTGTTACAACTGTGGGCAAGAGGGGCGCATGTCACCCAATTGCCCCAGCCCGAAGAAAATACAAGGTTGTTATGCTTATGGATTGACTGATCATCTGGTTAGAAACTGTCCAAAGAAGAATGCTGAGAAGGAAAGTGTCAACAAGGGACCCGGTGGTGGAACCTTGGCAATCCGAGAACCTGCACAGCCAGGAAGATCAACCGCCCGTACATTCAACATGACGGCGCAAGAGGCAGTGGCTACTCAGGAGGTGGCAGCAGGTAACGATTTCATTTAGAATTTAAATTACGCGAGTAATATGAGTCAGATATTTCTGTGAACTATTTTCTTTTATAGATTCAAGTCACAGGTTAGAATTTGAGACATAAATTAATATTGTGTTATTAAAAATGAATTGATGATACAACTTTAAAAGATTATAGAGAATAAGAAAGCGGTGATTCTGAGGACGGAATCCTTTTAAGGAGGGGTGAATGTGATAACCCAGGATTTTGAATAACCCAAATTTTATGAATAATTTTTTATTTATTTAATATTGACTGTTAATATTGTACTGTGTATCTGTGATACGAGTCTCAAGAATTAGTCAATTTGTGTATTGACTGAAAAATTAGAGTAGAGTTATGCTTAACAACTTTAGAAACCCTAACCCTAATTTCTGGATAGGGATTCGGTAGAAAATGCAATTAAAATAATCGTATAAATGAATACGTGTTTGTACTGTGCAGAAATGTTGATCAATGACTGATCAGATAAGGTTTGTAATTAATAAACCCTAATAAGGGATTAGAAACCCTAATCTCAGATTTAGAAAACCAATTGTACAGTTAAAAACCCTAATTGTACGCCGAGAAACCCTAATTTAAAATCCGAGAATCCTAAACCCTAATTAGGAAACCCTAATCCTAATTGGCGAGCACAATGTGTTTATTAAACACTAATATGATTAAGAAAACCTAATTTAATTAGGAAACCCTAATCCTAATCGGCGAGCATAATGTGCTTATTAAACACTAATATGATTAAAAAAAACCTAATTTAATTAGGAAACCCTAATTTTAGTTTCAAAATTTTAATTTTCTAAATTAAAACCCTAATCTAGAAAATCCTAGAAAGTTAGTGATTTAAAACCTAAGGGTTAGAACCTTAGGGTTAAACCCTAAGGGTTTGTGAAATTGTCAAGAATGCCATAAATTTGGGGGAAAAAGACCAAAATGCCCTTTTAGTATATTTTATTATGTAACTTGTAAAATTTGCTAGAAACTTTAGTTGGTGAACTACTAAATTGACTTGGTGACTCAAAACTTTAACAACTCAGCCTAGATTAGCAGCTATGCAAGTAAAATTCAATGTACCATGTGATTATAAAAGATTAGAGAGAGAGAATGTCTAGTATTTTGCTCATTTTTCTCTTTAACTCTTAACAACTTATTCTCTCACCAAGACATCCGATAATAGCAAGTAGATCAGTCACTAAAACACCCACTTGATCACCTAGATCAGATTTGGAGAGCAAGAATCAAAGATTTAGCAAAGAAGGTATGAAGCTCTAAGCCTTTTTAATCTTGTATGCTTAAGTCAAATTTGTGTTTAAGTGTTTAATAAAGTGTTAAAAGTTGTTTTAAGATGATCTATGTTGATCCATCATGGATCCATAGCATCAAAATGGGTAAAAACCATATTTTTCAAAAACTGTTCTTGAGCTTGAAAAGTGGTCTGACAAGAAATGTCAGTGGCTACAGATCCTTGCTCGTATATGATATTTGTTGTTTTAAGGTTGTTATTGGTTAGCTTGTTATGTTATCTTGGATCTGGAAGTGAAATCACAGACAGTTGATGTCTAGATTTTGAGTTATTGCTGGTCAAAACCCGTTGACCGGGCATGACCATGAGAATTCTGGGTAACCCAGAATCTATATATCAGTGTCTGATAGCTTTTTGAACAACCCAGATCTGACATATTTGATTTTGTTTGATGGTGTTTTTGTAACCAGCTTGTAGCCTGACATATGTACTGTACATGTATGGCTTTAGATCGTTTATATAATGAGCAGATTGAACAGGGTAAGTGGTCAAACTAGGCCATACGGCCATGACTTAGAGATTCTGGAATTCCCAGAAACGGGACGAACACAACTTTCTGACCATCTTTGACCGTATTGATTCTGGAGATTTAGATGTTGATGAAATGTTATTGTGAGATCCCGAATTTTATGAAATAAAAGTATTCAAGTTTTATATTTTGATAAATAGTTAAATTGATAAAAGTTCAAAGTTAAGGGTGATATTTGAAAATTTTACAAAGTAAGCAAGTTGATATAAAATATTCGTTGTGTCGGGAAATATTCGTTTTAACAGGGAATATTCGTACGATGGCACAATCATTGGTGGACCCCACAATGGAAGTATTTTCGTAGTTAGAAAATGACATAATTATCTTTTTATAAAAATAACGGCGAAAGTTTTACCGTTAAACTGTTGAACTACCCGGTAGTAAAAGTACAGTAATACATGTGGTTGCATAGTAGCACACGGTATTGATTATTGATGCTTACGTAAGAAGTCACTCAGTTATACTCAATTATTGCTACAGTAATTACTGCATCATATCTCTCATATTATTGATTCAATTATTGTCACAGTATCATCTGCATAATATTTTATATTATTAAATCAATAATTGAGACGATAAAGTTATTCATATTATTATTTACAATATTTACAATGTCTAGAAGTTCTGTCAATGAGAGATTTGGTCACCTAATTGCGCGCCAATAAGAACAAATCCTTATCGGAAAGCCCCCTCTTTCCTGGAACGACCTGGTTGTTAAATATTGTGAGTTATAATATTAAAGATGAATAAGTTCATGTTGATTAAAGATGAAATTGATTGTTTCATTGTGTTGGGATTATTAGTGTTAGTGGAAATCGACATTTATTTCGATAATAATTGATGTCTGGAAGTTATATTGACCAATTGGGTAATTAATCGGATAAATGAGCAATTAATTGCTATTAATTCACATGCTTATAACTATTTGTTCACATGTGTGTACTATTGATTCACATTCATGTACTATTAGGGGAGGTGGTACAAGATTGATAATACTTGCATGACTAAGTTAAAAATGGAGGTATAGTATATAATAAGAAGCCTTGAGGATGAAAGAATAAACGATGTCATCATAACAACAAATTCCAGAACCGCGACAATTCGGGCCACCAGAAGTGGCAAGTGTCTAGGTCGAGTAAAAATAAAGAAAATGCAGCACCGATAAAGAACAAACCAGATGTTTGCTTTAGGTGTGGGATGAATGGGCATTGGTCGCGTACCTATCGTACGCCGAGGCATCTGGTTAATTTATTCCAGGAGTCTCAAAATAACAAAGTAATGGAGGCAGAAACAAACTTTGTTAATCATCAATTGGATATTGTTGATGTTCCACCAATGACCAACAATGAGGAAAAGGTTGTTGATATTACTGGACCTTCTGAAAGTATCTTTTGGGATATCGTTTAAATTTTGTTTTAATTAAACACCCTGCATGTATAATATTATTAATTTTCATTCTGTATGTGGTATGTGTTTCTCATGAATAAAACTATAAATGAAATGTAACTTTTCTTATTTATGTATTTACATATGTCAGACCATCTTTAATGAATATCTTCTCATCACTTCTACTATTTCTGAAAAATAGAATATCCTAGAAAAACTTCATTCAATTTCTTCCGGATTATTTACTATGAAAATTAGAGCAATTGAGTCTCATACTGTTATGATTCCAAAAATCCTAGATCCCAAATCCTTTATGCTTTGGCATAAAAGACTCGGTCATCCAGGTACTTCTATGATGCGTCATATTATTAAAAATTCTATTGGTCATCCTCTCAAAAATAAGAAGGTTTTTCCTAGTAGTGAATTTCCTTGTGCAGCGTGTTCTCGAGGAAAATTAATTGTTCGACCATCACCAATAAAATTTATAAAGAAGCCCCAAAATTCCTAGAGAGAATTCAAGGAGACATTTGTGGACCTATTCACCCATAGTCTGGCCTATTTCGATATTTCATGATTTTAATAGATGCTTCAACTAAATAGTCTCATGTTTGTTTTCTCTCTTCTCGAAATTTTGCCTTCTCAAAACTTCTTGCTCAAATAATCAAGTTACGGGCTCATTTCTCGGATAATCCAATCAAGTCAATTCGACTTGATAACGCAGCTGAATTTTTATCAATGGCTTTTAATGAATATTGGAATCTCCATTGAGCCTTTAACAGGAGATGATTTTACTGCATGTTATGTAGATTGTCATTTTGATGAATTTGTATTTCCACCTTTAGGAGGAGGGAAAGTTTTAAATAAAAAACCCTCTGAAATATCATGGAATGCATCAGATTTAAATTCACTCGTATAGGACAATGTGAAATTGAAGTTCAAAAAATTATTTATTTATAAAAATATTACAAATTAAATGCCAGATGCATTTAATGATGCTAGAGTCACATACACCTGCAGTGAGTACTTCAGCAAGGATAGAAATACCTATTAAAAAATTAATTCTTGTAGAACAAATAAGGTAATAGAAGAATTTAAACCACCCAGAAGCGTGGAAGACCGGTTGGTGCAAAAGACACTGTACCACAAAAATTAAAAGCAAATAAGGGAATCCCAGAAGGAATACCCGCTCCAGAAGTAGCACATATTCCAAGAGTGGGAATAGCCCCAAAAGAGGTTCAAAATCTCAGTGAAGGGATAAGAGATGAACACCAAGAGATCTCAATAAATTATGTACATGATGAGAAAATATGAGATCGAAGCAAAGTTATGATTTACTATATATTTGCTTTCTCTATAGCATCAGATATTACTTTGATTCCTGACACGGATCCCGAACCACAAAACGTGGAAGAATGTCAGAAAAGAAAAGATTGGCCAAAATGGAAAGATGCTATTCAAACTGAGTTACAATCTCTATTGAAAAGAGAAGTATTTGAACCAGTAGTTCAAACACCGCTGGGTGTAATCCCGGTCGGAAACAAAATCTCTATTGAAAAGAGAAGTATTCGGACCAGTAGTCTAAACACCGCTGGGTGTAATCCCGTTTGAAAATAAATGGGTTTGTACGAAAGTGAAAAAGAGGAAAATGAAATTGTGAGATATAAAGCCCGACTTGTAGCTCAAGGGTTTTCACAAAAACCTGGTATTGATTATCAGGATACAGACTCTTCAGTACGTAATGGATGGAGTCACTTTTCGCTTTCTGATAGGTATGGAAACCATAGAAGGTTTGGAAACACGTCTAATGGATGTGGTAATAGCATACCTATATGGCTCACTTGACAGTGAGATTTACATGAAAATCCTTGAATGATTGAAAATGGCTGAATCACAAAGGCCCAGTCATATATATTCAATCAAGTTACAATGCTCATTGTATGGGTTGAAACAGTCTAGTCGTATGTGGTATAATCGACTTAGTGATTATTTAATAAAAGATGGATATATAAATGATCATGTATGTCCATGTGTTTTTATTAAGAAATCACAAAGTGGATTTTCCATCATTGTTGTATATGTGGATGATTTAAATTTTGTAGGTACTCCTGAAGAACTCACAAGAGCTGCTACTTATTTAAAAGATGAATCTGAAATGAAAGATCTTGGAAAGATAAAATTCTGTTTGGGAATACAAGTGGAGCATTTAGCATCTGGAATTTTTGTCCATCAATCCATATATGCTGAAAATATTCTCAGTCGTTTTCATATGGATAAAGTTCATCATTTGACTACCCCGATGGTTGTTCGATCTTTAGAAGTTGATAAAGATCCATTTTGGCCTCTAGAAAGTGGGGAAGAAGTTCTTGGACCTGAAGTTCCATACCTAAGTGCAATGGAAGAAGTTCTTGGACTTGAAGTTCCATGCCTAAGTGCAATAGATGCTCTTATATATCTTTTAAACTGTACATGACCTGATATTACTTTTGTTGTCAACTTGTTAGCAAGATATAGTTCTTCTCCGACTAAGAGACATTGGGATGGGATTAAACACATTTTGAAATACCTCCATGGAAGTATAGATCTTGGGTTATTTTATCCAAGAAATTCAACTTCACGATTGGTTGGATATGTCGATGCAGGATATTTATCAGATCCACACAATGGAAGATCACACACAGGTTATGTATTTATATATTGTGACACAACTATATCCTGGAAATCCACAAAGCAAACCATGACAACTACATCTTCAAATCACTCACAGATTCTCGCTATAAATGAAGCAAGCAGAGAGTGTGTTTGGTTGAGATCAATTATTCAGCATATTCAAAAATCATGTGGATTACCATCAATCAAAGACATTTCTACAATTCTGTATGAGGATAACGATGCATGCATTGCTCAACTTAGAAAAAGGTACATCAAGGGAGATACAACAAAACACATTTCACCTAAATTCTTCTTCACACATGAGCTACAAAAGAAGGGTGATATAGATGTGCATCAAATTCGATCATGTGATAATCTAGCCGACTTATTCACAAAGTCGCTACAAAATGCAATGTTTGCAAAACTTCGGAAAAAGATCGGAATGTGTCAACTGAAAGACTTATGACAACATTTCATCAAGGAATATTGAATTCCTTTTGAGGGGAAGACTGTACTCTTTTTCCTTAGTCACGGTTTTTTATCCCAATGAGTTTTTCCTGACAAGGTTTTAACGAGGCAGTTAATTAAGATATTTATGTAAAAGATATGTACTCTTTTTCCCTTCATTAAGTTTTTCCCACTGGGTTTTCTTAACAAGGTTTTTAATGAGACATAATCTTCTATCGTAGGGAATCAGGGGAAGTGTTATAAAGTGATTCCCTCATTAGGAGGGATCACCCCGTGCTCTCTCCCTCAATTCTTTCTCTTCTTCCGTAACCATTTACTCACCCATGATCTCCTTCCCCCTTCCTTCTTCTTCATCTTGCCTATATAAGGCAATGCTGCTGAATGAAAATATAGAGAATTCCTCTAAAGGTTTCTCTCTCTTTTTCTCTTACTTATTCTCTTTAAATTTATGTAGCAATTATAAGAGTATCTTTCTATACTTTGTTAAAGTTTTATAACACCAACTGTAACGCCCCCAAAATAGGTATACATCACCCATCTTGAGTCGCCAGATACATGGTACATAAATTCAAATACAACTTAATTATACAACAGTCGTGTAAAATACGATAAAACATAGCTGAGAGTTAAAACAAGAATATTGTCATCTAGACAATATCCACACTCAATGGTGTCCTCATTACAATTATTATCACATTATTCCGTAGAATAGTGAGGACTACTAAAGCCATTTATCCCGGACCATCATTCCATTCCCCACTAAATCCCCAACTATATTCTCATTTCAAGAGAACAATGAAAGAAAGGGTGAGCTCAACTAGCCCAAAGAAGAAATATTATGACTAAGATAATGCAGAATAAATTATCATTAGCCTTCAACAGTATAACAACGGATAGAATACAATAGACAACAAGTTTTAGATCAACAACTACAACGAAAATAAGCAATCCATTAGAAGAGTCATGTAGAGCATAAAATCTACTATCTTCTATGATTTAAAAAGTTTTTCATCAACTTTATCACTGAGACTCAGCTTACTAAATAAAATTAAATCATCCCTACACCACGGCCAAGCATATTCATGTAATCATCAATGGTCATGATTATACCGAATAATCTCTGGTCATAATCATACCAACAACTGTCCAACAATGAACTACAGGCCAATGAGGACTTTTACCACATCATTCGTCACATTACGGTCATGATTATACCAAATAATCCCTGGTCATAATCATACCAAGTCCATCTATGCACGTAAGCCAAAGATGACTTTAATCACAATATAAGCACGAGGATGATGACAATGACATAATAATTTAATAAAACAAGTTCAAGGATAAATTTTAAAGATTTATAATTTAATTTATCCAGAAATCAATAACGTCCAAATTGTCAACATGATACTGCTTTGTAGAGTAAAATTCAAGAATAATATTCATGTACCAAAAATAATTTGGACAGAAAAGAAATATATTTTTTAGGTGAATAGTACTCCGTAAATAGTATCCTGACAAGAAAAGTGTCCCGAATACCCAAGTGAATGATACTAGAATGAATAGTAATCGGGTGAATAGTAACCCGTGAATAGTAACTCGTGACTAGTACTCCGGCACGAAAAGTACCCCGAATACCCGAGTGAATAATACCATAATGAATAGTAACCGGGTGAATAGTAACCCATGAATAGTAACTCATAAAAAATACCAAAGAAAATAATATTCCATGATGAGTACAAAAGAAATGAATCATACGAGTATATAAGAATATACAAAACTGCAAATGGATTTTCACCCGCCATGCGATAATCCATGTAGACAGATCATTTCCATAATTTAATAAAGAATGAATACAAAGGATCATTCACCATGCATGCGGTAATCCACATAGACAGGTTATTCCAACAGAATAATAAAGAATAGAATAATAGAAGAATTCACCAGGCATGCGATAGACCATACAGACAGGTTATTCCAACAGAATAATAAAGAATGGAACCAAGTCTTGTGTAATCCGCACAGACAGGATATTCCAACAGAATAATAAAGAACGGAACTAGGTCATGCAGCAATTAAAATGCATGTGAGATATTCAAATGTAATAATAAAGAATGGAAAAACAACAGAATTCACCAACCATGCGATAGACCGCACAAACAGGATATTCCAACAGAATAATAAATAATGGAATAACAGAAGAATTTCACCATGTATACTAGTAGTCCGCATATCACAGTTATTCCAATGAATAATAAGGAATGGAATAACAATATCTCTCTTCATAAATACGAAAGAAATAATACCCTTACCTTAGAAAAAAAGCGGATCTTTGGAATAGTGAGGTATCAGACTTCTCTTCTTCTTTCTCTCTATAATTTCTCTCTATAATAATTGCTCTATAGCTTTAGTGAATTGGTGAGAAATAATGAAGGAATGAGCTTCTATTTATAGGAAAATATAGTTTCAATAATTGCACATTTTGGGGCTCGAAATATTACAGTATAATACCTTCCTCTTTTCCTTTATTTTTAATTTAGTCCTGCAAGTATTATCAAACTTGCACCACCTCCCCTAATAGTAAATCATGTGAATCAATAGTAAATCATGTGACTCAATAGTTCTAAACATGTGAAAAAATTAATTATAGTATAGTACCTTCAACTATATCTCCATTTCTAATTTAGTCATGCAAGTATTATCAATCTTGCATCAACTCCCCTAATAGTAAATCATGTGAATCAATAGTACACACATGTGAAGACATAGTTATAAGCATGTGAATTAATAGCAATTAATTTCTTATTTATCCAATTAATTACCTGATTGGTTAATATAACCTCCAGACATCAATTATTATCGAAATAAATGTCGATTTTCACTAACACTAATAATCCCAACACAATGGAACTATCAATTTCATCTTTAATCAACACGAACTTATTCATCATTAATATTATAATTCATAATATTTAACAACCAGGTCATTCCCAGGAAAGAGGGGGCTTTCCGATAAGGATTTCTCCTTATTGGCGCGCAATTAGATGACCAAACCTCTCTTTGATAGAACTTCTAGACATTGTCAATATTGTAAATAATAATATGAATAACTTTGTCGTCTCAATTATTGATTTAATAATATAACATATTATACAGATGATACTGTGACAATAATTGAATCAATAATATGACAGATATGATGCAACAATTACTGTAGCAATAATTAAATAAAACTGAATGATTTTTCACGTAAGCATCAATAATCAATACCGTGTGCTACTATGCAACTATGCGTATTACTGTACTTTTACTACCGAGTAGTTCAATAGTATCAACGATAATAAAATATTTTTGTCATTTTCTCAATCCGACAATAATTCTGTTGTGGGGTCCACCAATGATTGTGCCGTCGTACGAATATTTTCTGTTAAAACGAATATTCCCCGACCAATCGAATATTATGGAACAACTTGCGTACTTTGCAAAATTTATAAATATTACCCATAACTATAACATTATATCAAATTTATTCCATAATATTCAAAAATGATAATTATAGAAAATTCATTTTTATTCATAAAAGTTGGGGTCTTACAATCTCCCCTTCTTATGAAATTTCGCCCTCGAAATTAGGGTATGTACCTGGTATGTCAAAGAGGTAAGGATACCTTGATTTCATTTCAGATTCTAACTCTCAGGTCATTTCCTCAACATCGTGGTTCCTCCATAAAACTTTGACTTGAGGTATAACCTTGGAGTGTAGAATATGTTCCTTCTTATCCAAGATTTTAACAGGAACCTCTTCATACGTTAAATCTTCCGCTATTTCGTCCGGTTCTAACTCAATAATGTGGTTCGGGTCTTCCACATATTTACGTAACATGGATATGTGAAAAATGTTATGAACACGAGACATACTTGGCGGTAAAGCAAGTCTATACGCTACAGTTCCTACTCGATCAAGGATTAAAAATGGGCCAACAAATCAAGGATTGAGCTTTCCTCTCTTTCCAAATCTCGTAACTCCTTTCCATGGAGCAACACGTAACAACACATGATCTCCAATATCGAATTCCACGTCTTTTCGATGAAGATTATCATAACTCTTTTGTTGATCTTGTGAGGTTTTTATACGTTACCGGATCGTTTGAATCTTTTCCATAGTCATACGTACCAACTCTGGTCCCAATAACGTTGCTTCACCCACCTCATCCCAGCATACTGGAAAATGACACTTTCTTCCATACAATGCTTCGAATGGAGCCATGCCAATACTTGCTTGATAACTGTTGTTGTATGAAAACTCCACCAACGGTAAGAACTTATCCCAACTTCCCTTGAAGTCAAGGACACAGAGTCTTAATAAATCTTCAAGAGTTTGAATAGTCCTCTCTGATTGTTCGTCCGTCTGAGGATGATATGCCGAACTAAATCGTAAATCCGTGCCCATAGCTTTTGGAAACTAACCCAAAATCTTGAAGTGAATCTTGGGTCTCGATAAAAAACTATGTATACTGGCATACCATGTAATCTTACAACCTCGTTTATGATACGAGCAAGACGTTCAAGTGTATAAGTTTTTCGTATAGGTAAGAAATGAGCAGACTTGGTCAATCTATTAACAATGACCCAAATTGCATCTATACCTTGAGAAACCTTGGGAAGACCAGTAACGAAATCCATGGTAATGTGCTCCCACTTCCATTCTGGAATTTCAAGTGGTTGCAATGGACCTTTTCGTACTTGATGCTCTGCCTTAACTCGTTGACACACTAGACACCTTGAGATAAACAGTGCTATCTCTCTCTTAATATTGCCCCACCAAAATGTATGTCGAAGATCATGATACATTTTAGTACTCCCAGGATGGATTGCAAACGGTGTGTTGTGCGCCTCCATCATGATTTTATACTTTAAATTAGGGTCGTTAGGAACACAAAGTCTGGAGTTAACTCAAAGTATTCCTCATTCATCAATTCTTGCTTCCGGTATAGTATCTTCTTGCATTTTCTTCCTCATACGCATCAGCTCCAGGTCTGTAGCTTGAGCAGCTTTAACTTTATCGATTAAAGTCAGTTCTACTCGTATATTCGCCATCATCATGTGGGTCCCTAGAGTCTTTATCTCTATCTCCATCCTTTGCAAGTCATACAAAATGGGCCTTTGCATTGACAATATCACACTCGTACCCGCATATGATCTTCTAGTTAATGCGTTAGTTACCACGTTCGCTTTTCCAGGATGGTATTGGATGGTATGATCATAATCTTTCAACAGTTAAAGCCAACGTCGCTGTCACATGTTGAGTTCCTTTTGAGTGAAGAAATATTTGAGGCTTTTATGATCCGTAAAGAACTCCACTTTGATACAAGTAATGCCTCCAAATCTTTAGTACAAAAATGACTCCTGCCAACTCTAGATCATGAGTAGGATAATTCCTCTCATATTCTTTTAGTTGTCATAAGGCATAGGCTATGACTTTCCCATGTTGCATGAGAACATAACCTAACCCTTTGACCGAAGCATCACTGTAGATGACAAATCCCTCCGAGCCAGATGGTATTGTCAGAACAGGTGCTGAAATGAGTCTCCTCTTGAGTTCTTGAAAACTCTTCTCACATTCCTCACTCCAACCGAATTTTGTATCTTTCCGAGTCAGCTGAGTTAATGGAGTAGCGATTCGAGAAAATCCTTCCACGAATCTCCGATAATAACCAGCTAAGCTGAGAAAGCTATGTATTTCGGTCACTAATTTGGGTTGCTCCCTGCTTTAAATAGCTTCAATCTTTGCTGGGTCAACAGATATTCCATGACTTAATACTATGTGCCCAAGGAATGCTAATTCCTCAAGCCAGAACTCGCATTTCTTTAACTTGGCATAAATCTTATATTCACGAAGCTTTTGGAGTATCAGCCTCAAGTGTTGCTCATGATCTTTATGGCTTTTGGAATAAATAAGGATGTCATCAATAAAGATGACCACAAAATGATCCAAATATTCCTTGAATACTCGGTTCATCATATCCATAAAGGCAGCAGGAGCATTAGTCAATCCAAAAGACATGACTAGGAATTCATAATGCCTGTACCGAATTCTGAAAGCCGTCTTTGGAATGTCATCGGTTCTAATCTTCAATTGGTGATATTCAGAACAAATATCAATCTTTGAAAAGAATTTGGGTCCTTGTAACTGGTTAAACAGGTCATCAATATGTGGCAATGGGTACTTATTTTTGATGGTGACATGGTTCAACTCCCGATAATCAATACAAAGTCGCATACTCCCATCTTTCTTTTTCACGAATAGAATAAGAGCACCCCAAAGAGAAGTACTAGGACGAATGAAACCGATGTCTAACAATTCCTGCAGTTGGGTCTTTAACTCCTGAAGTTCAATAGGAGCCATTCGATATGGGGCTTTAGAGATAGGTTTTGTACCAGGTTCAAGGTCGATACAAAATCCAATTTCATGCTCTGGGGGTAGGCCAGGAAGTTCTTTAGGGAATACGTCAGGAAATTCATTAAAAATAGAAATATCATTCAAAACTGACGTATTTTTATTTAGATCCGTGACATGAGCTAAGAAAGCTTGACATCCATTTTTCAATAAACGAATAGCTTTATGGCTTGAGAAGATAGTGATTGATTTTAATGGTTTGGTTGCTTGAATTTGCATAATAGGTTGGTTAGGAATATGAAAGCTAACAACCTTATGAAAACAATCAATTTTTACATGATGAGTAGTTAACCAATCAATCCCTAGAATTACGTCAAATGCAAGTATTTTTAATGAAATAAGATCGACAGGTAATGTGAGGGTACCGATTTGAACTAAACATGAATTATAAACAGTGGATGTAATGAAGGTTTCTCCCAATGGAGTTTCAACAGATAAGTTAAAGTCCCAATTTCTCCGAAGTCAAATTTAAACGTTGAGCGCAAGTAGGAGAAATAAAAGAATGGGTAGAACCGGTATCAAATAAGGTATATACTTCGCTAGAGTTTATGATAAGCTTACCCCTGATGACCTCGTTCGGGTTCCTTGCTTTCTGGGAGGTCACGACAAATGCTCTCCCTTGAACGACCGGTTTTATCTTGTCTGGGACGGCCTTTGATGCCTCCATCCCAGCTAGACTTGTCTTCGATGCATGACAAAATTGGGCCAGGTGACCTTCTCTTCCACAATTTTAACATGCTTTGGAGGGCATCACGCAATTTGGACTGATGTGTCCCTCCCCTCCACATTTGAAGCATATGATAGGTGGTCATTCTCTTTCCTTAACGACAGGTGCTGATGTTGACGTCTTTCCATCATTGTTGAATCTCCTCTTCTTGAAATGTCCATTCTTATTGTTTTGGCCATGGTTACCACCGAAGTGGTTACCATTTCTGGCATGTTTATTCCCTCCACGTTTATACCGCTTCGATGACTGTTATCACTGGTATTATCATTTTGTCGGCTGCTCTCTTTTGGTATGGTTGACTCATTATCGTGCTCCAATAACTGAGCCCTATTAACAACATCTGAATACAAACACAGTTTATGAGAGATAAGATATTGATGTATCTCGGGTTTCAAACCTATTAGAAACATTCACGTCATTCTCTCCTCATTATCAACCAAATGGGACGCAAACTGGGACAGCAAACTTGGCTTCGTACTGCGACACAGTCATGTTGTTTTGCTCTAGTTTAATGAACTCTACCTCTTTCATGTGACGAATACTTTCGGGAAAGTACTTGTCGTTGAACAGTTCTTGAAACTTCTCCCAAGAAATCTTCAGTGCGGCAGGTTGAGTACGCTTTACAGATTCCCACCAGTAATCTGCCTCTACCCTTAATATGAAGGTGGCAAAGGGAACCTTTTGCTCCTCAGAGCAACCCAAAACATCAAATATCTTGTTGATCTATTTTATTCACGTCTCCGCCTTAAGTGGTTTTGGCTCTCCAAAAAACTCAGGTGGTCCCAGCTCCTTGAACTGTTTGGCTGTGACCGTTCGAGAGTTGCCAGTGTTTCCACCTGCATTTTGGACAGGAGCCGCTCTCGCCTGATGTTGCATGAATTGCATGAAGCCTCGGAACATTTCATCCTTCATCATTTGGTCAGTGTTGTTGTTTGCCTGAGGATTGTCGCCTTCCTGATGCACATTGTCCTGGTTATTGATCTATGGAGACTCAACGGTCTCCTGTGCTCCATTGATGTTCTCAACATTCTCGGATGCCATTTTCAAATACTGCCACAAAATAAAGGTTAATTGACATACAATATATTATCCCTATACTCTTACCGACCAATTAAATGCCAAATAAACTTAGGTAGGTCATACTAGCGAAGGAATTCCCCGTCTCTCCCCTCCTAGTTCTTGTCTCACATCTTAGCCAGGGATCATATCCCTAAGCTTTGATACCAACTGTGACGCCCCCAAAAATAGGTATACATCACCTATTTTGAGTTGCCAAATACATGGTACAGAATACAAATACAATCTTAAATATACTACAAGTGCTGTGAGTTTTAATACAAATATTATCTTCTAGACAATATCTACTCTCAGAATAAGTCCTCATTACATTTATTATTACACTATTTTATAGAATAGTGAGGACTACTATGACACCATCTTGGACCGTCACTCCGTTCCCCGACTAGTCCCGGCTACGTTCTTATTTCCTGAAGAGAACAGTGAAAGAAAGGGTGAGCTCAACTAGCCCAGTAAGAAATATTATGACTAAGATAATGCAGAATAAATTATCATTAGTCTTCAACAATGTTAAACTGATAAAATATAATAGACATCAAGTTTAACTGCAGTGGAACAAGCAATCCATTAAAAGAGTCAAGTAGAGAATAAAATCTACTATCTTTTATGATTTAAAAGGTTTTTCATCACTTTTATCATTTGGGACTCGACAATAAATAATCCACATCATCCCCGCACTTTTCTGGCCAAGGATATTCATTAGTATCACAACCACAAATTATCCATGCACTACGGGCCAAGGATATTTATGTATCATCAATGGTCATGATCATGCCAACAACTGTCCATCAATGCACTACGGGCCAATGAGGACTTTTACCACATCATTTGTAACATTACGGTCATGACTACACCGAATAATCCCTGGTCATAATCATACCAAGTCCATCTATGCACTACTAGTGCCGATGATGGTACCGAAAAAAATATAAACATGAGGATGATGACAATGATATAAGAATTCAATAAAACAAGTTCAAGAATTAATTTATTCAGGAACTAATAACGTCCAAATTGTCAACATGATACTTCTTTGTAGAGTAAAATTCAAGAATGCTCAGAAGAATAATTCCATGAAAAGATACTGGATGAAGCGCAAATATCAAGGATATTCCACTAATTTAATGGAGTATAGAAGTCAAAACTTTAACCAATTGAGTATAATAAAGAATGGAATAACAAAAGAAATCACCATGCATGCGGTACTTCATATAGACAGGTTATTACAACAGAATAATAAATAACGGAACTAGGTCAAAGTAAATTTAACCCAAGCGTGATGTTCCAATGTAATAATAAAGAATGGAATAACAACAAAATCACCATGCATGCATGGTACTTCGCATGAGCGGAGTTATTCCAATAAAATACTAAATAACGGAACTAGGTTAGTGAAATTACATGCACCGATAGGATATTCCAACGAGAATAATAAAGATTTTAACCAGTCCGCCAGTAAAACGCATTATGATGTGATATTCCAATGAGAATAATAAAGAATGAAATAACGAAGTTCTCTTCATGAATATGAAAAAAATAATACCCCTTACCGTAAAAGAAATTTGATATCGGAGTAGTAAAGTAGCAGAATACTTTTCTTCTTTCTCTCTATAGTTTCTCTCTCTAGAGTTTCAATGAATTAAATAAGAAATAATAAAGGAATGAGCTTCTATTTATAGAAGAATGGATTGAATAAGAACTAATTCTGACGGTCCGTATTGATTTAATAAAAAACAAAATCTTTTAAATAAAATATAATATATATATTAAATATATATATATATATATATATATATATATATATATATATATATATATATATATATAGATGTGCTAAAAAAATTCACTATCTCTGCTTCTCCTTCCTTCCTTATCAATTGTCAACAAAGTTATATCATAAAATATATATATATATATATATATATATATATATATATATATATATATATAATACCAATAATGCTAACTCCTCCTAACCTTTTTTCTCCCACCCACCCGTGACAAACCATTTGAAAACAACAACCTCCCAAAGAATCAATTTTCCACATATGGGCCCCCATATGTAGGCCCAATTTATAATATTTAAATAACTTTCTACCAATTTTTTTATATAAATGGGTAAATGGGGTGGGGGGTCCAAAAATACAACAAATACTTCATAAAAACTCCTCAATATATTTTTTAACAAAATTTATCATTATTATTATAATTCACAATATTAATCGACCAGGTCGTTCCCAGGAAAGAGGGGGCTTTCCAATAAGGATTTCTCCCTATTGGCACGCAATTAGATGACCAAACCTCTCATTGGCAGAACTTCTAGACATCGTTAATATTGCAAATTATAATATTAATAACTCTGTCATTTCAATTATTGATTTAATAATATATAAAATATCGACAATAATTGAATAAAATCAATGACTTCTCACGTAATCATCATAATCAATACCGTGTACTACTATGCAACCACAGCCATTCATTGTACTTTTACTACCGAGTAGTTCAACAAAGATCAATCGGTAATAAAATATTTTTGTCGTTTTCTCAATCCGATAATAATTACATTATAGGGGTCCACCAATGATTGTGCCGTCGTACGAATATTTCCTGTTAAAACGAATATTCCCCGACCAATCGAATATTATGTAACAACTTGTGTATTTTGCAAAATTTATAAATATTACCCACTACTATAATATTATATCAAATTTATTCCATAATATTCAAAAATGATAATTATAGAAAATTCATTTTTATTCATAAAAGTTGGGGTCTTACACCTAGAGTCTTTAACTCTATCTTCATCATTTGTAAGTTATACGAAATGGGTTTTTGTGTTAACAACATCGCACTCGTAAATGCATACGATCTTCTACTCAACGCGTCAGCTACCACGTTCGCTCTTCCACGATGATATTGAATGATATAGTTATAATCTTCAACAGCTCGAGCCAACATCTTTGGCGCATGATACGTTCATTTTAGTTGAAGAAATATTTGAGGGTTTTAGAAATGGGATTTGTATTGGGGTCAATACAAAATTTGATTTCACGCTCTGGGGGTAGGCCAAGAAGTATTCAAGAATACGTACGTAAATTTCAAGGGCGAAATTTCATAAGGAGGGGAGATTGTGAGACCCCAAATTTTATGAATAAAGATTTAAATTTCTCGAAATATTTTTTTTGAATATTATGGTGTGGATTTGATATAATGTTCCATTTATGGGTAATATTTATAAATTTTGCAAAGTAAGCAAGTTGTTATATAATATTCGATTGGTCGAGGAATATTTGTTTTAACAGGGAATATTCGTACGACATCACAATCATTGTTGGACCCCACAACGGAAGTATTGTCGTAGTTAGAAAATGATGTAATTATCTTTTATAAAAATAGCAGTGAAGTACCGCAGATTAAAACCTGTTGAACTACCCTAGTAGTAAAAATACTGATAATATGCGTGATTGCATAAGTAGCACACTTCAGATTGATTATTGATGCTTACGTAAGAAGTCACTCAGTTATACTCAATTATTGCAACAGTAATTGCTGCATCATAACTCTCATATTATTGATTCAATTATTGTCACAGTATCATCTGTATATTATGTTATATTATTAAATCAATAATTGAGATGGCAAAGTCATTCATATTATTATTTGAAATATTGACAATGTCTAGAAGTTCTGTCAAGGAGAGGTTTGGTCACTTAATTGCGCTCCAATAGGGAGAAATCCTTATTGGAAAGCACCATCTTTCCAGGGAACGACCTGGTTGTTAAATATAGTGAGTTATAATATTAATGATGATTAAGTTCGTATTGATTAAAGATGAAATTGATAGTTCCATTGTGTTGGGATTATTAGTGTTAGTGGAAATCGACATCTATTTCGATAATAATTGATGTCTGGAGGTTATATTGACCAATCGGGTAATTAACCGAATAAATAAGCAATTAATTGCTATTGATTCACATGATTATAACTATTTGTTCACATGTGTGTACTATTGATTCACATTCATTTACTATTAGGGGAGTTGGTGCAAGATTGATAATACTTGCATGACTAAGTTAAAAATGGAGGTATAGATGGAGGTACTATACTATAATTCGTATTTTCACATGTCTAGAATTATTGATTCACATGATATACTATTGATTCACATGATTTACTATTATGGGAGGTGGTGCAAGTTTGATAATACTTGCAGGACTAAATTAAAAATGAAGAAAAAGAGAAAGGTATTATACTGTAATATTTTGAGACCCAAAATGTTCAATTATCGTAACTATATTTTCCTATAAATAGAAGCTCATTCCTTCATTATTTTTCACCAATTCACTAAAGCTATAGAGCAATTATTATAGAGAGAAAGAAGAAGAGATATCTGCTACCTCACTATTCCAGTATCCAGTCTTCTTTTGAGGTAAGGGGTATTATTCTTTCGTATTCATGAAGAGAGTTATTTTCTTTCAATGTTCTCTTCAGGAAATGAGAATATAGCTGGGACTGGTCGAGGAATGGATTGACGGTCCGAGATGGTGGCTATAGTAGTCCTCACTATTTTTATAAAATAGTGTGATAATAATTGTAATGAGGACTCCATTGAGTGTGGATATTGTCTAGAAAGCAATATTCGTGTTTAAACTCTCAGCTATGTTTTGACGTATTTTGCATGACAATTGTATAATTAAGTTTGTAGTTGAGTTCTGTACCATGTATCTGGCGACTCAAGATGTGTGATGTATACCTGTTTTGGGGGCGTCACAGTGTCTATCGCATGCCTGGTGAATTCTGTTGTTATTCCATTCTTTATTATTCTGTTGGAATATCTTGTCTGCGTGCGGATTACGCATGACCGTTCCATTCTTTATTATTACATTGGAATATCTTGTCTGCAATTAATTACGCATGACACAGTTCCATTCTTTATTATTACTTGGGAATAACATGTCATGCGATCTATCGCATGCATGGTGAATTCTTCTGTTATTCCATTCTTTATTATTCTGTTGGAATAACCTGTCTATGTTGATTACCGCATGCATGGTGAATGATCCTTTGTATTCATTCCTTATTAAATTGTGGAAATGATCTGTCTATCTTCACCTGAAACATCCAAAATCATGGTTATACCAAATCACAATTCCTGCTCAGAATCATACTAATAAATTCATCTTTGCACCACAGCCAAAGATATTCATTAACAATTCATCTTTGGACTACAGGCCAAATACATACAACTGTATTTTAGAAGAGTCAAGTAAAGCATGATATCTACTATCTTTTACGAATTAAAAGTGTATAATCAATATTTTATCACGAGACTCGACAATAAATAATCCACATCATCGAATCATCCCTGCACTACGGCCAAGGATATTTATGTAATGGTCATGATTATACCGAATAATCCCTGGTTATAATCATATCAATAATTGTCCATCAATGGACTACGGGCCAATGAGGACTTTAACCACATCATCTATAACATTACGGGTCATGATTATACCGAATGATCCTTGGTCATAATCATACCAATAAACAGTTCATCTATTCACATAAGCCAAAGATACTCATCAATCAATAGTTCATCTTTGCACGTAAGCCAAAGATATACAACTGTAAAACCAATAATCAACAGTCCATCTTTACACGTAAGTCAAAGATATACAACTGTAAAACCAATAATCAACAGTCCATCTTTGCACGAAAGCCAAAGATGACTTTCATCACAATATAAGCATGAGGATGATGACAATGATATAAGCAATAATCAAACGAAATAAAATCCAACGAAATCAAGGATAAATATTAAAGACTTTAAATTTATCTAGAGTTTAAAAATATCCAAATTGGCAACATAATACTGCTTTGTAGAGTAAAATTCAAGAATAATATTCATGTACCAAAAATAATTTGGACAAAAAAGAAATATATTTTTCGGGTAAATAGTACCCCATGAATAGTACTTCAGGAATAGTACCCCGCGAATAATACCCCGACATGAAAAGTACCCCAAATACCTGGGTGAATGATACTAGAATGAATAGTAATTGGGTGAATAGTAACCTATGAATAGTAACTCGTGAATAGTACTCCGGCACGAAAAGTGCCCCGAATACCCGAGTGAATAGTAACTGGGTGAATAGTAACCTGTGAATAGTAACTCATAAAAAAATACCAAAGAAAATGAAATTCCATGACGAGTACAAAAGAAATGATATCTCATACGAGTATAATAGATTATACGAAACTGCAAATGGATTTTCACTCGCCATGCGGTAATCCACGTAGACAGATCATTTCCACAATTTAATAAGGAATGAATACAAAGGATCATTCATCATGCATGCGGTAATCCACATAGACAGGTTATTCCAAAAGAATAATAAATAATGGAATAATAGAAGAATTCACCATGCATGCGATAGACTACACAGACAGGTTATTCCAAACAGAATAATAAAGAATGGAACCAGGTCATGCGTAATCCACACAAACAGGATATTCCAACAGAATAATAAAGAATGGAACCAGGTCATGCGTAATCCGCACAGACAGGATATTCCAACAGAATAATAAAGAATGGAACCAGGTCATGCGTAATCCGCATAAACAGGATATTCCAACAAAATAATAAAGAATGGAATAACAACAGAATTCACCAGGCATGCGATAGACCACACAGACAGGTTATTCCAACAGAATAATAAAGAATGGAATAATAGAAGAATTTCACCATGTATGCGGTACTTCGCATAGACAGGTTATTCTAATATAATAATAAAGAATGGAATAACAGCCCTTACGAGTATTGAAAGAAAATAACTCTCTTCATGGATACGAAAGAATAATACCCCTTACTATAATAATATCCCTTACCTCAGAAGAAAACTGGATACTGGAATAGTGAAGTAGCAGACTTCTCTTCTTCTTTCTCTCTATAATTTCTCTCTATAATAATTGCTCTATAGCTTTAGTGAATTGGTGAAAAATAATGAAGGAATGAGCTTCTATTTATAGGAAAATATAGTTACGATAATTGAACATTTTGGGGCTCAAAATATTACAGTATAATACCTTCCTCTTTTTCTTCATTTTTAATTTAGTCCTGCAAGTATTATCAAACTTGCACCACCTCCCCTAATAGTATATCATGTGAGTCAATAGTAAATCATGTGAATCAATAGTCCTAGACATGTAAAAATATGAATTACAGTATAGTACCTCCATCTATACCTCCATTTTTAACTTAGTCATGCAAGTATTATCAATCTTACACCAACTCCCCTAATAGTAAATGAATGTGAATCAATAGTACACACATGTGAACAAAAATAGTTATAATCATGTGAATCAATAGCAATTAATTGCTCATTTATCCGGTTAATTACCCAATTGGTCAATATAACCTCCAGACATCAATTATTATCGAAATAAATGTCGATTTTCACTAACACTAATAATTCCAACACAATGGAACTATCAATTTCATCTTTAATCAACACGAAATTATTCATCATTAATATTATAATTCACAATATTTAACAACCAGGTCGTTCCCAGGAAAGAGGGGCTTTCCGATAAGGATTTCTCCTTATTGGCGCGCAATTAGGTGACCAAACCTCTCCTTGACAGAACTTCTAGACATTGTCAATATTGCAAATAATAATATGAATAACTTTCTTTGCCTCAATTATTTATTTAATAATATATAATGCATGATAATCTTGACAATAATTGAATCAATAATATGGCGAGATATGATGCAACAATTATCAGAGTAATAATTGAGTATAACCGGAGTGACTTCTACGTAAGCATCAATAATCAATACCATGTGCTACTATGCAACCACGCCAGACATCGTACTTTTTTACTACTGGGTAGTTCAACAGTTTTAACGGTAACACTTTCGCCGTTAATTTTATAAAAAGATAATTATGTCATTTTTTAACTATGACAATACTTCTGTTGTGGGGTCCACCAATGATTGTGCCATCGTACGGATATTCCCCGACAAAAAGAATATTCTCCGATCAATTGAATATTATATAACAACTTGCATACTTTATAAAATTTATAAATATTACCCACAACTATAACATTATATCAAATCCACACCATAATATTCAAAAAAAATATTTTGAGAAATTTAAATCTTTATTCATAAAATTTGGGGTCTCACAATCTCCTCTCATGAAATTTTCCCCTCAAAATTTACGTACGTGCTTGGTATTCCGAAAAGGTGAGGATACCTTGACTTCATTTCAGATTCTTACTCTTGAGGTATAACCTTTTAGTGTTGAATACGATCCTTCTTATCCAAGATTTTAACACGTATCTCATCATACTTTAAATATTCTGCTATATTGTCTAGTTCTAATTTAATAATGTGGTTCAGGTCGTCCACATATTTACGTAACATTGATACGTGAAAAACATTATGAACACGCGACATACTTGGCGGTAAAACGAGTTTATAGGCCACAGTTCCTATTTGATCGAGGATTTCAAATGGGCCAATTAAATCGAGGGTTGATATTTTCTCTTTTCATCGACTCTTGCTTCTAGAATAACACCTTCTTGAACCTTCTTCTTCACATTCATCAGCTCTGAGTATGTAGCTTGCACGACTTTAACTTTATCGATTAAAGTCGATTCTACTCGTATATTTGTTATCTTCGCGTGGGTCCCTAGAGTCTTTAACTCTATCTTCATCATTTGTAAGTTATACGAAATGGGTTTTTGTGTTAACAACATCGCACTCGTAAACCCATACGATCTTCTACTCAATGCGTCAGCTACCACGTTCGCTCTTCCACGATGATATTTGTAACTCCCCAAAATCCGGTCTATTTTCACATCTGGATTTCGTACGTCACTATCCCATCTTCTTCCACACATACATCATTATATAGTTAAATATAACAACATATATCCTCAAATCCCAGGTTCTAAAACCTTAAAACCTCTTTCATTACAAATAATGTTAATTACATTATTTTTTACATCTTGCACAAGTGACTTATATCCACCACCAAGGATACATAATCGTTCATTAAACTATTCTATAGTTTAATTCTATCATTCTAAATTACAAGTCTTCGCTTGATCTTCACGCTCATTCATATAATGAATGACATTTCTTCTGGATACCGATAAGCTTGATCTTTCTGGGATCCTTAAGTTCTTTCTAACATCGTTCGCTGAAAATGTTTTTATTTAAAGCAAGTGTGAGCATTCAATTGCCCAGCAAGTCATAACAGTTGAACAAACAACTTTAAGAATTCAAACATTCTTGTAAGACTTCAATAACCTAACAAAGGTTATGAAGCAGCTTGAATAATAGGAATAATCTCGATTCCTATCATTTTAAAACATTAGATACATTCACTTTGAAATACTTTCATTCTCTACTCCCTTTCATATATATTCTGTCTGGCTAGAATCAATAGCACAGACTTAACAATAACGGTTCATGTATAAACAGAACATGCTCATATTGAACAGTTCAATCATAGAACAATTCATATCATAGAAACACCGAAGTGTTCACATTGTGGCCCAAGGCCTCATATATTCTAACACCTTGTACAAATATCACACATTTGCACATAGACAGAACTTCTCAAGTTCAACATCTGAGAAGTTTAGAAACTAGCATTCATTTAAAATATGAATGAAGTTAGGAAACTTGCCTTACACATAGCTACAGCTTATAGTTTACGCTGAACTGCTCATTCCAATTCCTATGTTGCACATAAGGAAATAACACATATACCAATTAGTCATATACTCGACTTACACATTGGTTTACTTTACTTTACTTCTTAGGGTTCACATTCTTATAAACTTAGTTTACGCGACCAACTTCCTTTACCGGTTAACGGCTTCATGACATATGAAGATGTCTTACTTAAAACGTTCATCATCTTTGATGATTTACATTCTTATCTTCTTTTTATAACTCTCCTAGGACTCAACACACATCGTGTCTCTGCTAGTAGTTCATATGGTACTCTGAGTGGTTTCCCACAAACAACCAATAAATAAGTTCCCGTTTCATCTACACTGCCCATAACAGTGAGTTAGATCGGTTGCCAATTTTGTATATACCTTCGCTCTATGAAGGAATTGTTTAGCTCAGCTCCCATATGTCAACCATCAAAGGTTACGATTGTACTACAACCTAAATTCATTTTAACTTACCCGAACTATTAAACTATAATGTTCATTAAGTCAAAATCTTATTCCTTATGGCTTTCTGACAAATAAATATCATACCTCAGGATTTATTCTTTATCGTCCAAGTCATACAGTCTTTTGTATACTCAGAACGATCATTCAATGTTTATTCTACGCATTTATAGCGTTAAACATTTTACATTACCTTATTCTTATCTTACAACGTCCGATTCATTCGACTTGGAATGCCATCCAGGTTATAAACATTATCTCGGCTTCTTTACGTTATACGCACTTGTCTTTAATTCAGCTTCTCCACCGTTCACAAGTTTAATCATTGATCTTTATTACCTTACGGTTAAACCATACACGGGGTGTAGGTTCTACCCGTTTAGTATTTGCGTACACTTAACCTTTAACTCGGTTCAAGTGTCCAACGCTTACATTTCATTCTAACATTCTCATCCGACTCACATTCGACTTTCATTAATCTTATTACCGTTCGCTACGGCTTTCTAGATACCAAATGTATCTTACTTACTACCTTCGACAACGTCTAAGTTATACAACCACTGTACACTTAAAACATTCGCTCGACGTGAATACGATTCACGAGGATCATTTACGTATTCAACGTTTACGTTATTCATCTCTTAATATCACATTCAACCTTTACTTAAGGTTTTAATCGCTTTCATTCATTACTCACCACCTGAACCCCATGTTCATTATTCTTTCCTAATGTCAAAGCCATACGGTTCGTTGTATGCTAAGACCGATCGTTCATCGCAACAACATTGCGTTCATAGCATCTAAACGCTTTACATTCATCTCTCAAGACCATGACATAACATCAAAATGTTATTCATTACATCAAAATGTTATTCATTACTCTAGTCAATCAACGTTTAAGGAAACACAATCAAAGCAATCCCTCACGTTCGATTATTGCGACTACGGTCCCCAAATATTTGTTCCGTAACCCGCGTCTACATTCTTTGTCTTTTAATCTCATTTAATCTTTTCGTTCAACCTTCATCAAAGGTTTAATACACCTAATTAAGTGTTATATTAGTTGAGTTACATGCTCATATTTCTTTCTTGCACATCCCTAGTAATTGAGCAATAAAAATCTCATTTCTAGGCATTGCCTCGCATCGGTACCGTATGCCGCGTGCCTTCCCTTCCTTTCTTTCATGCTACTGGCCCACTTAGCAATAGCTAATGGCTGAGCTCATATCAAGCTTGACACCAATTTCCAAGGCACGACTCGCATCAAGCAAGTGCAAGCATGAAACCTAGAAAAAATTTTCTAAGTCTTTTACAAACTTGAGATGCTGACTTCGAAATCTCATATCTTATTCGTTATAACTCGGAATAAGACCGTTCCAAAGCCATTTTCTTCCTTATCTTACATACTTTGATTACCCTCAGACAGTTTTTTCTGAATCCGTTAACATGCCATTCAATTGGCTTAATCTTCGCTCTTCGTTCGTTTTACGTTATTAACGTTCTTCATTCGTTCGTCCGTAATTCGGTCATCCAAATTCGAAACTAGTTTGTTCTTGAGTCCACGACTCACTTTTTATACGTTCTCTTACATTCTTATGAAACCCTACACATTTGGGTTCATTTACATACTTTCTATTTCTCGTTCATCTTTTACGAAATTTTCGCCATAACTTCGTTATAGCTCAGTTTTAATCCGTTCTTCATGAACGTTTCAAATGTTCCTAACCAAGTAATAAGCAACTAACTTATATGCGATGGTTTTAAACTTGTCCATCAACAAAAATTATCCTGCGATGGTTTTAAATTTGTCCATCAATAACGTTCTTCGCGTTCTTCGCGTGTTCTTCATTTTTAATCGATATTTTGGATTAAGATTTTACTTTTTCTTGGAAATTGATGTTATAGAATATCATTCCTTACTTATTTGACCTACTCATTCATAAGATTCATTTGGATCGCTCAAAATCCTTACGAATCTTATACTTCCTTAAGAAATTTATAAACTAAATTCCTAATTCTTATTTCTTCATTTTCTCATGATTTCAACCATATGAAATTATTCTTAACTTCATCTAATTCTTATCTTCATTAAGTTATGTTTTTGAACATATTAAACTTAAAGAAAATTAGAAGAAACTAGGGTTCGGATTACCGTTCTTCTTTAATCTCCTTCCGTCGGACAAAGCGTGCAATCGAGCTAGCTTTTCCTCACTCCTCTTCCTCTTCTTCTCCCATTCGAACTCAATCTCTCTCTATCTCTCAAGTGTTGGTTGAAAATTTCTAACCAAATAAATGAGCTTACGGCTTGTTTATATAGAAAACCAAAGTTAGGGGTATTTTAGTCATTTTGCCCCTAACCTCCTTACTATTCAAAGCTTAGCCACCAAGTTTACTTGGTGGCCAAGTGGCCGCCCCACCTCCTTATATAGCTTCCCTTGGAAGCTTCGTGCTTCCGTCTTTCAGGTTTCGTCCGAGAGTTTTAAAAACTGTGATTCTCGAAATCCAAATATTTTTTGGATATTCCGTCTTTCCTTTACCGATTAACTTTTACGCATTCCTCATATTTCCAAAAAACTGAAAAACACTTTTTGGTGTCAAGCGTTTTCCTTCACGTTTTCCCCTAACGTAGCTAAACGAGTGAAAAGTACATAACAATACTTTTCGTCATTTTTATTTCGTCCGATTTCTGCACGTTTTTCGAGAAAATTTTTTTATCGGCTTAATTAACTTTTCACGATATATTATCATCAAATCTTTTGATGGAATGTCATTTTGACATACCGAACTCTCGGAATGGCTTAGGTTATTCAAACCCTAACCCTTAGGTTTCGTCGGGTAAATAATGCCTATTTCGTCTTTTTCTCCAGAAATATTTTTGTTCCCGAAAATTTTTTATTTTCGTCTTGAAAATTCTTACTCGTTCAGTCTAGCTCGTAGCCAGAATCCTCTCAATTAATAATCATTCTAGGTTATAAAAACGATTAATAAACACATAGCACATAATAGTATTAATAAAAATTCATTTTATTAATAACTAATTCTTTAAACTTAAATTCTAGACAATCCAATTTTCCGGGTTATCACACTCTTCCCTCCTTAAAAAAATTCCGTCCTCGGAATTTCTTAAAACCAAACCCTTACCCGGGTCCTCACATTCTCCCCTTCTTCAAAGAATTACGTCCTCAAAATTTTAGCTAACCCTTCTTCTCAACTTCTCTTCGAAGAAGTTCTTATCTTTCATACTAGGAATATAAGGATTCCTTTAAAACATTTCATACTTTTGCTGAGGGGTCAAATCGACCATGAACTCTTACTAGGTTAAACAGCCTTTCGCCGTAAACCTTTCTTACACGGTAAGTTTACAATCACAAAGAAGGTAAACTACCTCTTCCATACGTAGGTGATCAACCTATCGTATAACCCCTTTTCAGGGTATGTTCACCTCAGACTTAATCATTGGATTCTGCACTAAGACAATTTGGTTCGGCATAGCTCTTCAAAGAAAGCTCGATTTTCTTTTAATCACGACATACCATTCGTCTTAGCCAAATCAAGTAGCTTAGACCATACCAATAAATTGGACATCAACTTGAAACATTCGTCTAGTCAACTCACTTGACATCGACCAATTCTTTAAATTCTTTTGCAATACATCAAAACGTTTCATGACGTCATGATACCGCACTTTTCACAGTACGTTGAGGACTTTGTCATTATACATCATACCATAGCGGGTTTTGATCCTAAGATCACTTCCAACACTAGGTTCAGTTGCATTATTAACTCCATCCTTTTACCATCTTTGCATCAAATGCACTAATGATATAAAATTCATTTTGATATTTTAAATCAATTTATGTATAGCCGAATCAACTAGCATAGACATATCAAGAATAGTTCTTTAAAAATCCATTGGTTCCAAAAATTGAACCAATTCTTTCATTTTCCAAAATGCGCACTTCAGCACGAATTCAAGAAACTTTGAAATCTAGCATAGCTAGATGACTTGGAATATCTTATTCTCCATCTTCCTTCATTGTCTTACTTGTGACAATACTTAATCTTCTCTAGCACCTTCAATGCTAAGTCTACTGAAAATAACTCATTTCCAGTCTACACATTCCTATACTTTAATACAGTCCATCAACTTACCACACATTATTAGTTCAGGAACTTTCCACAATAATATGAGTTTAAGAACTATCCTGCATGGACCATAGGCGTCCATTCACGAGAAGTTCAAAACATACCATATAATTATGAGTCACTTAACTTACCATAAGTATGAGTTTCAAGAACTCGCACCTACTTTATCGTTCTCTACCTATCAAGTATATACATGAGAAAAGATTCACCTTCTCGTCATATACATCTTGATAGCGCGACTAATTCCATGATTATCACTGTAATAAGCTGAGCAATTGTTACACCAAGCACTAACCTCTGCCCATACAAAGGTTCATACAACTCAGCTATCACATGAGTCCTCAATTGAAATTTTACAACTTCTAACTTTCTCTTTACTTAATACGAATTTTGTTTAATTCGTATGCTATCCTTTACAACTCAATTTGAGTTCTTCTTCCCGTATTACTTTGTAGTACCATTCATTCATAGCATTAGCTATGAATCATTCATCGTTTAATAGATCATCTGTTACTATGATTTACTATGATCACGTGGTGATCTTCTTATCCTTCTCTCCACGATTATAGTCTTAGGTACTCATATCTAAGATTTATAACCTATCAACTTTGATACCAACCTATAACGCCCCGAAATTCGGTCTATTTTCACATCCGAATTCCGTACGTCACGATCCCATATTCTTCCAAACATACATCATTATATAGTTAAATATAACAACATATATCCTCAAATCCCAGGTTCTAAAACCTTAAAACCTCTTTCATTACAAATAATGTTAATTACATTATTCTTTACATATTGCACAAGTGACTTATATCCGCCACCAAGGATACATAATCGTTCATTAAACTATTCTATAGTTTAATTCTATCATTCTATATTACAAGTCTTCGCTTAATTTTCACGCTCATTCATATAATGAATGACACTTCTTCTAGATACCGATCAGCTTGATCTTTCCGGGATCCTTAAGTTCTTTCTAACACAATTCGCTGAAAATGTTTTTATTTAAAGTAAGTGTGAGCATTCAATTGCCCAGCAAGTCATAACAGTTGAACAAACAACTTTAAGAATTCAAACATTCTTGTAAGACTTCAATAACCTAACAAAGGTTATGAAGCAGCTTGAATAATAGGAATAATCTCGATTCCTATCATTTTAAAACATTAGATACATTCACTTTGAAATACTTTCATTCTCTACTCCCTTTCATATACATTCTGTCTAGCTAGAATCAATAGCATAGACTTAACAATAACGGTTTATGTATAAACAGAACATGCTCATATTGAACAGTTAAATCACAGAACAGTTCATATCATAGAAATACCGAAGTGTTCACATTGTGGCACAAGGCCTCATATATTCTAACACCTTGTACAATTATCACACATTTGCACATAGAAAGAACTTCTCAAGTTCAACATCTGAGAAGTTTAGAAACTAGCATTCATTTAAAATATGAATTAAGTTAGGAAACTTGCCTTACGCATAGCTACAGCTTATAGTTTACGCTGAACTGCTCATTCCAATTCCTATGTTGCACATAAGGAAATAACACATATACCAATTAGTCATATACTTGACTTACGCATTGGTTTACTTTACTTTACTTCTTAGGGTTCACATTCTTATAAACTTAGTTTACGCGACCAACTTCCTTTACCGGTTAACAACTTCATGACATACGAAGATATCTTACTTAAAATGTTCATCATCTTTGATGATTTACATTCTTATCTTCTTTTTATAACTCTCCTAGGACTCAGCACACATCGTGTCTCTGCTAGTAGTTCATATGGTACTCTGAGTGGTTTCCCATAAACAACCAACAAATATGTTCCCGTCTCATCTACACTGCCCATAACAGTGAGTTAGATCGGTTGCCAATTTTGTATATACCTTCGCTCTATGAAGGAATTATTTAGCTCAACTCCCATATGTCAACCATCAAAGGTTACGATTGTACTACAACCTAAATTCATCTTAACTTACCCGAACTATTAAACTAAATGTTCGTTAAGTCAAAATCTTATTCCTTATGGCTTTCTGACAAATAAATGTCATACCTCAGGATTTATTCTTTATCGTCCAAGTCATACAGTCTTTTGTATACTCAGAACGATCATTCAATGTTCATTCTATGCATTTATAGCGTTAAACATTTTACATTACCTTATTCTTATCTTACAACATCCGATTCATTCGACTTGGAATGCCATCCAGGTTATAAACATTAACTCGGCTTCTTTACGTTATACGAACTTGTCTTTAATCCAGCTTCTCCACCGTTCACAGGTTTAATCATTGATCTGAATTACCTTACGGTCAAACCATACACGGGGTATAGGTTCTACCCGTTTAGTATTTGCGTACACTTAACCTTTAACTCGGTTCAAGTGTCCAACGCTTACATTTCATTCTAATATTCTCATCCTACTCACATTCGGCTTTCATTAATCTTATTACCGTTCGCTACGATTTTCTAGATACCAAACGTATCTTACGTACTACCTTCGACAGCGTCTAAGTTATACAACCACTATACACTTAAAATGTTCAGTCGACGTGAATACGATTCACAAGGATCGTTTACGTATTCAATGTTTACGTTATTCATCCCTTAATATCACATTCAACCTTTACTTAAGGTTTTAATCGCTTTCATTCATTACTCACCACCTGAACCCCATGTTCATTATTCTTTCCTAATGTCAAAGCCATACGGTTCGTTGTATGCTAAGACCGATCGTTCATCACAACAACGTTGCGTTCACAGTGTCTAAACGCTTTACATTCATCTCTCAAGACCATGACATAACATCGAAATGTTATTCATTACTCTAGTCAATCAACGTTTAAGGAATCACAATCAAAGCAATCCCTCACGTTCGATTATTGCGACTACGGTCCCCGGATATTTGTTCCGTAACCCGCGTCTACATTCTTTGTCTTTTAATCTCATTTAATCTTTTCGTTCAACCTTCATCAAAGGTTTAATACACCTAATTAAGTGTTACATTAGTTGAGTTACATGCTCATATTTCTTTCTTGCACATCCCCTAGTAATTGAGCAATAAAAATCTCATTTATGGGCATTGCCCTGCACCGGCGCTGCGGCGCCGTTCCCTTCCCTTTCTTTCACGCTGCGGCGCCACTTAGCAATAGCTAATGGCCCGAGCTTGCGCTGCGGCGCCGGCCCCCAAGGCATGACTCGCGCTGCGACACCAAGCATGAAACCTAGAAAAAAATTTCTAAGTCTTTTACAAGCTTAAGATGCTGACTTCAAAATCTCATATCTTATTCGTTTTATACTGGGGTCAATACAAAATTCGATTTCACACTCTAGGGGTAGGCTAGGAAGTCTTCAAGAATACGTCAGGAAATTTATTAACGATAGAAATATCATTCAAAACTGTCACTCTCATCCAAGACTTGGATAATACGTCACATTGATACTTATCAACTTGCCACTGTCATTCATGATGTTGCCTATAAAAAGTCCGGCTTCGGTGCATTCCACACAAGGAAGTCACTAGCGAAAGGCTCGGGGCTCTTTACTTATGGCTTGATATGACAGTGATTGACTTTGGTGGTTTGGTTGCTTGAATTTTCATAACAGGTTGGTTATGAATATGAAAGCTAACAACCTTACGAAAAGCATGATGAGTAGTTAACCCATCAATTCCTAAAATCACATCAAAGGCAAGTATTTTCAAAGAGATAAGATCGACAGGTAACGTGAAAGTATCGATTTGAATTAAACAAGACTTATAAATAGTGGAGGTAACGAAGGTTTCTCCTAACCGAGTTTCAACCGATAAGTCAAAGTCTAATTTCTTCGGAGTCAAATTTAAACGTTGAGCGCAAGAAAGAGAGATAAAAGAATGGGTAGAACCGGTATCTAATAAGGTATAGACTTTGCAAGAATTTATAATTAACTAACCCGTGCTAACTTCATTCTGGTTATTCACTTTTTGAGTAGTCACGAAAAACGCTCTTCCTGAAACCACTGACTTTTTTTTGTCCGTTTTCGTCTTTGGTGCCACCGTCCAAACTGGACTTGACTTTGGTGCACGACAAAATTGGGCTAGGTGACCTTCTTTTCCACAATTTTAACATGCTTTGGACTGCATCACGTAGTTTGGACTGATATGTCCCTCCCCTCCGCATTTGAAGCATACAATTGGTGGTCGTTCTCCTTCCTTGAAAATGGGTGTTGGTGCTGCTGTCTTTCCATCGTTCTTAAACCTTCTCATCTTGAAATTTCCACTCCTATTATCTTGGCCATGATTACCACCGAAGTGGTTACCATTCTTGGCATGATAATTTCCCCCATAATGGTTATCATTGTTCCAATGGTCGTTGCCATCGGTACGATTATTATCGTGTTGTTGGTCATTGCCTTTTGGTTGTGCTGACTCATTATCGCGCTCCAATAACTGAGCCCTATTCACAACAACTGAATATAAACAAAGTTTGTGAGAAATGAGGTATTGACGTATATCGGGTTTCAAACCTCTTAGAAACATTCGCATCATTCGCTCCTCATTATCGACCAAATGGGATACAAACCGGGATAACTCCGCAAATTTAGCCTCGTATTGCGACACGGTCATATTGTTTTGCTCCAACTTGATAAACTCCACCTCCTTCATGTGACGAATACTTTCAGAAAAGTACTTGTCGTTGAACAACTCTTGGAACTTCACCCAAGACATCTTGAGTGTGTAAGGCTGGGTACGTTTTACAGATTCCCACCATAATATTAAAAAAAAATATTTTGAGAAATTTAAATCTTTATTCATAAAATTTGGGGTCTCACAATCTCCCCTCCTTATGAAATTTCGCCCTCGAAATTTATGTACGTACCTGGTATGCCGAAGATATACAATAGTAAAACCAATAATCAACAGTCCATCTATGCACGTAAGCGAAAGATGACTTTAACCACAATATAAGCATGAGGATGATGACAATGATATAAGCATTAATCAAACGAAATCAAGGATAAATATTAAAGACTTTAAATTTATCCAGAGTTTAAAAATATCCAGATTGTCAACATGATACTGCTTTGTGGAGTAAAATTCAAGGATAATATTCATGTACCAAAAATAATTTGGACATAAAATAAATATATTTTTCGGGTTAATAGTACCCCGTGAATAGTACTTCAGGAATAGTACCCCGTGAATATTACCCCGACACAAAAAGTGTCCCGAATACTCGAGTGAATGATACTAGAGTGAATAGTAATTGGGTGAATAGTAACCTGTGAACAGTAACTCGTGAATAGTACTCTGACATGAAAAGTGCCCCGAATATCCGAGTGAATAATACTAGAGTGAATAGTAACCGGGTGAATAGTAACCTATGAATAGTAACTCGTAAAAAAATACAAAAGAAAATGATATTCCATGACGAGTACAAAAGAAATGATATCTCATACGAGTATAATAGAATATACGAAACTGCTAATGAATTTTCACCCGCCATGCAGTAATCCACGTAGACAAATCATTTCCACAATTTAATAAAGAATGAATATGAAGGATCATTCACCATACATGCGGTAGTCCACACAGACATGTTATTCCAATAATAATAAGGAATGGAATAACAAAAGAATTCACCAGGCATGCGATAGACCGCATGCATGTGTTATTCCAATGTAATAATAAATAATGGAACTGTGTCATGCGTAATCCGCATGCATGTGGATATTCAAATGTAATAATAAAGAATGGAACTAGGTCATGCATAATCCGCACAGACAGGATATTCCAACAGAATAATAAAGAATGGAATAACAAAAGAATTTCACCATGTATGCGGTAGTTCGCATAGACAGGTTATTCCAACATAATAATAAAGAATGGAATAATAACCCTTACGAGTATTGAAAGAAAATAACTCTCTTCATGAATACGAAAGAATAATACCCCTTACACAATAATGATATCCCTTACCTCAGAAGAAGACTGGATACTGGAATAGTGAAGTAGCAGACTTCGCTTTTTCTTTCTCTCTATAGTTTCTCTCTTTGTAATTTCTCTATAATAATTGCTCTTGTGAGACTTAGTGAATTGGTGAAAAATAATGAAGGAATGAGCTTCTATTTATAGAAAAATATAGTTTCGATAATTGCATGTATTATACCATCATCTTTTCCTTCATTTTTAATTTAGTCCTGCAAGTATTATCAAACTTGCACCACCTCCCCTAATAGTAAATCATGTGACTCAATAGTTCTAAGCATGTGAAAAAATTAATTATAGTATAGTACCTTCAACTATACCTCCATTTTTAACTTAGTCATGCAAGTATTATCAATCTTGCACCAACTCACCTAATAGTAAATGAATGTGACTCAATAGTACACACATGTGAACAAATAGTTATAATCACGTGAATTAATAGAATTTAATTGCTTATTTATCCGGTTAATTACCCGATTGGTCAATATAACCTCCAGACATCAATTATTATTGAAATAAATGTCAATTTTCACTAACACTAATAATTCCAACACAATGGAACTATCAATTTCATCTTTAATCAACACGAACATATTCATCATTAATATTATAACTCACAATATTTAACAACCAGGTCATTCCCAGGAAAGAGGGGGCTTTCCGATAAAGATTTTTTATTATTGGTGCGCAATTAGGTGACCAAACCTCTCCTTGACAGAACTTCTAGACATGTCAATATTGCAAATAATAATATGAATAACTTTGTCGTCTCAATTATTGATTTAATAATATAAATATTGTGACAATAATTAAATAAAACTGAGTGACTTCTCACGTAAGCATCAATAATCAAAGATATTGTACAATACTGTGACAATCCGAATTTTTATAAGTTATTAAAATAGGAATTTAATAATTAAAATTCTTATTATGAGATGTTTTGAGTTTGAGCATGTATATATACATGCTATATATATAATGCTATATAGAGTCCGGATCCATTCTGACTCACATTTTTTCTTAAAATGCAAACTTTTTTTTTTTGCTTTTTTTTAAAACAACTAAATTTTTTTATTTAATATTTTATGGAACTGGAATTTTTACATAATACAGTGTTTTGGATATGATTTGGATACGTATAACAAAACAGGTATGTACAGTCTCTGCAGACTGTACATATATTTTTTGGTATAGGTATCCAAATCACGCCCAAAACATTATATTATGGAAAAATTTCAGTTCCATAAAATATTAATTTTTTTTTTAGTTGTTTTAAAAAAAAGCCAAAAAAAAAAAATTGGGTTCGGATTTTCTCCCATGCGGGAGTCCGGACCTGATCAGTTATATATATATATATATATATATATATATATTGGGAAAGTGATGTTTAATAGTTAAGTTACCTATTGAAGAAATTAATTGAATTTGGTAATTATTTTAAATATTTATTGAATTAAATAAATATTTTAAATAATTTATTTATTGAGAAAAATAAATAATTGATGAGTTGTGGTGAATTAATTTAGTAACTAAATTGATTAATGTTAATTAAATTGAGTATTGATAATTTATCCGATGGATTTAATTTAAGTGAATTGTTTAATTTAAAGGAAATAAATAAATTAAACAAAGTGATATGTCTAATTTATTAATTAAACTAGATATATAATTATTTGTTAATTATAAGGTATAATGATAATAATAATTTTATTATTATTGTAAGTCATTTAAATTAGCTAAAGCTAAAGTTATTTAATTAACTAAATTAATGGTGTGACATGAAAACTATATAATATAATAATATAAAAATAAATTAGTATGAGAATTATGTGGTTAGCCAAACAAGGCCTTGTGGCCTTTGGCTTGTTTCTAACTGAAGCCTTTTTGTTTTTTAACCGAAGTACGTGGGAGGTGAGGCCATATCAGTTATGTTTTCATGCGTCTTATTTTTCCAAGGCTTAAGAGCAGAGTATAGAGAGAGTGTTGGAGAAAGCAAGAGAAAAACACAATGAAAGCGAGAATTCTCTGAGATTGTCTAGAGGTAGGAGAGAAATTTCTAAGCCTTCACATCATCTCTTGCTAGCAAACAATCAAAGGAATAAGGTATAACCCTAATTCAAACTTTATTTTTTGGAATTTCTATTGATAATTAGGTTGGATTGATATAAATACTTGTATATAGGGTTTATAATCTGTTAATCATTGTTTGTGAGTGCTATTCGATGATCAAATTCGTGAGAATTGGGTTGTAGTAAAAGATTTCAAATAACAGTGTTTTGTTTATGAAAATGGCTTAGTATGTCCAAAATTTGATGTTCAATCCTTGCTAGTATCTATTAATTGGTTTTATATTGTGTTAGTATATCAAGAAACAAAAACAACGGAAGTTCAAATTGGTTGAGAAACGAATTCGTAGTGAATGAATTCGCTAAATTTGTCAAACATGAACAATTAGTATGAACATTAGTTATAAATCCATATTTGGGTTAGTTAATGTTTATGTTAGTTGATGGGTAATTGGTATGTTGTAGCTTTATGAGTTACGAACCCATAGAATCGAAAATGGACTGATTTGGTTGAGTATAACTCATGTTATGATCATTGGATGGAGTTTTGGTCTGTGTAATCGCGAAGAGTAGAGCATGAGGGCCTGTTTGGGGCACAGCTGCGCTGCCCTCAAGGCCATTTAGGGCGCAGCTGCGCTGGACATCAATGTATGGTGCACTGGTCTAACCTGCTGTAGTAAATTAAGCATAATTTTTTCATACGAACTCCGATTGAGGTGATTCAAGATGATCCGCAACGAGGACGAATAGACCTAAAACTTTTATTCTTTTTGTTTCAATTTGAGGTCTAGAACAGGGGTAAAAATGGTCATTTTTGGGACTATTGTGTTTTCGGGGATAATCGGAGGGCGTCGGGCATGCACGTATGCAAGTGTAGTGCTCTTGACGATAAAAGATGTTGTTCTAAGTTATTGAACATGAATATTATGAAGTATAATGATGATTAAAATTAATAAATGATATATTAGATAAGTTGTATACGCATACTAAGCACACACAAGAGAGCCAAATTGGGCGTGTGATGAATAAACGTCGAAACGCCGTGATAAGTGATAATGAACGTAAAAAGTGTTTTAAGTCTAATGAAATGAATATTATAAGATATGAAATGGGTTTAATATAAAACCAATAATGATTCCTAGAAAGACTTAAACACTTGAATGAATTTCGAATATGAAATATAGTGAGATATAAGTCGAAAGTTAACACAATCAAATTGAACATTGTGTATCTATGATAGGAAGGGTTATGAGGCGTAAATTAAAGTTTACATTACAACTACTATGCGTTGCTATGTGACTAATAGATGATGTGCATGATTATATAATTGTGTAGGGCACGTGAAATGCAGATAACTGTAAGCTGTTAACTATTATTGGTAAACAACGATCAAGGAAAGTCTTTCAGTTCCTATTTTCTATGTGAATTTTATTGTTTTAAATCTTTATTGCAAAGAGCATGATGTGTTATATATATATGTTGAATGTATGAAATGTTAAAGTCAACTTATGACTACGTTGATTGAGTAAAGCATGCTGGTTGAGTAAGGAACTCAATCTTTATACTTGTTATATGAACTATAGCATGTATGTTATGTTAGTCCAATGTTTATGAGATATATGTTGAGCATGCTATTATGTGCTACGTGATGCATAAAAACTGTTAGATTTTGCTGGGCTGTCGAGCTCAACCTTGCAAATAACCATTTTTACAAGTTAAGGATTGAAGGTACATTATGTGCTACTTGAATGACGTGGATCAAAAATAATTCACGAAGATTAATATTTTAGCTAAAGTTGTTATTTCTTAATAGCATGATTAAGATTCATGAGATGTACTAAATGTTTTATGATGTATAGTTTTATGTTGAGTTATAAAGCTAATGTTAGAGTTATCTGATATGTAAAGGTTATCGGATTGAAATGTAAAGTTTTATATAATAACAGTGGTAAAGTGAATCATAAAAATAAGATTAATTCAAAGACATGTAGATGATAAAGGTTTTGATTCAGGGAATTAAAGTAAGAAGACATAAAAGTTTAAATTATTCCGCATTTTATAAAGTTTAACATCGAATGATGATGTAAAATCAGAAGGTAGATGTGTTATTAACGACCAAAGTTGGAAATTAAATTGTATGAATTTTGGGATCGTTACAGTTGGTATCAAAGCCGTAGGTTATAAACCTTAGGTAGGAGTACCTTAGGCTATAACCTTAGAGAAGAGAGGTGAAGATAATGAAAGAATGAGCTCAAATAGAGTTTGAACAATAGGAAGTAATTTAAGAAATTTTTAAAGAAGGAATTAAAACATGCGTGAGAGGATTCAAAGAAGAATCTTACAGAGTTATAAGGAATATGAATGTGGGGTTACCCAACTCCAATAATAAGAATGAAAGGTGATAATAAATAGACGATGTCTATAAGAAGAGAATGATAAAGAAGTTAAGAATAAAAAAATTATAGTTAAGTATGGTACAGTTGTACTCTTTAATGGTTGATGTATGGTATTTGGGCTAAACGATTCCTTCATAGAGTGGAGGTATATACGAACTAGCAACTCGGAACTTAGTTTGTTGGTTATTTGTGGGAAACCACTCAGCATACCATATTGAAACTATTAGAGACCTGATGTGTACCAAATATAGAAAGTGGATACGTATGATGAAAATGTGGAACTCAAATGAAATGTTGAGCAATGTAAATGAAGCTAGAAATTCTTAAAGTAAGAATTGTTATATAAATAAGAAAATTCAAAGAAGAATCTTGAAGAGATATAAAGATAAGAAATGGGAGTTACCTAACTCTAATAGCCAATATAATAAAAATGTCGTAAATGATGAAAAAGGAAAGAAAAGGGGATAGTAAAACAAAACGATCACGAGTTAAGGAAAGACTTTTAAGGGAGATGAGTATAGAATAAGATCACGACGTGATCTGTTTAAGTTATAAAGGAAAGATGGTCTATAATGTTTGAATAATAATAGCTTGATGCTATGAAGTTGATGTACTATGAAATAGTACGAGATAACTCATGAGGAGTTATAGATGATGTGGTACGAGGAATTCATATCGAGCAAAGAGCAAGTTAAGAGTAAGATATAGTTAGGTGGGCTTTTAATTGAGAACTCATGTGATGGCTAAGTTGTATAAATCTTTGTATGGGTGAGGGTTTTGTGCTTGCACTTAGTTTATCACATTGATAATCATTGGAATGTTGGTGTCGCGCTATCAATGTATATGTGGTGAAAAGGTGATTCTTTTCTCATGTGTATGTTTGATAGTTAGAAACTATTAAGATTAGTCAGATATTATTAGGATTAGGTACGGTTCTTAAAACTAATGCATATGGTAAGTTCGTGACTCACAATAATATGGTATGTTTTGAACCCCTCAGCGAATGGACGCCTATGGTCTGACTAGGATAAGTTCTTAAACTCATATTATTGTGGCAAGTTCCTGAATTTCCAATGTGCGGTAAGTTTGATGAATTATACTGGGGTATAGATAAGTTATGAATGAAGAATTGAGAATTACGGGAATAGATAAAATTATTAAACAATGGATCAGTATAGAAAGTGGAGACATAGGTTTTCCAAATCTTTTAGCTTTGCTAGATTTTCAAAATTTATTGACTTCGTGCCAATTGTTATACTTTTGATTTTTGAAAAAGGTTGGGTCACACTAGTGAACCAATTTTTTTTTTAAACAGTGCTATTATTCGCATATCTATGTTGTTGTTTCGGCTAGATAAAAAAAATGATTTTTTTTAAATTTTCAAAATATATTTTAGCTATATATATCGGGTGATATGATAAACGATGGAGTCATCAATGCAATGGAACCTGGTGTTGGATGTGATCATACGATCGTCAGCCCACTATGGTGAGATGTAGTATGACAACGTCATAATCATGACGCCATAAAAGATTTTGAGATTTCTTTCAGATATGAGAGTATATATATGTATATGTATATTTCGATTGATGTCCGGATTGTTGTAGAAGTCTATGCTATTTGGTTCAGCTAGATGAATATTGAAAGATATTTATGAAATTCAAGCGTTTCTTGAGAAGTTATGCCAAACCAAATTGTTTTGGTGCGGATTCAGATTTTGAAAAGCTGAGGTGAACAACCTTGTAAAAGGGGACATGTTATTGGAGACAACGGTTCCGAAAGTAACGCATATAGTCGTTACAATGTTAAGATGTAATACGCTATGCACGACGTAGGGGTACGATAGGCTGATCACCTAGAGTACTTGCAGAGAGTGTTTTTAGTCTGTGTGATTGCTAAACATTCTGTTAAAGATGGTTTATGGTGGTGATGCACTGTTAAACCTGGAGAAGAGTTCAAGGTCCGTATAGTCTTATGACTGTTAAAGGTTCAAGTCGAGATACTTGATAACCTAGGGACGTAGTTCAAGGTCTTATGACCCTCAAAGATGATTTGGAATCTTTTAAATTCCTCTTATTCATATCGCTTCCCAATTATTGAGCAATTGTGAAAGATTCTTATTATTCTGAAAGGTGAAAGTGGAAAGGATGAGAAAATTAAGCAAAACATAATAATTTCAAGAAAGAAATAAAATTCTAGAAAGAAAACAAATGTGAAAATCTTAAAAGAGGATGAGGTGAGGAATATGATGATCTTAGAAAGATTCTTAGAGAAAGAATTTGGTTGCAGAACCTAATGAATAAATAGATATTAACATAAAATCTATTTTGATAAATGGAATGAACGAATACTAGTAAATAAAATTTTGAGGACGAAATTCGTAGAAGAAGGGGTGAATGTAATATCCCGAGTGTTTATGAGTTGAGTATAGGATAACGATCCTTAGAAAAGGAAATGAATGTGTTAACGAATATGTAATACTCAAAATATAATTGAGTTCAAGGGAAAGTTATGAAATAAAACTTACAAGATTAATTTATTATCAAGAATGGTGGGAGTAGGAAATATAAAACCTATATTAAGGTAATGTGTTGAAGTTATTCAATAAAGAGATTTGGTGAAAACCGAGTAAGGAGGTTTCGTTGATTCCGAGGACAGAATCCTTATAAGGGGGGAAAGATGTGACAACCCGAATTTTTATAAGTTATTAAAATAGGAATTTAATAATTAAAATTCTAATTATGAGATGTTTTGAGTTTGAACATGTATATATACATGCTATATATATATATATATATATATATATATATATATATATATATTGAAATGTGATCTCGTGTGAAGATATATATATATATATATATATATATATATATATATATATATATTCATGTATTGGGAAAGTGAGGTTTAATAATTAAGTTAACTATTGAAGAAATTAATTGAATTTGGTAATTATTTTAAATATTTATTGAATTAAATAAATATTTTAAATAATTTATTTATTGAGAAAAATAAATAATTGATGAGTTGTGGTTGTAACATTCCGTAATTTTAATTTTTATATTAAATATTTATTAAAATATTTAAGTATTTAATGGAGGTCTTTATTGTTGAATAAGTAATTATTCAAATTTGATTCAATTTGGTTAATTATTTGTTAAATAAATAATTAAGAAAATTAATTATTATATTCTAATTTAATTTAATTATTAAGTTAGAGAGTTTTGATTAAATGAATTATTATTTTTTATTTGAATTTGTTATTAAAAGGATGTGTTAGTTGATTAAATAAAGTTATAATTATATAGAAAATTATAATTTGGTGGTATTGATTTATGGGTTAAAGTAATTTAATAAATTGTTATTAGAATTAATTTAATTAATTAAAAGTGTGACAAATAACCTTTTATAAAGGAGTTATTAAAATAACTTAAAGGAGTTTAATTCAATTTTTGCCAAACAAGGCCTATTGCTTATTAAGTCTTTAATCTAATTATGTTTTACCAAACAAGCATAAGGCTTTTGATTTTCAAAATTTGTATAACTGATATCAGTTATACTTATATTTATATTATATAATTAATATATATTATATCTTATACATTATATTTCTAATACGTAAGATTAGAATAGAGGGGTAAGAGAGAAGAAAAGAGTTTACAGAGAGAAAAGAAGAGAGGATTGGGAGAAGGCTAGAGAATTTGATAAAGGAATTGGGGAGAAGAAGCTTGATAATCAAAGGATAGCCATTATCTTCCAACTCTAAGGTATCATCTAAACTCTGTTATTATTTTTCTTTTCAAAAGTTATAGTTGTATTCTCTCTCTCTCTCTCAATTTTCTCTATAAAAGCTTTGTAGAAATTGAATTAATTGTTATGTATGTGGCTTTATATGATAAACTAGTGTTGTAAAACTATTTTCATAAGTTATATATGAGTAGAGTCAATGAATTTATGATATGTATGTAATTTGTGAAGAAAACTATTTTACAGAGAGTTTATGTGAATGAATATGGTTTAGTTTAAGGTAGAAATTAAGGGTTAATTAGTTGTTTTGTTTATAAATTGACTATTGAATTTGACAGAGTATGTATAAATATTGATAAAGTACTTTGAATTAACTGTTTTGGTTGAAAAACAAAATCACAATGTTGATTTTCATTGAAAACATCAAAAAGTAAGTTTTTATCAAAAACAGTGAAATTGGATGTTTTAAATTCGTTGTTTATGTTATTTTATGGGTAGAAACATGTTAAGAGTCTTTGAATTATGTTTGTATGAAGTCTCTATATGAATTACATGTTAATTAGGCTGTTAGAAAGTAGTTTGTAGGCCAAAATTGGCTTTTATTCATGTTGTTGCCAAAGTTGTCGTCTGTCAAGTTCTGCAAATTCAGCACAAGCAAATACGGCTTTTAAAAAGACAAATTTCGCGTCATAGCAATATGGCCTCAGAGGTTAATTTTATTACACGCCATCATCATCATCACTGCAATACCACCCACAAAAGATAAATTGTGGAAATAAGCAGTCATGAGTTAAGTAATGGTCTCGTCAAAGGTACTTTTGTACTCAAAATTTGAAGGAATTGTTATGTGTTAATAGTAGGACTGTTAAATTATGATTTCAGTATTTCTATACCATGAATGAGCATGTTATTAACAATTTACTTGTTTGTAACTTGATTATGTGATTGAAAACCAAACCCTATATGATGAATGTACTTAGTTATGTTTGTAAAGTGGTAGTGACTAACTATGTTATGATGACATATGTATATAGGATATTGTGATTCGAATTGTTCGGTTTAGCCTACGAGTAAGGCAAGTTCTCTAATCCATTATCTTGTTGAACCAATTATTGTTTCCAATTCGATTACAATATAATGATGCAAGGTTTCTAAAACTTTAATTTTGATATTGAGTAAGTTATTCTTGTATTTAACTTGTTGTTTAGCATGCAAATTTATATATACAAATGTTGAACAAAATTGTATCGTTCAAATTGCTATGCATTCTTAGTATTCAATTCTAAATAACCTTGGCTTAATATTGTTCAAGCAAGGTGTGTTATAGTTATTCAAGGTGTATGCTATTAGATTATTCCTAAAGCATGATTTTAATTCACCATGTCGATTCAATTACGATTATTCTATAGTATAATGTTATTAGTTTTATTCAACTAATCCTTAGTTGATGTTCATTGAAATTCCAAATTACCTTGAAATGTATCCAAACCAAACTCACTTTGGTGCGGACTTGTACTCTAAATACTGAGATGAACAACCCTATTATTAGGGGTAACTTACGCTTAGCGTTAAAATGTTTGTGCCTAATACATTGTACGAAGGGCTGATCCCCCTAAGTACGAGGAGTCCCTATAGTCTTATGACTGTTAAAGTTTAAGTTGAAAAATTACTTATAACTATGGACATAATTCATGGTCTTAAGACCCTCAGTTATATACTTTAGAATGTTGATAAATCATATTGTTTAACTCTATCGAGCCTCTTATCTAACAATTGTTGTAAGGATTTTTTTCATTCATTGTTGTTTCAAGTGAGCTTTGTTTGCTCACTCTTGCTTATATAACTATTACAGTTAAAGATGAGAAGGTTGATGTACCTAGCACCAGTAAGGGAAAAGGAAAGATGAACAAGTATTGAAGACTTGTAATATGATGATATTTTATTATCAGTTTTAATTGAATGGTTGTAATGAAGTTTATTTATTTTCCGCATTTGAATGATTGTATTTAAAGGTTAGACAACCTGGGAGATTTTTATTATGTAACCCTTTAATGGGGAAGGTTTTTATTATTCAATTTGATTGTGATTGGGTAGTTAGATATGAATGTTTGATTAAGTCAACACCAAATCCTGTGGGAATGAAGTACCTGGGTTTGGGGGTGTCACAAATTGATATCAAAGCCTTAGGTTATGAACCTTAGGTGGGGGAAAAGCCTTAGGAAGTAACCTTCGAAAAGATAGTGATGATAAACTCTTATCGAGTTTTAAGGAAGAAGTAATAAAATACTTATGTGCTTATGTGTTTGTAACTTATGTGCTCGTGAGTGTTGAGTAGTAATGATTAGTAATTAAAACTTAAACTTTGGTTGACAGGATGACTAATATAGGAGGATCCAGTCAGGCTAGGGAGGAGGAGCCTCGAGATATTCAGGTAGTTTGGGAACAATTACTGCTACGGGAAACAGTTCTGTTGGTCACAGTAGTTGAGCAGGAGAGAGTACCTGATGAGGATGATAAGATAGAGACAGACGAGGAGGATCCCGTGGAGCTGCCACAGTCGGATGAAGAGGACGAGGAGGAACGGATTCCACTTAACTCGATAGATGGCCGTATATACGATGAGGTGCATGACCACAATGTGGAACTTCAAGATACTGTCGAGGAATTGCAAGAGATAGTAGCTGAACAACAGACCTCGATGGCACAGAAGGATGACGAAATTCAGGACCGAGAAGAACGTCTAAGAAATGTTGAAGATAAGCTAATTCACACTGAAGGAGAGAACGAGCGAATGAGAGCAGAGATTGCAGAGTTGAAGAACAAATTGAAAGAGGAATCTACTAAGAGGGCAAGAGCCGAAGATGCGTATGAGGTGGCTGATCAACGAGCCGAAATAGCAGAGGGAGACACACAAGCAAAGAGAATGAAGATGCAGGAAATGAATAACGTGTTCAACATAGTGATTAATCGAGCTCAGGATCGGGTCATGGGTTATCCGATTCAGTTTGAGACGCTGCCATCGTACATACTAGATCGTCGAACCATGTTCTGAATTATGGAAGAAGAGTGTCGTAAGGCTATGCAGTATCTTAGAAGGACATCGTAGGGAGTGTACTTGATTTAAGATTTATGTTATGAGAAATATTATGTAAATCCCAAGTGTTATGTAACTTATGGGATATGATGATGATGTCCTGAAACTTTAGTAGTTCAGGAAAATAATGTAACTAGCAGTGATGCTATTGATATGATGTTTTCAAAGAATTAAGAATGAATAAAAGTTATTATCTTCTTTTATCCAAAGTGTTATGGGTTATGTGGTGATTACTTTTATGGGGGCAAGTTAAGTAGAAATTACTTGAAAAGAGTTGAGAAATAATCTAATGAGTGTATTTTTAACAGAAAATGCCTCCAAGAAGTCAACCACCCCGTCAGAGAATCGCTGAAGGAACCAACAACAATAATGCTGAAGTTAACCCCGTTCAGCAGCTAGTGACGTTACTGACAGGTGCACTGCAGAATCAACCACAGAACCAACCACAAAATCAAGCTACAATGTTTAAGGACTTCAAGGCGGTTGGACCACCAGAATTTTGTGGGTCCATGAACCCGGTTGAGGCTCAGACCTGGGTCATGGAGATAGAGAAGGTGTTCGATGTTGCTGGAGTAAGGGAAGATCCGAAAATTACTTTTGCAACATTTATGTTGAAAGCAGAGGCTAGTTATTGGTGGCAGGCCAATAAAACTCGAGGAGGACCAAGGGTTATGGATTGGGATAGGTTTAAAGAGATGTTCTTCGAGACCTATTTCCCAGAGAGTTCGAAGAGTTAGTTGGAAGTGCAGTTTTTAGAACTGAAACAGGGAACAATGACAGTGTCAGAATATGCCGCGAAATTCAACGAGTTGGTGAGGTTTACGCCATACCAAGTCAGCACAGATGAACGCAAGGCAAAGAGATTTGAACAGGGACTGAAGCCCTGGTTGTATAGTAGGGTCTCCTTGTTCCAGTTGAAGACATTTGCAGTCATAATGGAAAAGGAAATTCTCGCTGAAGGTGGAGGCAAGGCGGTAACCAAGTTCAATCAAGAACAAAAAAAGAAGAAGAATGAAGTGTTGGTTAAGAATGGAGTTGGTGGTAGTGGAAATTGTAACAATAATCTGAAAAGAAAGTGGAATGGAAATTTGGGTGCTGGAAATCAGCAGGGTAACCAGCAGAATAAGAAGTTTGAAGCATGTGCTACATGCGGGAAGTTTCACAAGGGTGTATGCTTGATGGGGAAATGAGTATGTTTTAACTGTGGCCATGAGGGTCACATCGCCCTGAGTTGCAACCAACCTAAGAAGAATGTTTGCTTCACTTGCGGGTCCAAGGATCACTTTGCTCGTGAGTGCCCTAAGAAGAAAACTGGAGAGACAACGGGAAGCAAGGGAAGAAGAAGTGGAGGTACTTGGGCCATTACTGGACCAACGACATCAACCAAACCCACGTACCGTAACCTTCAACATGACCGCAAGATGTTGTGCAATCAAAGGATGTGGTGTCAGGTATTATCCCAATCAATGATATTGATGCTTATGTATTATTTGTCGGGCCGCTACTTGCTCATTTATATCTGATGAATTTGCTATGAGATTAGGATTGCCTAGTGAAGAATTGAATTTCCCTTTAAACATAGAAATTGCGAATAAAGAAGTAATTCCTGTTAGGATCGTATACAAGAACTGTAGGGTGAATATTAAGGGAAATATTTTGATGGTAGATTTAATTTCGATTAGGCTTGGAGAGTTTGATGTTATTTTGGGAATGGATTGGTTTTTTAATTGTGGAGCGATAATTGACTGCTAAAAGAAATGTGTAAACCTTATGACTCCGTCAAAGGTAGTTTTCAATAGTAGCAAATCGCCTAGACAAATGAGATGTCTGACGATTATGCAAGCCAAGAAGTTGTTGAGTCAAGGCTGTGTGGGTTATTTAGCTTACATAGTCGATACTCAGAAGAAGGGTGCAAAACTGGAAGAAATATCAGTAGTTAAGGAATTTGTGGACGTGTTTCTGGAGGATTTGCCAGGACTTCCGCCTGACAGAGAAATCGAGTTTGTGATAGACTTAACGCCAGGAACCGCTCCGATATCGAAAGCCCCGTACAGAATGGCTCCAGTAGAGATGAAGGAACTGATGGTACAACTGCAGGAGCTGTTGGACAAGAAATACATTCAGCCGAGTGTGTCATCGTGGGGAGCACCGATGTTATTCGTAAAGAAGAAGGATAGGTCAATACGTCTTTGCATTGATTATAGGGAGTTAAACAAAGTCACTATTAAGAATAAATATCCATTGCCGAGAATAGATGATTTGTTTGACCAGTTGAAGGGTGCTAGATATTTCTCAAAAATAGATTTGAGAAGTGGGTATCATCAACTGAAAGTAAGGAAGGAGGATGTACCGAAGACGGCATTCCGAACTCGGTATGGACATTATGAATTTTTGGTGATGTCTTTTGGTTTGACAAACGCCCCTGCAGCGTTCATGGATTTAATGAATAGGGTGTTTAAACCATTTTTAGATAAGTTTGTGGTGGTGTTTATCGATGATATTCTGGTGTACTCTAGAACTCAAGAAGAACACGTGGAACACTTACTTCTAACGCTGGAGACGCTAAGAAAGAAAAAGTTTTACGCAAAATTCTCTAAATGTGAATTCTGGTTAGAACGTGTACAATTTCTTGGACACGTAATTGACAAGGATGGAATTTCAGTGGATCCATCAAAGGTCGAAGCTGTGATAAATTGGGAACAACCAAGAACTCCATCGTAAGTAAGAAGTTTCTTGGGATCAAGGTATTACGGACGATTTATCCAGGATTTCTCCAAGATTGCCTCTCCGTTGACAAATTTGACGAGAAAATCTGTAAAATTTGTTTGGACGGAGAAATGTGAAGGAAGTTTCCAGGAATTGAAAAAGAAGTTAAGTATGGCACCTGTGTTATTATTACCAGATAATAAAGGAAATTTCGTGGTGTACAGTGATGCTTCACACAAAGGATTAGGATGTGTCCTTATGCAGAACAAAAAAGTAATCGCGTATGCATCAAGGCAATTGAAAGACTATGAAAAAGGGTATCTGACTCATGGTTTAGAGTTGGCGGTGGTTTTGTTTGCCTTAAAAATATGGAGACACTATCTCTATAGAGAGAAATGTGAGATCTACACAGACCATAAGAGTCTGAAGTACATTTTCACTCAGAAAGACCTGAACATGCGTCAAAGGAGATGGATGGAATTGATAAAGGATTACGATTGTGAGATCTTTTATCATCCAGGCAAAGCAAACGTGGTTGCAGATGCCTTGAGTAGGAAAGGCAGGGAAAAGTTGATGTTGTTAACTGATAAGGAAGAGCTTATTTCAGCAATGTCAAGGTTAGAGTTGGAAATCAAATCTCCAAAAGAATCCGATGATAAATTATACCAGATGGAAGCCAGTCCAACTTTGGTGGACAGAGTGTAGAACACTCAACTGCAGGATGAGGAATACAGAAAAATAAGAGAAAGTGTGGTCGAGGGAAAAGAAGTGAAATACAAGGTTGATACCGATGGAATGCTGAGATTCGAGGGACGAATCTGGGTTCCAGTAGTACCAGATATTAAAGAAGACATCTTGATAGAAGCTCATAGCTCAAGATATTCGATTCATCTAGGAAGTATGAAGATGTATCAAGATTTGCAGCGACATTTTCGGTGGCCAAATATGAAAAGAGACATTGCAGAATGCGTTGCAAAGTGCTTAACATGTCAGAGAGTTAAGGCCGAGCATCAAAGGCCAAGCGGATTACTTCAACCGTTGGAGATACCGGAATGGAAATGGGAACATATCACTATGGATTTTGTGGTAGGTCTCCCAACGACTCAGAAAGGATATGATGCGATATGGGTGATAGTGGACAGATTGACAAAATCTGCACACTTTTTGCCAATAAAGATTAGATTCAATCTTGATTAGCTAGCAAAGTTATATGTTAAAGAGATCATGACGAGACATGGAGTTTCAGTGTCAATTATGTCAGATAGAGATATGAGGTTCACATAAAACTTCTGGAAGAGATTACAAGAATGTATGGGAACACAGTTGCGAATGAGTACGACATATCATCCGCAAACAGATGGCCAAAGCAAACGAACGATTCAAACATTGGAAGATATGCTGAGAGCATGCGTCATGGATTTCAAAGGAAGCTGGGATGAACAATTACCGTTGGTGGAATTTGCCTACAATAACAAGCTACCACGCAAGCATCGCAAGATGCCGCCTTTACGAAGCATTATACTACAGGAGGTGCGTAACTCCACCGTGCTAGGATGAAGTCGGTGAACGCCAACTATTAGGACCGTAATCGGTACAACAAACCGCTGAGGTTGTCAAACTCATCGTAACAAGATTGATAGTCGCCAAGACGTATAAAAGAAATATGCCGATCAATACTGCATAAGATCGTGTATTCGACGTAAGAAATTACGTTTTCCTAAAAGTTTCTCCTTGGAAGGGAAAAATTTGATTTGGTAAAAAGGGGAAACTAAGCCCAAGGTTTATTGGACCCTTCGAAGTGCTGCGAAAAGTTGGAGAGGTGGCTTACGAGGTAGCTCTACCTCCAGAATTGCAAAATATTCATAATGTTTTTCATGTTTCGGTGTTACACCCATATAAGTCCGATTACAAGCACGTGATCGAGTATGAACCATTGCAGTTTGAGAAAGACTTGTCCTATGAAGAGGTTCATATCCAGATAGTCGACAGGAAAGAACAAGTGCTCAGAAATAAAGTGATACATTCTGTGAAGGTAATATGGAGGAACCACAATGTCGAAGAGGCTACATAAGAATTACCCTGAGTTATTTGTTTAATCTATGTCTTCGATTCTGGGGACAGAATCTTTGTAAGTAGGGGAGAATGTGACGAATGAATTGTTTGAATTGTGATTCTAAGGACAGAATCCTTGTAAGGAGGGAATGATGTAACATTCCAGAATTTTTAATTGTTATATTAAATATTTATTAAAATATTTAAGTATTTAATGGAGGTGTTTATTGTTGAATAAGTAATTATTCAAATTTGATTCGATTTGGTTAATTATTTGTTAAATAAATAATTAAGGAAATTAATTATTATATTCTAATTTAATTTAATTATTAAGTTAGAGAGTTTTGATTAAATGAATTATTAGTTTTATTTATTTGAAGTTGTTATTAAAAGGATGTGTTAGTTGATTAAATAAAGTTATAATTATATAAAAAATTATAATTTGGTGGTATTGACTTATGGGTTAAAGTAATTTAATAAATTATTATTAGAATTAATTTAATTAATTAAAAGTGTGACAAATAACCTTTTATAAAGGAGTTATTAAAATAACTTAAAGGAGTTTAATTCAGTTTTTGTCAAACAAGGCCTATTGCATATTAAGTCTTTAATCTAATTATGTTTTACCAAACAAGGCATAAGGAATAAATGATTATATTTGTAGTAAGTAACCAAACAAGCCTTATGGCTTTTGATTTTCAAAATTTGTATAACTGATATCAGTTATACTTATATTTATATTATATAATTAATATATATTATATCTTATAATGCTATATTTCTAATAATGTAAGATTAGAATAGAGGGAAAGAGAGAGAAGAAGAGAGTTTACAGAGAGAAAAGAAGAGAGGATTGGGAGAAGGCTAGAGAATTTGATAAAGGAATTGGGGAGAAGAAGCTTGATAATTAAAGGATAGCCATTATCTTCCAACTCTAAGGTATCATCTAAACTCATATTGTTGTTTTCTTTTCAAAAGTTATAGTTGTATTCTCTCTCTCTCAATTTTCTCTATAAAAGCTATGTAGAAATTGAATTAATTGTTATGTATGTGGCTTTATATGATAAACTAGTGTTGTAAAACTATTTTCATAAGTTATATATGAGTAGAGTCAATGAAGTTATGATATGTATGTAATTTGTGAAGAAAACTATTTTACAGAGAGTTTATATGAATGAATATGGTTTAGTTTAAGGTAGAAATTAAGGGTTAATTAGTTGTTTAGTTGATAAATTGACTATTGAATTTGATAGAGTATGTATAAATATTGATAAAGTGCTTTGAATTAACTGCTTTTGGTTGAAAACAAAATCACAGTGTTGATTTTCATTGAAAACATCAAAAAGTAAGTTTTTATCAAAAACAGTGAAATAGGATGTTTTAAATTCGTTGTTTATGTTATTTTATGGGTAGAAACATGTTAAGAGTCTTTGAATTATGTTTATATGAAGTCTCTATATGAATTACATGTTAATTAGGCTGTTAGAAAGTAGCTTGTAGGCCAAAATTGGCTTTTGTTTATGCTTTGTTGTCAAGTTCTGCAATTCTAAGAATCTACAGCCATACCTCAGAGTACAAATTTCAAGACCGCAGCCATGTAAGGCACGCCACAACAATAGCCTCATAGGTTAATTTTTTTTACATACAACACCATCACCATCGTCAATGTAACCACACATATAACTATGGCGCTGGCAACTTTGAAGTTGGCGTAATGGTCCGACAAAGGTACTTTTTTGTACTCAAAATCTAAAGGAATTGTTATGTGTTAATAGTAGGACTGTTAAATTATGATTTCAGTATTTCTATACCATGAATGAGCATGTTATTAATAATTAACTTGTTTTTAACTTGATTATGTGATTGAAAACCAAACCTTATATGATGAATGTACTTAGTTATGTTTGTAAAGTGGTAGTGACTAACTATGTCATGATGACATATGTATATAGGATATTGTGATTCGAATTGTTCGGTTTCTAAAACTTTAATTTTGATATTGAGTAAGTTATTCTTGTATTTAACTTGTTGTTTAACATGCAAATTTATATATACAAATGTTGAACAAAATTGTATCGTTCAAATTGCTATGTATGCTTAGTATTCAATTCTAAATAACCTTGGCTTAATATTATTCAAGCAAGGTGTGTTATAGTTATTCAAGGTGTATGCTATTAGATTATTCCTAAAGCATGATTTTAATTTACCATGTCGATTCAATTACGATTATTCTATAGTATGATGTTATTAGTTTTATTCAACTAATCCTTAGTTGATGTTCGTTGAAATTCCAAATTACCTTAAAATGTATCCAAACCAAACTCACTTAGGTGCGGACTTGTACTCTAAATACTGAGATAAACAACCCTATTATTAGGGGTAACTTATGCTTGGCGTTGAAATATTTGTGCACAATACATTGTATTTAAGGGTCGATCCCCTAAGTACGAGGAGTCCCTATAGTCTTATGATCAAGTAAAGTTTAAGTTGAAAAATTACTTATAACTATGGACATAGTTCGTGGTCTTAGGACCCTCAGTTATATACTTTAGAATGTTGATAAATCATATTGTTTTAACTCTATCGAGCCTCTTATCTAACAGTTGTTGTAAGGATTTTTTTCATTCATTGTTGTTTCAAGTGAGCTTTGTTTGCTCACTCTTGCTTATATAACTATTACAGTTAAAGATGAGAAGGTTGATGTACCTAGCACCAGTAAGGGAAAAGGAAAGATGAACAAGTATTGAAGACTTGTAATATGATGATATTTTATTATCAGTTGTAATTGAATGGTTGTAATGAAGTTTATTTATTTTCCGCATTTGAATGATTGTATTTAAAGGTTAGACAACCTGGGAGATTTTTATTATGTAACCCTTTAATGGGGAAGGTTTTTATTATTCAATTTGATTGTGATTGGGTAGTTAGATATGGATGTTTGATTAAGTGAACACCAAATCTTGTGGGAATGAAGTACCTGGGTTTGGGGGTGTCACAGTGGTGAATTAATTTAGTAACTAAATTGATTAAAGTTAATTAAATTGAGTACTGATAATTTTATCTGATGGATTTAATTTAAGGGAATTATTTAATTTAAAGGAAATAAATAAATTAAACAAAGTGATATGTCTAATTTATTAATTAAACTAGATATATAATTATTTGTTAATTATAAGGTATAATGATAATAATAATTTTATTATTATTGTAAGTCATTTAAATTAGCTAAAGCTAAAGTTATTTAATTAACTAAATTAAGGGTGTGACATGAAAACTATATAATATAATAATATAAAAATAAATTAGTATGAGAATTATGTGGTTAGCCAAACAAGGCCTTGTGGCCTTTGGTTTGTTTCTAACTGAAGCTTTTTTGTTTTTTAGCAAAAGTACGTAGGAGGTGAGGCCATATCAGTTTATGTTTTCACGCGTTTTATTTTTCTAAGGCTTAAGAGCAGAGTATAGAGAGAGTGTTGGAGAAATCATGAGAAAAACACAGTGAAAGAGAGAATTCTCTGAGATTATCTAGAGGTAGGAGAGGAATTTCTAAGCCTTCACATCATCTCTTGCTAGTAAACAATCAAAGGAATAAGGTATAACCCTAATTTTAACTTTATTTTTTGGAATTTCTATTGATAATTAGGTTGGATTGATATAAATACTTGTATATAGGGTTTATAATCTGTTAATCATCGTTTGTGAGTGCTATTCGATGATCAAATTCGTGAGAATTGGGTTATAGTTAAAGATTTCAAATAACAGTGTTTTGTTTATGAAAATGGCTTAGTAAGTCTAAAATTTGATGTTCAATCCTTTCTAGAATCTCTTAATTGGTTATATATTGTGTTAGTATATCAAGAAACGAAAACAATGGAAGTTAAACGAACTAATTTGGTTGAGAAACGAATTCGTAATGAATGAATTCGCTAAATTTGTCAAACATGAACAATTAGTATGAACATAAGTTGTAAATTCATATTTTGGGTTAGTTAATGTTTATGTTAGTTGATGGACAATTGGTATGTTGTATCTTTATGAGTTACGAACCCATAGAATTGAAAATGGACTGAATTGGATGAGTATAACTCATGTTATGATCATTGGATGGAGTTTTGGTCTGTAATCCCAAGAACAGCACGGGGGCCTGCTTCATGCGACTTGAAGCAATTGCATGCGCCTGCCCCAAAGCCATTTAGGTGCAAATTGTCTTTTACATCGCTGTATGGTGCAATTTATTCGACTTCAGTAGTAAATTAAGCATAATGTTTTCATACGAACTCCGATTGAGGTGATTCAAGATGATCCGCAACGAGGACGAATAGACCTACAACGTTTATTCTTTGAGTGTTTTAATTTGAGATCTAGAACAGTCCCAAAAATGGTCATTTTGGGACTGTTGTGTTTTCGGGGACAATCGGAGGGCCTCGGGCATGCACGTATACAAGTGTAGTGCTCTTGACGATAAAAGATGTTGTTCTAAGTTATTGAACATGAATATTATGAAGTATAATGATGATTAAAATTAATAAATGATATATTAAATAAGTTGTATATGCATACTAAGCACACACAAGAGAGCCAAATTGGGCGTGTGATGAATAAACGTCGAAACGCCGTGATAAGTGATAATCAACGTAAAAAGTGTTTTAAGTCTAATGAAATGAATATTATAAGATATGAAATGGGTTTAATATAAAACCAATAATGATTCCTAGCAAGACTTAAACACTTGAATGAACTTCGAATATGAAATATAGTGAGATATAAGTCGAAAGTTAACACAATCAAATTAAACATTGTGTATCTATGATAGGAAGGGTTATGAGGCGTAAATTAAAGTTTACATTACAACTACTATGCATTGCTATATGACTAATAGTTGATATGCATGATTATATAATTGTGTAGAGCACGTGAAATGCAGATAACTGTAAGCTGTTAACTGTTATTGGTAAACAACGATCAAGGCAAGTCTTTAAGTTCCCATTTTCTATGTGAATTTAATTGTTTTAAATCTTTATTGCAAAGAGCATGCATGATGTGTTATATATATGTTGAATGTATGAAATGTTAAAGTCAACTTATGACTACGTTGATTGAGAAAAGCATGCTGGTTGGGTAAGGAACTAAATTTTTATATTTGTTATATAAACTATAGCATGTATGTTATGTTAGTCCAATGTTTATGAGATATATGTTGAACATGTTATTATGTGCTACGTGATGCATGAAAACTGTTAGATTTTGCTGGGTTGTCGAGCTCAACCTTGCAAATAACCATTTTTGCAGGTTAAGGATTGAAGGTACATTATGTGCTACTTGAATGACATGGATCAGAAATAATTCACGAAGATTAATATTTTAGCTAAAGTTGTTATTTGTTAATAGCATGATTAAGATTCATGAGATTTACTAAATGTTTTATGATGTATAGTTTTATGTTGAGTTGTAAAGCTAATGTTAGAGTTATCTGATATGTAAAGGTTATCGGATTGAAATATAAAGTTTTATATAATAATAGTGGTAAAGTGAATCATAAAAATAAGATTGATTCAAAGACATGTAGATGATAAAGGTTTTGATTCAGGGAATTAAAGTAAGAAGACATAAAAGTTTAAATTATTCCGCATTTTATAAAGTTTAACATCGAATGATGATGTAAAATTAGAAGGTAGATGTGTTATTAACGACCAAAGTTGAGAATTAAATTGTATGAATTTTGGGGTCGTTACAAATACCGTGTGCTACTATGCAACCACATGTATTACTATACTTTTATCACCGATTATTTTATGACAACTTGTTTACTTTGAAATTTTTTGACATATCACCCTTAAATTTAACCTTTTATCAATTTAACCATTTACTAAATAGAATAATTATAAGAAAATTGAATACTTTCATTTCATAAATTTTGGGGTCTCACAATCTCCCCTCCTTATGAAATTTTGCCCTCAAAATTTACGTACCTGGTAGTTCGAAGAGATGAGAATACCTTGCTTTCTTTTCAAATTATACCTTCCCGGTTATTTCCTCTCTATCATGATTTACTATTGATTCACATGATTTACTATTAGGGGAGGTGGTGCAAGTTTGATAATACTTGCAAGACTAAATTAAAAATGAAGAAAAAGAGGGAGGTATTATACTGTAATATTTTGAGCCCCAAAATGTGCAATTATTGAAACTATATTTTCCTATAAATAGAAGCTCATTCCTTCATTATTTTTCACCAATTCACTAAATCTCACAAGAGCAATTATAATAGAAAAATTATAGAGAGATAAACTTTAGAGAGAAAGAAGAAGCGAAGTCTGCTACTTCATTATTCTAGTATCCAGTCTTCTTCTGAGGTAAGGGATATCATTATTGTGTAAGGGGTATTATTCTTTCGTATTCATGAAGAGAGTTATTTTCTTTCAATACTCATAATGGTTGTTATTCCATTCTTTATTATTATGTTGGAATAACCTGTCTATGCGAACTACCGCTATACGGTTAAATTCTTCATTATTCCATTCTTTATTATTCTCGCTGGAATATTCTCATCTGCAAGCGGATTACGCATGACCCGATTCCATTCTTTATTATTCTCGTTGGAATATCCTCGCCTCAGCATGCGGATTACGCATGACCCAGTTCCATTCTTTATTATTCTCGCTGGAATATACCGCTGCGTGCGATTACGCACGACCGGTTCTATTATTTATTATTCTGCTGGAATAACCTGCCTATGCGGTCTATCACATGCCCGTAAATTTTTTTTGTTATTCTATTCTTTATTATTCTATTGGAATAACTCGTGCGTGTGGACTCATCAGATGCATGGTGAATGATCCTTCAGATTCATTCTTTATTAAATTGTGGAAATGATCTGTCCATGTGGATTACCGCATGGCGGGTGAAAATTCATTTGTAGTTTCGTATATTATATTATACTCGTATGAGATATCATTTCTTTTGTACTCGTCATGGAATATCATTTTCTTTGGTGTCAACTGTTGACTTTTTGACCAAAAAGTCAACCCCGGTAAAATTTGTGTTCATAGTCTATTTCTACTAATTTCATCGTTCCGGACTCAAATATCACGTCCACGTCTCAAAATTCAACTCCGAACTCAAATTCAATTTTTAATAACATTCATCATTAATATTATAACTCACAATATTTAACAACTAGGTTGTTCTTTTTTCGATAAGATTTCTCCTATATTGGCGCTGATTAGATGACTAACCTCTCCTTGATGAACTTCTAGACATTATCAATATTGCAAATAATAATATGAATAATCGTGTTATCTCAATTATTGATTTAATAATATAAAATATTGTGACAATAATTGAATAAAAATGGTGACTTCTCACGTAGCATCAATAATCAAAGATCTTTATACAATCACAGTAATAATACTATGCAACCACGCATATTACTATATTTTATCATCGATTATTTTATGACATTTTACTTTGAAAAATTTTCATTATCACACCTTAACTTTAACCTTTTATCAATTTAACCATTTTACTAAATAGAATAATTATAAGAAAATTGAATACTTTCATTTCATAAAATTCGGTTTAGTAAATGGTTAAATTGATAAAAAAGTTAAAGTTAAGGGTGATATGTGAAAATTTTTCAAAGTAAACAAGTTGTCATAAAATAATTCCATGATAAAAGTATAGTAATACGGGTTGCATAAGTAGCAATACCTGTGCAGATTGTATAAAGATCTTTGATTATTGATGCTTACGTGAGAAGTCACTCAGTTTTATTCAATTATTGTCACAATATTTATAATATTAAATCAATAATTGAGACGACAAAGTTATTCATATTATTATTTGCAATATCGACAATGTCTGTAAGTTCTCACAAGGAGAGGTTTCGTCACCTAATCATGCTACCAATAAGGAGAAATCTTTATCTAAAACCCCCTTTCCTCGGAACGACACTGTTGTTAAATATTGATTATAGTATTAATGATGAATAAGTTCGTGTTGATTAAAGATGAAATTGATAGTTCCATTGTGTGAGAATTATTAGTGTTAGTGGAAAATGACATTTATTTCGATAATAATTGATGTCTGGAGGTTATATTGACCAATCGGGTAATTAATCGGATAAATGAGCAATTAATTGCTATTAATTCACATGCTTATAACTATGTGTTCACATGTGTGTACTATTGATTCACAGTCTTGTACTATTAGGGGAGGTGGTGCAAGATTGATAATACTTACAAGACTAAGTTAAAAATGGAGGTATAGTTGAAGGTACTATACTGTAATTCATATTTTCACATGATTATAACTATTGATTCACATGATTGAAGTATTGATTCACATTATTTACTATTAGGGGAGGTGGTGCAAGTTTGATAATACTTGCAGGACTAAATAAAAAATTAAGAAAAAGATGAAGGTATTATACTGTAATATTTTAAGCCCCAAAACGTACAATTATCAAAACTATATTTTTCTATAAATAGAAGCTCATTCCTTCATTTCTCACCAATTCACTAAGTCTCACAAGAGCAGTTATAGAGATAGAAGCTATAGAGAGAAAGAAGAAGAGTAGTTTACTACTTCACTACTCCAGTATCCAGTCTTCTTCTGAGGCAAGGGTTATTATTTTTATATTCTGAAGAGATATTATTTTTTGTAATCGTATGAATATTATTATCGTTCAATATTCATTATATTCATTTAATATTCGTGAGGAATATTATTTTCGTTCAATATTCGTAAGGAATATTATTTTCGTTCAGCCGTTGTAAGTAATGGGTTTCTGCCAGGGGCAGTTTCATAATTTTTCCGACCCTCAAAAATTCTGGAAAAATTTGAAATGATAATTTGATGAGATTTCTAGATTGTGTCCAAAAATGACGATTTTTGGATGTATAGATTAGGAGTTATGAATTTTATGGGAAAAGACTATTTTAAAAGTAAACCCTTATAACTCCTTGTGGTTAACTCCAAAATTAGTGAAATTTTTATTGAGATTACATCTATATAGCAGCAGTATACCCTGTAAATTTTGAAATTTTTGGACAAAAGTACAATTTTTGATAAATGTCTAAATATTCGGCAGTTTTAGTCATATGAAAAATAGTAAATGAATTTTAAAAATTCTGAGAAAAATATATGTTCAATATGGGACTATATTCGCTAAATCCCGAAAAAGAAAATTTGTTTGTACTGGATTTGGTATTTTCATGAAAATGGACTAGTTATGAGTAAATGAATTAAATATGTTATGTGAAGTAAGAAAATTGGAAAATAGGATTTTATGGCTTGAGAATCCTATATAAGGTATATGCAGATTTTTGATGAGAGTTTTGGTTATTGGTGATGAAATCTTACGAGTTTGGCATTTTAGAATGATTAAATGCATTAATTAGTAAAGTGTAAACAATTAAAATAAATTGTTTATAAGTTTAAGAAATGATTAAAATATTGTGGTAATATTAATAATATTAGATTATGAGATTATTAAGTGATTTATAACATTTGGATTAAGGTATTATAAATATTAATATGGATTTTATTGTGAACCTTTATCTTTTTGTGTCGGGGTTACTATTCATGTATACGACACTATTCACGTATACGGCACTATTTATGTATATGACACTATTTGTGTATATGATATTATTTATATAAACGGTACTATGTACGAATAGGGAGTACTATTTATGAGTTACTATTCATGAGTTATTATTTATGAGTTACTATTCACAGGTTACTATTTATGAGTTACTATTCACGGGGTACTATTTATCCGAAAAATATATTTCTTGTCTGTCCAAATTATTTTTGGTACATGAATATTATTCTTGAATTTTACTCCACAAAGCAAAGATCGTGTTGACAATTTGATATTTTAAACTCGGATAAATTTAAAGTCTTTAATATTTATCCTTGATTTCGTTTGATTAATGCTTATATCATTGTCATCATCCTCATGCTTATATTGTGATGAAAGTCATCTTTGGCTTCCGTGCATAGATGGGCTGTTGATTATTGGTTTTACAGTTGTATATCTTTGGCTTATGTGCATAGATGAGCAATGGGAAAATCATGATATAGAGAAAATAACCGGGAAGGTACAATCCGAAAAGAAAGCAAGGTATTCTCATCTCTTTGAACTACCAGGTACATAAATTTCGAGGGTAAAATTTCATAAGGAGGGGAGATTGTGAGACCCCGAATTTTATGAAATGAAAGTATTCATTTTTCTTATAATTATTCTATTTAGTAAATGGTTAAATTGATAAAAGGTTAAAGTTAAGGGTGATATGTGAAATTTTTTTGAAGTAAACAAGTTGTTATATAATATTCTATTGGTCGGGAAATATTAATTTTAACAGGGAATATTCGTACGACGACACAATCATTAGTGGACCCCACAATGGAAGTATTGTCGTAGTTAGAAAACGACATAATTATCTTTTTATAACGGCGAAAGTGTTACCGTTAAAACTGTTGAACTACCCGGTAGTAAAAGTACAATAATACGCGTGGTTGCATAGTAGCACATGGTATTAATTATTGATGTTTACGTAAGAAGTCACTCAGTTATACTCAATTATTGTTACAGTAATTGTTGCATCATATCTCTCATATTATTGATTCGATTATTGTCACAGTATCATCTACATAATATGATATATTATTAAATCAATAATTGAGACGGCAAAGTTATTCATATTATTATTTGCAATATTGACAATGTCTAGAAGTTCTGTCAAGGAGAGGTTTGGTCACCTAATTGCGCGCCAATAAGGAGAAATCCTTATCGGAAAGCCTCCTCTTTCATGGGAACGACCTGGTTGTTAAATATTATAAATTATAATATTAATTATGAATAAGTTCGTGTTGATTAAAGATGAAATTGATAGTTCCATAGTTCCGTGTAAAATACGACAAAATATAGCTGAGAGTTTAAATAAGAATATTGTCATCTAGACAATATTCACACTCAATGGTGTCCTCATTACAATTATTATCACATTATTCCATAGAATAGTGAGGACTACTAAAGCCATTTATCCTGGACCATCAATCCATTCCCCTACTCGTCCCAAATTTAGATTCTCATTTCCTCAAGAGAACAATTAAAGAAACTATGAGCTCAACTAGCCCAAAGAAGAAATATTATGACTAAGATAATGCGTAATAAATTATCCTTAGCCTTCAACAAAGGTTAAACCGATAAAATACAATAAACATCAAGTTTAATCATAAAGGAATAAGCAATCCATTAGAAGAGTCAAGTAGAACATAATGTCTACTATCCTCTAGATTAAAAGTCCATCGTTAATATTTCATTCCTGTAATACTCATCAACAATTCTTTGTTATACCCAAGATAAAAAAAACTATCATCACCTGTCTTCACCTGAACCACCAAAGATTATAGTTAAATCTACAATTCATATTTATAATCATGTAAATCAACAGTTTCTCCTTGCCACAAAGGCTTAATAGAACATTTACTCAATATCCTTACCCCAAAGGCTAAAGATATTCAAGTGTAATAACAATGATCATACCAATCAGTTGTCTACCTTTGCACTACGGGCCAAAGATATTCAACTATAAAACTAATGGTCGTGATCATACCAATCAATTGTCTGTCAGTGCACTACTGCCAAAGACATTCAACTGTTAACTAATGGTCATGATCCTGCCAATCACATCATCAAATTATCCATGCACTACGTGCCAAAGATATTCGTTATTATCACCAGTGGTTATGATCATGTCATACACCTTTCCATCTTTGCACGTAAGCCAAAAATATACAACTGTAAAACCAATAATCAACAGTCCATCTATGCACGTAAGCCAAAGATATACAACTATAAAACCAATAATCAACAATTCGTCTTTGCACGTAAGCCAAATATATACAACTGTAAAACTAAAAATCAACTGTCCATCTTTGCACGTAAGCCAAAGATGACTTTCATCACAATATAAGCATGAGGATGATGACAATAATATAAGCATTAATCAAACGAAATCAAGGATAAATATTAAAGACTTTAAATTTATCCAGAGTTTAAAAATATCCAAATTGTCAATATGATACTGCTTTGTGGAGTAAAATTCAAGAATAATATTCATGTACCAAAAATAATTTGGACAGAAAAGAAATATATTTTTTGGGTAAATAGTACCCTGTGAATAGTAACTCGTGAATAGTAACTCATGAATAGTAACTCATAAATTGTACTCTGTATTCGTACATAGTATCGTATACATAAATAATGTCATAAATAGTGCCATATACATGAATAGTGTCGTATACGTGAATAGTGTCATATACGTGAATAGTAATCCTGACACAAAAAGATAAAGGTTCACAATAAAATCAAAATCAATATTTATAACACCTTAATCCAAATGTTATAAATCATTTAATAATCTCATAATCTAATATTATTAATATTACCACAATATTTTAATCATTTCTTAAAATTATGAACAATTTATTTTAATTGTTTACACTTTACTAATTAATGCACTTAATCATCCAAAAATGACAAACTCATAAGATTTCATCACCAATAACCAAAACTCTCATCAAAAATCTGCATATACCTTATATAGGATTCTCAAGCCATAAAATTCTATTTTTCAATTTTCTTACTTCACATATCATATTTAATTCATTTACTCATAACTAGTCCATTTTTATGAAAAATACCAAATCAATGCAAACAAATTTTCTTTTCTGGGATTTAGCAGAATATAGTCCCATATTGAACATATATTTTTCTCAGAATTTTTAAAATTCATTTACTATTTTTTATATGGTTAAAACTGCCGAATATTTAGACATTTATCAAAAATTATAATTTTGTCCAAAAATTTCGAAATTTACAGGGTATACTTCTGTTATATAGATGTACTCCCAATAAAAATTTCACCAATTTTGGAATTAACCACAATGAGTTATAAGGGTTTACTTTTAAAATAGTCTTTTCCCAAAAAATTCATAACTCCTAATCTATACATCCAAAAATCTCCATTTTTGGACACAATCTAGAAAACTCATCAAATTATCATTTCAAAACTTTCCAGAATTTTTGAGGGTCAGAAAAATTACGAAACTTCCCCTGGCAGAAACCCTTACTTACAATGGTTGAACGAAAATAATATTCCTTACGAATATTGAACGGAAATAATATTCCTTACGAATATTAAACGAATATAATGAATATTAAACGACAATAATATTTATAGGAATACGAAAAATAATATCTCTTCAGAATATAAAAAAAATAATAACCCTTACGAGTATTGAAAGAAAATAACTCTCTTCATGAATACGAAAGAGTAATACCCCTTACCTTAGAAAAAATTGGATACTGGAATAGTGAAGTAGCAGACTTCTCTTCTTCTTTCTCTCTATAATTTCTCTCTATAATAATTGCTCTATAGCTTTAGTGAATTGGTGAGAAATGAAGGAAGAATGAGCTTCTATTTATAGGAAAATATAGTTTCAATATTTGCATGTTTTGGGGCTCGAAATATTACAGAATAATACCTTCCTCTTTTCCTTTATTTTTAATTTAGTCCTGCAAGTATTATCAAACTTGAACCACCTCCCCTAATAGTAAATCATGTGAATCAATAGTAAAGCATGTCAATCAATAGTTCTAGACATATGAAAATACGAATTACAGTATAGTAACTCCATCTATACCTCCATTTTTAACTTAGTCATGCAAGTATTATCAATCTTGCACCACCTCCCCTAATAGTACAAGAATGTGAATCAATAGCACACACATGTGAACAAATAGTTATAATCATGTGAATTAATAGCAATTAACTCCTTATTTATCCGATTAATTACCCGATTGGTCAATATAACCTCTAGACATCAATTATTATCGAAATAAATGTCGTTTCCACTAACACTAATAATTCTAACACAATGGAACTATCAATTTCATCTTTAATCAACACGAACTTATTCATCATTAATATTATAATTCACAATATTTAACAATCGTGTCGCTCCTGTGAAAGAAGGGGCTTTGGATAAGGATTTTTCCTTATTAGCGCCAGCAATTAGGTGACCAAACCTCCTCGATGTAACTTCTAGACATTGTCAATATTGCAAATAATAATATGAATAATTTTGCCGTCTCAATTATTGATTTAATAATATAACATATTATGGAGATGATACTGTGACAATAATTGAATTAATAATATGAGAGATATGATGCATCAATTCATCGTAGTAATAATTGAGTATAACTGATTGACTTCTCACGTAAGCATCAATAATCAATACTCGTGTGCTACTATGAAATCACGCCAGACATTATACTTTTACTACCGGGTAGTTCAACAGCTTTAACGGTAACACTTTCGCCAAGTTATTTTATAAAAGATAATTACATGCTTTTTAACTACGATAATACTTCCGCTTGGGGGGTCCACTTAATGATTGTGCTTGGTCGACAAATATTCCCTATTAAAATGAATATTCCCCGACCAATCGAATATTATATAACCACTTGCTTACTTTGCAAAATTTGTAACTATTACCCACAACTATAACATTATATCAATTCCACACCATAATATTCAAAAAATATATTTCGAGAAAATTATTCATTATTCATAAAAGTTGGGGTCTTACAAACTTATTCATCATTAATATTATAACTCACAATATTTAACAACCAGGTCATTCCCAGGAAAGTGGGGACTTTTCGATAACGATTTCTCCTTATTGGCGCGCAATTAGGTGATCAAACCTCTCCTTGATAGAACTTCTAGACATTGTCAATATTGCAAATAATAATATGAATAACTTTGTCGTCTCAATTATTGATTTAATAATATATCATATTATGCAGATGATACTGTGACAATAATTGAATCAATAATATGAGAGATATGATGCAACAATTACTGTAGCAATAATTGAGTATAACTGAGTGACTTTCTTACTTAAGCATCAATAATCAATACCGTGTGCTACTATGCATCCACGCGTATTACTATACTTTTGTCATCGATTATTTTATTATAATTTGTTTACTTTGAAAAATTTTCATATATCACCCTTAACTTTAACCTTTTATCAATTTAACCATTTACTAAATAGAATAATTATAAGAAAATTGAATACTTTCATTTCATAAAATTCGGGGTCTCACAATCTCCCCTCCTTATGAAATTTCGCCCTCAAAATTTACGTACCTGGTAGTTCGAAGAGATGAGAATACCTTGCTTTCTTTTTGTATTATACCTTCCCGGTTATTTCCTCTGTATCATGATTTTTCTATTGCTCATCTCCTGTATTTCAGATATCATTATAGAATACATCTTCAAAACAAACGTTAATTGACATGCCACATATTATCCCTATATTCTGACCGACCAATTAAATAACACATAAACTTAGGTAGGTCATACTAGCGAAGGAATTACCCGTCTCTCCCCTCCTAGTTCTAGTCTCAAATATCAGCCAGGGATCATATCCCTAAGCTTTGATACCAACTGTGACGCCCTCAAAAAAGGTATACATCACCCATCTTGGGTCTCCAGATATCACACTACATAAATCAAATACAACTTAATTATACAACTGTCGGGCAAAATACGACAAAACATAAGCTGAGAGTTTTAACACGAATATGGTCATGATTATACTGAATAATCAGTGGTTATAATCATACCAATAACTGTCCACCAATGCACTATGGGCCAATGAGGACTTTTACCACATCATCTATAATATTACGGGTCATGATTATACTGAATGATCCCTGGTCATAATCATACCAATAAATAATTCATCTATGCACATAAGCCAAAGATACTCATCAATTAATAGTTCATCTTTGCACGTAAGCCAAAGATATACAACTATAAAACCAATAATAAACAATCCATCTTTGCACATAAGCCAAAGATATACACCTGTAAAACCAATAATCAACAGTCCATCTTTGCACGTAAGCCAAAGATATACAGTAAAACCAATAATCAATAGTCTATCTTTACACGTAAGCCAAAGATGACTTTCATCATAATATAAGCATAAAGATGATGACAATGATATAAGCATTAATCAAACGAAATCAAGGATAAATATTAAAGACTTTAAATTTATCTAGAGTTTAAAAGTATCCAAATTGTCAACATGATACTGCTTTGTGGAGTAAAATTCAAGAATAATATTCATGTACCAAAAATAATTTGGACAGAAAAAAATATATTTTTTGGGTAAATAGTACCCCGTGAATAGTAAGTACCCTGTGAATAGTACTTTGGGAATAGTACCTCATGAATAGTACGTCGGCATGAAAAGTACCCAAAATACCCGAGTAAATAATATTCGGGTGAATAGTAATTTGGGTGAATAGTAACCCGTGAATAGTACCCTGACACGAAAAGTGCCCCGAATACCTGAGTGAATAATACTAGAGTGAATAGTAACCGAGTGAATAGTAACCCGTGAATAGTAACTCGTTAAAAAATACCAAAGAAAATGATATTCCTTGACGAGTACAAAAGAAATGATATCTCATACGAGTATAATAGAATAGACAAAACTGCAAATGGATTTTCACCCGCCATACGGTAATCCACGTAGACAGATCATTTCCACAATTTAATAAAGAATGAATACGAATGATCATTCACCATGCATGCGGTAATCCACATAGATAGGTTATTCCAATAGAATAATAAAGAATGGAATAATAGAAGAATTCACCATGAATGCGATAGACCGCACAGACAAGTTATTCCCAACAAAATAATAAAGAATGGAACCAGGTCATGCGTAATCCGCATAGACAGGATATTCCAACAGAATAATAAAGAATGGAATAACAACAGAATTCATCAGGCATGGGATAGACCGCCCAGACAGGTTATTCCAACAGAATAATAAAGAATGGAATAACAGAAGAATTTCAACATGTATGCGGTACTTCACATAGACAGGTTTTTCTAACAAAATAATAAAGAATGGAATAACAACCCTTACGAGTATTGAAAGAAAATAACTCTCTTCATGAATACGAAAGAATAATACCCCTTACTATAATAATAATAATATCCCTTACTATAATAATAATATCCCTTACCTCAGAAGAAGACTGGATACCGGAATAGTGAGGTAGCAGGCTTCTCTTCTTTTTTCTCTCTATAATTTCTCTCTATAATAATTGCTTTATAGCTTTAGTGAATTGGTGAAAAATAATGAAGGAATGAGCTTCTATTTATAGGAAAATATAGTTTCGATAATTACATGTTTTGGAGCTCGAAATTTTACAGTATAATACCTTCCTCTTTTTTTTATTTTTAATTTAGTCCTGCAAGTATTATCAAACTGTCACCACCTCCCCTAATAGTAAATCATGTGAATCAATAGTAAATCATGTGACTCAATAGTTCTAGACATTTAAAAATACGAATTAGAGTATAGTACCTCCATCTATACCTCCATTTTTAACTTAGTCATGCAAGTATTATCAATCTTGCACCAACTCCCCTAATAGTAAATGAATGTGAATCAATAGTACACACATGTGAACAAATACTTATAATCATGTGAATCAATAACACTTAATTGCTTATTTATCCGGTTAATTACCCGATTGGTCAATATAACCTCCAGACATTAATTATCATCGAAATAAATGTCGATTTCCACTAACAATAATAATCCCAACACAATGGAACTATCAATTTCATCTTTAATCAACACAAACTTATTCATCATTAATATTATAACTTACAATATTTAACAACCAGGTCATTCCCAGGAAAGAGGGGGCTTTCCGATAAGGATTTCTCCTTATTGGCGCGCAATTAAGTGACCAAACTTCTCCTTGACAGAACTTCTAGACATTGTCAATATTGCAAATAATAATATGAATAACTTTGTCGTCTCAATTATTGATTTAATAATATAACATATTATGCAAATGATACAGTGACAATAATTGAATCAATAATATGAGAGATATGATGCAGTAATTACTGTTGCAATAATTGAGTATAATTGAGTGACTTCTCATGTAAGCATCAATAATCAATACTGTGTGCTACTATGCAACCACGTGTATTACTATACTTTTACTACCAAGTAGTTCAACTGTTTTTAACGGTAATGCTTTCGCCGTTATTTTTATAAAAAGATATTTCTATCGTTTTCTAACTACGACAATACTTCCGTTGTGGGGGTCACCAATGATTGTGCCATCGTATGAATATTCCCTGTTAAAACGAATATTCCTCGACCAATCGAATATTTCTCGACACAACGAATATTTTACAACAACTTGTTTACTTTGCAAAATTTTTAAATATCACCCTTAACTTTAAACTTGTATCAATATAACTAATTACCAAATAGAATAATTATAAGAAAATTGAATACTTTCATTTCATAAAATTCGGGATCTCACAATCTCCCCTCCTTATGAAATTTCGCCCTCGAAATTTACGTACATACCTGGTATTCGAAGAGATGAGAATAATTGATGTCTGGAGGTTATATTAACCAATCGGGTAATTAACTGGATAAATGAGTAATTAATTGCTATTGATTCACATGATTATATGTAACGCCCTAGAAAATTGAACCTTTGTAAATACTTTTAATAATGAATAAAATAATATTATTTATTATGATTACATGTTGATAAGATGAATGTCGTTCTATAACCTAGAAATGTTGGAGCATCGTAGTATTTCAACTACGTGAATGAATTAAAGTGTTTGAATTTCTAAGACGAAAATAAAAGCTTTCTAAGAAATTTTTTGAAAAACACTATTCATCAATTTCTGCTCGGGAATTATTTTTGAACTTCCGAGAAATACGTAACTTTATAATATTTATGTGGGATGGATTATGTAATAATAATCTAAGTATGGAATAATATTTCGCATGCGGACTTAAATTTGAGAACGTTATGAATATTAAGCGTTAAGAAGAAAATGTAATGATTGTATGATACAAAGTATTGTACTAGTATGTATGAAGAATGGAATAACGTATGTTACGAATTAATATACGAACTAGAATACGAGAATTATACGTATGGTATAATGATAAGGCTTTTAATTAAATGGAATGGACTTGTAGGATTATTAGCATAATGGTAGAAGTCCAATAGGAAGTGTTATGCAAGCCCTAGTGTTTGTTAATTAAGAGTCCATCTAATGTAATGCAAGCCCAATAAGAATTTGCTAAGTAATTAAATATAAGCCCAATGTAATGATCCAATTTATTAGGATCCATGATGCAACCCATGGGTAGACTTGGTGAGCAAGAACTTTATGTGGTGATCAAGCTTTGGATAAGTGTTGTGATAAGCAAGTTTACTTAGGACCAAAGTAATGAATAGTAAGGAGGTTAGATTAAGGACGTGGAAAGCCTAAATGACCATTCTACCCTAACTATGAGAGCTCTATATATAGCAAGCTCACAATTCATTTGTTTCTTGATAAAATTTCATCCAACTCCTCTCAAGATAAACAACTTAATTGTTAGTGAGAATAAGCCACATAAGCACTTATAAGTCATTTCAACCTTTGCTAGATTTTCCAAAGAGAAGTGAAGTAATAGTCTTCAAGGGTAAGACTCATGTCTATTATCTTTATCTCTTCTATGATAGGATTGATAGAGAAGTGGGATTGTTTGATAATAACATGTAATAAGTCATTAAGGAATGAACTTAAGCCGAATAAGTTGAATAAGCAACTTGAACCAAAATAAATTGATAAACTTGTGAAGAACTTGTCATATGTTTGTCATATGATGTTAGTATATTCAATGTAGTATGAGAACATTGATTGATGGACTTAAGTTCATAGTACGTCATAAGCATGAGAATTTGTAGTTAATAAGTTGATTAAGTCATTGACTTATGATAATAAGTTGGTGTGATAAGTAACTTGAATTGTTCATGTGTTGATTAAAATCCATTTAGAACGTTTAGTAATGAAGCTTTGCCAGAATTCACACGATTCGACGGTTATCGTCGAATTCGTGAAATTCTCGGAATGGAAGTCATATTTTGTGTTTGAAGTCGAAAATGTTGGTCTTCGATGGAGACAAGTCATATTTGGCATTATAGAGTTGCAGACTCAAAAATGACTGAATTCTGACTTAGAACGAAGAAACGAGCGTTGAACGTTCACGAACGTTTATTGTTTTCGTTAAAAATTAACTAATAGGTCAAATTTTAGCAAACGAAGTCAAATAGATAAAATTCTTGCATAAACGAACGTATAGAGTATGGAATTTATGAACCGTAGGCTTTTGAATGAGCCAATTCAGACTTATAACGAAGAAGATATGCGTCCGAGAAGTTCACAAAATTGAAAGTCTATAAAAAATTTCTAAGGCATAGAGTTGGCACCGCGGCGCCAACCCAATGCCAATTGGTGGCGCTACAGCGCCAAGCACAGTGTCACTACCTTTTACAGAGTCACGCCGCGGCGCGGCCCAATGTATTGTATGTGGCGCCAGTAGCCTTGGGACTCGACCCTTAGTTATCGGAAACTTCATGTAAGCATGAAGTTATATTATAGAAGACCGGCGCCAATCGCTTTACTTAAGAGAGGCATAGAGAAGAAATTTTACAAGTATGAAATGAATAGTAAGTCTTAGATAATGAACTAAAGAACTTAATGAATCATTATAAGGTATTGTTAAACCTTAATAATGTTGCCTCAAGGTTAGAAATAACAATCGAACGTAAATGTAATTTGAAGATAAGAACAACATAACAGAAAGCCAGAAACCATAATAACAGATCTAAGTCAGGATTTAGATTGATATGAAGGGTAAGATATAATAATATACCTACTTGATTATATAAGACCTAATGTGGTACGTTATATGATCATGTATTGTAGAGACTTAGAGACTTAAAGTGTACGTGTGATAATCAGTAAGTAGAAGGTGAAGGCAAGTATTCTAACCCTTGTTCCAGTTCAGTCTGGACAAGCTTTGTAATTCATGTATCCTTTCGCATGAAGTTTTGTATGAGGAAGTCAAAGCCAATTCTTTCGGCTAGACTTAAATTATGTTTCTATCAAAGCATGTACAATGTTTACCAAGTTATATTGGTATAGTTTTCGATTGAAGACTGAGTATGCTAAAATGTTTTCGTTGTTTAACGAAAGGCACGTGAGGTTGCCACAACTTAAACGTATACACGTTTAATGAATGTAGTGTTGATCAACATAGAGTACTATGGGCTGATCACCCAAAAGTGCTCGTAAGCTATGCCGAACTTACATACTAAGTGCCGGGTAGTCCTTTTCAAAAGCAATAATGAACTGCTCATAGTCTTGAGCCTTAGTTGATATTCTACTGAATACTGTTGTTGAAAAACGTTTGCATAAAAAGAAGTGCTATTTTGAATTATCAAAAGTACTTTGTAACTATTGTTCAGTTATTGAAGATATATGAGTTCTATGTTTCAAGCATGTTGTTTATTAGAATTGTTTTACTTGTTGAGCTAGTCATGCTCACTCTTGCTTGAACCATATGAACACAGCTAAAATCGAACTGACCGAAGGCTCCGGCAAGGATAAAGGCAAGGCGAAGATGAACCCTTAGAGTTCTTATGTAATAGTATAGGTGAACGATTGTAATATATTTGATATTATGACAAGAACAAATGTATGGGTTATAAAGAACCTGGGGAAATGTAATATTATTTCTAATATATAGAAGATATATTAGTCCTTTTGAGACTATTCAATTGAATGAATGAATGAATGGTAGTACCGTGTAGCACCATCTATCGGGTTGGAAGAGACCCGAATTTGGGGGCGTCACATTATAACTATGTGTTCACATGTGTGTACTATTGATTCATATAATTTACTATTAGGGGAGTTGGTGCAAGATTGATAATACTTGCATGACTAAATTAAAAATGGAGGTATAGTTTAAGGTACTATACTATAATTAATTTTTTCACAGGTTTAGAACTATTGAGTCACATTATTTTCTATTGATTCACATGATTTACTATTAGGGGAGGTGGTGCAAGTTTGATAATACTTGCAGGACTAAATTAAAAATGAAGAAAAAGAGGGAGGTATTATACTGTAATATTTCGAGCCCCAAAATGTGCAATTATCGAAACTATATTTTCCTATAAATAGAAGCTCATTCTTCCTTCAGTTCTCACCAATTCACTAAAGATATAGAGCATTTATTATAGAGAGAAAAAAAGAAGAGAAGTCTGCTACCTCACTATTCCAGTATCCAGTTTCTTCTAAAGTAAGGGATATAATTATTGTGTAAGGGGTATTATTCTTTCGTATTCATGAAGAGAATTATTTTCTTTCAATACTCGTAAGGGTTGTTATTCTATTCTTTATTATTATGATGGAATAATCTGTCTATGCGAAGTACTGCATACATGGTGAAATTCTTCTGTTATTTCATTCTTTATTATTCTATTAGAATAACCTATCTGTGCGGTCTATCGCATGCCTGGTGAATTCTGTTGTTATTCCATTCTTTATTATTTTGTTGGAATATCCTGTCTGTATGGATTACATATGACCTGGTTCCATTCTTTATTATTCTATTGGAATATCCTGTCTGTGCGGATTACGCATGACCTGGTTCCGTTCTTTATTATTATGTTGGGAATAACTCGTTCATGCATGCGATTACTATCGCATGCATGGTGAATTCTTCATTATTCCATTCTTTATTATTACATTGGAATAACTTTGTCTATGTGGATTACTGCATGCATGGTGAATTATCCTTTGTATTCATTCTTTATTAAATTATGGAAATGATCTATCTACGTGGATTACCGTATGGCGGGTGAAAATCTATTTGCAGTTTCGTATATTCTATTATACTCGTGTGAGATATCATTTCTTTTGTACTCATCATGGAATATCATTTTCTTTGGTATTTTTCTTTTACGAGTTACTATTCACTGGTTACTATTCACTATAGTATTATTCACTCGGGTATTCGGGGCACTTTTTGTGCCAGAGTACTATTCACGAGTTACTATTCATGGGTTACTATTCACCCGATTACTATTCACTCTAGTATCATTCACTCGGGTATTTGGGGTACTTTTCATGTCGGGGTACTATTCACGGGGTACTATTCCCAAAGTACTATTCACGGGGTACTAATTACCCAAAAAATATATTTCGTTTTTGTCCAAATTATTTTTGGTACATAAATATTATTCTTGAATTTTTACTCCACAAAGCAGTATCATGTTGACAATTTGGATATTTTTAAACTCTGGATAAATTTAAAGTCTTTAATATTTATCCTTAATTTCGTTTGATTAATGCTTATATCATTGTCATCATTCTCATGCTTATATTGTGATGAAAGTCATCTTTGGCTTACGTGCATAGATGGACTGTTGATTATTAGTTTTACAGTTGTATATCTTTGGCTTACGTGCAAAGATGGACTGTTGATTATTAGTTTTATGGTTGTATATCTTTGTAAATAGTACCCCGCAATAGTACCCTATGAATAGTACTTTGAGAATAGTACCTCGTGAATAGTACCCCGACATGAAAAGTACCCCAAATACCCGAGTGAATAATATTTGGGTGAATAGTAATTTGGGTGAATAGTAACCCATGAATAGTAACTCGTGAATAGTACTCTGACAAGAAAAGTGCCCCAAATACCCGAGTGAATAATACTAGAGTGAATAGTAATCGGGTGAATAGTAACTCGTAAAATAAAAATACCAAAGAAAATGATATTCCATGACAAGTACAAAAGAAATGATATCTCATACGAGTATAATAGAATATACGAAACTGCAAATGGATTTTCATCCGCCATGCGGTAATCCACATAGACAAATCATTTCCACAATTTAATAAAGAATGAATACGAATGATCATTCACCATGCATGCGGTAGTCCATACGAGCGAGTTATTCCAATGTAATAATAAAGAATGGAATAATAGAAGAATTCACCAGGCATGCGATAAGACCGCAAGAAAATGTTATTCCAACATAATAATAAATAATGGAACCAGTCATGCATAATCTGCATGCATGTGATATTCCAATAGAATAATAAAGAATGGAACCAGTGTCATGCGTAATCCGCATGAATAGGATATTCCAATGTAATAATAAAGAATGGAACCAGGTCATCGTAATCCACACGAGCATGTGATATTACAAATGTAATAATAAAGAATGGAATAAAAAAAGAATTTCACCATATATGTGGTAGTTTGCATAGACAGGTTATTCCAACATAATAATAAAGAATGGAATAACAACCCTTACGAGTATTGAAAGAAAATAACTCTCTTCATCAATACGAAAGAATAATACCCCTTACACAATAATGATATCCCTTACCTCAGAAGAAGACTGGATACTGGAATAATGAAGTAACAGACTTCTCTTCTTCTTTCTCTCTATATTTTCTCTCTATAATAATTGTGACGCCCCCAAATCCGGGTGTCTTCTAACCCGACAGATGGTGCTACACGGTACTACCATTCATACATTCATTTAATTGAAAAGTCTCAAAAAGGACTAATATAACTTATATATATATCCAAGATAATAGTACATTTCTCAGGTTCTTTGTAACCCATTCGTTTGTTCTTGTCATAATATTCAAATATAGTACAATCGTTCACCTATACTATTACATAAGTAATCTAAGGGTTCATCTTCGCCTTGCCCTTGTCCTTGCCTGAGCCTTTGGTCCGCTCGATCTTGGCTGTGTTCACATGGTTCAAGCAAGAATGAGAATGACTAGCTCAGCAAGTACTAAAATTCTAATAAACAACATGCTTAAAACATAGAACTCATATATCTTCAGTAACTGTACAATAGTTACGAAGTACTATTGATAATTCAAAATATCACTTCTTTTCATTCAAAATGTTTTTCAACAACAATATTCAGCAGAATATCAACTAAGGCTCAAGACTATGAGCAGTTCATAATTTCTTTTGAAAAGGACAACCCGGCATTAAGTCCATAAGTCTGGCATAGCTTACGAGCACTTCTGGGTGATTAGCCCATAGTACTCTATGTTGATCAACACTACATTCATTAAACGTGTATACGTTTAAGTTGTGGCAACCTCACGTGCCTGTTGTTAAACGACAAAAACATTTTAGCATACCTGGTCTTTGATTGAAAACCATACCAATATAACTCGGTAAATATAAATCATGCTTGACAGAATCATAATATAAGTCTAGCCGAAAGAGTTGGCTTTAGACTTCATCATTCAAGACTTCATGTGAAAGAATATATGAATTACGAAACTTGTCTAGACCGAACTGGAACAAGGGTTAGAATACTTGCCTTCAGCGTCTGCTTAGTGATTAACACACATACACTTTAAGTCTCTACGTTTCTACAATACATGATCATATAACGTACCACATTAGGTCATATATAATCAAGTATGTATACTAATATATCTTACCCTTCATCTCAATCTAAATCCTAATTTAGATCTGTTATTATGGTTTCTGGCTTTTCATTATGTCATTCACATTACGTTCACATTCAATTGATTATTAACCTCTAATCATCATACATTAAGTGTCTTACAATGCCTTAACAATGTTATATTAACACCTTAATTCATTACTATAAAGTTCCCCTTCATTCTGTACTTGTAATAATTCTTCACTGTCCATTGTCTAGGGTTGGCACTGCAGCGCCACCTATTACCCTTTATCTCGCCTTCGCGGCGCGAGTTAGCGATCATCTAGCTAGCCTCGGACATGAAATATGCTTTCCACAATTAGTTCTTCATCTCATTTTGCACAAGTGAGTTAGCGATATGTTTCGGTTCAACCTCACATACCGAGGCGCTGAGCTTTAAGGTTGTGAGTCGCGTCGAGGCGCGGACTCTGTGCCTCAGATAGTTTGCAAAGTTTGAAAATTTTACGAATCTCCCGGACTCATAACTTCTTCGTTATAAGTCCGAATTGGCTCGTTCAAAAGCCTACGTTCACAAATTACATACTCTATGCGTTCATGCAAGAATTTTATCTATTTGACTTCGTTTGCTAAAATTTCACCTATGAGTTCATTTTTAACTAAAACGATAAACGTCCGTGAACGTTTAACGCTCGTTTCTTCGTTCTAAGTCAGAATTCGGTCATTTTTGAGTCTGCAACTCTATAATGCAAAATATGACTTGTCTCCATCGAAAACCAACGTTTACAACTTCAAACACAAAATACGACCTTCATTCCGAGAATTTCACGAATCCGGCGATAATCGTCCAATCGTGTGAATTCCGGAAAAACTACATTCTTAATGATTCTAAATAGATTTCAACCAACATATGATCATTACAAGTTACTTACTACACCAACTTATAATCAAAGTAGGTTTTGACTTATTCTCATAAGTCAATGATTTATTTAACTTATGAACTACAAATTTCCATGCTTATGACTTACTATGAAATTAAGTCCACCAATCAATGTTCTCATATTATATTCAACATACTAACATCATATGACAAACATATGATAAGTTCTTCATGATTCTATCAACTTATTAGAGTTCAAATTGCTTATTCAACTTATTCGGCTTAAGTTCATTCATTAATAACTTATTACATGTTCTTAACAAACAATCCCCCTTCTCTATCAATCCTATCATAGAAGAGATAAAGATAAAAAGTATGAGTCTTACCCTTGAAGACTATGACTTCAATTCACTTTGGAAAATCTAGCAAAAGTTGAAGTGGCTTATAAGTGCTTAAGTGGCTTATTCTCTCTACCAAATAAGTAGCTTATCTTGAGAGGAAAGTGTTGGATGAAATAACAACCAACAATTGAAATGAGGCTTGGTATTTATAGGCAACCAAAAGCTAGGGTAAAATAGTCAAAACACCATCCCACCTCCTTATTCCACCTCCTCATTCCACCTCCTCAATCCTCCACCTCCTTACTATTCATTCCTTGTCTAGCACATCACTTGGTCACCACACAAAGTTCTTGCCCATCAAGTCTACCCACCTTAACATGGTTTGTTCCATGGATCATGGCTTATCATTGGGCTTGCTAATTAATCTAGCTAATTTCCTTATTGGGCTTATGCTACCATAGTTTGGACTCATGATCCATCAAACACTTGGGCTTGAGTATCACTTCTATTGGACTTATACTATTAGGTTAATAATCCTACAAGTCCATTACCTTTAATTAATAAATTAACATATATACACCACGTATAATTCTCGTATGCTAACTCGTATATTAATTCGTAGTATACGTTATTTCATTCTCCATTCTTAATAGTATAATACGTTCATTCATTACCTCGTATAATGCATACACATTATACAATCACAACTTTCTTCCTTAACGCTTAATAAATCTAACGTTCCCAAATTAGGTCCACATGCGAAATATTACGTTTTCCATACTTAGATTATTATTACATAATCAATATCGCCTAGATATTATAACGTTACGTATTTCTCGGAAGTTTAAAAATAATTCCCGAGCAGAAATTGATGAATAGTGTTTTGCAGAAAATTTCTCAGAAAGCTTTTATTTTCGTCTTAGAAATTCAAACACTTTACTTTTCTCACTTAGTTAAAATACTACGACATTCCAACGTTTTTAGGTTATAGAACAACATTCATCTTATCCATACATAATAGTAATAAATAATATTATTTTATTCATTATTAAAAGTATTTACAAAGATTCGATTTTTTGGGGCGTTACAATAATTGCTCTATAGCTTTAGTGAATTGGTGAAAAATAATGAAGGAATGAGCTTCTATTTATAGAAAAATATAGTTTCGATAATTGCATGTTTTGGTGCTCAAAATATTACAGTATAATACCTTCCTCTTTTTCTTCATTTTTAATTTAGTTATGCAAGTATTATCAAACTTGCACCACATCCCCTAATAGTAAATCATGTGAATCAATAGTTCTAGACATGTGAAAATATGAATTACAGTATAGTACCTCCATCTATACCTCTATTTTTAACTTAGTCATGCAAGTATTATCAATCTTGCATCAACTCCTCTAATAGTAAATGAATGTTAATCAATAGTACACACATGTGAATCAATAGCAATTAATTGCTCATTTATCCGGTTAATTACCCGATTGGTCAATATAACCTCCAGACATCAATTATTATCGAAATAAATGTCGATTTTTACTAACACTAATAATTCCAACACAATAGAACTATCAATTTCATCTTTAATCAACATGAACTTATTCATCATTAATATTATAATTTACAATATTTAACTACCAGGTCGTTCCTTGGAAAGAGGGGGCTTTCGGATAAGGATTTCTCCTTATTGACGTGCAATTAGGTGACCAAACCTCTCCTTGACATAACTTATAGACATTGTCAATATTGCAAATAATAATATGAATAATTTTGCCGTCTCAATTATTGATTTAATAATATATAATGCAGATGATACAGTGACAATAACTCAATCAATAATATAAGAGATATGATGCAGTAATTACTGTAGTAATAATTGAGTATAACTAAGTAACTTCTTACGTAAGCATCAATAATCAATACCGTATGTTGCTATGCAACCACGCATATTACTCTACTTTTACTACCAGGTAGTTCAACAGTTTTAACGGTAAAACTTTTGCCGTTATTTTTGTAAAAAGATAATTCTGTCGTTTTCTTACTACGACAATACTTCCATTGTGGGGTCCACCAATGATTGTGTCGTTGTACGGATATTCCCCGACAAAAAGAATATTCCCCGACCAAACGAATAACAACTTACTTACTTTGTAAAATTTTCAAATATCACCCTTAACTTTAACCCTTTCTCAATTTAACCATTTACTAAATAAAATAATAATAAGAAAATTGAATAATTTCATTTCATAAAATTTGGGGTCTCACAATCTCCCCTCATGAAATTTCGCCCTCGAAATTTACGTACCTGGTAGTTCAAAGAGATGAGAATACCTTGCTTTCTTTTTGGGTTGTACCTTCCTGGTTATTTCCTTTGTATCATGATTTTCCCATTGTTCATCTCCTGTATTTCAGATATCATTCTAGAATATATCTTCAAAACAAAGGTTGATTGACATATCAAAATTTGTCAACTTATCAAGTAAATAATTTTAGCTTAGGTAAGTCACACACTAGCGAAGTATATAACTCGTCTCTCCCCTCCTAGTTCTAGACTCTTATCTCCGCCAATGACCCTATCCATAAGCTTTGATACCATTTGTGATGCCCCCAAAGTAGGTCCACACGACCCATTCTGAGTCGCCAGATATCACACTATAAAAATCATTTACAAACTTTATTTATACAATAGTTGAACTGTTGTGCAGGAAATGACCACAGTTAAACTGTGAGTTTTAATACAAATGTATGTAACTCTCATGGTTCCTCGACCACAACCTTACAATGGAACTTTTCATAAAAGTACAGTCAAAAACTGTTTTAGAAATTAAAATCTTTGGGAAGTGCTCAAGGAAACTTTCGTACAAAATAGGTCCACACGACCCATTCTGAGTCGTCAGATATCACACTATAAAAATCATTTACAAACTTCATTTATGCAACAGTTGAACTGTCGTGCAGGATACGACCATAGTTAAACTGTGAGTTTTAATACAAATGTATGGAACTCTCATGGTTCCTCGACCACAACCTTACAATGGTACTTTACATAAAAGTACAGTCAAAAACTGTTTTAGAAATTAAAATCTTTGGGAAGTGCTCAAGGAAACCTTCGTACATGGGAGGTCATGCGTCAAGGTTATAATAGATATCATATATCCACAGAATTATCCTTGGTTAACCCAATAGACCCCAAAGAAAAATGAGAAGATTACTATCATGTTCTTTCCAATGGTGAGTCTTCTCTTGACATATAATTATCTCCGTTGTCTCCAAGTGAGAATTATATTTCAAATAAACTTCAAGATTATATAGGTAGTGCTCGTAGATATACTCAGCAAGTGGATGTGCACAACCCTGTCTTATGATAACACGAGGTTGTATGTCATTAGACATCTTGTATGATAGTGGCAAAACGCCCTTCCAAAGTTGGGTTCACCTCACCCTATTCGGTTCACCAAAATTAAATATCAAATGACGTATACAATACGACACACTTATCTAAAGTTCTTAATAAAATTATTTCCATACTATTTAGGGAGAACCTCAACAGCTATAGACCACCGTTCTATTCCCCTGTTATCCCCGCTCGACCCGGCAACACTCTTATTACCTGAAAGGAATTGTGAAGCAAAAAGGGTGAGCACAACTAGCCCAGTAAAGAATATCATGACTAAAGATAATTTACATCATCAATAGCCTTCATCAGTAATAAATCAGAGATTTAGAACATATGGTAGATGATAAAACTTTTCAACCATAGTTGCGGTGAACGAAGCAATCCATTAGAAGAGTCAAATAGACCATCAGGTCTATTATCTTCACTATGTTAAAAGTACACTAATAATGTTTTATCCTTGTAACATCAATCAACAACTCCTGTCCACAATTATATGAACAACTCATAATCATAATTGTGATTCTAAATTCCTCTTCGCTTTCGTGATCGAAGATAATTTTCATCACCTATCTTCACCTGAAACATCAAAATCATGGTTATACAAAATAACAATTCCTGCTCATAATCATACTAATAAATTCATCTTTGCACTACGACCAAAGATATTCATTAACAATTCATCTTTGCAATTGCGCAGCCAAAAAACATACAATCAGATTTTAGAAGAGTCATGTAGAGCATGATATCTACTATCTTTTACGAATTAAAAGTGTATAATCAATATTTTATTGCTGAGACTCAGCTTAATAAATAATCCACATCATCGAATCATCCCTCCACTACGGCAAAGGATATTCATGTAATCATCAATGGTCATGATTATACCGAATAATCCCTGGTTATAAGCATACCAATAACTGTCCATCAATGCACTACAGGCCAATGAGGACTTTTACCACATAATCTATAACATAACGAGTCATGATTATACCGAATGATCCCTGGTCATAATCATACCAATAAACAGTTCATCTATGCACATAAGCCAAAGATACTCACCAATCAATAGTTGATCTTTGTACGTAAGCCAAAGATATACAACTGTAAAACCAATAATCAATAGTCCATCTTTGCACGTAAGCCAAAGATATACAACTGTAAAACCAATAATCAACTGTCCATCTTTGCACGTAAGCCAAAGATGACTTTCATCATAATATAAGCATGAGGATGATGACAATGATATAAGCATTAATCAAACGAAATCAAGGATAAATATTAAAGACTTTAAATTTATCCAGTGTTTAAAAATATCCAAATTGTCAACATGATACTGCTTTTGTGGAGTAAAATTCAATAATAATATTCATGTACCAAAAATAATTTGGACAGAAAATAAATATGTTTTTCGGGGAAATAGTACCCCGCAATAGTACCCTATGAATAGTACTTCAGGAATAGTACCTCATGAATAGTACCCCAGCATGAAAAGTACCCCAAATACCCGAGTGAATAATATTCGGGTGAATAGTAACACATCAATAGTACTCTAACACGAAAAGTGCCCCGAATACCCGAGTGAATAATACTAGAGTGAATAGTAACTGGGTGAATAGTAACCTGTGAATAGTAACTCGTAAAAAAAATACCAAAGAAAATGATATTCCATGACGAGTACAAAATAAATGATATCCCATACGAGTATAATAGATTATACGAAACTTCAAATGGATTTTCACCCACCATGCGGTAATCCACGTAGACAGATCATTTCCATAATTTAATAAGGAATGAATACAAAGGATCATTCACCATGCATGCGGTAATCCACATAGACAGGTTATTCCAATAGAATAATAAAGAATGGAATAATAGAAGAATTCACCATGCATGCGATAGACCGTACAGACAGGTTATTCTCAACAGAATAATAAAGAATGGAACCAGGTCATGCGTAATCCGCATAGACAGGATATTCCAACTGAATAAGAAAGAATGGAACCAGGTCATACGTAATCCGCACAGAAAGGATATTCCAACAGAATAATAAAGAATGGAATAACAACAGAATTCACCAGGCATGCGATAGACCGCATAGACAGGTTATTCCAACATAATAATAAAGAATAGAATAACAACAGAATTTCACCATGTATGCGGTACTTCGCATAGACAAGTTATTCCAACATAATAATAAAGAATGAAATAACAACTGTTACGAGTATTGAAAGAAAATAACTCTCTTCATGAATACGAAAGAAAAATACCCCTTACCTCAAAAGAAGACTGGATACTGGAATATTGAGGTAACAGACTTCTCTTCTTCTTTCTCTCTATAATTTCTCTCTATAATAATTGCTCTATAGCTTTAGTGAGTTGGTGAAAAATAATGAAGGAATGAGCTTCTATTTATAGGAAAATATAGTTTCGATAATTACACATTTTGGGGCTCGAAATATTACAGTATAATACCTTCCTCTTTTCCTTCATTTTTAATTTAGTCCTGCAAGTAATATCAAACTTGCACCATCTCCCCTAATAGTAAATGAATGTGAATCAATAGTACACACATGTGAACAAATAGTTATAATCTTGTGAATCAATAGCAAACCATGTGAATCAATAGTTCTAGACATGTGAAAATATGAATTACAGTATAGTACCTTCATCTATACCTCCATTTTTAACTTAGTTATTCAAGTATTATCAATCTTGCACCAACTCCCCTAATAGTAAATGAATGTGAATCAATAGTACACACATGTGAACAAATAGTTATAATCATGTGAATCAATAGCAATTAATTGCTCATTTATCCTAAGCAATTACCCGATTGGTCAATATAACCTCCAGACATCAATTATTATTGAAATAAATGTCAATTTTCACTAACACTAATAATTCCAACACAATGGAACTATCAATTTCATCTTTAATCAACACAAACTTATACATCATTAATATTATAATTCACAATATTTAACAACCAGGTCGTTCCCAGGAAAGAGAGGGCTTTCCGATAAGGATTTCTCCCTATTGGCACGCAATTAGATTATCTAACCTCTCATTGACAGAACTTCTAGACATTGTCAATATTGCAAATAATAATATGAATAACTTTGCCGTCTCAATTATTGATTTAATAATATAACATATTATATAGATGATACTGTGATAATAATTGAATCAATAATATGAGAGATATGATGCAGCAATTACTGTAGTAAAAGCCAAAGATGACTTTCATCACAATATAAGCATGAGGATGATGACAATTATATAGGCATTAATCAAACGAAATCAAGGATAAATATTAAAGACTTTAAATTTATCCAGAGTTTAAAAATATCCAAATTGTCAACATGATGCTGCTTTGTGGAATAAAATTCAAGAATAATATTTATATACCAAAAATAATTTGGACAGAAAAGAAATATATTTTTTTGGGTAAATAGTACCCCGTGAATAGTAACTCGTGAATAGTAACTTATGAATAATAACTCGTAAATAGTACTCCGTATTCGTACATAGTACCGTATACATAAATAATGTCATATACATAAATAGTGCCATATACATAAATAGTGTCGTATATGTGAATAGTGTCGTATACATGAATAATAACTCCGACACAAAAAGATAAAGTTTCACAATAAAAATCCATATCAATATTTATAACACCTTAATCCAAATGTTATAAATCACTTAATAATCTCATAATCTAATATTATTAATATTACCATAATATTTTAATCATTTCTTAAACTTATAAACAATTTATTTTAATTGTTTATACTTTACTAATTAATGCATTTAATCATCCTAAAACGCCAAACTCATAAGATTTCATCACCAATAACCAAAACTCTCATCAAAAATCTGCATATACCTTATATAGGATTCTCAAGCCATAAAATCCTATTTTTCAATTTTCTTACTTCACATAACAAATTTAATTCATTTACTCATAACTAGTCCATTTTCATGAAAAATATCAAATCAGTAGAAACAAATTTTCTTTTCTGGGATTTAGCAGAATATAGTCCCATATTGAATATATATTTTTCTCAGAATTTTTAAAATTCATTTACTATTTTTCATATATCTAAAACTGCCGAATATTTAGACATTTATCAAAAATTGTACTTTTATCCAAAAATTCCGAAATTTACAGGGTATACTGCTGTTATATAGATGTACTCCCAATAAAAATTTCACCAATTTTGAAGTTAACCACAAGGAGTTAGAAGGTTTACTTTTAAAATAGTCTTTTCCCATAAAATTCATAACTCCTAATCTTTACATCCAAAAATCGCTATTTTTGGACACAATCTAGAAAACTCATCAAATTATCATTTCAAATTTTTCCAAAATTTTTGATGGTTGGAAAAATTACAAAACTGTCCCTGGCAGAAACCCCTTACTTACAACGGTTGAACGAAAATAATATTCCTTACGAATATTGAACGAAAATAATATTCCTTACGAATATTAAACGAATATAATGAATATTGAACGACAATAATATTCATACGAATACGAAAAATAATATCTCTTCAGAATTAAAAAATAATAATAACCCTTATGAGTAGAATCGACTTTAATCTATAAAGTTAAAGTCGTGCAAGCTACATACTCAGAGCTGATGAATGTGAGGAAGAAGGTTTAAGAAGGCGTTATTCTAGAAGCAAGAGTCGATGAAAAGAGGAAATATCAACCCTCGATTTAATTGGCCCATTTGAAATCCTCGATCGAATAGGAACTGTGGCCTATAGACTCGTTTTACCGCCAAGTATGTCGCGTGTTCATAACGTTTTTTACATATCGAAGTTACGTAAATATGTGGACGACTCGAATCACATTATTAAATTAGAACTAGACGGTATAGCAGAAGATTTAATGTATGAGGAGATACGTGTTAAAATCTTGGATAAGAAGGATCGTATTCAACACTCAAAGGTTATACCTCAAGAGTTAGAATCTGAAATGAAGTCAAGGTATCCTCACCTTTTGGGCATACCAGGTACGTACATAAATTTTGAGGGAAAAATTTCATAAGAAGGGGAGATTGTGAGACTCCAAATTTTATGAATAAAGATTTAAATTTCTTGAAATATTTTTTTTTGAATATTATGGTGTGGATTTGATATAATGTTATAATTGTGTGTAATATTTATAAATTTTACAAAGTATGTAAGTTGTTATATAATATTTGATTGGTCGGGGAATATTCTTTTTGTCGGTGAATATTCGTACGACGGCATAATCATTGGTGGACCCCACAATGTAAGTATTATCGTAGTTAGAAAACTTGCATGTAATTATCTTTTATAAAAATAACTAAGAAAAGTGTTATCGCTAAAACTGTTGAGCTACCCTAAGAGTAAAAGTATAGTAATACGCGTGGTTGCATAGTAACACACTGTATTGATTATTGATGTTTACCTAAGAAGTCACTCGCTTATACTCAATTATTGCTACAAGAATTGTTTGTGATCATATCTCTCATATTATTGATTCAATTATTGTCACAGTATCATATGTATAATTTGTTATATTATTAAATAAATAATTGAGACGGTAAAGTTATTCATATTATTATTTGCAATATTGAAAATGTCTAGAAGTTCTGTCAAGGAGAGGTTTGGTCACCTAATTGCGCGCCAATAAGGAGAAATCCTTATCGAAAAGCCCCTTCTTTTCTGCGAACGACCTGGTTGTTAAATATTGTAAATTATAATATTAATGATGAATAAGTTTGTGTTGATTAAAGATGAAATTGATAGTTCTATTGTGTTGGAAATATTAGTGTTAGTGAAAATTGACATTTATTTCGATAATAATTGATGTCTGGAGGTTATATTGACCAATCGGGTAATTAACCGGATAAATGAGCAATTAATTGCTATTAATTCACATGATTATAACGATTTGTTCACATGTGTGTACTATTGATTAACATTCATTTACTATTAGGGGAGTTGGTGCAAGATTGATAATACTTGCATGACTAAGTTAAAAATGGAGGTATTGATGGAGGTACTATACTGTAATTCATATTTTCACGTGTCTAGAACTATTGATTCACATGATTTACTATTGATTCACTATTAGGGGAGGTGGTGCAAGTTTGATAATACTTGCAGAACTAAATTAAAAATGAAGAAAAAGAGGAAGGTATTCCTTCATTATTTTTCACCAATTCACTAAAGCCATAGAGCAATTATTATAGAGAGAAAGAAAATGAGAAGTCCGTGGCTCTCACTATTCCAAAGATCCATCTTCTTTTGAGGTAAGGGTATTATTCTTCGTTATTCATGAAGAGAGTTATTTTCTTTTAATACTCGTAAGGTAGTTATTCCATTCTTTATTATTACATTGAATAACTCCGTCATGCAATCATCCGCATACATGGTGAAATTTTTTCATTATTCCATTTTTATTATTCTGTTGGAATAACTCTACTTTTGTGCGGTTGATCTATCGCATGCCCGTGAATTCTGTTTGTTATTCCATTCTTTATTATTACGTTGGAATAACTTTTATGCATGCGATCTATCGCATGCACGGTGAATTATGTTGTTATTCCAATCTTTATTATTACATTTGGAATATCCTCGCATGCGTGTGGATTACGCACGACCGGTTCCATTCTTTATTATTACTCGTTGGAATATCCTATCTGTATTGGATTACGCATGACACAGTTTCGCTTCTTTATTATTCTGTTGGGAATAACCTGTCTGTGCGGTTTATCGCATTCATGGTGAATTCTTCTGTTATTCCTTTCTTTATTATTCTGTTGGAATAACCTGTCTATGTTGATTACCGCGTGCATGGTGAATGATCCTTCGTATTCATTCTTTATTAAATTATGAAAATGATTTGTCTACGTGGATTACCGCATGGCGGGTGAAAATCCATTTGCAGTTTCGTATATTCTATTATACTAATATGGGATATCATTTCTTTTGTACTCATCATGAAATATCGTTTTCTTTGGTATTTTTCTGTTATGAGTTACTATTCTTGAGTTATTATTCACCCGGTTATTATTCACTTGGGTATTCGAGGCACTTTTCGTGCCGGAGTACTATTCACGAGTTACTAGTCATGGGTTACTATTCACCTGATTACTATTCACTCTAGTATCATTCACTCGGGTATTCGGGACACTTTTCGTATCGGGATACTATTCCTGAAGTACTATTCACGGGGTACTATTCACCTAAAAAATATATTTTTTTTCTGTCCAAATTATTTTTGGTACATGAATATTATTCTTGAATTTTACTCCACAAAGCAGTATCATGTTGACAATTTGGACGTTATTGATTCCTGGATAAATTAAATTATAAATCTTTAAAATTTATCCTTGAACTTGTTTTATTGAATTATTTAGTCATTGTCATCATCCTCATGCTTATATTGTTATGAAAGTCATGTCTGGCTTACGTGTATAGATGTACTTGGTATGATTATGACCAGGGATTATTCGGTATAATCATGACCGTAATGTGACGAATGATGTGGTAAAAGTCTTCATTGGCCAGTAGTGCATTGATGGACAGTTTTTGGTATGATTATGACCAGGGATTATTCGGTATAGTCATGACCATTGATGATTTAATGAATATCTTTGGTCGTGGTGCAGGGATGATTCAATGATGTGGTTTATTTTTTTAAGATGAGTCTCAGCGATAAGGTTGATGAAAAACTTTTTAAATCATAGAAGATAGTAGATTTTATGCTCTACTTGACTCTTCTAATGGATTGCTTATTTCCACTGCAGTTATTGATCTAAAACTTGTTGTCTATTGTATTCTATCAGTTTTTATACTGTTGAAGGCTAAGGATAATTTATTTTGCATTATCTTAGTCATAATATTTCTTACTAGGCTAGTTGAGCTCACCGTTTCTTTCATTGTATTCTTCAGGAAATGAGAATATAGCTGGGATGAGTCAGGGAATGGAGTGATGGTCCAGGATAAATGGCTTTAGTAGTCCTCATTATTCTACGGAATAATGTGATAATAATTGTAATGAGGACACCATTGAGTGTGGATATTGTCTAGAAGACGATATCCGTGTTAAAACTCTGAGCTATGTTTTGTCGTATTTTTTACACAACTATTGTATAATTAAGTTGTATTTGAATTTATGTACCATGTATCTGGCGACTCAGAATGGGTGATGTATACCTATTTTGGGGGCATCACAACAGTATCAAAGCTTAGGATATGATCCTGCTAAGATGTGAGACAATAACTAGGAGGGGAGAGACGGGGAATTCCTTCGCTAGTATGACCTACCTAAGTTTATTTGGTATTTAATTGGTCGGTTAGAGTTGTTTTGTGACAGTGTTTGAAAATGGCATCTGAAAATGTTGAGATCAGCAATGAAGAACATGAGACCGTTAAGTCACCAACGATCAATACCCATGATAATGTGCAACATGAAGACAATAATCCTCAGGTAAACAACAACACGATAATAAAGAATGAAATAATAGAAGAATTCACCATGCATGCGATAGACTGCACAGACAGGTTATTCCCAATAGAATAATAAAGAATGGAACCAGGTCATGCGTAATCCGCACAGACAGGATGTGCAAGCAAGAGAGATAAAAGAATGGGTAGAATCGATATCTAATAAGGTATAGACTTCGCAAGAAATTATAATTAACTAACCCGTGCTAACTTTGTTCGGGTTACTTGCTTTTTGAGAAGTCACAAAAAATGCTCTTCCTGAAACCACCAACTTTGTTTTGTCCGTATCCGCCTTTGGTGCCACCGTCCCAGCTGGACTTGACTTTCGTGCACGACAAAATCGGGCTAGGTGACCTTCTTTTCCACAATTATAACATGCTTTGGACTTCATCGTGTAGCTTGGACTGATATGTCCCTCCCCTCCGCATTTAAAGCATACAATTGGTGGTCGTTCTCCTTCCTTGAAAATGGGTGTTGGTGCTGCTATCTTTCCATCGTTTTTGAACCTTCTCTTCTTGAAATTTCCACTCCTATTATCTTGGCCATGATTACCACCGAAGTGGTTACCATTCTTGGCATCCGTGATGCCCCCAAAATAGGTATACCTCACCCATCTTGAGTCGCCAGATACATGGTATAAAATTCAAATACAACTTAATTATACAATAGTCGTGTAAAATACGACAAAATATAGCTGAGAGTTTAAACAAAAATATTGTCATCTAGACAATATCCACACTCAATGGTGTCCTCATTACAATTATTATCACATTATTCCGTAGAATAGTGAGGACTACTAAAGCCATTTATCCTGGACCATCACTCCATTCCCCGACTCATCCCAATTATATCCTCATTTCCTAAAGAGAACAATGAAAGAAAGGGTGAGCTCAACTAGCCCAGTAAGAAATATTATGACTAAGATAATGTAGAATAAATTATCCTTAGCCTTCAACAGTATAACAACTGATAGAATATAATAAACAACAAGTTTTAGATCAACAACTGCGCAGAATAAGAAATCCATTAGTAGAGTCAAGTATAGAATAAAATCTACTATCTTCTATGATTTAAAAAGTTTTTTGTCAACTTTATATCTGAGACTCAGCTTAATAAATAAAATCAAATCATCCCTGCACCACGGCCAAGGATATTCATGTAATCATCAATGGTCATGATTATACAGAATAATCCCTGATCATAACCATACCAACAACTGTCCATCAATGAACTACATGCCAATGAGGACTTTTACCACATCATGGTTACATTACGATCATGATTATACCGAATAATCCCCGGTCATAATCATACCAAGTCCATCTATGCACGTAAGCCAAAGATGACTTTCATCACAATATAAACATGAGGATGATGACAATGAAATAAGCAATAATCAAACGAAATCATATCCAACGAAATCAAGGATAAATATTAAAGACTTTAAATTTATCCAGAGTTTAAAAATATCCAAATTGTCAACATGATACTGCTTTGTAGAGTAAAATTCAAGAATAATATTCATGTACCAAAAATAATTTGGACAGAAAAAAAATATATTTTTTGGGTGAATAGTACCCTGTGAATAGTACTTCGGGAATAGTACCCCGTGAATAGTACCCCGACATGAAAAGTACCCCAAATACCCGAGTGAATGATACTAGAGTGAATAGTAATTGGGTGAATAGTAACCCATGAATAGTAACTCGTGAATAGTACTCCGACACAAAAAGTACCCTAAATACCCGAGTGAATAATACTAGAGTGAATAGTAATCGGGTGAATAGTAACCCGTGAATAATAACTCGTAAAAAAATACCATAGAAAATGATATTCCATGACGAGTATAAAAGAAATGATATCTCAGACGAGTATAATAGAATATACGAAACTGCAAATGGATTTTCACCCGCCATGCGGTAATCCACATAGACAGATCATTTCCACAATTTAATAAGGAATGAATACAAAGGATCATTCACCATGCATGCGATAATCCACATAGACAGGTTATTCCAACAGAATAATAAAGAATGGAATAACAGAAGAATTCACCATGCATGTGATAGACCACACAAACATGTTATTCCCAACAGAATAATAAAGAATTGAACCAGGTCATGCGTAATCCGCACAGACGGGATATTCCAACTGAATAATAAAGAATGGAACCTGGTCATGCGTAATCTGCACAGATAGGATATTCCAACAGAATAATAAAGAATGGAATAACAATAGAATTCACCAAGCATGCGATAGACCGCATAACCAGGTTATTCCAACAGAATAATAAAGAATGGAATAACAGAAGATTTCACCATGTATGCGGTACTTTGCATAGATAGGTTATTCCAAGATAATAATAAAGAAAGGAATAACATCCCTTACGAGTATTGAAAGAAAATAACCCTCTCCATGAATACGAAAGAATAATACCCCTTACCTCAGAAGAAAACTGGATACTGGAATAGTGAGGTAGCAGACTTCTCTTCTTCTTTCTCTCTATAATTTCTCTCTATAATAATTGCTCTATAGCTTTAGTGAATTGGTGAGAAATGAAGGAAGAATGAGCTTCTATTTATAGGAAAATATAGTTTCGATAATTGCACATTTTGGGGCTCGAAATATTACAGTATAATACCTTCCTCTTTTTCTTCATTTTTAATTTAGTCCTGTAAGTATTATCAAAATTGTACCACGTCCCCTAATACTAAATCATGTGAATCAATAGTAAATCATGTGAATCAATAATTCTAGACATGTGAAAATACGAATTACAGCATAGTACCTCTATCTATACCTCTATTTTTAACTTAGTCATGCAAGTATTATCAATCTTGAACCAACTCCCCTAATAGTAAATTAATGTAAATCAATAGTACACATATGTGAAAAAATAGTTATAATCATGTGAATCAATAGGAATTAATTGCTCATTTATCCGATTAATTACCCGATTTGTCAATATAACCTTCAGACATCGATTATTATCGAAATAATTGTCGATTTTCACTAACACTAATAATTCCAACACAATGGAACTATCAATTTCATCTTTAATCAACACGAACTTATTCATCATTAATATTATAACTCACAATATTTAACAACCAGGTCGTTCCCAGGAAAGAGAGGGCTTTCCGATAAGGATTTCTCCTTATTGGCGTGCAATTAGGTGACCAAACCTCTCCTCGATGAACTTCTAGACATTGTCAATATTATGAATAATAATATGAATAACTTTAGCCGCTCAATTATTGATTTAATAATATAACATATTATATAGATGATACTTTGTGACAATAATTAAATCAATAATATGAGAGATATGATGCAAAGAATTATCATAGCAATAATTGAGTATAACTGAGTGACTTCTTACGTAAACATCAATAATCAATATCGTGTGCTACTATGTAACCACGCGTATTACTGTACTTTTACTACCGAGTAGTTTAACAGTTTTAACGGTAACACTTTCTTCATTATTTTTATAAACAGATAATTCTGTCATTTTCTTAGTACGACAATACTTCCGTTGTGGGGTCCACAACGGATATTCCCCGACAAAAAGAATATTCCCCGACCAAACGAATATTTTATAACAACTTGCATACTTTGCAAAAAATTTCACATATCACCCTTAACTTTAACCTTTTATCAATTTAACCATTTACGAAATAAAATAATAATTATAAGAAAATTGAATACTTTCATTTCATAAAATTCGGGGTCTTACAATCTCCCCTCCTTATGAAATTTCACCCTCAAAATTTACGTACGTACCTGGTATGCCAAATAGGTGAGGATACCTTGACTTCATTTCAGATTCTAACTCTTGAGGTATAACCTTTGAGTGTCGAATATGATCCTTCTTATCCAAGATTTTAACACGTATCTCATCATACGTTAAATCTTCTGGTATCTCGTCTAGTTCTAATTCAATAATGTGGTTTGGGTCGTCCACATAATTACGTAACATCGATACGTGAAAAATGTTATGAACACGCGACATACTTGGCGGTAAGACGAGTCTATAGGCCACAGTTCTTACTCAATCAAGGATTTCAAATAGACCAATAAAATCGAGGGTTGAGATAACGCCTTCTTGAACCTTCTTCTTCATTTTCATCAGCTCCAAATGTGTAGTTTGAGCAGCTTTAACTTTATCGATTAAAGTTGATTCTACTTGTATATTCGTTATCTTCACATGGGTCCCTAGAGTCTTTTCAAGGAATTTTGGGGCTTCTTTATAAACTTTTACCGGTGATGGTCGAACAATTAATTTTCCTCGAGAATATACAGCACAAGGAAATTCACTATTAGGAAAAACCTTCTTATCTTTGAGAGGATGACCAGTAGAATTTTCAATAATACGACGCATCATAGAAGTACCTGGATGACCGAGTCTTTCATGCCAAAGCATAACGGATTTTGGATCAATGATTTTTGGAATCATAACATTATGAGACTCAATTGCTCTAATTTTCATAGTATATAATCCAGAAGAATTTGAATGAAGTTTTTCTAGGATATTCTATTTTTCAGAAATAGTAGAAGTGATGAGAAGATATTCATTAAAGATAGTCTGACACATATAAAAACATAAATAAGAAAAGTTACATTTCAAATATAATTTTATTAATGATAAACACATACCACGTATAGAATAAAAACTAATAATATTATACATACAGGGAGTTTAATTAAAACAAGAAATTAAATGATATCCCAAAAGATACTTTCAGAAGGTTCAGTAATATCAACAACCTTTTCCTCATTGTTGGTCATTGGTAGAACATCAACAATATCCAATTGATGATTGACAAAGTTTGTTTCTTCCTCCATTACTTTGTTGTCTTGAGACTCCTAGAATAAATTAACCAGATGCCTCAGCGTATGATAGGTACGCAACCAATGCTCATTCATCCCACACCTAAAACAAACATCTGGTTTGTTCTTTATCGGTGCTGCATTTTCTTTATTTTTACCCGACCCAGACACTTGCCACTTCTGGTAGCCTGAATTGTCGCGGTTCTGGAATTTGTTGTTACGATGGCCTCATTTATTCTTTCGTCCCCAAGGCTTCTTATTATATGACCATCTATTGTCTCGTTTATTCTGCTAGAATGACGTGCTGTTAATATCTGGCAATGGGGTAGCACCCGTTGGATGTACTTGATGGTTTTTCAACAACAATTCATTATTCTTTTCTGTAACAAGGAGGATAGATAACAAGTCACTGAATTTTGTGAACTTTTGATGTCTATATTGTTGTGACAGAATCATGTTGGTGGGATGAAAAGTTGAGTGTTTTCTCTAACATTTGGGTTTCAGAAACTGGATCTCCGCACAAAGCCAAGGTAGAGGCTATTTTATAAACATTGGAACTATATTCCGTAATTGATTTGTAATCTTGTAGCCTTAAATTAAGCCACTCAAATTTGGCATTAGGGAGAACAACCAATTTTTGGTGGTCAAATCTTTCCTTCAATTGTGTCTATAAAGACAAAGGATTTTTTACTGTTAAATACTCGGTCTTTAATCCTTCATCAATATGGTGACAAAGAAAAATTATGGCTTTTGTATTTTGTGCCGAAGTTGTTGTATTTCCTGATTCAATGGTCTTTTCTAACTCATTTGCACTTAGGTGCAATTCTGCATCAAGTGCCCAAGCCAAATAGTTGTCTCCAGAGATTTTCAAAATAGAAAAATCTATTTTTGCCATGTTTGCCATCTATTCTGGGTTAAAGCATAATTATTATTTATTAAAATAATAAATAATTACATGTATGATATATATATAAAAATAAACTAAATCACGACTTCAAGTGGTGATAAAGTGTAAATATAAATAATATAAATATTCTTATATTTATGTTATTAGCATATTATCTTAGTAAAAAGAATATGCAATCGTTAATGTATATATATATATATATATATATATATATATATATATATATACTGCAAATGGATCTTCACCCGACATGTTGTAGTCCACACAAACAGGTTATTCCAACAGAATTAATAAAGAATCTCCATTGAGCATTTTGTTCCTCATATTCATATACAAAATGATTTAGCTGAATCTTTAATAAAAGGACTTCAACTAATTGCATGCCCATTAATGTCAAGGGCTAACTTACCTACCTTAGTTTGGGGTCATGCAATTCTTCATGCTGCAACCATCATTCGAGTAAGACCAACGACTCTTCATAAATAGTTAGTTCTTGGACAGATACCTAACATATCACACTTTCGAGTTTTTGGAAGTGCAATATATGTTCCAATTGCACCTCCACAAAGAACTAAAATGGGAGCCCAACGAAGAATAAGTATTTATATTGGTTTTGATTCTCCTTCTTTTATCAGATATCTTGAGCCTTTAACTGGAGATGTTTTTACTGCACGTTATGTAGATTATCATTTTGATGAATCTGTTTTTCCACCTTTAGGAGGAGGGAAAGTTTTAAATAAAAAACCCTCTGACATATCATGGAATGCATCAAAATTAAATTCACTTGATCCTCGTATAGGACAATGTGAAATTGAAGTTCCATACCGAAGTGCAATAGGTGCTCTTATGTATCTTGCAAACTGTACACGGCCTGATATTACTTTTGTTGTCAACTTGTTAGCAAGATACAAATCTTCTCCGACTAAGAGACATTGGGATGGGATCAAACACATTTTGAGATACCTCCGTGAAAGTATTAATCTTGGGTTATTTTATCCAAGAGATTCAACGTCGCGATTGGTTGGATATGCCGATGCATGATATTTATCAGATCCACATAATGGAAGATCACAAACAGGTTATGTATTTATATATTGTGACATGGCTATATCCTAGAAATCCACAAAGCAAACCATGACAGCTACATCTTAAAATCACTCAGAGATTCTCGCTATACATGAAGCAAGAAGAGAGTGTGGCACCAAAGGCGGATACGGACAAAACAAAGTCGATGGTTTTAGGAAGAGCGTTTTTCGTGACTTCTCAAAAAGCGAGTAACCCGAACGAAGTTAGTACGGGTTAGTTAATTATAAATTCTTGCGAAGTCTATACCTTATTAGATACCGGTTTTACCCATTCTTTTATCTCTCTTGCTTGCGCTCAACGTTTAAATTTGACCCCAGAGAAGTTAGACTTTGACTTATTGGTTGAAACTTTATTAGTAGAAACCTTCGTTACCTCCACTGTTTATAAGTCTTGTTTGATTCAAATCGACACTTTCACGTTACTTGTCGATCTTATCTCTTTGAAAATACTTACCTTTTATGCGATTTTAGGAATCGATTGGTTAACTACTCATCATGCTTTTCGTAAGGTTGTTAGCTTTCATATTCCTAACCAACCTATTATGCGAATTCAAGCAACCAAACCCTAAAGTAAATCACTGTCATACCAAGCCATATGTAAAGAGCCATGAGCCTTTCGCTGGTGACTTCCAAGTCTTGGAATACACCAAAGCTAGAATATCCATAGGGGACGTCGTGAATAACGGTGGCAAGTTGATAGGTATCAAGTCTTGGATGAGAGTCACAGTTTTGAATGATATTTCTATTGTTAATAAATTTCTTAACGTATTCTTAAAGACTAATTCTAGCCTACCCCTAGAGCGTGAAATTAAATTTTGTATTGACCCCAGTACAAAACCCATTTCTAAAACCCTCAAATATTTCTTTACCTAAAACGATCGTATAATGTGCCAAAGACGTTGGCTCGAACTGTTGAAGATTACGATCATACAATTCAATATCATTGTGGAAGAAAGAACGTGGTAGCTGATGTTGTTAACTTACAAATAATGAAGATAGAGTTAAAGACTCTAGGGACCCACGTGAAGATAGCGAATACAATTAGAATCGACTTTAATCAATAAAGTTAAAATCGTTCAAACTACACACCTGGAGCTGATGAATATGAAGAAGAAGGTTCAAGAGGGCATTATTCTAGAAGCAAGAATCGATGAAGAGAGGAAATCTCAACCCTCGATTTTATTGGCCATTTGAAATCCTTGATCGAGTAGGAACTGTGGCCTATAGACTCGTTTTACCGCCAAGTATGTCGCATGTTCATAACGTTTTTCACGTATCGATGTTACGTAATTATGTGGATGACCCGAACCAGATTATTGAATTAGAACTAGACGAGATAGCAGAAGATTTAACGTATGATGAGATACGTGTTAAAATCTTGGATAAGAAGGATCATATTCAACACTCAAAGGTTTTACCTCAAGAGTTGGAATATGAAATGAAGTCAAGGTATCCTCACCTCTTTGGCATACCAGGTACGTACGTAAATTTCGAGGGCGAAATTTCATAAGGAGGGGGATTGTGAGACCCCAAATTTTATGAATAAAGATTTAAATTTCTCGAAATATTTTTTTTTGAATATTATGGTGTGGATTTGATATAATGTTATTATTGTGGGTAATATTTATAAATTTTGCAAAGTAAGCAAGTTGTTATAAAATATTCGTTTGGTTAGGGAATATTCTTTTTATCGGGGAATATCAGTACGACGGCACAATCATTGGTGGACCCCACAGCGGAAGTATTATCGTAGTTAAAAAACGACAGAATTATCTTTTTTATAAAAATAATGGCGAAAGTGTTACCGTTAAATCTATTGAACTACCCGGTAGTAAAAGTACAGTATTACGCGTGGTTGCATAGTAGCAAACGGTATTGATTATTGATGCTTACGTGAGAAGTCATTCATTTATACTCAATTATTGCTACAGTAATTGCTGCATCATATCTCTCATATTATTGATTCAATTATTGTCACAGTATCATCTGTATAATATGTTATTTTATTAAATCAATAATTGAGACGGCAAAGTTATTCATATTATTATTTGTAATATTGATAATGTCCAGAAGTTCTGTCAAGGAGAGGTTTGGTCACCTAATTGCGCGCCAATAAGGAGAAATCCTTATCGGAAAGCCCCCTCTTTCCTGGGAATGACCTGGTTATTAAATATTGTGAATGATAATATTAATGATGAATAAGTTCGTGTTGATTACAGATGAAATTGATAGTTCCATTGTGTTGGAATTATTAGTGTTAGTGAAAATCGACAATTATTTCGATAATAATCGATGTCTGGAGGTTATATTGACAAATCGGGTAATTAATCGGATAAATGAGCAATTAATTGCTATTGATTCACATGATTATAACTATTTGTTCACATGTGTGTACTATTGATTCACATGATTTACTATTAGGGGAATTGGTGCAAGATTGATAATACTTGCATGACTAAGTTAAAAATGGAGGTATAGATGAAGGTATTATACTATAATTATTTTTTTCACATATTTAGAACTATTGAGTCACATGATTTACTATTGATTCACATGATTTACTATTAAGGGAGGTGGTGCAAGTTTGATAATACTTGCATGACTAAATTAAAAACGAAGAAAAAGAGGAAGGTATTATACTATAATATTTTGAGCCCCAAAACATGCAATTATCGAAACTATATTTTCCTATAAATAGAAGCTCATTCTTCCTTCATTTCTCACCAATTCACTAAAGCTATAAAGCAATTATTATAGAGAGAAATTATAGAGAGAAAGAAGAAGAGAAGTCTGTTACCTCACTATTCCAAAGATTCACTTCTTTTTTGAGGTAAGGGTATTATTCTTTCAGTATTCATGAAGAGAGTTATTTTCTTTCAATACTGTATGGGTTGTTATTCCATTCTTTATTATTATGTTGAATAACCTATCTATCTGAATACCGCATACATGGTGAAATTCTTCTATTATTCCATTCTTTATTATTCTATTGAATAATCATGCATCTGCATTTGATTCTATCGCATGCACGGTGAGTTCTATTGTTATTCCATTCTTTATTATTACATTTGAATATCACATGCATCTGCGGATTACGCATGACACAGTTCCGTTCTTTATTATTCATTTGTAATATCCTATCCATGCGGATTACTGCATGACACGTTCCATTCTTTATTATTACATTTGGAATATCCTCGTCTGCATTTAATTACGCATGACTTCGGTTCTATTACTCGTATTATTTTTGAATAATACTCATCTGCATGCGGTCTATCGCATCCCTAGTGAATTCTTTTGTTATTCCATTCTTTTTTATTCTGTTGGAATAACCTGTCTATGTGGATTACCGCATGTATGGTGAATGATCCTTCGTATTCATTCTTTATTAAATTGTGGAAATGATCTATCTACGGTGATTACCGCATGGCGGGTGAAAATCCATTTGCAGTTTCGTATATTTTATTATACTCGTCTGAGATATAATTTCTTTTGTACTCGTCATGGAATATCATTCTCTTTGGTATTTTTTTACGAGTTACTATTCACGGGTTACTATTCACCCAGTTACTATTCACTAGTATTATTCACTTGGGTATTCGGGACACTTTTTGTGCCAGAGTACTATTCATGAGTTACTATTCATGGGTTACTATTCACCCGATTACTATTAACTCTATTATCATTCACTCGGGTATTCAGGAAATTTTTCGTGTCGGGGAACTATTCATGGTGTACTATTCCCGAAGTACTATTCACGAGGTACTATTCACCTAAAAAATATATTTCTTTTATGTCTAAATTATTTTTGGTACATGAATATTATTCCTGAATTTTACTCTACAAAGCAGTATCATGTTGACAATTTGGACGTTATTGATTTCTGGATAAATTAAATTATAAATCTTTAAAATTTATCCTTGAACTTGTTTTATTGAATTATTATGTCATTGTCCTCATCCTCGTGCTTATATTGTGAAGAAAGTCATCTTTGGCTTACGTGCATAAATGGACTTGGTATGATTATGACCAGGGATTATTCGGTATAATCATGATCGTAATATGACGAATGATGTGGTAAAAGTCCTCATTGGCCTGTAGTTCATTGATGGACAGTTGTTGGTATGATTATGATCAGGGATTATTCGGTATAATCATGACCATTGATGATTATATGAATATCTTTGGCCGTGGTGCAGGGATGATTCGATTTTATTTATTAAGCTGAGTCTCAACAATAAAGTTGATGGATTGCTTATTTCTGCGGCAGTTGGTATGATTATGACTAGGGATTATTCGGTATACTCATGACCGTAATGTGACGAATGATGTGGTGAAAGTCCTCATTGGCCTGTAGTTAATTGATAGACAGTTGTTGGTATGATTATGACCAGGGATTATTCGGTATAATCATGATCGTAATATGACGAATGATGTGGTAAAAGTCCTCATTGGCCTGTAGTTCATTGATGGACAGTTGTTGGTATGATTATGACCAGGGATTATTCGGTATAATCATGACCATTGATGATTATATGAATATCTTTGGCCGTGGTGCAGGGATGATTCGATTTTATTTATTAAGCTGAGTCTCAACAATAAAGTTGATGGATTGCTTATATCATAGAAGATAGTAGATTTTATGCTCTACTTGACTCTTCTAATGGATTGCTTATTTCTGCGGCAGTTGTTGATCTAAAACTTGTTGTCTATTGTATTCTATCACTTGTTATACTGCTGAAGGCTAAGGATAATTTATTCTGTATTATCTTAGTCATAATATTTCTTACTGGGCTAGTTGAGCTCACCCTTTCTTTCACTGTTCTCTTCAGGAAATGAGAATAAAGCTAGGACGAGTCGGGAAACGGATTGACGGTCGTAAAACCAATAATCAACAGTCCATCTATGCACGTAAGCCAAAGATATACAACTATAAAACTAATAATCAGTCCATCTATGCACGTAAGCCAAAGATGACTTTCATCACAATATAAGCATGAGGATGATGACAATGATATAAGCATTAATCAAACGAAATCAAGGATAAATATTAAAGACTTTAAATTTATCCAGAGTTTAAAAATATCAAAATTGTCAATATGATACTGCTTTGTGGAGTAAAAATTCAAAAATAATATTTTTTGGGTAAATAGTACCCCGTGAATAGTAACTCGTGAATAATAACTAATGAATAGTATCTTATGAATAGTAACTCGTAAATAGTACGCCGTATTCGTATATAGTACCGTATACATAAATAATATCATATACACAAATAGTGCCATATACATGAATAGTGTCGTATATGTGAATAGTAACTCCGACTCAAAAAGATAAAGTTTCACAATAAAATTCATATTAATATTTATAACACCTTAATCCAAATGTTATAAATCACTTAATAATTTCATAATCTAATATTATTAATATTACCACAATATTTTAATCATTTCTTAAACTTATAAACAATTTATTTTAATTGTTTACACTTTACTAATTAATGCATTTCATCATCCTAAAATGCCAAACTCATAAGATTTCATCACCAATAACCAAAACTCTCATCAAAAATCTACATATACCTTATATATGATTCTCAAGCCATAAAATCCTATTTTTCTATTTTTTTACTTCACGTAACATATTTAATTCATTTACTCATAACTAGCCCATTTTCATAAAAAATACCAAATCAGTACAAACAAATTTTTTTTTCTGGGATTTAGCAGAATATAGTCCCATATTGAACATATATTTTTCTCAGAATTATTAAAATTCATTTACTATTTTTCATATGGCTAAAACTGCTGAATATTTAGACATTTATCAAAAACTATACTTTTGTCAAAAAATTTCGAAATTTACAAGGTATACTGTTGTTATATAGATGTACTCCCAATAAAAATTTCATTAATTTTGGAGTTAACCACAAGGAGTTATAAGGGTTTACTTTTAAAATAGTCTTTTCCCATAAAATTTATAACTCTTAATCTATGCATTCAAAAATTGCTATTTTTGGACACAATCTAGAAAGCTCATCAAATTATCATTTCAAATTTTTCTAGAATTTTTGAGGATAGGAAAAATTATAAAACTACCCCTGGAAGAACCCCTTACTTACAACGGTTGAACGAAAATAATATTACTTATGAATACTGAACGGAAATAATATTCCTTACGAATATTAACGAATATAATGAATATTGAATGATAATAATATTCATATGAATACGAAAAAGAATATCTCTTCAGAATATAAAAAAATAATAACCCTTACCTTAGAAGAAAACTGGATACTTGGAATAATGAGGTAGGAGACGGTATTGATTATTGATGCTTACGTGAAAAGTTACTCAGTTATACTAAATTATTGCTACAGTAATTGCTGCATCGTATCTCTCATATTATTGATTCAATTATTGCCACAGTATCATCTGTATAATATGTTATATTATTAAATCAATAATTGAGACGACAAAGTCATTCATATTATTATTTGCAATATTGACAATATCTAGAAGTTCTGTCAAGGAGAGGTTTAGTCACCTAATTGCGCGCCAATAGGGAGAAATCCTTATTGGAAAGCCCCCTCTTTCCTGGGAACTGTGACGCCCCCAAAATAGGTATACATCACCCATCTTGAGTCGCCAAATACATGGTACAAAATTCAAATACAACTTAATAATACAATTGTCGTGTAAAATATGACAAAACATAAACTGAGAGTTTTAATAAGAATATTGTCATCTAGACAATATGCACACTCAAAGGAGTCCTCATTACATTTATTATCACACTATTTAACAGAATAGTCACTACAATAAAAAGGCTTATCAAGGATCAGCATATCGGCGATCGCGACACGTTCATAGATGGGTATCGGCGATCATGATGCGATCGGCGATACTAGTCTCGAATAATCTGTCATTGGAAGAACATCAGCGACCAATAATAGTGACCGAATTATTAGTGACCGCAATCAGCGACCGATACCATCGCTATTCTGACTTATGCTGAGTCATTTGTCAGGCGTGACGTGGCACACGTTGCAGCGACTGGTAATAGCAACCGCAGCGGTCGCTAGATTCCAAGAAGGTGACGCGGTTGCTAATACAGTGTTAGCAACCGCATGCGGTCGATAATGATTTTTTTTTAAAAATTTTTTTTGCCTTTTTTATTGATTTCCCAAAAATAACCTGCTTTGTACCTGCTTTCAATCTCAACACAGCAATATATATATACAAGCATCCATATTAACATCCATCCATGATATAACAACTATATAATAAACATTGATCATTTCCTGACTACTAATGCTATCATCTGGACCGTCAATCCGTTCCCTGACTCGTCCCAGCTATATTCTCATTTCCTAAAGAGAACAGTGAAAGAAAGGGTGAGCTCAACTAGCCCAGTAAGAAATATTATGACTAAGATAATGCGATCAAATTATCCTTAGCCTTCAACAGTATAACAACTGATAGAATACAATAGACAACAAGTTTTAGATCAACAACTGTAGCGGAATAATCAATCCATTAGAAGAGTCAAGTAAAGCATAAAATCTACTATCTTCTATGATTTAAAAAGGTTTTCATCAACTTTATCATTTGAGACTCGACAATAAATAAAATCAAATCATCCCTGCACCATGGCCAAGGATATTCATGTAATCATCAATGGTCATGATTATACCGAATAATCCCTGGTCATAATCATACCAACAACTGTCTATCAATTAACTACAGGCCAATGAGGACTTTCACCACATCATTCATCACATTACGGTCATGAGTATACCGAATAATCCCTAGTCATAATCATACCAAGTCTATTTATCATCTATTTTTCATCATAATATAAGCACGAGGATGATGACAATGACATAATAATTCAATAAAACAAGTTCAAGGATAAATTTTAAAGATTTATAATTTAATTTATCCAGAAAAATTGTCAACATGATACTGCTTTGTGGAGTAAAATTCAAGAATGCTCAGAAGAATATTTCCATGAAAAGATACTAGATGAAGCGCAAATATCCAGGATATTCTACTAATTTCATGGAGTATAGAAGCCAAAACTTTAACCAACTGAGTATAATAGAATATATGAAACTGCAATTGGATTTTCGCCCGCCATGCGATAATCCACATTGACGAATCATTTCCACAATTTAATAAGGAATGAATACAAAGGATCATTCACCATGTATGCGGTAATCCACATGCATGTTATTCCAATGTAATAATAAAGAATGGAATAATAGAAGAATTCACCAGCGTGTATAATCTGCACAAACAAAGTTATTCCAAAAGAATAATAAAGAATGGAACCAAAGTTATCGTGAACCTTGCGAGATAGGATATTCTAAGAATAATAAAGAATGGAATAACGTAAGAATTCACCGAGCGTATGTAATCCGCACAAACAAAGTTATTCAATCGAATAATAAAGAATGGAACTAGGTCATGCGTAATCCGCACAGAATGGCATATTCCAAATGTAATAATAAAGAATGGAATAACAACAGAATTCACCAGGCATGTGATAGACCGCACAGACAGGTTATTCCAACAGAATAATAAAGAATGGAACCAGGTCATGCGTAATCCGCACAAACAGGATATTTCAACAGATTAATAAAGAATTGAATAATAACAGAATTCACCACACATGCGATAGACTGCACAGACAAGTTATTTCAACAAGATAATAAAGAATGAAATAACAGAAGAATTTCACCATGTATGCGGTACTTCGCATAGACAGGTTATTCCAACATAATAATAAAGAATGGAATAACAACCCTTATGAGTATTGAAAAAAAAAAACTCTCTTCATGAATACGAAAGAATAATACCCCTTACCTTAAAAAAAATTGGATACTGGAATAGTGAGGTAGTAGACTTCTCTTCTTCTTTCTCTCTATAATAATTTCTCTATAGCTTTAGTGAATTGGTGAGAAATGAAGGAAGAATGAGCTTCTATTTATAGGAAAATATAGTTTCGATAATTGCACACTTTGGGGCTCAAAATATTACAGTATAATACCTTCCTATTTTTCTTCTTTTTAATTTAGTCCTGCAAGTATTATCAAACTTGCACCACCTCCCCTAATAGTAAATAATGCGAATCAATAGTTCAATCATGTGAATCAATAGTTATAATCATGTGAAAATACGAATTACAGTATAGTACCTTCAACTATACCTTCATTTTTAACTTAGTCATGCAAGTATTATCAATCTTGCACCACCTCCTCTAATAGTACAAGAATGTGAATCAGTAGTACACACATGTGAACAAATAGTTATAATCATGTGAATTTATAGCAATTAATTATTCATTTATCCGGTTAATTACCCGATTGGTCAATATAACCTCCAGACATCAATTATTATCGAAATAAATGTCGATTTTCACTAACACTAATAATTCCAACACAATGGAACTATAAATTTCATCTTTAATCAACACGGACTTATTCATCATTAATATTATAATTCACAATATTTAACAACTAGGTCGTTCCCAGGAAAGAGGGGGCTTTCTGATAAGGATTTCTCTTTATTGGTGTGCAATTAGGTGACCAAACCTCTCCTTGACATAACTTCTAGACATTGTCAATATTGCAAATAATAATATGAATAACTTTGTCATCTCAATTATTGATTTAATAATATAACATATTATGCAGATGATACTGTGACAATAATTGAATCAATAATATGAGGGTTATGATGCAACAATTACTGTAGCAATAATTGAGTATAACTGAGTGACTTCTTACGTAAGCATCAATAATCAATACCGTGTGCTACTATGCAACCACGCATATTACTGTACTTTTACTACCGGGTAGTCCAACAGTTTTAACGGTAACACTTTCGTCGTTATTTTTATAAAATGATAATTCTGTCATTTTCTAACTACGACAATACTTCCGTTGTGGGGTCCACCAATGATTGTGCCATCGTATGGATATTCCCCGACAAAAAGAATATTCCCCGACCAATCGAATATTATATAATAACTTGCTTACTTTGCAAAATTTATAAATATTACACACAACTATAATATTATATCAAATCCACACCATAATATTCAAAAAAGTATTTTGAGAAATTTAAATCTTTATTCATAAAATTTGGGGTCTCACAATCTCCCCTCCTTATGAAATTTTGCCCTCGAAATTTACGTACGTACCTGGTATGCCGAAGAGGTAAGGATACCTTGACTTCATTTCATATTCCAACTCTTGAGGTATAACCTTTGAGTGTCGAATATGATCCTTCTTATCAAGATTTTAACACGCATCTCATCATACGTTAAATCTTCTACTATCTCATCTAGTTCCAATTCAATAATGTGGTTCAGGTCGTCTACATATTTACGTAACATCGATACTTAAAAAAAACGTTATGAACACGCTACATACTTAGCGATAAGGCGAGTTTATAGACCACAGTTCCTACTCGATCGAGGATTTCAAATGGGCCAATTAAATCGAGGGTTGAAATTTCCTCTCTTCATCGAGTCTTGCTTCTAGAATAACGCCCTCTTGAACCTTCTTCTTCACATTCATCAGCTCTGAGTATGTAGCTTGAGTGGCTTTTATCGATTAAAGTTAATTCTAATCGTATATTCGTTATCTTCACGTGGGTCCCTAGAGTCTTTAACTCTATCTTCATCATTTATAAGTTATACGAAATGGATTTTTGTGTTAACAACATCGCACTCATAAACGCATACGATCTTCTACTCAATGCGTCAGCTACCACGTTCGCTCTTCCACGATGATATTGAATGGTATGGTCATAATCTTCAACAGCTCGAGCCAACGTCCTTGGCGCCTAATACGTTGGTTTTAGTTGAAGAAATATTTGAGGGTTTTAGAAATGGGTTTTGTATTGGGGTCAATACAATATTCGATTTCAAGCTCTGGGGTAGGCCAGGAAGTTCATCAGGAATACGTCAGGAAATTTATTAACAATAGAAATATCATTCAAAACTGTGACTCTCATCCAAGACTTGGATAGCACTTGTAATGAAGGTTTCTCCTAACGGAGTTTCAATCGATAAGTCAAAGTCTAATTTCTCCGGAGTCAAATTTAAACATTGAGCGCAAGCAAGAGAGATAAAAGAATGGGTAAAACCGGTATTAATAAGGTATAGACTTCGCAAGAATTTATAATTAACTAACCCGTGCTAACTTCGTTCGGGTTACTCACTTTTTAAGAAGTCACGAAAAATGCTCTTCTTGAAACCACATACTTTGTTTTGTCCATATCCGCCTTTGGTGTCACCGTCCCAGCTGGATTTGACTTTGGTGCACGACAAAATCGGGCTAGGTGACCTTCTTTTCCATAATTGTAACATGCTTTAGACTACATCATGTAGTTTGGACTGATATGTCCCTCCCCTCCTCATTTGAAGCATACAATTAGTGGTCGTTCTCCTTCCTTGAAAACTGGTGTTAGTGCTGCTGTCTTTCCATCATTGTTGAACCTTCTCTTCTTGAAATTTCCACTCCTATTATCTTGGCCATGATTACCACCAAAGTGATTACCATTACTGGCATGTTGATTCCCTCCACATTTGTTGTCACTGCTTCGATGACTGTTACCACTGGTATTATCGACTTACCGGATGCTCTCCCTTGGTTGGGTTGACTCGTTATCACGCTCTAATAACTGAGCCCTATTCACAACATCTGAATACAAACACAGTTTATGAGAGATAAGGTATTGACGTATCTCAGGTTTCAAACCTCTTAGAAACATCCGCATCATTCTCTCCTTATTATCAACCAAGTGGGACGCAAACCGAGATAACTCGACAAACTTAGCTTTGTACTACGCCGTGGTCATATTATTTTGCTCAAGCTTGATGAACTCTACCTCCTTCATCTGACGAATACTTTCAGGAAAGTACTTGTCGTTGAAAAATTCTTAGAACTTCTCCCAAGACATCTTCATGCGGCGGAGTTGAGTATGCTTTTATGATTCCCACCAATAATCACTCTGCTGCAAACATGAAGGTGGCAAAGGAACCTTTTGCTCTCGGAGCATCCCAAGACATCAAATATCTTGTTGATCTACTTTATCCACGTCTCTGTCTTAAGTGGTTTTGGCTCTCCAAAAAACTCCGATGGTCCCAGCTCCTTGAACTACTTAGCAGTGACCGTCCGAGAGTTGTCAGTGTTTCCACCTGCATTTTTGATAGGAGCCGCCTTCGACTGATGTTGCATAAATTGCATAAAGCCTCTGAACATCCCATCGTTCATCATTTCATTGGTGTTATTATTTACCTGAGGATTATTGTCTTCCTATTGCACATTATCCTGGGTATTGATCGTTGGTGACTCAACGGTCTCATGTGCTTCATTATTGATCTCAACATTTTTAGATGCCATTTTCAAACACTGTCACAAAACAAGGGTTAATTAACATATCACATATTATCCCTATACTCTGACCGACCAATTAAATACCAAATAAACTTAGGTAGGTTATACTAGCGAAGGAATTCCCCGTCTCTCCCCTCCTAGTTCTTGTCTCACATCTCAGCTAGGGATCATATCCCTAAGCTTTGATACCAATTGTGACGCCCCCAAAACAGGTATACATCACCCATCTTGAGTCGCCAAATACATGGTACAAAATACAAATACAACTTAATAATACAAATATCGTGTAAAATAGAAAAAAAAACATAAACTGAGAGTTTTAATAAGAATATTGTCATCTAGACAATATCCACACTCAAAGGAGTCCTCATTACATTTATTGTCACACTATTTAACAGAATAGTGAGGATTACTAATGTTATCATCTGGACCGTCAATCCGCTCCCAGGCTAATCCAGCCTATATTCTCATTTCACGAGAGAATAAAGAAAGAAAGGGTGAGCACAACTAGCCCAGTAAGAAATATTATGACTAAGATAATGCAAAATAAATTATCCTTAGGCTTCAACAGTATAACAACTGATAGAATACAATAGACAACAAGTTTTAGATCAACAACTGTAGCGATATATGCAATCCATTAGAAGAGCCAAGTAGAGCATAAAATCTACTATCTTCTATGATTTAAAAAGTTTTTCATCAACTTTATCGCTGAGACTCAGCTTAATAAATAAAATCAAATCATCCCTTCACCACAGCCAAGGATATTCATGTAATCATCAATGGTCATGATTATACCGAATAATCCCTGGTCATAATCATACCAACAACTGTCCATCAATGAACTACAGGCCAATGAGGACTTTCACCACATCATTCGTCACATTACGGTCATGATTATACCGAATAATCCCTGGTCATAATCATACCAAGTCCATCTATGCATGTAAGCCAAAGATGACTTTCATCACAATATAAACACGAGGATGATAACAATGACATAATAATTCAATAAAACAAGTTCAAGGATAAATTTTAAAGATTTTCAATTTAATTTATCCAGAAATCAATAACATCCAAATTGTCAACATGATACCGCTTTGTAGAGTAAAATTCAAGAATGCTCCGAAGAATATTTCCATGAAAAGATTCTGGATTAAGCGCAAATATGCAGGATATTCTACTAATTTCATGGAGTATAGAAGCCAAAACTTTAACCAACTGAGTATAATAGAATATATGAAACTGCAATTGGATTTTCGCCCGCCATACGATAATCCACATTGACAGATCATTTCCACAATTTAATAAGGAATGAATACAAAGGATCATTCACCATGCATTCTGTAATCCACATAGACAGGTTATTCCAACAGAATAATAAAGAATAGAATAATAGAAGAATTCACCAGGCGTGCATAATCTGCACAAACAGGTTATTCCAAAAGAATAATAAAGAATGGAACCAGGTCATGCGTAAACCGCACAGACAAGATATTCCAACAGAATAATAAAGAATGGAATAGCAGAAGAATTCACCAGGCGTGCGTAATTCATACAAACAGGTTATTCCAATAGAATAATAAAGAATGGAACCAGGTCATGCGTAATCCGCACAGACATGATATTCCAACAGAATAATAAAGAATGGAATAACGGCGGAAATTCACCGTGCATGCGATAGATCCGCATGCGATAAAAGTTATTCCAATGTAATAATAAAAAATGTAACTGTGTCACGCGTAATCCGCACAAACAGGATATTCCAATGAATAATAAAGAATGGAATAACAACGAAAGGTTATTCCAATGAAAGGTTATTCAACGAAATAATAAAGAATGGAATAACGAAGAATTTCACCATGTAAAGCGGTATTAGCATGTATAAAAGTTATTCCAACATAATAATAAACAATGGAATAACAACCCTTATGAGTATTGAAAGAAAATAACTCTCTTCATGAATACGAAAGAATAATACCCCTTACCTTAAGAAAAACTAGATATTGGAATAGTGAGGTAGCAGACTTCTCTTCATCTTTCTCTCTATAATAATTGCTCTATAGCTTTAGTGAATTGGTGAGAAATGAAGGAAGAATGAGCTTCTATTTATAGGAAAATATAGTTTCGATAATGTTACAGTATAATACCTTACTCTTTTTCTTCATTTTTAATTTAGTCCTGCAAGTATTATCAAACTTTCACCACCTCCCCTAATAGTAAATAATGTGAATCAATAGTTCAATCATGTTAATCAATAGTTATAATCATGTGAAAATATGAATTTTAGTATAGTACCTTCAACTATACCTCCATTTTTAACTTAGTCATGCAAGTATTATCAATCTTGCACCACCTCCCCTAATAGTACAAGAATGTGAATTAATAGTACACACATGTGAACAAATAGTTATAATCATGTGAATTAATAGCAATTAATTGCTCATTTATTCGATTAATTACCCGATTGGTCAATATAACCTCCAGACATCAATTATTATCGAAATAAATGTCGATTTTCACTAACACTAATAATTCCAACATAATAGAACTATCAATTTCATCTTTAATCAACACGAACTTATTCATCATTAATATTATAATTCACAATATTTAACAACTAGGTCGTTCCCAGGAAAGAGGGGGCTTTCCGATAAGGATTTCTCCTTGACAGAACTTATAGATATTGTCAATATTGCAAATAATAATATGAATAACTTTGCCGTCTCAATTATTGATTTAATAATATAACATATTATGCAGATGATACTGTGACAATAATTGAATCAATAATATGAGAGATATGATGCAGTAATTACTGTAGTAATAATTGAGTATAACTGAGTGACTTCTCATGTAAGCATCAATAACCAATACCGTGTGCTACTATGCAACCACACGTATTACTGTACTTTCACTACCGGGTAGTTCAACAGTTTTAATAGTAACACTTTCGCTGTTATTTTTAATAAAAGATAATTCTGTCATTTTCTTACTACGACAATACTTCCGTTGTGGGGTCCACCAATGATTGTGCCATCATACGAATATTCCCAGTTAAAACGAATATTCCCCGACCAATCGAATATTATATAACCACTTGCTTACTTTGTGAAATTTGTAAATATTACCCACAACTATAACATTATATCAAATCCACACCTCAATATTCAAAAAAATATTTCGAGAAATTTACATCTTTATTCATAAAATCTAGGGTCTCACAATCTCCCATCCTTATGAAATTTCGCCCTAGAAATTTACGTACGTACCTGGTATGCCGAAGAGGTGAGGATACCTTGAATACCTTTATCGTCGAAAACATTACACGTTGCATACATGCATGCCCGATGTCCTCCGATTACCTCTGAAAGCACATCAGTCCCTAAAATAGCTATTTTAGGCCTTGATACTGACCTCAAATCTCAAAATATAAAGAATGAAAGTTTTAGGTCTACTCATTATCTTTCTGAATCATTTTGAATCACCTCAATCGGAGTTTGTATGAGAAAGTTATGCCCAATTTACTAAAGGATGTTCGAACAGATTTTGGCTTAACACTTGACCAGCGCCTAGGCACCCAAAATTGGCCTTGGGCAAGTGCCTAGGCACCCAAGAACAGATTCTAAGCACCGAGCCTAGTGCCTAGGCACTCGACCTTTGGCACTTAACTCCAATTTTCTAGATTTTGCAACTTTTGATACACATACTTCAAATCTTCATAACTTATTCATCCGTTATCGAAATTAGTCCGTTTTTGAGGCTATTGAAAGCTTGTAACATGGTCTATAAAACCCCCATGATTTCATAATTTTTCAGATTCATTAATTATTCTAAAATTTGGCTCCAAAGTCCCCCAAGACTAAGTTTTTACTAACAACGATACGTGAAAATTATGAACACGCGACATACTTGGCGATAAAACGAGTCTATAGGCCACAGTTCCTACTCGATCAAGGATTTCAAATGGGCCAATAAAATTGAGGGTTGAGATTTCCTCTCTTCATCGATTCTTGCTTCTAGAATAACGCCCTCTTGAACCTTCTTCATCACAGTCATCAGCTCCAGGTGTGTAGTTTGAACAGTTTTAACTTTATCGATTAAAGTCGATTCTAATCGTATATTCGCTATCTTCACATGGGTCCCTAGAGTCTTTAACTCTGTCTTCATCATTTGTAAGTTATACGAAATGGATTTTTGTGTTAACAACATCGCACTTGTACATGCATACGATCTTCTACTCAACGCGTCAGCTACCACGTTCTTTCTTCCACAATGATATTGAATTGTATGATCGTAATCTTCAACAGCTCGAGCCAACGTCTTTGGCACATTATACGATCGTTTTAGGTAAAGAAATATTTGAGGGTTTTAGAAATGGGTCTTGTGAGACCCCAAATTTTATGAATAAAGATTTAATTTTCTCGAAATATTTTTTTTCAAAATTATGGTGTGGATTTGAGATAATGTTATAGTTGTGGATAATATTTATAAATTTTGCAAAGTACACAAGTTGTTATATAATATTCAATTGGTCGGGGAATATTTGTTTTAACAGGGAATATTCAGATAATAAGACAATCATTGGTGGACCCATGAATGGAATTATTGTCTGATTGAGAAAACGACAAAAATATTTTATGAAAATAATGGCGGAAGTTGTACCGTTAACTGTTGAAACACCCGGTGTTAAAAGTACAGTAATACGCGTGGTTGCATAGTAGCACACGATATTGATTATTGATGCTTACGTGAGAAGTCACTCAGTTTTGTTCAATTATTGACATTATTTGTTGCATAGTATCTCACGTTATTTGATTCAATTATTGTCGATATTTTATATATTATTAAATCAATAATTGAGATGACAGTTATTAATATTATTATTTGCAATATTAACGATGTCTAGAAGTTACGCCAAGGAGAGGTTTGGTCACCTAATTACGCCGCCCGATAGGGAGAAATCCTTATTGAAAGCTCCTCTTTCACAGGACGACACGGTCGATTAATATTGTGAATTATAATAATGATGATAAATGTTTTTAAATATATTGAGGTGTCTTTTTATGAAGTCACGAAAGTGTATATATATATATTGTATAAATTTTGTTTGATTAGTATTATTAATGTAATAAAACAGAAAAGCTTTTTATATAAAATAGAATAGTAGATTTTATTCTCTACTTGACTCCTTTAATGGATTGCTTATTCCGCTACAGTTAAACTGGATGTCTGTTATATTTTATCAGTTTAACATTGTTGAAGACTACTGATAATTTATTCTACATTATCTTAGTCATAATATTTCTTACTGGGCTAGTTGAGCTCACCATTTCTTTCACTGTTCTATTCAGGAAATGAGAACGTAGCCAGGACTAGTCGGAGAACGGAGTGACGGTCCAGATGATAGTATTAGTAGTCCTCACTATTCTGTTAAATAGTGTGACAATAAATGTAATAAGGACTCCTTTGAGTGTGGATATTGTCTAGATGACAATATTCTTATTAAAACTCTCAATTTATATTTTGTCGTATTTTACACGACAGCTGTATTATTAAGTTGTATTTGTATTATGTACCATGTATTTAGCGACTCAAAATAGGTGATGTATACCTATTTTGGGGGCGTCACAGTTGGTATCAAAGCTTAGGGATATGATCTCTGGTCTGAGATGTGAGATAAGAACTAGGAGGGGAGAGACGGGGAATTCTTTCGCTAGTATGACCTACTTAAGTTTATTTGATATTTAATTGGTCGGTCAGAGTATGGAGATAATATGTGATATGTTAATTAACCCTTGTTTTGTGGCAGTATTTGAAAATGACATCCGAGAATGTTGAGAATATCAATGGAGCACAGGAGACCGTTGAGTCTCCACAGATCAATAATCAGGATAATATGCAGTAGGAAGGCGACAATCCTCATGTAAATAACAACACTGACCAAATGATGAACGATGGAATGTTCAGAGGCTTTATGCAATTCATGCAACATCAGGCAAGAGCGGCTCCTGTCCAAAATACAGGTGGAAACACTGGAAACTCTCGGACGATCATCGCTAAGCAGTTTAAGGAACTGGGACCACCGGAGTTTTTTGGAGAGCCAAAACCACTTAAGGCGGAGATGTGGATAAAGCAGATCTGCAAGATATTTGATGTCTTGGGATGCTCACGAGAGAAAAAGGTTCCCTTTGCCACCTTCATGTTGCGGCGAGAGGCGATTCTTGGTGGGAATCAGTAAAGTGTACTCAACTGCCAGCTTGAAGATGACTTGGGAGAAGTTCAAAGAATTATTCAACGACAAGTACTTTCCCGAAAGTATTCGTCACATGAAAGAGGTAGAGTTCATTAAGCTGGAGCAAAACAACATGACCGTGTCGCAGTACGAACTAAGTTTTCCAAGTTGTCCCGTTTTGCGTCCCATTTGGTTGATAATGAGGAGAGAATGATGCGAATGTTTTTAAGAGGTTTGAAACCCGAGATACGTCAATATCTTATCTCTCTCATAAACTGTGTTTGTATTCAGATGTTGTTAATAGGGCTCAGTTATTGGAGCTCGATAATGAGGCAACCCAACCAAAAGAGAGCAGCCGGCAAAATGATAATACCAGTGATAGCAGTCATCGAAGCGGTGATAATAAGCGTGGAGGGAATCAACATGGCAAGAATGGTAACCACTTCGGAGGTAATCAGGGCCAAAATAATAAGAATGGACATTTCAAGAAGAAGAGATTTAACAATAATGGAAAGACATCAGCACCAATACCCGTTGTTAAGGAAGGAGAACAACCACCTATCATATGCTTCAAATGCGGAGGGGAGGGACACATCAGTCCAAACTACACGATGTCATCGAAAGCATGTTATAATTTTGGAAGAGAAGGTCACCTAGCCCGATTTTATCATTCACCAAAGAAAAGTTCAGCTGGGACGGTGGCACCAAAGGCGGATACGGACAAAACAAAGTCGGTGGTTTCAGGAAGAGTGTTTTTTGTGACTTCTCAAAAAGCGAGTAACCAGAACGAAGTTAGCACGGGTTAGTTAATTATAAATTTTTGCGAAGTATATACCTTATTAGATACCGGTTCTACCCATTCTTTTATCTCTCTTGCTTGCGCTCAACGTTTAAATTTGACTCCGGAGAAATTAGACTTTGACTTATTGGTTGAAACTCCGTTAAGAGAAACCTTCGTTACCTCCACTATTTATAAATCTTGTTTGATTCAAATCAACACTTTCACGTTACCTGTCGATCTTATCTCTTTGAAAATACTTGCCTTTGATGTGATTTTAGGAATCGATTGGTTAACTACTCATCATACTTTTTGTAAGGTTGTTAGCTTTTATATTCCTTACTAACCTGTTATGAAAATTTAAGCAACCAAACCACTAAAGTTAATCACTGTTATATCAAGCTATAAGTAAAGAGCCCCGAGCCTTTCGCTGGTAACTTCCTTATGTGGAATGCACCGAAGCCGAACTTTCCGTAGGGGACGCTGTGAATGACGGTGGCAAGTTGATAGGTATCAATGTGACGTGCTATCCAAGTCTTGGATGAGGGTCACAGTTTTGAATGATATTTCTATCGTTAATAAATTTCTTGACGTATTCTTGAAGACTTCTTGGCCTACCCTAGAGCGTGAAATTGAATTTTGTATTGACCCCAGTACAAAACCTATTTCTTCAACCCTTAAATATTTCTTCAACCAAAACGAATGTATAATGCACCAAAGATGTTGGCTCGAGCTGTTGAGGATTACGATCATATAATTAAATATCATTGTGGAAGAGAGAACGTGGTAGATGACGCATTGAGTAGAAGATCGTATGTGTTTACTAGTGCGAATATACGAACCCACGTGAAGATAACAAATATACGAGTAGAATCGACTTTAATCGATAAAGTTAAAGCCGCTCAAGCTACATACTTAGAGCTGATGAATGTGAAGAAGAAGGTTCAAGAAGGAGTTATCTCAACCCTCGATTTAATTGGCCCATTTGAAATCCTTGATCGAGTAGGAACTGTGGCCTATAGACTCGTTTTACCGCCAAGTATGTCGCGTGTTCATAACATTTTTTATGTATCGATGTTACGTAAATATGTGGATGACCCGAACCACGTTATTAAATTAGAACTAGACGAGATAACAGAAGATTTAAAATATGAGGAGATACGTGTTAAAATCTTGGATAAGAAGGATCGTATTCAACACTCAAAGGTTATACCTCAAGAGTTAGAATCTGAAATGAAGTCAAGGTATCCTAATCTCTTCTGCATACCACGTACGTATGTAAATTTCGAGGGCGAAATTTCATAAGGAGGGGGTCTTGTGAGACCCCAAATTTTATGAATAAAGATTTAATTTTCTCGAAATATTTTTTTTCAAAATTATAGTGTGGATTTGAGATAATATTATAGTTGTGGGTAATATTTATAAATTTTGCAAAGTACACAAGTTGTTATATAATATTTAATTGGTCGGGGAATATTTGTTTTAACAGGGAATATTCGTACAACGACACAATCATTGGTGGACCCCGCAATGAAATTATTGTCGGATTGAGAAAACGATAAAAATATTTTATGAAAATAACGGCGGAAGTTGTACCGTTAACTGTTGAAACACCCGGTGTTAAAAGTACAGTAATATGTGTGGTTGCATAGTAGCACACGATATTGATTATTGATGCTTATGTGAGAAGTCACTCAGTTTTGTTCAATTATTGCTACAGTATTTGTTGCATAGTATCTCACGTTATTTGATTCAATTATTGTCGATATTTTATATATTATTAAATCAATAATTGAGATGACAGAGTTATTAATATTGTTATTTGTAATATTAACAATGTCTAGAAGTTCTGCCAAGGAGAGGTTTGGTCACCTAATTGCGCGCCAATAGGGAGAAATCCTTATTGGAAAGCCCCCTCTTTCCTGGGAACGACTTGGTCGATTAATATTGTGAATTATAATAATGATGATAAATGTTGTTAAATATATTGAGTTGTCTTTTTATGAAGTCACAGAAGTGTATATATATATATATATATATATATAAATTTTATTTTATTAGTATTATTAATGTAATAAAATAGAAAAGCTTTTTATATAAAACAAAATACTTTTATAATGTTATTTATTTTATTAGACAATAATTAGAATTTATTATATTTTATTATGCATAGTGCTGCGCATAGTATTTGCATAGTAAAATCTTTTTATACAAAATGAATACTTTTATAAAGTTATTTGTTTTATTAGACAATAATTAGAATATATTATATTTTATTATACATAGTGTTTGCATAGTGCCTACATAGTGTTTCCATAGTAAATTTTTTTATATAAAAGCGAAATACTTTTATAAAGTTTTTTGTTTTTATTAGACTATAAATAGAATATATTATATTTTATTTAAAAGATTTTGTTTTATTAGAATATTTTATTAATACGCATAGTAAATCAATATGGACCGTCTCGTTTAAAAAGTAAATCAATCTGGACCGTTCATGAATTAGTTACTATTCAGTCCATTCTCCTATAAATAGAAGCTCATTCCTTCATTATTTCTTACGAATTCACTAAAACTCTAGAGAGAGAAACTATAGAGAGAAAGAAGAAAAGTATTCTGCTACTTCACTACTCCTATATCCAGTTTCTTCTAAGGTAAGGGGTATTATTTCTTTCATATTCATGAAGAGAACTTCTGTTATTACATTCCATTATTTATTATTATGTTGGAATAACCTGTCTATGCAAAGTACCGCATACATGGTGAAATTCTTCTATTATTTCATTCTTTATTATTCTGTTGGAATAACCTGTATACGCGGACTACCCTATACTTGGTGAAATTCTTCTGTTATTTCATTCTTTATTATTATGTTGAAATAACCTGTCTATGCGAAGTACCGCATACATGGTAAAATTCTTCTGTTATTCCATCCTTTATTATTATGTTGGAATAACTTTGTCTATCTGATGTACCGCATACTTGGTGAAATTCTTCCATTATTCCATTCTTTATTATTATGTTGAATAACTTTTATCTATCACAAGTACCGCATACATGGTGAAATTCTTCATTATTCCATTCTTTATTATTATGTTGGAACATCATGTATGCATGCGTTTACGCATGACCGGGTTCCATTATTTATTATTACTGTTGGAATATTACATACATACGTTACACATGACTGGTTCAATTATTTATTATTACATTGGAATATCTTGTCTGCGTTCGCGTTCGCATGACTGAATTCTCATTATTTATTATTACTGTTGGAATAACTTTTATGCGTATGTGGTCTATCGCATGCCTGGTGATTTCTTTTATTCCATTCTTTATTATACTCAGTTGGTTAAAGTTTTGGCTTTTATACTCCATGAAATTAGTGGAATATCTTTGATATTTGCGCTTCATCCATTATCTTTTCATGAAAATATTCTTCTGAGCATTCTTGAATATTACTCCACAAAGAAGTATCATGTTGACAATTTGGACGTTATTGGTTCCTGGATAAATTAATTCTTGAACTTGTTTTATTAAATTCTTATATCATTGTCATCATCATCATGTTTATATTATGTTGAAAGTCATCTGTGGCCTGTAGTGTATAGATGGACTTGGTATGATTATGACCAGGGATTATTCGGTATAATCATGACCGTAATGTTGCAAATGATGTGGTAAAAGTCCTCATTGGCCCGTAGTGCATTGATGGACAGTTGTTGGCATGATCATGACCATTGATGAAAACACGAATATCCTTGGCCCGTAGTGCATGGATAATTTGTGGTTGTGATACTAATGAATATCCTTAGCCGTAGTGCAGGGATGATGTAGTTTATTTATTAAGTTGAGTCTCAACAATAAAAGTGATGAAAACCTTTTAAATCATAGAAGATAGTAGATTTTATTCTCTACTTGACTCCTTTAATGGATTGCTTATTCCGCTGCAGTTAAACTTGATGTTTGTTATATTTTATCAGTTTAACATTGTTGAAGACTAATGATAATTTATTCTACATTATCTTAGTCATAATATTTCTTACTGGGCTAGTTGAGCTCACCCTTTTCTTTCCTTTATTCTCTTGGAAAAAATGAGAACGTAGCCGGGACTAGTTGGGGAACGGAGTGACGGCCCAGATGATAGTATTAGTAGTCCTCACTATTCTGTTAAATAGTGTGACAATAAATGTAATGAGGACTCCTTTGAGTGTGGATATTGTCTAGATGACAATATTCTTATTTAAACTCTCAATTTATGTTTTGTCATATTTTACACGACAACTGTATTATTAAGTTTTATTTGTATTCTGTACCATGTATTTTGCGACTCAAAATAGGTGATGTATACCTATTTTTGGGGCGTCACAGGTTTTGTACTGGGGTCAATACAAAATTCGATTTCACGCTCTAGGGTTAGGTTAAGAAGTCTTCAAGAATACGCCAGGAAATTTATTAACAATAGAAATATCATTCAAAACTGTGACCCTCATCCAAGACTTGGATAACATGTTACATTAATACATATCAACTTCCCATCGTCATTCACAACGTCCCCTATGAAAAATTCGGCTTCGGTGCATTCCACACAAGGAAGTCAACAACGAAAGGATCGGGGCTCTTTACTTATGGCTTGATATAACAATGATTAACTTTAGTGGTTTGGTTGCTTGAATTCGCATAACAAGTTGGTTAGGAATATGAAACCTAACAACCTTACGAAAAGCATGATGAGTAGTTAACCAATCGATTCCTAAAATTACATTAAAGGCAAGTATTTTCAAAGAGTTATCGGTAATGTGAAAGTGTCGATTTGAATCAGCAAGATTTATAAACAGTGGAGGTAACGAAGGTTTCTCCTAACGGAGTTTTAACCGATAAGTCAAAGTCTAACTTCTCCGGGGTCAAATTTAAACATTGAGCGCAAGCAAGAGAGATAAAAGAATGGGTAAAACAAGTATCTAATAAGGTATAGACTTCGCAAAAATTTATAATTAACTAACCCGTGTTAACTTCGTTCGGGTTACTCGCTTTTTGAGAAGTCGCGAAAAATGCTCTTCTTGAAACCACCGACTTTGTTTTGTCCATATTCGCCTTTGGTTCCACTGTCTCAGCAGGACTTGACTTTGGTGCACGACAAAATCGGGCTAGGTGACCTTCTTTTCCACAATTGTAACATGCTTTGGACTGCATCAAGCAGTTTGGTGATATATATCAGAACGACCCGAAAATTGATTTTCCGAATTTAAGTTTAAAAATTAGTTATTAATAAAATGAATTTTTATTAATAATATTATGTCTTATGTGTTTATTAATCATTCTAGAACCTAGGATGATTATAAATCGAGAGGATTACACTCTGAGCTAGGCCGAGCGAGTAATATTTTCAAGACAAAACTAAAAATTTTCCGGGAACAAAAATATTTCTGAGGAAAAAGACGAAATATGCACTATTCATCCATTTCTGCTCGGAGATTTATTTTGAATTTCTGAGAAAAGCGTAATGATAGAATCGTAAGACGTAATGGAATATTCAATAATATTTCAGTTATGGTAAAAACGAAGTTTTCGCCTACGGACTTAAAACCTAAGGGTTAGGAAAAGTGAGTTTTGAGAATTTTATGATTTTGTATAATAATTAGAGTTATTATGCGTGAGAAATACGAGTATAATACTAGTTATTATACGAGTATAGTACGAAGATTAGTACGACGTATAATACGAATATCGTACGAACTATATACGAAGAGAATATGAGAATGGAATACGTAGAATACGATTAGTCTAAATGGACTTTGAGTTCATGGACTTTGAAGAATCCAATTGGACTTGGATTATATCAAGCCCAATGGAATGTGTAATCAAGCCTAGGGTAGGCCCAGTAAGAATTAATGTAAGGCCCCGTGTTAGATTTAATTAAGCTCGATCCAAGAAAATAAACCACGGATCGAACCGATGGGTCACCGGATGGGTAAAACCCATGGGGCAACCCATGGGGGAGACCCATGGGCATGTGGGGCGGCCACTTGGCCACCAAGTAAGGGTGGTGGCCAAGTAAACTTGGTGGCTAAGCTTTGAATAGTAAGGAGGTTAGGGGCAAAATGACCAATTTGCCCTAAGCCTTGGTTTTCTATAAATAGAAAGCTTAAGTTCATTATTTTGAGCTTTTGAAAATCCTACACTATGAGAGATAGAGAGAGAGAGAGTTTGGATGTTAGAAGAAGAGGGAGAGAATGAGGAAAAGCTAGCTCGAATGCACGCTTTGTCCGACGGAAGGAGATTAAAGAAGAACGGTAATCTGAACCCTAGTTTCTTCTAATTTTCTTTAAGCTTAATATGTTTAAAAACATAACTTAATGAAGATAAGAAGTAGATGAAGTTAAGAATGAATTCATATGGTTGAAATCATGAGAAAACGAAGAAATAAGAATTAGAAATTTAGTTTATAAATTTCTTAAGGAAGTGTAAGATTCGTAAGGATTTTGAGCGATCCGAATGAATCTTATGAATGATTAGGTCAAATAAGTAAGGAATGATGTTCTATAACTTCAAATTCCAAGAAAAAGTAAAATCGTAATCCAAAATATCGATTAAAAATGAAGAACGAGCGAAGAACGCGAAGAACGTTGTTGATGGACAAATTTAAAACCATCGTAGGATAATTGTTGTTGATGGAAAAGTTTAAAACCATCGCATATAAGTTATTTTCTTATTGCTTGGTTAGGAACGTTAGAAACTTTCATGAAGAACGGATTAAAATTGAGCTATAACGAAGTTATGGCAAAAATTTCGTAAAAGAAGAACAAGAATTAGAAAGTTCATAAATGAACCCAAACATGTAGGGTTTCATAAGAATGTAAGAGAATGTATAAAACGTGAGTCTTAAACTCAAGAATGAACGAGTTCCGAGTTCGGATGACCGAATTACGGACGAACGAACGAAGAACGTTAATAATGTAAAACGAACGAAGAGCGAAGATTAAGCCAATTGAATGGCATGTTAATGGATTCAGAATGAAGTTCTGTCTAAGGGTAATCGAAGTATGTAAGATAAGGAAAAAAATGGCTTTGGAACGATCTCATTCCAAGTTTTAACGAATAAGATATGAGATTTCAAAGTCAGCGTCTCTAGCTTGTAATAGACTTAGAAAATTTTTGTAGGTTTCATGTTTGGCGCCGCAGCGCGAGTCGTGCCTTGGGGGCCGGTGCCACAATGCGAGCTTGGGCCATTAGCTACTGTTAAATGGTGTCGCAATAGCGAAAGGAAGGAAAGAACGCACTTGCAAGTGCCGGTGCGAAGGCAATGCCTGTAAATTAGATTTTTACTGCTCAATTACTGGGGGATGTGCAAGAAAGAAATATAAACATGTAATTCAACTAATGTAACACTTAATTAAGTGTATTAAACCTTTGATGAAGGTTGAACAAAAAGATTAAATGAGATTAAAAGATACAGAATGTTGACGCGGGTTTCGGAACTAATGTCCAGGAACCGTAGTCACAATGAAATGAAAGTGAGGGATTGCTGTAATTGTGATTCCTTAAACGTTGATTGACTAGGGTAATGAATAACATTTTGATGTTATATCATGTTCATGAGAGATGAATGTAAAGTGTTTAGACGCTGTGAACGCAACGTTGTTGCGATGATCAATCGGTCTTAGCATACAACGAACTGTATGGCTTTGACATTAGGAAAGAATATTGAACTTGGGGTTCAGGTGATAGTAATGAATGAAAGCGATTAAAACCTTAGGTAAAGGTTGAATGAAAGATTAAGGGATGAACAACGTAAATGTTGAATACGTAAATGATCCTCGTGAATCGTATTCACATCGAGCGAATGTTCTAAGTGTACATTGGTTGTATAACTCAGACGTTGACGAAGGTAGTAAGTAAGATATGAATTATCAAGAAAGCCGTATCGATCGGTGAAAAGATTAATGAAAGCCGAATGTGAGTCGGATGAGAATGTTAGAATGAAATGTAAGCATTGAACACTTGAACCGTTGTAGAGGTTAAGTGTACACGAATACTAAACGGGTAGAACCTACACCACGTGTATGGTTTGATCGTAAGGTAATAAAGATCAATGATTAAACCTGTGAACAGTGGAGAAGCTGAATTAAGAACAAGTACGTATAACGTAAAAGAAGCCGAGTTAATGTTTATAACTTGGATAACGTTCTGAGTCAAATGAATCAAACGTTGTAAGATAAGAATAAGGTAGCGTAAAATGCTTAACGCTATAAATGCGTAAAATGAATATTGAATGATCGTCCTGAATATATAAAAGACTTTATGACTTAGACGATAAAGAATAAATCCTGAGGTATGGCATTTAGTTGCCAGAAAGCCATAAGGGATAAGAATTTGACTTAACAAACATTATAGTTTAATAGTTCGGATAAGTTAAGATAAGTTAGGTTGTAGTACAATCGTTACCTTTGATGGTTGACATATGGGAGCTAGGTTAAATAATTCCTTCAGAGAGCAAAGGTATATACAAAACTGGCAACCGATCTAACTCACTGTTATGTGCAGTGTAGATGAGACGGGAACTTGTTTGTTGGTTATTTGTGGGAAACCACTCAGAGTACCATATGGACTACTAGCAGAGACACGATGTGTGCTGAGTCCTAGGAGAGTTATAAGCAGAAGATAAGAATGTAAATCATCAAAGATGATGAACGTATTAAGTAAGACATCTCCGTATGTCATGAAACCATTAACCGGTAAAGTAAGTTGGTCGCGTAAACTTATTTTATAAGAACATGAGCCCTAAGAAGTAAAATTAAGTAAACCAATGCGTAAGTCAAGTATATGACTAATTGGTATATGTGTTATTTCTTTATGTGCTGCATAGGAATTGGAATGAGCAGTTCAGCGTAAACTATAAGCCGTAGTTGTGCGTAAGGAAAGTTTTCTAACTTCATTCATATTTTAAATGAATGCTAGTTTCTAATACTTCTCAGATGTTGAACTTGAGAAGTTCTGTCTATGTGCAAATGTGTGATATTTGTACAATGTGTTAGAATGTATGAGGCCTTGAGCCACAATGTGAACACTTCGGTGTTTCTATGATATGAACTGTTCTGTGATTGAACTGTTCAATATGAGCATGTTCTATTTATACATGAACCGTTATTGTTAAGTTTGTGCTATTGATTCTAGCCAGACAGAATGTGTATGAAAGAGAGTAGAGAATTAAAGTATTTCAAAGGGAATGTAACTAATGTTTTAAAATGATAGGAATCGAGATTATTCCTATTATTCAAGCTACTTCATAACCTTTGTTCGGTTATTGAAGTCTTACAAGAATGTTTGAATTCTTAAAGTTGTTTGTTCAACTGTTATGACTTGCTGAGCAATTGAATGCTCACACTTGCTTTAAATAAAAACATTTTCAAATGACGATGTTAGAAAGAACTTAAGGATCCCGTAAAGATCAAGTTGATCGGTATCCAGAAGAAGTGCCATTCATTAAGATGAATGAGCGTGGATATCAGCGAAGACTTGTAATATAGAATGATAGAATTAAACTATAGAATAGTTTAATGAATGATTATGTATCCTTGGTGGTGAATAAAAGTCACTTGTGCAAGATGTAAAGAATAATGTAATTTTCATTATTTGTAATGAAAGAGGTTTTAAGGTTTTAGAACCTGGGAATTGAGGATGTATGTTGTTATATTTAGCTATATAATGATGTATGTTTGGAAGAAGATGGGATCATGACGTACGGAATCTGGATGTGAAAATAGACCGAATTTTAGGGCATTACAATGTCCCTCCCCTCCGCATTTGAAGCATACAATTAGTGGTCGTTCTCCTTCCTTGAAAATAGGTGTTGGTGCTACTATCTTTCCATCGTTGTTGAAGCTTCTCTTCTTGAAATTTCCACTCCTATTATCTTGGCCATGATTACCACCGAAGTGATTACCATTACTGGCATGTTGATTCCCTCCACGTTTGTTGTCACCGCTTCGATGACTGCTACCACTGGAATTATCGACTTATCAGCTGCTCTCTCTTGGTTGGGTTGACTCATTATCGCGCTCCAATAACTGAGCCCTATTTACAACATCTGAATACAAACACAATTTATGAGAGATAATGTATTGACGTAGCTCGGGTTTCAAACCTCTTAGAAACATCCGCGTCATTCTCTCCTCATTATCAACCAAGTGGGATGCAAACCGAGATAACTCGACAAACTTAGCTTCGTACTGCGCCACGGTCATATTGTTTTGCTCAAGCTTGATGAACTCTACCTCCTTCATCTGACGAATACTTTCAGGAAAGTACTTGTCGTTGAAAAATTCTTAGAACTTCTCCCAAGACATCTTCAGTGCGGCAGGTTGAGTATGCTTTACAGATTCCCACCAATAATCTGCCTCTGCTCGCAACATGAAGGTGGAAAAGGGAACCTTTTGCTCCTCGGAGCATCCCAAGACATCAAATATCTTATTGATCTGCTTTATCCACGTCTCTGCCTTAAGTGGTTTTGGCACTCCAAAAAACTCCGATGGTCCCAGCTCCTTGAACTGCTTAGCGGTGACCGTCCGAAAGTTGTCAGTGTTTCAACCTGCATGTTGGATAGGAGCCGCCTTCGACTGATGTTGCATGAATTGCATAAAGCCTCTGAACATCCCATCGTTCATCATTTCATTGGTGTTATTATTTACCTGAGGATTATTGTCTTCCTGTTGCACATTATCCTGGGTATTGATCGTTGGTGACTCAACGGTCTCATGTGCTTCATTGCTGATCTCAACATTTTCAGATGCCATTTTCAAACACTGTCACAAAACAAGGGTTAATTAACATATCACATATTATCCATATACTCTGACCGACCAATTAAATACCAAATAAACTTAGGTAGGTTATACTAGCGAAGGAATTCCCCGTCTCTCCCCTCCTAGTTCTTGTCTCACATCTCAGCTAGGGATCATATCCCTAAGCTTTGATACCAACTGTGACGCCCCCAAAAAAGGTATACATCACCCATCTTGAGTCGCCAAATACATTGTACAAAATACAAATACAACTTAATAATACAAATGTCGTGTAAAATACGGGAAAAAAAACATAAACTGAGAGTTTTAATAAGAATATTGTCATCTAGACAATATCCACACTCAAAGGAGTCCTCATTACATTTATTGTCACACTATTTAACAGAATAGTGAGGTTTACTAATGCTATCATCTGTACCGTCAATCCGTAATCCGCACAGACAGGATATTCATTAGTATCATGACCAACTGTGACGCCCCCAAAACAGGTATACATCACTCATCTTGAGTCACCAAATGCATGGTACAAAATTTAAATACAAATTAATTATACAACAGTCGTGTAAAATACGACAAAACATAATCTAAGAGTTTAAATAAGAATATTGCCTTCTAGACAATATCCACACTCAATGGAGTCCTCATTACATTTATTGTCACACTATTTTATAAAATAGTGAGGACTACTAAAACAACCATCTGGACCGTCAATCCGTTCCACGACTCGTCCCAGCTATATTCTCATTTCCTGAAGAGAACAGTGAAAGAAAGGGTGAGCTCAACTAGCCCATTAAGAAATATTATGACTAAGATAATGCAGAATAAATTATCCTTAGCCTTCAACAGTATAACAACTGATAGAATACAATAGACAACAAGTTTTAGATCAACAACTATAGTAAAATATGCAATCCATTAGAAGAGTCAAGTAGAGCATAAAATCTACTATCTTCTACGATTTAAAAAGTTTTTCATCAACTTTATCGCTAAGACTCAGCTTAATAAATAAAATCAAATCATCCCTTCACCACGGTCAAGGATATTCATGTAATCATCAATGGTCATGATTATACCAAATAATCCCTGGTCATAATCATACCAACAACTGTCCATCAATGAACTACAGGCCAATGAGGACTTTCACCACATCATTCGTCACATTACGGTCATGATTATACCGAATAATCCCTGGTCATAATCATACCAAGTCCATCTATGCACATAAGCCAAAGATGACTTTCATCACAATATAAACATGAGGATGATGACAATGATATAATAATTCAATAAAACAAGTTCAAGGATAAATTTTAAAGATTTACAATTTAATTTATCCAGAAATCAATAACATCCAAATTGTCAACATGATACCGCTTTGTAGAGTAAAATTCAAAAATGATCAGATGAATATTTCCATGAAAAGATACTGGATGAAGCAAAAATATCCAGGATATTCTACTAATTTCATGGAGTATAGAAGCCAAAACTTTAACCAACTAAGTATAATAGAATATATGAAACTGTAAGTGGATTTTCGCCCGCCATGCGATAATCCATGTAGACAGATCATTTCTACAATTTAATAAGGAATGAATACAAAGGATCATTCACCAAGCATGCGGTAATCCACATGTAGCAAAAGTTATTCCAACGAATAATAAAGAATGGAATAACGTAAGAATTCACCAAAGCGTGTCGGCAAGACAAACAAGTTATTCCAATGTAATAATAAAGAATGGAACCAGTCATGCGTAAATCGCATGACATGGATATTCCAATGAAATAATAAAGAATGGAATAACAACATAATTTACTGTGCATGCGATAGATCATGCATAAAGGTTATTCAAATGTAATAATAAAGAATGGAATAACACAAGAATTTCACCATGTATGCGGTACTTCGAATAGACAGGTTATTCTAACATAATAATAAAGAATGGAATAACAACCCTTAAGAGTATTGAAAGAAAATAACTCTCTTCATGAATACGAAAGAATAATACCCCTTACCTTAAAAAAACAGGATACTAGAATAGTGAGGTAGTAGACTTCTCTTCTTTTTTTCTCTATAATTTCTCTCTATAGTATGGTCTCGTGAGACTTATTGAATTGGTGAGAAATGAAGGAAGAATGAGCTTCTATTTATAGGAAAATATAGTTTTGATAATTGCACGTTTTGGGGCTCAAAATATTACAGTATAATACCTTCCTCTTTTTCTTCATTTTTAATTTAGTCCTGCAAGTATTATCAAACTTGCACCACCTCCCCTAATAGTAAATAATGTGAATCAATAGTTTAATCATGTGAATCAATAGTTATAATCATGTGAAAATACGAATTACAATATAGTACCTTCAACTATACCTCCATTTTTAACTTAGTCATGCAAGTATTATCAATCTTGCACCACCTCCCCTAATAGTACAAGAATGTGAATCAATAGTACACACATGTGAACAAATAGTTATAATCATGTGAATTAATAGAAATTAATTTCTCATTTTTCCGGTTAATTACCCGATTGGTCAATATAACCTCCAGACATCAATTATTATCGAAATAAATGTCAATTTTCACTAACACTAATAATTCCAACACAATGGAACTATCAATTTTATCTTTAATCAACATGAGCTTATTCATTATTAAATTTATAATTCACAATATTTAACAACCAGGTCGTTCCCAAAAAAGAGGGGGCTTTTCGATAAGGATTTCTCTTTATTGGCGCGCAATTAGACGACCAAACCTCTCATTAACAGAACTTGTAGACATTGTCAATATTGCAAATAATAATATGAATAACTTTGGCGTCTCAATTATTGATTTAATAATATAACATATTATACAGATAATAGTGTGACAATAATTGAATCAATAATATGAGAGATATGATGCAGCAATTACTGTAGCAATAATTGAGTATAACTGAGTGACTTTTCACGTAAGCATCAATAACCAATACCGTGTGTTATTATACAACCACGCGTATTACTATACTTTTACTACTGGGTAGTTCAACAGTTTTAACGGTAACACTTTCACTGTTTTTTTTAATAAAAGATAATTCTGTCGTTTTCTTACTACGACAATACTTCCGTTGTGGGGTCCACCAATGATTGTGTCGTCGTACGAATATTCCCTGTTAACACGAATATTCCCCAACCAATCAAATATTATATAACCACTTGCTTTCTTTGCAAAATTTATAAATATTACCCACAACTATAACATTATATCAAATCCACACCACAATATTCAAAAAAATATTTCGAGAAATTTAAATCTTTATTCATAAAATCTGGGGTCTCACAATTATGACCAGAGATCATTCGGTATAATCATGACCCGTAATGTTATAGATGATGTGGTAAAAGTCCTCATTGGCCCGTAGTGTATTGATGGACAGTTATTGATATGATTATAACCAGGGATTATTCAGTATAATCATGACCTACCTAAGTTATTTGGTATTTAATTGGTCAGTCAGAGTATAGGGATAATATGTGGTATGTCAATTAACCCTTATTTTGAAACTATATTCTAGAATGATATCTGAAATATAGGAGTTGAGAAATGGGAAAATCATGATAGAGAGGATACGGTCAAGTCCAGCTGGGACGGTGGCACCAAAGGCGGATACGGACAAAACAAAGTTGGTAGTTTCCGGAAGAGCGTTTTTTGTGACTTTTCAAAAAATGAGTAACCCGAACGAAGTTAGCACGGGTTAGTTAATTATAAATTCTTGTGAAGTCTATACCTTATTAGATACCGGTTCTACCCATTCTTTTATCTCTCTTGCTTGCGCTCAATATTTAAATTTGACTTCAGAGAAATTAGACTTTGACTTATCGGTTAAAACTTCGTTAGTAGAAACCTTCATTTCATGTGCTATCCAAGTCTAGGATGAGAGTCACAGTTTTTAAATGATATTTCTATCGTTAATAAATTTCCTGACGTATTCTTAAAGACTTCTTGGCCTACCCTAGAGCATGAAATCGAATTTTGTATTGACCGCAATACAAAACCCATTTCTAAAACCCTCAAATATTTCTTCAACTAAAACGAACGTATCATGTGCCAAGGACATTGGCTTGAGCTGTTGAAGATTACGACCATACCATTCAATATCATTGTGGAAGAGCGAACGTGGTAGCTGACGCGTTGAGTAGAAGATCGTATGCGTTTACAAGTGCGATGTTGTTAACATAAAAATTCATTTCGTATAACTTACAAATGATGAAGATAGAGTTAAAGACTCTAGGGACTCACGTGAAGATAACGAATATACGAGTAGAATTGATTTTAATCGATAAAGTTAAAGCCGCTCAAGCTACACACCCGAATCTGATGAATATGAAGAAGAAGGTTCAAGAGGGCGTTATTCTAGAAGAAAGAATCGACGAAGAGAGGAAATCTAAACCCTCGATTTAATTGGCCCATTTAAAATCCTCGATGGAGTAGGAACTGTGGCCTATAGACTCGTTTTACCACCAAGTATATCGCGTGTTCATAACGTTTTTCACATATCGATGTTACATAAATATGTGGACGATCCGAACCACATTATTGAATTAGAACTAGACGAGATAGCAGAAGATTTAACGTATGAGGAGATACGTGTTAAAATCTTGGATAAGAAGGATCATATTCGACGCTCTAAAGTTATACCTCAAGAGTTAGAATCTGAAATGAAGTCAATGTATCCTTACCTCTTCGGCATACCAGGTACATACGTAAATTTTGAGGGTGAAATTTCATAAGGAGGGGAGATTGTGAGACCCCAAATTTTATGAATAAAGATTTAAATTTCTCAAAATATTTTTTTGAATATTATGGTGTGGATTTGATATAATGTTATAGTTGTTGGTAATATTTATAAATTTTGCAAAGTAAGCAAGTTGTTATATAATATTCGATTGGTCGGGAAATATTCGTATGACGACACAATTATTGGTGGACCCCACAACAGAAGTATTGTCGTAGTTAGAAAACGACAGAATTATCGTTTTATAAAAATAACGGTGAAAGTGTTACCGTTAAAACTGTTGAACTACTTGGTAGTAAAAGTACAGTAATACGCGTGGTTGCATAGTAGCACATGGTATTGATTATTGATGCTTACGTAAGTAGTCACTCAGTTATACTCAATTATTGCTACAGTAATTGTTGCATCATATCTCTCATATTATTGATTCAATTATTATCACAGTATGATCTGTATAATATGTTATATTATTAAATTAATAATTGAGATGACAAATTTATTCATATTATTATTTGCAATATTGACAATGTCTAGAATTTCTGTCAAGGAGAGGTTTGGTCACCTAATTGCGGCTACCAATAAGGAGAAATCCTTATCGAAAAGCCCCTCTTTCACGGGAATGACACAGTTTGTTAAATATTGTGAATTATAATATTAATGATGAATAAGTTCGTGTTGATTAAAGATGAAATTGATAGCTCCATTATGTGGGAATTATTAGTGTTAGTGAAAATCGATATTTATTTCGATAATAATTGATGTCTGGAGGTTATATTGACCAATCGGGTAATTAACCGGATAAATGAGCAATTGATTGCTATTGATTCACATGATTATAACTATTTGTTCACATGTGTGTACTATTGATTGACATTCATTTACTGTTAGGGGAGTTGGTGCAAGATTGATAATACTTGCATGACTAAGTTAAAAATGGAGGTATAGATGGAGGTACTATACTGTAATTCGTATTTTCACATGTCTAGAACTATTGATTCACATGATTTACTATTAGGGGAGGTAGTGCAAATTTGATAATACTTGTAGGACTAAATTAAAAATGAAGGAAAAGAGGAAGGTATTATACTGTAATATTTCGAGCCCCAAAACGTGAAATTATCGAAACTATATTTTCCTATAAATAGAAGCTCATTCCTTCATTATTTTTCACCAATTCACTAAACTATAGAGCAATTATTATAGAGAGAAATTATAGAGAGAAAGAAGAAGAGAAGTCTGCTACCTCACTATTCCAGTATCCAGTTTCTTCTAAGGTAAGGGGTATTATTTATTTCATATTCTGAAGAGATATTATTTTTCGTATTCGTATGAATATTATTTTCGTTCAACAGTCGTAAGAGATATCATTATTATGTAAGGGGTATTATTTCTTTCGTATTCATGAAGAGAATTATTTTCTTTCAATACTCGTAAGGGGTATTATTTCTTTCATATTCATGAAGAGAATTATTTTCTTTCAATACTCATAAGGGGTATTATTCTTTTGTATTCATGAAGAGAGTTATTTTCTTTCAATACTCGTAAGGGTTGTTATTCCATTCTTTATTATTATGTTGGAATAACCCGTCTATGCGAAGTACCGCATACATGGTGAAATTCTTCTGTTCTTCCATTCTTTATTATTATGTTGGAATAACTTGTTTGTGCGGTCTATCGCATGCCTGGTGAATTCTGTTATTATTCCATTCTTTATTATTCTGTTTGGAATATCCTATCTGTGCGGATTACGCATGGCCTGGTTCCATTCTTTATTATTCTGTTGGAATATCCTATCTATGTGGATTACGCATAACCTGGTTCCATTCTTTAGTATTATGTTGGGAATAACCTATCTGTGCGGTCTATCGCATGCATGGTGAATTCTTATGTTATTCCATTCTTTATTATTCTATTGGAATAACCTGTCTATGTGGATTACCGCATGCAAGGTGAATGATCATTTGTATTCATTACTTATTAAATTGTGGAAATGATCTGTCTAGGTGGATTACCGCATGGCGGGTGAAAATCCATTTGCAGTTTCGTATATTCTATTACACTCATATGAGATATCATTTCTTTTGTACTCATCATGGAATATCATTTTCTTTGGTATTTTTTTACGAGTTACTATTCACGGGTTACTATTCACCTGGTTACTATTCACTCTAGTATTAATCACTCGGGTATTCGGGGCACTTTTTGTGCCAAAGTACTATTGACGAGTCACTATTCACCTGATTACAATTCACTCTAGTATCATTCAATCGGGTATTCGGGACACTTTTCGTGTCGGGGTACTATACACGGGGTACTATTCACCCAAAAAATATATTTTTTTTCTGTCCAAATTATTTTTGGTACATGAATATTATCCTTGAATTTTACTCTACAAAGCAGTATCAGGAAATTTATTAACGATAGAAATATCATTTAAAAACTGTGACTCTCATCCAAGACTTGGATAGCACATGAAATGAAGGTTTTTACTAATGAAGTTTCAACCGATAAGTCAAATTCTAATTTCTTCGAAGTCAAATTTAAACGTTGAGCGCAAGCAAGAGAGATAAAAGAATGGGTAGAACCGGTATCGAATAAGGTATAGACTTCGTAAGAATTTATAATTAACTAACGCGTGCTAACTTCGTTCGGATTACTCGCTTTTTGAGAAGTCACGAAAAATGCTCTTCCTGAAACCACCGACTTTGTTTTGTCCGTATCCGCCTTTGGTGCCACCGTCCCAGCTAGACTTGACTTTCGTGCACGACAAAATCGGGCTAGGTGACCTTCTTTTCCACAATTATAACATGCTTTGGACTGCATCATGTAGTTTGGACTGATATGTCCCTCCCCTCCGCATTTGAAGCATACAATTGGTGGTCGTTCTCCTTCCTTGAAAATGGGTGTTGGTGTTGCTGTCTTTCCATACATTATTATTTACAATATTGACAATGTCTAGAGGTTTTGTCAGGGAGAGGTTTGGTCACCTAATTGCGCGCCAATAAGGAGAAATCCTTATCGGAAAGCCCCCGCTTTTCTGGGAACGACCTGGTTGTTAAATATTGTGAGTTATAATATTAATAATGAATAAGTTCGTGTTGATTAAAGATGAAATTGATAGTTCCATTGTATTGGAATTATTAGTGTTAGTGGAAATCGACATTTATTTCAATAATAATTGATGTCTGGAGGTTATATTGACCAATCGGGTAATTAACCGGATAAATGAGCAATTAATTGCAATTAATTCACATGCTTATAACTATGTGTTCACATATGTGTACTATTGATTCACATGATTTACTATTAGGGGAGTTGGTACAAGATTGATAATACTTGCATGACTAAGTTAAAAATGGAGGTATAGATGAAGGTATTATACTGTAATTATTTTTTTCACATGTTTAGAACTATTGAGTCACATGATTTACTATTGATTCAAATGATTTACTATTAGGGGAGGTGGTGCAAGTTTGATAATACTTGTAGGACTAAATTAAAAATGAAGAAAAAGAGAAAGGTATTATACAGTAATATTTCGAGCCCCAAAACGTGCAATTATCGAAACTATATTTTCCTATAAATAGAAGCTCATTCTTCCTTCATTTCTCACTAATTCACTAAAGCTATAAAGCAATTATTATAGAGAGAAACTATAGAGAGGAAGAAGAAGAGAAGTCTATTACCTCACTATTCCATTATCTGAGACTTCTTTTTGAGGTGAGGGTATTATTCTTTCGTATTCATGAAGAGAGCTCATTTATTCCATTCCTTATTATTCTCATTGAATAACTTTGTATCACGCAGATCACTACATATACATGGTGAAATTCTTCTGTTATTCCATTCTTTATTATTATGTTAGAATATACTTCGCTAGTGTTATATTATTAAATCAATAATTGAGACTGCAAAATTATTCATATTATTATTTGAAATATTGACAATGTCTAGAAGTTCTGTCAATGAGAGGTTTGGTCACCTAATTGCGCGCCAATAAGGAGAAATCCTTATTGGAAAGCCCCCGCTTTCCTGGGAACGACCTGGTTGTTAAATATTGTGAATTATAATATTAATGATGAATAAGTTCGTGTTGATTAAAGATAAAATTGATAGTTCCATTGTGCTAGAATTATTAGCGTTAGTGAAAATCGACATTTATTTTGATAATAATTGATGTCTGGAGGTTATATTGACCAATCGGGTAATTAACCGGATAAATGAGCAATTAATTACTATTGATTCACATGATTATAACTATTTGTTCACACGTGTGTACTATTGATTCACATTCTTGTACTATTAGGGGAGGTGGTGCAAGATTGATAATACTTAAATATGAGTAATTCGTATTTTCACATGATTGTAATTCGTATTTTCACATGATTATAACTATTGATTCACATGACCATAGAAAAGAGCCCCGAGCCTTTATCTGGTGACTTCCAAGTCTTGGGATGCACCGAAGCCAGACTTTCCGTAGGGGACGCCGTGAGTAACGGTGGCAAGTTGATAGGTATCATTGTGAGGTGCTATCCAAGTCCTGGATGCGGGTCACAGTTGGTATCAAAGCTTAGAAAATGATATTCCATGATGAGTACAAAAGAAATGAGATCTCAAACGAGTATAATAGATTATACGAAACTGTAAATGGATTTTCACCCGCCATGCGGTAATCCACGTCTATAGATCATTTCCATAATTTTATAAGGAATGAATACAAAGGATCATTCACCATGCATGCGGCAATCCACATAGGCAGGTTATTCCAACAGAATAATAAAGAATGGAATAACAGAAGAATTCACCATGGATGCGATAGACCGCACAAACAGGTTATTCCCAACCAAATAACAAAGAATGGAACCAGGTCATGCGTAATCTGCACAGATAGGATATTCCAACAGAATAATAAAGAATGGAACCAGGTCATGCGTACTCCGCACAGACAGGATATTCCAACTGAGTAATAAAGAATGGAACTAGGTCATGCGTAATCCGCACAGAAAGGATATTCCAACAGAATAATAAAGAATGGAATAAAAATAGAATTCACCAGGCATGCGATATACCTTACAGACGATGAGTTATTCTAACGAATAATAAAGAATGGAATAACGAAGAATTTCACCATGTATGCGGTACTTAGCGATAGGCAAGTTATTCAACATAATAATAAAGAATGGAATAACAACCCTTACGAGTATTGAAAAAATAACTCTTTTCATGAATACGAAAGAATAATACCCTTACTATAATAATAATATAAACTTACTTAGAAGAAGACTTGATCTTTGGAATAGTGAAGTATCGGACTTCACTTCTTCTTTCTCTCTATAAACTTCTCTCTCTATAATTTCTCTATAATAATTGCTCTTGTGAGACTTAGTGAATTGGTGAAAAATAATGAAGGAATGAGCTTTTATTTATAGGAAAATATAGTTTCGATAATTGCACGTTTTGGGGCTCGAAATATTACAGTATAATACCATTATCTTTTTCTTCATTTTTAATTTAGTCATGCAAGTATTATCAAACTTGCACCACCTCCCCTAATAGTAAATCGTGTGAATCAATAGTAAATCATGTGACTCAATAGTTCTAAACATGTGAAAAAATTAATTATAGTATAGTACCTTCATCTATACCTCTATTTTTAACTTAGTTATGCAAGTATTATCAAACTTGCACCAACTCGACTAATAGTAAATCATGTGAATCAATAGTACACACAAGTGAACACATAGTTATAAACATGTGAATTAATAACAATTAATCACTCATTTATTCGGTTAATTACCCGATTGGTCAATATAACCTCCAGACATCAATTATTATCGAAATAAATGTCGATTTTCACTAACACTAATAATTCCAATACAATGGAACTATCAATTTCATCTTTAATCAACACAAACTTATTCATCATTAATATTATAATTCACAATATTTAACAACCAGGTCGTTTCCAAGAAAGAGGGGGCTTTCCGATAAGGATTTCTCCCTATTAGCGAGCAATTAGATTATCTAACCTCTCCTTGACAGAACTTCTAGACATTGTCAATATTGCAAATAATAATATGAATAACTTTGTCATCTCAATTATTAAAAATATTATGACAATAATTGAATAAAATTGAGTGACATCTCACGTAAGCATCAATAATCAAAGATACTGTACAATACCATGTACTACTATGCAACCACACGTATTACTATACTTTTATCACCGATTTTTTTTATGAGAACTTGCTTACTTTGAAAAATTTTCACATATCACCCTTAACTTTAACCTTTTATCAATTTAACCATTTACTAAATAGAATAATTATAAGAAAATTGAATACTTTCATTTCATAAAATTTGGGGTCTCACAATCTCCCCTCCTTATGAAATTTCGCCCTCGAAATTTACGTACCTGGTAGTTAGAAGAGATGAGAATACCTTGCTTTTTTCGGATTGTACCTTCCCGGTAATTTCCTCTCTATCATGATTTTCCCATTGCTCATCTCCTGTATTTCAGATATCATTCTGGAATATATCTTCAAAACAAAGGTTAATTGACATATCATAATTTGTTAACTTATCAAGTAAAAATTTCAGCTTAGGTAAGTCACACACTAGCGAAATATATTACTCGTCTCTCCCCTCCTAGTTCTAGACTCATATCTCCGCCAGCGACTATATCCCTAAGGTACAGTAATATGCGTGGTTGCATAGTAGCACACGGTATTGATTATTGATGCTTATGTAACAAGTCACTCAGTTATACTCAAATATTGCTATAGTAATTGTTGCATCATATTTCTCATATTATTGATTCAATTATTGTCACAGTATCATCTGCATAATATGTTATATTATTAAATTAATAATTAAGATGGCAAAGTTATTCATATTATTATTTGCAATATTGACAATGTCTAGAAGTTACTGCGAGGAGAGGTTAGATAATCTAATTAAACGCGCATGATAGGGAGAAATCCTTATCGGAAAGCCCCTATTTCACGGAGCGACACGGTTGTTAAATATTGTGAATTATAATATTAATGATGAATAAGTTCGTGTTGATTAAAGATGAAAATGAAAGTTCCATTGTGTTGGAATTATTAGTGTTAGTGGAAATCGACATTTATTTCGATAATAATTGATGTCTTGAGGTTATATTGACCAATCGGGTAATTAAACGGATAAATGAGCAATTAATTGCTATTAATTCACATGCTTATAACTATGTGTTCACATGTGTGTACTATTGATTCACATGATTTACTATTAGGGGAGTTGGTGCAAGTTTGATAATACTTGCATGACTAAGTTAAAAATGAAGGTATAGTTGAAGGTACTATACTGTAATTAATTTTTTCCACATGTTTAGAACTATTGAGTCACATGATTTACTATTGATTCACATGATTTACTATTAGGGGAGGTGGTGCAAGTTTGATAATACTTGCATGACTAAATTAAAAATGAAAGAAAAGATGAGGGTATTATACTGTAATATTTTGAGTCCCAAAATGTGCAATTATGGAAACTATATTTTCCTATAAATAGAAGCTCATTCCTTCATTATTTTTCACCAATTCACTAAGTCTCACAAGGGCAATTATTATAGAGAACTTAAAGAGAGAGAAGCTATAGAGAGAAAGAAGAAGCGAAATTTGCTACTTCACTATTCCAGTATCCAGTCTTCTTCTGAGGTAAGGGATATTATTATTATAGTAAGGGGTATTATTCTTTCATATTCATGAAGAGAGTTATTTTCTTTCAATACTCGTAAGGGTTGTTCTTCCATTCTTTATTATTATGTTGAAATAACATGTCTATGCGAAGTACCGCATACATGGTGAAATTATTCTGTTATTCCATTCTTTATTATTCATTAGAATAACTTTCATGCATCTTTGTCTATCGCGTGCTGTGAATTCTCATTATTATTCTATTATTTATTATTCTGTTGGAATATCATGTCTGTGCAGATATGATCCCTGGCTAAGATGTGAGGCTAGAACTAGGAGGGGAGAGACGGGTAATTCCTTCTCTAGTATGACCTACCTAAGTTTATTTGGTATTTAATTGGTCGGTTAGAGTATAGGGATAATATGTGGCATGTCAATTAACCCTTATTTTGAAACTATATTCTAGAATGATATCTGAAATACAGGAGATGAGAAATGGGAAAATCATGATAGAGAGGAAATAACCGGGAAGGTACAATCCGAAAAAAGCAAGATATTCTTATCTCTTCGAATTACCAGGTACGTAAATTTCAAGGGTGAAATTTCATAAGGAGGGGGGATTGTGAGACCGCATATTTTATGAAATGAAAGTATTCAATTTTCTTATAATTATTCTATTTAGTAAATTGTTAAATTGATAAAAGGTTAAAGTTAAGGGTGATATGTGAAATTTTTTCAAAGTAAGTAAGTTGTCACAAAATAATCGGTGATAAAAGTATAGTAACGTGTGGTTGCATAGTAGCACACGGTATTAATTATTGATGCTTACGTAAAAAGTCACTTAGTTATACTCAATTATTGCTATAGTAATTGTTGCATCATATCTCTTATATTGTTGATTCAATTATTGTCACGGTATCATATGCATAATATGTTATATTATTAAATCAATAATTGAGACGACAAAGTTATTCATATTAATATTTGCAATATTGATAATGTCTAGAAGTTCTGTTAAGGAGAGGTTTCACCTGTCTTCACCTAAACTACCAAAGATTATAGTTAAATCAACAATTCATATTTATAATCATGTAAATCAACAGGTTCTGCTCGCCACAAAGGCTTAATAGAACGTTTACTCAATATCCTTACCCCAAAGGCTAAAGATATTCAAATGTAATAACAATGATCATATCAATCAGTTGTCTACCTTTGCACTACTGTCCGAAGATATTTAACTATAAAACCAATGGTCATGATCATACCAATCAATTGTCTATCAGTGCACTACAACCAAAGACATTCAACTGTTAACTAATGGTCATGATCTTGCCAATCACATTATCGAATTATCCATGGACTACGGGCCAAGGATATTCGTTATTATCACTAGTGGTTATGATCATGTCATACACATGTCCATCTTTGCACGTAAGCCAAAGAAATATAACTATAAAACCAATAATCAACAGTCCATCTTTGTACATAAGCCAAAAATATACAACTATAAAACCAATAATAAACAATCCATCTATGTACGTAAGCCAAAGTTGAATTTAATCACAATATAAGCATGAGGATGATGACAATGATATAAGCATTAATCAAACAAAATCAAGGATAAATATTAAAAACTTTAAATTTATCCAGAGTTTAAAAATATCCAAATTGTCAACATAATACTACTTTGTGGAGTAAAATTCAAGAATAATATTCATCTACCAAAAATAATTTGGACAGAAAAGAAATATATTTTTTGGGTGAATAGTACTTCATGAATAGTACTTTGGGAATAGTACCCCGTGAATAGTACCCTGACACGAAAAGTGTCCCGAATACCTGAGCGAATGATACTAGAGTGAATAGTAATCGGGTGGATAGTAACTTGAAAATAGTAACTCATGAAAAGTACTCCGACACGAAAAGTGCCCCGAATACCCGAGTGAATAATACCATAGTGAATAGTAACTGGGTGAATAGTAACCCGTGAATAGTAACTTGTAAAAGAAAAATACCAAAGAAAATGATATTTCATGACGAGTACAAAAGAAATGATATCTTATACGAGTATAATAGAATATACGAAACTGTAAATGGATTTTCACCTGCCATGCGGTAATCCACGTAGACAGATCATTTCAATAGAATATAAAGAATGAATACAAAGGATCATTCACCATGCATGCGGTAATCCACATAGACAGGTTATTCCAACAGAATAATAAAGAATGGAATAACAGAAGAATTCACCATGCATGCCATAGACCGCACAGACAAGTTATTCCAACAGAATAATAAAGAATGGAACAAGGTCATGCGTAATCCGCACAGACAGGATATTCTAATAGAATAATAAAGAATGGAACCAGGTCATGCGTAATCTGCACAGACAAGATATTCCAATAAAATATTAAAGAATGGAATAACAACAGAATTCACCAGGCATGCGATAGACCGCACAAACAGGTTATTCCAACAGAATAATAAAGAATGAAATAATAGAAGAATTTCAACATGTATGCAGTACTTTGCATAGACATGTTATTCCAACATAATAATAAAGAATAGAATAACAACCCTTACGAGTATTGAAAGAAAATATCTCTCTTCATGAATACGAAAGAATAATACCCCTTACGACCGTTAAACAAAAATAATATTCCTACGATTATTGAACGAAGATGATATTACTTATGAATATTGAATGAAAATAATATTCATACGAATACGAAAAATAATATCTCTTCAGAATATGAAATAAATAATACCCCTTACGACCGTTGCACGAAAATAATATTCCTACGAATATTGAACGAAGATGATATTCCTTACGAATATTGAACGAAAATAATATTCATATGAATACGAAAAATAATATCTCTTCAGAATATGAAATAAATAATACCCCTTCATTACGAAACTACCCCTGGCAGAAACCCCTTACTTACAACGGTTGAACAGAAATAATATTCCTTACGAATATTGAACGGAAATAATATTCCTTACGAATATTAAACGAATATAATGAATATTAAACGATAATAATATTCATATGAATACAAAAAATAATATCTCTTCAGAATATAAAAAAAATAATAACCCTTACGAGTATTGAAAGAAAATAACTCTCTTCATGAATACGAAAGAATAATACCCCTTACGAGTATTGAAAGAAAATAATTCTCTTTATGAATACGAAAGAAATAATACCCCTTACCTCAAAAGAAGACTGGATACTGAATAGTGAGGTAGCAGACTTCTCTTCTTCTTTCTCTCTATAATTTTTCTCTATAATAATTGCTTTATAACTTTAGTGAATTGGTGAGAAATGAAGGAAGAATGAACTTCTATTTATAGGAAAATATAGTTTCAATAATTGCACGTTTTGGGGCTCGAAATATTACAGTACAATACCTTCCTCTTTTTCCTCATTTTTAATTTAGTCCTACAAGTATTATCAAACTTGCACCATCTCCCCTAATAGTAAATCATGTGAATCAATATTTTTAGACATGTGAAATTATGAATTACAATATAGTACCTCCATCTATACCTCCATTTTTAACTTAGTCATGCAAGTATTATCAATCTTGCACCAACTCCCCTAATAGTAAATGAATGTGAATCAATAGTACACACATGTGAACAAATAGTTATAATAATGTGAATCAATAGCAATTAATTGCTCATTTATCCGGTTAATTACTCGATTGGTCAATATAACCTCCAGACATCAATTATTATCGAAATAAATGTCAATTTTCACCAACACTAATAATTCCAACACAATGGAACTATCAATTTCATTTTTAATCAACACAAAATTATTCATCATTAATATTATAATTCACAATATTTAACAACCAGGTCGTTCCCAGGAAAGAGGGGGCTTTCCGATAAGGATTTCTCCCTATTGGCACACAATTAGATTATCTAACCTCTCTTTAATAGAACCTCTAGACATTGTCAATATTGCAAATAATAATATGAATAACTTTGTTGTCTCACTTATTGATTTAATAATATAACATATTATGCAGATGATACTGTGATAATAATTGAATCAATAATATGAGAAATATGATGTAGTAATTAATGTAGCAATAATTGAGTATAACTAAGTGACTTCTTACATAAGCATTAATAATCAATACCGTGTGTTACTATGCAACCACGCGTATTACTGTACCTTTATCGACGATTATTTATGACAACTTGCTTACTTTGAAAAATTTCAAATATCACCCTTAACTTTAAACTTTTATCAATTTAACTATTTACCAAAATAGAAAAATTGAATACTTTTATTTCATAAAATTCGGGATCTCACAATCTCCTCTCCTTATGAAATTTCTCCCTTGAAATTTACGTACCTGGTAGTTCGAAGAGATGAGAATACATTGCTTTTTATATTCTATTATACTCGTCTGAGATATCATTTCTTTTGTACTCATCATGGAATATCCTTTTCTTTGGTATTTTTTTACGAGTTACTATCCACGGGTTACTATTCACCCAGTTACTATTCACTCTAGTATTATTCACTCGGGTATTCGGGGCACTTTTTGTGATGGAGTACTATTCACGAGTTACTATTCACGAGTTACTATTCACCTGATTACTATTCACTCTAGTATCATTCACTCGGGTATTCGGGACACTTTTCGTGTAAATGGTACTATTCATGGGTACTATTCTGAAAGTACTATTCACGGGGTACTATTCACCTGAAAAATATATTTCTTTTCTGTCCAAATTATTTTTGGTACATGAATATTATTCTTGAATTTTACTCCACAAAGTAGTATCATGTTGACAATTTGGACGTTATTGATTCCTGGATAAATTCAATTATAAATCTTTAAAATTTATCCTTGAACTTGTTTTATTGAATTATTATGTCATTGTCATCATCCTCATGTTTATATTATGATGAAAGTCATCTTTGGCTTACGTGCATAGATGGACTTGGTATGATTATGACCAGGGATTATTCGGTATAATCATGACCATAATGTGACGAATGATGTGGTAAAAGTCCTCATTGGCCTGTAGTGCATTGATGGACAGTTTTTTGTATGATTATGACCAGGGATTATTCGGTATAATCATGACCATTGATGATTACATGAATATCCTTGGCCGTGGTGCAGGAATGATTTAATTTTATTTTTAAGCTGAGTCTCAACGATAAAGTTGATGAAATTTTTTTAAATCATAGAAGATAGTAGATTTTATGCTCTACTTGACTCTTCTAATGGATTGCTTATTTCTGCGGCAGTTGTTGATCTAAAACTTGTTGTCTATTGTATTCTATCAGTTGTTATACTGTTGAAGGCTAAGGATAATTTATTCTGCATTATCTTATTCATAATATTTCTTATTGGGCTAGTTAAGCTCACCCTTTCTTTCACTGTTCTCTTCAGGAAATGAGAATATAGCTGGGACGAGTCGTGGAACGGATTGACGGTCCAGATGGTTGTTTTAGTAGTCCTCACTATTTTATAAAATAGTGTGACAATAAATGTAATGAGGACTCCATTGAGTGTGGATATTGTCTAGAAGGAAATATTCTTATTTAAACTCTTAGATTATGTTTTGTCGTATTTTACACGACTGTTGTATAATTAATTTGTATTTAAATTTTGTACCATGTATTTGGTGACTCAAGATGAGTGATGTATACCTGTTTTGGGGGCATCACAGTTGGTCATGATACTAATGAATATCACATGCATGCGGATTACGCATGACACAGTTCCGCTTCTTTATTATTACATTATAATATCACATGCATGCGAATTACGCATGACCTGGTTCCATTCTTTATTATTCTATTAGAATAACCTGTCTGTGTGGTCTATCACATGCATGTTGTAATCTTCTGTTATTCCATTCTTTATTATTCTGTTGGAATAACCTGTCTATGTGGATAACCACATACATGGTGAAATTCTTCTGTTATTCCATTCTTTATTATTCTGTTGGAATAACCTGCATGTGTGGTCTATCGCATGCCTGGTGAATTCTGTTGTTATTCCATTCTTTATTATTCTGTTGGAATATCCTGTTTGTGCGGATTATGCATGACTTGGTTCCATTCTTTATTATTATATTGGAATAACCTGTATATGCGAAGTACCGCATACATGGCAAAAATTCTTCCATTATTCCATTCTTTATTATTACATTGGAATAACTCGCTACACCTGAGACTCTGCATGCATGGTGAATTCTTACATTATTACATTCTTTATTATTCCGTTGGAATAACTTTGCCTATGTGGACTCCGCATGCATGGTGAATGATCATTCGTATTCATTCTTTATTAAATTGTGGAAATGATATGTCTACGTGGATTCCGCATGGCGGGTGAAAATCCATTTGGAGTTTCGTTTATTCTATTATACTCGTATGAGATATCATTTCTTTTGTACTCGTCATGGAATATCATTTTCTTTGGTTTTTTTTTACGAGTTACTATTCACTCTAGTATTATTTACTCGGGTATTCGGGGCACTTTTTGTGTCGGAGTACTATTCATGAGTTACTATTCATGGGTTACTATTCACCCAAATTACTATTCACCCGAATATTATTTACTCAGGTATTTGGGGTACTTTTCATGCCGGGGTACTATTCACGAGGTACTATTCTCGAAGTACTATTCATAGGGTTATTTTCTTGAGGAATTTCTCTCTATCTTTCACATGTGTGTACTATTGATTCACATGATTTACTACTAGGGGAGTTGGTGCAAGATTGATAATACTTGCATGACTAAATTAAAAATAGAGGTATAGATGGAGGTACTATACTATAATTAATTTTTTCAAATGTTTAGAACTATTGAGTCACATGATTTACCATTGATTCACATGATTTACTATTTGGGGAGGTGGTGCAAGTTTGATAATACTTGCAGGACTAAATTAAAAATGAAGAAAAAGAGGAAAGTATTATACTGTAATATATCGAGCCCCAAAACGTGCAATTATCGAAACTATATTTTTCTATAAATAGAAGCTCATTCCTTCATTATTTTTCACCAATTCACTAAAGCTATAGAGCAATTATTATAGAGAAAAATTATAGAGAGAAAGAAGAAGAGAAGTCTGCTACCTCACTATTCCAATATCCAGTCTTCTTCTGAGGTAAGAGATATTATTATTATAGTAAGGAATATCAGTATTGTGTAAGGGGTATTATTCTTTAGTATTCATGAAGAGAGTTATTTTCTTTCAATACTCGTAAGGGTTATTATTCCATTCTTTATTATTACGTTGGAATAACCTGTCTATGCGAAGTACCGCATACATGGTGAAATTCTTCTGTTCTTCCATTCTTTATTATTATGTTGGAATAACCTGTCTGTGCGGTCTATTGCATGCCTGGTGAATTTTGTTGTTATTCCATTCTTTATTATTACATTCGAATATCCCATGCAATGCGGATTACGCATGACTGGTTTTCGTTTCTTTATTATTACGTTGGAATATCACATGCATGGGATTACGCATGACCTAGTTTCGTTCTTTATTATTACATTAGAATATCCGTATTGTGGATTATTCGCATGACCTGGTTCCATTCTTTATTATTATGTTGGAATATCACATGCATGCGGATTACACATGACTGGTTCCATTCTTTATTATTCTATTGGAATAACCTGTCTGTGCGGTCTATCGCATACCTGGTGAATTCTTTTGTTATTCCATTCTTTATTATTCTATTGGAATAACCTGTCTATGTGGATTACCGCATGCATGGTGAATGATCCTTCGTATTTATTTTTTATTAAATTGTGGAAATGATCTGTCTTCATGAATTACCGCATGGCGGGTGAAAATCCATTTGCAGTTTCGTATATTCTATTATACTCGTATGAGATATCATTTCTTTTGTACTCGTTATGGAATATCATTTTCTTTGGTATTTTTCTTTTACGAGTTATTATTCACAGGTTACTATTCCCCCGATTATTATTCACTCTAGTATTATTCACTCGGGTATTCGGGGCACTTTTTGTGCCGAAGTACTATTCACGAGTTACTATTTATGGGTTACTATTCACCCAATTACTATTCACTCTAGTATCATCCACTCGGGTATTCAGGATACTTTTCGTGTTGGGGTACTATTCTCGGGGTACTATTCCCGATGTACTATTCACGGGGAACTATTCACCCGAAAAATATATTTTCTTTTATGTCCAAATTATTTTTGGTACATGAATATTATTCTTGAATTTTACTCTACAAAGCAGTGTCATGTTGACAATTTGGACATTATTGATTCCTGGATAAATTAAATTATAAATCTTTAAAATTTTTCCTTGAACTTGTTTTATTGAATTATTATGTCATTGTCATCACCCTCGTGTTTATATTGTGATGAAAGTCATCCGTGGCTTACGTGCATAGATGGACTATTGATTATTGGTTTTACAGTTGTATATTTTTTGGCTTACGTGCAAAGATGGACTGTTGATTATTGGTTTTATAGTTGTATATCTTTGGCTTACATGCAAAGTTGGGTTCACATGTCCAGAACTAATGATTCACATGATTTACTATTAGGGGAGATGGTGCAAGTTTGATAATACTTGCAAGACTAAATTAAAAATGAAAAAAAAGAGGAAGGTATTATACTGTAATAATCAAACGAAATCAAGGATAAATATTAAAGACTTTAAATTTATCCAGAGTTTAAAAATATCCAAATTGTCAACATGATACTGCTTTGTAGAGTAAAATTCAAGAATAATATTCATGTACCGAAAATAATTTGGACAAAAAAGAAATATATTTTTTGGGTAAATAGTACCCCGTGAATAGTACTTTGGGAATAGTACCCCGTGAATAGTACCCCGACATGAAAAGTACCCCAAATACCCGAGTGAATGATAATAGAGTGAATAATAATCGGGTAAATAGTAACCCGTGAATAGTAACTCGTGAATAGTACTGTGACTACCTGAGAAATTAGACAAATTATTAAAATCTTAAATGATTGATTTAAGGTTAAATAATAGACCTAGACAGAAAATAAGTGTATGCGTTTGATATTTTTGGGATGAAATTTTGAGGATTTCAAAAATTCTGTGAAGGATTTAGGTGAATTATTCATGATTAAGTGTATATGTGAATATGTTCTGTGTATATGATATTATATGTGTTCAAAATATGTGGTTAAGGGTCAAGGGTTGACCAGATAAATTTTATCAGTGTCAAACCCTAATATTATTAAGAACATCAACGTTCAATTAGAAAACCCTAACGTCTGATAAGAAACCTTAGAAATCGGTTTTGAAACCCTAATTTCAGTTTCGGGAATTCGAAACCCTAATTCAGAATTTAAAACCCTAATTCTGGAATTTAAATGATGTGTATAAGGTTTAACGTCATTAATTATAATTTATTAGGAAAAACCCTAACGAATTACTTGAAACCCTAATTGCTTATTAGAAAGCCCAAATATTAAATCTGAGAACTCTAATTTCAAATTTCGGGTATTTGAAACCCTAATCTGGGAACTTAAAAGAAGATTTTATTACTTAAGGGTTATTAATTATAATAGTAATTAGGGTAAAGCTTAATTAATTAGCAAACCCTAATTTCATATTTTTAAACCATAATTATTCTCTCAGGAACCCTAATGTACAATTATTGATTTAATTGCTAAATTAGCCATCTTAATTAGGAAATATTAATCCTAATTGGTGTTAGCCCTTATCTGATTAGAAAATTATAATATAATTAGGAAGCTCTAATTATAATTTAACTATCATAATTTTCTATTTTGAAAATCTAAGTTGAAAATCCTAGATATTGGTATTTATGGAAACCTTAGGTTTTAACCCTAAGGGTCAAACCCTTTGATCAAATGACTATTGTAGAAATAAAATGGTATGGAAAAGACCAAAATACCCTCCCTTAACTTTTATGTTAAAAGAGTTATGGTCACAAATGAAGCCACATCTCTTGAGTTACAACCACACACCTTGAATCAGCCAAATTTGAACACCTAGCCACATTTACAACCATGGATTCAAAAGATCTAAGATTAAAAAGTAAGAAATATCTTACTTTAGTTTATCATTTGCTCCAAGTCCCTTCTCTCTCTATACTTTCGGAACTTAGAGTGAGAAAGTGTGAGAAACAAAGCTAAGATCATGTATTAGCAAGCTAAGAATAGGAATCAAAAGTCAAAAATCATAGATCAAAGCTCAAAGGTATAAAAGCCCTAATTTAGAAATCTGATGATTTGATGTTAAATGTTGTTGTTGATTGGTTAAAGTTGTGTAATAGAGTGTCATTTGATGATCTGGGTTGTCAAAACCTAGATCCATATCATTTAGATGCTCGATTTTAAAGATTTATCAAATCTGGAAAAATTTTGAAAAGTTGTCTGACAGTCATATGTCAGACCTCATAGATCTGTGTGTATTTGTTGTTTGTTGTGTTTTATGTTATAAATATGTTCTTTGATGTTAGGTCTTTGCTCTGAGACTTGAATAAACCTCAGATCACGTCTGGATTGCAAGATATGACGGTCAAAGTCCGTTGACCGAGCACAAAATTTAGAATCTGGAAAACCCAGAATTTATAGTTTAGGTCTGACAACGTTTTTTGGGTCTTAGATCTTGATGTGTATTAGTATTTTGGACTAGATATTGTTTTGGTGTTGTAGTCTGATGTGTAGACTACACATACAAGTCATTATATAACTTAGATCCATAACAGAATCGAATTTGTAGCCGGTCAAACTATAGTTGACCATTCTGCCTGAAGAACAATCTGGGTAACCCAGAATCTTCATGAACCATTATTTTGTCAGAACTTTGACCATCCCTAATCACTTAGTGTTATGTTATTAGTTTGGGTTGATGCATTAAAATTGTACCCGGACATATGGAATATATGGTGGAACCTTTATATAACATAAAACAAGCCTGTAGAGCAAGGATTTAAGGGCTCAAAATTGGAACCTTGACTGTTCTTAAATTCTGGAAAACCCAGAATTCGATGAACACGTCTGACATCATATTGGAGAGCTTATAACTCTCTGATTTGTTGTAGTTTGGCCATGACTATTGCAGTAGGTTGTAGTGCTACATCTCGATTACAAGATCAATGTCTTAAAAAGCCTAGAAACGTTATAACCAGGGAATTTAAGCCGGTCAAACCTGTTCACTTGTTCACCGACATGAAGATCTGCAAATTTCGAGAATAGGCCCAAGAACACCTATAGCGGCAGTTACGTACGCTATAGAATACTAGTGACACTTAATATCGGAAAATAGATTAATTAATTAAATAAATAGAGAAAAATAATTTTTAATTATTAAAAATACATAATAAATTCTGAAAAATTATTTTAAGGTCCAAAAAATAGTTTTAAATTATTTTGAGTATATTTCATAAATATTTAATATTTTTGGAATATAAAAGGTATTTATTTATTTATTTATAATATTAAATAAATTATTTAAAAATGGTTTTAATTCATGAAAAATTATATTATGATGTTAGAAAATATTTTAAGTTATTTTTGATGACTTTTAATATTTTGTGATGAATTTCATTAATAATTTATTATTAATGGTAATTAATTTATTTAATAAATATATTAAATAAATTATGGAAAAATAAATTAATATTTTAAAAATCATATAAAAATGATTTAAGTGTTATAAAAATATTTTAAGTTATAAAATATAACTTTTGATATTTTGACATGAAAATATTAATATTTTAATATTTATAGCAATTATCGGATAATGAATTTAATGGTTTAAAAATCATATAAATATGATTTTAAAGTATTAAAAATACTTTGTGATATTATAATTATATTATAATATTATGTCATGATTTTTATTAATATTTAATATTAAATAAATATTAATGATTAAGGAATTATGTGGTATTTAATTTATTTAAATACGATATAAGTGATTGAAAAATTATGATAAATGATATTAATTATCTAAAAATTATTATACTATGAAAATTGTTTTGATTGATAATATGATTATCTAAGATATTGTTTAGTGTTTAGGCAGAGTTTAATTGAACTTAAACTCGATGATTGTCCGACTTGACCGTTGGAATGATAGAAATGTGTCAGTTTCAAGTCAGACTGAAATAGTTTGACCTGATACTAAGTCTTATGTGTATTGTAGACTGATAGGATTATGTGCTATGTGTTTAGGTTATTATATGTGTATATATATATAATAGTATTATATTGTGATGATATTATTCTAATATTGGATATTTATATTACTAATATTAGGTCTTCGGATAAGCGATATAAATTGCGTAGCGGTAATCAAATTGCTCGAGTAAGTTTTACTTAACTCTCTCTAAGAGTTGTTTCATTCGAGATATGCTTATGGTTAATCATTCTTTGATTGCCATGGATAATTGTACTCTATACATATTGCATGTATAAGTCGGTATGAAAAGTGATCACCTTCATTACCAGTTGGTCCGATATATTTGTTCATGTTCAATACTTGTTCACCAAAAGTTTGTTCGTACTAGTTCTCAATTATATTGATGAATTATATTGACCTATTATTCAGACTCTTTCAATCATGATATATCCTTAAATTGTATTTAAACTTGCTGGGCAACTTTTATGCTCACCCTTGCTATATCATGATAAACATTGCAGATAAGGCGAATGCGTTCGGATACAGTAAAAAGATAATGCCAAGTTCAGCTTGGGATAAAATGTGCAGCTAGATTGTAATAGTATAGTTGGATAATAATGTTATGTGTTAGATAGTTTATGATTTGTGTATAAGTTAAGGTTACTCAATTTTGGGGAATAGTGTGTAAAGTGTATTGTATAAACAATTTATGTTTATATCTTCCGCAAATAGTTGTAGAATGATTGAACCGAATCCGCGGTGGTTTCGGACCTGGATTTGGGGCTCTCACAATTGGTATCAAAGCTGTTGGTTATGAAGCTTAGGTAGGAATACCTGAGACCAATAACCACAGTGATTAGGATAAGATCTAACTCATATAGAGTTAGTTGGTCGGTAGGATTCAAAGACGAATCTCGGCGAGTTGTTAAGATACAGGGTCCCCTAACTCTGATCATAAAAGTGAATTGTAATGGTGGATAGATAGAGTCTAGAAGACTAAAAGTTCAGGGATAGGAGATCGTAAAACAAAACGATTAAGACATAGAAATAAATCGTAATATATACGATGAGATCACTCCGTGATCTGATAAGGTTATAATGTGGGAAAAGAATCAATCTGATGATTGAAAAGTTTACAACAAGATGCTGTGTGGCAGTTGTACCATGAATTGGTACAGATTCAGAAAAGGATTATGAATACGGATTAAATGAAATTCATATTGAGAAGGGAGTTAAGATTAGGTGGGGATTTCAATTGAGGACTCATGTCGGCAGCTGAGTTGTATGATTCCTTGTGTGGGCGGGGAATTGTACTTGGTGTAAAAACCACTTTGAGTTTAAAATGCTTGATAATCATTGAAATGTTTGTGTCGCGCTTTTTGCTATATGCATGTTAAGAGGGTGATTCCTTTCTCATGTATATAATGAGATAGATAGGTCATAGGTAGAGAATATAGGGTTAAGTACGAGTTCTTAAAACTCATACTTATGTGACATTCTTAACTCATAGTTATATGAAATATTTATGAACCCCTCAGTGAATGGACGCCAAAAGTCTGACTAGGACAATTTCTTAAACTCATATGATTGTGGCAATTTATGAACTCTTAAGTGTGGTTTGATGAACTGGGTATAGTTATGTGTGAATGGAGAATTAAGGATTATAGGAATAGATAGATTGTTAAGCAAATGATTATTAGTGGAGACATAAGTTTTCCAAAATTCATAGCTATGGTAGACTTCGAAATTTTGACATCAAGCTAAATACACACTATGTGCTTTTAAAAAAAAAAATTGTAGACTCGTAACTATTTTTGAAACGGTTTAAAGTACAGTCTATGCTACTTATTTCGACTAGACGCAAATGATTTGAAATATCAAAATTTATTTTAATTATCACTTATGTACCATGAAACCTGGTGCAGAGATGATAAAAAGGTGATGGAGTTGTAAATACAAGAATACTTAGTGTGAATTTGACCTAAAGTCGTTGTTCCACTATGGTATGATGTGTTATAACAAAGTCATACAATGATGTGTTACTCGATTTTGGGGAATAGTGTGTAAAGTGTATTGTATAAACAATTTATGTTTATATCTTCCGCAAATAGTTGTAGAATGATTGAACCAAATTCGCGGTGATTTTGGACCCGAATTTGGGGCTCTCTCTGAAATACTCGAACGAAAAAGTGCCCGAGAATACCCAGTGAATAATACTAGAGTGAATAATGCTTAGGATGAATAGTAACTTAGTGAATAGTAACTCATAACAGAAAAATACCAAAGAAAATGATATTTCATGACGAGTATAAAAGAAATGATATCCCATATGAGTATAGTAGAATATACGAAACTACAAATGAATTTTCACCTACCATGCGGTAATCCACGTAGATAGACAGATTATTCCAACAAAATAATAAAGAATGGAATAACAGAAGAATTCACCATGCATACGATAGACCGCACAGAGAGGTTATTCCAACTGAATAATAAAGAATGGAACTAGGTCATACGTAATCTGTACAGATAGGATATTCCAACAGAATAATAAAGAATGGAACCAGGTCATGCGTAATCTGCACAGACAGGATATTCCAAGTTAAAACGAATAGCCCCAAAATGTGCAATTATCGAAACTATATTTTCCTATAAATAGAAGCTCATTCTTCCTTCATTTCTCACCAATTCACTAAACCTATTGAGCAATTATTATTGAGAGAAATTATAGAGAGAAAGAAAAAGAGAAGTCTGCTACCTCACTATTCCAGTATCCGGTCTTCTTTTGAGGTAAGGGGTATTATTTATTTCGTATTCATAAAGAGAGCTATTGTTATTCCATTCCTTATTATTATGTTGGAATAACCTGTCTATGCAAAGTACCGCATACATGGTGAAATTCTTCCGTTATTCCATTCTTTATTATTTTGTTGGAATAACCTGTATGTGCGGTCTATCGCATGCCTAGTTAATTCATTGTTATTCCATTCTTTATTATTACATTGGAATATCCTGCCGATGTGGATTCGCATGACCAGGTTCCGTTCTTTATTATTACATTGGAATATCACATGCATGCTTAATTACGCATGACTGGTTTCATTCTTTATTATACTGTTGGAATAACCTATCTGTGCGGTCTATCGCATGCATGGTGAATTCTTCTGTTATTCCATTCTTTATTATTCGGTTGGAAAAACCTGTCTATGTGGATTACCACATGCATGGTGAATGATCTTTCCTATCCATTCTTTATTAAATTATGAAAATGATCTATCTGCGTGGATTACCGCATAGCGGATGAAAATCCATTTGCAGTTTCGTATAATCTATTATACTTGTATGAGATATCATTTCTTTTGTAATCGTCATGGAATATCATTTTATTTGGTATTTTTTTGTTATGAGTTACTATTCACAAGTTACTATTTACCCAGTTACTATTCACTCTAGTATTATTCACTCAAGTATTCGAGGCACTTTTCGTGTCGGAGTACTATTCACGAATTATTATTCACGGGTTTCACCCAAATTACTATTCACCTGAATATTATTCACTCGGGTATTTGGGGTACTTTTCATGCTGGGGTACTATTCACGATATACTATTCCCAAAGTACTATTCATAGGGTACTATTGCGGTGTACTATTTACACAAAAAATATATTTATTTTCTGTTCAAATTATTTTTGGTACATGAATATTATTATTGAATTTTACTCCACAAAGCAGTATCATGTTGACAATTTGGATATTTTTAAACACTGGATAAATTTAAAGTCTTTAATATTTATCCTTGATTTCGTTTGATTAATGCTTATATCATTGTCATCATCCTCATGCTTATATTATGATGAAAGTCATATTTGGCTTACGTGCAAAGATGGATTGTTGATTATTGGTTTTACAGTTGTATATCTTTGGCTTACGTGGAAAGATGGACTATTGATTATTGGTTTTATAGTTGTATATCTTTGGCTTACGTGCAAAGATGAACTATTGATTGATGAGTATCTATGGCTTATGTGCATAGATGAACTGTTTATTGGTATGATTATGACCGGGGATCATTCGGTATAATTATGACCCGTAATGTTATAGATGATGTGGTAAAAGTCCTCATTGGCCCTAGTGCATTGATGGACAGTTATTGGTATGATTATAACCAGGGATTATTCGGTATAATCATAACCATTGATGATTACATGAATATCCTTGGTCGTAGTGCAGGGATGATTCGATGATGTGGATTATTTATTAAGTTGAGTCTCAACGATAAAATATTGATTATACACTTTTAATTCGTAAAAGATAGTAGATATCATGCTCTACTTGACTCTTCTAAAATACAGTTGTATGTCTTTGGCCTGTAGTGCAAAGATGAATTGTTAATGAATATCTTTGGCTGTAGTGCAAAGATGAATTTATTAGTATGATTATGAGCATGAATTGTGATTTGGTATAACCATGATTTTTGATGTTTCAGGTGAAGATAGGTGATGAAATTATTTTCGTCCTGAGTGCGAAGAGGAATTTAGAATCATAATTATGATTATGAGTTGTTCATATGATTTGTGGACAGGAATTATTGATTGATGTTACAGGGATAAAATATTATTGGTGGACTTTTAACTTAGAGAAGATAATAGACCTGATGGACTATTTGACTCTTCTAATGGATTGCTCGTTTCGCTGCAACTATGGTTGAAAAGTTTTATCATCTACCATATGTTCTAAATCTCTGATTTATTACTGATGAAGGCTATTGATGATGTAAATTATCTTTAGTCATGATATTCTTTATGGGCTAGTTGTGCTCACCCTTTTGCTTCACAATTCCTTTCGTGTAATAAGAGTGTTGCTTAAAGATTTGACGGGGATAACGGGGAATAGAAACGATGGGTCTATAGTCATTGAGGTTCTCCTAAATAGTATGGAAATACTTTTATTGATAACTTTAGATAAGTGTGTCGTATTGTATATGTCATTTAATATTTAATTTTGGTGAACCGAATAGGGTGAGGTGAACCCAACTTTGGAAGGGTGTTTTGCCACTATCATACAAGATGTCTAATGACATATAACCTCGTGTTATCATAAGATGTATTTGTGCACATCCACTTCTTTGAATATATCTCTGACGAAAGCACAACCTATATGATCTTGGAGTTTGGTTTGAAATATAATTTTCAATTGCAGATAGTGTAGATAGTTATATGTCAAGAGAAGACTCACCATTGGAAAGAACATGATAGTAATCTTCTCATTTTTCTTTGGGGTCTATTGGGTCAACCAAGGATAATTCTATGGACATATAATATCTATCATAACCTTGACGCATGGCCTCCCATGTACGAAGTAAGCAAGTTGTTATAAAATGGCATATACATGAATGCAAATAGTGTCATATACATGAATAGTGCCGTATATGTGAATAGTAACCCCGACATAAAAAGATAAAGTTTCACAATAAAATCCATATCAATATTTATAACACCTTAATCCAAATGTTATAAATCACTTAATAATCTCATAATCTAATATTATTAATATTACCACAATATTTTAATTATTTCTTAATCGTATAAACAATTTATTTTAATTATTTACACTTTACTAATTAATGCATTTAATCATCCTAAAATGATAAACTCATAAGATTTCATCACCAATAACCAAAACTCTCATCAAAAATCTGCATATACCTTATATAGGATTCTCAAGCCATAAAATCCTATTTTCTAATTTTTTTACTTCACATAACATATTTAATTCATTTACTCATAACTAGTCCATTTTCATGAAAAATATCAAATCGGTATAAACAAATTTTTTTTTCTGGGATTTACCAGAATATAGTCCCATATTGAACATATATTTTTCTCGAAATTTTTAAAATTCATTTACTATTTTCATATATTTAAAAGCTGCATAGAATATTTAGACATTTATCAAAATTTGTACTTTTGTCCAAAAATTCTGATATTTACAGGGTATACTGCTATTATATAGATGTACTCCAAATAAAAATTTCACCAATTTTGGAGTTAACCACAAGGAGTTATAAGGGATTACTTTTAAAATAGTCTTTTCTCATAAAATTCATAACTCCTAATCTATACATCCAAAAATTGCCATTTTTGGACACAATCTAGAAAACTCATCAAATTATCATTTCAAATTTTTCCAGAATATTTTAGGGTCGGAAAAATTATGAAACTTCCCCTGGTAGAAACCCCTTACTTACAACGAATGAACGAAAATAATATTCCTTACGAATATTGAACGGAAATAATATTCCTTACGAATATAATGAATATTGAATGGTAATAATATTCATACGAATACAAAAAATAATATCTCTTCATAATATAAAAAAATAATAACCCTTACGAGTATTGAAAGAAAATAACTCTCTTCATGAATATGAAAGAATAATACCCCTTACGAGTATTGAAAGAAAATAATTCTCTTCATGAATACGAAAGAAATAATACCCCATACCTCAAAAGAAGACTGGATACTGGAATAGTGAGGTAGTAGACTTCCCTTCTTCTTTCTCTCTGTAATTTCTCTCTATAATAATTACTCTATAACTTTAGTGAATTGGTGAGAAATGAAGGAAGAATGAGATTCTATTTATAGGAAAATATAGTTTCGATAATTTCATATTTTGGGGCTCGAAATATTACAGTATAATACCTTCCTCTTTTTCATTTTTAATTTAGTCCTTCCAAGATATTATCAAACTTGCACCATCTCCCTAATAGTAAATCATGTGAATCAATAGTTCTGAACATGTGAAAATATGAATTACAATATAGTACCTCCATCTATACCTCTATTTTAACTTAGTCATGCAAGTATTATCAATCTTGTACCAACTCCCTAATAGTAAATGAATGTGAATCAATAGTACACACATGTGAACAAATAGTTATAATCATGTGAATCAATAGCAATTATTGCTCATTTATCCAAGTTAATTATTGGAAATATATATAACCTCCAGACATCAATTATTATCGAAATAAATGTCGATTTTTCACTAACATTAATAATTCCAACACAATGGAACCATCAATTTCATTTTTAATCAATACGAACTTATTCATCATTAATATTATAATTCACAATATTTAACAACCAGGTCGTTCCCAGGAAAGAGGGGGCTTTCCGATAAGGATTTCTCCCTATTGGCGTGCAATTAGATTATCTAACCTCTCTTTGACAGAACTTCTAGACATTATCAATATTGAAAATAATAATATGAATAACTTTGCCATCTCAATTATTGATTTAATAATATAACATATTATACAGATGATACTGTGACAATAATTGAATCAATAATATGAGAAATATGATGCAGCAATTACTGTAGCAATAATTGAGTATAACTGAGTGACTTCTTACATAAGCATCAATAATCAATACTGTGTGCTACTATGCAACCACGCATATTACTGTACCTTTATCACCGATTATTGATGACAACTTGCTTACTTTGAAAATTTTTCAAATATCACCCTTAACTTTAAACTTTTATCAATTTAACTATTTACCAAAATAGAAAAATTGAGTACTTCTATTTCATAAAATTCGGGATCTCACAATCTCCCCTCCTTATGAAATTTCGCCCTCGAAATTTACGTACCTGGTAGTTCGAAGCGATGAGAATACCTTGCTTTCTATTCGGATTATACCTTCTCAGTTATTTCCTCTGTATCATAATTTTCCCATTGCTCATCTCCTGTATTTCAGATATCATTCTAGAATATATCTTCAAAACAAAGGTTAATTGACATGCCACATATTATCCCTATACTCTTACCGACCAATTAAATACCAAATAAACTTAGGTAGGTCATACTAGCGAAGGAATTCCCCGTCTCTCCCCTCCTAGTTCTTGTCTCACATCTCAGCCATGGATCATATCCCTAAGCTTTGATACCAACTGTGACGCCCCCAAAACAGGTATACATCACCCATCTTGAGTCATCAGATATCACACTACATAAATCAAATACAACTTAATTAATGCAATTGTCGTGCAAAATACGACAAAACATAGCTGAGAGTTTAAACATGAATATTGCCTTCTAGACAATATCCACACTCCATGGTGTCCTCATTAAAATTATTATCACATTAATCCATAGAATAGTGAGGACTACTAAAGCCATTTATCTTGGACCATCACTCCATTTCCCGACTAGTCCCAGCTATATTCTCATTTCCTGAAGAGAACAATGAAAGAAAGGGTGAGCTCAACTAGCCCAGTAAGAAATATTATGACTAAGATAATGCAGAATAAATTATTCATAGCCTTAGAGAGTATAACAACTGATAGAATACAATAGACAACAAGTTTTACATTAACAACTGCAGCGAAAATAAGCAATCCATTAGAAGAGTCAAGTAGAGCATAAAATCTACTATCTTCTATGATTTAAAAAGTTTTCATCAACTTTATCATTTGAGACTCGACAATAAATAAAATCGAATCATCCCTGCACCACGGCCAAGGATATTCATGTAATCATCAATGGTCATGATTATACCGAATACCCGAGTGAATAATACTAGAGGGAATAATAATCAGGTGAATAGTAACCCATGAATAGTAACTCATAAAAAAAACTACCAAAGAAAATGATATTCCATGACGAGTACAAAAGAAATGATATCTCAGACGAGTATAATAGAATATACGAAACTACAAATGGATTTTCACCCGCCATGCGGTAATCCACGTAGACAGATCATTTCCACAATTTAATAAAGAATGAATACAAAGGATCATTCACCATGGATGCGATAATCCACATAGACATGTTATTCCAACAGAATAATAAAGAATGGAACAACAGAAGAATTCACCAGGCATGCGATAGACTGTACAGACAGGTTATTCCAATAGAATAATAAAGAATGGAACCAGGTCATGTGTAATCCGCACAGACATGATATTCCAACAGAATAATAGAAAATGGAAGCAGGTCATGCATAATCCGCACAGACAGGATATTCCAACAGAATAATAACGAATGGAATAACAACAAAATTCACCAGGCATACGATAGACCGTAGAGACATGTTATTCCAACTAAATAATAAAGAATGGAATAACAACAGAATTCACCATGTATGCGATAATTTGCATAGACAGGTTATTCCAACATAATAATAAAGAATGGAATAACAACCCTTACGAGTATTGAAAGAAAATAACTCTCTTCACGAATACGAAAGAATAATACCCCTTACACAATAATGATATCACTTACCTCAGAAGAAGACTGGTTACTGGAATAGTGAAGTAGCAGACTTCGCTTCTTCTTTCTCTCTATAGCTTCCCTCTCTATAATTTCTCTATAATAATTACTCTTGTGAGACTTAATGAATTGGTGAAAAATAATGAAGGAATGAGCTTCTATTTATAGAAAAATATAGTTTCCATAATTGCACATTTTGGGGCTCAAAATATTACAGTATAATACCCTCATCTTTTCCTTTATTTTTAATTTAGCCATGCAAGTATTATCAAACTTGTACCACCTCCCCTAATAGTAAATCATGTGAATCAATAGTAAATCATGTGACTCAATAGTTCTAAACATGTGAAAAAATTAATTATAGTATAGTACCTTCATCTATACCTCCATTTTTAACTTAGTCATGCAAGTATTATCAATCTTGCACCAACTCCCCTAATAGTAAATGAATGTGAATTAATAGTACACACATATGAATTAATTGCTATAATCATGAATTAATCGCTATAATTAATTATAGTATAGTACCTTCATCTATACCTCCATTTTTAACTTAGTCATGCAAGTATTATCAATCTTGCACCAACTCCCCTAATAGTAAATGAATGTGAATCAATAGTACACACAAATAGTTATAATCATGTGAATCAATAGCAATTAATTGCTCATTTATCAAGTTAATTACCCGATTGATCAATATAACTTCCAGACATCAATTATCATCGAAATAAATGTTGATTTCCACTAACACTAATAATTCCCACAGAATGAAACTATCAATTTCATCTTTAATCAACACGAACTTATTCATCATTAATATTATAACTCACAATATTTAACAACTAGGTCGCTCCGTGAAAGAGGGGCTTTTCGATAAGGATTTCTCCTTATTGGCGCGTAATTAGGTGACCAAACCTCCTTTGATGTAACTTCTAGACATTGTCAATATTGCAAGTAATAATATGAATAACTTTGTCGTCTCAATTATTGATTTAATAATATAACATATTATGCAAATAATACTGTGACAATAATTGAATCAATAATATGAGAGATATGATGCATCAATTACTATAGCAATACAATTTAATAGTAATACTTTCGTCGTTATTTTTAATAAAAGATAAATCTATCGTTTTCTAAATACGACAATACTTCCATTGGGGGTCCACCAATGATTATGTCGTCGAACGAATATTCTCTGTGAAAATGAATATTCCCCGACCAATCGAATATTCCCCGACACAACGAATAACAACTTGCTTACTTTGTAAAATTTTCAAATATCACCCTTAACTTTAACCCTTTCTCAATTTCAGATAATTGCACGTTCAGAGGCTTTATGCAATTCATGCAACATTAGGCGAGAGAGACTCCTGTTCAAAATGCAGGTGGAAACAATGGCAACCCATGGAGCTGGGACCGTCGGAGTTTTTGGGAAAGCCAAAACCACTTAAAGCGAAGACGTGGATAAAGCAGATCAACAAGATATTTGATGTCTTAGGATGCTCCAAGGAGCAAAAGGTTCCCTTTCCCACCTTCATGTTGCGAACAGAGGCAGATTACTGGTGGGAATCTGTAAAGCGTACTCAACCTTCCGCACTCAAAATGTCTTGGGAGAAGTTCCAAGAGCTGTTTAACGACAAGTACTTTCCTGAAAGTATTCATTTTATGAAGGAGGTAGAGTTCATCAAGCTTGAGAAAAACAATATGACAGTGGCGCAGTACGAAGCTAAGTTTACCGAGTTATCTCGGTTTGCGTCCCATTTGGTCGATAATGAGGAGCGAATGACGCGAATATTTCTAAGAGATTTGAAACCCGAAATACGTCAATACCTCATTTCTCACAAATTATGTTTGTATTCAGATGTAGTGAATAGGGCTCAGTTATTGGAGCACGATAATGAGCCAGCCCAACCAAAGGATAACGACCAACAACATAATAATAATCGTACCGGTGGCAACGGCCATCGAAACAATGATAACCATCGTGGGGGAAATTATCATGCCAAGAATGGTAACCACTTCAGTGGTAATCATGGCCAAGATAATAGAAGTGGAAATTTCAAGAAGAGAAGGTTCAACAACGATGGAAAGACAGCAGCACCAACACTCATTTTCAAGGAAGGAGAACGACCACCAATTGTATGCTTCAAATGCGGAGGGGAGGGACATATTAGTCCAAACTGCGCGATGCAGTCCAAAGCATGTTACAATTATGGAAAAGAAGGTCACCTAGCCCGATTTTGTCGTGCACCAAAGTCAAGTCCAGCTTGGGACGGTGGCACCAAAGGCGGATACGGACAAAACAAAGTCGGTGGTTTCAGGAAGAGCATTTTTCGTGACTTCTCAAAAAACGAGTAACCCGAACGAAGTTAGCATGGGTTAGTTAATTATAAATTCTTGCGAAGTCTATACCTTATTAGATACCGATTCTACCCATTCTTTTATCTCTCTTGTTTGCTCTCAACGTTTAAATTTGACTTCGAAGAAATCAGACTTTGACTTATCGGTTGAAACTTCGTTAGTAAAACCTTCATTTCATGTGTTATCCAAGTCTTGGATGAGAGTCACAGTTTTTAAATGATATTTCTATCGTTAATAAATTTACTGACGTATTCTTGAAGACTTCTTGGCCTACCCCCAGAGCGTGAAATCGAATTTTGTATTAACCCTAATACAAAACCCATTTCTAAAACCCTCAAATATTTCTTCAACTAAAACGAACGTATCATGTGCCAAGGACATTGGCTCGAGCTGTTGAGGATTACGACTATACCATTCAATATCATCGTGGAAGAGTGAACGTGGTAGCTGACACGTTGAGTAGAAGATCGTATGCGTTTACGAGTGCGATGTTGTTAACAAAAAAACCCATTTTGTATAACTTATAAATGATGAAGATAGAGTTAAAGACTCTAGGGACGCACATGAAGATAACGAATATACGAGTAGAATCGACTTTAATCGATAAAGTTAAAACCACTCAAACTACACACCTGGAGCTGATGAAAATGAAGAAGAAGGTTCAAAAAGGCGTTATTCTAGAAGCAAGAGTCGATGAAAAGAGGAAATATCAACCCTCGATTTAATTGGCCCATTTGAAATCCTCGATCGAGTAGGAACTGTGGCCTATAGACTCGTTTTACCGCCAAGTATGTCGCGTGTTCATAACGTTTTTCACGTATTGATTTTACGTAAATATGTAGACGACCCGAACCACATTATTGAATTAGAATTAGATGAGATAGCAGAAGATTTAACGTATAAGAAGATACGTGTTAAAATCTTGGATAAGAAGGATTATATTCGACACTCAAAGGTTATACCTCAAGAGTTAGAATCTGAAATGAAGTCAAGGTATCCTCACCTTTTCGGCATACCAGGTACGTATGTAAATTTCGAGGGCGAAATTTCATTAGGAGGGGAGATTGTGAGACCCCAAATTTTATGAATAAAGACATTCAACTGTTAACTAATGGTCATGATCCTGCCAATCACTTCATTGAATTATCCATGCACTACGAGCCAAGGATATTCGTTATTATCACCAGTGGTTATGATCATGTCATACACCTGTCCATCTTTGCACGTAAGCCAAAGATATATAACTATAAAACCAATAATCAACAGTCCATCTTTGCACGTAAGCCAAAGATATACAACTGTAAAATCAATAATCAACAGTCCATCTATGCACGTAAGCCAAAGATATACAACTATAAAACCAATAATTAACAGTCCATCTTTGCACGTAAGCCAAAAATATATAACTGTAAAACCAATAATCAACAGTCCATCTATGCATGTAAGCCAAAGATGACTTTCATCACAAGATAAGCATGAGGATGATGACAATGATATAAACATTAATCAAACGAAATCAAGGATAAATATTAAAAACTTTAAATTTATCCAGAGTTTAAAAATATCCAAATTGTCAACATGATACTGCTTTGTGGTGTAAAATTCAAGAATAATATTCACGTACAAAAAATAATTTGGACAGAAAAGAAATATATTTTTTGGGTGAATAGTACCCCGTGAATAGTACTTCGGGACTAGTACCCCATAAATAGTACCCCGACACGAAAAGTGTCCCGAATACCCGAGTGAATGATACTAGGTTGAATAGTAATTGGGTGAATAGTAACTCATGAATAGTAACTCGTGAATAGTACTCCGACACAAAATACCCGAGAGAATAATACCAGAGTGAATAGTAATTGGGTGAATAGTAACCCATGAATAGTAACTCGTAAAAGAAAAAAATACCAAAGAAAATGATATTTCATGACAAGTACAAAAGAAATGATATCGCATACAAGTATAATAGAATATACGAAACTGCAAATGGATTTTCATCGGCCATGCAGTAATCCACGTAGACAGATAATTTCCACAATTTAATAAAGAATGAATACGAAGGATCATTCACCATGCATGCGGTAATCCACATAGACAGGTTATTCCAACAGAAAAATAAAGAATGGAACTAGGTCATGCGTAATCCGCACAGACATAATATTCCAACAGAATAATAAAGAACGGAACCAGGTCATGCGTAATCCGCACAGACAGTATATTCAAAAAGAATAATAAAGAATGGAACCAGGTCATGCGTAATCCGTACATACAGGATATTCCAACAAAATAATAAAGAACGGAATAACAATAAAATTAATCAGGCATGCGATAGACCGCACAGACAAGTTATTCCAACAGAATAATAAAGAATTGAATAATAGAAGAATTTCACCATGTATGCGGTACTTCGCATATGTGACGCCCCCAAAATAGGTATACCTCACCCATCTTAAGTTGCCAAATACATAGTACAAAATTCAAATACAACTTAATTATGCAATAGTCATGTAAAATACGACAGAACATATGTTGTGAGTTTTAATACAAATATTGTCATCTAGACAATATCCACACTCAATTGAGTCCTCATTACATTTATTATCACAGTATTTAACAGAATAGTGAGGACTACTAATGCTATTATCTGGACTGTCACTCCATTCCGACTAGTCCCTGCTACGTTTTCATTTCCTGAAGAGAACAATGAAAGTAAATGTGACCACCCAGAAAATCGGATTGTCCAGAATTTAAGTTTAAAGAATTAGTTATTAATAAAATGAATTTTTATTAATATTATTCTGTGTTATGTGTTTATTAATCGTTCTATAACCTAGAATGATTATTAATCGGGAGGATTCTCAACTCTGAGCTAGATGAGCGAGTAAGAATTTTCAAGACGAAAATAAAATTTTTCCGGGAACAAAAATATTTTTGGGGAAAAAGACGAAATAGGCACTAGTTACCTGACGAAACCTAAGGGTTAGGGTTTGAATAACCTAAGCTGTTCTGAGAGTTCGGTATGTCAAAATGGCATTCCGTCAAAAGATTTGACGATAATATATCGTGAAAAGTTAATTAAGCAGATAAAAGTTTTTCTCGAAAACGTGCGTAAATCGGACAAAATAAAAGCGACGAAAAAGTACTTGTATGTACTTTTCACTCGTTTAGCTACGTTAGGAGAAAGCGTGAAGGAAAAAACTTGACACCAAAAAAGTATTTTTCGGTTTTTGGAAATCAAAGAATACGTAAAAGTTAATCGGAAAGGAAAGGCGAAATATCCAAAAATATTTGGATTAGAGAATCGCAGATTTTAAAAGCGTCTTGACGAAAACCCGAAGAGCGGAAGCATGAAGCTTCCAAGGGAAGCTACGTAAGGAGGTGGGGCAGCCACTTGGCCACCAAGTAAGGGTGGTGGCCAAGTAAACTTGGTGGCTAGGCTTGGAATAGTAAGGAGGTGGGGGGGGGAATGACTAAAATGCCCCTAACCTTGGTTTTCTATAAATAGAAAGCTTAAGTTCATTATTTTGAGCTTTTGAAAATCTTACTCTTTGAGAGAGAGAGGGTTCGGATGGGAGAAGAAGAGGGAGAGAATGAGGAAAAGCTTGCCCGAGTGCACGCTTTGTCCAACGGAAGGATATTAAAGAAGAACGGTAATTTGAACCCTAGTTTCTTCTAATTTTCTTTAAGTTTAATATGTTCAAAAACACAACTTAATGAAGATAAGAGATAGATGAAGTTAATAATGATTTCATATAGTTGAAATCATGAGAAAACAAAGAAATAAGAATTTGGAATTTTAGTTTATAAATTTCTTAAGGAAGTGTAAGATTCATAAGGATTTTGAGTGATCCGAATGAATCTTATGAATGAGTAGATCAAATAAGTAAGGAATGATGTTCTATAACATCAAATTCCAAGAAAAAGTAAAATCGTAATCCAAAGTATCGATTAAAAACAAGAACGCGAAGAACACGCGAAGAACGCAAAGAACGTTGTTGATGGACAAATTTAAACCATCGTAGGATAATTGTTGTTGATGGACAAGTTTAAAACCATCACGTATAAGTTAGTTTCTTATTGCTTGGTTAGGGACGTTAGAAATGTTCATGAAGAACAGATTAAAACTGAGCTATAACGAAGTTATGGCAAAATTTTTGTAAAAGAAGAACGAGAAATAGAAAGTTAGTAAATGAACCCAAACGTATAGGGTTTCATAAGAATGTAAGAGAATGTAGAAAACGTGAGTTGTGGACTCAAGAAAAAACGAGTTCCGAATTCGGATGACCGAATTACGGACGAACAAACGAAGAACGTTAAAAACATAAAATGAATTAAGGGCAAAGATTAAGCCAATTGAATGGCATGTAACGGATTCAGAATGAAGTTCTGTCCGAGGGTAATCGAAGTACGTAAGATAAGGAAGAAAATGGCTTTGGAACAACCTCGTTCCGAGTTATAACGAATAAGATATGAGATTTCAAAGTTAGCGTCTCAAGCTTGTAAAAGACATAGAAATTTTTTTTTCTAGGTTTCATGCTTGGCGCCGTAGCGTGAGTCATGCCTTGGGGGCCAGCACCGCAATGCGAGCTCGGCCCATTAGCTACTGCTAAGTGGCGCCGCAGCACGAAAGAAAGAAAAGGGCACGGCGCCGCGACGCCATACCTAGAAATGAGATTTTAACTGCTCAATTTCTCGGGGGATGTGCAAGAAAGAAATATGAATATGTAATTCAACTAATTTAACACTTAATCAAGTGTATTAAACCTTTGATGAAGGTTGAACGAAAAGATTAAACAAGATTAAAAGACGAAGCATGTAGACGCGGGTTTCGGAACCAATGTCCGGGAACCGTAGTCACAATGAAACGAACGTGAGGGATTGCTATATTTGTGATTCCTTAAACATTGATTGACTAGGGTAATGAATAATATTTCGATGTTATGTCATGGTCATGAGAGATGAATGTAAAGCGTTTAGACACTGTGAATGCAACGTTGTTGCGATGAACGATCGGTCTTAGCATACAACGAACCATATGGCTTGACATTAGGAAAGAATAATGAACATGGGGTTTAGGTGACGAGTAATGAATGAAAGTAATTAAAACCTTGGATGAATGTTGAATAGAATTAAGAGGCAAGTAACGTAAGTTTTGAATACGTAAACAATTCTCGTGAATCGTATTCACATTGAGTGAACGTTCTAAGTATACATAGATTGTATGACTTAGACGTTGACGGGAGTAGTAAGTAAGATATGAATTATCAAGAAAGCCGTAGTGAACGGTAATAAGATTAATGAAAGCCAAATGTGAGTCGTATGAGAATGTTAGAATGAAATGTAAGCATTGGACACTTGAACCGAGTTAAAGGTTAAGTGTACGCGAATACTAAACGGGTAGAACCTACACCCCGTGTATGGTTTGACCGTAGGGTAATATAGATCAATGATTAAACCTTTGAATGGTGAAGAAGCTAAACTAAAGACAAGTACGTATAACGTAAAAGAAGTCGAGTTAATGTTTATAACTTGGATGATATTCCGAGTTGAATGAATCGGACGTTGTAAGTTAAGAATAAGGTAGTGTAAAATGCTTAATGCTATAAATGCGTAGAATGAATATTGAATGATCATCCTGAGTATACAAAAGATTGTATGACTTAGACGATAAAGAATGAATCCTGAGGTATGGCATTTATTTGTCAGAAAGCCATAAGGAATAAGAAATTGACTTAACGAACATTATAGTTTAATAGTTCAGGTAAGTTAAGATGAATTTAGGTTCTAGTACAATTGTAACCTTTGATGGTTGACATATGGGAGCTGAGCTAAACAATTTCTTCAGAGAGCGAAGGTATATACAAAACTGGCAACCGATCTAACTCACTGTGTGGGCAGTGTAGATGAGACGGGAACTTGTTTGTTGGTTGTTTGTGGGAAACCACTAAGAGTACCATATGGACTACTAGCAGAGACACGATGTGTGTTGAGTCCTAGGAGAGTTATAAGAAGAAGATAAGAATGTAAATCATCAAAGATGATGAACGTATTGAGTAAGACATCTCCGTATGTCATGAAGTCGTTAACCGGTAAAGAAAGTTGGTCGCATAAACTTAGTTTGTAAGAACGTGAACCCTAAGAAGTAAAGTAAAGTAAACCAATGCGTAAGTCAAGTATATGACTAATTGGTATATGTGTTATTTCCTTATATGCTACATAGGAATTGGAATGAGCAGTTCAGCGTACACTATAAGTTGTAGGTGTGCGTAAGGCAAGTTTCCTAACTTTATTCATATTTTAAATGAATGCTTAGTTTCTAAACTTCTCGGATGTTGAACTTGAGAAGTCATGCATGTGCAAAGGTGTGATATTTGTACAAGGTGTTAGAATATATGAGGCCTTGTGCCTGATGTGAACACTTGGTGTTTTCTATGATATGAACTGCTACGTGATTGAACTGTTCAATATGAGCATGTTCTTTTATACATAAACCGTTATTGTTAAGTCTGTGCTATTGATTCTAGCCAAACAGAATGTGTATGAAAGAGAGTAGAGAATGAAAGTATTTCAAAGGGAATGTAACTAATGTTTTAAAATGATAGGAATCGAGATTATTCCTATTATTCAAGCTGTTTCATAACCTTCGTTCGGTTATTGAAGTCTTACAAGAATGTTTGAATTCTTTAAGTTGTTTGTTCAACTGTTATGACTTGTTGGGCAATTGAATGCTCACACTTACTTTAAATAAAAATATTTTCAGCGAACGATGTTAGAAAGAACTTAAGGATCCCGTAAAGATCAATCTGATCGGTATCCAGAAGAAGTACCATTCATTAGATGAATGAGCGTGAAGATCAAGCGAAGACTTGTAATATAGAATGATAGAATTAAACTATAGAATAGTTTAATGAATGATTATGTATCCTTGGTGGCGGATAAAAGTTACTTGTACAAGATGTAAAGAATAGTGTAATTATCATTATTTGGAATGAAAGAGGTTTTAAGGTTTTAGAACCTGGGATTTGAGGATGTATGTTCTTATATTTAGCTATATAATGATGTATGTTTGGGAGAAGATGGAATCGTTACGTACGGAATCCGGATGTGAAAATAGACCGGATTCCGGGGGGTTACAGGTTGGTATCAAAGCTGATAGGTTATAAATCTTAGGTATGAGTACCTAAGACTATAATCGTAGAGAGAAGGATAAGAAGATCACCACGTGATCATAGTAAATCGTAGTAACAGGCGAGCTGTTAAACGATGAATGATTTATAGCCAATGCTATAAATGAAAGGTACTACGAAGTAGTACAGGAAGAATAACTCAGATTGAGTTGTAAGGGATAACATATGAATTAAAGAAAATTTGTTTTAAGTAAAGAGAAAGTTAGAAGTTGTAAAATATCAATTGAGGACTCATGTGATAGCTGAGTTGTATGAACCTTTGTATGGGCAGAGGTTTGTGCTTGGTGTAACAAATGCTCAGTTTATTACAGTGATAATCATTAAAATTGGTCGCGCTATCAAGATGTATATGACGAGAAGCTGAATCTTTTCTCATGTATATACTTGATAGGTAAAGAACGATAAGGTAGGTGCGAGTTCTTGAAACTCATACTTATGGTAAGTTCATGACTCATAATTATATGGTATGTTTTTGAACTTCTCAGTCATATGGTCTGTCTAGGATAGTTCTTAAACTCATATTATTGTGGAAAGTTCCTGAACTCATAATGTGTGATAAGTTGATGGACTGTACTACGGTATAGGAATGTTTAGACTGAAATGAGTTATTTTCAGTAGACTTAGCATTAAAGGTGATAGAGAAGATTAAGTATTGTCACAAGTAAGACAATGAAGGAAGATGAAGAATAAGATATTCCAAGTCATCTAGTGTGACGCCCCCAAAATAGGTATACATCACCCATTTTGAGTTGTCAATAACATGGTACAGAAACAACTACAACTATTAATACAACATAAAAACTGTGAGTTTAAATATAAATATTGTCATCTAGACAATATTCACACCCAAATAAGTCCTCATTACAATTATTGGTACATTATTTTACAAAAATGGTGAGGACTACTAAGACAACTTTCTAGATCCATCATTCCACACCCCGACTAGAACTCGCTACATTCTCGCCTCCTGAGAAGAAAAATGGAACAAAAAGGAAAAGGGTGAGCTCAACTAGCCCAGTAAAGAATATTATGACTAAGATAATATAGAACAAATTATCGTTAGTCTTCAACAAGGAAAAATCTGATAAAATACAATAGACAACAAGTTTCAGATCAATATTCGCAGCGAAAATAATAATTCATAAAAGAGTTACGTAGAGAATGAAATCTACTATAATCTATGAATTTAAAACTCCATCATCAATATTTTATCCCTGTAACATCAATCAATATACATCTTGAATCAAATATTAATCTTTTGCACTACTGAGCCAAAAGATATTGATCGATTAATTCATGTTCATCTCAACACTGCTCATCTTTGCACTCTGGGCCAAAGATATTCATAAGAAAATCAACCATCTTTGCACTACTGAAGCCAAAAGATATTCGGTAATAATATCATCATTTAGGACCGAGGATGATGAAAAATATTTTAAAGAAAAAAGCGAATCCAAAGAAAACAAAATAACAAATACTAAGGATTAGGTACTTTAAACAATCCGAGTTCAAAAATACTTCATAAATACTCATAGTGAAGTAAAATTCAAGAATGATCAAAACATGGATACAATCAAAGCTAGTATCCATAATAAATATTTTGGACAAAAAATAAAAATTTAATTTTTCTGTGAATAGTGTCGTATTCGTGAATAGTGTCGTATACGTGAATAGTAACCCCGACACTAAAAGACAAGAATTTCATAACAAAAATCTTACCAATATTCCGGTATAATTATATTAGAAGAAATAATATCATTTTTTTTAAAAATAATATCCCTTACCTTGAAAAGATGGTACTTCTGACTGGAATACTGGATATAGTGCTGAAGGGAACTTGCACCATATAGCAACACTCAAAGTATCAAAATACTCACAAGAATACGCTCGATAATATAGAGAGAGAAAGAGAGAGAAAACTTTAGTTTTTGGTGTGATTTTCAATTCTAACCTAATCACCCTATTTATAGGAAAATACTTAGAACACCAAAGCCGAAAATTTAATAAAATAATAATATAATTATAAAATTTTCACGCCCACCTCTTGAATCTGAATTCAGCTCATTAACATGTGTAAGTGGGTGGGGCCCACCAAAGTGTAAAAAATGTTTTTATTAAAAAAAATATTTAAAACTTCAAAAATCAATTATTCTAGAACTCAGGAACTTCAATAATTCATAATAAATAGCCCTTTTATCAGAAAAATTTGAACCTTATGTCTTTTTCATAGGGAATTCCATTCTTTACAACTTTGTAAGTTTAAGTTTTTCCAAATTCCAAATAGAGATTGACCAAAATCCACAAACGGACGATTTTACAGGCTATAATCAAATTTCAGTCAAGAAATGGGGTCCACAAACATGAAAAATATGTTTTAAATATTTATTGCAACAAAAATACTATTCCTCCTCATTTATTCATATATCCCACATTTATTGTAAAAATATCACCATTATTATATTATTAAAATATAATAATATATTTAAATGAATTATTTTATCGAAAAGATAAAATATCAATTTTCAACAATTGTCACATTAAAATTTTCTCCATCTATATCCATATAAAATGAATATTTTCCTTATCATATAAATCAATAATTAATTATTCACAAATAATATTACGTAATCACAATATCGACAATCAGTTGCTTCCCGTGAAAGAGGGGCTTTCCAATAAGGATTTCTCCTCATCGCACGCAATTAGGTGACCAAACCTCTCCTTAGATGTAACTTTCTAGACATTGCCAATAATGTTATCTAATAATATTATTCAAATAATATGAATTATTGATCCGATAATGAAAATATCGTGTAGTGACAATTATTGAAACAACAATAATATAAAATATCAACGTAGCAATTATTGAATCAATAAAATAAAATATTAAACAAGAATTCATCGTAATAATTATTAAGTAGTGCCTTCTTACGTAAGAATCAATAATTGGTGTAATATCGTATTATTATTGTGTTTTAACCACCGGTATTTTAACAATATTAATTGATAATAACTACGCCAATTATTTATAAACAACTTATATTTGTCGCTTTTCTTCATCCAATCGCTTTTTCAGTTATGGGGCCAACACAAATTCATACCAGCAGTAATAATATTCTCCGATAATAAGAATATTCCACGACCAAACGAATATTCCCCGACAACAATGAATATTTTATAACCACCTGCTTTTTTGAAATATTTGCGCATTTTACCCATAACTAACCACATTAATCAAATCAACACTTACTATTTCAAAATAATAAATAGAGAGTTTAATTTCATTTATAATAAGTTGGGGTCTTACAACATCCCCTCCTTATGAAATTTCATCCTCGAAATTGACGTATGTACCTGGTGTTTCGAAAAGGTTAGGATACCTCGCTTTCATTTCCGTTTCCAACTCCCAGGTCATTTCCTCAATAGCATGGTTCCTCCACAAAACTTTGACTTGTGATATGACCTTTGTACGTAAGACATGCTCCTTCCTATCCAAGATCTTGACAGGTACCTCCTCGTACGTTAAGTCTTCGGCTATCTCATCCGGTTCTAACTCAATAACGTGGTTCAGGTCTTTCACATATTTATGAAGCACAGATATATGAAAAACATTATGAACACGAGACATACTTGGAGGTAACGCGAGTCTATAGGCTACATTTCCTACTCGGTCAAGAATCTGAAATGGACCGAAAAATCATGGATTGAGCTTTCCTCTCTTCCCGAATCTTGTAACTCCCTTCCATGGGGCAACATATAACAATACATGATCCCCAATACTAAATTCCACGTCCTTTCGATGAAGATCCGCATAACTCTTTTGTCGATCTTGTGCCGTTTGTATACGTTGTCGAATCATTTGGATCTTTTCTATAGTAATACGTACCAACTCTGGTCCCAACAATGTTGTTTCACCCACCTCATCCCAACATACTAGAGAGAGACACTTTCTTCCATACAATGCTTCGAATGGAGCTACCCCTATACTTGCCTGATAACTGTTGTTGTAGGAGAATTCCACCAATGGTAAATACTTATCCCAACTCCCTTTGAAGTCTAGGACACAGAGTCTTAATAGATCTTCAAGAGTTTGAATAGTCCTCTCTGATTGTCCATCCGTTTGAGGATGTTATGCCGAACTGAATCGTAAATCCGTGCCCATAGCTTTTTGCAAGCTAACCCAAAATCGTAAAGTGAATCTTGGGTCACGATCCGAAACTATGGATACTGGCATGCCATGCAATCTCACAATCATTTACATATATACGAGCAAGACGTTCAAGGGAATAAGTCTCCCGTATCGGCAAGAAATGAGCAGACTTGGTTAATCTATCAATAATAACCCAAATAGCATTTACACCTTGAGAAACCGTGGGAAGACCCGTAACGAAATCCATGGTAATGTGTTCCCACTTCCATTTCAGAATCTCAAGTGGTTGCAACGGACCCTTAGGTACTTGATGCTCCGCCTTTACACGTTGACAAGTTAAACACCTCGAGATAAACTTTGCAATCTCTCTCTTCATATTGTTCCACCAAAATGTATGTCGAAGATCACGATACATTTTGGTACTTCTAGGATGGATTGCAAATGGTGTATTGTGTGCCTCCATCATGATCTTGTTCTTCAAATCAGAGTCGTTAGGAACACAAAGTCTGGAGTGGACTCGAAGTATTCCTTCTTCATCGATTATTGCTTCTGGAATAGCACCTACTTGTACTTTCTTCTTCATACGAATCAGCTCTGGGTCTGTGGCTTGAGCAACTTTAACTTTATCGATTAAAGTTGGTTCTATGCGTATACTTGATATCATCGCACTCGTTCCTGCATATGATCTTCTACTCAACGCGTCAGCTACCACGTTTGCTTTTCCAGGATAGTATTGAATGGTGTGGTCATAATCTTTTAATAGCTCGAGCCAACGTCGTTGCCGCATGTTAAGTTCCTTTTGGATGAAGAAATATTTGAGGCTTTATGGTCTGAATATATCTCCACTTTCTCTCCATATAGATAGTGCCTCCAGATCTTTAGCGCGAAAACGACTGCTGCCAACTCTAGATCATGAGTAGGATAATTCCTCTCATATTCTTTAAGTTGTCGCGAGGTTATAGGCTATGACTTTCCCATGTTGCATGAGAACACATCCTAACCCTTTGCTTGAAGCATCACTATAGATAACAAATCCATTCGAACCAGATGGTATTGTCAGAACAGCTGCCGAAATGAGTCTCCTCTTAAGCTCTTGGAAACTCTTTTCGCATTCCTCGCTCCATACGAATTTTGTATCTTTCCGAGTTAGTTGAGTTAACGGGGTAGCGATTCGAGAAAATTCTTCCACGAATCTCCGATAATAACCAACTAGGCCCAGAAAGCTACGTACTTTGGTCACCGACTTTGGTTGCTCCCAACTTTGTATTGCTTCAATCTTCGCCGGGTCGACAGATACTCCATGTTTTGACATTACGTGCCCAAGGAATGCTACTTCCTTAAGCCAAAACTCGCATTTCTTCAATTTGGCATATAGCTTGTTTTCACGAAGCCTTTGAAGTACCAGCTTCAAATGGTGCTCATGATCTTCACAGCTTTTGGAATATATGAGGATGTCATCAATAAAGACAACAAAGAACTGATCCAAATAATCCTTGAATACTCGGTTCATCATATCCATGAAAGCCGCAGGAGCATTAGTCAATCCAAAAGACATGACTAAGAATTCATAATGCCCGTACCGAGTTCTGAAGGCAGTCTTTGGAATATCCTCAATTCTAATCTTCAGTTGATGATATCCAGAATGAAGATCGATCTTTGAAAAGAATTGTGCTCCTTGCAACTGGTCAAACAGGTCATCAATGTGAGGTAGCGGATACCTATTCTTGATGGTGACATGGTTCAATTCCCGGTAGTCAATACAAAGTCGCATACTCCCGTCTTTCTTCTTTACAAATAAAACAGGAGCACCCCAAGGAGATGTACTAGGACGAATAAAACCGACGTCCAACAACTCCTGTAGTTGGACCTTTAACTCCTGAAGTTCAATAGGAGCCATTCGATATGGGGTTTTAGAAATGGGCTTTGTACCAGGTTCAAGATCAATAAAGAATTCAACTTCACGTTCTGGGGGTAGACCGGGAAGTTCTTCAGGAAATACGTCAGGAAATTTACTAACAACAGGAATATTATTCAAATCCGACGTGTCTTTATTCAAATCCATAACATAGGCTAAGAAAGCTTGACATCTGTTTTTCAATAAACGAATAGCTTTATGACTTGATATGATAGTGATTGATTTTAATGGTTTAGTTGCTTGAATTCATACAACAGGTTGGTTAGGAATATAAAAACTAACAACCTTACGAAAACAATCAATTTTGGCATGATGAGTAGTTAACCAATCAATCCCTAAAATCACATCAAAAGCAAGTATCTTTAAAGAGATAAGGTCAACATGTAATGTGATGGTGCCAACTTGGATCAAACAAGATTTATAAACAGTGGATGTGATGAAAGTTTCTCCTAATGGAGTCTCCACAGATAAATCAAAGTATAATTTCTTCGGAGTCAAGTTTAAACGTTAAGCACAAGTAGGAGAGATAAATGAATGGGTAGCACCGGTATTTAGTAAGGTATAAACTTCGCAGGAATTTATGATTAGCTTACCCATGATCACCTCGTTTGGGTTCCTCGCATTTTGACCAGTCACGGCAAACGCTCTTCCAGGGACCATTGACTTTGACTTTTCTGGGATAGCCTTTTGAGTCACCATCCCCCCTGGACTTGGTTTTGCTACCGTACAATCTCGAGCGATATGTCCTTCTTTTCCACAATTATAGCATACCTTGAACTGTTATGGGCAGTTTGGGCTGATATGTCCCTCTTTTCCACATTTATATCATACGACCGGTGGTCGTTCTTCTCCCTTAGAACCAGTTGCTACTAGCGCTGACGTCTTCACATGGTCGTTGTTGAATCTCCTCTTTTTAAAATCTCCTCCCGACTCGCTTCTTTATTCTCATGGCCATGATTACCACCAGAGTGGTTGCCGCTTTTGTCTGTATTTTTCTTTCTCCGCTAGTTATCATTGTTCTGATGACTGCTGTCACTGGTATGATCCTGGTTGTGGTCCCTCGATTGAACGTACTCGTTATCTTGCTCTAATAATTGAATCATGTTGACAACATCTGAATAGAGAGAAAATTTATGAGAAATGAGATATTGACGTATGCCGGATTTCAAACCTCTCAAAAACATCGGCCATACATACGCTCCTCATTCTCCACCAAATGAGGTGCAAACTGGATAACTCGCAAACTTCGCCTCGTACTGGGACACCGTCATATTATTTTGTTCCAATCTAATAAACTCTACTTCCTTCATATAGCGAATACTTTTAGAAAGTACTTGTCATTGAACAGCTTCTAAATGTCTCCCAAGACATGCCGAAAAGTACCGGATGGGTACGCTTCACAGATTCCCACTAGTAATATGCCTCATTACGGAACATAAAGGTGGCAAATGGAACCTTCTGTTCCTCCGTACATCCCAAGACATTGAATATCTTGGTGATTTGTTTGACCCACGTTTCTGCCTTAATCGGATCTAGCTTTCCCTAGAATTTTGGTGGTCCCAACTCTTTGAACTGCTTGGCTGTGACAAACCGTGCGTTATTATCATTTCCACCGTATTTTGTGCACGAGTCTCCTTATCTCGATTTTGCATGAACTGCAAAAGCTTCTAAACATCTCGCTGTTTCTTCATCCGCTTTCAAAGGTGGTGTTGTTCACAGGAGGAACATTGCCACTGTTGCACGTTTCTCCTCGTTGGTGAGTAAAGGTGTCTCCACTGGTCTCATTTACTCCATCATTAACATTCTCACCAACATTCTCAAATCTTCCCATAAAACAAGGGTTAATTAAAGAAATCAACATATCACATAATATCCCTATATACTGACCAACCAACAAATAAGCTTAGGTAAGACACACTAACGAAGGTTTTACTCGTCTCTCCCCTCCTAGTTCTATTCCCCGATTTCCGCCAGAGATCATATCCCTAAGCTCTGATACCAACTGTGACGCTCCCAAAATAGGTACACATGCATCACCCATTTTGAGTCGTCAATAACATGGTACAGAAACAACTACAACTTTATTAATACAACATATAAACTGTGAGTTTAAATATAAATATTGCCATCTAGACAATATTCACACCCAAATAAGTCCTCATTACAATTATTGGTACATTATTTTACAAAAATGGTGAGGACTACTAAGACAACTTTCTAGATCCATCATTCCACACCCCGACTAGAACTCGCTACATTCTCGCCTCCTTAGAAGAAAAATGGAACAAAAAAGAAAAGGGTGAGCTCAACTAGCCCAGTAAAGAATATTATGACTAAGATAATATAGAACAAATTATCGTTAGTCTTCAACAGGAAAAAATCTGATAAAATATAATAGACAACAAGTTTCAGATCAATACTCGCAGCGGAAATAATAATTCATAGAAGAGTTACGTAGAGAATGAAATCTATTATTATCTATGAATTTAAAAGTCCATCATCAATATTTTATCCCTGTAACATCAATCAATATACATCTTGAATCAAATATACATCTTTGAACTACAGGCCAAAGATATTCATCAGTTGGTCATATTCATCTCAACAACTGTTCATCTCTGCACTACGGGCCAAAAATATTCATAAGAAAATCAACCATCTTTGTACTACAGGCCAAAGATATTCGGTAATATCATCATTTAGGACTGAGGATGATGAAAAATATTTTAAAGAAAACGAATCCAGTGAAACAAAATAACAAATACTAAGGATTCGTACTTTAAACAATCCGAGTTCAAAAATACTTCATAAATACTCATAGTGAAGTAAAATTCAAGAATGATCAAAACATGGATACAATCAAAGCTAGTATCCATAATAAATATTTTGGACAAAAAATAAAAATTTAATTTTTCTGTGAATAAGGTCGTAAATTCGTGAATAATATCAGATATCGTGAATAGTGCCGTATACGTGAATAGTAACCCCGACACTAAAAGACAAGAATTTCATAAGAGAAATCTTACCAATATTCTGGCATAATGATATTAGAAGAAATAATATTATTTTTAAAAAAAATAATATCCCTTACCTCGAAAAGATGGTACTTCTTCGACCGAATAATCGGATATAGTCTTTCAAGGAACTTGCAATCAGATAGCAACACTCAAAGTATCAAAATACTCACAAGAATACGCTCGATAATATATAGAGAGGAAGAGAAAACTTTAGTTTACGTGTGATTTTCAATTCTAACCTAAGCACCCTATTTATAGGAAAATACTTAGAACACCAAAGCCGAAAATTTAATAAAATAATAATATAATTATAAAATTTTCACGCCCACCTCTTGAATATGAATTCAGCTCATTAACATGTGTAAGTGGGTGGGGCCCACCAAAGTGTAAAAAACGTTTTTATTAAAAAAAATATTTAAAACTTCAAAAATCAATTATTCTGGAACTCAGGAACTTCAATAATTCATAATAAATAGCCCTTTTATCAGAAAAATTCGAACCTTATGTCTTTTCCATAGGAAATTCCATTCTCTACAACTTTGTAAGTTTAAGTTTTTCCAAATTCCAAATAGAAATTAACCAAAATCCACAAACGGACGATTTTATAGGCTATAATAAAATTTCAGTCAAGAAATGGGGTCCACAAACATGAAAAATATGTTTTAAATATTTATTGCAACAAAAATACTCTTCATCCTCATTTATTCATATATCTCATATTCATTGTAAAAATATCACCATTATTATATTATTAAAATATAATAATATATTTAAATGAATTATTTTATCGAAAAAGATAAAATATCAATTTTCAACAATTGTCACATTAAAAATTTTCTCCATCTATATCCATATAAAATGAATATTTTCCTTATCATATAAATCAATAATTAATTATTCACAAATAATATTACAGAATCACAATACTGGCAATCAGGCTGTTCCCAGGAAAGAGGGGGCTTTCCAATAAAGATTTCTCCTTACTGGCGCGCAATTAGGTGACCAAACCTCTCCTTAGACAAAACTTTCTAGACATTTCCAATAATGTTATCAAGAAAGAGGGGGCTTTCCAATAAGGATTTCTCCTTACTGGCGCGCAATTAGGTGACCAAACCTCTCCTTAGACAGAACTTTCTAGACATTGCCAATAATGTTATCTAATAATATTATTCAAATAATATGAATTATTGATCTAATAATGAAAATACTGTGTAGTGACAATTATTGAAACAACAATAATATAAAATATCAACGTAGCAATTATTGAATCAATAAAATAAAATATTGAACAAGAATCTCTCAGAACAATTATTAAGTAGTGTCTTCTTACATAAGAATCAATAATTGGTGTAATACCGTGTGCTATTGTGTTTTAACCAAGGGGTATTTTAACTGTATTAACGGTAACAACTACGCCGTTATTTATAAACAACTTATATTTGTCATTTTCTTTTTCCAATCGCTTTTCAGTTATGGGGCCCACATTAAAGGTGCATGCTATCGTCATTTAATATTCTCCTACAAAGAAGAATATTCCACGACCAAACGAATATTCCCCGACAACAATGAATATTTTATAATCACTTGCTTATTTGAAATATTTGCGCATTTTATCCATAACTAACCACATTAATCAAATCAACCCTTACTATTTCAAAATAATAAATAGAGGAAGTTTAATTTCATTTATAATAAGTTGGGGTCTTACATCTAGCTATGCTAGATTTCGAAGTTTCTTGAATTCATGTTGAAGTGGGCGTTTTGGAAAATGAAAGAATTGGTTCAACTTTTGGAACCAATGGATTTTAAAAGAACTATTCTTGGTATGTCTATGCTAATTATTTCGGCTAGACAAAAATTGATTTGAAATATCAAAATAAATTTTATATCATCAGTGCATTTGATGCAAAGATGGTAAAAGGATGGAGTTATTAATGCAATCAAACTAGTGTTGGAAGTGATCTTAGGATCAACAACCCGCTATGGTATGATGTATAATAATGGCGAAGTCATAAAGCCCACGAAGTCCTCAATGTACTGTGAAAAGTGCGGTATCATGACATCATGAAACTTTTTGATGTATTGCAAAAGAATTTAAAGAATTGGTCGATGTCAAGTGAGTTAACTAGACGAATGTTTCAAGTTGATGTCCAATTTATTGATATGGTCTAAGCTACTTGATTTGGCTAAGTCGAATGGTATGTCATGATTAAAAGAAAATCGAGCTTTCTTTGAAGAGCTATGCCGAACCAAATTGTTTTGGTGCGGATTCTAATGAATAAGTCTGAGGTGAACATACCATGAAATGGGGTTATACGATAGGTTGATCACCTACGTATGAAAGAGGTAGTTTACCTTCTTTGTGATTATAAACTTACCGTGTAAGAAAGGTTTACGGCGAAAGGCTGTTTAACCTAGTAAGAGTTCATGGTCAATTTGACCCCTCAGCAAAAGTATGAAATGTTTTAAAGGAATCCTTATATTCCTAGTTATTCCTTTCACTTCATGATTCTTGATAAGTTATGAAGGGTAGGGAATGTATGAAAGATAAGAACTTCTTTGAAGCGAAGTTGAGAAGATGAGTAAGATAAAATTTTGAGGACGAAATTCTTTGAAGAAGGGGAGAATGTGAGGACCCGGGTAAGGGTTTGGTTTTAAAAAATTTCGAGGACGGAATTTTTTTATGGTGGGAAGAATGTGACAACCCGAAAAATCGAATTGTCCAGAATTTAAGTTTAAAGAATTAGTTATTAATAAAATGAATCTTTATTAATACTATTTTATGCTATGTGTTTATTAATAGTTCTATAACCTAGAATGATTATTTATCGGGAGGATTCTAGCTACGAGCTAGACTGAACGAGTAAGAATTTTTAAGACGAAAATAAAAAAAAATTTGGGAACAAAAATATTTCTAGGGAAAAAGACGAAATAAGTACTATTCATCCGATGAAACCTAAGGGTTAGGGTTTGAATAACCTAAGCCGTTTCGAGAGTTTGGTATGTCGAAATGACATTTCGTCGAAAGATTTGATGATAATATATCGTGAAAAGTTAATTAAGTCGATAAAAGTTTTTCTCAAAAAACGTGCAGAAATCGGACGAAATAAAAACGACGAAAAGTACTGTTATGTACTTTTCACTCGTTTAGCTACGTTAGGAGAAAACGTGAAGGAAAACGCTTGACACCAAAAATGTGTTTTTCAGTTTTTCAGAAATCCGAAGAATACGTAAAAGTTAATCGGTAAAGGAAAGACGAAATATCCAAAAATATTTAGATTCCGAGAATCGCAGTTTTTAAAACTGTCGGACGAAACCCGAAAGACAAAAGCACGAAGCTTCCAAGGGAAGCTACGTAAGGAGGTGGGGCGGCCACTTGGCCACCAAGTAAGGGTGGTGGCCAAGTAAACATGGTGGCTAAGCTTGGAATAGTAAGGAGGTGGGGGGAAATGACTAAAATGCCCCTAACCTTTGTTTTCTATAAATAGAAAGCTTAAGTTCATTATTTTGAGCTTTTGAAAATCCTACTCTTTGAGAGAGAGAGGGCTCGGATGGGAGAAGAAGAGGGAGAGAATGAGGAAAAGCATGCCCGAGTGCACGCTTTGTCCGGTGGAAGGAGATTAAAGAAGAACGATAATCCGAACCCTAGTTTCTTCTAATTTTCTTTAAGTTTAATATACCCAGAAATGAGATTTTAACTGCTCAATTTCTTGGGGGATGTGCAAGAAACAAATATGAATATGTAATTCAACTAATTTAACACTTAATCAAGTGTATTAAACCTTTGATGAAGGTTGAACAAAAAGATTAAACGAGATTAAAAGATGAAGCATGTAGACGCGAGTTTTGGAACCATAGTCACAATGAAACTAATGTGAGGGATTGTTATATTTGTGATTCCTTAAACGTTGATTAACTAGGGTAATGAATAACATTTTGATGTTATGTCATGGTCACAAGAGATGAATGTAAAGCGTTTAAACGCTGTGAATGTAACGTTGTTGCGATGAACGATCGGTCGTAGCATACAACGAACCGTATGGCTTTGACATTAGGAAAGAATAATGAACATGGGGTTTAGGTGACGAGTAATGAATGAAAGTAATTAAATCCTTGGATGAAGGTTGAATAGAATTAAGAGGCAAGTAACGTAAGTGTTGAATACGTAAACAATCCTCGTGAATCGTATTCACGTTGAGTGAACGTTCTAAGTATACATAGATTGTATGACTTTGACGTTGACGGGAGTAGTAAGTAAGATATAAATTATCAAGAAAGCCGTAGTGAACGGCAATAAGATTAATGAAAGCCGAATGTGAGTTGTATGAGAATGTTAGAATGAAATATAAGTGTTAGAAACTTGAACCGAGTTAAAGGTTAAGTGTAGCGCCCCCGAATCGCCGCGGATCCGGTTCGCTATTTCTATAACTATTGCGGAAGATATAAACATAAATTGTTTATACATTAAATATTATACACTATCCCCAAGGTCGAGTAACCATAACTTATACACAATTCATAACTAATCTAACACATGACATCATTATCATATAAGATTATTACAAATCTAATCGCGCACATTAACTTTAAGCTGGAACTATCTTTAACTTTCCTTGTATCCAACGCATTCACCTTAATCTGCAATGTTTTATCATGATATAGCAAGGGTGAGTATGAAAGTTTCCCAGCAAGTTTAAATACAATTTAAGGATATATCATGATTGAAAGATTTAGAATAATAAGCTGGCTATAATTCACAATGTAGTTGTGAATTAGCATGAACAAACTTTTGACTGAACAAGTATTACATATGAACAATATATATCTGGACCAACTGGAAATGAAGGTGATCAGCCTTTCATACCTGACTTATACATACAAGATGTACAGTAGTACAATTCTACATGGCAATCAGTAATGATTAACCATAAACATAACTGAATGAAACACTCTTAGTAGAGTTAAGAAAAACAAACTTGCCTGAACCGTTGATTACCGATACGAAATATAACTTAGCTTTATCCGAAGACCTAATACAGATAATACCGATCTCCAAATATTAGAATAATATCATCACAGTATAAAATAACCTAAACATATTATCACATAATCCTATCAGTCTATACAACACATAGACTTAGCATCAAACTAGACCATTTAAGTCTAAGTTGAAACCGACACAATTCAATCATCCCGACGGTCTAATCGGACAAATATCGAGTTTAAGTTCAATTAAACTCTGCCTAAACAATTAACAATAATCTTAGATAATCATATTATCAGTCAAGATAATTTTCATAGACTGGTAATAATTTTCAGATAATTAATATCATTTATCATAATTTTCCAATCATTAAACTCGTATTTAAATAAATTAAATACCACATAATTCCTTAGTCATTAATATTTATTTAATACCAAATATCAATGAAAATCATAACATAATATTATAATATAATTATAACATCACAAAGTATTTTAATACCTTAAAATCATATTTCTATTATTTTTAAACAATCAAATTCATTATCCGATAATTGCTATAAATATTAAAATATTAATATTTTCATGACAAAATATCAAAAGTTATATTTTATAACTCAAAATATTTTTATAACACTTAAATCATTTTTATATGATTTTTAAAGCATTAATTCTATTTTTCCATAATTTATCTAATATATTCATTAAATATATTAACTACCATTAATAATAAATATTAATGAATTTCATCACAAAATATCAAAAGTTATCAAAAATAACTTAAAATATTTTCTAACACCATAATATAATTTTTATGAATTAAAACCATTTTTAATTAATTTATCTAATATTATAATTAAATAAATAAATACCATTTATATTCCAAAATATTAAATATTTTCGAAATATACTCCAATAATTAAAAACTATTTTTCAGGCTTTAAAATAAATTTTTAGAATTTAATATGTATTTTTAATAATTTAAAAACCATTTTTTCTATTTATTAATTAAAATAAATCATTTTCCGAAAATATTTGTCACTAAAGGGGCCCTATAGCGATGAAACTGTCGCTATAGGTGTTCTTCATTCCAAACCCAGATTTCATAACAGAGGCCGAGATGGGTAGTTTGACCGAATGAAATTTCTTGGTTATAACACTTTTGGGCTTTCAATTTGGTTCTAACTATAGTACTAATGTAGCTCTACAACAACAAAGAAGAATTATTGCCAAATCTTATCACAACAGTAAGATATAATTGATCAAATTTCTTGTCAGAAGCTTTCTGGAGTTCTGGGTTTTTCCGAAACTTGGAGCAGTGTGAGGGTGCTAGTTTGAAGCCTTGAATCTTAGCATTCTGGGCTCGTTTGGTGTGATCTAGTGGTTGCATCTTGTAGAACACATGACAGGGTACAATTGTATTACACTACATCAACATAACAACATCAGAACTGAGAGATCTGGACCGGTCAAACTAGGGGTCAAGACTATTCTCCACGATTTTTGGGTTTTCCAGATTTCGTTCAAAACTGGTGGTCAACGGTTGTTTGACCGTGATTATCTACGATTCTGTTGTTAATCAAGGTGATCTGAAGACATACATGTGTTCTCTAGATGTCAGTCTACAACCTTAAAGAAACAACATGACCAAACAAGTAAACAACAACAAGATCCGTGGCCTTGAAAATCACTGTCAGGCGAGATCTAAAAATCTGGGCGGCCCAGAAAATGGTTTTGTGTTTGGTCAACGGACTTTGACCGCTTGTAACTTCTGATCTATACATCATCTAGGCTTTATTCCAGTTCTAGTGTAAAGACCATATAACAGAGAACAGATCTATAACATAAAAAACAACAAACAACTAACCCATATGAATCTATGGGCTCTAACATTCGGCTGTCAGGCCACTTTTTCCCAGATTTTCCAAATTTCTAAAAACATCAATTTCGAGCATCTAAGTGTTATGGATCTGTGATATTACAACCCAGATCACTAATATATACAACATACTACACATTTAAACATAAAATCATAACATCTAACAACAAATCTAAGGATTTCTAGAATTAGGGTTTATACCTCATAAATGCTCAATTTTTGAATCTGATCTTTGGTGTTTGATCCTGGCAAGCTAAAGGCTGACTTTGGTTTTGTTTCTCACTCACTTTCACTCTCAAAATTCGGATGGAAGAGAGAAAATGGACTTGGCTCAAATGAAAAATAAAGTAATCTTTGTCCTACTTTTAAAGCTCTTAGATTTTTAATCTATGGTCACAATTGATGCTAAGTGGCAATGAGATCTGATTTTTGAGAGATATAGGCACATGGCTAGCTTGGGGTTGGTTACCAACCATTTACTAGGGCTAGATCTACACTCCATCTCAATATAATATTAGAAAGGGTAGTTTGGTCATTTGGCTCATAAAGTGCAAGGCAACTTGGTAATTTTCCATAATCATTAGGTTTCAACCCTTAGGGTTTGACCCTTAGGGTTTAGCCCTAAGATTACACAAATTCATATTCTAGACTTACTAATTAGGTTCTAAAAATAGAAAATTATAATTAGGGCTCCCTAATCATAATAAGTTTACTAATCACATTCAAGCATGCTAATAGGGTTAATGCTCACTAATTAACCTTAAACACTATAAATTAATAATTAGGTTTTCTCTAGTTGTATATTAGGGTTTCCAACATTAGAAATTAGGGCTTTCTAATTAATCAATTAGGATTATCCCTAATTATACTTACAATTAATAACATAGAAACTCTATACTTAACTTCAAGCTTCCCACTTGGGGTTTTAATATCCCGATTTAGGGTTTTAGACAGAATAATTAGGGTTCAAATTTTGGAAATTAGGGTTTGCTAAATAATTAAGCTTTACCCTATTAAGCTTATAATTTAAATCACTTGAGCATTATAATTTTCCGTTATTTTCCCAGATTAGGGTTTCAAATATTCGAAATCTGAAATTAGGCTTTTCAGATATGGTATTAGGGTTTTCTAATACTCAAATAGGGTTTCCAGTAATTCATTAGGGTTTTTCCTAATTAATTTATAATTAATAACATTAAACCTTATATATAGCATTGCATTCCCAATCTAGGGTTTTTAATATCCGAATTAGGGTTTCGGACTCCCGAAACTAAAACTAGGGTTTCCAGAACCGATTCTAGGATTTCTTATCAGACGTTAGGGTTTTCTAAATGAACGTTGACGTTCTTAATATAAACTTAGGGTTTGTCACAGATATAATTTATCTGGTCAACCCATGACCCTTAACCACATTCTGAACACATACATAATCATAAACACAGAACATATTCACATAAATCCTTAATCCTGAATAATTCACCTAAATCCTTCACAGAATTTTGAAATCCTCAAAATTCCTTCCCAATAACATCAAACGCATACACTTATTTTCTATCTAGGTCTAATATTTGACCTTAAATCAATCATTTAAGATTTTAATAAATTGTCTAATTCTCGGGTTGTCACATTAAGCGTACGCGAATACTAAACGGGTAGAACCTACACCCCGTGTATGGTTTGACCGTAGGGTAATATAGATCAATGATTAAACCTGTGAATGGTGAAAAAGCTAAACTAAAGACAAGAACATATAACGTAAAAGAAGCCGAGTTAATGTTTATAACTTGGACGACGTTCTGAGTTGAATGAATCGGACGTTGTAAGTTAAGAATAAGGTAGTGTAAAATGCTTACTGCTATAAATGCGAAGAATGAATATTGAATGATCGCCTTGAGTATACAAAAAGATTGTATGACTTAGACGATAAAGAATGAATCCTGAGGTATGACATTTATTTGTCAGAAAGCCATAAGGAATAAGGAATTGACTTAACGAACATTATAGTTTAATAGTTCGGGTAAGTTAAGATGAATTTAGATTCTAGTACAATTGTAATCTTTGATGGTTGACATATGGGAGCTGAGCTAAACAATTCCTTTAGAGAGCGAAGGTATATACAAAACTGGCAATCGATCTAACTCATCTGTCTTGAAGCGCAAAGTAGATGAGACGGAACTTGTTTTTGGTTGTTTGTGGGAAACCACTCAGAGTACCATATGGACTACTAGCAGAGACACGATGTGTGCTGAGTCCTAGGAGAGTTATAAGAAGAAGATAAGAATGTAAATCATCAACGATGATGAATGTATTGAGTAAGACATCTCCGTATGTCATGAAGTCGTTAACCGGTAAAGGAAGTTGGTTGGGTAAACTAAGTTTGTAAGAACGTGAACCCTAAGAAGTAAAGTAAAGTAAATCAATGCGTAAGTCAAGTATATGACTAATTGGTATATGTGTTATTTCCTTATATGCTACATAGGAATTGGAATGAGCAGTTTAGCGTAAACTATAAGATGTAGCTGTGCGTAAGGCAAGTTTCCTAACTTCATTCATATTTTAAATGAATGCTAGTTTCTAAACTTCTCAGATGTTGAACTTGAGAAGTCTGTCTATGTGCAAAGGTGTGATATTTGTACAAGGTGTTAGAATATATGACGCCTTGTGCCACAATGTGAACACTTCGGTGTTTCTATGATATGAACTGTTCTGTGATTGAACTGTTCAATATGAGCATGTTTTGTTTATACATTGCTATTGATTCTAGCCAGACAGAATGTGTATGAAAGAGAGTAGAGAATGAAAGTATTTCAAAGGGAATGTAACTAATGTTTTAAAATGATAGGAATCGAGATTATTTCTATTATTCAAGCTGCTTCATAACCTTTGTTCGGTTATTGAAGTGTTATAAGAATGTTTGAATTCTTTAAGTTGTTTATTCAACTGTTATGACTTGTTGGGCAATTAAATGCTCACACTTGCTTTAAATGTTTTAAAATGATAGGAATCGAGATTATTCCTATTATTCAAGCTGCTTCATAACCTTTGTTCGGTTATTGAAGTGTTATAAGAATGTTTGAATTCTTTAAGTTGTTTGTTCAACTATTATAACTTGTTGGGCAATTGAATGCTCACACTTGCTTTAAATAAAAATATTTTCAGCGAACAATGTTAGAAAGAACTTAAGGATCCCGTAAAGATCAAGCTGATCGGTATCCAGAAGAAGTGCCATTCATTAGATGAATGAGCGTGAAGATCAAGCGAAGACTTGTAATATAGAATGATAGAATTAAACTATAGAATAGTTTAATGAATGATTATGTATCCTTGGTGGCGATATAAAAGTCACTTGTACAAGATGTAAAGAATAATGTAATTATCATTATTTGGAATGAAAGAGGTTTTAAGGTTTTAGAACACGGGTTTTGAGGATGTCGTTGTTATATTTAGCTATATAATGATGTATGTTTGGAAGAAGATGGGATCGTGGCGTATGGAATCCGAATGTGAAAATAGGCCGGATTACGGGGCATTACTGATAAAAGGGTGAGCTCAACTAGCCCGAAGAAATATTATGACTAAGATAATACAAAATAAATTATCGTTAGCCTTCAACAAAGTTAAACTGATACAATATAACAAACATCAAGTTTAATCTGCGGTGGAACAAGCAATCCATTAAAAGAGTCAAGTAGAGAATAAAATCTACTATCTTTTATGATTTAAAAGGTTTTTCATCACTTTTATCATTGGGACTCGAATTTTAATAAATAATCCACACCATCCACCTTTTCTACGACGATGATATTCATTAGTATCACAACCACAAATTATCCATGCACTACGGGCCAAGAATATTCGTGTATTCATCAATGGTCATGATCATGCCAACAATCACAATCAATGCACTACGGCCAATGAAGACTTTTACCACATCATTTGTAACATTATTACGGTCATGATTATCTGAAACAATCCTCGGTCATAATCATACCAAGTCCATCTATGCACTACAGGTCACAGATGACTTTCAACATAATATAAACATGAGAATGATGACAATGATATAAGAATTCAATAAAACAAGTTCAAGAATTAATTTATCCAGGAACCAATAACGTCCAAATTGTCAACATGATACTGCTTTGTGGGGGTAAAACTCAAGAATACTTAGAAGAATATTTCCATGAAAAGATACTGGATGAAGCGCAAATATCAAGGATATTCCACTAATTTCATGGAGTATAAAAGCCAAAACTTTAACCAACTGAATATAATAAAGAATGGAATAACAAAAGAAATCACCAAGCATGCGATAGACCACACAGACAGGTTATTCCAACAGAATAATAAATAATGGAACCAGGTCATGCGTAAACGCACAGTTTCAACAGAATAATAAACAACAGAACAAGGTCATGCGTAAACGTACAGATAGGATGTTCCAACAGAATAATAAATAACGGAACCAGGTCATGCGTAACGCACAGATATGATGTTCCAACAAAATAATAAAGAATGGAATAACAGAAAAATTTCACCATGTATGCGGTACTTCACATAGACAGGTTATTCCAACATAATAATAAAGAATGGAATAACAAAAGAATTTCACAAAGTATGCGGTACTTCGCATAGACAGGTTATTCCAACATAATAATAAAGAATGGAATAACAGAAGTTCTCTTCATAAAGACGAAAGAAAGAAATAATACCCCTTACCTTAGAACAACTGGATATAGAGTAGTGAAGTAGCAAAATACTTTTCTTCTTTCTCTCTATAGTTTCTCTCTCTAAAGTTTCAGTGAATTCGTAAGAAATAATGAAGGAATGAGCTTCTATTTATAGGAGAATGGATTGAATAGTAACTAATTCCTGAACGGTCCAGATTGATTTACTTTTAAAAGGACGGTCTAGATTGGTTTACTATAAAATATTCTAATAAAACAAAATCTTTTAAATAAAATATAATATATTTTATTTATAATCTAATAAAACGAATAATTTTATAAAAGTATTACATTTTATATAAAAAAGATTTTACTATGCAAAAAACACTATGCGAGCACTATGCAAACACTATGCATAAAAAAATATAATATATTCTATTTATAGTCTAATAAAACGAATAACTTTATAAAAGTATTCTGTTTTATATAAAAAGCTTTTCTATTTTATTACATTAATAATATTAATAAAACAAAACTTCATCATCATTATTATAATTCACACTATTAATCGACCAGGTCGTTCCCAGGAAAGAGGAGGCTTTCCAATAAGGATTTCTCCCTATTGGCGCGCAATTAGGTGACCAAACTTCTCCTTGGCGAACTTCTAGACATCGTTAATATTGCAAATAATAATATTAATAACTCCGGTCATCTCAATTATTGATTTAATAATATATAAAATATCGACAATAATTGAATCAATTAACGTGAGATACTATGCAAAAGCCTTCAAGTAATAATTGAACAAAACTGAGTGACTTCTCACGTAAGCATCAATAATCAATACTGTGTGCTACTATGCAACCACGCGTATTCATGTACTTTTAACACCGAGTGTTTCAACAGTTAACGATAAAACTTCCACCGTTATTTTCATAAAATATTTTTGTCGTTTTCTTAATCCGGCTGATAATTCTATTGTGGGGTCCACCAATGATTGTGTCGTCGCATCGTCACGAATATTCCATGTTAAAACGAATATTCCCCAGCCCAATCGAATATTATATAACAACTTGCGTACTTTGCAAAATTTATAACTATTACCCACAACTATAACATTATATCAAATTCATTCCATAATATTCAAAAATGGTAATTATAGAAAATTCATCTTTATTCATAAAGATTGGGGTCTTACAATCTCCCCTTCTTATGAAATTTTGCACTCGGAATTAGGGTACGTACCTGGTATGTCGAAGAGGTAAGGATACCTTGATTTCATTTCAGATTCTAACTTCCAGGTCATTTCCTCAACATCATGGTTCCTCCATAAAACTTTGACTTGAGGTATAACCTTAGAGCGTAGAATATGTTCCTTCTTATCCAAGATTTGAATAGGAACCTCGTAAATACGTTAAATCTTCCGCTATTTAAATCCGGTTCTAACTCAATAATGTGGTTCGGGTCTTTCACATATTTACGTAACATGGATATATGAAAAACGTTATGAACACGAGACATACTTGGAGGTAAAGCGAGTCTATAGGCTACAGTCCCTACTCGATCGAGGATTAAAAATGGGCCAATGAATCAAGGATTGAACTTTCCTCTCTTTCCAAATCTCGTAACTCCTTTCTATGGAGCAACACGTAACAACACATGATCTCCAATATCGAATTCCACGTCCTTTCGATGAAGATCAACATAACTCTTTTGTCGATCTTGTGAGATTTTTATACGTTGTCGGATCGTTTGAATCTTTTCCGTAGTCATACGTACCAACTCCGGTCCCAACAACGTTTCTTCACCCACCTCATCCCAACATACTGGAAAACGACACTTTCTTCCATACAACATCTCGAATGGAGCCATGCCAATACTTGTTTGATAACTGATGTTGTAAGAAAACTCCATCAATGGTAAGAACTTGTCCCAACTTCCCTTGAAGTCAAGGACACAGAGTCTTAATAAATCTTCAAGAGTTTGAATAGTCCTCTCGATTGTTGTCCGTGCGTCGATAGGATGATATGCCTAACTAAATCGTAAATCCGTGCCCATAGCTTTTTATAAACTAACCCAAAATCGTGAAGTGAATCTTAGGTCTCGATCAGAAACTATGGATACTGGCATACCATATAGTCTTACAATCTCGTTTATGTACATACGAGCAAGACATTCAAGTGTATAAGTTTCTCGTATTGGTAAGAAATGAGCAGACTTGGTCAATCTATCAACAATGACCCAAATTGCATCTATGCCTTGAGAAACCTTGGGAAGACCAGTAACGAAATCTATGGTAATGTGCTCCCACTTCCATTCTAGAATTTCAAGTGGTTGCAATGGACCTTTTGGTACTTGATGCTCTACCTTGACTCATTGACAAGTTAAACACCTTGAGATAAACAGCGCTATCTCTCTCTTCATATTAAGCCACCAAAATATATGTCGAAGATCATGATACATTTTGGTACTCCCAAGAGGGATTGCAAACGGTGTGTTGTGCACCTTCATCATGATTATGACTAAGATAATACATAATAAATTATCGTTAGCCTTCAATAGTGTTGAACTGATACAATATAACAAACATCAAGTTTAACTGCAGCGGAACAAGCAATCCATTAAAAGAGTCAAGTAGAGAATAAAATCTACTATCTTTTATGATTTAAAAGGTTTTTCATCACTTTTATCGATGGGACTCAGCTTAATAAATAATCTACATCATCCCTGCACTACGGCCAAGGATATTCATTAGTATCACAACCACAAATTATGCATGCACTAATGGGCCAAGAATATTCGTGTATTCATTAATGGTCATGATCATGCCAACAACTATCCATCAATGCACTACGGGCCAATGAGGACTTTTACCACATCATTTGTAACCTTACGGTCATGATTATACCGAATAATCCCTAGTCATAATAATACCAAGTCCATCTATGCACTACAGGTCACAGATGAATTTCAACATAATATAAACATGAGAATGATGACAATGATATAAGAATTAAATAAAACAAGTTCAAGAATTAATTTATCCAGGAACCAATAACGTCCAAATTGTCAACATGATACTGCTTTGTGGGGTAAAACTCAAGAATGCTCAGAAGAATATTTCCATGAAAAGATACTGGATGAAGCGCAAATATCAAGGATATTCCACTAATTTCATGGAGTATAAAAGCCAAAACTTTAACCAACTGAGTATAATAAAGAATGGAATAACAAAAGAAATCACCAAGCATGCGATAGACCGAATGTAATGTGTTATTCCAACGAATAATAAATAATGGAACGGTCATGCGTAACGCACGCATGGGATATTCCAATGAATAATAAACAACGGAACCAAAAAATGCGTAAATGCACGGACGAGATGTTCCAATAGAATAATAAATAACGGAACCGGTCATGCGTAACGCATACGGCATACGATGTTCCAACAGAATAATAAAGAATGGAATAACGTAAGAATTTCACCATGTATGCGGTACTTCACATAGGCAAAGTTATTCCAACATAATAATAAAAAATGGAATAACAGAAGAATTTCACCAAATATGCGGTACTTCGCATAGACAGGTTATTCCAACATAATAATAAAGAATGCAATAATAGAAGTTCTCTTCATGAAAACGAAAGAAAGAAATAATACCTCTTACCTTAGAACAACTGGATATAGAGTAGTGAAGTAGCAGAATACATTTCTTCTTTCTCTCTATAGTTTCTCTCTCTAGAGTTTTAGTGAATTCGTAAGAAATAATGAAGGAATGAGCTTCTATTTATAGGAGAATGGATTGAATAGTAACTAATTCCTGAACGGTCCAAATTGATTTACTTTTAAACGGACTGTCCAGATTGGTTTACTATAAAATAGTCTAATAAAACAAAATATTTTAAATAAAATATGATATATTTTATTTATAATCTAATAAAACGAATAACTTTATAAAAGTATTCTGTTTTATATAAAAAGATTTTACTATGCAAAATACTATGCAGGCACTATGCAAACACTATGCATAATAAAATATAATATATTCTATTTATAGTCTAATAAAACAAATCACTTTATAAAAGTATTCTGTTTTATATAAAAAGCTTTTCTGTTTTATTACATTAATAATACTAATAAAACAAAACTTCATCATCATTATTATAATTCACACTATTAATCGACCTGTGTCGTTCCTCGGAAAGAGGGCTTTCAATAAGGATTTCTCCTATTAGCGGCGCAATTAAGTGACCAAACCTCTCCTTGGCGAACTTCTAGATATCGTTAATATTACAAATAATAATATTAATAACTTCGTTGTCTCAATTATTGATTTGATAATATATAAAATATCGACAATAATTGAATCAATTAACGTGAGATACTATGCAATAATTATTGAAGCAATAATTGAACAAAACGGAGTGACTTCTCACATAAGCATCAATAATCAATACTATGTGCTACTATACAACCACGCATATTCTTGTACTTTTAACACCGGGTGTTTCAACAGTTAACGATAAAACTTCTGCCGTTATTTTCATAAAATATTTTTGTCGTTTTCTTAATCCGGCAATAATTCCGTTATATAGGGTCCACCAATGATTAAATGTCGTCGTCGCATTTAATATTCCTGTTAAAACGAATATTCCCCGACCAATCAAATATTATATAACAACTTGTGTACTTTTCAAAATTTATAACTATTACCCAGAACTATAACATTATATCAAATTCATTCCATAATATTCAAAAATGATAATTATAGAAAATTCATCTTTATTCATAAAAGTTGGGGTCTTACAGCATAGACAGGTTATTCTAACATAATAATAAAGAATGGAATAACAACCCTTACGAGTATTGAAAGAAAATAACTCTTCATAAATACGAAAGAATAATACCCCTTACCTTAGAAGAAAACTGGATACTGGAATAGTGAGATAGCAGACTTCTCTTCTTTTTTCTCTCTATAATTTCTCTATAATAATTGCTCTTGTGAGACTTAGTGAATTGATGAGAAATGAAGGAAGAATGAGCTTCTATTTATAGGAAAACATAGTTTCAATAATTACACATTTTGGGGCTCAAAATATTACAGTATAATACCTTCCTCTTTTTTTCATTTTTAATTTAGTCCTGCAAGTATTATCAAACTTACACCACCTCCCCTAATAGTAAATCATGTGAATCAATAGTACACACATGTGAACACATAGTTATAAGCATGTGAATTAATAGCAATTACTTGCTCATTTATTCGGTTAATTACCCGATTGATTAATATAACTTCCAGACATCAATTATTATCGAAATAAATGTCAATTTCCACTAACACTAATAATTCTAACATAATGGAACTATCAATTTCATCTTTAATCAACACGAACTTATTCATCATTAATATTATAATTCACAATATTTAACAACCAGGTCGTTCCCAGGAAAGAGGGGGCTTTCCAATAAGGATTTCTCCTTATTGGAGCGCAATTAGATTATCTAACCTATCCTTGACAGAACTTCTAGATATTGTCAATATTGCAAATAATAATATGAATAACTTTGTAATCTCAATTATTGATTTAATAATATAACATATTATACAGATGATACTGTGACAATAATTGAATCAATAATATAAGAGATATGATGCATCAATTACTGTAGCAATAATTGAGTATAACTGAGTGACTTCTCACGTAAGCATCAATAATCAATACCGTGTGCTACTATGCAACCACGCATATTACTGTACCTTTACTACCAGGTAGTTCAACAGTTTTAACGGTAACACTTCACCGTTATTTTTATAAAATGATAATTCTGTCGTTTTCTAACTACGACAATACTTCCATTGTGGGGTCCACCAATGATTGTGTCGTCGTACTGATATTCTTCGACAAAAAGAATATTTCACGACCAATCAAATATTATATAACAACTTGCTTACTTTGCAAAAAATTTCACATATCACCCTTAACTTTAAACTTTTATCAATTTAACTATTTACTAAAATAAAAAAAAATTGAATACTTTTATTTCATAAAATTTGGGATCTCACAATCTCCCCTCCTTATAAAATTTCACCCTCGAAATTTACGTACGTACCTGGTATTCGAAGAGATGAGAATACCTAGCTTTCTTTTTGGATTGTACCTTCCCGGTTATTTCCTCTCTATCATGATTTTCCCATTTCTCATCTCCTGTATTTCAGATATCATTCTAGAATATAGTTTCAAAATAAGGGTTAATTGACATGCCACATATTATCCCTATACTCTGACCGACCAAATAAATACCAAATAAACTTAGGTAGGTCATACTAGCGAAGGAATTCCCCGTCTCTCCCTTCCTAGTTCTTGTCTCACATCTCAGCCAGGGATCATATCCCTAAGCTTTGATACCAACTGTGAGGGGACATTCTCTATCCACGTAGACAGATCATTTCCACAATTTAATAAAGAATGAATACGAAGGATCATTCACCATACATGCGGTAGTCCACACAAATAGGTTATTCCAACAGAATAATAAAGAATGGAATAACAAAGGAATTCACCAGGCATGCGATAGACCGCATAGACAGGTTATTTTCAACAGAATAATAAAGAATGGAACAAGGTCATGCGTAATCCGTACAAACAGGATATTCCAACAGAAAAATAATTAATGCAAGTGTCGTGCAAAATATGACAAAACATAGCTGAGAGTTTAAACACGAATATTGCCTTCTAGACAATATCCACTCTCAATGGAGTCCTCATTACATTATTATCACACTATTTTATAAAAATAGTGAGGACTACTATAGCCACCATCTCGGACCGTCAATCCGTTCCCCGACTCGTCCCAACTATATTCTCATTTCCTAAAGAGAACAGTGAAAGAAAAGGGTGAGCTCAACTAGCCCAGTAAAAAATATTATGACTAAGATAATATAGAATAAATTATCCTTAGCCTTCAACAGTATAACAACTGATAGAATACAATAAACATCAAGTTTAATTGCAGCGGAATAAGCAATCCATTAGAAGAGTCAAGTAGAACATAATGTCTACTATCTCTTCTAGATTAAAAGTCCATCGTTAATATTTCATTCCTATAATACTCATCAACAGTTCTTTGTTATACCCAAGACAAAAAGAACTATCATCACCTGTCTTCACCTAAACCACCAAAGATTATAGTTAAATCCATAATTCATATTTATAATCATATAACTCAACAGTTTCTCCTTGCCACAAAGGCTTAATAGAACGTTTACTCAATATCCTTACCCCAAAGGCTAAAGATATTCAAATGTAAAAACAATGATCATACCAATCAATTGTCTACCTTTACACTACGGGCCAAAGATATTCAATTATAAAACTAATGGTCATGATCATACCAATCAATTGTCTGTCAGTGCACTACGGCCAAAGACATTCAACTATTAACTAATGGTCATGATCCTGCCAATCATATCATCGAATTATTCACGCACTACGGGCCAAGGATATTCATTATTATCACCAGTGGTTATGATCATGTCATACACCTGTCCATCTTTGCACGTAAGCCAAAGATATACAACTATAAAACCAATAATCAACAATCCATCTTTGCACGTAAGCCAAAGATATACAACTGTAAAATCAATAATCAACATTCCATCTATGCACGTAAGCCAAAGATGACTTTCATTACAATATAAGCATGAGGATGATGACAATGATATAAGCATTAATCAAACAAAATTGAGGATAAATATTAAAGACTTTAAATTTATCCAGAGTTTAAAAATATCCAAATTGTCAACATAATACTGCTTTGTAGAGTAAAATTCAAGAATAATATTCATGTAACAAAAATAATTTGGACAGAAACGAAATATATTTGTCGGGTAAATAGTACCCCGTGAATAGTAACTCGTGAATAGTAACTCATGAATAGTAACTCGTAAATAGTACTCCGTATTCGTACATAGTACCATATATATAAATAATGTCATATACACAAATAGTGCCATATACATGAATAGTGTCGTATACGTGAATAGTGTCGTATACGTGAATAGTAACCCCGGCTCACAAAAAGATAAAGTTTCACAATAAAATCCATATCAAAATTTATAACACCTTAATCCAAATGTTATAAATCACTTAATAATCTCATAATCTAATATTATTAATATTACCACAATATTTTAATCATTTTTTAAACTTATAAACAATTTATTTTAATTATTTACACTTTACTAATTAATGCATTTAATCATCCTAAAATGTCAAACTCATAAGATTTCATCCCCAATAGCCAAAACTCTCATCAAAAATCTGCATATATCTTATACAGGATTCTCAAACCATAAAATCCTATTTTCCAATTTTCTTACTTCACATAACATATTTAATTCATTTACTCATAACTAGTCCATTTTTCATGAAAAATACGAAATCAGTACAAACAAATTTTCTTTTCTGGGATTTAGCAAAATATAGTCCCATATTGAACATATATTTTTCTCAGAATTTTTAAAATTCATTTACTATTTTTCATATGGCTAAAACTGCCGAATATTTAGACATTTATCAAAAATTGTACCTTTGTCCAAAAATTCCGAAATTTGCAGGGTATATTGATGTTATATAGATGTACTCCCAATACAAATTTCACCAATTTTGGAATTAACCATAAGGAGTTATAAGGGTTTAATTTTAAAATAGTATTTTCTCATAAAATTCATAACTTCTAATCTATACATCCAAAAATCGCCATTTTTGGAAACAATCTAGAAAACTCATCAAATTATCATTTCAAATTTTTCCAGAAATTTTGAGGTTCAAAAAAATTACGAAACTTCCCCTGGCAGAAACCCCTTACTTACAACGGCTGAACAAAAATAATATTCCTTACGAATATTAAACGAATATAATGAATATTGAACGATAATAATATTCATACGAATACGAAAAATAATATCTCTTCAGAATATAAAAAAATAATAACCCTTATCTCAAAATAAGACTGGATACTGGAGTAGTGAAGTAGCAGACTACTCTTCTTCTTTCTCTCTATAGCTTCTCTCTCTATAATTGCTCTTGTGAGACTTAGTGAATTGGTGAAAAATAAAGGAAGAATGAGCTTCTATTTATAGGAAAATATAGTTTCGATAATTGCACGCGTTTTGGGGCTCAAATATTACGATCTGAATACCTTCAACTTTTCTTTTATTTTTAATTTAGTCCTACAAGTATTATCAAACTTGCACCACCTCCCCTAATAGTAAATCATGTGAATCAATAGTAAATCATGTGACTCAATAGTTCTAAATAGGTGAAAAAAATTAATTATAGTATAGTACCTTCATCTATACCTCCATTTTTAATTTAGTCATGCAAGTATTATCAATCTTGCACCAGCTCCCCTAATAGTAAATCATGTGAATCAATAGTACACACATGTGAACACATAGTTATAAGCATGTGAATTAATAGCAATTAATTGCTCATTTATTCGGTTAATTACCCGATTGATCAATATAACTTCCAAACATCAATTATTATCAAAATAAATGTCAATTTCCACTAACACTAATAATTCCAACATAATGGAACTATCAATTTCATCTTTAATCAACACGAACTTATTCATCATTAATATTATAATTCACAATATTTAACAACCAGGTCGTTCCTAGGAAAGAGGGGGCTTTCCAATAAGGATTTCTCCCTATTGGAGCGCAATTAGATTATCTAACCTCTCCTTGACAGAACTTCTAGACATTATCAATATTGCAAATAATAATATGAATAACTTTGTAATCTCAATTATTGATTTAATAATATAACATATTATACAGATGATACTGTGACAATAATTGAATCAATAATATAAGAGATATGATGCAGCTATTACTGTAGCAATAATTGAGTATAACTGAGTGACTTCTCACGTAAGCATCAATAATCAATACCGTGTGCTACTATGCAACCACGCATATTACTGTACCTTTATCACCGATTATTTATGACAACTTGCTTACTTTGAAATTTTTTTAAATATCACCCTTAACTTTAACCTTTTATCAATTTAACTATTTACCAAAATAGGAAAATTGAATACTTTTATTTCATAAAATTCGGGATCTCACAATCTCCCTTCCTTATGAAATTTCGCCCTCAAAATTTACGTACCTGGTAGTTTGAAGAGATGAGAATCTTTCTTTTCGGATTGTACCTTCCCGATTATTTCCTCTCTATCATTTCTCATCTCTTGTATTTCAGATATTATTCTAGAATATAGTTTCAAAATAAGGGTTAATTGACATATCACATATTATCCCTATACTCTGACCAACCAATTAAATACTAAATAAACTTAGGTAGGTCATACTAGCGAAGGAATTCCCCGTCTCTCGCCTCCTAGTTCTTGTCTTTTTTATTCTATTCTTTATTATTCTGTTGGAATAATCTGTCTATGTGGATTACCGCATGCATGGTGAATGATCCTTTGTATTCATTCCTTATTAAATTGTGGAAATGATCTGTCTACGTGGATTACCGCATGGCGGGTGTAAATCCATTTGCAGTTTCGTATATTCTATTATACTCGTATGAGATATCATTTCTTTTGTACTCGTTATGGAATATCATTTTCTTTGGTATTTTTCTTTTACGAGTTACTATTCACGAGTTACTATTCACTCGGTTACTATTCACTCAGTATTATCCACTCGGGTATTCGGGCACTTTTTATGCCAGAGTACTATTCACGAGTTACTATTCACCCGATTACTATTCACTCTAGTCTCATTCACTTGGGTATTCGGGACACTTTTCGTGTCGAGGTACTATTCACGGGGTACTATTCCCAAAGTACTATTCATAGGGTACTATTCACCCAAAAAATATATTTTTTTCTGTCCAAATTATTTTTGTACATGAATATTATTCTTGAATTTTACTCCACAAAGCAGTATCATGTTGACAATTTAGACGTTATTGATTCCTGGATATTTTAAATTATAAATCTTTAAATTTTATCCTTGAACTTGTTTTATTGAATTATTATGTCATTGTCATCATCCCCATGCTTATATTGTGATGAAAGTCATCTATGGCTTACGTGCATAGATGGACTGTTGATTATTGGTTTTACAGTTGTATATTTTTTGGCTTACGTGCAAAGATGGACTGTTGATTATTGGTTTTATAGTTGTATATCTTTGGCTTACGTGCAAATATGGACAAGTGTATGACATTATCATAACCACTAGTGATAATAACGAATATCCTTGGCCCGTAGTGCATGTATAATTCGATGATGTGATTGGCAGGATCATGACCATTAGTTAATAGTTGAATGTCTTTGGCCGTAGTGCACTGACAGAGAATTGATTGGTATGATCATGACCATCAGTTTTATAATTGAATATCTTTGGCCCGTAGTGTAAAGGTAGACAATTGATTGGTATGATCATTGTTTTTACATTTGAATATCTTTAGCCTTTGGGGTAAGGATATTGAGTAAACGTTCTATTAAGCCTTTGTGGCAAGGAGAAACTGTTGAGTTATATGATTATAAATATGAATTATGGATTTAACTATAATCTTTGGTGGTTTAGGTGAAGACAGGTGATGATAGTTCTTTTTGTCTTGGGTATAACAAAGAACTGTTGATGAGTATTATAGGAATGAAATATTAACGATGGACTTTTAATCTAGAAGAGATAGTAGACATTATGTTCTACTTGACTCTTCTAATGGATTGCTTATTCCGCTGCAATTAAACTTGATGTTTATTGTATTCTATCAGTTGTTATACTGTTGAAGGCTAAGGATAATTTATTCTATATTATCTTAGTCATAATATTTTTTACTGGGCTAGTTGAGCTCACCCTTTTCTTTCACTGTTCTCTTTAGGAAATGAGAATATAGCTGAGACGAGTCGGGGAACGGAATGATGGTCCGAGATGGTGGCTATAACAGTCCTCACTATTTTTATAAAATAGTGTGATAATAATTGTAATGAGGACTTCGTTGAGAGTGGATATTGTCTAGAAGGCAATATTCGTGTTTAAACTCTCAATTATGTTTTCAACGAAGATGATATTCCTTATGAGTACAAAAGAAAAGATATCCCAGATGAATATAATAGAATATACGAAACTGCAAATGGATTTTCACCCGCCATGCGGTAATCCACGTAGACAGATCATTTCCACAATTTAATAAAGAATGAATACAAAGGATCATTCACCATGCATGCGGTAATCCACATAGATAGGTTATTCCAATGGAATAATAAAGAATGGAATAACAGAAGAATTCACCATGCATGCGATAGACCACACAGACAGGTTATTCCCAATAGAATAATAAAGAATGGAACCAGGTCATGCGTAATCCGCACAGACAGGATATTCCAACAGAATAATAAAGAATGGAACCAGGTCATGCGTAATCCACACAGACAGGATATTTTAACAGAATAATAAAGAATGGTCAGAGTATAGAGATAATATGTGGCATGTCAATTCACCTTTGTTTTGAAGATGTATTCTAGAATGATATCTGAAATACAAGAGATGAGCAATGGGAAAATCATGATACATAGGAAATAATCGGGAAGGTATAATTCGAATAGAAAGCAAGGTATTCTCATCTCTTCGAACTACCATGTACATAAATTTCGAGGGCGAAATTTCATAAGGATGGGAGATTGTGAGATCCTGAATTTTATGAAATAAAAGTATTCAATTTTTCTATTTTGGTAAATAGTTAAATTGATAAAAGTTTAAAGTTAAGGGTGATATTTGAAAATTTTGCAAAGTAAGCAAGTTGATATAAAATATTCGTTGTGTCGGGAAATATTCGATTGGTCGGGAAATATTCGTTTTAAAAGGGATATTCGTATGACGACATAATCATTGGTGGACCCCACAACGGAAGTATTGTCGTAGTTAGAAAATGACAGAAATATCTTTTTATGAAAATAACAGCGAAAGTCTTACCGTTAAACTGTTTAAATACCCGGTAGTAAAAGTACAGTAATACGTGTGGTTGCATAGTAGCACACGGTATTGATTATTGATGCTTACGTGAGAAGTCACTCAGTTATACTCAACTATTGCTACAGTAATTGCTGCATCATATCTCTCATATTATTGATTCAATTATTATCACAGTATCATCTGTATAATATGTTACATTATTAAATCAATAATTGAGACGGCAAATTTATTCATATTATTATTTACAATATTGACAATGTCTAGAAGTTCTGTCAAGGAGAGGTTTGGTCACCTAATTGTACGCCAATAAAGAGAAATTCTTATCGGAAAGCCCCCTCTTTCCTGGGAATGACCTGGTTGTTAAATATTGTGAATTATAATATTAATGATGAATAAGTTCGTGCTGATTAAAGATGAAATTGATAGTTCCATTGTGTTGGAATTATTAGTTTTAGTGGAAATTGACATTTATTTCGATAATAATTTATGTCTGGAGGTTATATTGACCAATCGGATAATTAACTGGATAAATGAGCAATTAATTGTTATTAATTCACATGCTTATAACTATGTGTTCACATGTGTGTACTATTGATTCACATGATTTACTATTAGGGGAGTTGATACAAGATTGATAATACTTGCATGACTAAATTAGAAATGGAGGTATAGTTGAAGGTACTATACTATAATTAATTTTTTCACATGTTTAGAACTATTGAGTCACATGATTTACTATTGATTCACATGATTTACTATTAGGGGAGGGTGTGCAAGTTTGATAATACTTGCAGGACTAAATTAAAAATGAAGGAAAAGAGGAAGGTATTATACTGTAATATTTCGAGCCACAAAATGTGCAATTATTGAAACTATATTTCCTATAAATAGAATCTCATTCCTTCATTATTTTTCACCAATTCACTAAAGCTATAAAGCAATTATTATAGATAGAAATTATAGAGAGAAAGAAGAAGAGAAGTCTGCTACCTCACTATTCCAGTATCCAGTTTCTTCTGAGGTAAGGGGTATTATTCTTTCGTATTCATGAAGAGAGTTATTTTGTTTCAATACTCGTAAGGGTTGTTATTCCATTCTTTATTATTATGTTGGAATAACTTTGTCTATCTGCAACCGCATACATGGTGAAATTCTTACATTATTCCATTCTATATTATTACATTGGAATAACACATGCATGCGATTATCGCATGCAGTGAATTGTTGTTATTCCATTCTTTATTATTACATTGGAATATCCTCGTCTGCAAGTGGATTACACATGACTGGTTCCATTCTTTATTATTACATTTGGAATATTCATGCACTGTGCGAATTATGCGTGGCTGGTTCCATTCTTTATTATTCTATTGGGAATAACTTTTGTCTATGCGGTCTATCGCATGCATGATGAATTCTTTTGTTATTCCATTCTTTATTATTCAGTTAGAATAACCTATCTATGTGGATTACTGCATGCATGGTGAATGATCCTTTGTATTCATTCCTTATTAAATTGTGGAAATGATCTGTCTACGTGGATTAACGCATGGCGGGTGAAAATCCATTTGCAGTTTCCTATAATCTATTATACTCGTATGAGATATCATTTCTTTTGTACTCGTCATGGAATATCATTTTCTTTGGTATTTTTTTACGAGTTACTATTCACGGGTTACTATTCACCCAATTACTATTCACTCTAGTATTATTCACTCGGGTATTCGGGGCACTTTTCGTGTCGGAGTTACTATTCATGGGTTACTATTCACCCAAATTACTATTCACCCAAATATTACTATTCATGGGTTACTATTCACCCAAATTACCATCAATGGTCATGATTATACCGAATAATCTCTGATTATAATCATACCAATAACTATCCATCAATGCACTACGAGCCAATGAGGACTTTTACCACATCATCTATAACATTACGGGTCATGATTATACCGAATGATCCCTGGTCATAATTATACCAATAAACAGTTCATCTATGCACATAAGCCAAAGATACTAATCAATCAATAGTTCATCTTTGCACGTAAGTCAAAGATATACAACTGTAAAACCAATAATCAACAATCCATCTTTGCACGTAAGCCAAAGATATACAACTGTAAAACCAATAATCAACAGTTCATCTTTGCACGTAAGCCAAAGATGACTTTCATCATAATATAAGCATGAGGATGATGACAATGATATAAGCATTAATCAAACGAAATCAAGGATAAATATTAAAGACTTTAAATTTATCTAGTGTTTAAAAATATCCAAATTGTCAACATGATACTGCTTTATGGAGTAAAATTCAAGAATAATATTCATGTACCAAAAATAATTTGGACAGAAAAGAAATATATTTTTCGGGTAAATAGTACCCCGCAATAGTACCCTATGAATAGTACTTCGGGAATAGTACCTCGTGAATAGTACTCCGGCATGAAAAGTACCCCAAATAACCGAGTGAATAATATTCGGGTGAATAGTAATTTGGGTGAATAGTAACCCGTGAATAGTAACTCATGAATAGTACTCCGACATAAAAAGTCCCCCGAATACCAGAGTGAATAATACTAGAGTGAATAGTAACGGGGTGAATAGTAACTCGTAAAAAAAATACCAAAGAAAATGATATTCCATGACGAGTACAAAAGAAATGATATCTCATACGAGTATAATAGATTATACGAAACTGCAAATGGATTTTCACCCGCCATGCGGTAATCCACGTAGACAGATCATTTCCACAATTTAATAAGGAATGAATACAAAGGATCATTCACCATGCATGCGGTAATCCACATAGACAGATTATTCCAACAGAATAATAAAGAATGGAATAATAGAAGAATTCACCATGCATGCGATAGACCGCATAGACAGGTTATTCTCAATAGAATAATAAAGAATAGAACCAGGTCATGCGTAATCCGCACAGATAGGATATTCTAACAGAATAATAAAGAATGAAACCAGGTCATGCATAATCCGCACAGACAGGATATTCCAACAGATTAATAAAGAATGGAATAACAACAGAATTCACCAGGCATGCGATAGACCGCATATATAGGTTATTCCAACAAAATAATAAAGAATGGAATAACAAAAGAATTTCACCATGTATGCGGTACTTCTCATAGACAGGTTATTCCAACATAATAATAAAGAATGGTCATGATCCTGTTAATCATATCATCGGATTATCCATGCACTACGGGCTAAGGATATTCGTTATTATCACCAGTGGTTATGATCATGTCATACACATGTCCATCTTTGCACGTAAGCCAAAGATATACAATTATAAAACCAATAATCAACAATCCATCTTTGCATGTAAGCCAAAGATATAAAACTGTAAAACCAATAATCAACAGTCCATCTATGCACGTAAGCCAAAGATAACTTTCATCACAATATAAGCATGAGGATGATGACAATGATATAAGCATTAATCAATCGAAATTAAGGATAAATATTAAAGACTTTAAATTTATCTAGAGTTTAAAAATATCCAAATTGTCAACAAGATACTGCTTTGTGGAGTAAAATTCAAGAATAATATTCACGTACCAAAAATAATTTGGACAGAAAAGAAATATATATTTTTGGGTAAATAGTACCCAAGTGAATAATAATAACTCGTGAATAAGAACTCATAAATAGTAAATCATGAATAGTAACTCAGTAAATAGTACTCAGATTAGCTTCATAGTACCGTATACATAAATAATGTCATATACGCAAATAGTGTCATATACATGAATAGTGCCGTATACGTGAATAGTAACCCCGACACAAAAAGATAAAGTTTCACAATAAAATCCACATCAATATTTATAACACCTTAATCCAAATGTTATAAATCACTTAATAATCTCATAATCTAATATTAATATTACCAAAATATTTTAATCATTTCTTAAACTTATAAACAATTTATTTCAATTATTTACACTTTACTAATTAATGCATTTAATCATCCTAAAATGCCAAACTCATAAGATTTCATCACCAATAACCAAAACTCTCATCAAAAATCTGCATATACCTTATATAGGATTCTCAAGCCATAAAATCCTATTTTCCAATTTTCTTACTTCATATAACATATTTAATTCATTTACTCATAACTAGTCCATTTTCATTAAAAATACCAAATCAGTACAAATAAATTTTCTTTTCTGAAATTTAGCAAAATATAGTCCCATATTGAACATATATTTTTCTCAGAATTTTTAAAATTCATTTACTATTTTTCATATGGCTAAAACTGTCAAATATTTAGACATTTATCAAAAATTGTACCTTTGTCCAAAAATTCCAAAATTTGCAGGGTATACTGCTGTTATACAGATGTACTCCCAATACAAATTTCACCAATTTTGGAGTTAACCATAAGGAGTTATAAGATTTAATTTTAAAATAGTCTTTTCTCATAAAATTCATAACTCCTAATTTATACATCCAAAAATCACCATTTTTAGACACAATCTAGAAAACTCATCAAACTATCATTTCAAATTTTTCCAGAATTTTTGAGGGTCAGAAAAATTATGAAACTACCCCTGGCAGAAACCCTTACTTACAACGGTTGAACGAAAATAATACTCCTTACGAATATTGAACAAAAATAATATTCCTTACGAATATTAAACGAATATAATGAATATTGAACGACAATAATATTCATACGAATACGAAAAATAATATCTCTTCAGAATATAAAAAAAAAATAACCTTTACTAGTATTGAAAGAAAATAACTCTCTTCATGAATACGAAATAATAATACCCCTTACCACAATAATGATATCCCTTACGAGTATTGAAAGAAAATAACTCTCTTCATAAATACGAAAGAATAATACCCCTTACCACAATAATGATATCCCTTCCCTTAGAAGAAACTGAATACTGGAATAGTGAGGTAGCAGACTTCTCTTCTTCTTTCTCTCTATAATTTCTCTCTATAATAATTGTTCTATAGCTTTAGTGAAATTGGTGCAAGATTGATAATACTTGCATGACTAATTTTCGATAAGGATTTCTTCTTATTGGCGTGCAATTAGGTGACCAAACCTCTCCTTGACAGAACTTCTAGACATTGTCAATATTGCAAATAATAATATGAATAACTTTGCCGTCTCAATTATTGATTTAATAATATAACATATTATGCAGATGATACTGTGACAATAATTGAATCAATAATATGAGAGATATGATGCAACAATTATTGTAGCAATAATTGAGTATAACTGAGTGACTTCTTACGTAAGCATCAATAATCAATATCGTGTGCTTCTATGCAACCACGCGTATTACTATACTTTTACTACCGGGTAGTTCAACAGTTTTAACGGTAACACTCGCCGTTATTTTTAATAAAAGATAATTCTGTCATTTTCTAACTACAATAATACTTTCGTTGTGGGGTCCACCAATGATTGTGCCGTCGTACGAATATTCCCCGATAAAAAGAATATTCCCCGACCAAACGAATATTTTATAACAACTTGCTTACTTTGCAGAAAAATTTCACATATCACCCTTAACTTTAACATTTTATCAATTTAACAATTTACGAAATAAAATAATAATTGTAATAAAATTGAATACTTTCATTTCATAAAATTCAGGGTCTTACAATTTCCCATCCTTGTGAAATTTCGCCCTCAAAATTTACGTACGTACCTGGTATGCCGAAGAGGTGAGGACACCTTGACTTCATTTCAGATTCTAACTCTTGAGGTATAACCTTTGAGTGTAGAATATGATCTTTCTTATCCAAGATTTTAACACGTATCTCCTCATACGTTAAATCTTCTGCTATCTCATCTAGTTCTAATTCAATAATATGGTTTGGGTCGTCCACATATTTACGTAACATTGATACGTGAAAAATGTTATGAACACGAGATATACTTGGCGGTAAACGAGTCTATAAGCCACAGTTCCTACTCGATCGAGGATTTCAAATAGACCAATAAAATCAAGGGTTGAGATTCCCTCTCTTCATTGAGTCTTGCTTCTAGAATAACGCCCTCTTGAACCTTCTTCTCCACATTCATCAGCTCCGGGTGTGTAGCTTGAGCGGCCTTTAACTTTATCGACTAAAGTCGATTCTACTCGTATAGTTGATATCACCATGTGGGTCCTAGAGTCTTTAACTCTATCTTCATCATTTGTAAGTTATATGAAATGGGTTTTTGTGTTAACAACATCGCACTCGTAAATGCATATGATCTTCTACTCAACGCGCTAGCTACCACGTTCGCTCTTCCACGATGATATCGAATAGTATAGTCGTAATCTTCAACAGCTCGAGCCAATGTCCTTTGCGCATGATACGTTCGTTTTAGTTGAAGAAATATTTGAGGCTTTTAGAAATGGGTTTTGTACTGGGGTCAATACAAAATTCAATTTCACGCTCTGGGGGTAGGCCAAGAAGTCTTCAAGAATACGTTAGGAAATTTATTAATGATAGAAATATCATTTAAAAACTGTGACTCTCATCTAAGACTTGGATAGCACATGAAATGAAGGTTTCTACTAACGAAGTTTCAACCGATAAGTCAAAGTCTAATTTCTCCGAAGTCAAATTTAAACGTTGAGCGCAAGCAAGAGAGATAAAAGAATGGGTAGAACCGGTATCTAATAAGGTATAGACTTCGCAAGAATTTATAATTAACTAACCCGTGCTAACTTTGTTCGGGTTACTCACTTTTTGAGAAGTCACGAAAAATGCTCTTCCTGAAACCACCGACTTTGTTTTGTCTGTATCCGCCTTTGGTGCTACCATCCCAGCTGGACTTGACTTTGGTGCACAATAAAATTGGGCTAGGTGGCCTTCTTTTCTAAAATTGTAATATGCTTTGGATTTCATCACGCAATTTGGACTGATATGTCCCTCCCCTCCGCATTTGAAGCATACAATTGGTGGTTGTTCTCCTTCCTTGAAAACGGGTGTTGGTGCTGCTATCTTTCCATCATTGTTGAACCTTCTCTTCTTGAAATTCCCACTCCTATTATCTTGGCCATGATTACCACCGAAGTGGTTACCATTCTTGGCATGATAATTTCCCTCACGATGGTTATTATTGTTTCGATGGCCGTTGCCACCGGTACGATTATTATCGTGTTGTTAGTCGTTGCCTTTTAGTTGTGCTGACTCATTATCGCGCTCCAATAACTGAGCCCTATTCACAACATCTGAATATAAACAAATTTTGTGAGAAATGAGGTATTGACGTACATTGGGTTTCAAACCTCTTAGAAACATTCAGGTCATTCGCTCTTCATTATCGACCAAATGGGATGCAAACCGGGATAACTTCGCAAATTTAGCCTCGTATTGCGACACAGTCATATTATTTTGCTCCAACTTGATGAACTCCACCTCCTTCATGTGATGAATACTTTCAGGAAAGTACTTGTCGTTGAACAGTTCTTAGAACTTCTCCTAAGACATCTTGAGTGCGTCAGGCTGGGTACGCTTTACAGATTCCCACCAATAATCTGCCTCTTCATGCAACATAAAGGTGGCAAAGGGAACCTTTTTCTCCTCGGAGCATCCCAAGACATCAAATATCTTGGTCATCTACTTTAACCACGTCTCCACCTTAAGTGGTTCTGGCTTTCCCAAAAACTCCGGTGGTCCCAGCTCCTTGAACTGCTTAGCGGTGACCACCCGAGAGTTGCCGGTGGTTCCACCTGCATTTTGAACAGGAGTCTCTCTCGCCTGATGTTGCATGAATTGCATAAAGCCTCTAAACATCCCATCGTTCATCATTTGAACGGTATTGTTATTTACCTGAGGATTATTGTCTTCCTGTTGCACATTATCCTGGGTATTGATTATTGGTGACTCAATGGTCTAATGTGCTTCATTGCTGATCTCAACATTTTCAGATGCCATTTTCAAACACTGTCACAAAACAAGGGTTAATTGACATATCACATATTATCCCTATACTCTGACCGACCAATTAAATACCAAATAAACTTAGGTTGGTCATACTAGCAAAGGAATTCCTCGTCTCTCCCCTCCTAGTTCTTGTCTCATATCTCAGTCAGGGATCATTGGTGGACCCCATAATGGAAGTATTGTCGTAGTAAGAAAACGACAGAATTATCTTTTTATAAAAATAACAACGAAAGTGTTACCGTTAAAACTGTTGAACTACCCGGTAGTAAAAGTACAGTAATACGTGTGGTTGCATAGTAGCACACGTTATTGATTATTGATGCTTACGTAAGAAGTCACTCGGTTATACTCAATTATTGCTACAGTAATTGCTGCATCATATCTCTCATATTATTGATTAAATTATTGTCATAGTATCATCTACATTATATATTATTAAATCAATAATTGGTTATTCATATTATTATTTGCAATATTGATAATGTCTAGAAGTTCAGTCAAGGAGAGGTTTGGTCACCTAATTGCGCACCAATAAGGAGAAATCCTTATCGGAAATCCCCCTCTTTCCTGGGAACAACCTGGTTGTTAAATATTGTGAATTATAATATTAATAATGAATAAGTTCGTGTTGATTAAAGATAAAATTGATAGTTCCATTGTGTTGGAATTATTAGTGTTAGTGAAAATTGACATTTATTTCGATAATAATTGATGTCTGGAGGTTATATTGACCAATCGGGTAATTAACTGGATAAATGAGCAATTAATTGCTATTAATTCACATGCTTATAACTATGTGTTCACATGTGTGTACTATTGATTCACATGATTTACTATTAGGGGAGTTGGTGCAAGTTTGATAATGACTAAGATAAAAATGGAGGTATAGTTGAAGGTACTATAATATAATTAATTTTTTCACATGTTTAGAACTATTGAGTCACATGATTTACTATTGATTCACAAGATTTACTATTAGGGGAGATGGTGCAAGTTTGATAATACTTGCATGACTAAATTAAAAATGAAGGAAAAGATGAGGGTATTATACTGCAATATTTTGAGCCCCAAAATGTGCAATTATGGAAACTATATTTTCCTATAAATAGAAGCTCATTCCTTCATTATTTTTCACCAATTCACTAAGTCTCACAAGAGCAATTAATATAGAGAAATTATAGAGAGAGCTATAGAGTGAAAGAAGAAGCGAAGTTTGCTACTTCACTATTCCAATTATCCAGCCTTCTTCTTCCGGGTAAGGGATATTATTATTATAGTAAGGGTATTATTCTTTCGTATTCATGAAGAGAGTTATTTTCTTTCAATACTGTAAGGGTTGTTATTCCATTCTTTTTATTATGTTGGAATAACTTTGTCTGCATCAAAGTACCGCATACATGGTGAAATTCTTCCATTATTCCATTCTTTATTATTTTTTGGAATAACTTTTATGCATGCGGTCTATCGCATGCACAGTGAATTATTTTGTTATTCTATTCTTTATTATTACATTTGGAATATCCTCATGCATCATGCGATTATGCATGACCTCGGTTCCATTCTTTATTATTCTCATTGGGAATAACTTTTCTGCATTTGGTCTCACCGCATGCATGGTGAATTCTTCTGTTATTCCATTCTTTATTATTCTGTTGGAATAACATGTCTATGTGGATTACCGTATGCATGGTGAATGATCCTTCGTATTCATTCCTTATTAAATTGTGGAAATGATCTGTCTACGTGGATTACCGCAAGGCGGGTAAAAATCCATTTGCAATTTCATATATACTATTATACTCGTATGAGATATCATTTCTTTTGTACTCGTCATCGAATATCATTTTTTTGGTATTTTTTTACGAGTTACTATTCACCCAAATATTATTCACTTAGGAATTCGGGGCACTTTTCATGCCAGAGTACTATTCATGAGTTATTATTCACCCTAATATTATTCACTCGGGTATTCGGGACACTTTTCGTGTTGGGGTACTATTCACTGGGTACTATTCCTGAAGTACTATTCACGGGGTACTATTTTCCCGAAAAATATATTTCTTTTCTGTCCAAATTATTTTTGGTACATGAATATTATTCTTGAATTTTACTCCACAAAGCAGTATCATGTTGACAAATTTGGATATTTTTAAACTCTGGATAAATTTAAAGTCTTTAATAGTTATCCTTGATTTTGTTTGATTAATGTTTATATCATTGTCATCCTCCTCATGCTTATATTGTGATGAAAGTCATCTTTGGCTTACGTGCATAGATGGACTGTTGATTATTGGTTTTAACAGTTGTAAGGGGTATTATTCTTTCGTATTCATGAAGAGAGTTATTTTCTTTCAATACTCGTAAGGGTTGTTATTCCTTTCTATATTATTATGTTGCAATAACATGTCTATGCGAAGTACCGCATACATGGTGAAATTCTTCTGTTATTCCATTCTTTATTATTCTGTTAGAATAACCTGTTTGTGCGGTCTATCGCATGCATGGTGAATTCTTCTGTTATTCCATTCTTTATTATTCTGTTGGATTAACCTATCTATGTGGATTACCGCATGCATGGTGAATGATCATTTGTAGTCATTCTTTATTATTCTGTTGAAATGATCTGTCTTCGTGGATTACCGCATGGTGGGTGAAAATCTATTTGCAGTTTCGTATATTCTATTATACTCGTATGAGATATCATTTCTTTTGTACTCGTCATGAAATATCATTTTCTTTGGTATTTTTCTTTTATGAGTTACTATTCACGGGTTACTATTCACTCTGGTATTATTCACTCGGGTATTCGGGGCACTTTTCGTGCTAGAGTACTATTCACGAGTTACTATTTACCCAATTACTATTCACTCTAGTATCATTCACTCGGGTATTCGGGACACTTTTCGTGTCGGGGTACTATTCACGGGGTACTATTCACCCGAAAAATATATTTCTTTTCTGTCCAAATTATTTTTGGTACATGAATATTATTCTTAAATTTTACTCCACAAAGCAGTATAATGTTGACAATTTGGATATTTTTAAACTCTGGATAAATTTAAAGTCTTTAATATTTATCCTTGATTTCGTTTGATTAATGCTTATATTATTGTCATCATCCTCATTCTTATATTATGATTAAATTCATCTTTGGCTTACGTGCATAGATGGACTGTTGATTATTGGTTTTACAGTTGTATATTTTTGGTAGACGTGCAAAGATGGACTGTTTATTATTGGTTTTATAGTTATATATCTTTGGCTTACGTGCAAAGATGGACAGGTGTATGACATGATCATAACCACTGGTGATAATAACGAATATCCTTGGCCCATAGTGCATGGATAATTCGATGATGTGATTAAGCGGGATCATGACCATTAGTTAACAGCTTGAATGTCTTTGGTAGTAGTGCCTTCGATGAATAATTGATTGGTATGATCATGACCATTGGTTTTATAGTTGAATATCTTTGGCTAGTAGTTCAAAGGTAGACAACTGATTGATATGATCATTGTTATTACACTTGAATATCTTTAGCCTTTGGGGTAAGGATATTGAGTAAACGTTCTATTAAGCCTTTTTGGCGAGGAGAAACTGTTGATTTACATGATTATAAATATGAATTGTGGATTTAACTATAATCTTTGGTGGTTTAGGTGAAGACAGGTGATGATAGTTATTTTTGTCTTGGTTATAACAACGAACTGTTGTTGAGTATTACAGGAATGAAATATTAATGATGGACTTTTAATCTAGAAGAGATAGTAGACATTATGTTCTACTTGACTCTTCTAATGGATTGCTAATTCCGTTGTAGTTAAACTTGATGTTTATTAAATTTTATCAGTTTAACACTGTTGAAGGCTAAGGATAATTTACTCTACATTATCTTAGTCATAATATTTCTTACTGGGCTAGTTGAGCTCACTCTTTTGCTTTCATTATTCTCTTCAGGAAATGAGAATATAGTTGGGACGAGTCGGGGAACAGGAGTCTCTCTGCGTGAAGAGGCACATTACTGGTGGGAATCTGTAAAACGTACCCAGCCAGACGCACTCAAGATGTCTTGGGAGAAGTTCCAAGAGTTGTTCAACGACAAGTACTTTCCCGAAAATATTCATCACATGAAGGGGGTGGAGTTTATCAAGTTGGAGCAAAACAATATGATCGTGTCGCAATACGAGGCTAAATTTGCGGAGTTATCTCAGTTTGCATCCCATTTGGTCGATAATGAGGAGCGAATGATGTGAATGTTTCTAAGAGGTTTGAAACCCGATATACGTTAATACCTCATTTCTCACAAATTTTGTTTATATTCAGATGTTGTGAATAGGGCTCAGTTATTAGAGTGCGATAATGAGTCAGCACAACCAAAAGGCAACGACCAACAACACGATAATAATCATACCGGTGGAAATTGCCATCGGAATAATGATAACCATCGTGGGGGAAATTATCATGCCAAGAATGGTAACCACTTCGGTGGTAATCATGGCCAAGATAATAGAAGTGGAAATTTCAAGAAGAGAAGGGATTTTATGCTCAACTTGACTCTTCTAATGGATTGCTTATTTTCGCTGCAGTTGTTGATCTAAAACTTCTTGTCTATTATATTCTATTAGTTGTTATACTATTGAAGGCTAAGGATAATTTATTCTGCATTATCTTAGTCATAATATTTCTTACTAGGCTAGTTGAGCTCACCCTTTCTTTCATTGTTCTCTTCAGGAAATGAGAATATAGCTGGGACGAGTCGGGGAATGGAGTGACGGTCCAGATGATAGCATTAGTAGTCCTCACTATTCTGTTAAATAGTGTGACAATAATTGTAATGAGGACTCCATTGAGTGTGGATATTGTCTAGATTACAATATTCTTATTGAAACTCTTAGATTATGTTTTATCATATTTTACACGACAGTTGTATTATTAAGTTGTATTTGAATTTTGTACCATGTATTTGGCGACTCAAGATTGGTCTTTGTATACTGTTTTGGGGCGTCACAGTTTGGTATCAAAGCTTAGGATATGATCCTGGTGAGATGTTAGACAAGAACTAGGAGGGAGAGACGAGGAATTCCTTCGCTAGTATGACCTACATAAGTTTATTTGGTATTTAATTGGTCGGTCAGAGTATAGGGATAATATGTGGTATGTCAATTAACCCTTATTTTGAAACTATATTCTAGAATGATATCTGAAATACAGGAGATGAGAAATGGGAAAATCATGATAGAGAGGAAATAATTGGGAAAGTACAATCCGAAAAGAAAGCAAGGTATTCTCATCTCTTCGAACTACCAGGTACGTACATTTCGAGGGCGAAATTTCATAAGGAGGGGAGATTGTGAGATCCCGAATTTTATGAAATGAAAGTATTCAATTTTCTTATAATTATTATTGTGACGCCCCCAAAATAGGTATACATCACCTATCTTGGGTCACCAGATACATGGTACATAAATTCAAATACAACTTAATTATACAACAGTCATGTAAAATACGACAAAACATAGCTGAGAGTTTAAACAAGAATATTGTCATCTAGACAATATCCACACTCAATGGAGTCCTCATTATAATTATTATCACATTATTCCGTAGAATAGTGAGGACTACTAAAGCAATTTATCCTGGACCATCACTCCATTCCCCGACTCGTCCCAGCTATATTCTCATTTCCTGAAGAGAAAAATGAAAGAAAGGGTGAGCTCAACTAGCCCAGTAAGAAATATTATGACTAAGATAATGCAGAATAAATTATCCTTAGCCTTCAACAGTATAATAACTGATAGAATACAATTGACAACAAGTTTTAGATCAACAACTGCAGCACAAATAAGCAATCCATTAGAACAGTCAAGTAGAGCATAAAATCTACTATCTTCTATGATTTAAAAAGTTTTTCATCAACTTTATCGCTGAGGCTCAACTTAATAAATAAAATTGAATCATCCCTGCACCACGGACAAGGATATTCATGTAATCATCAATGGTCATGATTATACCGAATAATCCTTGGTCATAATCATACCAACAACTGTCCATCAATGAACTACAGGCCAATGAGGACTTTTTCCATATCACTCGTCACATTACGGTCATGATTATACCGAATAATCCCTGGTCATAATCATACCAAGTCCATCTATGCACGTAAGCCAAAGATGACTTTCATCACAATATAAGCATGAGGATGATGACAATGACATAATAATTCAATAAAACAAGTTCAAGGATAAATTTTAAAGATTTATAATTTAATTTATCCAGAATCAATAACGTCCCAAATTGTCAACATGATACTACTTTGTAGAGTAAAATTCAAGAATAATATTCATGTACCAAAATAATTTGAATGGAAAAGAAATCTATTTTTCTGTTGAATAGTACCCAAGTGAATAGTACTTGAGAATAGTACCCCGTGAATGTACCCCGACACGAAAATTGTCCCGAATACCCGAGTGAATGATACTAGAGTGAATAGTAATCGGGTGAATAGTAACCCATGAATAGTAACTCATGAATAGTACTCCAGCACAAAAAGTACCCCGAATACCTGAGTGAATAATACCAGAGTGAATAGTAATTGGGTGAATAGTAATCTGTGAATAGTAACTCATAAAAAAATACCAAAGAAAATGATATTCCATGATGAGTACAAAAGAAATGATATCTCATACGAGTATAATAGAATATACGAAACTAGAAATGGATTTTCACCCGCCATGCGGTAATCCACGTAGACAGATCATTTCCACAATTTAATAAGGAATGAATACAAAGGATCATTCACCATACATGCAGTAATCCACATAGACAGTTTATTCCAACAGAATAATAAAGAATGGAATAACAGAAGAATTCACCATGCATGCGATAGATCGCATGCATGTGTTATTCCCAATGTAATAATAAAGAATGGAACTAGGTCATGCGTAATCCGCATGCGAAAGGATATTCCAACGAATAATAAAGAATGGAACTGTGTCATGCGTAATCCGATGTATGTGATATTCCAACAAAATAATAAAGAATGGAATAACAACAGAATTAATAAGGCATGCGATAGACCGCACAGAAAAGTTATTCTAACAGAATAATAAAGAATGGAATAACAGAAGAATTTCACCATGTATGCGGTACTTCGCATTGACAAGTTATACCAACATAATAATAAAGAATGGAATAACAACCCTTACGAGTATTGAAAGAAAATAACTCTCTTCATGAATACAAAAGAATAATACCCCTTACCTCAAAAGAAGACTGGATACTGGAATAGTGAGGTAGCAGACTTCTCTCCTTCATTCTTTCTATAATCTCTCTCTCTAATAATTGCTCTATAGCTTTAGTGAATTTTTGAGAAATGAAGGAAGAATGAGCTTCTATTTATAGGAAAATATAGTTTCAATAATTGCACATTTTAGGGCTCGAAATATTACAGTATAATACCTTCCTCTTTTTCTTCATTTTTAATTTAGTCCTGCAAGTATTATCAAACTTGCACCACCTCCCCTAATAGTAAATCATGTGAATCAATAGTTCTAGACATGTGAAAATACGAATTACAGTATAGTACATCCATTTATACCTCTATTTTTAACTTAGTCATGCAAGTAGTATCAATCTTGCACCAACTCCCCTAATTGTAAATCAATGTGAATCAATAGTACACACATGTGAACAAATAGTTATAATCATGTGAATCAATAGCAATTAATTGCTCATATATTCGGTTAATTACCCGATTGGTGAATATAACCTCCAGACATCAATTATTATAGAAATAAATGTCGATTTTCACTAACACTAATAATTCCAACACAATGGAACTATTAATTTCATCTTTAATCAACACGAACTTATTCATCATTAATATTATAACTCAGAATATTTAACAACCAGGTCTTTCCCAGGAAAGAGGGGGCTTTCCGATAAGTATTTCTCCTTATTGGCGCGCAATTAGATTATCTAACATTTCCTTGACAGAACTTCTAGACATTATCAATATTGCAAATAATAATATGAATAACTTTGTCATCTCAATTATTGATTTAATAATATATATTATGCAGATGATACTGTGACAATAATTGAATCAATAATATGAGAGATATGATGCAGCAATTACTGTAGCAATAATTGAGTATAACTAAGTGACTTCTTACGTAAGCATCAATAATCAATACCATGTGCTACTTATGCAACCACACGCCAGACATCGTACTTTTACTACCGGGAAGTTCAACAGTTTTAACGGTAACACTTTCGCCATTATTTTTATAAAATGATAATTCTATCGTTTTCTAACTACGATAATACTTCCGTTGTGGGGTCCACCAATGATCGTGCCGTCGTACGAATATTCACTGACCAATCGAATATTATATAACAACTTACTTACTTTGCAAAATTTATAAATATTACCCACAACTATAACATTATATCAAATCCACACCATAATATTCAAAAAAATATTTCGAAAAATTTAAATCTTTATTCATAAAATTTGGGTCTCACAATCTCCCCTCCTTATGAAATTTCGCTCTCGAAATTTACGTACATACCTGGTATGCCGAAGAGGTGAGGATACCTTGACTTCATTTCATATTCTAACTCTTGAGGTATAACCTTGGAGTATCGAATGTGATCCTTCTTATCCAAGATTTTAACACGTATCTCCTCATACGTTAAATCTTCTGTTATCTCGTCTAGTTCCAATTCAATAATGTGGTTCGGGTCGTCCACATAATTATGTAACATCGATACATAAAAAACATTATGAACACGCCGACATACTTGGGACACCCCCAAATTCGGGCATCTCAATCCCACAAATTTGGTGTTCACTGTCCAATTAAATCATAACTAACTACCCATAAACAAAGGATATAATTAAACTCAAAAGCTTAAACAATCAATCTCCCATTTAAAGGGTTACATAATCTAAAATAAATCCCAGGTCATCTAACCTTTATTACAATCATTAACGGAAAAAATAAAACATGATCATAAATAAATCTATTACATAAGCTTCATAAATAAAAGATAAATTAAACGTTGTCGTCTAATCAAGCACTTTGTCCTTGCCCTTGCTTGTAGAAAGCTCTTCAAACTTTTTAACTTCATCTGCATTGTTTTGTGCAAGAGTGAGCAAACAATTGCCCACAAGAAGGATAATATACAATAATCGTTTTATGAATGACAATTAACTGAGTTTTCAATGGTAAAATATTCTTACCGGAATAATAAACTTTAATTCATGACTATGAGTTCAAAAGGAATAATGAGCGTTTAAGTTAACAATAGACAACAACATCAAAGAATACACTGAGGGTCACAAGACCACGAACTCTATTCTAGGTTTTCAAGTATTTCTACTTTAACCTTTAACAGTCTAAAAGACTATAATCATCATCTATGTCCTAGGTTCACAGGTGTTTCTACTGTAACCTTTAACAGTCTAAACGACTATAAGGACCATCATTCCGTACTCCAAGTGATCAGCCCTTTATACTATGTATTGCGCAAACATTTTAACGCTATTGCGTATCTTTAAAATAATCCCCTGATATAGGGTTGTTCATCTTAGCTTAGATTATCAGGTTTCGAACCAAAGGAAAGTTTGGTTGGGAATTAACTTCAAAGGAAGTCTAGATTTTTAGAACGCTCATCAACCAAGTACTGGTTGAATCATATAGGAATCAATAACTATTCAAGGGTTTGATTATAATGTCCTCATGAACAAGGTATATCGATGAATCAATAAGAGCTAGAGTATTAACAATTTCTAAGTTGAACAAATGTTATCATCGACAACATGCTTTCAAAGGTGTGTGAGTACATAAACAAACCAAAGGAAGTTTGGTTTGGGTTGACTTCAAGGGTAATTTTTAGTTTAGAATATTCATTAACTAAAGATTAGTTGAATTGGTAAAGAATCGCTAAGCAACTTAGAGTTCGGTACAATAATGTAAGATAGTATAATGATATTGAAGAACGAAGATCAAACAACAATTATTAGTAGCTGATTAAACACACTTGTTATAAAAAATTATAGAGTTTGAATAACCAAGGTAATCTCGATTGGAATAAAGAAACAAAGATAAACTAACTTACTCAACAATAAATAAAGTTAAAGAACTTGCATGACAATAAATCGTTAACAAAAGATTAGAGATAGAGAATTTTCATAAGCATAACATAACAGTGAAAAGTAACCTTGCTGAATAATAAAGTAGCAAAGGTTAGGGAACTTGCCTCTTGCATAAGCTATACAATTATAACTCACGTACTCCAATGTCCTACACATACCATTAGGATTATTACATCAATTAGCTACATACATTAACCTCATAGATTCACTTATCATCTTAGTTACGTTATAACCTTTAGTTTAAGGTCTAACCATACATTAGACTTCTAGCATCCAAATCACATTTTCAACTCTTATTAATCAATACTACATTTCTCCTTAATCGAACTTGAAATTCAATAAAGTGATTAAGTCTTCCCAAGACTAATTGGTTTTATATTAATCATCTTACATATCTTAATGTTCATTTCTGAAACCACAAGTGCTAACATCACAAGACTTAGTCACCCTTCAATTTGTACACTAAGTCCTAACATATCACATTCCTAACTTATAAAACCTTTTACAACTTTGAAATTATCAATGACATGACATGGTTCTGTTTTAACCTCCATATTCCATGTTTATTAACTTAACACATCATTAGACCAAGTTATAGTGTCATTATCCGGTCTGCGGCGACAGAATGAAGTCATCTACTCGGATCGATTGTATGGCGCGCAATTGCGCCATACATAAGCATAAGGCCGGGCCGCGGTAATTGCGCCATTTTTGCCTTGCACTGGCGGTGGCAATTTGCTTGCGACGTATGAAAAGAAAGGAAACAAAACATGAATAATGGTGGACTTTAGCCCAACTAACACGAATTTCACCCACCAAACAGTGAAATTAACATAAACAAATGATATAAAACTATTACAAACATGTTTTCTCACATATATATCAATATAGAACAATTTAACAATAACTTTTACTAACTTAATTCCTCAAATTCCATGTTTTCAAACAAAAACACCATTTTTGACATCCTTTACAAAAATCATCATTGTGATTTCAATTCTTCACCAAATCACTTCGTTTAAACTACATTTTTCTTCGTTTTCTTAACGAACTAGCATAATCAAGCCTCAATTCACAGTTAACGTACAAATTGGCCACTAAAATTGGTACTTTTCACCAACCCGTATGTAAAATACATATCTTTGTAATTACTTCTTTCTTTTAAGCGTAATTAGCATAAAAATTCTTATCTAAACACTAGTTCTAATCATCACAAACATATACAATAACAAGTAATCAATTGTATATCAACAATTCCAAAAATATGAATTCACAGAACTTGAAGTTATATGTAAGTAAAACTCATATATACATATATATATATATAAGATATAAAATTATATAGAAATACCTTCTTATAAATAAAACAATCCTTGCTAATCAACGATAATCACTTTGAAATCACTTGCTTTACCTCTCTCTCTCTCTCAATTCTCTCTTAGCTTTTCTCTGAAATTCTCAGTTTAGCAAAAACCAAGCTAATAACCCAGTATGTGTAAAACAAAACAAAATAAACCGATATGGCCATAACTCGCCTACTAAGTATATCAGTTACAAACTAATTAAACGTATAGATTATAAATACATTTTATTAATTAATTAATTTATTTATTTGTTTTATTTATATTATCTAAAAATTTAAAAATTAAAAATCCAAAAGGCATAAGGCTTTGTTTGGCAAAAAGTCTTTAAAAATAAAGACTTAATATATTTAAGCCTTGTTTGGAAAAAACTAAATTAAACTCTTTTAATTTATTTTAATAAACAATTTAGTTTATAATTTATAACAATATATGCCTTATTTGGATTTCCATATCCAACATTAATCAAATAAAATAATTATACATACTATATTTTAAATAAATACTCCACTTAAATAAATATTACAAAATTATAATTTTATTATAATTTTATTTAATAATTTAACATACCATCTTAAATTATTAAATCAAAACAACAATATAACATATCAAAATAACAATATAACATCTCATGTTATCTTTCTGATTCTCTAAATTATAAATTAATTTAATTTAGAATATTATCTAATAAATTTAATTCACACATCTCCACTAATAACAACCACATAAATAGAATACTTATTCAATTTAAGAAATATTTTTAGATTACAAAACAACAACTTCATCAATAAAATATTAATTTAATTTAATAAATATTTTAAATTAAAAATAAAATCTTGGATTGTTACATCCTTCCCTCCTTACAAGGATTCTGTCCCTAGAATCACAACTCAAACAATCAAATCATCACATTCTTCCCTCCTTACAAAGATTATGTCCCCAGAATCGAAGACACAACTAAACAAATAACTTAGGGTAATTCTTCATCATTTCAGCTTCGAGTTTCCACATAGTCACTTTGACATTGTGGTTCCTCTATATCACCTTCACAGAAGGTATCACCTTATCCCTAAGTATTTGTTCTTTTCTGTCAACTATCTGGATAGAAATTTCCTAGTAGGACAACCATAATGGTTCGTACATCATATGATTGCAATCGAGCTTGTTCAATTATATCACTGAAGCATGAAAAACATTGCGAATGCGCTCTAACTGTAGAGGTAAAGCTACCTCAAAACCATCTTTTCAACTTCATCAATGCTTCCTATACTATAACTGATTTATACCCAATATAGTTCGTCAAACTTACCACACTTTGGAAATTCAGGAACTTGCCATAATCATATGAGCTTAGGAACTTATCCTAGTCAGACCATAGGCGTCCATTCGCTGAGGGGTTCAAAACATATTATATGATTATGAGTCACAAACTTACCATATGCTTTAGTTTTAAGAACCGAACCTAATCCTAATATCATCTAACTATCCAATATATTCATGAGAAAAGAATCACCTTTCCACCACATATACATGGATAGCGCGATCTGGATATATTCCAATGATTATCAATGTGATAAACCAAGTATATACACAAAACCTCTTGCCCATACAAAGATTTGTACGACTTAGTTACCATATGAGTCCTCAATTGAAATCCCACCTAGCATATCTTACTCTTAACTTATTCTTAACTTGCCCATATACTTGCTCAATCTGCGGATTCCTCGTGTGACATTATCGAAAACTTCTCGTCTTGCTTAGCATGCCTTAGATGTCTGGATTTCCTTTTAGTTTTGGCAATCGATAAGCGAGCGATATAACATACTTATTTCTAATTGCGTTCCACGCGCTCAAACAAACCTTTTTGAAAATTCGATGTAAATCGTGAATCTCAGTTCGACACAATTGACACTGAAACATTGTGCCTTGAAAAAAAAACTTCTTTAACATATAACTTCGCACACTGATCGATAGGTAATATATTCTAACTTTGACATACCACAAACTCTATCAATATAACTTGCCACAAATAGTATTATTGAAGGCAATATATAATTCTGTGCTCCCTAGTTGATTCAACATACGTTTATGCAAAACTTTATTTTCAATTCCTGATATTAGCGAAACCTAGTTTCTTCCTTCTAATTTCAACTATCCTTCAGTATTGATTATGAATTTGACACCTTCATCTTGGAGTTACCCTTCCTTTACTCTATCCAACAAAGTTGTACGATTTCCATCTGAATAGCTTCTCCTCTGACTTTTCATATATCTCACCTCCTACCATCAATTTGTCATTTCTATTATGAACGCACAATTAAGAAAATAACTACTACCTCTAACTCTGGATCGTGAGTCATATGCCCTTTCACATAAAATTTTAACTTACATGATGCATATAAAATGACCTTGTTGTTCTGCCTAAACACACAACCTAGTATATTATACGATGCGTCGTTATACAACACAAAATTTCCTGTATTATCTGGTAGAGACAACACAGGTGCCACACTAAATTCTTCCTCAATTCGTGAAAATTCACCCTATAATTTCCTGCCCATATAAATTCCACCGATTTTCTCGTTAAATTAGCTAATGAAGTGACTATCTTGAACTTCGCGTATCCCTCACGATATTTTCTTAATAACTTCTTGTTTTACAGCATCGATAGATAACTCTAACGTACAGACGTCTTGCAACTAAAAGAACAAAATACTACCTTTGACTTCCTCAGAGTCTCATAAATCAAATCGAAAATAAATCCATTGACATTACGTGGCCTTTAATACTACAAAAAATTTCTATACATCAACTTAAAAGGAATCCTTATTCACACTTTCTATATTTAGGGAATAGTCTAACTCTTCCCGAAGCGAATCTAGTTTCTAAGAAAATTCATCAGATATACATTAACAAGTGACACTTGAATTAAATAACATGCAGTCATATAAATATCTGATCGGAACCATACCTTGCATTGCGCCCTGCATCGTCATTTTGAATGATTGTTCGGTTGGTCGACTCGGTGGAGCTGATTCTACAATAACTAGTTTGCCACTGGGCCTTTGCTTCCACTTGCTTTTCCTACCGCTTTCTTTGGGCACCCTCGAGCTAAGTGCTCCTTTGATCCACACGTGAAGCAGGCTCCCTTCCTCGGTCTTGAACATTTTGGTGCAATGTGGCCCTTCAAACCACAATTAAAGCACACCTTTTTTCCCTTCAAACAAACACCTACATGTTTCTTTCCGCAGTTGCTACACGCCTCCACCTTTTTCCTTTCATTCCCTTGCTGATTTTTAGCGTTAATATTATTGTCCCACTTTCTTTTCCGAGCGTTACCGATATGACTATCTCCCACCTTATCATCTTCACTCTTCTTTCCCCTCTGCCCTTGATTGTATGTAAGCGTATTACCTTCCCCGTCTATGCCCTCCAACCCTATTGTAAATGAATTTGGTTGGACCATCGAGATTTGATTGTATAGCCAGAAATTCAGTTGATTTGCCAGTGCTCCCACCAGAAAATTCACCAATTGTGGCACTGGATTTGCGTTAGCCTCCCTATTGTATGCATATTCCTCGGAGCTCTGTTGACGCTTCTGTCTTCTTCTAGGCGGTATCTTACTATTTCAAACTTGCACCATTAGATCATCATTCATTCACGCATTAAAATTTTCAAGCTTATCTCAACCACTTATAGATAACACATAATATATCTTAATAAACAATTATGCCTTTATTCATTTATTACACAACACATCACAAAATAGCCTCACTGCTATTTATATTATTTATCCTGTAATAATTAAATTTTAGGATTACTTCCTCATATCCCACTATATATTTCAAAAGTCAGGATTTACATCCTATTAATTTTCATCGTGATTATATATAATCTTAATGTTTTTCTTGCTATCTCTAGAACGTTCCACGTTGTACAACTTCATTTCGCTCTTGCTCCACGATACTGAATCGTCGAGAGATTGGAAGATTAAATTCTACATTTCATCATTAAGCTTGCACTCTTTGACTTGTCTTTAACATGATCTATGCATTTAAAAGCCTTCATCCACGCGTCCTCGACTTTTCACCGCTTTTTTGACTCCTTTCCCCGATCATTCTGCCTTGATTTCATTCCTAGCTAATAACTATCTTTTTAATATTACGGTGAGCTAATATACACTCTACATCTACAAGTTGTCTGCGCAAGGTCTTGAGTCGCGACATCTTCTTGTGCTTAACGTGGCTTGGTGCTTTACGACTTGACCTTCTAATTTCTCGACCTTCTTTTATAACTCGATGTTATGACCATACACTTCATTTGAGAATTCCCCCTCCTCGTACTCATCCTTCACCTTGTTCACTTCAAATTTATCCTCATTTCAAACTCAAGCTCATACCCACGTCTTTATTAGAGAAAACAACGGGTATGGCTTTCCCAATACAAACCATACTCGGGTGTATGAACTTCTCGGGATCCTAATCCTATCATCCTTCATCGATCATTCCAAACACAAAGTTTTAACAACCTCACAACTTAATGTGTATAATAAATGCTACTCCTAAGTACTTGCGAGCACAAAAAGTCATTAACACAAAAACACATAAAGTATTTTATCATTTTATCTTCAATGAATTTCCTTAATTCATTCCTTAGAACTCGATAAGAGTTTATCACCTCTATGTTTTCGATCTCCTGAGAAGGTTATAGCCTAAGGTTTCCCCACCTAAGGTTCATAACCTAAAGCTTTGATACCAACTTGTGACACCCCCCAAATCCGGGCACTTCAATCCCACAGATTTGGTGTTCACTGTCCAATTAAATCATAACTAACTACCCATAAACAAAGGATATAATTAAACTCAAAAGCTTAAACAATCAATCTCCCATTAAAGGGTTACATAATCTAAAATAAATCCCAGGTCATCTAACCTTTATTACAATCATCAGCGGAAAAATTAAAACATGATCATAAATAAATCTATTACATAAGCTTCATAAATAAAATATAAATTAAGCGTTGTCATCTAATCAAGCACTTTGTCCTTGCCCTTGCTTGTAAAAGCTCTTCAAACTTTTTAACTTCATACGCATTGTTTTGTGCAAGAGTGAGCAAACAATTGCCCACAAGAAGGATAATATACAATAACATTTTATGAATGACAATTAATTGAGCTTTCAATGGTAAAATATTCTTCTTAGAACAATAAACTTTAATTCAACATCTATGAGTTCAAAGGAATAATGAGCGTTTAAGTTAACAATAGATAACAACATCAAAGAATACCTTTGAGGGTCACAAGACCACGAACTCTATTCTAGGTTTTCAAGTATTTCTACTTTAACCTTTAACGATCTAAAAGACTATAATCATCATCTATGTCCTAGGTTCACAGGTGTTTCTCTTTAAACCTTTAACAGATCTAAATGACTATATGGACCATCATTAGTACTCGGTGATCGACCCTTTGTCTTTATGTATTGCATGAAACATTTTAACGCTTATTAAGTAGCTTTAAAATAATCCCCTAATATAGGGTTGTTCATCTCGACTTAGATTATCGGGTTAGAACCAAAGAAAGTTTGGTTGGGAATTAACTTCAAAGAAGTCTAGATTTTTAGAACGCTCATCAACCAAGTCTTGGTTGAATCGAGATAGGAACAATAACTATTCAAGGGTTTGATTATAATATCTTCATGAACAAGGTATATCGATGAATCAATAAGAGCTAGAGTATTAACAATTTCTAAGTTGAACAAATGTTATCATCGACAACATGCTTTCAAAGGTGTGTGAGTACATAAACAAACCAAAGGAAGTTTGGTTTGGGTTGACTTCAAGGGTAATTTAGAGTTTAGAACATTCATTAACTAAGGATTAGTTGAATTGGTAAAGAATAAACTAAACAACTTAGAGTTCGGTACAATAATGTAAGATAGTATAATGATATTGAGAATGAAGATCAAACAACAATTATTAGTAGAATGAATAAACACACTTCTTACAATAAAATTACAGACTTTGAATAACCAAGGTAATCTCGATTGGAATAAAGAAACAAAAGATTAACTAACTTGCTCAACAATAAATGAGGTTAAAGAACTTGCATGACAATAAATCGTTAAACAAGAGATTAGAGATAGAGAATTTGCATAAGTATAACATAACAGAGAAAAGTAACCTTGCTGAATAATAAAGTAGCAAAGGTTAGGGAACTTGCCTCTTGCGTAAGCTATACAATTACAACTCACGTACTCCAATGTCCTACACATACCATTAGGATTATCACATCAATTAGCTACATACATTAACCTCATAGATTCACTTATCATCTTAGTTACGTTATAACCTTTAGTTTAAGGTCTAACCATATAAATAAACCACATAAGCCGAATCTGAAAACTCAGTAACACATACATTAGACTTCTAGCATCCAAATCACATTTTCAACTCTTATTAATCAATACTACATTTCTCCTTAATCGAACTTGAAATTCAATCAAGTGATTAAGTCTTCCCAAGACTCATTGGTTTTATATTAATCACCTTCCATATCATAATGTTCATTTTTGAAACCACAAGTGCTAACATCACAAGACTTAGTCACCCTTCAATTTGTACACTAAGTCCTAACATATCACATTCCTAACTTATAAAACCTTTTACAACTTTGAAATTATCAATGACATGACATGGTTCTGTTTTAACCTCCATATTCCATGTTTATTAAGTTAACACATCATTAGACCAAGTTATAGTGTCATTATCCAGTCTGCGGCGACGTGAAAGTCATTTGCCTCGGATCGATTATTATAATAGCATTGCGCCATACATAAGCTTTGGGCCAGTATGGCTTTGCGCCATTTTTTTTTTGACATATAAGTATTGCTACAAGTATTGCACGAAAGAACGTAAATGAACGGCATGAATAGTAGCTGACTTTAGCCCAACTAACACGAATTTCACCCACCAAACAGTGAAATTAACACAAACAAATGATATAAAACTATTACAAACATGTTTCCTCACATATATATCAATATAGAACAATTTAACAACAACTTTTACTAACTTAATTCCTCAAATTCCATGTTTTCAAACAAAAACACCATTTTTGACATCCTTTACAAAAATCATCACTGTGATTTCAATTCTTCACCAAATCACTTCGTTCAAACTATGCTTTCTTCGTTTCTTAACGAACTAGCATAATCAAGCCTCAATTCACAGTTAACGTTACAAATTGGCCACTAAAATTGGTACTTTTCACAAGCCATATGTAAAATATATATACTGTAATTACTTCTTTCTTTTAAACGTAATTAGCATAAAAATTCTTATCTAAACACTAGTTCTAATCATCACAAACATATACAATAACAAGTAATCAATTGTATATCAACAATTCCAAAAAAATGAATTCACGAAACTTGAAGTTATATGTCAGTAAAATTCATATATATATATATATACATAAGATATAAAAATTATGAAAAATACCTTCTTATGCGTAAACAATCCTTGCTAATCAATTGATCACTTTGAAATCACTTGCTTTTCCTCTCTCTCTCTCTCTCAATTCTCTCTTAGCTTTTCTCTCGAAATTCTCGGTTTAGCAAAAACCAAATCTAATAACCCGGTGTCGCGATAAAAAAAAAAATAATAAACCGATATGGCCATAACTAATTACTAAGTATATCGGTTATAAACTAATTAAACGTATAGATTATAAATACATTTTATTATTAATTAATTAATTTATTTTATTTATTTATTTATATTATCTAAAATTCAAATATTAAAAATCCAAAAGCCATAAGGCTTTGTTTGTAAAAAAGTCTTTAAAATAAAAAAGACTTAATATATTTAAGCCTTGTTTGGGAAAAACTAAATTAAACTCTTTTAATTTATTTTAATAAACAATTTAGTTTATAATTTATAACCACATATATGCCTTATTTGGATTTCCATATCCAACATTAATCAAATAAAATAATTATACATACTATATTTTAAATAAATACTCCACTTAAATAAATATTACAAAATTATAATTTTATTATAATTTTATTTAATAATTTAACATACCATCTTAAATTATTAAATCAAAACAACAATATAACATATCAAAATAACAATATAACATCTCATGTTATGCTACAATTCTCTAAATTATAAATTAATTTAATTTAGAATATTATCTAATAAATTTAATTCACACATCTCCACTAATAACAACCACATAAATAGAATACTTATTTAATTTAAGAAATATTTTTGAGATTACAAAACAACAACTTCATCAATAAAATATTTATTTAATTTAATAAATATTTTAAATTACAAATAAAATCTTATAAAGGTGGCAAAGGGAACCTATTGCTCCTCAGAGCATCCCAAGACATCAAATATCTTGGTGATCTGCTTTAACCACATCTCCGCTTTAAGTGGTTTTGGCTTTCCCAAAAACTTCGACGGTCCCAGCTCCTTGAACTGCTTAGTAGTGACCAGCTGTGGGTTGCCATTGTTTCCACTTGGATTTTGAACAAGAGTCTCTCTTGTCTGATGTTGCATGAATTGCATAATGCCTCTGAACATCTCATCATTCATCATTTGATCGGTGTTGTTATTTACCTGAGGATTATTGTCTTCCTGTTGCACATTATCCTGGGTATTGATCGTTGGTGACTCAACGGTCTCATGTGCTTCATTACTGATCTCAACATTTTCAGATGCCATTTTCAAACACTGTCACAAAACAAGGGTTAATTGACATATCACATATTATCCCTATACTCTAACCGACCAATTAAATACCAAATAAACTTAGGTAGGTCATACTAGCTAAGGAATTCCCCGTCTCTCCCCTCCTATTTCTTGTCTCACATCTCAGCCAGGGATCATATCCCTAAGCTTTGATACCAACTGTGGCGCCCCCAAAATAGGTATACATCACCCATCTTGGGTCGCCAGATACATGGTACATAAATTCAAATACAACTTAATTATACAACAGTCGTGTAAAATACGACAAAACATAGCTGAAAGTTTAAACAAGAATATTGTCATCTAGACAATATCCACACTCAATGGAGTCTTCATTATAATTATTATCACATTATTCCGTAGAATAGTGAGGACTACTAAAGCCATTTATCTTGGACCATTACTCCATTCCCCGACTCATCCTAGCTATATTCTCATTTCCTGAAGAGAACAATGAAAAAAAGGGTGAGCTCAACTAGCCCAGTAAGTTATGACTAAGATAATGCAGAATAAATTATCCTTAGCCTTCAACAGTATAACAACTGATAGAATACAATAGACAACAAGTTTTAGATCAACAAGCTGCGGTGAAATAAGTAATCCATTAGAAGAGTCAAGTAGAGCATAAAATCTACTATCTTCTATAATTTAAAAGTTTTTCATCAACTTTATCGGCGAGACTCAACTTAATAAATAAAATCGAATCATTTTTCGCACTACGGCCAAGGATATTCATGTAATCATCAATGGTCATGATTATACCGAATAATTCTCGGTCATAATCATACCAACAACTCGTCCATCAATGAACTACATGCCAATGAGGACTTTTACCACATCATTCGTCACATTACGGTCATGATTATACCGAATAATCCCTGGTCATAATCATACCAAGTCCATCTATGCACGTAAGCCAAAGATGACTTTCATCACAATATAAGCATGAGGATGATGACAATGACATAATAATTCAATAAAACAAGTTCAAGGATAAATTTTAAAAATTTATAATTTAATTTATACAGGAATCAATAACGTCCAAATTGTCACCATGATACTGCTTTGTAGAGTAAAATTCAAGAATAATATTCATGTACTAAAAATAATTTGGACATAAAAGAAATATATTTTTTGGGTGAATAGTACCTCGTGAATAGTACTTTGGGAATAGTACCCCGTGAATAGTACCCCGACACGAAAAGTATCCCGAATACCCGAGTGAATGATACTAGAGTGAATAGTAATCAGGTGAATAGTAACCCATTAATAGTAACTCGTGAATAGTACTCCAGCACGAAAAGTACCCCGAATACCTGAGTGAATAATACCAGAGTAAATAGTAACCGGGTGAATAGTAACCTGTGAATAGTAACTCGTAAAAAAAATACCAAAGAAAATGATATTCCATGACGAGTACAAAAGAAATGATATCTCATATGAGTATAATAGAATATACGAAACTGCAAATGGATTTTCACCCGCCATGCGGTAATCCACGTAGACAGATCATTTCCACAATTTAATAAGGAATGAATACAAAGGATCATTCGCCATGCATGCGATAATCCATATAGATGAGTTATTCCAACGAATAATAAAGAATGGAATAACGAAGAATTCACCATGCATGCGATGAATAGGCGATAGATGAGTTATTCCCAATGAATAATAAAGAATAGAACTAGGTCATGCGTAATTACATGCAGACGAGGATATTCCAACGAGAATAATAAAGAATGGAACCGGTCATGCATAATCCGCATGCATGTGAGGATATTCCAACGAATAATAAAGAATGGAATAACAACGAAATTCACCAAGCATGCGATGAATCGCACTTTGGACGGGTTATTCTAACGAATAATAAAGAATGGAATAACTGGAGAATTTCACCATGTATGCGGTACTTAGCATGAGCAAAGTTATTCCAACATAATAATAAAGAATGGAATAACAACCCTTACGAGTATTGAAGAAAATAACTCTCTTTATGAATACAAAAGAATAATACCCTTACCTCGAAAAGAAGATTTGATATCTTTGAAATAGTGAGGTGGCGGACTTCTCTTCTTCTTTCTCTCTATAATTTCTCTCTATAATAATTACTACATAGCTTTAGTGAATTGGTGAGAAATGAAGGAAGAATGAGCTTCTATTTATAGAAAAATATAGTTTTGATAATTGCGTTTTGGGGTTCAAAATATTACGATTATAATACCTTTCTCTTTTCTTTCATTTTAATTTAGTCCTGCAGTATTATCAAACTTGCACCACCTCCCTAATAGTAAATCATGTGAATCAATAGTTCTAGACATGTAAAAATCACAATTACGATTATAGTACCTCCATCATACCTCCATTTTTAACTTAGTCATGCAAGTATTAACAATCTTGCATTTGACTCCCCCCTAATAGTAAATGAATGTGAATCAATAGTACACACATGTGAATAAATAGTTATAATCATGTGAATCAATAGCAATTAATTGCTCATTTATATGGTTAATTACCCGATTGGTCAACATAACCTCCAGACATCAATTATTATCGAAATAAATATCGATTTTCAATAACACTAATAATTCCAATACAATGGAACTATCAATTTCATCTTTAATCAACACGAACTTATTCATCATTAATATTATAACTCACAATACTTAACAACCAGGTCGTTCCCAGGAAAGAGGGGGCTTTCCGATAAGGATTTCTCCCTATTGGCGCACAATTAGATTATCTAACTTCTCCTTGACAGAACTTCTAGACATTGTCAATATTGCAAATAATAATATGAATAATTTTTCCATCTCAATTATTGATTTAATAATATATATTATGCAGATGATAATGTGACAATAATTGAATCAATAATATGAGAGATATGATGTAGCAATTACTGTAGCAATAATTGAGTATAACTGAGTGACTTCTTACGTAAGCATCAATAATCAATACCGTGTACTACTATTCAACTACGCGTATTACTGTACTTTTACTACCGGGTAGTTCAACAGTTTTAACAGTAACATTTTCGCCGTTGTTTTTATAAAATGATAATTCTGTTGTTTTCTAACTATAATGATACTTCTGTTGTGGGGTCCACCAATGATTGTGCCATCGTACGAATATTCCCTGTTAAAACGAATATTCCCCGACCAATCGAATATTATATAACAACTTGCTTACTTTGCAAAACTATAAATATTACCCACAACGATAACATTATATTAAATCCACACCATAATATTCAAAAAAATATTTCATAAAATTTGGGGTCTCACAATTATTTTATTTAGTAAATGGTTAAATTGATAAAGGTTAAAGTTAAGGGTGATATTTGAAATTTTTCAAAGTAAGGAAGTTGTCATAAAATACCCGGTAGTAAAAGTACAGTAATACGCGTGGTTGCATAGTAACACACAGTATTGATTATTGATGCTTACGTGAAAAGTCACTCAATTATACTCAATTATTGCTACAATAATTGTTGCATCATATCTCTCCTATTATTGATTCAATTATTGTCACAGTATCATCTATATAATATGTTATATTATTAAATCAATAATTGAGACGACAAAGTTATTCATATTATTATTTACAATATTGACAATGTCTAGAAGTTCATCAAGGAGAGGTTTGGTCACCTAATTAAGGCGTCGATAAGGAGAAATCCTTATCGGAAAGCCCTTTTTCACGAGAACGACACAGTTGTTAAATATTGTGAGTTATAATATTAATGATAAATAAGTTCGTGTTGATTAAAGATGAAATTGATAATTGCATTGTGTGGGAATTATTAGTGTTAGTGGAAATAGACATTTACTTCGATAATAATTGATGTCTAGAGGTTATATTGACCAATCGGGTAATTCACCGGATAAATGAGCAATTAATTGCTATTAATTTACATGCTTATAATTATGTATTCACATGTGTGTACTATTGATTCACATGATTTACTATTAGGGGAATTGGTGCAAGATTGATAATTCTTGTATGACTAAGTTAAAAATGGAGGTATAGATGAAGGTACTATACTATAATTAATTTTTTTACATGTTTAGAACTATTGAGTCACATGATTTACTATTGATTCACTTGATTTACTATTAGGGGAGGTGGTGCAAGTTATATAATACTTGCATGACTAAATTAAAAATGAAGAAAAAGAGGAAGGTATTATACTGTAACATTTTGAGCCCCAAAACGTGCAATTATCGAAACTATATTTTCCTATAAATAGAAGCTCATTCTTCCTTCATTTCTCACCAATTCACTAGAGCTATAGAGCAATTATTATGGAGAGAAATTATAGAGAGAAAGAAGAAGAGAAGTCTGCTACCTCACTATTCCAGTATATAGTTTCTTCTAATGTAAGGGGTATTATTTCTTTCGTATTCATGAAGAGAATTATTTTCTTTCAATACTAAATAAGGGGTATTATTTCTTTGGTATTCATGAAGAGAATTATTTTCTTTTAATACTAAATAAGGGGTATTATTCTTTCGTATTCATGAAGAGAGTTATTTTCTTTCAATACTCGTAAGGGTTGTTATTCCATTCTTTATTATTATGTTGGAATAAACCGCCTCATCTAAGTACCGCATACATGGTGAAATTCTTCATTATTCCATTCTTTATTATTCTCATTGGAATAACTCGTCTGCAAGGCCTATCGCATGATCGTGAATTCTGTTGTTATTCCATTCCTTATTATTCTGTTGGAATATCTTGTCTGTACGGATTACGCATGACCTGGTTCCATTCTTTATTATTCTGTTGGAATATTCTGTCTGTGCGGAATACGCATGACCTGGTTCCATTCTTTATTATTTTGTTGGGAATAACGTGTCTGTGCGGTCTATCGCATGCATGGTGAATTCTTCCGTTATTCTATTCTTTTTTATTCTGTTGGAATAACATGTCTATGTGGATTACCGCATGCATGGTGAACGATCATTTGTATTCATTCCTTAATAAATTGTGGAAATGATCTGTCTACGTGGATTAACGCATAGCGGGTGTAAATCCATTTGCAGTTTCGTATATTCTACTATACTAGTCTGAGATATCATTTCTTTTGTACTCGTCATGGAATATCATTTTCTTTGGTATTTTTTTTACAAGTTACTATTCACGGGTTACTATTCACCCAGTTACTATTCACTCTAGTATTATTCACTCAGGTATTCGGGGCACTTTTCATGTCAGAGTACTATTCACGAGTTACTTTTCACGGGTTACTATTCACCCAATTGTCACTATAGTATCATTCAATCGGGTATTCGGGATACTCTTCATGTCGAGGTACTATTCATGGGGTACTATTCCCGATGTACTATTCACGGGGTACTATTCACCCAAAAAATATATTTATTTTCTGTCCAAATTATTTTTGGTACATGAATATTATTCTTGAATTTTACTCTACAAAGCAGTATCATGTTGACGATTTGGACGTTATTGATTTCTGGATAAATTAAATTATAACTTTAAAATTTATCCTTGAATTTGTTTTATTAAATTATTATGTCATTGTCATCATCATCATGTTTATATTGTGATGAATGTCATCTTTGGCTTACGTGCATAGATGGACTTGGTATGATTATGACCAGGGATTATTCGGTATAATCATGACTATTGATGATTACATGAATATCCTTGGTCGTGGAGGGATGATTCGATTTTATTTATTAAGCTGAGTCTCAACGATAAAGTTGATGAAAAACTTTTTAAATCATAGAAGATAGTAGATTTTATGCTCTACTTGACTCTTCTAATGGATTGCTTATTTCTGCTGTAGTTGTTGATCTAAAACTTGTTGTCTATTGTATTCTATAAGTTGTTATACTATTGAAGGCTAAGGATAATTTATTCTGCATTATTTTAGTCATAATATTTCTTACTGGGCTTGTTGAGCTCACCCTTTCTTTCATTGTTCTCTTTAGGAAATGAGAATATAAATCGGGATGAGCTCTGAGAAACTGAGTGACGGTCCGGATGATAGCATTAGTAGTCACACTTCTTCATTAAATAGTGTGACAATAAATGTAATGAGGACTCCATTGAGTGTGGATATTGTCTAGATGACAATATTCTTATTGAAACTCTTAGATTATGTTTTGTCGTATTTTACACGACAGTTGTATTATTAAGTTGTATTTGAATTTTGTACCATGTATTTGGCGACTCAAGATGGGTGATGTATACCTGTTTTGGGGGCGTCACAGTTTAACTGTTGTATAAATGAAGTTTGTAAATGATTTTTATAGTGTGATATCTGACGACTCAGAATGGGTGGACCTATTTTGGGGGCGCCACAGTTATGTTGCTTTAAACATATTCCTTGACATGTGGACTATAGATAAGAACCATAAAACTACCAAATAAAGGATCAGAACCTAGGTTAATTTGGGCTGGAAACTACTGTTCGAATCTGCTGGGTTTCGAAAACCAGTGACGTCTGGCAATGAATTTAGTTGCCCAGATCGTCATGTTTATTTGTGTTATGACCTAGATGATGGTCGTTTATTGTAGTGTTACATTTCAGCTACACAATCGAGGTTTAAGTTAGCCCAGAACATGCATGGATTAAAATCTAAGGCTGGTCAAACAAGGCATGATGATCATGAAGCTGTCAGTGTTCTTAAGCTCAAGAACACCAACAACGACAGAATGTACCGCTAAAGGCCTTTAGCGACGGTTTAACCAGTTTCCAAAAATTATTTAAAAATAGAAATAAATTATAAAAATTACTAAAAATGGTTTTAAAAATTATTTTAAATTATAAAAAATAATTTTTAACCAATTGGAATATTTTTCTTTAATATTTATAATTATTTAAATATTAAAGGTATTTAATTTATTTAATTAGTGTATTAAATAAATTAGAGAAAAATGATTTAATATTATGAAAAATCAATTTAAATAAGAAAAGGTATTTAAAAATATTTTGAGTTATAATATATAACTTTTAATATTTTTAGAGAATTTTCATTAATAATTTAATATTAATGATATTAGATTTATTTAATTATTAAATTAAATAAATAAGTTAAAAATAATTTTATTGATTTAAAATCATTTTAAATGAGAATAAAGTGTTAGAAAATGTTTAGAATTATAAAATATAATTTTAATATTTTTGGAGAATTCTCATTAATAATTTCATATTAATGATACTAGATTTATTTAATTATTATATTGAATAAATGAATTAAAAATGATTTTTATTGATTTAAAATTATTTAAAAATGAGAAAAATGATTTTAAAATATTTTAAGTTATAATTAAATACTTTTAATATTTGGATAATAATTTCATTAATATTTAGATATTAATGGTGATGATTTAAAAATAATTTTAATTATTTTAAAAATCATTTAAGTAGAATATTGATGATTTAAAAATATTTTAAGTTATTAAAAATAACTTTAATATTTTGACAAGTATGTCATTAATATTTTAATATGGTTCGATGTTTAAAAAATTATTATAAATTATAATAATTGTTTATAAATTATTAAAAGCTTCCAAAAAATATTATTAATGATATTTGACTTATCTAAAATAATATTGAAGCTTAGAAACCGAATTTACTTGACAATAACTGTGTTAATTGTCGGATAGGGTGACCAGAACATCGAGAATGTAATCAAGTCCAACCAGCATCAAATAGTTAGACTTGTTATGTGTTTATATAGTTTATAAACACCGATGTGTATGCTATGTGGTAATGTGTCTAGGAGAAGTTTGATTTGTAGAATCACGTTGATGCGTGTTGTGAATTATTGTGCTAATTGTGAGACCATATATTATTGGTGATAGGTCTTTCAAAGTAGATAAGTTTATTGTGTAATGTAATCAATCAGGAAAAGGAAAGTTCCTAACTCAACCTTGAGTTATATTCATTCAATTATTATAGTGGTTAATTATTGCTAATTATACCACGTCCAGGGATTTATTGTTGATTATTCGCAGTTAGTGCATGTTTAATAATTCAAATTGAATTACTAATTCAGAAAATATACATTCGTAGAATAACTGTTGTTGGATATTCATATCCGTAGAAGCTAGAATTTACAGTACAGATAATTCATGTTTATTATCGAATTATGTTGAGAAATATCTTAGCCAATTATTCTGTTTAGACGAACATTTGTTAGAACTTGATAGGTTCGAGAAGGGAATTAAATTATTATTGACAGATCGATGTCAATTATTTCGGCTAGATCGAGAAGTAATTAGAAATTGAAATCACAGTATTTCGTTGTTAAATCAAAATCTTGATTCTGAGACTAAGAAGAACAACCTTTTTTATAAAGTGAACATTTTATCAGTTGTGTATTCGGCCTTTGCGCGCGATTAAGTATTATGCATAATATAGGGTATAATAAAGCTGATCACTTTATATACTTGCAGAGGGGTATAATTTAATCTTTATGGTTATCTGATACACCTGGGTATATCAAAGTATAACTTTGATAGTTACTCGAGAAGAGAAGTTCAAGATCCAATGGATCCTTCAGCATAAATCTGGAAAACATTCCACTTTGCTATTTCGTAGAATTAATTCTTGATTATTCATTTGAATATCGTAGAAAACCTTGAAAGCGTTGTACTCTTTCATTATCAAATAATTGTTGCGTAGAATGTGAGAAGAATTGATATTGATTTCTATACCTTTATCGTATGTCTTAACTTGCGGGGCAAACTTGTTGCTCACCCTTGCTAAATAAAACTTTTCAGCTAGGGACGAAGTTGCAGAAGGTGCTGCGAAGAAGAACAAAGGAAAATGCATAGTTATAAATTAGTTATGAGGAATAATATTATTATTATGTTGTATTGTATTGTAAACCCTTTTTGTTTATCTGAAGGGTAAGGTTGTAATGTTAAGGTTAAAAAACCTGGGACTTATGTGTTAACAATATCTGTTAATGAGTTATGTATTCCTATTTATAATTTGAATGGGTAGTTAGATGGCATTATATTGTGGATCGTGAACACCAAACTCGGGGTCAGGTAACCCAGATTTGGTGGCCTCACATGACCTGTTTGACTAGTTGTAAGGAGCCAAATTCTTTTCAAAGATTGATCTTCGTTCCGGATATCATCAGTTTAAGATTAAAACAGATGACATTCCAAAGACTGCTTTCAGAACTCGGTACGGGCATTATGAATTCCTAGTCATATCTTTTAGATTGACTAATGCTCATGTTGCCTTCATGGACATGATGAACCAAGTATTCAAGGAATATTTGGATCACTTTGTGGTCATCTTTATTGATGACATCCTCATATACTCCAAAACTCGTGAAGACCATGAGCAACATTTGAGGCTGATACTCCAAAAGCTTCGTGAAAACAAGGTATATGCCAAGTTAAGGAAATGTGAGTTCTGGCTTGAGGAAGTTGCATTCCTTGGGCACGTGATATCAAATCATGGAATATCTGTTGACCCAATGAAGATTGAAGTAATTCAAAGCTAGGAGGAACCAAAGTCAGTGATCGAAGTACGTAGCTTTCTCGGCTTAGCTGGTTATTATCGGAGATTCGTGGAAGGATTTTCTCAAATGCTACTCCATTAACTCAGCTGACTCGAAAAGATACAAAGTTCGGTTGGAGCAAGGAATGTGAGAAGAGTTTTCAAGAACTCAAGAGAAGACTCATTTCAGCACCTGTTCTGACAATACCATCTGGCTCGGAGGGATTTGTCATCTACAGTGATGCTTCAGGAAAAGGGTTAGGATGTGTTCTCATGCAACATGGGAAAGTCATAGCCTATGCCTCACGAAAACTCAAAGAATATGAGAGGAATTATCCTACTCATGATTTAGAGTTAGCGTGATCATTTTTAAGCTTTAAGATTTGGAGGCATTACCTGTATGGAGAAAAGGTGGAGATCTATACGGATCATAAAAGCCTCAAATATTTTGTGACGCCCCCAAAACAGGTATACATCATCCATCTTGAGTCGCCAGATACATGGTACAAAATATAAATAAAAACTTAATTATTCATCTGTCGTGTAAAATATGACAAAATATATGCTGTGAGTTTTAATACAAATATTGTCATCTAGACAATATCCACACTCAATGGAGTCCTCATTACAATTATTATTACACTATTCCATAAAATAGTGAGGACTAATAAAGCCACTTATACATGATCATCACTCCATTCCCCGACTTGTCCAGTTATATTCTCATTTCCTGAAGAGAAAAATGAAAGAAAGGGTGAGCTCAACTAGCCCAATAAGAAATATTATGACTAAGATAATACAGAATAAATTATCCTTAGCCTTCAACAATATAACAACTGATAGAATATAATAGAAAACAAGTTTTAGATCAACAACTGCAGCAGAAATAAGCAATCCATTAGAAGAGTCAAGTAGAGCATAAAAATTACTATCTTCTATGATTTAAAAAGTTTTTCAACAACTTTATCATTTGAGACTCAAACAATAAATAAAATCAAATCATCCTCGCACTACTACCAAGGATATTCATGTAATCATCAATGGTCATGATTATACCGAATAATCCCTGGTTATAATCATACCAATAACTGTCCATCACTGAACTACAGGCCAATGAAAACTTTTACCACATCATTCGTCACATTACGGTCATGATTATACCGCATAATCCCTGGTCATAATCATACTATGTCCATCTATGCACGTAAGCCAAAGATGACTTTCATCACAATATAAGCATGAAGATGATGACAATGACATAATAATTCAATAAAACAAGTTCAAGGATAAATTTTAAATATTTATAATTTAATTTATCCAGAGATCAATAACGTCCAGATTGTCAACATGATAATGCTTTGTAGAGTAAAATTCAAGAATAATATTCATGTACCAAAAATAATTTGGACAGAAAAGAATCAATTTTTCATCATGAATAGTACCCCGTAAATAGTACTTCAGAAATAGTACCTCATGAATAGTACCCCGACATGAAAAGTACTCAAAATACCCGAGTGAATAATATTTGGGTGAATAGTAATCTGTGAATAGTAACTCATGAATAGTACTCTGACACGAAAGGTTCCCTGAACAGCTGAGTGAATAATACTAGAGTGAATAGTAATCGGGAGAATAGTAACCCGTGAATAGTAACTTGTAAAAAAATAAAAAAAGAAAATGATATTCCATGATGAGTACAAAAGAAATGATATCTCATACGAGTATAATAGAATATACGAAACTACAAATGGATTTTCACCCGCCATGCGATAATCCACATAGACTTATCATTTCCACAATTTAATAAAGAATGAATACGAAGGGTCATTCACCATGCATGCGGTAATCCACATAGACAGGTTATTCTAACAAAATAATAAAGAATGGAATAACAGAAGAATTCACCAGGCATGCGATAGAAACGCCATGCATGAGTTATTCCAATAAAATAATAAATAATGGAACCAATCATGTATGTAATACGCATGAGCAGTGATATTCCAACAAAATAATAAAGAATGGAACCCAGTCATGCGTAACTCAAGACAAACAAGATATTCCAATGAAATAATAAGGAATGGAACCAGTCATGTGTAACCCGCGTAGACGTGGATATTCCAATGTAATAATAAAGAATGGAATAATGTAAGAATTTCACCATGTATGCGGTACTTGTGATAGATAGGTTATTCCAATATAATAATAAAGAATGGAATAACGTAAGAATTTCACCATGTATGCGGTACTTGCATACATATTATTCCAACATAATAATAAAGAATGGAATAACAGAAGAATTTCACCATGTATGCGATACTTCGCATAGACAGGTTATTCCAACATAATAATAAAGAATGGAATAACAAAAGCACTCTTCATGAATACGAAAGAAATAATACCCCTTACCTCAAAAGAATGTCGATTTTCACTAACACTAATAATTCCAACACAATGGAACTATCAATTTCATCTTTAATCAACACGAACTTATTCATCATTAATATTATAACTCGCAATATTTAACAACCAGATCGTTCCCAGGAAATAGGGGGCTTTCCAATAAGAATTTCTCCTTATTGGCGCGCAATTAGGTGACCAAACCTCTCCTTGACAGAACTTCTAGACATTGTCAATATTGTAAATAATAATATGAATAACTTTGTCGTCTCAATTATTGATTTAATAATACATATTATACGAGATGATCTTGTGATAATAATTGAATCAATAATATGAGATATATGAAAGAAATTCTTCGTAATAATAATTAAGTATAACCGAGTGACTTCTTACGTAAGCATCAATAATCAATATCGTGGCGCTACTATGCAACCACGCCAGATTCATCGTACTTTTACTACCGAGAGTAGTTCAACAGCTTTTAACGGTAACACTTTTACGCCGTTATTTTTATAAAATGATAATTACGCTGCTTTTTCAAATACGACAATACTTACTTACATTATAGGGGGGTCCACCAAAGATTATGCCATCATACGATATATTTCACGACAAAAAGAATATTCCCCGACCAAACAAATATTTTATAACAACTTGCATACTTTGCAAAATTTATAAATATTACCCACAACTATAACATTATATCAAATCCACACCATAATATTCAAAAAAAATATTTCGAGAAATTTAAATCTTTATTCATAAAATTTGGGGTCTCACATATTTCTTCACTCAAAAGGAACTCAACATGCGGCAACGACGATGGCTTGAATTGTTGAAAGATTATGATCATACCATCCAATACCATCCTGGAAAAGCGAACGTAGTAGCTGACGTATTGAGTAGAAGATCATATGCGGGTACGAGTAAGAATCGATGAAGAAGGAATACTTCGAGTCAACTCCAGACTTTGTGTTCCTAACGATTCTGACTTGAAGTATAAAATCATGATGGAGGCGCACAACACACCATTTGCAATCCATCCTAGGAGTACCAAGATGTATCGTGATCTTTGACATACATTTTGGTGGAGCAATATGAAGAGAGAGATAGCGAGGTTTGTCTCAAGGTGTCTAACTTGTCAATGAGTTAAGGCGGAGCATCAAGTGCCAAAAGGTCCATTGCAACCACTTGAAATTCCAGAATGGAAGTGGGAGCACATTACCATGGATTTCATTACTGGTCTTCCCAAGGTTTCTCAAGGCATAGATGCGATTTGGGTCATTGTTGATAGATTGACCAAGTCTGCTCATTTCTTACCGATACGAGAAACTTATACACTTGAACGTCTTGCTAGTATGTACATAAACGAGATTGTAAGATTGCATGGTATGCCAGTATCCATAGTTTCTGATCAAGACCCAAGATTCACTTCAAGATTTTGGGTTAGTTTACAAAAAGCTATGGGCATGGATTTATGATTTAGTTCGGCATATCATCCTCAAACGGATGGGCAGTCGGATAGGACTATTCAAACTCTTGAAGATTTATTAAGACTTTGTGTCCTTGACTTCAAGGGAAGTTGGGACAAGTTCTTACCATTAGTGGAGTTTTCCTACAACAATAGTTATCAAGCAAGTATTGTCATGGCTCCATTTGAGGCGTTGTATGGAAGAAAGTGTCGTTCTCCAGTATGCTAGGATGAGGTGGCTGAAGCAACATTGTTAGGACTAGAGTTTGTACGTATGACTACGAAAAAGATTCAAACGATCCGACAACGTATAAAAACCTCACAAGATCGACAAAAGAGTTATGTTGATCTTCATCGAAAGGATGTGGAATTCAATATTGGAGATCATGTGTTGTTACGTGTTGCTCCATGGAAAGGAGTTACGAGATTTGGAAAAAGAGGAAAGCTCAATCCTCGATTCATTGGCCCATTTTTAATCCTCGATCGAGTAGGAACTGTGGCCTATAGACTTGCCTTACTGCCAAGTATGTCTCGTGTTCATAATGTTTTTCACATATCTATGTTACGTAAATATGTGAAAGACCCGAACCATATTATTGAACTAGAACTAAACGAGATAAAGGAAGATTTAACATATGAAGAGTTACCTGTTAAAATCTTGGATAAGAAGGATCATATTCTACGCTCCAAGGTTATACCTCAAGTCAAAGTTTTGTGAAGAACCCACGTTGTGGAGGAAATGACCTGTGAGTTAGAATCTGAGATGAAGTCAAGATATCCTCACCTCTTTGATATACCAGGTACGTACCCTAATTTTGAGGACAAAATTTCATAAGAAGGGGAGGTTGTAAGACCCCAACTTTTATGAATAAAGAATAATTTTCTCTAAATATATTTTTGAATATTATGGTGTGGATTTGATATAATGTTATAGTTGTGGGTAATATTTACAAATTATGCAAAGTAAGCAATTATATAATATTCGATTGGTCGAGGAATATTCGTTTTAATAGGGAATATTCGTTCGACAGCACAATCATTGGTGGACCCCACAACGAAAGTATTGTCGTAGTAAGAAAACGACAAAATTATCTTTTTATAAAAATAATGGCAGAAGTGTTACCGTTAAAACCGTTGAACTACACTCAGTAGTAAAAGTACAAAGAATACGTGTGGTTGCATAAGAGCAGCACAGTATTGGTTATTGATGCTTACGTGAGAAGTCACCAGCTTATACTCAATTATTGCTACATGAATTTCAGATAATATCTCTCATATTATTGATTCGATTATTATCACAGTATCATCTGCATAATATGATATATTATTAAATCAATAATTGAGACGACAAAGTTATTCATATTATTATTTGCAATATTGCCAATAAGGAGAAATCCTTATCGGAAAGCCCCCTCTTTCTTGGGAACGACCTGGTTGTTAAATATTGTGAGTTATAATATTAATGATAAAAAATTTCGTGTTGATTAAAGATGAAATTGATAGTTCCATTGTGTTGGAATTATTAGTGTTAGTGGAAATCGACATTTATTTTGATAATAATTGATGTCTAGAGGTTATATTGACCAATCGGGTAATTAATCGGATAAATGAGGAATTAATTGCTATTAATTCACATGATTATAACTATTTGTTCACATGTGTGTACTATTGATTCACATTCTTGTACTATTAGGGGAGGTGGTGCAAGATTGATAATACTTGCATGACTAAGTTAAAAATGGATGTATAGATGGAGGTAGTATACTGTAATTCGTATTTTCACGTGTCTGGAAATATTGATTCACATGATTTACTATTAGGGGAGGTGGTGCAAGTTTGATAATACTTGCAGGACTAAATTAAAAAAAAGAAAAAGAGGAAGGTATTATTCTGTAATATTTCGAGCCCTAAAACGTGCAATTATCAATTCACTAAAGCTATAGAGCAATTATTATAGAGAGAAATAATAGAGAGAAAGAAGAAGAGAAGTCTGCTACCTCACTATTCCAGTATCCAGTTTCTTCTGAGGTAAGGGGTATTATTCTTTCGTATTCATGAAGAGAGTTATTTTCTTTCAATACTCGTAAGGGTTGTTATTCCATTCTTTATTATTATGTTAGAATAACTTTTATGCTGGCACCGCATACATGATGAAATTCTTCAGTTATTCCATTCTTTACTATTCTGTTGGAATAACCTTGTCTGCATATGTCTATCGCATGCCCGTGAATTCTCGTTGTTATTCCATTCTTTATTATTCTATTGGAATATCCTCGTCATCATGCAGATTACATGACACTGGTCCATTCTTTGTTATTCATTTTGAATATCCATGTCATGCGGTGTTAAGCATGACTGGTTCCATTCTTTATTATTCTGTTGGGAATAACCAGTCTGTATAAATTACGCATGACCTAGTTCCATTCTTTATTATTCTGTTGGGAATAACCAGTCTGTGCGGTCTATCGCATGCCTGCCTATGTGGATTACCGCATGCATGGTAAATGATCCTTTGTATTCATTCCTTATTAAATTGTGGAAATAATCTGTCTACGTGGATTACCGCATGGCAGGCGAAAATCCATTTGCAGTTTCATATATTCTATTATACTCAGTTGGTTAAAGTTTTGGCTTCTATACTCCATAAAATTAGTAGAATATCCTGGATATGTGTGCTTCATCCAAAGATCTCTTTTCATGGAAATATTCTTCCGAGCATTCTTGAATTTTACTCCACAAAGCAATGATTGTTGTCAATTTGGGCGTTATTGATTTCTAGATAAATTAAATTATAAATCTTTAAAATTTATCCTTGAACTTGTTTTATTGAATTATTATGTCATTGTCATCATCCTCATGCGTATATTGTGATGAAAGTCATCTTTGGCTTACGTGCATAGATGGACTTGGTATGATTATGACCCGGGATTTTTTGGTATAATCATGACCGTAATGTGACGAATGATGTGGTGAAAGTCCTCAGTGGCCTGTAGTGCATTGATGGACGCTTTGGTATGATTATGATAGGGATTATTCTAAGATAGTCATGACCATTGATGATTTAATGAATATCCTTGGCCCGTAAAGTGGAAGATTCGATGATATGGTTTATTTATTAAAATTTGAGTCTCAAATGATAAAAATTGATGAAAATATTTTAAATCATAGAAGATAGTAGATATCATGCTCTACTTAACTCTTCTAATGGATTGCTTATTCATTGCAGCTTAAACTTGATGTCTATTGTATTTTATCGGTTTAACATTGTTGAAGGCTAATGATAATTTATTCTCGCATTATCTTAGTCATAATATTTCTTACTAGGCTAGTTGAGCTCACCCTTTCTTTCACTTTTTTCTTGTGAAATGAGAATATAGTGGGACGAGTCGGGAACGCAAGTGACGGTCCGATATGATAGCATTAGTAGTCCTCACTATTCCATTAAATAGTGTGACAATAAATGTATTGAGGACTCCTTTGAGTGTGGATATTGTCTAGATGACAATATTCTTATTAAAACTCTAAGTTTATGTTTTGTCGTATTTTACACGACATACTTGTATTATTAAGTTGTATTTGAATTTTGTACCATGTTTTGGCGACTCAAGATGGGTGATGTATACCTATTTTGGGGGCGCCACGAATAGATGGTCTTGGACTCAAGGCTATGGCGCGAGTCTCCTTTTTATGAATGCCACAAGCACCAATTAGCAAAGCAGTGTCATGCCTCACCTCGTCTTTGCCAGTGCGAACCTTTGTATCTTGAGTCGCATTGCTTGCGCGGACTCTGCGGCCTCGTAAAAATTTGATGATTTTTTGACTTTGTGAGATTACCAGGCTTGTAACTTCTTCGTTATAAGTTCGAATTAGCTCGTTCAAGAGCCTACGGTTCACAAATTTCATACTCTACGTCTTCATGCAAGAATTTATATTTTCAACTTTGTTAACACAAAATTCACCTATTGGTTCATTTTTAACAAAAACGATAAACGTTCGTGAACGTTCAATGCTCGTTTCTTCGTTCTAAGTCAGAATTCAGTCATTTTCAAGTTCGTAACTTTATACTGCTAAATCCGAGTTCAAACACAAAATTCGACTTCCATTCCGAGAATTTCACGAATTCGACGATTATCGTCCAATCGTGTGAATTTCGGCAACACTTCGTTACTAACGATTTGTTCATCAATCCAAATGGATTCAATTCATTCTATAGACATTTCAACTTACATATTACAAAAATTTATTTTCAAGTTATGTTTTGGCTTATTCTTCATATATTCATGACTTAATAAATTATAATCTACAAGATTTCATTCCTTATAACTTATTTTTAGTTTAAGTTCTTTAACCAACATTCTTACCTTTTACAAATCATACTAACTTCATATGACAAGTTCATCATAAGTTCATAACTTATTTAGGTTTAACTTACTTATACATGACTTTATACGGCTTAAGTCCATTGATTATCCAATCCTTATGTGTTCTTAGCATACATGTTCATCAAATTACACTTCTCTTATCACCCTACAATAGCAAAGATGGAAGATATAAGATCATAAGACCATTTACCTTTGATGACTAGCTTTCTTCTTCTTGGAAATCTAACAAGGAAAGTGTGACTTATTCTTGGCTTATTCTCTCTAACACTTAAGTTGTTTTGTATTGGATGAAAAATGAACAAACAATAATGAAATCCAAGTTGGGTATTTATAGGACTTCCAATGTGAGGGCACAAGGGATATTAGGTCATCCCACCTCCTTAACAAACCTCCTTACTATTCCATACTTAACAACTAAGTAAATATGCTAACCACTCATATTACTTGACCATCACAAAACATATCCTTTTCTTGGTCATTACTTAAAGTTCTTGGTCACCAAGTTTAACCACATTAACATGGGTTGCCCCATGGGTAACCACAAACCAATGGATCCTAGTTTGGGCTTGGATTTAATTAAATTAACTTAACTCTTGGGCTTATATTAATTCCTTTTTGGACTTTACTTTAGTAACCACTTGGACTTTAACATTAATCACACTTGGGCTTGCACATTATATTCCATTGGACTTTAAAATTGATAACAATCCTACAAGTCCAATTCATTTGGCTAAAAGCCTTATTACAATTTCTCTACGTATTATACTCGTATTCTCACTCGTATATTAATTCACAATATACGATATACCGTCCTTAGTACATATTCGTACAATACTTCGTATTCAATACCTCGTACAATATATACGTATCATACGATCATTACATTATCTTCTTAACGCTTGATATTCCTAACGTTCTCAAATTAAGTCCGCATGTGAAATATTGTGTTTTCCATACCTAGATTATTATTACATATTTCATCTCACCTTGATATTATAACGTTACGTATTTCTCGGAAGTTCAAAAATAATTCCCGAGCAGAAATTGATGAATAGTGTTTTTCAGAAAATTTCTTGGAAAACTTTTATTTTCGTCTTGAAAATTCAAACACTTTAATTCCTTCACGTAGTTACAATACTACGATGTTCCGACATTTCTAGGTTATAAAACGACATTCATCCTACTAACACATAATAATAACAAATAAAATTATTTTTTTTCATTATTAAAAATATTTACAAAAGGTTCGATTTTCCGGGGCGTTACACTCTCTCCCCCATATAAGGATTCTGTCCCCAGAATCTCGCTAATAAAAAAAAATTAAACAAACAAATGAGGGTAATTCTTTTTCATCTTTAACTCAAGTTCCCACATTGCTTCTTCGGCATCGTGGTTCTTCCATAACACCTTCACGGAAGGTATGACTTTGTTCCGCAGAACTTGATCTTTTCTATCGATGATTTGAATTGGCATCTCTTCGTATGCTAAGTCCTTCTCAATATGAATAGGTTCATACTCTATTACATGCTTATAATCCGGCTTATAGGGACGCAATACCGATACATGAAACACGTTATGTATTCGTTCTAGGTCTGAAGGTAAAGCTATCATATAAGCTACCTCACCTACCCGTTTTAATACTTCAAAAGGTCCTATAAACCTTGGACTTAACTTTCCCTTCTTTCCTAAACATATCTTTCCTTTCCAGGGAGATACCTTTAGAAACAAGTAAGAGCCTACTTCAAACTCCCTATTTTCTCGATGCGAGTCTGTAAATTTCTTCTGTCTGTCTTGAGCTGCTATTAGACGCATCCGTATCAGTTTAACAATATCCGCTGTTTGCTGCACCAATTCAGGTTTTGGCATTCTCCCACTTCATCCCAATATAATGTTGTTCTGCAATTCCATCCGTACAAAGCTTCATAAGTCGGCATACCTATGCTTGCATGATAACTATTGTTATACACAAACTCTACTAATGGTAGATGATTATCCCAACTACCCTTGAAATCTATGACGCAAGATCTTAACATATCTTCTAACGTCTAAATTGTTCTCTCGCTCTGTCCATCAGTTTGTGGATGATATGCCGTACTCAGCTTCAACTACGTTCCTAACTGCAGACTCCTCCAAAAGTTTGATGTGATTCATGGATCACGATCTGACACAATCGTCACTGGTACTCCATGTCTGGAAATTATTTCTTTAACATAAAGTTTAGCTAACTGGTCTAAGTTATACTTGACTCTAATTGGCACAAAGTGAGCCGACTTCGTCAACCGGTTCACTATTACCCAAATTGCATCATACCCCTTCTGAGTAGTCGGAAGTCCCACCACAAAATCCATTGTGATATACTCCCACTTCCACTCCGAAATTTCTAATGACTGTAACAAACCACTTAGTCGTTGATGTTCAGCTTTAACTTTTGGACAAGTCAAGCACCTACTCACATACTCGGCTATCTCTCTCTTCATGTTCAGTCACCAAAAACTTTGTCGAAGGTCTTGATACATCTTAGTGCTACCAGGATGAATCGAAAACCTCGAACTATGAGCCTCTTCTAATATCTGTTCCTTTAATTTCGCCTCATTCGAAACCCAAATTCTCCCTTCAAATCTTAATAACCCCTCGTTATCAAGACTGTACTTAATATCTTTTTCATTGGTCAACCACTTCTTCATTTGGTTACACTCATTAGTTTTGAGCTGCACCTCCCTGATTCTCTCTACGATGGTAGATTGCATCTCTGTCGCGAATAGTCTCCATCCTGATTCACTTGGCAACTTCACTTCTGATTCCATCCTAGCCATCTCTGTTATTAACTTAGTTTGAACCGTTAACATAGATAATTTTTCCCGACCCTTTCTACTTAAGGCATCGGCAACTACATTGGCTTTTCCAGGGTGATACAGGATTTCATAATCGTAATCCTTTATCAACTCCAGCCACCTCCTCTGTCTCATATTCAACTCCTTCTGTGTGAAGATATATTTTAGACTCTTATGGTCCGTGTATATCTCACATTTTTCTCCATAAAGATAATGTCTACATATCTTTAAGGCAAAAATTATTACGGCCAGTTCCAGATCATGAGTAGGGTAAACTTTCTCATAATCCTTCAACTCCCTTGATGCATACGCAATGACCTTGCTATGTTGCATAAGCACGCATCCAAGTCCTCTATGCGAAGCATCACTATAAACTACAAAATTTCATGTGTCATCGGGTAATGACAAAACAGGCGCTTCACTCAACCTCTTCTTCATTTCTTGAAAATTTTCTTCGTATTTATCCGTCCACACGTATTTCACCGTCTTCCTTGTCAAATTAGTCAATGGAGTAGCTATCTTTGAAAAATCCTGGATAAATCTTCGATAGTATCCCATTAACCCTAGGAAACTCCGCACCTCAGTTGATATTTTCAGTTGTTCCCAATTCATCACGGCTTCTACCTTCGCTGGATCTACTGAAATCCCCTCATGGTCAATAACATGACCTAAAAACTGTAACTTTTCCAACAAAAATTCACACTTAGTGAACTTCGCATACAACTTTTCCTTCCTCAGTATCTCCAACACTAATCTCAGGTGTTCAGCATGATCTTCTGGCATCTTAGAATAGACTAGAATATCATCAATAAACACCACGACAAACTTGTCCAAATATTGTTTGAACACTGCTTCATCATATCCATAAATGCAGTTGGTGCATTAGTCATCCCAAATGACATCACCAGAAACTCGTAATGACCATAACGAGTCCTGAATGCTGTCTTTGGTACATCCTCATTCCTAACCTTCAACTGGTGATACCCCGTTCTTAAATCTATTTTAGAAAAATACTTATCCCCTTTCAATTAATTAAAGAGTTCATCGATCCTGGGCAACGGGTATTTATTCTTTATCGTTAACTTATTTAACTCTCTATAGTCGATACAAAGTCTTAACGATCTGTCCTTCTTCTTGACAAACAATACCGGTGCTCCCCATAGCGAAACACTTGGTTGTATGTACTTTTTGTCCAACAGTTCTTGTAACTGCACCATCAACTCCTTCATCTCCACTGGGGCCATACGATACGGTGCCATGGAAACTGGTGCTGCTCCTGGCACAATGTTTATCACAAACTCGGTCTTCCTATTCGGCGAAAGACCCGATAATTCACTCAAAAATACATCCGCGAATTCTCTAACTATAGGTATTTGTTCCATGGTTGCTACCACTCTCTGGGTATCAACAACATGACAAAGATAACCTACACATCCCTTCCTCAATAATTTCCTAGTTTGTGTCATGGTTAGACAACACAAATGTCCCGACGATCTATTTTCATAAAATACTACTTGAGGTTATTTTAGCGTTCTAAGGTTCACACATTTCTTCTAACAATCTATAATTGCCCCATGGTTTACCAACCAATCCATTCCGAGAATTACATTGAATTCTCCTAACTTTATCGGTAGCAAATCTACCGATAATTTACAACCCCGTATGTCTACGCAACAATTCCTATGAATATTTTCAACAGGAATTATCTCTTCGTTTGATACCTTAATATTTAAAGGTATAGGTAACTTTTCAGGAAATAATCTTAATCGTCTAGCAAAATCACATGCTATAAACAAACAAGTAGCACGCGAATCAAATAGCACGTAAGCGTTTATGTAGTTGATCGGAATAATACATGAGACTACATCCCCCGATGCAACTGCATCTTGGATTGTCATGTTAAAGGTATGGCCCATTGGCCTACACTGGTCATACCGACCGCCAATAGCTAACTTCATCGCTATTGACGCCTCTTGTTCCCTGTCCCACCCTTCTTCTTCTAAGGTTCTTTGCCATGTGGTCAGTTGACCCACACATAAAGCACCCGTGATTCTTCTTCAGACTTGGCCAATTAAGCGAAATGTGCCCCTCATGTCCACAATTGTAACATACGACCTTCCCCTTGAGACAGACTCCTAGATGAGTCTTCCCACAGGTCTTGCAGGCCTCCATCCTCTCTTTGGGTCTCCTTGCTTCACTCCGGTATTCCCAGAGTTAAATGCTTTCCTCTTCTGACCCTTGCCACTTCTACTGGCTCCCTCGATTTTCACTCCCCCATCCACTTTCCCTTTATTCTTCTTATCCTTGTGGTACTGGCTCAATGCCTCGCTACCACCTTTGACGATTATCACCTTCTCTAAAATGGTCCCAAATGAAGTACTTTGGAACACATAAATACGGTTATAGAGCCAGGGTTTTAAGCCCTGCTCGAACCGTTGCACCTTTCTAACCTTGGTATCCACTTGGTATGGAGCAAACCTCGCCAGTTCATTAAACTTGGTGGTATATTGGGGAACCATCATGTCCCCTTATTTTAAATTCAAAAACCGCATCTCCATCCTTCCCTGCATACTTGTGGGAAAGTATTTCTCAAAGAATATCTCCTTGAACCTCACCCACGTAACATTCTCAATATCAGCTCTGGCCTGGTTGGCCTCCTACCAAAAGTTGGCCTCTCCCTTCATCATGTAGGTTGCAAAGGTAACCTTCTGGGCTCATCGACATTTTCTATCACAAATGCCTTCTCGATTTCCTTTACCCATGTCTGGGCCTCTATGGGGTCCGTAGTTCCTTTGAACTCCGGCGGACCCACACTTTTAAAATCCTTAAAGGTAGTAGCACGTGCTACTCCCGGATTTACGGAGATATTAGCCTCAGTTCTATTAAATGCGGTTGTTAAAAGATTAACAAACTCCTGCATGGGGTTAACTGGACCTCCCTCCTTTTGATTTGCATTAGCGCCTTGGTTTGGTTGTACTCTTCTTGGAGGCATTTTGCTGATACAATAAACAACACATCGCGTTATTATTCCTTTCTCATTAGTTAGTTATTATTCAAGATTAAATAATAACTTCAACATTCTTTACTCAATATTTTTCCACAAAAGGCTTATATTGATTCATTCATTGTAGTATAATACTACATCGTTTTATTACACATCCTAAGATGATTATATTACTATCCCGTTATTGCTTTCCAAAAATTAGAATTTATAAAAGACTACCCTTTGTTATACAAAAGAGGGTTTTACGTCACTACTAGGTACACAATATTTCCATACCTACACTACTCTATCTATTAATAGATTATATCTGCCTTAAGGCATTATCAAAATCTGCCTTGGCAAGACATGCAATAATATCACGACTAATAGTATGTCGCATCTGCCCTGCCTCAATGGGATAACCAGCTACCTGCTGTTGGAAGTCCGCATGAGAACTCCTATAAATATAGGACATTCTCCCTATCTTCTGCTTTTTGGTCTTTAGCTCATCCTTGAGATCAAAAACCTCATGCTTTAGCTCATGGACCTTGTCCTTGGCTAAAACCCACTCATCGTGCTCCTGCTCCCACATGGACTCCACATCTGTCTTATCCTATATGACAGCCTGGAGCTCTGCTTTTAGCTCCTTAACCTCCTGACAGTAATGGATGTTTCTATCCAACACTGACATAAAAAGTGACATCATTGACTCCCCCGGAGCCATCTCTGCTGCTATTACTACTGGGTTGAAGGACACTACCTCAACCTCCTCTTCTATCATGCCATCGAATACCGACATGAGATCGGGGTCCTCTGAGTCTTCAGACTCAATGACTACTATCTCTGGTTCCTCTGCTATAGGGTTCGGTAAAAACCTCTATCTGGTTAATCGATTCTTCACTAACTACCTGAACATCTCTATGTATTCCATTTACACCTGACATTTACACAAAACAATTAAGTTGATTAGTACACGTCAGTAGAATAATAAAAACACATAACATATTCATAATGCATTTTTATAAGGTTATTTTTTTCTTTTACTTCTTTGACTTCTCTTAAGGTTATGACTTAAGGTTTTAATTCCCCCCTTAAGTTTTATAACCTAATGCTTTGATACCAACCTGTGATGCCCCCAAATACGGGTATCTTCCAACCCAACAGATGGTGCTACACGGTACTACCATTCACACATACATTTAATTGAAAAGCCTCAATAGAACGAATATGTCTTCTCTATATATTCAAAATAATATTAACACTCCCTAGGTTCTTTATAACCATTACATTTGTTCTTGTCGTAATATCAAATTATATTACAACAATAAACTTATACTATTACATAAGTATTCTATGGGTTCGTCTTTGCTTTGCCCTTATCCTTGACGGAGTCTTTGGTCCGTTGGATCTTAGCTGTATTCATATGGTTCAAGCAAGAGTGAGCATGACTAGCTCAGCAAGTGTGACAATTCAAATAAACAACATGCTTGAAACATAGGAATCATATATCTTCGATAACTGAACAATAGTTACGAAGTACTATCGATAATTCAAAATAGCACTTCTTTTCATTCAAAACGTTTTACAACAACAATATTCAGTAAAACATTTATTCAGGTCCAAGACCTTGAGCATTTCATACTTTATTTGAAAAGGACATCCCGACACTAAGTCCGTAAGTCCGATATTTCTTACGAGCATGTCTAGGTGATCAGCCTATAGTACTCTATGTTGATCAATAATACATTCATTAAACGTATGTACGTTTAAGTTGTGGCAACATCATGTGCCTGTCGTTTGACGACAAAATATTTTTAGCATACTCAGTATTCATTTGAAAATCACACCAATATAACCTGGTAAACATTGACCATGCTTTGATAGAAACATAATATAAGTCTAGACGAAAGAGTTGGCTTTGACTTCACCATACATCGATTTATGCGTAAGAATACATGAATCACAAAGCTTGTCCAGATTGAACTGAAATAAGGGTTAGAATACTTGCCTTCAGCGTCTACTACAGTTATAACACGTGCAATTTAAATCCTTAAGTCTCTACAGTAGATGATAACATCACATAACACATTAGGTCATGAATAACATACATAGTTTTTGAGACCCCGAATTTTATGAAATGAAAGTATTCAATTTTCTTATAATTATTCTATTTAGTAAATGGTTAAATTGATAAAAGGTTAAAGTTAAGTGTGATATGTGAAAAAATTTGCACAGTATGCAAGTTGTTATATAATATTCGATTGGTCGAGGAATATTCTTTTTGTCGGAGAATATCCGTACGACGGCACAATCATTGGTGGACCCCAAAACAGAAGTATTGTCGTAGTTAGAAAATGACAGAATTATCTTTTTATAACAGCGAAAGTGTTACCGTTAAAACTGTTGAACTACCCGGTAGTAAAAGTACAGTAATACGCGTGGTTGTATAGTAGCACACAGTATTGATTATTGATGCTTACGTGAAAAGTCACTCAGTTATACTCAATTATTGCTAGAGTAATTGTTGCATCATATCTCTCATATTATTGATTCAATTATTGTCACAGTATCATCTGTATAATATGTTATATTATTAAATCAATAATTGAGATGACAAAGTCATTTATATTATTATTTGCAATATTGAAAATGTCTAGAAGTTCTGTCAAGGAGAGGTTTGGTCACCTAATTGCGCGCCAATAGGAAGAAATCCTTATTGGAAAGCCCCCTCTTCCTCGAACGACACGGTTTGTTAAATATTGCGAATTATAATATTAATGATGAATAAGTTCGTGTTAATTAAAGATGAAATTGATAGTTCTATTGTGTTGGAATTATTAGTGTTAGTGAAAATCGACATTTATTTCGATAATAATTGATGTCTAGAGGTTCTATTGACCAATCGGGTAATTAACCGGATAAATGAGCAATTAATTTCTATTGATTCACATGATTATAACTATTTGTTCACATGTGTGTACTATTGATTCACATTCATTTATTATTAGGGGAGTTGGTGCAATATTGATAATACTTGCATGACTAAGTTAAAAATAGAGGTACTATACTGTAATTCGTATTTTCACATGTCTAGAACTATTTTTTCACATTATTTACTATTGATTCACATGATTTACTATTAGGGGAGGTGGTACAAGTTTGATAATACTTGCAGGACCAAATTAAAAATGAAGGAAAAGAGGAAGGTATTATACTGTAATATTTCGAGCCCCAACACGTGCAATTATCGAAACTATATTTTCCTATAAATAGAAGCTCATTCCTTCATTATTTTTTCACCAATTCACTAAAGCTATAGAGCAATTATTATAGAGACAAATTATAGAGAGAAAGAAGAAGAGAAGTCTTCTACCTCACTATTCCAGTATCCAGTCTTCATTTGAGGTAAGGGGTATTATTCTTTCGTATTCATAAAGAGAGTTATTTTCTTTCAATACTCGTAAGGGTTGTTATTCCATTCTTTATTATTATGTTAGAATAACTCGCCTATATGCTAAGTACCGCATACATGGTGAAATTCTTCGTTATATTATTATTCTGTTGGAATAACTCATCTGCGCGGTTCCTATCGCATGCCCGTGAATTCGTTGTTATTCCATTCTTTATTATTCGCTGGAATACCTCGCCTGTATGTAATTATGCATGACTGGTTCAATTCTTTATTATTCTCGCTGGAATATCATGTCAGGGATTAGGCATGACTGGTTCCATTCTTTATTATTCTATTGGGAATAACCTGTCTGTGCGGTCTATCGCATGCATGGTAAATTCTTCTGTTATTCCATTCTTTATTATTCTGTTGGAATACCCTGTCTATGTGGATTACCACATGTATGGTGAATGATCCTTCGTATTCATTCTTTATTGAATTGTGGAAATGATCTGTCCACGTGGATTACCGCATGGCGGGTGAAAATCCATTTGCAATTTCGCATATTCTATTATACTAATCTAGGATATCATTTCTTTTGTACTCATCATTAAATATCGTTTTCTTTGATTTTTTTTTTGTTACGAGTTACTATTTACGGGTTACTATTTACCCGATTATTATTCACTCTAGTATTATTCACTCGGGTATTCGGGACACTTTTCGTGCCAGAGTACTATTCACGAGTTACTATTCACGGGTTACTATTCACCCGATTACTATTCACTCTAATATTATTCACTCGGGTATTCGGGACACTTTTTGTGTCGGGGTACTATTCCCGAATTACTATTCACGGGATACTATTCACCCAAAAAATATATTTCTTTTCTGTCCAAATTATTTTTGGAACATGAATATTATTCTTGAATTTTACTCCACAAAGTAGTATCGTGTTGACAAATTGGATGTTATTGGTTCCTGGATAAATTAAATTATAAATCTTTAAAATTTATCCTTGAACTTGTTTTATTGAATTATTATGTCATTGTCATCATTCTTATGCTTATATTGTGATGAAAGTCATCTTTGGCTTACGTGCATAGATGGACTTGGTATGATTATGACCAGGGATTATTCGGTATAATCATGACCGTAATGTATGAATGATGTGGTAAAAGTCCTCATTGGCTGTGTAGTGCATTAATGGACAGTTTTTGGTATGATTATGACCAGGGATTATTCGGTATAGTCATGACCATTGATGATTTAATGAATGTCTTTGGCCGTGGTGCAGGGATGATTCGATGATGTGGTTTATTTTTTTAAGCTGAGTCTCAGCGATAAAGTTGATCAAAAACTTTTTAAATCATAGAAGATAGTAGATTTTATGCTTTACTTGACTCTTCTAATGGATTGCTTATTTTCGCTGCAGTTGTTGATCTAAAACTTGTTGTATATTGTATTCTATCAGTTGTTATACTGTTGAAGGCTAAGGATAATTTATTCTGCATTATCTTAGTCATAATATTTCTTACTGGGCTAGTTGAGCTCACCCTTTCTTTCATTGTTCTCTTCAGGAAATGAGAATATAGTTGGGACGAGTCGGGGAATGGAGTGATGGTCCAAAATAAATGGATTTAGTAGTCCTCACTATTCTACGGAATAATATGATAATAATTGTAATGAGGACACCATTGAGTGTGGATATTGTCTAGAAGGCAATATTCGTGTTTAAACTATCAACTATGCTTTGTCGTATTTTACACGACATTTGTATAATTAAGTTTGTATTTGATTTATGTAATGTGTATCTGGCGACTCAAGATGGGTGATGTACACCTGTTTTGGGGGCGTCACAGTTGGTATCAAAGCTTAGGGATATGATCCCTGGCTAAGATGTGAGGCTAGAACTAGGAGGGGAGAGACGGGTAATTCCTTCGCTAGTATGACCTACCTAAGTTATTTGGTATTTAATTGGTCGGTCAGAATATAAGGATAGTATATTGCATATCAATTAACCCTTATTTTGAAACTATATTCTAGAATGATATCTGAAATACAGGAGATGAGAAATGGGAAAATCATGATAGAAAGGAAATAACCGGGAAGGTACAATCCGAAAAGAAAGCAAGGTATTCTCATCTCTTCGAATATCAGGTACGTACGTAAATTTTGAGGGCGAAATTTCATAAGGAGGGGTGATTGTGAGACCTCGAATTTTATGAAAAGAAAGTATTCAACTTTCTTATAATTATTCTATTTAGTAAATGGTGAAATTAATAAAAGGTTAAAGTTAAGGGTGATATGTGAAAAAATTTACGAAGTATGCAAGTTGTTATATAATATTCGATTGGTCGAGGAATATTCGTTTTAATAGGGAATATTCGTTCGACAGCACAATCATTGGTGGACCCCACAACGAAAGTATTGTCGTAGTTAGAAAATGATAGAATTATCTTTTATAACAGCTACGAAAAGTGTTATCAAGTAAAACCTGTTGAACTACCCAGGTAATAAAACTACGATGAATACGGCGTGGTTGCGTAGTAGCACACAAGATTTATTATTGATGCTTACGTGAAAAGTCACCAGCTTATACTCAATTATTACTACAAAGATTTTTGCATCATATCTCTCATATTATTGATTCAATTATTATCACAAAGATCATCTCGATAATATGTTATATTATTAAATCAATAATTGAGACGACAAAGTCATTCATATTATTATTTGCAATATTGACAATGTCTAGAAGTTCTCATCGAGGATAGGTTTGGTCACCTAATCAAGGCGCCCGATAGGAGAAATCCTTATTGAAAGCCCCCTATTTCACTCGGAACAACCTGGTTGTTAAATATTATGAATTATAATATTAATGATGAATAAGTTCGTGTTAATTAAAGATGAAATTGATAGTTCCATTGTGTTGGAATTATTAGTGTTAGTGAAAATTGACATTTATTTCGATAATAATTGATGTCTGGAGGTTATATTGACCAATCGGGTAATTAACCGGATAAATGAGCAATTAATTGCTATTGATTCACGTGATTTTAACTATTTGATCACATTTGTGTACTATTGATTCACATTCATTTATTATTAGGGGAGTTGGTGCAAGATTGATAATACTTGCATGACTAAGTTAAAAAAGGAGGTATTATACTGTAATTCGTATTTTCACATGCCTAGAACTATTTTTTCACATGATTTACTATTAGGGGAGGTGGTGCAAGTTTGATAATACTTGCAAGACCAAATTAAAAATGAAGGAAAAGAGGAAGGTATTATACTGTAATATTTCGAGCCCCAAAACGTGCAATTATCGAAACTATATTTTCCTATAAATAGAAGCTCATTCCTTCATTATCTTTCACCAATTCACTAAAGCTATAGAGCATTTATTATAGAGACAAATTATAGAGAGAAAGAAGAAGAGAAGTCTGCTACCTCCTCACTATTCCAAAGATCCAAATTTCTTTTTGAGGTAAGGGTATTATTCTTTCGTATTCATAAAGAGAGTTATTTTCTTTCAATACTCGTAAGGGTTGTTATTCCATTCTTTATTATTATGTTGGAATATCCTATCTATGCGAAGTACCACATACATGGTGAAATTCTTCTGTTATTCCATTCTTTATTATTCTGTTGGAATAACCTATCTGTGCGATCTATCGCATGCCTGGTGATTTCTGTTGTTATTCTATTCTTTATTATTCTGTTGGAATATCATGTATGTGCGGATTATGCATGACCTGGTTCCATTCTTTATTATTCTGTTGGAATATCCTGTCTGTGCGGATTACGCATGACCTGGTACCATTCTTTATTATTCTGTTGAGAATAACCTGTCTGTGCGGTCTATCGCATGCATGGTGAATTCTTCTGTTATTCCATTCTTTATTATTTTGTTGGAATACCTTGTCTATGTGGATTACCGCATACATTGTGAATGATCCTTCATATTCATTCTTTATTAAATTGTGGAAATGATCTGTCTATGTGGATTACCACATGGCGGGTGAAAATCCATTTGCAGTTTCGTATATTCTATTATACTAATCTAGGATATCATTTCTTTTGTACTCATCATTAAATATCGTTTTCTTTGATTTTTTTTTTGTTACGAGTTACTATTTACGAGTTACTATTCACCCGATTATTATTCACTCTAGTATTATTCACTCGGGTATTCGGGACACTTTTCGTGCCAGAGTACTATTCACGAGTTACTATTCATGGGTTACTATTCACCCGATTACTATTCACTCTAGTATCATTCACTCGGGTATTCGGGACACTTTTTGTGTCGGGGTACTATTCCCGAATTACTATTCACGGGATACTATTCACCCAAAAAATATATTTCTTTTCTGTCCAAATTATTTTTGGAACATGAATATTATTCTTGAATTTTACTCCACAAAGCAGTATCATGTTAACAATTTGGATGTTATTGATTCCTGGATAAATTAAATTATAAATCTTTAAAATCTATCCTTGAACTTGTTTTATTGAATTATTATGTCATTGTCATCATTCTTATGCTTATATTGTGATGAAAGTCATCTTTGGCTTACGTGCATAGATGGACTTGGTATGATTATGACCAGGGATTATTCGGTATAATCATGACCGTAATGTGACGAATGATGTGGTAAAAGTCCTCATTGGCCTGTAGTGCATTGATGGATAGTTTTTGGTATGATTATGACTGGGGATTATTAGGTATAATCATGACCATTGATGATTACATGAATATCCTTGGCGTGGTGCGTGGATGATTCAATTTTATTTATTAAGTTGAGTCTCAAATGATAAAGTTGATGAAAAACTTTTAAATCATAGAAGATGATTATATTTTATGCTCTACTTGGTCGCTTCTAATGGATTGCTTATTTGTCTCATGCGATTGTTGATCTAAAACTTGTTGTCTATTGTATTCTATCGGTTGTTATCTTTGTTGAAGGCTAAGGATAATTTATTCAGTATTATCTTAGTCATAATATTTCTTCTTTGGGCTAGTTGAGCTCACCTTTCTTTCATTGTTCTCTTGAAATGAGAATATAGTTTGGGGACGAGTCGGGGAATGGAGTGATGGTCCAGGATAAATTGCTTTAGTAGTCCTCACTATTCTACTAATAATATGATAATAATTGTAATGAGGACTCCATTGAGTGTGGATATTGTCTAGATGACAATATTCTTGTTTAAACTCTCAGCTATGTTTTGTCGTATTTTACATGACTGTTGTATAATTAAGTTGTATTTGAATTTATGTACCATGTATCTGGCGACCCAAGATAGGTGATGTATACCTATTTTGGGGGCGTCACAATAATAATTATAAGAAAATTGAATACTTTCATTTCCTAAAATTTGGGATCTCACAATCTCCCCTCCTTATGAAATTTCGCCCTCGAAATTTACGTACCTGGTAGTTCGAAGAGATGAGAATACCTTGCTTTCTTTTCGGATTGTACTTTCCCGATTATTTCCTCTCTATCATGATTTTCCCATTTCTCATCTCCTGTATTTCAGATATCATTCTAGAATATTGTTTCAAAATAAGGGTTAATTGACATATCACATATTATCCCTATACTTTGACCGACCAATTAAATACCAAATAAACTTATGTAGGTCATACTAGCGAAGGAATTCCTCGTCTCTCCCCTCCTAGTTCTTGTTTAACATCTCAGCCAGGGATCATATCCCTAAGCTTTGATACCAACTGTGACGCCCCCAAAACAGGTATACAGCACCAATCTTGAGTCGCCAAATACATGGTACAAAATTCAAATACAACTTAATAATACAACTGTCGTGTAAAATACGACAAAACATAATCTAAGAGTTTCAATAAGAATATTGTCATCTAGACAATATCCACACTCAATGGAGTCCTCATTACATTTATTGTCACACTATTTAATAGAATAGTGAGGACTACTAATGCTATCATCTGGACCGTCACTCCATTCCCCGACTCGTCCCAGCTATATTCTCATTTCCTGAAGAGAACAATGAAAGAAAGGGTGAGCTCATCTAGCCCAGTAAGAAATATTATGACTAAGATAATGCAGAATAAATTAGCCTTAGCCTTCAATAGTATAACAACTAATAGAATACAATAGACAACAAGTTTTAGATCAACAACTGCAGCGAAAATAAGCAATCCATTAGAAGAGTCAAGTTGAGCATAAAATCTACTATCTTCTATGATTTAAAATATTTTTCATCAACTTTATCGTTGAGACTCAGCTTAATAAATAAAATCGAATCATCCCTATACCACGACCAAGGATATTCATGTAATCATCAATGGTCATGATTATACCGAATAATCCCTGATCATAATCATACCAACAACTGTCCATCAATGAACTACAGGCCAATGAGGACTTTTTCCATATCACTCATCACATTACGGTCATGATTATACCGAATAATCCCTGGTCATAATCATACCAAGTCCATCTATGCACGTAAGCCAAAGATGACTTTCATCACAATATAAGCATGAGGATGATGACAATGACATAATAATTCAATAAAACAAGTTCAAGGATAAATTTTAAAGATTTATAATTTAATTTATCCAGGAATCAATAACGTCCAAATTGTCAACATGATACTGCTTTGTAGAGTAAAATTCAAGAATAATATTCATGTACCAAAAATAATTTGGATGAAAAAAGAAATATATTTTTCGGTGAATAGTACCCGTGAATAGTACTTCAGAATAAGACCCGTGAATAGTACCCCGACACGCAGCCGCCGGCATGACTTAACAGTGTAGGGCGAGGGTCTCGGACCACTGCAAGCAGTCATGAGTCTCCTTTGTTATGGCATAACAAGCAGTACGCCTAATTAGCGATGTGTCATGCATGCCTCTACCTCATGTCTGCTAGCTGGGCCTTTGTGCCTTGAGTCGCGTTGTGGCACGGACTCTGTGCCTCAGAAAAATTTGGCAGATTTTTGACTTTGTGAAATTTCCGGGCTCGTAACTTCTTCATTATAAGTCCGAATTAGTTCGTTTAAGAGCCTACGGTTCACAAATTACATACTCTACGTGTTCATACAAGAATTTTATATTTTCAACTTCGTTAACTCAAAATTCACCTATTGGTTCATTTTTAACGAAAATAAAAAATGTTCGTGAATGTTCAACGCTCGTTTCTTCGTTCTAAGTCAGAATTCAGTCATTTTCAAGTCCGCAACTCTATAATGCCAAATAAGACTTATCTCCATCGAAAACCAATGTTTCCAAGTTCAAACAAAAAATCCGACTTCCATTCTGAGAATTTCACGAATTCGACGATTATCGTCCAATCGTGTGAATTTCGGCAACACTTCGTTACTAACGATTTGTTCATCAATCCAAATGGAATCAATTCATTCTATAGACATTTCAACTTACATATTACAACAACTTATTTTCAAGTTATGTTTTAGCTTATTCTTCATAAGTTCATGACTTAATAAATTATAATCTACAAGATTTCATTCCTTATGACTTATTTTTAGTTTAAGTTCTTTAACCAACATTCTTACCTTTTACAAATCATACTAACTTCATATGACAAGTTCATCATAAGTTCATAACTTATTTAGGTTTAACTTACTTATACATGACTTTATGCGGCTTAAGTCCATTGATTATCCAATCCTTATGTGTTCTTAGCATACATGTTCATTAAATTACACTTCTCTTATCACCCTACAATAGGAGAGATGGAAGATATAAGATCATAAGATCATTTACCTTTGATGACTAGCTTTCTTCTTCTTCGAAATCTAACAAGGAAAGTTTGACTTATTCTTGGCTTATTCTCTCTAACACTTAAGTTGTTTTGTATTGGATGAAAAATGAACAAACAATAATGAAATCCAAGTTGGGTATTTATAGGACTTCCAATGTGAGGGCATAAGGGACATTAGGTCATCCCACCTCCTTAACAAACCTCCTTACTATTCCATACTTAACAACTAAGTAAACTTGCTAACCACTCATATTACTTGACCATCACAAAATATATCCTTTGCTTGGTCATTACTTAAAGTTCTTGGTCACCAAGTTTAACCACATTAACATGGGTTGCCCCATGGGTCAGTACAAACCAATGGATCCTAGCTTGGGCTTGGATTTAATTAAATTAACTTAACTCTTGGGCTTATATTAATTCCTTTTTGGACTTTACTTTAGTACTTGGGCTTTAACATTAATCACACTTGGGCTTGCACATTATATTCCATTGGACTTTACAAATTGCTAACAATCCTTAGTACATATTCGTATAATACTTTGTATAATTCACAATATACGATATACGATCATTACATTATCTTCTTAACGCTTGATATTCCTAACATTCTCAAATTAAGTCCGCATGTGAAATATTACGTTTTCCATACCTAGATTGTGACGCCCCCAAAACAGGTATACATCACCCACCTTGAGTCGCCAAATACATGGTACATAAATCAAATACAACTTAATAATACAACTGTCGTGTAAAATACGACAAAACATAAACTGAGAGTTTTAATAAGAATATTGTCATCTAGACAATATCCACACTCAATGGAGTACTCATTACATTTATTGCCAAACAATTTCACAGAATAGTGAGGACTACTAAAGCCATTTATCCTGGACCATCACTCCATTTTCCGACTCATCCCAGCTATACTCTCATTTCCTAAAGAGAACAATGAAAGAAAGGGTGAGCTCAACTAGCCCAGTAAGAAATATTATGACTAAGATAATGCAGAATAAATTATCCTTAGCCTTCAACAGTATAAATACTGATAGAATACAATAGACAACAAGTTTTAGATCAACAACTGCAAAATAAATAAGCAATCCAAAGAGAAGAGTCAAGTAGAGCATAAAATTTACTATCTTCTATGATTCAAAAGTTTTTCATCAAGTTTATCGTTGAGACTCGACAATATAAATAAAATCGAATCATCCACGCACTACTCTGACCAAGGATATTCATGTAATCATCAATGGTCATGATTATACCAAATAATCCCCGTCATAATCATACCAACCACTGTCCATCAATGAACTACAGGCCAATGAGGACTTTTACCACATCATTCGTTACATTACGGTTATGATTATACCGAATAATCCCTCGTCATAATCATACCAAATCCATCTATGCATGTAAGCCAAAGATGACTTTAATAACAATATAAGCATGAGGATGATGACAATGACATAATAATTCAATAAAACAAGTTCAAGGATAAATTTTAAAGGTTTATAATTTAATTTATCCAGGAATAAATAACGTCCAAATTGTCAACATGATACTGCTTTGTAGAGTAAAATTCAAGAATAATATTCATGTACCAAAAATAATTTGGACAGAAAAGAAATATATTTTTCGGGTGAATAGTACCCCGTGAATAGTACCCCAACACAAAAAGTATCCCGAATACCCGAGTGAATGATACTAAAGTGAATAGTAATCAGGTGAATAGTAACTCATGAATAGTAACTCATAAATAGTACTCCGGCATGAAAAGTACCCCGAATACCCGAGTGAATAATACTAGAGTGAATAGTAACCAGATGAATAGTAACCCGTGGATAGTAACTCGTAACAAAAAGTACCAAAGAAAATGATATTTCATAACGAGTACAAAAGAAATGATATCCCAGATGAGTATAATAGAATATATACTGGCTATCTAAATGGATTTTCACCGTCATGCAAAGAATCCACGTGAGATGCATCATTTCCACAATTTAATAAAGAATGAATATGAAGGATCATTCACCAAGCATGCGGTAATCCACATAGACAGGTTATTCCAATAGAATATAAAGAATGGAATAACAGAAGAATTCACCATGCATGCGATAGATCCGCATGAGATAGGTTATTCCCAATAGAATAATAAAGAATGGAACTGGTCATGTGTAATCCGCATGCATGTGATATTCCAACATATTAATAAAGAATAAAATAACAATGAAATTCACGATCAATATGCGATAGAGCCGCATGCATGTGTTATTCCAACAAAATAATAAAGAATGGAACCAGTCATGCGTAATCAAGACAAATAGGATATTCCAATGTAATAATAAAGAATGGAACCAGTGTCATGCGTAATCCGCATGCATGCATGTGATATTCCAATGTAATAATAAAGAAGGGAATAACAACAGATTCAAAGAGGGCGTGCGATGTAATCAAGACAGAGCATGTGTTATTCCAATGTAATAATAAAGAATGGAATAATAAAAGAATTTCACCATGTATGCGGTATTGTGACAGACAGGTTATTCTAATATAATAATAAAGAATAGAATAACAGCTCTTACGAGTATTGAAAGAAAATAATTCTCTTCATGAATACGAAAGAATAATACCCCTTACCTCAAAAGAAGACTGGATACTAGAATAGTGAGGTAGCAGACTTCTCTTCTTCTTTCTCTCTATAATAAATGCTCTATAGCTTTAGTGAATTGGTGAAAAATAATGAAGGAATGAGCTTCTATTTATAGGAAAATATAGTTTCGATAATTGCACGTTTTGGGGCTCGAAATATTACAGTATAATACCTTCCTCTTTTTTTTCATTTTTAATTTAGTCCTGCAAGTATTATCAAACTTGCACCACCTCCCCTAATAGTAAATAATGTGAATTAATAGTACACACATTTGAATAAATAGTTATAATCATGTGAATCAATAGCAATTAATTGCTCATTTATCTGGTTAATTACCCGATTGGTCAATATAACCTCCATACATCAATTATTATCGAAATAAATATCGATTTCCACTAACACAAATAATCCCAACACAATGGAACTATCAATTTCATCTTTAATCAACACGAACTTATTCATCATTAATATTATAACTCACAATATTTAACAACCGTGTCGTTCCTGAAAGAGGGAGCTTTCGATAAGGATTTCTCCTTATTAGCGCCGCAATTAGGTGACCAAACCTCTCCTTGACAGAACTTCTAGACATTGTCAATATTGCAAATAATAATATGAATAACTTTTCCATCTCAATTATTGATTTAATATATAACATATTATGCAGATGATACTGTGACAATAATTGAATCAATAATATGAGAGATATGATCAAAGAATTCATCGTAGCAATAATTGAGTATAACCGGAGTGACTTCTTACGTAAGCATCAACAATCAATACCGTGTGCTACTATGCAACCACGCGTATTAGTGTACTTTTACTACCGAGTAGTTCAACAATTTTAACGGTAACACTAGCCGTTATTTTTATAAAAAGATAATTTTGTCATTTTCTAACTACGACAATACTTTCGTTGTGGGGTCCACCAATGATTGTGTCGTCGTACAGATATTCTCCGATAAAAAGAATATTCCCCGACCAATCAAATATTATATAACCACTTGCTTACTTTGCAAAATTTGTAAATATTACCCACAACTATAACATTATATCAAATCCACACCATAATATTCAAAAAAATATTTTGAGAAATTTAAATCTTTATTCATAAAATTTGGGGTCTCACATAGATTATTATTACATAATTCATATCACCTTGATATTATAACGTTATGTATTTCTCGGAAGTTCAAAATAATTCTCAAGCAGAAATCGATGAATAGTATTTTTCGGAAAATTTCTCGAAAAACTTTTATTTTCGTCTTGGAAATTCGAACACTTTAATTCCTTCACGTAGTTACAATACTACGACGTTCCGGCATTTCTAGGTTATAAAACAACATTCATCTTATTAACACATAATAATAACAGATAAAATTATTTTATTCATTATTAAAAATATTTACAAAAGGTTCAATTTTCCAGGGCATTACAGATCTTCTTATCCTTCTCTCTACGATTATAGCCTTAGGTACTCATACCTCAGGTTTATAATCTATCAGCTCTGATACCACTCTATAACGCTAATGGTACTTCGTTCCATAGCACCTCACAAGGTTACTTATCAGCTTGCTACCAACTTGCTCGGCGCTCCCTACGGAGGTTCTGGCTGTGGTGCATTCCCATTTAAGGACGTCACCAGCGAGAGGCTCGGGGTTTATAACCTATCAGCTCTGATACCACTCTGTAACGCCCCGAAATCCGGTCTATCTTCTCACCCGAATTCCGTACGTCACGGTCCCATCTCTTGCCAAACATACATCATTATATAGCTAAATATAACAATATATATTCTCAAATCCTAGGTTCTAATACCTTATAACCTCGTTCATTACAAATGATGATAATTACATTATTCTTTATGTAAGACCCCAACTTTTTTGAATAAAGAATAAATTTTTTCTCGAAATATATTTTTGAATATTATGGTGTGGATATGATATAATGTTATAGTTGTGGGTAATATTTGGAAAATTTTGCAAAGTAAGCAAGTTGATATAAAATATTCGTTATATTAGTGAATATTCGATTGGTTGGGGAATATTCGTTTTAGCAGGGAATATTCGTATGACGGTACAATCATTGGTGGACCCCACAACGGAAGTATTGTCGTAGTTAGAAAACGACATAAATATCTTTTTATAAAAATAACACCAAAAATTTTACTGTTAAACTGTTGAACTACCCGGTGGTAAAAATACAGTAATATGTGTGGTTGAATAGTAACACACGGTATTGATTATTAATGCTTACGTGAGAAGTCACTCAGTTATACTCAATTATTGCTACAGTAATTGTTGCATAATATCTCACATTATTTGATTCAATTATTGTTATCATCTGCATAATATTTTATATTTTATAATTGAGACAACAAAGTTATTCATATTATTATTTGCAATATTGAAAATGTCTAGAAGTTCTGTCAAGGAGAGGTTTGGTCACCTAATTATGCGCCAATAATGAGAAATCTTTATCCGAAAGCCTCCTCTTTCCTGGGAACGACCGGTTGTTAAATATTGTGAGTTATAATATTAATGATGAATAATTGTTGAAGTATTAGGAATGTGTTTATTAAAAATAAGTGATTTACAAAAGTTAAGGGGGAATAATACAAACTTGGAAAACTTTAGGGGTACTAAAGTGTAATAAGTTAAATCAATCTAGACCATTGATGGTGGTTTTAATAGTAAATCAATATGGACTATTGATGGTGGTTTTAAAAGTAAATCAATCTGGACCGTCGGTGGTGGTTTTAAAAGTAAATCAATCTGGACCGTTGGTGGTGGTTTTAAAAGTAAAACAATCTGGACCATCGGTTGTGGTTTTAATAGTAATCAATATGGACCGTCCGTTCTAATAGTGAATCAATCTGGACTATTCGTGAATTAGTTACTATTTAGTCCATTCTCCTATAAATAGAAGCTTAATTCTTCTTTTATTCTCACCAATTCACTGAGAGTCACAAAGATACTATAGAGAGAGTAACTATAGAGAGCAAGAAGAAGAGTATTTTGCTACTTCACTTTTGCAGTATCCAGCTTTCTACTAAGGTAAGGGGTATTATTTCTTTCGTATTCATAAGGAATACTATTTTTTGTATTCATCCTTTAGTATGTCGGAATAACCTGTCTACACGGATTACGTACCGTATGACAGGTGAAAATTCATTTGCAATTTTCGTATGTTAATTCTTTTCATATTCTTAAATCTAAACTTACTATGGTAAGTATTGCTTCTATAATCCTTGAAATTAGTGGAATGTCCGTGAGTTTTGCGCTTCATCCAGTATCATTTTATTGGAATATTGATATGAACTTTTTTATTAAATATCAATATTTTCACCGAAATACTATTCACGAGTTACTATTTACGGGTTACTATTCACCCAATTACTATTCACTGTAATATTATTCACTCGAGTATTCGGGGTACTTTTCATGCCGGGGTACTATTCACGAGTTACTATTTATGGGTTACTATTCACCCGATTACTATTCACTCGGGTATTTGGGGCACTTTTCATGTCGGGTTACTATTCACGGGGTATTATTCCCGAAGTACTATTCACAAGGTACTATTAACAGGGTACTATTCACCAAAAAATTTATTTCTTTTATGTCCAAATTATTTTTGATACATGGATATTATTCTTGAATTTTACTCTACAAAGCAGTATCATGTTGAAAATTTGGACATTATTGAATTCTGGATAAATTAAATTATAAATCTTTAAAAATTTATCCTTTACTTTCTTTTAATTGAATTATTATATCATTATCATCATCCTCATGCTTATATTGTGATGAAAGTCATCTTTGGCTTACGTGCATAGATGGACTGTTGATTGGTATGATTATGACCATGTATAATTCGGTATAGTCATGACCATTGATGATTACACGAATAATTCTTGGCCCGTAGTGCAAGACTAATTTGTGGACGTGATACTAATGAATATCCTTGGCCCGTAGTGCAGGGATGATTCGATGATGTGATCTATTTATTAAGTTGAGTCCCAACAATAAAGTTAATGATAAACTTTTTAAATCATAGAAGATAGTAGATATCATGCTCTACTTGACTCTTCTAATGGATTACTTGTTCCTTGCAGGTTAAACTTGTTGTCTATTATATTCTATCGGTTTAACATTGTTGAAGGCTAATGATAACTTATTCTGCATTATCTTAGTCATAATATTTCTTACTGGGCTAGTTGAGCTCACCCTTTTACTTCAATTGTTCTCTTCAGGAAATGAGAACGTAGCCGGAACTAGTCGGGGAACGGAGTGATGGCCCGAGATTGTGTTTTAGTAGTCCTCACTATTCTATAAAATAGTGTGATAATAATTATAATGAGGACTCCAGTGAGTGTGGATATTGTCTAGAAGACAATATTCGTTTTAAAACACTCAGCTTATGTTTTGTCATATGTTACACGACAATTGTATAATTAAGTTGTATTTGAATTTTGTACCATGTATTTGGCGACCCAATATGGGTGATGTATACCTATTTTGGGGGCGTCACAGTTGGTATCAAAGCTTAGGGATATGATCCCTGGCTGAGATGTGAGACAAGAACTAGGAGGGGAGAGACTAGGAATTCCTTCGCTAGTTTGACCTATCTAAGTTTATTTGGTATTTAATTGGTCGGTCAGAGTATAGGGATAATATGTGGCATGTCAATTAACCCTTGTTTTATGGCAGTGTTTGAAATGGCATCTGAAAATGTCGAGGTAAGCAATGAAGCACATGAGATCGTTGAGTCACCAACGATCAATATCCAGTATAATGTGCAACAGGAAGACAATAATCCTCAGGTAAACAACAACACCAATCAAATGATAAACAATGGGGTGTTCAGAGGCTTCATGCAATTCACGCAACATCAAGCGAGAGCGGCTCGTGTTCAAAATGCAGGTGGAAACACTGGCAACTCACAGATGGTCACCGCTAAACAATTCAAGGAGCTGGGACCATCAGAGTATTGGGGAGAGCCAAAACCACTTAAGGTGGAGACGTGGATAAAGCAGATCACCAAGATATTTGATTTCTTGGGATGCTCCGAGGAGAAAAAGGTTCCCTTTGACACCTTCATGTTGAGAGGAGAAGCAGATTGTGACGCCCTCAAAACAGGTATACATCACCCATCTTGGGTCGCCAGATATATGGTACAAAATTCAAATACAACTTAATTATACAACAGTCATGTAACATACGACAAAACATAATCTAAGAGTTTTAATAAGAATATTGTAATCTAGACAATATCCACACACAATGGAGTCCTCATTACATTTATTGTCACACTATTTTATAGAATAGTGAGGACTACTAAAACAACCATCTGGACCATCAATCTGTTCCCCGACTCGTCCCAGCTATATTGTCATTTCCTGAAGAGAACAATGAAAGAAAGGTTGAGCTCAACTAGCCCAGTAAGAAATATTATGACTAAGATAATGCAGAATAAATTATCCTTAGCCTTCAACAGTATAACAACTGATAGAATACAATAGACAACAAGTTTAACTGCAACAACTGCAGCGGAAATAAGCAATCCATTAGAGTCAAGTAGAGCATAAAATCTACTATCTTCTATGATTTAAAAAGTTTTTCATCAACTTTTATCGCTGAGACTCAGCTTAATAAATAAACCATATCATCGAATCTTCCCTGAACTATGGGCCAAGGATATTCATTAAATCATCAATGGTCATGACTATACCGAATAATCCCTGGTCATAATCATACAAAAAATTGTCCATCAATGCACTACAGAAATACCGAGGGACTTTCACCACATCATTCGTCACATTACGGTCATGATTATACCGAATAATCCCTGGTCATAATCATACCAAGTCCATCTATGCACGTAAACCAAAGATGACTTTCATCACAATATAAGCATGAGGATGATGACAATGACATAAGGATAAATTTTAAAGATTTATAATTTAATTTATCCAGAAATCAATAACGTCCAAATTGTCAACATGATTGTGAAGCCCCCAAATTCGGGTATCTTCCAACCCGACATATGGTGCTCCACTGTACTAACATCCATACAATCATTCCATTGAAATATAACAAAATGAATGTTATTACTATCTTCTTATTATAATCAAATTATAATCCTTCCCAGGTTCATAAACCGGTTACATCGTTCATTGTTCATAATGTATAATATATACAAACTTACTAAACTATTACACAATGCCTAAAAATGGCATCCGAGAATGTTGAGATTAGCAATGGAGCACAGGATACCGTTGAGTCTCCACAGATCAATAATCAGGATAATGTGCATCAGGAAGGCAACAATCCTCATGCAAACAACAACACTGACCAAATGATGAACAATGGAATGTTCAGAGGCTTTATGCAATTCATGCAACATCAGGCAAGAGTGGCTCCTGTCCAAAATGCAGGTGGAAACACTGGAAACTCTCGGACGATTACTGCTAAGCAGCTCAAGGAGCTGGGACCACCAGAGTTTTTTGGAGAGCCAAAACCACTTAAGGAGGAGACGTGGATAAAGCAGATCTGCAAGATATTTGATGTCTTGGGATGCTCCGAGGAGCAAAAGGTTCCCTTTGCCACCTTCATGTTGCGAGCAGAGGCAGATTACTAGTGAGAATCTGTAAAGCGTACTCAACCTGCCGCACTGAAGATGACTTGGGAGAAGTTCCAAGAATTGTTCAACGACAAGTATTTTTTCGAAAGTATTCGTCACATGAAAGAAGTAGAGTTCATCAAGCTGGAGCAAAACAACATGACCGTGTCGCAATACGAAGCCAAGTTTGCCGAGTTGTCCCAATTTGCGTCTCATTTGGTTGATAATGAGGAGAGAATGACGCGAATGTTTCTAAGAGGTTTGAAACCCGAGATACGTTAATACCTCATTTCTCATAAACTGTGTTTGTATTCAGATGTTGTTAATAGGGCTCAGTTATTGGAGCGCGATAATGAGTCAACCCAACCAAAAGAGAGCAGCCGGCAAAATGATAATACCAGTGATGGCAGTTATCGAAGCGGTGACAATAAGCGTGGAGGGAATCAACATGCCAGAAATGGTAACCACTTCGGTGGGAATTATGGCCAAAATAATAAGAATGGACATTTCAAGAAGAGGAGATTCAACAATGATGGAAAGATGCCAGCATCAGCACCTGTCGTTAAGGAAGGAGAACGACCACCTATCATATGCTTCAAATGTGGAGGGGAGGGACACATCGGTCCAAACTGCATGATGCCATCCAAAGCATGTTAAAATTATGGAAGAGAAGGTCACCTGGCCCGATTTTATCGTGCACCGAAGATAAGTCCAGCTGGGATAGAAGCATCAAATGCCGTCCTAGATAAGAAAAAACCGGTAGTTCAAGGGAGAGCGTTTGTCGTGACCTCTCAGAAAAGCAAGGAACCCGAACGAGGTCATAACGGGTAAGCTTATCATAAATTCTAGCGAAGTATATACTTTATTTGATACCGGTTCTACCCATTCTTTTATTTCTCCTACTTGCGCTCAACGTTTAAATTTGACTCCGAAGAAATTAGACTTTGACTTATATGTTGAAACTCCGTTGGGAGAAACCTTCATTACATCCACTGTTTATAAGTCTTGTTTGGTTCAAATCGTTACCCTCACATTACCTGTCGATCTTATTTCATTGAAAATACTTGCATTTGACGTAATTCTAGGGATTGATTGGTTAACTACTCATCATGCAAAAATTGATTGTTTTCGTAAGGTTGTTAGCTTTCATATTCCTAACCAACCTATTATGCGAATTCAAGCAACCAAACCATTAAAATCAATCACTGTCATCTCAAGCCATAAAGCTATTCGTTTATTGAAAAACGGATGTCAAGCTTTCTTAGCTCATGTCATGGATCTAAACAAAAATACGTCAATTTTGAATGATATTTCTATTGTTAATGAATTTCCTAACGTATTCCCTGAAGAACTTCCTGGCTTACCCCCAAAGCGTGAAATTGAATTTTGTATCGACCTTGAACCTGGTACAAAACCTATTTCCAAAGCCCCATATCGAATGGCTCCTATTGAACTTCAGGAGTTAAAGACCCAACTGCAGGAATTGTTAGACATCGATTTCATTCGTCCTAGTACTTCTCCTTGGGGTGTGCTCCTGTTCTATTCGTGAAAAAGAAAGATGGGAGTATGCGACTTTGTATTGATTATCAGGAGTTGAATCATGTCACCATCAAAAATAGGAACCCATTGCCACGTATTGATGACCTGTTTGATAAGTTGCAAGGCGCCAAATTCTTTTCAAAGATTGATCTTCGTTCCGGATATTACCAATTGAAGATTAGAGCTGATGACATTCCAAAGACGACTTTCAGAACTCAGTACGGGCATTATGAATTCCTAGTCATGTCTTTTCGATTGACTAATGCTCTTGCTGCCTTCATGGATATGATGAACCGAGTATTCAAGGAATATTTGGATCACTTTGTGGTCGTCTTTATTGATGACATCCTCATATATTCCAAAAGCCGTGAAGATCATGAGCAACACTTAAGGCTGATACTCCAAAAGCTTCGTGAAAATAAACTTTATGCCAAGTTGAAGAAATGCGAGTTCTGGCTTGAGGAAGTAGCATTCCTTGGGCACGTGGTATCAAGTATGGAATATTTGTTGACCCGGCAAAGATTAAAGCTATTCAAAGCTGGGAACAACCTAAATCAGTGACCGAAGTACGTAGCTTTCTCGGCTTAGCTGGTTATTATCGGAGATTCATAGAAGGGTTTTCTCGAATCGCTACTCCATTAACTCAGCTGACTCGGAAAGATACAAAATTCGGTTGGAGTGAGGAATGCGAGAAGAGTTTTCAAGAACTCAAGAGAAGACTCATTTTAGCACCTGTTCTGACAATACCATCTGGCTCGGAGGGATTTGTCATCTACAGTGATGCTTCGGGCAAAGGGTTAGGATGTGTTCTCATGCAACATGGGAAAGTCATAGCCTATGCCTCTCGACAACTCAAAGAATATGAGAGGAATTATCCTACTCATGATCTAGAGTTAGCAGCAGTCGTTTTTGCACTAAAGATTTGGAGGCATTACTTGTATGGGGAGAAAGTGGAGATCTTTACGGATCATAAAAGCCTCAAATATTTATTCACTCAAAAGGAACTCAACATGCGTCAGCGACTTTGGCTTGAACTATTGAAAGATTATAATCATACCATCCAATACCATTTTGGAAAAGCGAACGTGGTAGCTGACGCATTGAGTAGAAGATCATATGCGGGTACGAGTGCGATATTGTCAACGCAAAGGCCCATTTTATATGACTTGCAAAGGATGGAGATAGAGATAAAGACTCTATGGACCCACATGATGATGGCAAATATATGAGTAGAACCGACTATAATCGATAAAGTTAAAGCTGCTCAAGCTACAGACCTGGAGCTAATGCGTATGAGGAAGAAAGTACAAGAAGGTGCTATACCGGAAGCAAGAATCGATGAAGAAGGAATACTTCAAGTCAACTCCAGACTTTGTGTTCCTAACGATCCTGAGTTAAAGTATAAAATCATGATGGAGGCGCACAACACATTGTTTGCAATCCATCCTGGAAGTACCAAAATGTATTATGATCTTCAACATACATTTTAGTGGGGCAATATGAAGAGAGAGATAGCGCTGTTTATCTCAAGGTGTTTAACTTGTCAACGAGTCAAGGCAGAGCATCAAGTACTAAAAGGTCCATTGCAACCACTTGAAATTCTAGAATGGAAGTGGGAGTACATTACCATGGATTTCGTTACTGGTCTTCCCAAGGTTTCTCAAGGAATAGATGCAATTTGGGTCATTGTTGATAGATTGACCAAGTCTGCTCATTTCTTACCTATACGAGAAACTTATACACTTGAACGTCTTGCTCATATGTACATAAACGAGGTTGTAAGATTGCATGGTATGCCAGTATCCATAGTTTCTGATTGAGACCCAAGATTCACTTCACGATTTCGGGTAAGTTTGCAAAAAACTATGGGCATGGATTTATGATTTAGTTCAGCATATCATCCTCAGACGGACGGACAATCAGAGAGGACTATTCAAACTCTAGAAGATTTATTAAGACTCTGTGTCCTTGACTTCAAGGGAAGTTGGGACAAGTTCTTACCATTGGTGGAGTTTTCATACAACAACAGTTTTCAAGCAAGTATTGGCATGGCTCCATTCAAAGCGTTGTATAGAAGAAAGTGTCTTTCTCCAGTATGTTGGGATGAGGTGGGTGAAGCAACGTTGTTGGGACCGGAGTTAGTACATATGACTACGGAAAAGATTCAAACGATCCGGCAATATATAAAAACCTCACAAGATCGACAAAAGAGTTATCCTGATCTTCATCGAAAGGACATGGAATTCGATATTAGAGATCATGTGTTGTTACGTGTTGCTCCATGGAAAGGAGTTACGAGATTTGGAAAGAGTGGAAAGCTCAATCCTCGATTCATTAGCCCATTTTTAATCCTCGATCGAGTAGGAACTGTGGCCTATAGACTAGCTTTACCGCCAAGTATGTCTCATGTTACATATATCTATGTTACGTAAATATGTGGAAGACCCGAACCACATTATTGAGTTAGAACCGGACAAAATAGCGGAAGATTTAACGTATGAAGAGGTTCCTGTTCAAATCTTGGATAAGAAGGAACATATTCTACGCTCCAAGGTTATACCTCAAGTCAAAGTTTTGTGGAGAAACAAAGATGTTAAGGAAATGACCTGGGAGTTAGAATCTGAAATGAAATCAAGGTATCCTTACCTCTTCGACATACCAGGTATGTACCCTAATTTCAAGGGCGAAATTTCATAAGAAGGGGAGGTTGTAAGACCCCAACTTTTTTTAATAAAGATACTTTTTCTATAAATATCATTTTTTAAATATTTGGAATGAATTTGATATAATGTTATAGTTGTGGGTAATATTTATAAATTTTGCAAAGTACGCAAGTTGTTATATAATATTCGATTGGTCCGGGAATATTCGTTTTAACAGGAATATTCGCATGCGATGACACAATCATTGGTGGACCCTATAACGGAATTATTGTTTGATTGAGAAAACGACAAAAATATTTTATGAAAATAACGGCGGAAGTTTTACTGTTAATCGTTGAAACACCCTTGTTAAAAGTACGATGAATACGCATGGTTGCATAAGTAGCACGCCAGATTGATTATTGATGCTTACATGAGAAGTCACTCGGTTTTATTCAATTATTGCTACAAAGAATTGTTGCATAAGATCTCACGTTATTTGATTCAATTATTGTCGATATTTTATATATTATTAAATCAATAATTGAGATGACAAAGTTATTAATATTATTATTTGTAATATTAACGATGTCTAGAAGTTCTGTCAAGGAGAGGTTTGGTCACCTAATTGTGCGCCAATATGGAGAAATCCTTATTGGAAAGCCCTCTCTTTCCTGGAAACGACCTGGTCGATTAATATTGTGAATTATAATAATGATGATAAATGTTGTTAAAATATTGAGAGGATTTTTTTTATGAAGTATTTGATGTTATTATATGGATCCCCACTTACCCATTTTTCAAAATAGTCAGGAGAAAGTTATCTCAATTTATATATATATATATATATATATATAGAAGTTTGAAAAAAGTGGTAGGTTTGATTAAAATGATTTCACGGGGGTGATAACCCGTGAACTTGTATATATATAATATATAATATATATTATATATTATATTTTATTATAAGGTTTTATTTTATTAGAATATTTTATTGCATAGTATCATTTTCATTCTCCTATAAATAGGATGCTTAGTTAGAATTGAAATCACACCAGAAATTCAGAGAATTCTCTTCTATAATCTTGAGCTTATTTCTTTAGAGTTTTCAGAAGCTTTGAGCGTAGTGCAAGTTTTCTTAAAGAATATCCTCACCCTACCAGTCGGAAGACTCTTCTTTTACGGTAAGGGGTATTATTTATTTCGTATTCATGAAAAGAACTTTTGTTATTCCATTCTTTATTATTCTGTTGGAATAACCTGTATACGCGGACTACCCTATACTTGGTGAAATTCTTCTATTATTCCATTCTTTATTATTATGTTGGAATAACCTGTCTATGTGAAGTACCGCATATATGGTGAAACTTCTGTTATTCCATTCTTTATTATTCTGTTGGAACATCCTCATTCAAGCGCTTTACGCTGTGACTCGGTTCCGTTATTTATTATTCTCATTAGAATATCCAGCTTGCCATGTGACATTACTCGACTTGGTTCCATTAATTATTATTCTGTTGGAATAACCTGTCTGTATGTTTATGCATGACCTGGTTTCGTTATTTATTATTCTGTTGGAATAACCTGTCTGTGCGGTTTATCGCATGCTTGATGATTTCTTTTGTTATTCCATTCTTTACTATACTCAGTTGGTTAAAGTTTTGGCTTTTATACTCCATAAAATTAGTGGAATATCCTTGATATTTGCGCTTCATCCAGTATCTTTTCATGGAAATATTCTTTTGAGCATTCTTGAGTTTTACCCCACAAAGCAATATCATGTTGACAATTTGGACGTTATTGGTTCCTGGATAAATTAATTCTTGAACTTGTTTTATTGAATTCTTATATCATTGTCATCATCCTCATGTTTATATTATGTTGAAAGTCATCTGTGACCTGTAGTGCATAGATGGACTCGGTATGATTATGACCAGGGATTATTCGGTATAATCATGACCGTTATGTTATAAATGATATGGTAAACGTCCTCATTGGCCCGTCGTGCATTGATGGACAGTTATTGGCATGATCATGACCATTGATGAATACACAAATATCCTTGGCCCGATAGATAATTTGTGGTCGTGATACTAATGAATATCCTTGGTCGTAGTGCAGGGATGATGTGGATTATTTATTGTCGAGTCCCAAATGATAAAAGTGATGAAAAACCTTTGTAAATCATAAAAGATAGTAGATTTTATTCTCTACTTGACTCTTTTAATGGATTGCTTGTTCACCGCAGCTTAAACTTGATGTCTATTGTATTTTATCGGTTTAACATTGTTGAAGACTAATGATAATTTATTCGCATTATCTTAGTCATAATATTTCTTCTTTGGGCTAGTTGAGCTCACCCTTTCTTTCACCGTTCTCTTCAGAAATGAGAACGTGGCAAGGACTAGTCGGGAACTGGAGTGATGGTCCGTAAGATAGCATTAGTAGTCCTCACTATTCTCATTAAATAGTGTGACAATAAATGTAATGAGGACTCCATTGAGTGTGGATATTGTCTAGATGACAATATTCTTATTAAAACTCTTAGATTATGTTTTGTCGTATTTTACACGACTATTGTATAATTAAGTTATATTTGAATTTTGTACCATGTATTTGGCGACTCAAGATGGGTGATGTATACCTATTTTGGGGGCGTCACACCAATGGTCATGATCATATCGATCAATTGCCTGTCAGCGCACTACGGCCAAACACATTTAACTGTTAACTAATGGTCATGATCCTGCCAATCACATCATCGAATTATCCATACACTACGGGCCAAGGATATTTGTTATTATCACCAGTGGTCATGATCATGTCATACACATGTCCATCTTTACACTACGGGCCAAAGCTATCAATCAACAGTTCATCTTTCCACGTAAGCCAAAGATATACAACTGTAAAACCAATAATCAACAGTCCATCTGTGCACGTAAGCTAAAGATATACAACTGTAAAACCAATAATCAACAATCCATCTTTGCACGTAAGCCAAAGATGACTTTCATCACAATATAAGCATGAGGATGATGACAATGATATAAGCATTAATCAAACGAAATCAAGGATAAATATTAAAGACTTTAAATTTATTCAGAGTTTAAAAATATCCAAATTGTCAACATGATACTGCTTTGTGGAGTAAAATTCAAGAATAATATTCATGTACCAAAAATAATTTGGACAGAAAAAAAATATATTTTTCGGGTGAATAGTACCCTGTGAATAGTACACTATGAATAGTACTTCGGGAATAGTACCTCGTGAATAGTATCTCGGCATGAAAAGTGTCCCAAATACCCGAGTGAATAATACTAGAGTGAATAGTAATCGGATGAATAGTAACTTGTGAATAGTAACTCGTGAATAGTACTCCGACACGAAAAAATGCCCCGAATACCCGAGTAAATAATACTAGAGTGAATAGTAACCGGGTGAATAGTAACTCGTAAATAGTACTCCGGCATGAAAAGTGCCCCAAATACCCGAGTGAATAATACTAGAGTGAATAGTAACCCCGACACAAAAAGGTAGAAATTCCACAATAAAATTCGTACCAATATTTCGGCATAATGATATTGAAAGAAATAATATCATTTACGAAGAAATAATACCCCTTACGACTGTTGAATGAAAATAATATTCCTACGAATATTGAACGAAGATGATATTCCTTATGAATATTGAACGAATATAATATTCATACGAATACGAAAAATAACATCTCTTCGAATATGAAATAAATAATACCCTTACCTCGTAAGAAGATTTGGATCTTTGGAGTAGTGAAGTAGCGGACTACTCTTCTTCTTTCTCTCTATAGCTTCTCTCTCTGTAATTGCTCTTGTGAGACTTAGTGAATTGGTGAGAATGAAGGAAGAATGAGCTTCTATTTATAGGAAAATATAGTTTCGATAATTTCACGTTTTGGGGCTCGAAATATTACAGTATACTTCATCTTTTCCTTCATTTTTAATTTAGTCCTGCAAGTATTATCAAACTTGCACCACCTCCCCTAATAGTATATCATGTGAATCAATAGTATAATCATGTGAATCAATAGTTCTATACATGTGAAAATACGAATTACAGTATAGTACCTTCATCTATACCTCCATTTTTAATTTAGTCATGCAAGTATTATCAATCTTGCACCACCTCCCCTAATAGTACATGAATGTGAATAAGTAGTACACACATGTGAACAAATAGTTATAAGCATGTGAATTAATAGCAATTAATTGCTCATTTATCCAATTAATTACCCGATTGGTCACTATAACTTCCAGACATCAATTATTATCAAAATAAATGTCGATTTCCACTAACACTAATAATCCCAACACAATGGAACTATCAATTTTATCTTTAATCAATACAAACTTATTCATCATTAATATTATAACTCACAATATTTAACAACCAGTGTCGCTCCTCGTGAAAGAGGGGCTTTCCAATAAGGATTTCTCCTTATTGGCGCCGCAATTAGGTGACCAAATCTCTCCTCGATGAACTTCTAGACATTGTCAATATTGCAAATAATAATATGAATAACTTTGTCGTCTCAATTATTGATTTAATAATATAACATATTATGCAGATGATACTGTGACAATAATTGAATCAATAATATGAGAGATATGATGCAGCAATTACTATAGCAATAATTGAGTATAACTGAGTGACTTCTCACGTAAGCATCAATAATCAATACCGTGTGCTACTATGCAACCACGCATATTATTGTACTTTTACTACCAGGTAGTTCAACAGTTTAACGGTAAAATTTTTGCCGTTATTTTTATGAAAAGATATTTCTGTCGTTATCTAACTACGACAATACTTCCTTTGTGGGGTCCACCAATGATTATGTCGTCGTACAAATATTCCCTGTTAAAATGAATATTCCCCGACACAACGAATATTTTATAACAACTTGCTTACTTTGCAAAATTTTCAAATATCACCCTTAACTTTAAACTTTTATCAATTTAACTATTTACCAAAATAGAAAAATTGAATACTTTTATTTCATAAAATTCGGGATCTCACAGTCACCCTCCCTGATTTCATAACAAGTGTCTCCATTAAAGAGAACAGTGCATCCAACTGCTATGCTTTTATTTGTCTGAAAAATGTCATTGCAGTAAGGACTAAAACAATTTATCCACTTCTCACATGCTGACCCAAGAGTTCCCAACATGTCCATGGTTTTTTCCCTAATGTATTCCATCATAGTCCTAATGGGCTTATGCCTAGCTTCAAGAATCCAAGAATTGAAACTTTCCACCATGTTGTTATCTACTGCCCATAATTTGCTTCTGCTACTAAAGTAATCTCTACACCATGTATGAGGTGGATTATTCATGATATCAATTGCTCCCTTTGAACTCATGTCACCAAGCAACTTCATGTTGTCCTTAAATTCTTACTCAAAGGTAGACCAGGCTGCATTCCAAAATTTCTTCTTCAACTCTCCACCTCTGTGTTTCTTACACCAATTTGCATATATATGGCGAGCACACCATCTGTGTTCAGCCTCAGGAAGTACATCAATAACAGCTTGTATTAAACCCTACAAGTAAAAGTTGCAGAAAGCTATAAAGGTGTACTAACTACACAAAGTTACATTCAAAGTTGCACAAATAATATGACATAAAAAACATTAACTATTAAATTCAAAAACATTCATACCTTTTGCATATCAGATATGATGGTGTACTGACTGCCATCTCCCAAATCAAGTTGTTCTTACAACAAAGTCAGAAACCAGGTCTAGTTAACCTTAGTTTCACTCTTCACACATGCCCAAGCTATGGGAAAATTCTGCTCATCCACATCTCTTCCTAGTGCTACAAGCAATTCCCCCTTATACTGTCTCTTCAAAAAATACCCATCAAGGCCAATAATAGGCCTACATCCTTCCTTCCAACCTCTCTTGCAAGCATCTAAACAAACAAACATTCTTCTAAATACTTTTCTCCCTTCCCTAAATTCATCTGTGGATAACTCCACTTGTGCTTTAGACCCTGGATTACTCCTCACCAGTTCTGATGCATAAGCCTCTAACTCAGAATACTCAGTAGTAAATCTCCCTGTGAATTTGTAACGCCCCAGAAAAATCGGATTTTTGAGAATTAAATATTTTATTTGATTATGTGGATTAAATGAATTTAATTAATTAATTATGGGAGTAAGCTATTTGAAGGTCGTTTCATGACTCTGACATATCTGAATGTCGTAGTATTTTGGCTACGTGGTAGAATTAAAGTGTTTGAATTTCCAAGACGAAAATAAAAGCTTTCCGAGAAATTTTCCAAAAAACACTATTCACGTATTTCTGCTCGGGAATTATTTTTGAATTTCCGAGAAATACGTAATGATAGAATATCGAGGTGAGATAAAATATCCAATAATATTTCGCTTATGGCAAACGCAGCTTTTTTACGCTATGGACTTAAAACCTAACGGTTAGGGAAAATGAGTTCCGAGAAGGAATTTAAATGCGTATAATGAATTAAAGCTGTGATTGTATAATACGTAAGTATTGTACAAGGTAATGAATACGAGTATGATATGAGGTATTATACGAATATGTATGAATGATGGAATGTCGTATATTAAATAAGTATACGAGTTAGAATACGAGAATTATACGTAGATTATACGTTATAAGGCTTTAAGCCAAATGTATTGAATTTGTAGGAATGTGTAGGAGATTATAATGTCCAATTGGGATAAAAATAAAGCCCAATACGAATTAATGTTAAATCCCAAATATAGGAATGGTTAAGTCCAATGTAATTTAATGAACAAGCCCAAGTGTTTGTTTAATTACAAGCCCGATGTATAAGATAAGTTAATTAAGCTAATTGAATGTAAGGCCCAAGATAAGATCCAATGGATAAAGCTTGATCCATGGGGCAACCCATGGGTGAATTGGTGACCAAGAATTAAGTGTGTTGAGCAAGTAGACTTAAGGGTTAAGCAAAGGATAAGTTAAGTAACTTAAAGGCTAAGTAAAGTGCTTATGTGTGATGAGCAAGCAAAGTGCTTTTATGTGATTAACAAGTAAACTTAATGGCTAAGTGTTGTGATGGCCAAGTAATTAATTTGATGAGCAAGTAAAAGGATAAGCTATGTGCTAAGCAAGTATACTTAAGAGTTAAGTAAGTGTGGTGGCCAAGTTTACTTAATAGCTAGGTAATGAATAGTAAGGAGGTGGAGTGGCTTTATGACCATTATACCCTAACTTAGACTTTCCTATAAATAGCAAGCTTGGATTTTATTTTTGTTGGTTGTTCATTTCATCCAACAAGTTGAGAGCTTATTTGTTAGAGAAAATAAGCTAGAAAAGCTAGGAAGTTAGTCTTTCATATTTCAAGAAGCAAGAAGGAGATTAAAGATTAACCAAGTGATTATCAAGGGTAAGAACTTAACCATGAATCTCTTTCTCTTCCATTGTTAGAGAAGTGGGTAGTGGTAGAACATGTATGCTAAGGAATGATAAGAATGATTAATCAATGGACTTAAGCCGTATAAGTCATGAATAAGTAATTCAAACTTAATTAAGTTATGAATTTATGAAGAGCTTATATGAACTACTCATATGTGTACTTTAATAATATTGTATGATAATAAGAAGTAAGAATGGTGGTTAAAAGACTTAATCTATAATAAGTCATGAGAAAGGAAGTCATAAGTAGTTTATACTTTTATAAGTTATAAACTCACAAAGAACAAGTAATAACTTATCATGTTTATAAGTTAATGAAGTATGTATGTCAAGATGTTAATATGATGGATTGAATCCATTTGAAGCGAAGAACAAATCTTACGAAATGAAGTTAAGGCGGAATTCACGAGTTTGGACGATAATCGTCGAATTCGTAAAATTCTCGGAATGGAGGTCGAATTTTGATAATGAGCTTAGAAACATTGATTTTCAATGGAGACAAGTCGTATTTGGCATTATAGAGTTGCGGACTCAAAAATGACCGAATTCCGACTTAGAACGAAGAAACGAGCGTTGAACGTTCACGAACATTTACCATTTTCTTTAAAAATGGACTAATAGATGAATTTTTAGCAAACGAAGTCAAATAGATAAAATTCTTGCATGAACGCGTAGAGTATGTAATTTGTGAACCGTAGGCTTTTGAACGAGCCAATTCGTACATATAACGAAGAAGTTATGCGTTCGGGAATTTCGCAAAGTTGGAAAACTGTCAAAATTTTCTGAGGCACAGAGTCCGTGGCCAGCAACGACTCTCCGAACAATAAAGGCCCCGCCGCAGTCATGAGGTCGAGACAAAGTACATCGCTAATCAGGCGGCAGCCGTATACCAGCCATAAGAAAGGAGATTCGCGCCAGCAAAGACCGAGTGGACCATACACATCGCTAAGTCACGCCATGACGCGACATTAAAGAAGGAATCTTTGGCAGCCGCACCAACATTAGGGAAATCCCAGAGAGGAAAGGTTTTGAATATAAAGGAGAAACAAGTTAATGATAAGGAATTATATCAATGTTGAACCTAATGTAACATCATTAAAAGATGTTATAAACCTTAAGTATAATACTAATGGTTGGAGATAAGTCAATTGAATGTGAACGTGAACGGTGCAATACATGTACTTAACGATCGAGTTTTCATTAATAACGTAAGAATGTTAGTAAGCCGTGAGGAAGGATGATTAACTCAAAACGAGTGGTATTAATAATAATTTCAGTAAGTTATAGAAAAGAAAGAAGTTGGTAAGAATGATGTATGTTATAACGGTAAGCTGAAACCAATAATAACAAATCTAATACAAGATTAGATTGAGAAGAAAGGTAAGATTTATTAGGAACCATGTATGTTCATTCATAACCTAATGTGGTATGTTATGTGGTTATGTGTTGTAGAGACCGTAAAGACTGAAAGAGAAAGTTATTATACTGTAGTAGACGCTGAAGGCAAGTTTTTCTTAAACGCTTGTCTGACCTTCGTGTTAACCAAGTTTTCTGTGATTCATGCTATGAGATGCATGAACTATTTTACTAAAAGGTCGATGCCAGTTTTACCTCGGATAGACTAATCTTGAAGAGTTGATTGATTTATTTACAAGTCTTTCAATATAGAATTGTTAACACTATCCTACACCAATTTTTTGGTACGGATTCATGGTAAGCCTGAGTATGAATAAACAATTGTATTTTTCATCGATTATTCGATGGGCACGCGAGGTTGCCAAAACTTAAACGTACATACGTTTAACAGGATGTAGTGTTGATCAATATAGAGTACTATAAATGATCACCCGTAAGTGCTCGTAAAGATATACTGGGACTTCACGAACTTAGTGCCGGGTTGTCCTTTTCAAAGAAATTATGAAACGCTCATGGTCTTGAGCCAGAATTGATGTTTTACTAAATATTGTTATTGTAAAACGTTTTAAAGGAAAAGAGGTGCTATTTTGAATTATCAATAGTACTTCATAACTATTGTTCAGTTATTGAAGATATACGATTCCTGTGTTTCAAGCATGTTGTTTAAAAGAAATTGTTGTACTTGCTGAGCTTGTTATGCTCACTCTTGCTTGAACCATATGAATGCAACTAATACCAAACGAACCGAGGGATATGACAAGGATAAAGGCAAGACGAAGATGAACGATTAGTTTACCTTGTAATAAACTAGTAAGTTGTATATATTATAGTATGATGAACAAAGAATGTAATGATTTTAGAACCTGGGGACGGGATGTAATATTATTAATATAATAAGAATATCGTTGATTCACACATTTTGATGTCATTTTAATAGAATGAATGTATAGTTATGAGTATCGTGTAGCACCATCTGTCGGGTTGGAAGATATCCGGATTTGGGGGCGTCACAGAATTCATCCATAACCATCCTCCTGGCTCTCTTGCACTTGAAAAATCCAACATTCACTCTCCATTCTTTCTCCACATCTTTTTTGAGGTCTTTGATCTGGTAGTCATGCTAATCAAGTATTTTTTATTTGTAAAGCTTGGCCAAGAACTTTGCTGAAACCCTAAGGTTGCTGAAAATCCTATAACACTTGTGCTCTTCATTTAATGTATTGACAGCCAACCCAGGGTTACAACCGTCCTTTGACACATACAAGACAAAAGGACACCCAACCTCACATTGAACCCTTATTCAATATGGTTCACTTTTCAGATATTTCAATGCCACTCCCCTAGATATAGCATACTTTGATATGGATTCCCTAACTTCAGTTGCACTAGAAAATGTCATTCCCAAGCTGAAATAGGGTGTCTGGTCATGTACATTGAAATAGACAGGATGTCTTCTCTCACATGGCACTTGACCCTCACTACAAAAAAATGGGCCTTTAGTAACGATTTTTCGGGCAACGACTTTATAAGTCGTTGCTAAAAGTATATGTTTAGCAATGAAATTTGTCCTTCGTTGCAGATTGTGTCAGGCTTTCAGTTTTTGAAACAAAATTCATAAGTCGTTGCAAAATTTCGTTGCTAATTCATTGGCGGGAAAATATTTCGTTAGAAATTCATTGTAAAATTTTCTGCTAATTGATTTCCCGTCATCGTGGGCAACGAAAGTTTTTTTGTTGCTAAAAATGGGGCTTTAACAACGATTTTTCAGACAACGACTTTATAAATCGTTGCTAAAAGTGTATGTTTAGCAACGAAACTTGTCCTTCATTGCAGATTGTGTCAGGTTTTCACTTTTTGCAACGAAATTCATAAGTAATTACAAAATTTGAAAAAAAATCGTTAGAAATTCGTTGCAAAATTTTTAACCACTTGATTTCTCCTCATCGTAGGCAACGAAAGTTTTTTTGTTGCTATATTTCGTTGCCTAATATGGACCACATTCATTGGTAATAATTTTTATTTTCATTTGCATATTTTATACAACTTTTTGCAACGACTATTAACATGTTGTCTTAAAGTAAGATAATAATAATAATAATAATAATAATAATAATAATAATAATAATAATAACAATAATCACTTCTATGATTTCCGAAAAGATGGAACAACAACAACAACAACAACAACAACAATAATAATAATAATAATAATAATAATAATAATAATAATAATAATAATAATAATAATAATAATAATAATAATAATAACAATGCTTTTTTTGAGAATCCAACTCTTAACCTCCCCCACTCTTTAAACAAATACTTAAATCAACTAAGTTACAAGTATTTTTACTTTAAAGTCACTATATATCTTACTATATCTTTTCTTAATACTTTTTGTTTTAAAATAAAGGGTGAAGCCGGTACTAATAAACTATATATACATATTTATATTTATATTTATTATATTATATATATATATAAGGCAACATGTTAATTCCAGCTTATGTATTATGTTAATATTATATATATATATATATATATATATATATATATATATATATATATATATATATATATATATATATATAAGGCAACATGATAATAATATATATATATAGAGAGAGAGAGAGAGTCTAGATTCAGTCCAAATCACACCCAAAATACTGTATTATGTAAAAATTTCAGTTCCGTAATTTTTTATTTTTATTTTTAGTTGTTTCAAAAAAAAATAAAATTGGGGTCTATATTTTAGTCCTGTCCGGGAGTCCGGACAGGATCCTTATTATATATATATATATATATATATACACACACACACACACACACATATAGAGAGAGAAAGCCAAGAAAAAATGAGTGAAGTTAGTGAGAGAGTACAGACTAGAGAATTAGGAAGTCTAGTTGTCATCTTCGACTCATGTGGAATTGTTCCGAAATTAGTATAATTTATTAATCTGCGACTAATGATATTATATAAATAATAAAAATATGTCATTTAATACTAAGGATATTACGCACAAATTATTGTAAAAAAATAGATTATTTAATATAAGTAAATATTTAACTTAAGATTACATAAAATAATAAGAACTTTTATTCTTAGACGGAGGGAGTAACTTAAATCATGAACATATTTTTAAGTTCAAAAATAAAACATAAAAAGAAGAATAGTAATGGTATACCTCTAGCTATTCCTAGTTCTCCTTTTACCTTTTTTTCCAAATATATTATAAAATTAAATTATAATACTATCAGTTCTAAGAGAAAACATAAAAGATAATTTTTTTTTATTATGTTTTATGAACTAAAACAGAATAAAGTTATTTAAAAATGACTTATAAATCATTCCTAATAAGTTAGTTTGACCCATATTAATGTAATACCCTTGTCGATATTTTTTATGGTGTATTTCGTCACCACTTTTAAGGCACGACAGAAACAAATAAGAGTTAAATTTTCATATACTTCTCAATTATACAATTATATTTTATTTTTATACAACTATATTACAAATATGTTTAAAAATATAATTGGTATATAACTTATCCTTAAATTGTAATAATATTTTGGCTATATGTGTTTTCAACAAATCTTAAAATTTGTGCATAGATTCACCCAAAAAAATCATAAAATAAACAGGAACACTAATACAAAGTAATAAATAGACAACATTTAAACCATAACGTTTTTATAAAAAATGTTATGATTTTTTTATAACGTATTTTAATAAAATGTTAGAAATATATATGAAAAAACGTTATCTAAAAAGATAATTTTTAATTTTAAATAGATAATATCAAAAACACACGGAGCTTGAAATAAATCGCGTAGAACTTGATTAACCCGATTAACTTTCTTTCTCCTGTTCGAATGGCCAAACCAGAGGGGGTATCGGTCGTCAACCAGTTCAAAGGGAAGAACGATCGATAGTGAATCCCAAGGTGATAGAATCATTCGATTCTTTCTCTTCATCCATATAGCGTTCTTCTAATCTTCCAGTTCTTCGTCCTCATGGCGGTTCATTCTCTATCAAGGTCGAATCTTGCTTTCTCTTGCAATGGATCTAGGGTTTTCTTATCGTCTTACACTTTTCTTTAACAAAAAAAAGTTTTTCTGACTTGTTTTGTTCGATTTTGTCTATTGCTCAACTCTCCATCTAGGGTTTTGTTCGGTTTTCTTAAAATTGTTTTGCTCAATTTTGTCTTACGTTGGTAGCCAAAACAGGCCAAAGTCAACACGTATAACCCGTCTTATTCAAGGATATGAGACCCATTCATTCAAGTCCAACTTTGATTCCTGGCCTTCAGGCTCAGCACCTTCTACTCCTGAGGAGGGTAGAGGAAAAGTAGCATGTATATAAACTTTCTCACTTCTTAAAATCACTGAATATTGTTAAAGAAAATTGATCATGAAACTATTTTGCATAATTGTAGCTTTGCTCAAGCAACAAGGGGTTGGCCTTAAGGGAGCAGCCAAGAGTGCTCCTGTAAATGAGGAAGTCCCACCACTGCTTGAAGGAGATGGAAAAATTGAGGTTTAGTTTTATTCCATTTCATGATGTTGCAAGGGAATCAATTGATAATACATACAAGCACACAAACACATATATAGTATGGTTTTAATATATACTCTAGTTATGAATATGTTCTATTTTCAGGTATGTTGCATCAATGGAAGTGCAAAAACTCCAGTGCCAAAAGAGGACATTGGTAAATTTTATAGTGGAGATTGCTACGCTGTTCTTTACACTTACCATTCTCATGATAAGAAAGAAGATTATTACCTGTGTTGTTGGATTGGAAAGGATAGCATTGAGGTAATTTATGTTCTTATTAACTGACATTGATATAATTAAAGGAAAGGAATTGTTCATACATATTGTATTTAGAAACAGGGGCATATGTGTCTTTGGCAAGAGCCTTACAGCTGGTTTTGTTCAATTATGATTTTTGTTTAACATACCAATTCACATGCTTGAAGACCCTTGGGGGCCGATTCCTCCTTTTAGTAAAATTATTATAATTTTTTTAATGAATAACGTCTTTTAGTTATAAGCAGCAGGTAATATAACGAAATGTTAGTCTATTATCAGCAATTTCTATAGAAAGTTGAAGGAACAAAACGGTCCAGGGACTCCAGGCACTTTTATGCTTGTGCATTTATGAGTTGCATTGGTCAAAAATATTATATATAATAAGCATCTGATTTGATTTAATTTAACTTGCATGAAATTACTTTGAACATACTTCAAATGTCAATCTTGTTTTTCAGTTTTGGTCTGTTCGGGCTGTATATCCTTTGATATCGTAGAATATCGCCCTCTCTATTTACATCTAATAGTCTGCAAGCTCCTCTTATTGTTTTTCCTTATTTTTTTCCTTTCAAAACTTAAGCAGCTCACTCCTTAAAATTCTATATATGGTGCTACTTTCAAAAGTCGAACATCTCAATCAACTTCATCTTTTAGGTTACATTACCTTGTAGTACTTTGTTTATGTATTACACATCTGTTTTATGAATGTGTCTCTGTTATGTTGAACAATCTGAATATTGATGCATCTATGTCAAGTTTTATTGCATCAGCTAATCCCTCATCGACTGTAATCAATTAGAATATTGTTTTATTTAAATTGTAGGATTTCAGTTGATGTTCTCTTTTTGTTCATCCAATTTTGCTTAAATGTTTTAGCATTGGATTGATATACATTACGTTTCTCTTTATTAAATTTTTATTTAGAATTCCACTAGTTTTGGGTCTGCCAATTTGTGTAACTTCTATTTGTTTGTGACCTTGAAACAGCTACTGCAGTCTATAGAAATAGGATTAGTTCAGATCCAATTTTTTTGACGTCTGAAGCTTCATCAGCTGGGGGTTTTTATCCATCAACAGGCGTGGACAAGTGTTGCTTGCCACTATAAACGAATCAACAATTGTGCCTTTTGTCAGTGGCCAAGTAGGTTTGACAGCTTTTTAAACTTTCTGATTGGTATGATAAAGTGATTACTTTTCATTATTGTTTCCTTATTAATTTCGCAGTTGAACAATCTAGAGCTTGCTGTCAATCTTGCCAAAAGAGGAAACCTACCTGGTGCAGAGATTTTTTTTCTGTAGTTTCTTCCTATATAATGTTTCAACCTACTGACTATTAATCTACTAATTATCTGCTTTTAACTTTCAGGATATCAAATATTTGATTGCAGACCTTGTGGAATTGAAGCCAACTATATTTTCCGGGGTTCCTAGAGTTTATGATCACATATACACTGGTACAAAATCATTTGAAACATAATAGCGTTATATTATGTTGTTTTCCAACTTTCTAAGCATTTGTCTAAACATCTATCTCAAGGTATAATGGACAAAATCGCACTTGGAGGTACATCGAAGAAGATGTTGTTTCAATATGCTTATAACTAGTATGTCTTACTTTACAGCTTGTGTCACTTAAGCATGTTTTACCTTAATTTCTTGTTACAATACTAAAGATGATGCTATTAATGAAATAAAGAAGCAGTGAATGAAAACAGAGGGATGTTGCTATTATTCCGCACACATACATCACTTGCAGCACCTGATCATTTGTTATAAAATTCAGTTACAGTTGCAACAGCATAATATTATTGTATAGTATAGAGAATCAATTTAAATCACAAATTAAATGGCAAAGTGGAGTATGGTTGCTAAGGCAGGTGAAAAAAGGGTGGCTATGGTGCTGCTGTAAATATTCGGGATGCTGAGGGACAGAAGGGAGCGGAATGCATTATAAGTTGCGGTGTTCAAGGGGTTACCTGTAGTTTTCTGTTTATCTCAAGGGGAGAGGAGCCTTTGACATATATTCTTGTAATTTAAAATTTTGGTCTCTCAAATTTAAGATGCTTGGGCTTGTGCATACCTGAACCACCTACACCTGAGCCATCTCCTTCTCATTCTCTTCAACTTCAAGACTATCTGAAATTAGAGTAAAAATCATTTACACTGCAATAAATTCACCCATAATGATTGCATGTATTATACTGATAAATAATTAGTGCCTAAAAGGCAACATAAGTAGTACTCCCAAGTCCCAGGAAACATTTTAAACCTGCTTTGAAATATGCATTTTAAACCTGTTTTGTTTCCACAAAGCTCTCTACTTTTTGTGCAGCAGTGTAAAACCTGTAATTTGCGGGGACTTCTGAAATTTAAAGCAGCAGTGAAGATTCCTTTGGAGGATGTGGAACCAGCGAACACATGAATGTTGTTGATTGGACTTTGTAACTAGTTCTGTAAAAATATTTTAGGTATCTTCTTATTGAATTAATCAATTTTGATGGTCAAAGTTTAAGTTGTATGTGATTGAGCTGTACCCACATTTGACAGCAGAATATACAGTTAACTCCAAAAAATATATCAGTATGACACGTGGAACATAGCAAGCAAGAATTGATTAGTGCAGTTATTAGCTTGTATGTGGTTTAGAATATTTTTTTCCTAATGAATGTCAACTGAGGCAAAGCATGAATTTGGGAAGACAGTTCAAATAATTGGTGGAATGGCCGCTGCTGGTGAGCTACTTGCACATGAATTCGGATGGGCTGCGTGACTTCTAAATCAAGCAGTGGTTCAACATTATGACAATGTTGTGCGCGAGTCTGTTGGATCAAGGTTGCAAGGTCCAAATTGATCGAGGTTACAATACTTACATTTATGAAAACAAATTGATGTTTGTTAGGCAACTTTTGAAGTAATTGATGTTTAGTTCATTTCAACGATGACTTTCATGAGGTTATTAGTGGTCATTTTATTGTTTCAGTTGAAAACATATTTACCCAAGCTTTTAAACACTTGCGTATAGATGACAATTTTATCATTCTCTTAATCTATTTTTCCTTTTTCAATAAATTCTACATGCATATAGTCATAGGCAACGAATTATAAATTGGACTGATGGGGCAGGGCAGCTTTCAACGGCCTTTGACTTCACAACAAAAGGAATTCTTCAGGTACTTTATATTTAATTGCCAGTAAATTTAATTTTTCTCTGAAAAATCTCAACCTTCTATCATCATACATCTATATATAAATCATTTAGGAATCATGAAGGGGGAATTATAGGCGTCTCATGGATCTGCGAGAAACCACACAGTGTGATGGTAGGTGGCCTTGAAGAATATTACTTTCATTGATAACCATGATACAGGCTCGAACTCAGGTACTTATTTAGCTGGGTACCTTTACGGCTGTAGTCTAAGAGTATTATAGAAGGCTATCCTTCTTTGTTCCGATCTATGCGCTGCATGTATTTGTTGGTGTTCAGCCTGTGTATATGGATATACTTCATTCGAAAAAATATTTTTTGGTAGCATCTTCAAATCATATTGAAATTAAGTATTTTTTTAAAAAAAGGGAGCTTAGTCAATTCTCAATCTAAGAGATGATATTTGTTTGTCTGTTTTGAATGGTAGATTCTGGTGACCTATTTGCTTTATTTTCTTGATTTGCTATTATTTTTAAATGTATAGGAAGACTGCTTCTACGACCTGCCTTACAATACTGGGTATCAAATTTTTGTGCTACGTTTACGGAAGACAAGGAATGAAATTATGAAGTATACTCTCTATATATGTAGATATATATTTTGATTGAAGAACTGTGGCAGCTTTAGATGGTTAATTGTAAAGATAATGAGTGATTATGTAGTGGATGATTTTATTAAGTTAATAATGTTTTATTTTTTTTGTATTTTTGTCATTATTTGCTATGGGGACATTGAGCCAGTCAGGTACACAAAAAGAATATCAAATTTTGATTTGGCAACAATATAATTTGTTACCAAATCATTGAATAAGTTTTAATATAGCAATAATTTTTTATACATTTAGCAACAAATTTTCGTTGCTAATGACATTAAAAATATAATATTTGGCAACGAAAAATTAACTTAATAACAACGAATATGATATTGTTGCTAATACTAAAATGAAAGGCAATATTTTTTATCGTTGTAAATCATATCAACTTTTGTTGCACATATAAGAAACGACAACATATAATGTCGTCGCTAATCGACGACTTTTGTTGCTATTAAAAAATAATCAGTAACAAACATTTTCGTTCTTGATTCGAAGATAATGTCGTTGCCAAATAATATAATTAAGAGCGAAATCGTTCTTAAAAAAGTTTACATTCATAACGAAAAGCAAGCTTAGGCAACAATTTTCATAATTTACTTACTGCAACGAAAAATGTAGTTGCAAAATGGTGTCAATTGCAACAAAAATGCATAGTCGTTGCAAAAAAAAAAAGAGCTCATTTCGTTGCCAATTAGTAGGCTTTTGCAACGAAATGGAGTTTTTAGCAACAAAATTTTAATTATTCTGCAACAATAAATTTTGTTGCTAAAGGATCGATGTATATGTACGAAAGCCAAATTTTGTTGCAAAATGTATTACTTTTGGCAACGAAAAAAATACGTTCGTTGCGGAACAATTAGCAATGCTCATTGCGCAACGAAAGACGCAACGACAGTAAAGTCGTTGCCAAAAACCTTTAGCAACGAAATTTGGCACCTTTAACAACGAAAATTGGTTGTTGCTGAAGCCCCATTTTTTTGTAGTGCCTCATCCCCTTCCTTACTATCATCATTGTCATCACTATCATCACCTTCATCACTAACATCATCTTCCTCACTATCATCACCTTCCTCACTCTCCTCAATCTCTACTTCATATGTTGCATCTTGATTGTCCTCACTACTATCTTCCTCACCAACCCTACTACCCTGTGTGCTTAATACCACATTAGGATCATCCCTTCTTTCATGTGCTCTATTAATTCTATCAAAAGCATTAAGTACTTCATAACTTTCCATGAAAGTGTCATCACAATCAGGAGGTGGTTCATCATTCATTATAGGTTCATCTATCTCATGTTTTGCAAAGAAATATAAGACAGTTGTGTCTGACTTTATTTTACTCAGGAGTCTCCTAATCCCATGATCACCCTCAAGTATAAAAAGTCCTTCTTCAATACTCAGTCCAGGTTCCAGATAATATATTTCCGATACATTGGCATAATTCAATTCCTCTTTATATGTATTCTTAATGCAAATAACAAACAGGTAATCAACATCAAAATTCTTACATATATAAATATCTCCTCCCACATATCTCCAAACAGAATTCTTTATCCATATGCCCCCATGATGTAAATGTACATCTACACGCCCAGCCATTCTATCAGTAAAAAAAACCCAGACTTCACATAACAATAAACAATAAAGAACAAGACAAATGCAAACTACAAAGTATTAAGAATCTATAAAGTAATATAGGGGACCACATGTCCCCTACCAGTCAACACCCAACTTAAACATGGACCACGTGATGTTCCCTACCACATGCACTTTATTAATCAAAAGCGTAGATGAAAGTACCTGAGAGATTCCTTTTCTTCTTCTTAAAAGCTTTCTTCGACTTTAATTAGACTCAAGTTCGTGGTAGGGACTGATTGCAGAGCACACACATAGAAATGACTGGCCTTCACCTTCTTTTCGCTGAACTGGCCTTCCCTTTCTTCTCGCCGAACTGGGCTTCACCTTCTTCTCGCGTCTTCTTCTCACGTCTTCTTCTCCTCTTCGATTTCGTCTCTCTCTTTGAAGAAACTGATTATGGCTTTTTCTCCCCTTTTGAAAATAGTCATTTGTTTTGTTCTGTCCCCAAGTGCCTAATCAGCAATATTTCTCCACGTGTAAACAGAGTTAGTCTAGGTGGCTAGTTCGTTGACAGCAGCGGCACGGGTGACCTGATTTTTGTAACGTTAAGGGTACTTTTGGAAAAAAAAATAGTTTAGGGTGGAAGTGGGACATCCGTGTAAACGTCAGGGGCATTTTTGGACCTTTGCCCGATTTATAAATGATGGATGTAATGAAGGTTTCTCCCAATGAATTTTTAATAAATAAGTCAAAGTCTAATTACTCTAGAGTCAAATTTAAACTTTGAGCACAAGCAAGAGTTTATGATTAGCTTACTCGTGATAACTTTGTTCGTGTTTCTCACTTTTTGGGAGGTCACGACAAACGCTCTCCCTTGAACTATCGGCTTTGACTTATCTGGGAAAGCCTTTAGTGTTACCATCCCAGCTAGACTTGATTTCGTTGCATGACAAAATCGAGCTAAATGACCTTTTCCGCAATTGAAACACACTTTGGGTTGCTGTGTACAGTTTGGACAGATGTGTCCCTTCTGTCCGCATTTGTAGCATAAGATTGGTGGTCGTTCTCCTTCTTTAAAAACGGGTGCTGATGTTGTTGTCTTTCCATCATTGGTGAATCTTCTCCTTTTGAAATTTTTACTTGACTCATTTCCTCTATTATCTTGGCCAGGATTACCACTGAAGTGGTTACCATTTCTGGCATGATAATTTCCTCCACGTTTGTTATCACCGCTTCGATGAATGTTTCCACTGGTATGACCATTATAGTTTTTCCGGCTATTATCTTTTGGTTGGGCTAACTCATTATCGTGCTCCAATAACTTAACCATATTCACAACATCTTAATATAAACAAAGTTTGTGAGAAATGAGGTATTGACGAATTTCGAGCTTCAAACCTCGCAGAAACATTCGCGTCATACGCTCCTCATTATCTAACAAATGGGATGCAAAACAGGATAACTCCACAAACTTTGCCTCGTATTGTGATACGGTCATATTGTTCTTGTGACGCCCCCAAAATAGGTATACATCATCCATCTTGAGTTGCCAAATACATTGTACAAAAATACAAATACAACTTAATAATACAACTGTCGTGTAAAATACGACAAAACATAAACTGAGAGTTGTAATAAGAATATTGTCATCTAGACAATATCCACACTTAATGGAGTCCTCATTATATTTATTGTCACACTATTTAACAGAATAATGAGTCAAGTAGAGAATAAAATCTACTATCTTTTATGATTTAAAAAGGTTTTTCATCACTTTTATCATTTGAGACTCGACAATAAATAATCCACATCATCCGGTACTTTTCGACCAAGGATATTCATTAGTATCACAACCATAAATTATCCATGCACTACGGGCGAGGATATTCGTGTATTCATCGATGGTCATGATCATGCCAACAAGCATCCATCAATGCACTACGGGTCATTGAGGACTTTTACCACATTATTTGTAACATTACGATCATGATTATCTGAGATTAATCCACGGTCATAATCATACCAAGTCCATCTATGCACTACGAGCCACAGATGACTTTCAACATAAAATAAACATGAGGATGATGACAATGATATAAGAATTCAATAAAACAAGTTCAAGAATTAATTTATCCGGAACTATTAACGTCCAAATTGTCGACATGATACTTCTTTGTAGAGTAAAATTCAAGAATGCTCGGAAGAATATTTTCATGAAAGGATCTTTGGATGAAGCGCAAATATCAAGGATATTCCACTAATTTCATGGAGTATAGAAGTCAAAACTTTAACCAACCGAGTATAATAAAGAATGGAATAACAAAAGAAATCACCGGACATGCGATAGAAATCAAGATGACGAGTTATTCTAACGAATAATAAATAACGGAACCCGGTCGGTGAAATTACGCTTGCAAGCGAGGATATTCCAACGTAATAATAAAAATAAAATAACAATGAAAATCAACATGCATGCGATAGGCCGTCATGCATGCGGCGTGTTTATTCCAACGAGAATAATAATTAATGGAACCAAGTCGAGTATGTCACTACGCAAGCGGGATATTCTAACGAGAATAATAAATAACGGAACGGGTCACGCGTAAGCATTGCAGACGGATGTTCCAGCAGAATAATAAAGAATGGAATAACGAAGTTCTCTTCATGAATACAAAAGAAATAATACCCTTACGAATCTGACAACAAATAATATCCCTTACCTTAGAAGAAATCTGGATATAGGAGTAGTGAAGTAGCGAATACTTTTCTTCTTTCCTCTATAGTTTCTCTCTCTAGAGTTTCGGATGATTTAAGTAAGAAATAATGAAGGAATGAGCTTACATTTATAGGAGAATGGACCTAATAGTAACTAATTCATGAGCGATCCAGATTGATTTACTTTTAAAGCAGACGGTCCATATTGATTTACTATGCATTATTAATAAAATATTCTAATAAAACAAAATCTTTTAAATAAAATATAATATATTTTATTTATAGTCTAATAAAACAAATAACTTTATAAAAGTATTACATTTTTATATAAAAAGATTTTACTATGCAAAATATTATCGCGAGCCTTATGCAAATACTATGCATAATAAAATATAATATATTCTAATTATTGTCTAATAAAATAAATAACTTTATAAAAGTATTACATTTTTATATAAAAAAGCTTTTCTGTTTTATTATATTAATAATACTAATAAAATAAAATATAAAGTCACGAAAGTTTATATATATATAAAACTTAGTGACTTCATAAAAAAGACACATCAATATATTTAACAACATTTATCATCATTATTATAATTCACAATATTAATCGACCGAGTCGTTCCTGGGAAAGAGGAGCTTTCGAATAAGGATTTCTTCTATTGGCGCTTGATTAGGTGACCAAACCTCTTCTTGGCGAACTTCTAGACATCGTTAATATTGCAAATAATAATATTAATAACTCTGTCATCTCAATTATTGATTTAATAATATATAAAATATCGACAATAATTGAATCAAATAGCGTGAGATACTATGCAATAATTCTTGAAGCAATAATTGAACAAAACTAAGTGACTTCTCACGTAAACATCAATAATCAATACCGGTATTACTACTATGCAACCATGGCGTATTCTTTGTTCTTTACTACCGAGTAGTTCAACAGTTTTAACGGTAAAACTTCCGCCGTTATTTTCATAAAAATATTTTTGTCGTTTTCTCGATCCGACAATAATTCCGTTAATGGGGTCCACCAATTGTCTTGTGTCGTCTGCATTTAATATTCCTGTTAAAACGATTATTTCCCGACCAATCGAATATTATATAACAAGTTGCGTACTTTGCAAAATTTATAAATATTACGCACAACTATAATATTATATCAAATTCATTTCATAATATTCAAAAAAATATTTTGAGAAATTTAAATCTTTATTCATAAAATCTGGGGTCTCACAATCTCCCCTCCTTATAAAATTTCGCCCTCGAAATTTACGTGCGATACTGTATCTTAGAATTTGGATGAGGATACCTTGACTTCATTTCGATTCTAACTCTTGAGGTATAACCTTTGAGTGTTGAATACGATCCTTCTTATTCAAGATTTTAACACGTATTTCCTCATACGTTAAATCTTCCGCTATCCCGTTCGGTTCTAAATCAATAATGTGGTTCGGGTCGTCCACATAATTACGTAACATCGATATGTGAAAAACGTTATGAACACGCGACATACTTGGCGGTAAAACGAGTCTATAGGCCATAGTTCCTACTCGATCGAGGATTTCAAATGGGCCAATAAAATCGAGGGTTGAGATTTCCTCTCTTCATCGATTCTTGCTTCTAGAATAACGCCCTCTTGAACCTTCTTCTTCACATTCATCAGCTCTGAGTATGTAGCTTGAGCGGCTTTAACTTTATCGATTAAAGTCGATTCTACTCGTATATTTGTTATCTTCACATGGGTCCCTAGAGTCTTTAACTATATCTTCATCATTTGTAAGTTATACGAAATGGGTTTGTGTGTTAACAACATCGCACTCGTAAACGCATATGATCTTCTACCCAACGCGTTAGCTACCACGTTCGCTCTTTCACGATGATATTGAATGGTATGATCATAATCTTCAACAGCTCGAGCCAACGTCTTTGGTGCATGTTACGTTCATTTTGGTTGAAGAAATATTTGAGGGTTTAAGAAATGGGTTTTGTAATGAGGTCAATACAAAATTCGATTTCACGCTCTAGGGGTAGGCTATGAAGTCTTCAAAGAATACGTCAGGAAATTTATTAATAATAGAAATGTCATTCAAAACTGTGACTCTCATCCAAGACTTGGATAACACGTCATATTGATACCTATCAACTTGCCACCGTTATTCACGACGTCCCCTACAGATATTCTGACTTCTATGCATTCCACACAAGGAAGTCAACAACGAAAGGATCAGGACTCTTTACTTATGGCTTGATATGACAATGATTGACTTTAGTGGTTTGGTTGCTTGAATTCGCATAACAGGTTGGTTAGGAATATAAAAGCTAACAACCTTACGAAAATAATCAATTTTGGCATGATGAGTAGTTAACTAATCGATTCCTAAAATCACATCAAGGGCAAGTATTTTCAAAGAGATAAGATCGACAGAATAACGTGAAAGTGTCGATTTGAATCAACAAGATTTATAAACGGTGGAGGTAACGAAGGTTTCTACTAACGAGTTTCAACAGATAAGTCAAAGTCTAATTTCTCTGGAGTCAAATTTAAACGTTGAGCGCAAGTAAGAGAGATAAAAGAATAGGTAGAACCGGTATCAAATAAGGTATAGACTTCATAAGCGTTTATGATTAACTTACCCGTGATAACTTCTTTCGAGTTCCTCGACAAACGCTCTCACTTAAACTACCGGCTTTGACATGTCTGAGGCATTCTTTGGCATCATTATCCCAGATGGACTTGACTTCACTACATGACAAAATCGAGCTAGGTGACCTTCTCTTCCGCAATTGAAACACGCTTTGGATTGCTGCGTATAGTTTGGACGGATGTGTCCCTCCTGTCCGCATTTGAAACATACGACCGGTGGTCATTCTTCTTCCTTTGAAATGGGTGCTGGTGCTGCTGTCTTTCCATCGTTGTTGAACTTTCTCTTCTTGAAATTTTCACTCCTATTATCTTGGCCATGATTACCACCGAAGTGGTTACCATTCTTGGCATGATAATTTCCTCCACGATGGTTATCGTTGTTAGATGGCGTTGCCCATACCCCCAGACGATTATTATCGTGTTGTTGGTCGTTGGCTTTTGGTTGTGCTGACTCATTATCGCGCTCCAATAACTGAGCCCTATTCACAATATCTGAATATAAATAAAGTTTGTGAGAAATGAGGTATTGACGTATTTCGGGTTTCAAACCTCGCAGAAACATTCGCGTCATTCGCTCCTCATTATCGACCAAATGGGATGCAAACCGGGATAACTCCGCAAATTTAGCCTCGTATTGCGACATGGTCATATTATTTAGCTCCAACTTGATAAACTCCACCTCCTTCATGTGACCAATACTTTCGAGAAAGTACTTGTTGTTGAACTGCTCTTGGAACTTCTCCCAAGACATCTTCAATGCGGCAGGCTGGGTACGTTTTACATATTCCCACCAGTAATCTGCCTCTTCACGCAACATAAAGATGGCAAAGGAAACCTTTTGCTCCTCGGAGCAACCCAAGACATCAAATATCTTGGTGATATGCTTTAACCACGTCTCCGCCTTAAGTGGTTCTGGCTTTCCCAAAAACTCCGGTGGTCCCAACTCCTTGAACTGCTTAGCGGTGACCGACCATGGGTTGCCATTATTTCCACCTATATTTTGAACAGGAGTCTCTCTTACCTGATGTTGCATGAATTGCATAAAGCCTCTGAACATCCCATCGTTCATCATTTGATCGGTGTTGTTATTTGCATGAGGATTATCGCCTTCCTGATGCACATTATCCTGATTATTGATCTGTGGAGACTCAACGGTCTCCTGTGCTCCATTGCTATTCTCAACATTCTTGGATATCATTTTCAAATACTGCCACAAAACAAGGGTTAATTAACATATCACATATTATCTCTATACTCTGACCGACCAATTAAATACCAAATAAACTTAGGTAGGTTATACTAGCGAAGAAATTCCCCGTCTCTCCCCTCCTAGTTCTTACCTCACATCTTAGCCAGGGATCATATCCCTAAGCTTGGATACCAATTATGACGCCCCCAAAATAGGTATACATCACCCATCTTGAGTCGCCAAATACATGGTACAAAAATACAAATACAACTGTCGTGTAAAATACGACAAAACATAAACTAAGAGTTGTAATAAGAATATTGTCATCTAGACAATATCCACACTCAATGGAGTCCTCATTACATTTATTATCACACTATTTAACAGAATAGTGAGGACTACTAATGCTATCATCTGGACCGTCACTCCGTTCCCCGACTCGTCCAAATATATTCTCATTTCACGAGAAAATAAAAAGAAAGGGTGAGCTCAACTAGCAATCCATTAAAAGAGTCAAGTAGAGAATAAAATCTACTATCTTTTATGATTTAAAAGGTTTTTCATCACTTTTATCGCTGAGACTCAATTTAATAAATAATCCACATCATCCCTGCACTACGACCAAGGATATTCATTAGTATCACAACCATAAATTATCCATGCACTACGGGCCAAGGATATTCTTGTATTCATCAATGCTTATGATCATGCCAACAACTGTCCATTAATGCACTACGGGCCAATGAGGACTTTTACCACATCATTTGTAACATTACTGTCATGATTATACCGATTAATCCCTGGTCATAATCATACCAAGTCCATCTATGCACTACAAGCCACAGATGACTTTCAACATAAAATAAACATGAGGATGATGACAATAATATAAGAATTCAATAAAACAAGTTCAAGAATTAATTTATCCAGGAACTAATAACGTCCAAATTGTCAACATGATACTTCTTTGTAGAGTAAAATTCAAGAATGCTCGGAAGAATATTTCCATGAAAAGATCTTTGGATAAAGCACAAATATCAAGGATATTCCACTAATTTCATGGAGTATAAAGTCAAAACTTTAACCAATTTGAGTATAATAAAGAATGGAATAACAAAAGAAATCACCGGTGTGCGATAGACCACACAAATGATTATTCCAACGAATAATAAATAACGGAACGTGTCAAAGAAATTACATGCCGATAGGATATTCCAACGAATAATAAAGAATGGAATAACAACAGAAATCACCATGCATGCGATAGACCGCATGCATACAGTTATTCAAAATGAGAATAATAATTAATGGAACCGAATTAGAGACGTAATACGCGCCAAATAGGATATTCCAACAGAATAATAAATAACGGAACCAGGTCACGCGTAAACGCACAGACAGGATGTTCTAACAGAATAATAAAGAATGGAATAACAGAAGTTCTCTTCATGAATACAAAAGATATAATACCCCTTACGAGTACAACAAATAATATCCTTTACCTTAGAAGAAACTGGATATAGGAGTAGTGAAGTAGCAGAATACTTTTCTTCTTTCTCTATAGTTTCTCTCTAGAGTTTCAATGAATTAAGTAAGAAATAATGAAAGAATGAGCTTATTTATAGGAGAATGGGTGAATAGTAACTAATTCATGAACACAGTCCATTGATTTACTTTTAAGCAGACGGTCCATATTAATTTACTATGCATTATTAATAAAATATTCTAATAAAATAAAATTTTTTAAATAAAATATAATATATTTTATTTATAGTCTAATAAAATAAATAACTTTATAAAACTATTATGTTTTATATAAAAGATTTTACTATATCAAAACATTATGCGAACCTTATGCAAAATACTATGCATAATAAAATAAAATATATTCTAATTATTGTCTAATAAAATAAATAACTTTATAAAAGTATTCTATTTTATACAAAAAGATTTTATTATGCAAAATACTATGCATGCACTATGCAAATACTATGCATAATAAAATATAATATATTCTAATTATTGTCTAATAAAATAAATAACTTTATAAAAATATTACATTTTATATAAAAAGATTTTACTATGCAAAACACTATGCATAATAAAATATATTATATTCTAATTATTGTCTAATAAAACAAATAACTTTATAAAAGTATTACATTTTTTATATAAAAAGCTTTTCTATTTTATTACATTAATAATACTAATAAAAGAAATTTATATAATATATATATATATATATATATATATATATATATATATATATATATATATATAAACTTACGTGACTTCATAAAAAGACATCAATATATTTAACAACATTTATCATCATTATTATAATTCACAATATTAATCGACCGTGTTAGTTCTAGGAAAGTGGGGGCTTTCTAATAAGGATTTCTCCCTATTGGCGCGTAATTAGGTGACCAAACCTCTCCTTGGCAGAACTTCTAGACATCGTTAATATTACAAATAATAATATTAATAACTTTGTCATCTCAATTATTAATTTAATAATATATAAAATATCGACAATAATTGAATCAAATAACGTGAGATCTTATGCAATAATTCTTCAAGCAATAATTGAACAAAACTAAGTGACTTCTCACGTAAGCATCAATAATCAATACTGGTGTTGCTACTATGCAACCACGCGACATTCTTTGTACTTTACTACTAAGTAGTTCAACAGTTTTAACGGTAAAACTTCCGTCGTTATTTTCATAAAAATATTTTTGTCGTTTTCTCAATCCAAAAATAATTCTATTGTGGGGTCCATCAATGATTGTGCCGTCGTACGAATATTCCCTGTTAAAACGATTATTCCCCGACCAATCAAATATTATATAACAAGTTGCATACTTTGCAAAATTTATAAATATTACCCACAACTATAACATTATATCAAATTCATTCCATAATATTCAAAAAAATATTTTAAGAAATTTAAATTTTTATTCATAAAATTTGGGGTCTTAAAGTTCTGTTCTAGCTTGAAGAATACCACCCTATTCATGTGACGAATACTTTCTAGAAAATATTTGTCATTAAACAATACTTGGAACTTCTCCCAAGACATCTTTAGTGCGAAAAGATGAGTACGTTTTATAGATTCCCACCAGTAATCTGCCTCTCCTCGCAACATAAAGGTGGCGAAGGGAACCTTTTGCTCCTTTGAGCATCCCAGGACATAAAATATCTTATTGATCTGCTTAATCCACGCCTCTACCCTAAGTGGCTCTGGCTTTCCGAAAAACTCTGGTAGTCCCAACTCCTTGAATTGCTTAGCAGTGACAAGTCGTGAGTTGCCATTGTTTCCACCTGCATTTTGAACAGGAATCTCTCTCGTTTGGTCGTGCATGAATTGAAGAAATCTCCTAAATATCCCATCGTTCATCATTTGGTCGGTGTTGTTGTTTACATAAGGATTATTGCCTTCCTGATGCACATTATCCTGGTTATTGATTGGCAGTGTCTCAACGGTCTCATGTGCTCCATTGCTTATCTCAAAAATTTTAGATGTCATTCTCAAACACTACCATAAAACAAGGGTTAATTGACATGCCACATATTATCCCTATATTCTGACCAACCAATTAAATAACAAATAAGCTTAGGTAGGACACACTAGCGAAGAATTTACTCGTCTCTCCCCTCCTAGTTCTAGCCTCAGATCTACGCCAGGGATCATATCCCTAAGCTTTGATACCAACTGTAACGCCCCCAAAATAGGTCTACACAACCCATTCTGAGTTGGCAAATACATGGTACAAAATTTAAATACAAACTTCATTTATACAATTATTGAACTGTCGTGCAAAATATGACAAAATATAGACTGTGAGTTTCAATACAAATATTGTCTCATAGACAATAGCCAAACTCAAATAAAGTCCTCATTACAATTATTATCACACTATTTTATAGAATAGCGAGGACTACTATAGCCACCATCTTCGACCATCACTCCATTCCTCGACTAGTCCTAGCTATATTCTCATTTCCTGAAAAGAACAACGAAAGAAAAGGGTGAGCTCAACTAGCCCAGTAAAGAATATTATAACTAAGATAATATGAAATAAATTATCCTTAGTCTTCAACAGTGTAAAATCTGATAGAATACAATAGACAACCAGTTTAGATCAACAACTATAGCGAAACAAGCAATCCATTAGAAGAGCCAAGTAGAGCATGATGTCTACTACCTTCTATGATTTAAAAGTTCATCATCAATATTTTATCTCTGTAACACAACTCAATAAATATTTTACATCAATGAATTATCAATGCACTACGGGCCAAAGATATTCGTTAGTATCACCAGTGGTCATGATCATGCCAAACAATTGTCCATCTATGCACTACGGGCCAAAGAGGACTTTCACTACATCATTTGGCTATAACATTACAGGTCATGATTATACCAATACACAATTCCTGGTCATAATCATACCAATCAACAGTCCATCTATGCACTACGGACCAAATATGACTTTCACCACAATATAAGCATGAGGATGATGACAATGATATAAGAAATCAATCAAATGAGATCAAGGATAAATATTAAAGATTTATAATTCAATTTATTCAGAGTTTAAGAATTTCCAAATTGTCAACATGATAATTAATTATTGAGTAAAATACAAGAATGATATTTATGTATCAAAAATAATTTAGACTAAAAAGAAACCAATTTTGTCATGAATAGTACCCCTAGTAAATAGTACCCAAGTGAATAGTATCTCGTGAATAGTACCCCGATATGAAAAGATTAAAATTTAATAAGAAAGTTCAGACAAATATTTCAGTGAAATGATACTCGATGAAGCGCAAAATTCAATGATATTCTACTAATTTCAGGGAGTATAGAAGCAATACTTATAAAAATAAGTGCAGATTTAGGAATATGAAATGAAATAATATTACTTACATACTATAGAGTATGGAAGAAAATAATATTTTTAATGAATATTGAACGAAAATAATATCCCTTACCTTAGTGGGAGAGTAATTCTGACTGGTATAGCAGAGATACTCTTGAAAAAAACTTGCACTACTTGCTACACTCAAAGTATCCTTATGCTCAAAAGAAATACGCACAATATTATAGAAGAAGAATTCTCTGATTCTTGTATGATTTTCATTTCTTAACTAAGCATCCTATTTATAGGAGAATGAAAAGGCACTATTTGAATATAATCATGGATGCACAGTAAAAGAAATTCGCGAGCGAAGAATTCGGCAAATTTCTAATTTTTACTATTCATCACTGTGCAATAAAATATTTTAATAAACGAAAACTTTATATAAAGTATAATATATTCTATTTATAATCTAATAAAATGAATAACTTTATATATAATATAAAAAGTATTTTGTTTTATATAAAAAAATTGTTTTATTACTACTATAATAATAATAAAATAAAACTGAGATAACTTTCTACCGGCGATTTTGAAAAATGAGTAAGTGGCGGTCCATGTAATAAGCCAAACTTACAACAAATACTTCACGAACAACCTCTATTTATATCAAAAATTGAATAAATATTTACCACAAATCACTTATCTTTAATAAACACATTTTTAATCTTTCAACAATTATTCATCATTAATATTATAACTCACAATATTGACAACCAGATCATTCTCAAGAAAGAGGGGACTTTCCGATAAGGACTTCTCCTTATTGGCGTGCAATTAAATAACCTAACCCCTTTCCTCGACATAACTTTCTAGACATTGTCAATAATGCAAATAATAATATGAATAACTGTTTTGTCTCAATTATTGATTTAATAATATAAAATATTATGTAGATGATACTGTGATAATAATTGAATAAATAATATGAGATACTATGCAGCAACTACTGTGCAAATTATTAAATGAATTGAGTGACTTCTTACATAAGAATCAATAATCGAGCTCTTGTAATAATCTGCGTATTACTCTTTGTGCAACCCACAGCGTATTCTGATTACTTTTATCATCGGTATTTTAACAATTAACGGTAAAAGTTTTGCTGTTATTTTTATAAAAAAGGTTATTTTTGTCGCTTTCTATATCAGACAATCATTCCGTTGTGGGGTCCACCAATGATTATGTTGTCGTACGAATATTTCACGACAAAAAAATATTATATGATAACTTGCTTGCTTTGCAAAAGTTGCATATATCACCCACAACTATAGCATTATATCAAATCCACACCTTATTATTAAAAATAACATTTAGAGAAAATGTAATAACCCGATATTTTCTATATAATTAAATCAGAAATTTTGCGTATAATTTTTTTATTATTATTTTAAAGGTGGGAATACGTGCAAGGTAATGTATATGTATATATGTGATAAATAAAATTTATTTATTACATGAATAATTTCAAATAATTTTCTTAGAATTATTGACCATTATAAATTATATTTTATAATTAATTTTGTAGTAAAAACATTTTTATTATTTATTTTCCATGAAAATATGATTATATATTATTTAAATAATATATGAAAGGATTATTGGAATTATTATAATAATTATTTTATTATATGAATTTTAGTTGATTATTAAGTTAATTATTTTAACTTAATTGATAGTGCTATATATGCAAGATAAACCAGATATGGAATCCAAACCCTAATTTTGGATTTTGATCAAAGAATGAGAATAATAATATTATATTAATTATATTTTAGTGCTATAAATATGTACTGTATGTGTGGACTAATAATGGTTGGTCAATTATGTTATATCATGACCAAACCCTAGCATTAATTTGTTAAACCCTATTTTGAAACTCAATTATGAGTTCGAGACTGTTATGTAACTGTGTTATATGATTTATGTTTAGTAATATAGAATTTAAAGTTAATTAGGGAAACCCTAATTATTAGAAATCCTAATTTCTAAATTAGGAACCCTAATTTCAAAATTATAAACCCTAATTAGTAATTAAAAACCCTAATTACTAAACTAGAACCCTAATCGCTAAAGTATGAAACTTAATGTTAATTAGGGAAAACCCTAATTATTACTTAGAAAACCATAATTACTAATTAAAACCCAAATTATTATTTAGAAACCCTAATTATCAAATTATAAGCCCTAATTGCTAAATTAGCGATCTTAATTATAATTTGTAAAGCCTAAACCTAATTTTCAAGTCTAATGTAATTAGATAACCTATGTTAATTAAGAAACCCTAATTTGGAATTTTAGAAACTTTAATTTTCATTTTAACCTAATTTGAAAAATCCTAGAAACTAATTATTTTTTACCTTAGGGTTTAGGGTTTAACCCTAAGGGTCAAACCCTAAGAGTTTGACAAGATTATAATTTGGCCATTAAAATTAGATGGAAAATAACCTTAATGCCTCTCTTGCATTATTTGAGATAACTTGTGTATCTTGCCATATTTGTAGTAGATAACCAACTAAGATTTGCTCATGTGACTAAATCTAATCCATATCAGCCTCAATTTAATAGCAAATGCATTGTATCATTAACATATATAAGGACCAAGAGAGAGAAAGTTCATTATATACCCCATTTATACATCAACTCTCATCCAAGACCACCTCTCTCTAAAACCCATGAAATCCCAAGGCATTTCAGTCACAAAACAAAGCCCCACTACCTCCATTAACAAATCAGAAAGCCAGATTCAAGCATAGCTTAAGAAAGGTATAAACCTTAAACCAAAAATCTGATCCTTGATCCTTTATTAATGTTAGATTTTTGTGTTAAAACATGTTGTTTATAGTGTATATTTATGATCTGGGTTGCTAGATGTTAGATCCATAACATCTATAGGCTCAGATTTGATGATTTTTAAAATCTGGAAAAAATTTAAAGAGTTGTCTGACAACGAATGTCAGACCCTGTAAATCTTGGTCTGTTTATGTTTTTGCTTGTTTGAAAGTTTAAAGTTGTAGTTTGTAATGTAGGATTAGATCTGGAACTTGAATCAAGCCCAGATTATGTACAGATTTTATTTTATTGATTGTCAAAGTCGGTTGACCGACCATGACCAAGTGAATCTGGGCAGCTAAGAACTTGCCCAGAAAGCTCTGACAGCAAGTTCATGGGCCCAGATCTTTCATGTTTTTGTTGATTTGTGTTTGTTGTTGTATCTAGTTTTTAGTTTGGTATATGTACTGTAGATTTATGCTTTCAGAATACCTAAACATCAAACGAGTCGATTACAGTGGCTGGTCAAAGTAGGTCAGAAGATCACGATTTCGGTTTTCTGGGCAACCCAGAAAACCTATGGTGATGGTCTCTGACATAGTTTGACCAGCTAAGATCTGATGATGTTAATGTTGTTATGTGTGTTTTATGAAATAGATCTATTAACTTACATGTTGGCTACACACTGAAAGCATTAAATCACAAAAATAATACAAGGATTGCAAGTTGTGGAAGCCCAAAAGTGACTGCTTGAATTGTTCTTCATTTCTTACCCAGAAATGAACAACTTTGACAGCCACTTTGCATGCTTAGATCTCCTTAGTGTGATGCTGTTTGATCATGTTTATTGCTAGATCATGTAGTATTACATTAGTACTACACGATTTGACCAGAAAATGCCCAGAAACATCAAGATCTGACAGTTATAGATGGTCAAACAAGGTCACTTGGTAACTGACATTGTGTGTTCTTGAGCTTCAAGAACACCTAAGGCGACAGATTTTGTCGCTAAAAGCTTTAGCGACAATTTTATTATTATTAATTATATAAATTTTCGAAAAAATTCATTAAAAATAGAAATTAATTTATAAAAATTCCAAAAATAGTTTTAAAAATTATTTTAAGTTATAAAAATTAACTTTTAATAATTTGACATATTTTTCATAAATATTAGTATTTATTTAAATATTATTGATATTTAATTTATTTAATAAATGCATTAAATAAATTAATTAAAAATAATTTTATTATATTTAAAATCATTTTAAATGATAATAAGGTATTTAAAAATATTTTAAGTTATAAAATATAACTTTTAATATTTAAAGGTAAATTTTATTAATTATTTAATATTAATGATATTAGAATTATTTAATAATTATATTAAATAAATTAAATTAAAAATGATTTTAATATTATAAAAATTATTTTAAATGAAAATAAAGTGTTTTAAAATATTTTAGGTTATAAAATATAACTTTTAATATTTAAAGGATAAATTTCTTTAATAAATTAATATTAATGATATTAGAATAATTTATTAATTATATTAAATAAATAGTTTAAATATGTTTTTATTGATTTAAAAATCATTTAAAAAGGATATAAATGAATTAAAAATATTTTTAAGTTATAATAAATGACTTTTAATCTTTTGATAAGTTGTAAGACCCCAACTTTTAGGAATAAAAATGAATTTTCAATAAATATCATTTTTTTAATATTATGGAGTGAATTTGATATAATGTTATAGTTATGGGTAATATTTATAAATTTTATAAAAAATGCATGAAAGTTGTTATATAATATTAGATTGGTGGGGAATATTTCGTTTTAACGGGGAATATTAAATGCGATGACACAATCATTGGTGGACCCCATAGCGGAATTATTGTCGAATTGAAAAAAAAACGACAAAAATATTTTTATGAAAATAAGCGGCGGAAGCTTTACTGATTAAGCTGTTGAAATACCCGGTGTTAAAAGTACGATGTCTGGCGTGGTTGCATAGTAGCACACGGTATTGATTATTGATGCTTACATGAGAAGTCACTTTCGGTTTTGTTCAATTATTGCTACAATAATTGTTGCATAGTATCTCACGTTATTTGATTCAATTATTGTCGATATTTTATATATTATTAAATCAATAATTGAGATAACAAAGTTATTAATATTATTATTTGCAATATTAACGATGTCAGAAGTTACATCGAGGAGAGGTTTGGTTACCTAATTGCTTGCGAATAGGGAAAATCTTATTGAAAGCCCCTCTTTCTCGAAGAGCGACACAGTGGATTAATAGTGTGAATTATAATAATGATGATGAATTTTATTTTATTATTATTATAAATAAAATAAAATAGAAAACTTTTTATATAAAACAAAATACTTTTTATAAAGTTTTGTTTTATTTGATTATAAATAGAATATAATATATTTTATTATGCATAGTGTTTTATAGTATAGTAAAATCTTTTTATATAAAACATAATACTTTTATAAAGTTATTTATTTTATTAGATTATAAATAGAATATATTATATTTTATTATGCATAGTGTTTGCATAATGCTGCGTAGTGTTTGCATAGTAAAATCATTTTATATAAAATGAATACTTTTATAAAGTTATTTATTTTTTTAGATTTTAAATAAAATATATATATATATATATATATATATATATATATTATATTTTATTTTATTGCATAGTATCTCTTTCCATTCTCCTATAAATAAGATGCTTGGTTAGAATTGAAAACACACCTTGAGAAATTGGAGAAATTCTTCTTCTATAATCTTGAGCGTATTTCTTTAGAGTTTTAAGAAGCTTTGAGCGTAGAAAACAGTATAAGTTTTCTTCAAGAATATCCTCGCCCTACCAGTCGGAATACTCTTCTTTCTAAGGTAAGGGGTATTATTCTTTCGTATTCATGAAGAGAGTTATTTTCTTTCAATACTCGTAAGGGTTGTTATTCCATTCTTTATTATTATGTTGGAATAACCTGTCTGTCTGATCTGCGCATACATGGTGAAATTCTTACATTATTCCATTCTTTATTATTACATTGGAATAACATGTGTGCATGCTTGATTTATCGCGTATTATTAGTGAATTTTGTTGTTATTCCATATTATTATATTATTACATTGGAACATCACATGCATGCGGATTCTGCGTGACTGGTTCCATTCTTTATTATTCTATTGGAATATCTTGCGCATTCTGCGAATTACGCATGACTGATTCCATTCTTTATTATTACATTGGAATAACATTTTTATATGTGGATTATCGCATGCATGGTGAATGATCCTTTGTATTCATTCCTTATTAAAGCGTGGATAATGATGCATCTCATTGGATTACTGCATGGCGGGCAAAAATCCATTTACAGTTTCATATATTCTATTATACTTAGTTGGTTAAAGTTTTGGCTTCTATACTCCATGAAATTAGTAGAATATCCTGGATATTTGCGCTTCATCCAGTATCTTTTCATGAAAATATTCTTCAGAGCATTCTTAAGCTTTACTCCACAAATCAGTATCATGTTGACAATTTGGACATTATTGAGTTCAGGATAAATTAACTTATAAATCTTTAAAATGTATTCTTGAACTTGTTTTATTGAATTATTATGTCATTGTCATCATCCTCATGTTTATATTATGTTGAAAGTCATCACATGGCTTTGTAGTGCATAGATGGACTTGGTATGATTATGACCGAGGATTATTCGGTATAATCATGGTAGTAAAGTTACAAATGATGTGGTAAAAATCCTCATTGGCCCGTAGTGCATTGATGGGCGATTGTTGGCATGATCATGACCATTGATGAAAACACGAATATCCTTGGCCCGTAGTGCATGGATAATTTGTGGTCGTGATACTAATCAATATCCTTGGGCAGTAGTGCGGGGATGATGTGGATTATTTATTAAAATGAGTCTCGTGATAAAAGTGATGAAAAACCTTTTAAATCATAGAAGATAGTAGATTTTATTCTCTACTTGACTCTTAAATGGATTGCTTGTTCATTACGATTAAACTTGATGTTTGTTATATTTTATCGGTTTAACAACTTTGTTGAAGACTAAAGATAAATTATTCTGCATTATCTTAGTCATAATATTTCTTACTGGGCTAGTTGAGCTCACCCTTTTTTGCTTTCATTGTTCTCTTCAGGAAATGAGAATGTAGCAGGGACTAGTCGGGGAACGGAGTGATGGTTCAGATGATAGTATTAGTAGTCCCCACTATTCTATGAAATAGTGTGATAATAAATGTATTGAGGACTTATTTTGAGTTTGAATGCTGTCTAGAAGACAATATTTGTAATAAAACTCACAACTTATGTTGTATATTTAAGGTTGTATTTGTATTTTGTACCATGTATTTGGCAACTCAGAATAGGTGATGTATACCTATTTTGGGGGCGTCACAGTTGGTATCAAAGCTTAGGGATATGATCCACTGGTGAGATGTGAGACAAGAACTAGGAGGGAAAGGCAGGGAAATCCTTCACTAGTATGACCTACCTAAGTTTATTTGGTATTTAATTGATCGGTCAGAGTATAGGGATAATATGTGATATGTTAATTAACCCTTGTTTTGTAGCAGTATTTGAAAATGACATCTGAGAATGTTAAGAATAGCAATGGAGCACAGGAGACTGTTGAGTCTCCATAGATCAATAATTAGGATAATGTGCATCAGGAAGGCGACAATCCTCATGCAAATAACAACACTGACCAAATGATGAACGATGGAAGTTCAGAGGCTTTATGAAATTCATGCAACATCAGGCAAAAGCGGCTCCTGCCCAAAATGAAGGTGGAAACAACTTGCAACTCTCGGACGGTCACCATTAAGCGATTCGAGGCTGGGACCACGAGTTTTTGGAGAGCCAAAACCACTTAAGGCGGAGGCGTGGATAAAGCGGATCTGCGAAGATATTTGATGTCTTAGGATGCTCAGGAGCAAAAGGTTCCTTTGCCACCTTCATGTTGCTTGCGAAGGCGATTCTTGGTGGGAATCACGTAAAGCGTACTCAACTTTCTTTGCCTTTGAAGATGACTTGGGAGAAGTTCAAGAATTGTTCAACAACAAGTACTTTCCGAAAGTATTAAATCACATGAAAGAGGTAGAGTTCATCAAGTTTGGAGCAAAACAACATGGCCAGTGTCGCGATCTGAAGCCAAGTTTGTTTGAGTTGTCCCGATTTAAGTCCCATTTGGTTGATAATGAGGAGAGAATGGCGAATGTTTCTAAGAGGTTTGAAACCCGAGATCGTCAATATCTTATCTCTCATAAACTATGTTTGTATTAGGATGTTGTTAATAGGGCTCAATTATTGGAGCGCGATAATGAGTCAACCCAACCAAAAGAAGCGGTAAACAAAATGATAATACCGGTGATATCTCATCATCGAAGCGGTGACAATAAGCGTGGAGGGAATCAACATGCCAGAAATGGTAACCACTTCGGTGGAAATCATGGCCAAAACAATAAGAATGGACATTTTAAGAAGAGGAGATTCAACAATGATGGAATGACGTTAGCATCAGCACCCGTTGTTAAGGAAGAAGAAAGACCACCTATCATATGCTTCAAATGCGGAGGGAGGAGGACATATCGATCAAACTATATGCGCGAGTCCAAAATGTGTTATAATTGTGGAAGAGATGGTCACCTAGCTTGATTTTGTTGTTCAGGGAAGGCAAGTTCAATTTGGGATGGAGGCACCAAAAGTAGTCCCAAAAAAAGTCAAAGCCAGTAGTTCAAGGAGAGCGTTTGTTGTGACCTCTCATCAAGGAACGAGCGAGGTCATCTTATCATTATCATAAACTCTAGCGAAGTCTATACCTTATTTAATCTGGGTTCTACCCATTCTTTTATTTCTCTACTTGCGCTCAACATTTAAATTTGACTCGGAGAAATTAGACTTTGACTTATCTGTTGAAACTCAGTTGGGAGAAACCTTCATTATATCTATTGTTTATAAGTCTTGTTTAGATCAAATCGGTTTTTGCGTTAACTATCGATCTTATTTCTTTGAAAATACTTGCATTTGATGTGATTCTAGGGATTGATTGGTTAACTACTCATCATGCAAAAATTGATTATTTTAAATGAAGGTTGTTAGCTTTCATATTCTAACCAACCTATTATGCGAATTCAAGCAACCAAACCATTAAAATCAATCATTTGTCATCTCAAGCCATAAAGCTATTCGTTTATTGAAAAAGCGGATGTCAAGCTTTCTTAGCTCATATCACGGATTTAAACAAAAATAAATCGATTTTGAATGATATTTCTATTGTTAATAAATTTCTGACGTATTCCTTGAAGAACTTCTGGCCTACCCCGGGCGTGAAATTGAATTTTGTATCGACCTTGAACCCGTACAAAGCCCATTTCAAAGGCCCATATCGAATGGCTCTATTGAACTTGAGGAGTTAAAGACCCAAATTGCGAGGAATTGTTAGACATCGGTTTCATTAAATCTAGTACTTCTCCTTGGGGTGCTCTGTTTTTATTCGTGAAGAAGAAAGATGGGAGTATGCGACTTTGTATTGATTATCGGGAGTTGAATCATGTCACCATCAAAAATAGGTACCCATTTCCACGTATTGATGACCTGTTTGACCAGTTGCAAGGTGCCAAATTCTTTTCAAAGATCGATCTTCATTCTGGATATCACCAATTGAAGATTAGAACCGATGACATTCCAAAGACGGCTTTTAGAACTCGGTACGGGCATTATGAATTCCTAGTCATATCTTTTGGGTTGACTAATGCTCTTGCTGCCTTCATGGATATGATGAACCGAGTATTCAAGAAATATTTGGATCACTTTGTGGTCGTCTTTATTGATGACATCCTTATTTATTCCAAAAGCCGTGAAGATCATGAGCAACACTTGAGGCTTATACTCCAAAAGCTTCGTGAAAACAAGCTTTATGCCAAGTTGAAGAAATGCGAGTTCTGGCTTGAGGAAGTAGCATTCCTTGGGTTTATAGTATCAAGTCATGGAATATCTGTTGACCCAGTAAAGATTAAAGCTATTCAAAGCTGGGAGCAACATAAATCAGTGACCGAAGTATGTAGCTTTCTCAGCTTAGCTGGTTATTATCGGAGATTCGTAGAAGGGTTTTCTCGAATCACTACTCCATTAACTCAGCTGACTCAGAAAGATACAAAGTTCAGTTGGAGCGAAGAATGTGAGAAGAGTTTTCAAGAACTCGAGAGGAGACTCATTTAAAGACTGTTACGACAATATCATCGGCTCGGAGGGATTTGTCATCTCTGATGATGCTTGGGCAAAGGGTTAGGATGTGTTCTCATGGAACATGGGAAAGTCATAGCCTATGCCTCACGATAACTCAAAGAATATGAGAGGAATTATCCCACTCATGATATAGAGTTGGCAGCAGTCGTTTTTGCACTAAAAATTTGGAGGCATTACTTGTATGGGGAGAAAGTGGAGATCTTTACGGATCATAAAAGCCTCAAATATTTCTTCATTCAAAAGGAACTCAACATACGACAATGACGTTGGCTTGAACTGTTAAAAGATTATGATCATACCATCTAATACCACCCTAAAAAGCGAACATGTAGGTGCGCATTGAGTAGAAGATCATATCTTGAATGCGAGTGCAATATTGTCAACGCAAAGGCCCATTTGTATGACTTACAAAGGATGAAGATAGAGTTAAAGACTCCGAGGACCCATGTGATGATGGCAAATATCTGAGTAGAACCAACTTTAATCGATAAAGTTAAAGTTGCTCAAGCTACTGAGACACAGGTGATCATATGAGGAATCAAATGCAAGAAGGTGATATACCGGAAGCAAGAATCGATGAAGAAGGAATACTTCGAGTCAACTCCAGGCTTTATATTCCTAACGACCCTAATTTAAAGTATAAATCATGATGGAGGCGCACAACACACCGTTTGCAATCCATCCTGGGAGTACCAAAATGTATCATGATCTTCGACATACATTTTGGTGGAACAATATTAAGAGAGAGATAGCGGAATTCATCTCAAGGTGTTTAACTTGTCAATGAGTCAAGGCGGAGCATCAAGTACCTAAGGGTCCATTGCAACCACTTGAAATTCCAGAATGGAAGTGGGAGCACATTACCATGGATTTCGTTACTGGTCTTCCCAAGGTTTCTCAAGGTATAGACGCAATTTGGGTAATTATTGATAGATTGACCAAGTCTGCTCACTTCTTACCTATACGAGAAACTTATACACTTGAATGTCTTGCTCGTATGTATATAAACGAGGTTGTAAGATTGCATGGTATGCCAGTATCCATAGTTTCTGATCGAGACCCAAGATTCACTTCAAGATTTTGGGTTAGTTTACAAAAAGCTATGGGCACGAATTTATGATTTAGTTTGGCATATCATCCTCAGACGGACGGACAATCAGAGAGGACTATTCAAACTCTTGAAGATTTATTAAGACTCTGTGTCATTGACTTCAAGGGAAGTTGGGACAAGTTCTTACCGTTGGTGGAGTTTTCCTACAACAACAACTATCAAGCAAGTATTGGCATGACTCCATTCGAAGCGTTGTATGGAAGAAAGTGTCGTTCTATAGTATGCTGGGATGAGATGGGTGAAGCAACGTTGTTGGGACCGGAGTTGGTATGTATGACTACGAAAAATTTGTTAAACGATCCGGCAACATATAAGAACCTCACAAGATGGACAAAAGAGTTATGCTGATCTTCATCGAAAGGACGTGGAATTCGATATTAGAGATTATGTGTTGTTACGTGTTGCTCCATGGAAAGGAGTTACGAGATTTAGAAAGAGAGGAAAGCTCAATCCTCGATTCATTGACCCATTTTTAATCCTTGATCGAGTAGGAACTGTGGCTTATAGACTCGTTTTACCGCCAAGTATGTCTCGTGTTCATAACATTTTTCACATATCCATGTTACTTAAATATGTGGAAGACCCGAACCACATTATTGAGTTAGAACCGGACGAAATAGCAGAAGATTTAACTTATGAAGAGGTTCCTATTCAAATCTTGGATAAGAAGGAACATATTCTACGCTCCAAGGTTATACCTCAAGTCAAAGTTTTGTGGAGAAACCACGATGTTGAGGAAATGACATGGGAGTTAGAATCTGAAATGAAATCAAGGTATCCTTACCTCTTCGACATACCAGGTACGTACCCTAATTTCGAGGGCGAAATTTCATAAGAAGGGGAGGTTGTAAGACCCCATATTTTAGGAATAAAAATGAATTTTCTATAAATATCATTTTTTTAAAATTATGGAGTGAATTTGATATAATGTTATAGTTGTGGGTAATATTTATAAATTTTATAAAGTACGCAAATTGTTTTTTTTTTGCTAAATTTTTGTATGTCATAAAAGGAGCCAAATGTACAATGGCTAAGGGGCATACCCCAGGCTATAGCAAAATCATCTATTGACAGGCCAATAGATGAAAGGACTATAAGAGAGAATATATCTCAACATGAAAGAAAACCAAATACTGCTGCAATTACATAAGCCAGTTACAGTAGAATGAACAAAAAGAAGTGGCTTTAATAAAAGATTTACATGTAGAGAGTCTAGATTTAATAATATGTATGACATCTTTTGCAAGACTAAGCGGAGGAATGATGGTGTTCTTGTGAAACTTTGAGTTCCTAGCTTCCCATATTTTGTAAAGAGAGACAGCAACCGAGAGGCAAATAATATTCTTTGTAAGCTTTGTGCCTTGGAATGAGGTGATGTAGTCCATAAGATCTTCCCAGTCCAATGGTATGTCAGTCCATTGTCCCAAACTTAGAGCAGATTGGATGATGACAGTGGAGTAATCGCAATTGAAAAACATATAACCGAATGTTTTAGGATGTTGTTGGCATAGGTGGCAATTCCAGGTTCTGTCAGTATAAAGTCTGGTCCGGTCATTTGTGGGAAGCCTTTTGAGAATGCCCAGCCAAAGAAAAAAAGAATACCGAGGAACATTCAGTTTGTTCCAAAGGATGGTGTGCCATGTGACAGGTTGTTCCCGAGTTCGGAAGCTCTCCCAAATATGTTTGGCTTTGACTGCAGTTATAGCCATAGAGTCCCATAAAACAGAGTCACAAGAAGAAGAAGAAGAAGGAGGGGGAAGTTGTTCAAGTTATCTGCGGAGCAGGATTACATCATGGTGGTTGCTTCGTGGCAGGTTCCATGAGGAGTTCAAAAGAATAGAACTGACCTTTGCAGAGGTAGGGAGGCCATAATTAGAAATTAAGCTAGGGCTGGGGTTTATAGCCGAGCCATTTACCCAAGGATCATACCATAAACTGATATTTTGTCCGTTGCCAATCATGTATTGGAGATGTTGGATAGCAAGAGGTCTCAGCTTTAGAACTTGTTTCCAGATCCAAGAGAAATCATTAGGGATAGAACTTGTTTCCAGATGTTGTATAGGGACTTTACCCAAGAAGCCCAAAGAGAATGAGGCTAAAATTGGACAATGTACAGAAGGTGTAGCATGATTTGGGCTTTGTTCCAATCAAGAAGGTTTTTTATACCCAGACCTCCCTTAGATTTATGTAATGAGATAGAAGACCAAGCAACTTTAGCTACATGCATAGATAGATATGAACCCTTCCATAGGAATCTGCAAAGGATAGATTGGATAGATCTGAGAACAGCTTTGGGAAGCATGAAGTGGTTGCTCCAATAAGATTGGATGAAAAAGAGAATGGATTGAATCAACTGCAGTCTGCTCGAATAAGATAAGACTTTGGTAGCCCAGGAAGAGGCTCAGAGAGTGATCTTGTGAATAAGAGGGATGCAATCATGGTAGGATAGCTTTAAGGAAATGAGGGGTACTCCTAGAAATTTAGTGGGCAAGGATCCAGATTGGAAATTAAGAAGAGGTATGATGCTCTATGAGGTAGGAGGGTCTGAGTGTGTAAGGAAGCAATGGCTTTTCTGAACATTAGGGATCAGACCAGAGAAGAGGGAAAATGAAAGGATGCAAGAGTTGATGATGGAGATAGAAGGAATGCTAGCATGACAAAAGATGAGAATATCATCTGCAAAAAGTAGATGAGTCAGCTTGCATTCCTTAGTATTCCAGTGGTATTTGAAATCCGGATTCAGTGCACCCATATTCAGTTTTAAGGATAGCATTTCTATGACAAGAACAAAAAGGTAGGGTGACAAGGGATCACCTTATCTGAGACCACGAGAACTAGCAAAATACCCAGCAAGAGTACCATTTACCTTTATATAGAACATTGCTGTGGAGACACATGCTTTGACCCATCTAATGAAGGTAGTGGGAAACTGAAAAGAAGATAGGGTGTCAAATAGGAAATCCCATCCGCAGCGATGTGTCAAAGGCTTTTGGAGATCAATTTTAAAAGCACATCCGGGTGGGCCGTGGTTACTGTGTAGCCTTTGAGAAAGTTCTTGAGCAAGAAGGATGTTATCACTGATGTTCCTGCCTTTAACAAAGGCTGACTGGGATTTATCAATGATAGATGGAAGCACCTCTTTTAGTCTGTTAGAAAGAAGTTTTGCAGTGCATTTATAAAGGGTGTTGCAACAAGCAATAGGTCTGAAATCTGCCATTGAGGAAGGATTGGAACATTTTGGAACTAATGCAATTGCAGTAGCATTAAACCCTTTTGGCATCTTTGAAGAAGAAAAGAAGTACTGCACAGCTCGTGTGAAATCCTCCCCAACAATATGCCAAACGCTGATGAAAAAATTGACATTAAATCCGTTGGGCCTCGGGCTTTTGTTTCTTTTCATAGAGTTTAGAACCTTGAAAATTTCCAAGTCAGAGACAGGTGCAGATAGCATGATAGATTATGCAGGACTAATCAGATTATGAGGATAAGAGCCAAAATCATCCAATCCGAAATAGGGAGGATCTAGAGAAGAATAGAACATGTGTTTAAAATGATCCACAGCCACAGATTCAACAACCTCCTGACCATGAACCATGTTCCCATATGCATTTTGAATTAATAGAATTTTGTTTGTATTCCATCTATTTTTCATCATGTTGGAGAAGAAGGTTGAATTTCTGTCACCTAGGGAGAGCCAAGTAGCTCTTGATTTCTGTTGCAAAAGGGTTTCCTCCCTATCCAAAGCAGCCCAAAGGGTCTGGATGTTACTTTTTTCCTGTTCAAGGAGTATAGGGTCCTGGGGACTGGATTGAAGCATGGTCTGAACATGATGAGGTCTTCTTTTGCAAGTTTGACAGAGGTGGTGAGGTTCCTAGCAGAGAGATTAAGAGAAACAAGAGCTTTCTTAGTTCTTTTTAACTTCTCAGAGAACACAAAGAAAGGATTTCCAAAAGAAGGTTGCCCCCAGGTAGAGAGCACACAGTCATTGAATCCATCAAGAAGCAACATATGGTTGAAGAATTGAAAGAGTTTTCTAGGCCGAGGGGTTTGAGAATGTTGAGCAGGACCAAAGCATGGTCTAACAGTCCTCTAGGAGCATAGGAAATTTGGGTTTGAGGGAAAGAGGTAAACCAAGCAGCATTTCCAAGGCCTCTGTCCAGTTTCTTGTGAACATGCTTGAATGTTTTGCAGTTCCACCAAGTAAATAAAGGCCCAACACCTCGGATGTCATCAACTCCAATAGATTGGATGCATTCTTTGAAGTCCTCCATGCCAGTGTCCCAAATATCATCCTCTTGGTTAGTTTCTGTAAGATCTTTTATGACATTGAAATCCCCCAGTAAGCACCAGTTGTCAGAGGGAGTGAGAGTTGAGAGATCTCTCCACAGATCTCTCCTTTCCATATAAGTGTTCAGCCCATAAACAAAAGAAACATAAAAATAGCTACTATTACTAGCAATATGCTGAGCTTTACAATGAATCAGTTGGGAGGAGACAAAAAGGATATCCACATGCCAAAAGGTGGGATTCCATCCAACCCAGATTCTACCATTACTGTGAAAGTCATAATTAAAAACCCAGGTCCAGTTTCTGCAAATATTCTTGGATATGCTGGATGCTTTCTGCGATTTAACTCTAGTTTTTAGCAAACCAATAATAGAAATATTATTATCTACAATAATTTGTTTAACATAAGCCTGCTTAGGCTTTTTATTTAGACCTCTAACATTATAGGAAGCTAACATAAAAAATTAAGGAGGGGGGGTGCCAACTTTCCCTTTGCCTTTCCTTTTCTTGGCAGCTTGTGGATTATCATTTGCAGATATTTGTTTGTGTTTCAGTTCTTTCCCTTCCTTTTCATCTATAGCTTTGAGTTTAGCAACAAGGGGATTGTTTGAAGTAGGAGATTCTGAATCTGACCTAATCTGAATCTGAGAGCCAGTTGGAGTAGCAATAGGAGAAAAGGGATTGATGGTGACCATGGGTGAACTAGAGATGAGAGGATCCATACCCAATCTAGCTCCTCTGGATACAGTTATCCAGGCATTTTGGTTGTCAAGGAAGGTTGTCTTTGAAGGACCAGAGTCAGCCATGAGAGGTGCTGCAAGAGGTGCTGCAAGAGGCTTTTGAGAGGCATCTGGAATAGGAACTTTAGGCACCCATTGGAAATTGGATTTTGGGCACTTTAGGTGGGAGTGACCAAACACTTTACAAGTAGGGCATGAGGGGGGCCTGCTTTGGTATTCCACCTTGAATGGAATAGAAATTTTCTTCAATTTCTCTTCATTTAGAACAACCACATTGACAGTGGAAGGGAATGTGGAGGAGGCATTAACTTCAATGCAAACACGAGCAAAGTTCAAGAAATCATTTTTTGTGGTCATTTCATCAGAGAACAAAGGCTTGCCAATAGCATTGGCAATGTAACTGATGCCTTCATCCGACCAGTATGACAGTGGAATGTGGCTGAGGTTTACCCATATGGGAAACTTTTCACAATTAGACTTTGAGAATTCAACTCCTTCTTGCCATTTTTGAAGAACAATGGTTTTAGAAACAAAATGCCATGGGCCCGAGGCAAGCATATTTTCACAATCAGATTTAGAGTGGAACTTAAAAATGTAATAGCCTTTGTTATGCAGAAAAACTTTTGAGAGGCCCAGATTTCCCCATAGCCTTCTAGCAATAGGCTCAACCACCTTGAAAGGAAGTGAATAGTGAAGAAAATAGCCAACTAAACTAGAAGACTAAATTTGGTTACCTCGTTTGAGCATGTCATCTGGAGGTTGGACTAGGATATTACCATTTTCCATAGAAGGAGGGTGGAAGGAGAGAGAGCGTGAAGATTTCCCAGAATTTGTAGTAACCACAGCACTCCAAGTCTTACGGGGGCTATTTAACTGATGGGCGTTAGGGTCTCCCAGGGGTACAGGGGGAACAGTAGAACTGCTAGCATTAGAGTTAGAGTTTGAACCTGAAATGTTTTTATCCAGAACCGTACCTACAACAGAGGTAGCAGGGAGGGTAGGAACCTGCGGTGGAGCCTCATGCACCAAAGGAGAGGGATCTCCCACACAAGTGACCGGAACCAAAATGTCCTCAGAGCGGGATGGAACCGAGGTACCCGCCCTTTTGGGACTTGCCTCAAACACCTTTCGCGCAGAACCAAAATTTGAGAGTTGCCTGGAAGAAACAAAGTTTAGGACATCCAAAGTAGAAACACCATGAGCAGCAAGAAAATTCATGAGTTGGAGGTTCTTCCTCCTCTCAAACAGAGCCGCATCCCTGTCCTTCTGAGAAAAGTGCTGAGCAACAAGAAATATTTCTTTTGCATTTGCTCCTAAAGCAGGGCCAAGGTTGATGTCCAGATCTTGTTCCGACGCGAAGGATTCCTCAGAACTCTTACTAACTACCAAAGGGGCAGGGTTAAAATCGGATTCACCCAAGTCATCACTACTAAGAACTAGTGGAGTAGAAAGAGATGGAGAGTTAGGGTTAGAGATCCCAAACTACTCAAACAAATCCCTAGATTGACTGCTAATGGAGTTTCCAGCTAAGAGGTGCGAGTGGTCAACCATGATTAAAGAGAGAATTAGGGAAGAAATAAGGATGTAGTAAGGAAGTTGGTCAGAGCAGAAGGGAGAGATTTGCCAGAAAGGATGAGGAATAGCAGAAAGGAGTAAACAGAAAAAATAGGTGGGGATGGAGAAAGTAGGTAGAGGAAGCGGGAAACCAAGAAGGGAAGGAAAAGTTTGAGAAAGAGGTAACGGTAATATTGGAATGGACGACAGACCTGAAATCAAGGGTATGGAAATAAAAAACACAGATTTTTAGAGAGAAGGGAGAGCATTTTTCCTCTCACCCCTTGCCGTAACTTTTTCTTTTTATGCAAGTTGTTATATAATATTCGATTGTCGGGGAATATTCATTTTAACAGGGAATATTCATACGACGACACAATCATTGGTGGAATCCACAACGGAATTATTGTCGGATTGAGAAAACGATAAATATTTTTATGAAAATAAACGGCGGAAGTTTTACCGTTAACTGTTGAAACACCCGGTGTTAAAAATGAATGTCTGGCGTGGTTGCATAGTAGCTGCAGATATTATTATTGATGCTTACGTGAAAGTCACTCGGTTTTGTTCAATTATTATTACAATAATTGTTGAATAGTATCTCACGTTATTTGATTCAATTATTGTCGATATTTTATATATTATTAAATCAATAATTGAGATAACAAAGTTATTAATATTATTATTTGTAATATTAACGATGTCTAGAAGTTACATCAAGGAGAGGTTTGGTCACTTTAATTGCGGCGTCAATAGGAGAAATCCTTATTGAAATCCCCTCTTTCCTAGAGCGGCACCGTGGAATTAATAGTGTGAATTATAGTAATAATGATGAATTTTGTTTTATTATTATTATAAATGTAATAAAACGAAAACTTTTTATATAAAATAGAATACTTTTATAAAGTTATTTGTTTTATTAGATTATAGATAGAATATATTATATTTTATTATGCATAGTGTTTTTATAATGCTGCATAGTGTTTGCATAGTAAAATATTTTTATATAAAACAGAATACTTTTATAAAGTTATTTGTTTTATTAGATTTTAAATAATATATATATATATATATATTATAAATAAAATATATTATATTTTATTACATAGTATCCTTTCCATTCTCCTATAAATAGAATGCTTAGTTAGAATTGAAAACACACCAGAAATTCAGAGAATTCTACTTCTATAATCTTGAGCGTATTTCTTTAGAGTTTTAAGAAGCTTTGAGCACAGAAAACAATATAAGTTTTCTTCAAGAATATCCTCGCCCTACTAGTCGAAATACTCTTCTTTCTAAGGTAAGGGGTATTATTCTTTCATATTCATGAAGAGAGTTATTTTCTTTCAATACTCGTAAGGGTTGTTATTCCATTATTTATTATTATGTTGGAATAACTTTTGCCTATCTGAATCGCATACATGGTGAAATTCTTACATTATTCCATTCTTTATTATTTTATTGGAATAACTTTTCTGCATGCGATCATCGCATGCTTGGTGAATTCTCATTGTTATTCCATTCTTTATTATTACATTGGAACATCACATGCATGCGGATTACGCATGACCGAGTTCCATTCTTTATTATTCTGTTGGAACATCACATGCTCATGCTGCATTACGCATGACACAGTTCCATTCTTTATTATTCTGTTGGAATAACACTGCCATGTGGATTACACGCATACATGGTGAATGATCCTTTGTATTCATTCCTTATTAAATTATGGAAATGATCATGTCTCATGGATTACTGCATGGCGGCGTAAAAATCTATTTGCGCTTTTATATATTCTATTATACTCAGTTGGTTAAAGTTTTGGCTTCTATACTCCATGAAATTAGTAGAATATCCTGGATATTTGCGCTTCATCCAGTATCTTTTCATGGAAATACTCTTCTAAGCATTCTTAAGTTTTACTCCACAAATCAGTATCATGTCAAAAACTTAGTATATAAATTTTTGAGTATTAATAATTGATTTAAGGCGATTATTAAATGTACCTTGAATGAATTGCGAATTATTTTGGAGTTTATGAGTTGGATTATATTTAATTTGAGGTGAATACGTTTAGGTGGTGAATAACGTTTCGTATTTGATATTGTTGGCATTTGAGGGTAAGATTTTGTGGAGTGTGATATAAATGGTTTGGAAGTATCAGGTACGAATTCCGTACTCTTTCAGCGATACTCTTGTTAAATTTGATTTATTCGTTTTGTCGCTTGTTCGAATTTCGTTATTATTTCACATAATTGTTTCCTGTAAAATAAATATATTAGTTTCATTTTGGAGTTGATATATATGACTCGTATTTGTACTCTTTGAATTAGGTTATCATGTTTAGTACTATTTATTTTTGATAATTGTAGAGCGGTACATGTTGCTACTTTCTTTTTGAGACCTTGTGACTATAATTTAATTTGGTTCAACATGTACATATAGAACCCTTTTGTTGGTATTTTGTCGCATGTGCTGTGACATGATATTTTTGTTAGAATATACCGTAGGGTATACCTGAGCTATAACCACCTGTGGGGGTACCACAGGCATGTCGTCTTGGCATGAGAGGCTTAACACTCTCCGTGGTGGTGTGATTAGTCCACGACGTCTCCGTTTAGGCTCCGGAGGAAGTGGGCCATTTGGTGTTTTGTTGTGGGAAGCGTATGGGTTAACCCTAGTTTTTTGTTCTGCGGATTGGTGATGTTATGCCAAACACACTATTCGATTTTCATACATTTGGATTCACGGTCCAATGTGTGATTTGCCTATGTGGAATTATTTTGGCTGCCTGTGTGGCATCATTTGATTTGCCTGTGTGGTATTAGTTTGACTTGCCTGTGTGGCAAGATATATTTTTGAGCTCAATTGGTATGAAATAACCCCAACCATTTGTTTCAGCCTATTATTTTATTGTATTAGTTTTGTTTGTTTCTGTTTAGTTCAATTCATTAAGTTAGTTACTTCAGTTCGTTATTTCTTTATTCGTCTATTGGTTTCGTCAATTCTGTTTATTTAGATATAATTCTTTCAGATCTTTGGAGATTATATTTTCGTCAGTATTTACACTTGAGGCTTTGTTCAGTATTTTGTCTTAGTTGTTTTTGTATATTAGTTGTATATCTTTTGTATATTTATATCCATACTAGGCAATTGGCTCATGCTGTGTTTTTCTTCCGGCAAGTTTATAGTGGTGATTCAGGGCTAGTGTGATGAGAGTGTTGCCTTTGACCATTTAGGTTGTTTCAATTTTAAGTTTGATTATTTTGACTCTAGTTGGAGAATTGTATTTAGTACTTTATTAAGGGATCACCATTATTAATATTTTGAAGTTATTAGTGCTCTGTTTACTTATTTTGAGGTTTGTTGTGCTTTGCACGTGACCTCCCTTTCCTTTTCGGGAAGGGGGTGTTACAGAGATGGTATCAAAGGTTAGGTTCTTTCTTGTAGAAAACCTATTTAGGTTTGACCTGTGAGTTGTGGATAAACCATTGGGTAGACGTAGGTGTTGGATTCGATTTTGTTCTTTGTTTGGTTGGTCTCTATTTTGACCAACTGTCGATTTCTTTTCGATTTGTTGTTGATTTGAGGAAAGTGGAATAATTTATTAAGGTGATTATGTAATGATATTAGTTAAGAATTATGATTTAATCATTGAGGTGAATAAAGTTATATTTTTTTACAGATAAGGAATGATCTTATATGAGGTGCGATTATGATGTGAGTTTTTATATCGACGAGTATTTAATTTTGGAAAATTATTTGTTAGAGTTGTTTTTGGTGACAATTTATTATGATCTTAGAATTGAGGATTTGATTTTGATGATGATTTTGTTTATGTTAAGCTTGTGGATAATTTGAGGTATGTGTATTGATGGGATACTATGATAAGGTGAAAACTATTAAGTATAGAGGATCTCTTGTAATTTTGTTTTTAGTTGTTGATATTTGAGGTAATTAGGTGAATTATTTAAAGTTAATGATCAGTTTTGTGACTATTTCTAGTAGGATATTGGAGTTATGTTCTATGAAGTTTATTTGTGATAATATGGGGAGACATTGAAATTTATTAGATTAAAGTTTGCAATAAGGGATGAATGATTTATTATATAATTAGATAGTAAGTGATAAAATTCAATTGATTTTGAGAGATCTTGAATATTTATAGTTTTCTTATGCAGATAGTAGAATATTTGACTTAGAGTTTGATATGGTGATAAAGAGACAATAGTAGTGTATTCTTCGGTGTAATAATATTTGAGGACTAGTTCAAATTGAGAATGAGATATTCTGAAGCTCTTGAGGACTTGGGGAGAGTTAGTAATATAGTTTGCATAATTGTTTTGTTTATCCGGTGTCATTGAAGTTTTGCATGAATTTATGTAAAATTAAATAAAAATAATTTGTTAAATCTTTGTCATGTGTGAAACATAAACGTTTTACGAATTAAAAATAATTTTAAATATTTTGGGTATTCGAATCGTATTTAGATAAAAAGAAAATTTTGTGTTTTCGAATTAGGTTCCGAAGAGTACGTACGTTTGCAAGGATGAAACTCAAAGATATTAATGAGGGGCCGCACCAACAGTGGATCATGTGATATAACGCGAAGAACCTTACCAAGGCTTGACACGATAGCCGACGAATCTTTTACGAGTACATGGATAATTGTGTGGACCTATGGACTTACCATGCTTGATCTTTACAAATGGCGGCGCTACATTTTAATTTAAGTTTAAGAATAATTATGTAATTTAAATAAAAACTAAAATAAAACTTAATGTAGTTTATTTGAATTTCGAGGACGAAATTATTTTTAAGGGGTGAAAAATGTAATAACTCATTTTTTTTATTAAATAATTATTGATTTTATCTTATACAATTGTATTTAAATGGGAAAAGGTAAATAATTTTGTTTCCCTCTTTTCTTCCTTGTTTTGTTTGGAAAATTAAATTCTTTTAGTTTGTAATTAAATAATTGATTAAATTAAAATTGAGGAAGATAATTCCTTTTGTTAAAGTCTTGTGCTAAAATCATTCGGAGCGGGAAGCTACTTGGGAGATAGAGGAGTCTATTCGAGCGGAGTATCCACATCTTTTGATAATTAGGTACGTTCATTCTTTTGATTCCGGGGACGGAATCCTTTTTATGGGGTAGGTGATGTAATACCCGGTAAAAAACAAATAATAAATAAAATAAATAAATAATATTTAAATCCATATTTTAATTGGGCTTTTCTTATGTTGCGTCAAATTGTATTTAATTTTTGTGAACTATAATAAGTATGTGATTACATTAATTTGGGTTTTTTTTACTAATTGGGTCTATTTTGTATTTGGGTAATAGTAAAATCCTATTATAATTAGGAGAAATAATAAGACAATAGATAAAACCTAACTGCACTGCATTATATATCATATATACAAATGTAAGAAAGAAATTTGGGTGTGAGGCGACACAAGGAAAAGAGGAGAAAAGTACTTTTGCACTGCAATTTGGAGAAGAGAAAATTAGTAGATTTACTTTGTTGCATAAGAAGCGAAAAGGTATTATAACTTTACTATTATTAATGAATTGAAGTTTTATGTTCTGTATGTATGTATGAATTGATGATTTCTTTTTCCTTTTAAAAAAACGTTAGTGTGATGAAGGTTAGTACATCAAGTTGATGAATATTATTTTTCTGTAACCAACTGTTGTTTTTACATTGGATTATATTATGAATACAATGAATATTATATTTTTAGGGGAATATGGATAGGTAAAATCCCTTGATAATGTCAGAAACTTTGAGGGATGACACTACAACAAAAACAATCCAAAGCAACATGAATTAAACACAGGTAACCTAGTCCCAAATTCTTGGTCCTCCATGATTCCATTATATATATATATATATATATATATATATATATATATATATATATATATATATATTTATATGGGTGTAGGCTCAAAGACTTTCTTTGTAAGTGTTTATTCGTTATTTGATTGCATATTTATATATATAAATATTATATTTTAATAATATTTGGCCATAAAAGTTATAAACAGAATTAGTAAATCAAATCGAAGTTATGTATATTAATTTGAATTAATTAATTTTGTGGACATAGTTATAAAAGTTTTAATAATAAATTTAATAGTATTATGTTATTAATGATTGGATTGTAATAAAATCATATTAAATTATTTAAATTGAACGGAAAGAATTTAAAGAGTTATACTTAGTATATAAATTTTGGAGTATTAATAATTGATTTAAGGCGATGATTAAATGTACCTTGAATGAATTGCGAATTATTTTGGAGTTTGTGAGTTGGATTATATTTAATTTGAGGTGAATACGTTTAGGTTTAGGTGGTGAATAACGTTTTGTATTTGCTATTATTGGCATTTGAGGGTAAGATTTTGTGGAGTGTGATATAACTGGTTTGAAAGTATCAGGTACGGATTCCGTACTTTTTCAGCGATACTCTTGTTAAATTTGATTTGTTCGTTTTGTCGCTTGTTCGAATTTCGTTATTATTTCACATAATTGTTTCCTGTAAAATAAATATATTAGTTTCATTTTGGAGTTGATATATATGACTCGTATTTGTACTCTTTGAATTAGGTTATCATGTTTAGTACTATTTATTTTTGATAATTGTAGAGTGGTACATGTTGCTACTTTCTTTTTGAGACCTTGTGACTATAATTTGATTTGGTTCAACATGTACATATAGAACACTTTTGTTGGTATTTTTTCGCATGTGTTGTGACATGATATTTTTGTTAGAATATACCGTAGGGTATACCTGAGCTATAACCACCTATGGGGGTACCACAAGCATGTCATCTTGGCACGAGAGACATGACACTCTCCGTGCGATGTGATTAGTCCACGACATCTCCGCTTGGGCTCCGGAGGAAGTGGGCCATTTGGTGTTTTGTTGTGGGAGGCGTATGGGTTAACCCTAATTTTCTGTTCTGCGGATTGGTGATGTTGTGCCACACACACTATTCGATTTGCATACATTTGGATTCGCGGTCCAATGTGTGATTTGCCTGTGTGGCATTATTTTGGTTGCCTGTGTGGCATCTTTGATTTGCCTGTGTGTCATTAGTTTGACTTACATGTGTGGCAAAATATATATTTTTGAGCTCAATCGGTATGAAATAACCCCAGCCATTTGTTTCAGCCTATTATTTTATTGTATTAGTTTTGTTTATTTCTGTTCAGTTCAATTCATTGAGTTAGTTACTTCAGTTCATTATTTCTTTTTTCGTCTATTGGTTTCGTCAATTTTGTTGATTTAGATATAATTCTTTCAGATCTTTGGAGATTATATTTTCGTCAGTATTTACACTTGAGACTTTGTTCAGTATTTTGTCTCAGTTGTTTTCGTATATCAGTTGTATATTTTTTGTATATTTATATCCGTACTGGGCAATTGGCTCATGCTGTGTTTTTCTTCTGGCAAGTTTGCAGTGGTGATTCAGGGCTAGTGTGATGAGAGTGTTGCCTTTGACCATTTAGGTTGTTTCGATTTTAAGTTTGATTATTTTGACTCTAGTTGGAGAATTGTATTTAGTACTTTATTAATGGATCACCATTATTAATATTTTGAAGTTATTAGTGCTCTGTTTACTTATTTTGAGGTTTGTTGTGCTTTGCACGTGACCTCCCTTTCCTTTTCGGGAAGGGGGTGTTACAAGAGTAATGGTCCAATATGGTTATTATAGTAGTCCTCCCTATTTTATAAAATAGTGTAACAATAATTGTAATGAGGACTTTATTTGAGTTTGGATATTGTCTACATGATAATATTTGTATTAAAACTCTCAGCTTATGTGTTGTCGTATTTTTCACGATAGTTGTATAAATGAAGTTAATATTTGGATTATGTATAATGTATTTGGCGACTCAAAACGGGTTCTGTGGACCTATTTTGGGGGCATCACAGTTGGTATCAGAGCTTAGGGATATGGTCTCTGACGGAGATCTTAGACTAGGAGGGGAGAGACGAGTAATATCCTTCGCTAGTGTGTGTCCTACTTTAGCTGCATTTTCTTATTTAATAAGTTGACAAATTATGATATGTCAATTAACCTTTGTTTTGAAGTTCTATTCTAGAATGACATCTGAAAATCAAGAGATGAACTCATATAGAGTTTTAAGTGATGAATTGAGGAGATTTATTTAAAGAATAAATATTGGAGTATAATATCTTGTTATAAAAAAGATTTTATTGGGGAGTACTAATTAAGTTATTAAACTTGATTGTAGTATGTCAGGCGAATAAGAAATTAAGGATATCCATGTGGTGAGTAAAGAATTAATAGTTGCACCCGAGCTAGTCGCAGAGGTAGTAGCTGAGAATGAGGAAGAAGAGGACCCTGAGGAGGATTTATTAGGAGAATTTTATGATCAAAATATAGAACTGCAAGATCATATTCGTGAGTTAGAAGAGCAGGGTGAAGAACGACAGGCGGTTGTGGAACAAATGGATGCAACAATTTAAGATTTTGCTACACGATATGCGAAACTTGAACAGAAGCTCTATTTGGCAGAGTATATGATAATAGAGCTGGAATCTGAGAATGAAAATGTCAAAGATTAGCTGAAAAAAGAAACAACTGAATGAGTGAAAATATAGGATGCATGGGTAAAGGCTGCACGACACATTGATATTGTAGAAAGAGACGTTTGATCCAAGAAGGATAAAATAGATGATATGTATTTCTCTTTTTGGACAACAATTGGGAGAACCCAACATCTAGTTTGGAGTTACCCTATACAGAGCGGTCAACCCCAATTCGATATGGATCTAAGATTAATGATTCAAATCATAGATCAGGAGTAAAACGAAGCAGTTGAGGGTGGAATGTGCCCTATAGCGAAGTTAAGTTCAGCTTGAATGGTGACACCAAAGGCTGTCCCAGACAAGTCAAAGTCGATGGTTCAAGGGAGAGCGTTTGTCGTGACTTCCCAAAAAGTGAGGAACCTAAACGAAGTTATCACGGGCAAGCTAATCATAAACTTTTGTGAAGTCTATACCTTATTAGATACTGGTTCTACCCATTCTTTTATTTCACCTAATTGTGCTCAACAATTGAACTTGACTCCGAAGAAATTAGACTTTGACTTATCTGTTGAAACGCCGTTGGGAAAAACCTTTATTACATCCACCATTTATAAATATTGTTTGATTCAAATCGGCACCCTCACATTACATGTCGATCTCATCTCTTTAAAAATACTTGCATTTGATGTGATTTTAGGGATTGATTGGTTAACTACTCATTAAGCTAAAATTTATTGTTTTGATAAGGTCGTTAGTTTTCATATTCCTAACCAACCTGTTATGGGAATTCAAGCAACCAAACCACTAAAGTCAATCATTATCATATCAAGCCATAAAGCCATTCATTATTGAAAAACGGATGTCAAGCTTTCTTATCCCATGTGTAATATCCCGAAAAAAATAATAAAATAATATTAAATTTATATTCTTAAAACATATTGTTTGGAACTTGTCATTTATTTGGGTCAAACTAGTTATTTAAATTATGTGGGTTAATAAATATTAATAAGTGATAGATAATATTATGTGGTTAAAATTTGGGCCTTAATATTAATTTAACCCAAATAGAAGTTTATTAGGGCAAACCTAATTAATAAATTGCTAAACCTAATATTACTTCATTATACAAACTGAATAAGAAGAGGTGGCTACTTTGGAGATAAAGGGAACAGCTACAAAGGGGGCTCAGGTGAAGAAAGACTAGAAATTTTGATCACTAGTGGGGAAATTTCATCAGTAATAAGTAAGTATATTATATATTATATAAAGTGGGGATAAATCACGTGGTTCCATATTAAATTATTAAATTTAGTATATTGTTTTTTTTCATCATGAGCAAGTACTTTTGTAATTCAAAAACTAAGAGCGATCTTTAAAGATGGGAGAGTTTATTTATTAATGTAATACTTATACTGGATGTACTTATTATTATTATCACTTTATTCCAATCAGATTGAATCGGAGGGGTAGTCTCATGATTGATTTTGGAGATCCTAAAATAATAAATTGATGATTTTTTAAATAAAAATATATATATAGCAAGAGTAATTAAAGTTTACGAAAACTTGCATAATTTGCAAGAGATGTTATACAAATAAATATGTAAGATTATATGGAATGAATTAAATCTTAATATTATAAGTAATTATATTTTTAGTCGCACCAAATAGAAGTGTTCATATTTTTATAAATGTACTTACATTTAGTATTATTAATTTGTGTAATTAGTTGAGACGGAAGGAACTTAAAGAGTTATATTTGGAATATAAATTTCGGAGTATTAATAATTGATATAAGACGATGATTAAAGGCATATTAAATAGATTGAATTATTTTGGAATTATTGAATTGGATTATATTTATTTGAGGTGAATATGTTTAGGTGATGAATAACGTTTCGTATTTGATATCGTTGGCATTTGAGGGTAAGATTTTGTGGAGTGTGCTATAAATGGTTTGGAAGTATCAGGTACGGATTCCGTACTCTTTCAGCGATACTTTTGTTAAATTTGATTTGTTCGTTTTGTTCCTCATTTCAAATTCTGTTATTATTTCACATAATTGTTTCTTGTGGAATTCATATATTTGTTTCATTTTGGAGTTGACACATTGGACTCGTATTTGTACTCTTTGAATTAGGATATCATGTTTAGTATTTAATTTTGATAATTGTAGAGCGGTACATGTTGCTACCTTCTTTTTGAGACCTTGTGACTATAATTTGATTTGGTTCAACATGTACATATAGAACCATTTTGTTGGTATTATGTCGCATGTGTTGTGATATGGTATTTTTGTTAGAATATACCGTAGAGTATACCGAAGTTATAACCACCGTGGGGGTACCACAGAACGCGTCGTCTTAACACGAGAGACGTGACATTTTCCGTGTGATGTGATTAGTCCACAGCGTCTCCATTTTGGGCTCCGGGAGAAGTGGGCCATTTGGTGTTTTGTTGTGGGGCGGCGATGGGTTAACCTAGTTTTCTATTCTCATGGTTTGTGATGTTGTGCCAAACACACCTATCCGATTTGCATACATTTGGATTCAGCGGTCCAATGTGTGATTTGCACAATGTGGCATTATTTTGGTCACTGTGTGGCATTATATATTTTGACTTGCACTGTGGAAATGTGTATTTACGAGCTCATTCTTGTATAAAATAACTCCAACCATTTGTTTCACCTATTATTTTATTGGATTAGTTTTGTTGGTTTCGTTCGATTCAAGTCATTGAAGTTAGTTACTTGATTCGTTATTTCTTTATTCTTTTATTGGTTTCAATCAATTACGTTGATTCGGATATATTCATTACGTTGATTGAGATATATTCCATTTAAATCTTTGGGTATTATATTTTCGTTCAGATTTTGCACTTGAGGCTTTGTTCAATATTTTGTCTCGATTATTTTCATTATATCGATTGTATATCTTTTTATATCTCGTATCCGTCTTTGGGCAATTGGCTCATCTTGTGTTTTCTTCCGGCGGTTTGTAGGTGTGATTCAGGGCTAGTGTGATGAGATTTTTGCCTTTGACCATTTAGGTTGATTCAAATTTTAAGTTTTGATTATTTTGACTCAGTTTGGAGAATTGTACTTATTACTTTATTAATGAATCACCACTATTAATATTTTGAGGTTGTTAGTGCTCTGTTTATTTATTTTGAGGTTTGTTGTGCTTTGCACGTGACCTCCCTTTCCTTTTCGGGAAGGGGGTGTTACACCATGTCACAGATTTAAACAAAATACGTCTGATTTGAATGATATTTTTGTTGTTAATAAATTTCGTAATGTATTTCCTGAAGAATTTCCTGGCCTACCCCTAGAGTGTGAAATCGAATTTTGTATTGACCTTGAACCCTGTAATGCCCCCAAATCCAGGTATCCATTACCTCGGACCTGGTGCGTCACAATATTATCTTCGTCGAACTATTAACAATTTTCATTCATAATTTAATGAATACAACTTATCTTTGATACTAATTAATATATTAATTCCTTTTTATTTCCAGGATCTATGAATTGATCCAAAACCTTCATAAATCAATTCCCAATCTTGGTCGTTAACCATTCTTATTATCTTTACATCATATTCAATATTATACTTAATAAGATTGCAGAAATAATTAAAACTTTTCTGAATTCTTTATTCATTTCCTTGAATCACAACCTTCATTATTTACATATCTTTGAATTAATTTTATTCTATGCTTTGATTCATCAAAGTTGCACTATAAAATTTACATCTCAATTCGATGTTCATTATGTATCGAATAGTACAATTTTATAACTCCACAAGAGTTAAACAACTATCAAGTACATCATCTAAAACCTAGAACATGGTTCAAAATTATAACTCCAGGTAAACAAATCAATCTTCTTGTGATACTATTGAACTCTATCAATTAAGTAGCACGTAACTTTACTGTGAGTCCTTATCCTGAAAAAGTGGTTATTTGCAAGGGTGCGACAGCCCAGCAATTCTAACAGTTTTCATGCATCACATAGTACATAATATCATGCATAGTTTTTTAATCATCTAAACTCAATACGCATGCTGCTTCTCATATAGCAAGTATAGAGATTAACTTCTTACACATATAATCATAGATTAACTTTTAAATTTCATACATATCTCATAGACATTTCCACATTTCATGGCATAACATAATTCAGTTCATACATATCTCATATGCCATTCATATATATATAATTTAACATTCCATATCATAGCATAAATCAATCAACAATTATCAACATTATAGAGCAAATAGGAGCTGAAAGACTTGCCTGGCTCGTAGATTATCAACTACAACTTAAGCTTCAAAACTAGAAAGATCGCCAAAAAAGTACTATGTTACTCTTCATAAGAAAAACTGAATTATTTTTTGTTTTTTTGGGTGGAATTGGAGGATTAGAAATAAGGAAGGGGAAGATTACATGATCAAGAAATTTTTATAAAAATTTGATTAAGGAAGAGAGAAGATCATGAACTGATCCATATTCAAATTTTGATGATTAGTGGAGTTCAACACAAAATGATAGCATCAAAATCAACAAAAAAAATAAGTAAACTTGAATCAAAGACCAAGGAAATGAGTAGAAACTGGAAATGGGTTCAAGGCAGTGAGATTGTTTGATGAATGTAACGGGGTATATATATATATATATATATATGGTACCGCATCCATGGCAACCTATTTTTGGGAACAACCCAAAAAATTATGGCACAATAACTTGTAGCGGCTGGGACAATTAAAAAGGGACATATCCCGGCTTGTCACTATTCATATTAGTTTGTAATATTATTAATACTATTATATTAATATTTTGTAATATTAGTATTTATAATATTTATATTTATAATATTAATATTAATAATAATATTTTGTAATATTATTAATATTATTATATTAATATTTTGAAATATTAGTATTAAAATATTTATATTTATAATAATAATATTTTGTAATATTATTAATGCCTATATTAATATTTTGTAATATTAGTATTAATAATATTAATATTAATAATAGTAACAACTAATATGAATATGAATATTAATACTAATATTACTATTATTCTTATTAATATAAATATTAATAATATTAATATTATAAAAAATACCGCTACAAGATGTAGCAGCTTAGTTTATATATATATATATATATATATATATATATATATGCTTAATATAATTTTATGCTTAATTAATGTTGTAAAATTATTATTCAATGAGGGATAACTATATATTTTCCTAATACAGTCATAATGTAGATGGTTTAACATATAAATAGAGTACTCTCCACATAATTATGATTTTTTAGGATCATAAATATTGTGCACGTAAGCATTTATGTCGAACAACACGTAAGCATTTATGTCGTTGATCAGAATAATACCTGCGACTACGTCCCCTGATGCAACTGCATCTTGGACTGTCATGTTAAAGGTGCGGGCCATCAGCCTACCCGGCTGCGCTGGACCACTAATAACTAACTTACCACTATTAGCGCCCTTATTCACGTCCGTCCCCTTCTTCGGGGAGTTCTTTGCTATGTGGTCAGTTGACCCACATACAAAGCATCCGTGATTCTTCTTCGGACTTGGACAGTTAGGCAAAATGTGCCCCTCCTGTCCACAGTTATAGCATACTGCCTTCCCCTTGAGACAGATTCTTAAATGAGTCTTCCCACAGGTTTTGCATGCCTCCATTCTCCTCTTCGGATCTCCTTGTTTCACTTTGGTATTCCCAGAGTTAAACCCTTTCCTCTTCTGTCTTTCGCCACTCCCGCTGGCTCCTTCTATCTTCACTCCCCCGTCGACCTTTCCCTTATTCTTCTTATCCTTGTGGTACTGGCTTAGAGCCTCGCTCCCACCTTCGGCGATTATCGCATTCTCTAGTATTATCCCAAAGGAAGTACTTTGGAACATAGATATTCAGTTATAGAGCCAGGGTTTCAGGCCTTGCTCGAACCGTCTAGCTTTCCTAACCTCGGTGTCCACTTGGTATGGAGCAAACCTTTCCAGTTCATTAAACTTGGCAGCGTATTGGGGAACCGTCATTTCCCCTTGTTTCAAATCAAGAAACCGCATCTCCATTCTTCCCTACATACTCATGGGAAAGTAGTTCTCGAAGAATATCTCCTTAAACCTCACCCACGTTAGGTTCTCTATGTGACACCCCCAAAATAGGTATACATCACCTATTCTGAGTTGCCAAATACATGGTACAGAATATAAATACAATCTTAAATATACAACATGAGCTGTGAGTTTTAATATAAATATTATTTTCTAGACAGTATTCAAACTCAAAATAAGTCCTTAATACATTTATTAACACACTATTTTATAGAATAGTGAGGACTACTAATACTATCATCTGGACCATCACTCCGTTCCCCGACTAGTTATTGCTACGTTCTCATTTCCTGAAGAGAACAATGAAAGTAAAAGGGTGAGCTCAACCAGCCCAGTAAGAAATATTATGACTAAGATAATGCAGAAATAATTATCGTTAGCCTTCAACAGTGTTAAACTGATACAATATAACAAACATCAAGTTTAACTGCAGCGGAATAAGCAATCCATTAAAAGAGTCAAGTAGAGAATAAAATCTACTATCTTATGTGATTTAAAAGGTTTTTCATCACTTTTATTGCTGAGACTCAGCTTAATAAATAAATCACATCATCCCTGCACTACGACCAAGGATATTCATTAGTATCACAATCACAAATTATTCATGCACTACGGGCCAAGGATATTTGTGTATTCATCAATGGTCATGATCATGCCAACAACTGTCCATCAATGCACTACGAGCCAATAAGGACTTTTACCACATCATTTGTAACATTACTATTAATGATTATACCGAATAATCCCACGGTTATAATCATACCAAGTCCATCTATGCACTACAAATACACAAATGACTTTCAACATAATATAAACATGAGAATGATGACAATGATATAAGAATTCAATAAAACAAGTTCAAGAATTAATTTATCCAGGAACCAATAACGTTTAAATTGTCAACATGATACTGCTTTGTAGAGTAAAATTCAAGAATGCTCAGAAGAATATTTCCATGAAAAGATACTAGATAAAACGCAAATATCAAAGATATTCCACTAATTTCATGGAGTATAAAAGCCAAAACTTTAACCAACTGAGTATAATATAGAATGGAATAACAAAAGAAATCACCAGGCATGCGATAGACCGCACAAACAGGTTATTCCAACATAATAATAAATAACGGAACTAGGTCATGCGTAAATGCACAGACAGGATATTCCAACAGAATAATAAATAATGGAACCAGGTCATGCGTAAATGCACGGACATGATGTTCCAACAGAATAATAAATAATGGAATAACAAAAGAATTTCACCAAGTATAGGGTAGTCCACAGGTTATTCCAACAGAATAATAAAGAATAGAATAACAGAAGAATTTCACCATGTATGCGGTACTTCGCATAAACAGGTTATTCCAACATAATAATAAAGAATGGAATAATAGTAGAATTTCATCAAGTATAGGGTAGTCAGCGTATACATGTTATTCCAACAGAATGATAAAGAATGGAATAACAAAATAATTTCACCATGTATGCGGTACTTCGCATAGACAGGTTATTCTAACATCATAATAAAGAATGGAATAACAAAAAAAATTCACCAAGTATAAGGTAGTCCGCGTATACATGTTATTCCAACAGAATAATAAAGAATGGAATAACAGAAGTTCTTTTCATGAATACAAAAGAAATAATACCCCTTACCTTAGAAGAAACTGGATATAGGAGTAGTGAAGTAGCAGAATATGTTTTTTCTTTCTCTCTATAGTTTCTCTCTCTAGAGTTTCAGTGAATTCGTAAGAAATAATGAAGGAATGAGCTTCTATTTATAGGAGAATGGACTGAATAGTAACTAATTCATGAACGATCCAGTTGATTTACTTTTTAAACAGACGATCCATATTAATTTACTATGCAAATTAATAAAATATTCTAATAAAACAAAATCTTTTAAATAAAATATAATATATTTTATTTATAATCTAATAAAACGAATAACTTTATAAAAGTATTCATTTTTATATAAAAAGATTTTACTATGCAAATACTATGCAGCACTATCACGAACACTATGCATAATAGAATATTATATATTCTATTTATAGTCTAATAAAATGAATAACTTTATAAAAGTATTACGCTTTTATATAAAAGTTTTTACGCTTTATTACATTTATAATAATAATAAAACAAAACTTATCACCTTTATTATAATTCACAATATTAATCGACTGTAGTTCCTGGAAAGAGGGGCTTCCAATAAGGATTTCTCCCTATTAGTAGCAATTATTAGGTGACCAAACCTCTCCTCGATGAACTTCTAAACATCGTTAATATTGCAAATAATAATATTAATAACTTCATCGTCTCAATTATTGATTTAATAATATATAAAATATTGACAATAATTGAATCAAATAATTAATGAGATACTATCAAAGAATTATTTGTAGCAATAATTGAACAAAACCGAGTGACTTCTCACGTAAGCATCAATAAATCAATACTGTGCTACTACTATGCAACCACGCCAGACATCTTGTACTTTTTACTACTGAAAGTAGTTCAACAGTTTTAACGGTAAAACTTCGCCGTTATTTTCATAAAATATTTTTGTCATTTTCTCAATCCGATAATTTCGTTCGCTAGGGGTCCACCAATGATTGTGCCGTCGTACGAATATTTCCCGACAAAAAGAATATTCACCGACCAAATGAATATTTTATAACAACTTGCTTACTTTGAAAAATTTATAAATATTAACCACAACTATAACATTATATCAAATCCACACCATAATATTCAAAAAAAATATTTCGAGAAATTTAAATCTTTATTCATAAAATTTGGGGTCTCACACTCTATATCAGCTCTAGCCTGGTTAGTTTCCCACCAAAAATTGGCTTCTCCCTTCATCATATAGGTTGCAAAGGCAACCTTCTGACCCTCATCGACATTTGCAATGACAAATGCCTTCTCAATTTCCTTCACCCACGTTCGTGCTTCTATAGGGTCCGTAGTTCCTTTGAACTCCGACGGACCGACACTCTTGAAATCCTTAAAACTAGTAGCTCGTACTACTCTAGGATTTACGGGGATATTAGCCCCATTTTTATTAAACGCTGCTGTTAAAAAGTTAACAAACTCCTGCATTGGGTTTATCGGACTTCCCTCCGTTTGATTTGTATTAGCATCTTGGTTTCGTTGTCTCCTTTTTGGCGGCATTTTTTTGTTACAATAAACAACACATCATTATTACTCTTTTTTGTATTACTTAGTTATTATTCAAGATTAAACAATAACTTCAACATTCATTACTCAATATGTTCCGTAAAAAGGCTTATATTGATTCATTCCTTGTAGTATAATACTACATTGTTTACATTACACAGCCTAAGCTGATTACATTACTATCCCGCAATTGCTTTCCAAAAATTAGAATTTACAAAAGACTACCCTTTGTTATACAAAAGAGGGTTTTACGTCACTACTAGATACATAATATTTACATATCTAATTCTACTCTAGCTACTACTAGATTACATCTGCCGCAAGGCATTATCAAAATATGCGGTGGCAAGACTGGCGATAACATCACGACTGATAGTATGCCGAGTATGCCTTGCCTTTATTGGATACCCAGCTACCTGCTGCTGGAAATCCTTATGAGAACTCCTATGAATATAGGACATTCTCCCTATCTTTTGTTTTTTGGTCTTTAGCTTCCCCTTGAGCTCAAAGACCTCCTGTTTTAGCACATGGACCATGTCCTTAGCTAAAACTCTCTCATCGTGTTCCTGTTCCCACATCGACTCCACATCTATCTTATCCTGCAAGAAAGCATGGAGCTCTGCCTTTAGCTCCTTCACCTCCTAATAATAATGAAGGTTTCTGTCCAGCACTGTCATAAACAGTGACATCATCGACTCTCCCTGGGGTGTCTTTTCAGCAAGTGCTACCGGGTTGAAGGACACTACCTCCACCTCTTCTTCTAACATACCGTCAAATACAGACATTAGGTCGTGGTTCTCCGAGTCTCCAGACTCAATCACCACCACTTCTATCTCCTCTGCTATTGGGTTCGGTATAACCTCTATATGATTAACCGATTCTTCACTTTCTACCTGTGCATCTCTATAAATTCCATTTCCTCCTGACATCTACAACAAAAAATTAAGTTTGATTAGTACACGTCAGTAGAATAATAAAAACACATATCATATATATAATGCATTTTTAAGGTTAATTTCATCTTTTACTTCTTTGACTTCTCTTCAGGTTATGACTTAAGGTTTTAATTCCCCCTTAAGTTTTATAACCTAATGCTTTGATACCAACCTGTGATGCCCCTAAATCCGGGTATCTTACAACCTAACAAATGGTGCTACACGGTGCTACAGTTCACATAAACATTCAATTGAAAAGCCTCAACAAAATGAATATGTCTTATATATATTCCATCAATATTACCATTCCCCAGGTTCTTTATAACCGTTATATTTGTGCTTGTTATAATATCAAATATTATCATTACAAACCTATACTATTACATAGGTCATCTATAGGTTCGCCTTAGCCTTTCCTTTATCCTTGTCGGATCCTTCGGTCCGTTCGGTCTTAGCTGCATTCATATGGTTCAAGCAAGAGTGAGCATAACTAGCTCGGCAAGTACAACAATTCTATTTAACAATATGCTTGAATCATACAAATCATATATCTTCAATAACTGAACAATAGTTATGAAGTACTATTGATAATTCAAAATAGCACTTCTCTTTTCTTTAAAACGTTTTACAATGACAACATTCAGTAAAACATCAATTCCGGTCCAAGACCTTGAGCATTTCATACTTTCTTTGAAAAGGACAACCCGACACTAAGTCCGTAAGTCCGGCATTACTTATGAGCACGTCTAGGTGATCAACCTATAGTACTCTATGTTGATCAACACTACATTCTTTAAACATATGTACATTTAAGTTATGGCAACCTCACGTGCCTATCGTTTGATGACAAAACATTTATTTAGCATACTCAGTCTTTATTTGAAAATCATACCAATATAGTTTGGTAAAACATTGACCATACATCAATAGATTATAAGAAATCCAACATATCGTAAGTCTAGCCGAAAGAATTGGCTTTGACTTCATCATACATCAATTCATGTGTAAGAATACATGAATCACAAAACCTGTCTAGATTGAACATAGACAAGGGTTAGAACACTTGCCTTCAGCGTCTGCTATTGTTATTTCATGTTCACTTTAAGTCTTTAAAGTCTCTACAATAGATGATCACATACATAACACGTTAGGTCATAAATAAACATACATGGTTCCTAATGAATCTTACCCTTCTTCTCAATCTAATCATGTATTAGATTTGTTACTATTGGTTCCGGCTTGCCGTTTATAGTTTACATCGCCATTACGTTTAAGTTCGAATAATTATCTTCAAACCTTTAGTGATCATACTTAAGGTTTAAAACACTATACACAATGTTACATTAAGTTAATTAATGATATACTTCATCATTAACCGACTACCTTTCTTTTTATCTTTATAAGCTTTCTTTCTTTATGCAAACCTATAAGAAAGTTGGCTGGCTAACTAACTTTCCTTCTTGAACTTCAACAAGTAGCGCTTGGGGTTTTCTATGTCTCACATTCAGTCTTGGCGTATGAGCCACTCTCGATCTTCGAGACTTGCGCTTCTGGCACCACTTCCCAAAGATATGTCATATTCCTACCTCACGTTGCGGTCATAGCCAGACAACAGACTCTCGGGTGTCATGCGCCAAACCTTGAGCCCCAGAAATTTTTTACAATTATTTTGCTTGGTGAACTTCCCGGGCTCATAAATTCTTCATTATAAGTCCGAATTGGCTCGTTCAAAAGCCATTAGCTCACAAATTATATACTCTACGTGTTCATTTAAGAATTTTACATTTTCGACTTCATTAACTCAAAATTCACCTTTGAGTTTAGTTTTAACGAAAATGATAAACGTTCATGAACGTTCAACGCTCGTTTCTTTGTTTTAAGTCAGAATCCAGTCATTTTTGAGTCCGCAACTCTATAATGCCAAACAAGACTTGTCTCCATCGAAAACCAATATTTCTGAGCTCAATATCAAAATTCGACTTCCATTTCGAGAATTTCATGAATTCGACGATTATCGTCTAATCGTGTGAATTCTGGCATAACTTCGTTACTTATGATTCGTTCATAATTTCAAATGGATTATTTCCATCATATTAACATCTTAACCTACTCATTTCATTAACTTATTTACATGATAAGTTATTTCTTGTGCTTCATGAGTTTATAACTTATAAAAGTATAAATTACTTATGTTTTCATTTCACATGACTTATGATAGATTAAGTCTTCTAACCATCATTCTTACATCCTTTTATCATACAAACTTCATTGTAAACATGTTACAAGTCTTACAAGTTCTTTCTTAGTTCATAACTTATCTATGAACAAAGTGCTTATTCATGGCTTATTAAGACTTAAGTCCTTTGATTATTCATTCTTATCATTTCTTAGCATACATGTCTATCAATCAACACTTCTCTTATCAACCAACAATTGTAGAGATGGAAGATTAATGACATAGGATCATTACCTTTGATGATCAAGCTTTTCTTCTTCTTTTCTACTTAATGCAAGTCTAGCTTATTCTTACTTATTCTCTCTAACAATTAAGTTGAAAGTTGTTGGATGAAAGTTAACAAACAACAATGAAATCCAAGCTTTCTTATTTATAGGAAAACCAAGGTTAGGGCATATTAGTCAATACCCCAATCCCACCTCCTTACTATTCGTTACCTATGCACTAAGTTAACTTGCTCATCAAATTCATTACTTGGCCATCACACTCTTTTCATGGTCACCAAGATTAACCATATGATCATGGGTTGCCCCATGGGTCACCCTAACCCATTGGATTAATAGTTTGGGCTTTAGGTTTAATTAACTTATCCTACACTTGGGCTTGTATTAACAAACTTAATTGGACTTTACCATTACTTACACTTGGGCTTTCACATTAACTTCTATTGGACTTTACAAATTGCCACACAATCCTACAAGTCCATTTCATTTGGCTTAAAGCCTTATAACATATTGTTTACGTATTATTCACTCGTATACTTATTCAACATATATAGCATACCATCATTAATGCATACTCGTATAATACTTCGTATCATACTTGTATTCATTTCCTCATACAATACCTATGTATTATATGATCATCACTTTAGCTCCTTAACGTTTTATTTTCCCTAACGTTCTCGAATTAAGTCTGCATGCGAAAAACTATGTTTTCCATACTTGAATTATTATTACATAATCCATCTCACCTCGATATTCTATCGTTACGTATTTCTCGGAAGTTCAAAAATAATTCTTGAAAGCGATTGATGAATAATAGTGTTTTTCAGAAAATTTCTCAGAAAACTTTTATTTTCGTCTTGGAAATTCAAACACTTTAATTCCCTTACTTAGTCAAAATACTATGACGTTCTGACGTTTCTAGGTTATAGAACGACATTCATCTTACTAACACGTAATAATAACAAATAATATAATTTTACTCATTATTTAATTAAGTAAAATTATTTTACAACGGATTCGAATTTCTCGGTCGTTACAGGAAACACTACCTTGAAGACAAATTTACGCTTGATTTAGCCTAGGATGGGCGCAAAATACCTTGTAGTCCCCGACTGCACTGTTTGTATCTTTATTTCCCAGTTTACACCGTATTTCTTATCATGCTTAAATGTTAACATATAATATATACACAAGTTAAGAGGCCTTGGTCCAAGTTCGGTGCCTCTTGTGTTTACTTCAAGTGATTTTTACACTTTATAGCTTTATTGCCATTTATTTCATGACTAAGCGAGTTCATGCAACAAGGGTCTAACTATGTAACCAATAACGATGTTAAACAACTTTCAATTCATGATCTCATGTATTCATATGATTAGCATGGTTCATCATTTAAAAACATACTTTAAGACATGTATAGTTCATATTACATCTATCTAGTTGCGTGCACATACTAATCATGCCTAGAGGCATAAAAGCCCTATCATGCTTGCACATAAGGTCAGAATACAAGTAATTTAATGTTCGTCCATCTTAGTTTCAAAGCTTCTAAATTTTTTTTCTCAAAATCGATGTCATATTAAACTAATCATGCAAGGAAACTCCGACTCACATGTCATACTCATTTGTACATGTTTCTACACATGCTTACAAGGTCAAAATATACCCACTCCATGTTTATAAAACTTAGTTTGCAAAAATATCTGAATTTGCCTTTGAAATCATTTTAAACCAAGTCAAAGCAATCTAACACATACGATACAACTTTGAATCTTATATCATGCATAATTAAACTTCGTATACATGCTATCAAGGTCAGAACTTAAATGAATCAAAGTTCGTCAAGGTTTGTTTTCAAAATCTTCAAGTTTCTTTTTGAAGCATATATTAACGTAAACCAACGCAGCTCATATATGGAAAGGAATTTTAGAGCACATGCTTAACTTGTTTTCATGCATAACTAAGCTCTACCAACATGCTAAAGCTTATCAGATTATGGCAGAGAAAACACAATCAGTGCATCGGTGCACTGGTAAACGTTGTCTTTGAATTATGGGAGAGGAGGCTAACTACTGCGCTGCCAAGGTAGTTCCCAAAAATGCATCTGACGCATTTGCGCTGGAATAAACTACAGAATGGGTGCAGCTGCGCCCTTTTTGGATAGCTCCAGAAGGGTCTCTGCTTCTGCTAAACTCAAAACCCATGCAAGAAATCCTTCATGTAACATGCTTAAACTAATCACATTGCTTTTATATATGCATATGATACTCAACTAACATTATAGCAATCCTCAAATCACATAAACAACCAATTTAGTTACTCAAATTTAAAGTTTATGCTATGTTTCCATCTTTTAACATGTCTAGCGAATTTCATCACTACAGATTCGTTTCTAAACCAACTTGGTCTGTTTAACTACCGTTGTTTTTGTATTTAACTATATTAACAATATCTTACAACAATTCATGGATTACAACAATCCTTAGACATAAATTTTTGACTCAAAAATAAGTATTTCTTGTCATTACTAAGAAATTGCAAAACTTACGAATCAAGAGCATATATGTGAGTATTATTACCTCTTGATTTCTTGAATTTGCTAACTATAGCTCTTTAATCGTCCAATTGCTCTCAATTCTACTAACCTTCCATAACCAAATTCTCAGGCAACTTCAACAAACGGGAAAGAGAAGAAAGAGGCTCTATTTATAGAGATTTCAATATCCAAATAATAGCTTTGCCCAATGTTTCAAACTAGCAGGAAGAAGAAGAAGATGATGGACAAAGAATATTTGGTGAAAAGCAATTACCTGCTCCCTCCCCTCCATTCTTTTAGACATCATCAGCTCTATCAATAGTGAAGAAGAAATAGGATAGGTCACTGGCCTATCAAACGGATGATATATTTTATGGACAATGAATATGGAACAAGCTATAATACTCCTTAACTTATCAGTAAAATGGACCTCATTCTGGTAAGGTTAATTCCTTTTGGGCTTATTAAATCAATTATAATGACTTAACATTACTATATTAAATTAAGTTATGGCCACATATACACACATTTTCATAAATGTACTCCCACAAGTATACTCATATATAATATATTCAACACATATATTCATGTATCTCAGGTACAAGGAGTTAGTCCAAATAATATTTTAATTAGGCTAAATATAATTCAATTGGGTACTCTCAACCCATTATTTCCTATCACACATAAATATCACAATGATTAATTAATATCAATCATTTATTCCCTTACCATTACTTCTCTTTTAATAATTCCAGTTAAACCTTTAGTCTGGTTTAACTTTAATACTCATGTCACACAAGGCTCATTTATCCCACTTACTAGAGTTATATAATTCAAGTTCATAATCTCAACAATAAAATATTAGGGGTCTAGGCCACGTTTGGCTTTTCCCCAATTCTACATTATTTTAATATAAAGTATGAGTGACACACTGTACTAAATTATTTAACCACCTTAAATAATTATACCCTATGAAATTGTAATCATGACATCCTTATTTAAAATAATCATTTTCCTTCAAATAATTAGTATGTACAATACCAATATAATATAATTCCTTAATTTCTTTTCTTCCATACATTGTCCCAAAATATTTCCATTAGCCACATCTTAACTCATTAACTTATTATATCCCTCTCTAACCAATATTCAGTTATAAATATATTGGTCCTCTCATTTTTTAAACACTTATTATCCATTAACATCTTTCCACTATCAAATCATTTCATATATTATCATACTATGTAATATATGTTCCCATTTAATTAACTTATTCATTACATTTTCTTTATATTAAACACATATATTAATTCACCATCTTATGTAAGTGAATTAAACCTTTTTATTCTATTTACTATCACGCCAATGCCACACAAATCTTTATAATATAATATTCCATAATATCCCTTAATTAACCAAAATTTATTCTGGGTTAATTAATTAACTCTCATTCAAATCATGCTTGGCTATCTCAATCCATTCATGGATAACTTAATCACCAATTATGACTTTTATTACACATATTAACCATTAATATATATGTCTTAAAATTCAAATTTCACAAACTTACTCAGAAGTTTACTGCATCAGTAGCAATTTCTTTGGTCGTATAGCTTAGAAGTAGCAAGCAATGCCACCACCTCAAAATTCGATACCTGATTAGTTCTACTTTAGCCGAAATAGAATCTAAATTCCTAAATACTTTGCACATATTTTTTAAGTGTTAACTCATCTAACATCAATCTCCTCTTTGATTTTACATCAGTGATTACTACTTTATTTAATAATTTAAAGATCAACTTTAAGTTTTAAAACTCTATCTTTCCTTAATAGTTTATCCAACTTTAAAATCTCATTTATGGGTTTCTTTCCACCAATAACACAAAATTCAAAATATATAACACTTATATATTGTAAGACCCCAACTTTTATGAATAAATATTTAATTTTTCTCTAAATATCATTTTGAATAATAAGGTGTGGATTTGGTATAATGTTATAGTTGTGGGTAATATTTACAAATTTTTTAAAGTAAGCAAGTTGTCATAAAATATTCGTTTGGTCGGGGAATATTCATTTTATCAGAGAATATTCATACAATGGCACAATCATTGGTGGATCCCACAATGAAATTACTGTCGGATTTAGAAAGTGACAGAAATAACCTTTTTATAAAAATAACGACAAGACTTTTACCATTAACTATTGAAATACCCGGTGATAAAAGTACAGTAATACGTGTGGTTGCACAGTAGCACACGGTATTGCACAATATCTTTGACTGTTGATGCTTACGTGAGAAGTCTCTCAGTTTTATTCAATTATTGCAACAGTAGTTGATGCGTAGTATCTCATATTATTGATTCAATTATTGTCACAATATCATCTGCACAATATTTTATATTATTAAATTAGACGACACTGTTATTCATATTATTATTTGCATTATTGACAATGTCTAGAAAGTTTTGTCGATGAAAGGGGTTTGGTCATCTAATTGTGCACCAATAAGGAGAAGTCCTTATCGGAAAGCCCTTATTTCCTAGGAATGATCTGGTTGTTAATATTGTGAGTTATAATATTAATGATGAATAAAGATTGTGTTGATTAAAGATAAGAATAATAATTGATGAGTGAAAGATGTTTATTCAATTATCCTTTTAAATTGGTATTTGTTCTATTCAATTTTGGAAATGTGTGAATTAATTTACAAAAATGGGGTGTCCCTCAATTACCTTCAGTCAAGGTAATCTACTTTTTTGGCAGGATGGATCTTATTGGCTAAATTATCTATTAATGCAGTACTGTTCACTGACTTATGAATGAGGGTGATCCCTCATTGGTCCATATCTCCCAAATTCCAATTACCTTCATAGGAGGGTACTCCTTTATTGGTTGTCTCAAATGTATGTTGATGAATTGCGCCTGTGATTTTTTTTCCTATACAGTCCATGATTATTTTCTTAAATAGTATCTTGCCTCTCCTATAAATAGGATGCTTAGTTTAGAAATGAAAATCACACCAGAATCATAGAATTCTTCTTCTATAATATTGAGCGTATTTCTTTTGAGTTTAAGGAAACTTTGAGTGTTGCAAATAGTGCAAGTTTTCTTCAAGAATATCCCCGCTATACCAGTCAGAAGTACTCTCCTTTTAAGGTAAGGGATATTATTTTTGTTTAATATTCGTAAGAAATAATATTTTCTTCCATACTCTGTAGTATGTAAGTAATATTATTTCATTTCATATTCCTAATTCTACACTTATTTTGATAAGTATTACTTGTATACTCCTTGAAATTAGTAGAATATCCTTGAAATTTACGCTTCATCTAGTATCATTTCATAGAAATATTTTTCTGGACATTCTTGTTAAATTTTAATCTTTTCATATCGGAGTTCTATTCATGAGTACTATTCATACATACGGCACTATTCATACATACGGTACTATTCATATATACGGTACTATTCATGGGGTACTATTCACAAAGTACTAATCACGGGATACTATTCACTCGGGTACTATTCACGACAAAACTTGATTTCTTTTCTGTCTAAATTATTTTTGATACATAAATATTATTCTTGAATTTTACTCCACAAAGTAGTTATCATGTTGACAATTTGGACATTCTTAAACTCTAGATAAATTGAATTATAAATCTTTAAAATTTATCCTTGATCTCACTTAATTGAATTCTTATATCATTGTCATCATCCTTATGCTTATATTGTGATGAAAGTTATCTTTGGCCAATTATGCATAGATAGACTATTGATTGGTATGATTATGATCAGGAATTATGTATCGGTATAATCATGACCTATAATGTTACAAATGATGTGGTAAAAGTCCTCATTGGCCCGTAGTGCATTGATGGGCAGTTTGTGACGCCCCCAAAATAGGTATACATCACCCATCTTGAGTCGCCAAATACATGGTACAGAAATCAAATACAACTGTCGTGTAAAAATACGACAAAACATAGCTGAGAGTTTAAACAAGAATATTGCCTTCTAGACAATATCCACTCTCAATGGAGTCCTCATTATCACACTATTTCACAGAATAGTGATGACTACTAAAATAACCATCTGGACTATCAATCTGTTCCCCGACCAGTCCCAGCTATATTCTCATTCCTTGAAGAGAACAGTGAAAGAAAAGGGTGAGCTGAACTAGCCCAGTAAGAAATATTATGATACAGAATGAATTATCCTTAGCCTTCAACAGTATAACAACTGATAGAATATAATAGACAACAAGTTTTAGATCAACAACTGCAGCGGAATAAGCAATCCATTAGAAGAGTCAAGTAGATCATGATATCTACTATCTTCTATAATTTAAAAAGTTTTTCATCAACTTTATCGCTGAGACTTAGCTTAATAAATAAACCACATCATCGAATCATCCCTTCACTACGGGCCAAGGATATTCATGTCATTATCAATGGTCATGATTATGCCGAATAATCCCTAATCATAATCATACCAACAACTATCTATCAATGCACTACGGGCCAATGAGGACTTTTACCACATCATTTGTAACATTACGGGTCATGATTATACCGAATGATCCCTGGTCATAATCATACCAATCAACAGTCCATCTATGCACGTAAGCCAAAGATAACTTTTATCACAATATAAGCATGAGGATGATGACAATGATATATAATCATTAATCAAATGAAATCAAGGATAAATATTAAAGACTTTAAATTTATCCAGAGTTTCAAAATATCCAAATTGTCAACATGATACTGCTTTGTGGAGTAAAATTCAAGAATGATATTGTATCAAAAATGATTTGGACGGAAAAGAAATCAATTTTTTTTGTCATGAATAGTACTCCGGGTGAATAGTAATCGGGTGAATAGTACCCCATGAATAGTACTTTATGAATAATACTCATGAATAGTAGTTCGTGAATAGTACTTTATGAATAGTACCCGTGAATAGTACTTTGTGAATAGTACTCATAAAAGGAAAATACAAAAGAAAACGATATTTCATAACGAGTACAAAAGAAAGGATATCTTATACGAGTATAATAGAATATACGAAACTGTAAATGGATTTTCATCCGCAATACGGTAATCCACGTAGACAGATCATTTCCACAATTTAATAACGAATAAATACGAAGGGTCATTCACCATGCATGCGGTAGTCCGCGTAAACAGATTATTCCAACAAAATAATAAAGAATGGAATAACAGAAGAGTTTCATCATGCATGTGGTAGTCCACGTAAATAGGTTATTCCAACAGAATAATAAAGAATGGAATAACAGAAGAATTTCACCATGCATGCGGTAGTCTGCGTAGACAGGTTATTCTAACAGAATAATAAAGAATGGAGTATCAACCCTTACGAGTATTGAAAGAAAATAACTCTCTTCATGAATACGAAAGAAATAATACCCCTTACGACTGTTGAATGAAAATAATATTCCTACGAATATTGAACGAAGATAATATTCATACGAATATGAAAAATAATATCTCTTTAGAATATGAAATAAATAATACCCCTTACCTTGGAAGAAGACTAGATACTGGAATAGTGAAGTAGCAGACTACTCTTCTTCTTTCTCTCTATAGCTTCTCTCTCTATAATTGCTCTTGTGAGTCTTAGTGAATTGGTGAGAATGAAGGAAGAATGAGCTTCTATTTATAGGAAAATATAGTTTCGATAATTGCATATTTTGGGGCTCGAAATATTACAGTATAATACCTTCATCTTTTCCTTTATTTTTAATTTAGTCCTACAAGTATTATCAAACTTGCACCACCTCCACTAATAGTACATCATGTGAATCAATAGTACAATCATGTGACTCAATAGTTCTATACATGTGAAAAAAATAATTACAGTATAGTACCTTCATCTATACCTCCATTTTTAATTTAGTCATGCAAGTATTATCAATCTTGCACCACCTCCCCTAATAGTACATTCATGTGAATCAATAGTACACACATGTGAACAAATAGTTATAAGCATATGAATTAATAACAATTAATTGCTCATTTATCTGATTAATTACCCGATTGGTCAATATAACCTCCATAAATCAATAATTATCGAAATAAATGTCGATTTCCACTAACACTAATAATCCAAACACAATGGAACTATCAATTTCATCTTTAATCAACACGAACTTATTCATCATTAATATTATAACTCACAATACTTAACAACTAGATCATTCCCAGGAAAGAGAGGGCTTTCCGATAAGGATTTCTCCCTATTAGCGCTCAATTAGGTGACCAAACCTCTCCTCGACAGAACTTTCTAGACATCATCAATATTGCAAATAATAATATGAATAGCTTTGTCATCTCAATTATTGATTTAATAATAATAAATATTATGCAGATGATACTGTGATAATAATTGAATCAATAATATAAGAGATATTATGCATCAATTACTATAGCAATAATTGAGTATAACTGAGTGACTTTTCACGTAAGCATCAATAATTAATACCGTGTGCTACTATGCAACCACGCGTATTACTATACTTTTACTACCGCGTAGTTCAACAGTTTAACGGTAAATCTTTCGTCGTTATTTTTATAAAAGATATTTACGTAGCTTTTTCTAACTTCGACAATACTTCCGTTAGGGGTCCACCAATGATTATGCCGCATCATTTAATATTTCCTGTTAAAATGAATATTCCCCGACTAATCGAATATTCCCCGACACAACGAATATTTTATATCAACTTGCTTACTTTGCAAAATTTTCACATATCACCCTTAACTTTAACCCTTTCTCAATTTAACCATTTACTAAATAAAATAATAATTATAAGAAAATTGAATACTTTCATTTCATAAAATTTGGGATCTCACACAGTTGTTTGGCATGATCATGACCATTGGTGATACTAACGAATATCCTTTGCCCGTAGTGCATGGATAGTTCGTTGATATGATACTAACGAATATCCTTGGCTCGTAGTGCATGGATAATTCAGTGATGTGGATTATTTATTGAGATGTGTTGCATAGATAAAATATTGATGATGAACTTTTAAATCATAGAAGATAGTAGATATCATACTCCACTTGACTCTTCTAATGGATTGTTTTTTTTGCTGTAGTTAAACTTGTTGTCTATTGTATTCTATCAGTTTTTATACTGTTAAAGGCTAAGGATAATTTATTATGTATTATCTTAGTCATAATATTCTTTATTGGGCTAGTTGAGTTCACCTTTTTCTTTCATTGTTCTCTTCAGGAAATGAGAATATACTTGGGACTAGTCAGAGAATGGGGTGATGGTCCAAGATGGTGGCTATAGTAGTCCTCACTATTTTATAAAATTGTGTGATAATAATTGTAATGAGGACTCCATTTGAGTTTGGATATTGTTTACGAGACAATATTCGTGTTAAAACTCTCAGCTTATATTTTGTCGTATTCTGCACGACACTTAACAGTTGTATAAATTAAGTTTGTATTTAAATTATGTACCATGTATTTGGCGACTTGTAATGGGTTGTGTATACCTATTTTGGGGGCGTCATAGTTGGTATCAAAGCTTAGGGATATGATCCCCGACAAAGATTTGAGGCTAGAACTAGGAGGGGAGAGACAGGTAAATCCTTCGCTAGTATGACCTACCTAAGCTTATTTGTTATTTAATTGGTCGGTCAGAATATAAGGATAATATGTGGCATGTCAATTAACCCTTGTTTTGTCGAAGTGTTTGAAAATTGCATCTGAAAATGTTGACATGAGACCGTTGAGTCACCGCCGATCAATTACCAGGATAATTTGCATCAGGAAGGTAATAATCCTCAGGTAAACAACAACACCGACCAAATGATTAACGACGGGATGTTTAGGAGCTTTATGCAATTTATGCAACACCAAACGAGAGAGACTCCTATTCAAAATGCAGGTAGAAACAATGACAACTCACGGCTGGTCACTGTTAAGCAATTCAAGAAGTTGGGACCACCGGAGTTTATAATAATAATTATAATAATAATAATAATAATAATAATAACAATAATAGTAATAATAATAATAATAATAATAATAATAATAATAATAATAATAATAATAATAATAATAATAATAATAATAATAATCCTTGCAAAATAATAGCAACTAGGCCTAGGTGCTAGGGTGGTCATTGGATCAATATTCCAAACTAGAGGTCTTGGGTTCGAATCTGTGCATCCACATATTTTTTGGGATAAAGTTCAATATTCGCCACGTGTAAGACCCCAACTTTTATGAATAAAGATGAATTTTCTATAAATATCATTTTTGAATATTATGGAGTAAATTTGATATAATGTTATAGTTGTGGGTAATATTTATAAATTTTGTAAAGTACGCAAGTTGTTATATAATATTCGATTGGTCGGAGAATATTCGTTTGAACAGGAAATATTCGTACGACGGCACAATCATTGGTGGATCCCACAACGAAATTATTGTCGGATTGAGAAAACGACAAAAATATTTTTATGAAATTAATGGCGGAAATTTTACCGTTAACTGTTGAAACACCAGGTGTTAAAAGTACAGTAATACGCGTTGTTGCATAGTAGCATACGGTATTGATTATTGATGCTTACGTGAGAAGTCACTCAGTTTTGTTCAATTATTATTACAATGGTTGTCACATAGTATCTCACGTTATTTGATTCAATTATTGTCGATATTTTATATATTATTAAATCAATAATTGAGATGACAGAGTTATTAATATTATTATTTGCAATATTGACAATGTCTAGAAGTTTTGTCAAGGAGAGGTTTGGTCACCTAATTGCGCGCCAATAGAGAGAAATCTTTATTGACGTCACACCACGTCAGCCCGTCCACATATGATATGTACGTGTGTGTGTGTATATATATATATACATATTCTTTTCAAAATTTCTTATCAAACTAAATAAAATATTAAACAAATCTCAACATTAAACTAAATATATATAAAGTAACTATGAATATTTTTATATATAAATATATATATATATGTAAACAAATATTCATATATATATTTATAAATTTATCTCTAAATATTCATATAAATATTTATAACAAATATTCATATCTAAATAGAGGATGTTTTTCTTCTTAGTATTTTTCTTGAGGACAAGCAAAGATTCAAGTTTGGGGGTATTTGATGAGTGTGTTTTATATACACAAATTAGGTACTTTTGAGTTTGATAATTTGTAAATCCTAAGCTAGTTTGTTTGGTTTTTATGTGTTTTCATTGTATTGTTGTGTAATGTAGTCTTATATTGCTTTTATGTATTTTTGTATTAGTTTTATGTGTTTTTACTTTGTTTTGTAGGAATTGGATGGAACGTCATTTGGGTCGATGGTTGGAATCACTAAATTCGCATTTTTGGTTTGCCATTGACATAGCAGTCCAGTGAAGCCCAGTTTTTGCCATGATCCGGCCATTGTCTGTCCAAACTCCAAGAATGAAAGTTGTAAATCAACGTCTCCTCTTTCCGGATCATCTTGATTTGCCTCAATCGGAGTTTGAATACGAGAGTTATGGCCATTTTCCCAAAGGGTGTCAAATCTGGAAACTACTAATTGCCATTTGCATAGTAGTCACTTCAAGGCCATTTTGAGGATTGCTCCAACCATTATTTCAAAGAACTCAAAAAATGAAAGTTCTAGATCTACATCTCCTATTTCCGGATCATCTTGAATCGCCTTAATTGGAGTTCATATGAAGAAGTTATGGTTATTTTCCAAACAGATGTCGAAGCAGAAAATTACCCTTGTCATGCAGCCATTGATTGCTAGTATATTTCCTCGGTACATTTCACACAAAGATGTAGCCCAAATTTTTTTCATTAGCTGCGCCCGTTCAAGCCAAATCATGGTGCTACAGTGCCAGACATGAATTTTGGATAGATTTCAGCTATTAAATACTCAACCTAATGACCCAATGAATTAATCTTTCATTCTAACTTGCAACCTAGAGGGAAAAAAGAGAGAGGAGATGGAAGAGCTTGGAGAAGGAAGGCCATGGCCTTGTGCCATGGTTGTTCAACAAGATTAGAAGTGCTTCAATGGTGGGCTTTATCTAGAAACCAAGGGGAAGCCATTCCTTTTCTTTCTTCTTCCTCCAGCGGCTAGAACTCATGCTTGGGGATCAAGTGCACAAACACTTGTAACACCAATGAAGGCAAGGAATTGAATTAAGTTTCTAACTTTTCTTTGATACTTGTATTATCCATGAGTGATTACCTAATATTTAGAATAGTTTGATTTATTTGTTATGAATTAAACTTCTAATTTGCTTTCCTTTTGATTGGTGTCATACGAATTGGTTCTTTATATTTCGTGCTTAATGTTTAATTGCTAAAGAATTGGTAATTAGTTTCGTAATCTATTTGAAATTGGAAAATGAATTATGGATTTACGCCAAAAATATAAGGGCATGAGCTTATGTTATGCATAATTTTTGTATTGTCAATTCATAGTGGCCACCATGATCATAAAGAGAGTTAAGAGATTTGAACAAAGTGATGCAAGCCAAGTGTTTGATAGAATGCTTGTCTATGGATATTGTGTTCTTAGCTCTTTATCTATTTATCTATGTTTTGTTTTTCTGTTATTTTGATTAATTATAATCATAATTTATCATTTTAATCAACTGTTTAAATAAGACTGAGGCGATATAAAGTTAGTACTTGGTTAATCATTAGAGATAATTCGTCGTGGGTTCGACAACTCTCTTATCATTATATTACTTATGGACCGCGTATGCTTGCGCGTGTTTTATCGATTGCAAAATCAACCAACAGTATGCTAGAAAGGATCATGAAATTGTAACAATTTTGCATATGAATATAAATGATCATGTTCCAGGAATGTGTTATGAATGTTATTCTTATTGAAAAAATGTTTAAAATAATATAATAAGATCATAATACAAAAATGAAAATTTTATGATGTAGAAAATTGCCACCCAGACGTAGAATAGCTGCACCGGAAGAGTCGGTTAATGATGAGAGAGGACCAGTAGATCCGATATAGAGGCTTGTTGATTTGTTAGGGGAAGAAATGAACCAGTACCACCCGTTCCCCAAGAAGTTCAAGTTACAAACTTTAAGGATTTTAATAGTGTAGGACCACCAAAATTTGTAGGAACTACCGACCCTATCGTGGCTCAGACACGGATCAAGGAGATGGAGAAGGCTTTCACTATTGCTCATGTGGGTGAAGACCAGAAGAAGACATTTGCGACCTACATGATGAGAGGCAAAACGAACTACTGGTGGGAGGCGAATCAGCAGAGAGCAAAAGAAAGGATAGTAACTTGGGAGAGGTTTAAGACTCTGTTCTTCGAGAATTATTTCCCGAAGAGCATGAAGAATAGGATGGAGCTTAAGTTTTTGGAATTAAAGCAAGGAGATATGACGGTGGCGCAATACACGGCTAAGTTTAATGAAATAGCCCGGTTTGCTGAACACCAGGTGGTAGATGAAGAGAGGAAAGCTAGGCGTTTCGAATAAGGACTGAAGCCTTGGTTGTTTAACAAGGTATTGGTTCTTTAGATTGATTCTTTAACAACATTGTTGGAAAAGACTATTATTGAAGAGGGAGGAAGTGAAGCTTTAAGTCTATATAACAAAGAGAAGAAGAGAAAGAGCACCAAATGAGAGAACCGAGGAGGAAGCAACAACGGAGATAGCAATTTAGGAAAGAGGAAGTGGGAGAACAACAACAACAACAATCTCAACAATAAAGTGGGGAAGTTTCGAGGAGAGTTTAAGAAGAAGGTGGAAGGATGCCCAAAGTGTGGAAGGTACCACCAGGGTGAATGTTGGAAAGGGCGTAGTGTTTGTTACAACTGTGGCCAAGAGGGACATTATGTGCCAAACTATCCAAAGCCGAAGAAGATCAAAGGATGTTTCATTTGTGGTTCAGCGGACCATCTGATCAAAGATTGCCCAAAGAAAGGAAGTAACGAAGGGAGCGACCAACAAGGAGGAAGTGGCAAACTGATGATTGGTGGACCGACGCATCCAACCGTCCAACTACCAGAACATTTAACATGACCGTCCATGACATAGTAGCTACGAAGGACGTTGTGTCAGGTATCATCCCGATCAATAATATAAATGCTTATGTATTATTTGATTTGGGTGCCACCTGTTGTTTGGTGTCTGAGGAATTTGCTAGTCTACTAAATTTAGCCCGAGAACGATTAGGAAATCCTTTGAATATAGAAGTTGTAAATAAGGAAGTAATCCCTGTAGAGTATATTTATCGAAATTGTCGCATAAATATTAGAAATCATGAACTAAGCATAGACTTGATCCCGATAAGATTGGGAGAGTTTCACGTAATAGTGGGTATGAATTGGTTGTATAACCATGCTACGATAATTGACTATCAGAATAAAAGTATGAACCTTCAGACTCTGAATAAGTCTAAGGTGGTGTTTTATGGTAGCTCATCGCTTAAGCAATCATGTTGTCTTACAATGATGCAGGCCAAGAAATTGTTAAGAAAAAAAATGTGTAGGTTACTTAGTGTACATTATTGACACTCGGAAAAAGGGAGTAGAAATTAAGGATATATATAGACACTCGAAATTTTCTGCACACCTATTACTAACATTGCAGGAGGGCAGATTCGTCATTCAGAGATAACCTTGGAAGACAGCTCATATCCATTTCGGATACCACCGGAAGTTTAGTCTTAACCCCAGAACACACACCGGGAGTATCAGTTCCAACCTCGGAGATAACCCCGAGTTTCATCCTTGGAGATAACCCCAAGGAATGTCGTTGCAGTTCCGGTGATAACCTTGGAAATGCTTATTTCAAATGCATGTAATCAGCTTCAACCTAGGAACTCCCGCCGAAGGACTCATTCCAAAGACTCGGAGATAACACCGGGAAGACAGGCACACTTAAAGATGATCTTGAGGAATTCAAACACATGCAGCAGTCCAATCTCATAGATAACCCTGAGCAACGTCTGCTTTATCAGCCCAAACCGGAGATAACCCCGATGAGGGGAAAAATTGTTATCTTGCCACCTCAACCCCACATCGCGTCATCTCAACATCTCACACATACATTTCTACACAACAATGTCCCATAAGAGCCAAGGAGTTCCAATCCCGAGTGACTATTACGTAGGGCAGCACATCGGATAGAATTTGAAGCTTGAAGACCATGGGCATGGTCCCCTCTTCCTGACTTTGTACAACCTCTAATCCCATGTTATTGTATAACTATCGACAACGGCATTCTGAAAAAGGTCTTGTACACCTCAATTAGATGCTCAGATTGAAGTTCTGCAAGTTCGAGCTGACATCACGGTGCACGAGTGCACGTACTTCGAGATGGCAGGACCCACGGAGCCCAGGGCACCCCAGGCAACCGTAGGTGCATCTGCGGCTACCGCAGGTACACCTGCGGCCACCTGCTCTATAAATATAAGGCTTGGGGTGGCCATAATTCAAGAGGAAAAGACGAGGAAGCCTTATCAAATTTGCTCTATACACACCCCATATTAAGTGTTTTCTCATTTCAAACACTTGTTAGCTCACATATAGCTATATTTTTACCGACGGGAGCCGAGTGTTCATCCACTTAGAGTCATAGAAGTCTTCTTTGGCAGCCCACTGTAAGCCTTCTTACACTCTATAAAGTCTTTCTCTTCATCTTTGCACATTATTCTTCACATTGAGAGTCGTGTTGTGTGTGTATGCCCGGACTTTGGTCCGTGGTTTTCATTTTTGCCTGTATATATATACCTATATATGTACATATTTATATATATGGACTAACATTATCGAGTTATGCCTCAATTCAGCCTAGACTTATGTCTGGAGCATTTACTTGCTTTATATATATATATATATATATATATATATATATATACATTTCTTTCAGGCCTGGAGTTTACTTCGTGGCCTTTTACTGCTTTATTTACATTCCGTCCCGCCTGGAGTTTACTTCGTGGCGGTTGATCGCATTTATTACTTTATTTACATTTCTGATCCCCCATGGAGGTGCTTCGTGGTGGTTGATCATGTCTCTATACATATATTTATCGCTTTTATATATTTATATTTTCGATCCCCCATTGAGGTGCTTCGTGGTGGTTGATCATGTCTGTATATATATATTAACAGCTTTTATATATATAACTGCTTACTGCTTTTCATATAAAGTGCGGCATCATGTGAGCCTAGGAATCATGTGATCACAGATTCAGTCCACTAAATCTAGATTCGGTTCCCGTGATGGACATTTTCAGCTGTAACCAGCTTGTAAATTATTCACGGTGTTTGAATTTCCTTAGATGACTTTCATGCCCATGAGGAGTTCGGCACTGCTATATATCATTTTCTCGAAGATGCTTCGCATCTCGAAAATAAAAGCAATCAAGCCGAACATTTAATAGTAAAATAGAAGTATGAAAAGGTCTCAATTACTATTGAGCACAGGGTTTGAAAAACCTCTTTTACAAAACCTCACTGCTATATCATGTTTAAAAATGAATTTTTCATATAAATTCAAACCCTTTGTATATAGGTGCGAACGAGGCCTCGCACTACTTCCAAATAAATTGCACATTGATCCACATCCACACACACACATTCATATAATAGTTTCTTGAAAAGTGGTGGTCACCGTGGTAACACGGATGTCGGGGGGTGCCTAACACCTTCCCTCCACATAATCAAGCCCCAAACCCAAATGAATCTCGGTTTCACAGACTCATGTAGCAGTGTCACATCACTGGGTCAATGTGCAAACCTTTTCTCGGTTGCGTTGGTGCAACTAGTTAAAAACACCAACTGGTGACTCTTACAGTCAAATCGTTGACATATACATGTCAGACCTTTTTCACTTGTTTTTTCAAACAAATCTCACATAAAATGAGAACACCAAAGAACAAGAACAAAAAAGGGACAAATAAAAATCCCTACGTTGACAGGTGGCGACTCTGCTGGGGACTCCAGTAAGAGGGCTTAAGCCGCTACTACAAGCTTTTCAAAACTGTTATATGCTTGTGTGTGAATGTTGCATTTACATTTATGATGAATGTGTATGAATGCATTTAATTACTACACTGCAAAATATCTATCTGTGATATTAGTGCTTCGCACATGTCATCATTTTTCATAAACGGTGAGACACATTGTATGTGAATGTATGTTGTGTGGTTCCTCCACCAGGAGGCTATCCTTTCGGTGTTTGATTACTGGTCTCGTGGGAAGACTAATTCCAACGAGGCTCAAGAAAGGCACCACCCAGATTTGCGATGATCTGGGAACCTTCATGCCAAAAAGCCGCGAGAGTAAACCTAAGATAGGTCAGCCTTTGATAAACCTAACGCAGAGGAAAGTCTCTTCATGCTTTCCATTTTCGATTACTTGTAAAAGCACTTACTTGTAAATATCATTTCATATCATTTCATCCTAATGGAAAATATGAAGAAATATGTGCACATGCATATTAGCATGCTATCCTGTATTACAAAACAGCTAACATCCATTTTGAAGGATAATATTCCTAACACGGATACCTCACATAGCATGTAAACACTTACATTATCCTTAAGACTAAACTATATAAGTTTTTTGTAGGGAAACAATTGGGCCTATTACCCGCTCAAAATCCAAAAAGGACACGAGCCTACAGCCAATCATGTCTTCTTCTGACCAGTCTAATCCCATTTCTCAAGAAGAATTTGACGGATTAAGTAAACAAATTACAGATTTGGTACATTACCAGCAAATAATTGCATCGATCTACTCAGGGCTCAAAGATGCCTACACATACAGAATCCTCTGCACAAGGAGGAACTCAAGGTTTGGATAAAACAAATCCGGAACCTCAGTTGGATACAACCAACAAAGACCCTGAAAACACACATCTCAAAAGAGATCTAGACACATGTGATATCAGGAAGAAGGTCCTTCAAATGGAAGAAACCATCCGTTCTCTAAAGGGGATTGGAGCACGTGGGAGTGTTTCATATGCTGACCTTTGTATATTCCCTGGTGTTCATTATCTAGAGATATTTAAAACCCCTGACTTTGAAAAGTATGACGGATTAGGGGATCCTTACACACATTTGAAGGTGTTCATTGGAGAACTTGGATCTTATACAGAGGAAGATAAGCTCAAAATGCAGTTGTTCCAAAAGAGTCTGACTGGAGAAGCCCGTTCATGGTATACTAGATTAGACAACTCAAAGATCCATAGCTGGGAAGAGCTAGCTCATGCCTTCCTTACTCAGTACAGCTTCCAGTCTCAGATGGCTCCTGACCGGTATCAGATTACCAAGGTCAAGAAACAGTCCAATGAGTCTTTCAAAGAGTATGCTCAAAGGTGGAGGCGCCTTGCTGCTCAAGTTATTCCCTCTATGACGGAATCAGAAATGGTCATGACTTTCATAGACATACAAGAAGCTCCTTTCTATGAGAGAGTCTTAGCGGGTATTGGCAAACCATTTTCTGAAATGATCAAACACGGAGAGATGGCTGAGATGGGGTTGAACTCAAGAAAGATTCAAGACCTAGCCGCTCTTAAGGCAGTTGTTGAACACATCCAGTCCGGAACTTATGGAAACAACCCCCGGAGGGTCTATAAAAAGAAAGAGGAAGATGTTTCCTTGATAATACAAAGTCAAAAAGGCAATCAGAATATGCCTATACAGAGGAGAAACTACTCCCCTTTTCAAGCACAGTCTTCAAACCCTCCATTGCCTGAACGTGGAGAAGTAAAGCGCCCTCGAACGTTCACACCCTTAGGGGACTCGCTCGAGAATATTCTTGCTCTTCTGACTACTCAGAAGAAAATCACGCATCTTCTTCCACCAGCCAACCCTAATGGGAGGGGTTTCAATGTTACTCAAAAGTGTGCTTATCATTCCGGGGCACCTGGACATGATACTCAAGATTATTGGGCCTTGAAACACAAGATCCAAGATTTAATAAACAACGGTAAGATCGTGGTTACCAAACCAGATCAACCTCATGTGCAAGACAATCCTATTCCTCAACACAAAGAAGAAGAGGTCAATATGATTAGTTGGAGCAGTGGACAGAGTTCCAATTTTAATGATGAATTATCCCAGACCATCAAAGATGGTGTTAACAGATGGGATTACGCAAAGTTCCAATTTGCTATGGAACGAAAGATGAAAACTCTTTTTAAGCAAGTTGAACAATTGGCAGAACTGGTGATCCATCAGCATCAAGTCACACGCCAGTTAGTCAGCCAGGAGCATGCCTGTCTCCTTCCTTTTGTTATGAATGCTCCATCATCACCTTTAGAAAGTGAAGCACTGGAGGACAAGGTTGCGAAGAGAGCAAGTGCTAAAGCCCGTAGGGATTTTGCCAATAAAAGGGAATTTACATACGTGAGCCAACCTATGGAGGAGATATTTCAGATGCTAATTAACAAAGGAAGAATCACTTCCCTTCTACCTCTAATTAATCCCCGTTCAAGACGGTTCAACTCTGATGGAGTATGTCAATATCATTCACATTTTCGCGGTCACAGCACAGAACAATGTTGGGCACTCCGCCACCTTATTCAGAATCTAATTAACAGCGGTGTCTTGCAGTTGGCAGACGATGACACTGTGCTACTCGAGAGTGGGAATACCTATCCTACCAAATAGAAGGGATTAGTAGCAGCTATATCCATTGAGGCTGATGAGAATGTCAAATCATTCACAATACAAGCAATTCAACTCAAAGGATCTGACAATCCTTTGAAAGTGGCTGCACCAGAGCCAATTTCTTTACCCTTCAGACCACAGTATCCTGTTGTCAGCCTACACAAAGTCCCATGGAATTATGGAGAAGATGAAGGATCCACGTCTCATACTACTGCTACAGTGTCGAAGGAAAATCCACTATATCTTCCTCAGAGGGTGATGAAGCCTATCATAAAAGCAAAGGGGAAGATTTCTATGGAGAAGATTGAGAAATTCCTCTGAACTATGGGCCATAATGAAGCCAAGGTGGTTCTAAGCTTAAGAGAAGATCCACATCAAATCTCAATACTAGACTTGGTTTTCTTTTTCGAGGATCACAGGAAGATCTTATTGAAGGTTTTGGAAGAAGCCTACTTGCCGAAATCAGTGGATGTGATATCTTTCACTGATGATAACATACCGCCCGAAGGGACCGGTCATTGCAAGCCATTGCACATTGCAGTTTTGTCCTCCGGGTATATGTTAGCTGGAGTTTTGATAGATGGAGGTTCGTCTCTGAATATATATCCTTATGCCACTTTGGTGAATATGAACGTCAATCTCAAACTGATTCGAAGTAGCCATACAGTTATCAAAGCTTTTGGTGGATCCCGACGAAATTCTGTTGGAGAGATTGAGCTGCCAATAGAAATTGGTCCTCATACATTTTGCGTATCTTTTCACATCCTCAAGATAGATTCAGGATACAACCTGCTATTGGGAAGACCATGGATCCCCATGGCTGGAGCCGTCCCTTCTACAATTTATCAACAACTTAAATACATTGTCAACAATAGCCTAGTCACTGTCAACGTCGAGTTGAAATGTCCTGAACAGGGAGACATACCACTCATCAGCTTTAATTCAGAAATTGAGCTGGCCAGTTTTCATACTTTGGAAGTGAGCAACACGCAATACCATCCTATTGGAGTGCCACTTCTCGTACCCAAGATTTCTATTGAAGTGATGGCCGCTACACAAGAAATGATGTCATTGGGTCATCAGCCTAGACAAGGGCTGGGTAAAAATCATCAGGGTATTAAGCACCCAATTCAAATGTCCAATCAAACTGGGACAACCAGACTAGGCTATTCTTCTAGTTCCAGTAATAAGAATCCTCATAAGCACAAGCAGATTCCTCAAGCTCCCACCACATGACGATTATCTCCACTACACAACTCCACGAGCCTATCAGGTCTCCAAGAAAAGGTGCCAAATTTATATTATGGCTATGTTATTTCCCAAACCAGTACCGGTTAAAGCAAAAGAGGTCTTGATTCCTGATCCCGAAGTGGAAGAGAGGGAACGGAAATGTAAACATGACATCACCCTGATGATGTCAGGCATACGCATCATTGTCCATGATGAGTATACAAACAGATACACCCCAAACAATGATTGCCCATATGTTATGGTCATCATGCTGGAGAAGGAGGACGATGATAGCCCCTCTATCACTGTACTCCATCAGGACTTTACCCTCGACAATTGGAGCAGCACTCCATGCATTGGTCGACGTGGGTAAAACGGGCAAAAATTCCATCTGCCTTATAGATAACTTTAATTGCTTACTTTTTCGTATAGTATTAGCAGTTATTTTATCAGTACATGCTGACACTTTGTATGATTAAACAGTTTCATATATTAAGTGAAAGCATATTTTGTTTCAGGACTCTGAATTTAGATGTGCCTGTACTTGCTGATGAGGTGCCTTTTCTCCATAAGGACTGTAACTTTGATGAAAAGTTGGACTCAGACTTGATGGAAGTACAGGAGACATTGAGATACCTCAGGAGATTAAAGAATGGGTCAAAGACAAACCTAAACCCAACCTTGATCAAACCACCTCTTTCAATCTTGGAACTTTAGAAAGCCCTAAATTAATCCAGATTGGTTTAGACCTTACCCCAAACCAATGGAATGACATGGTTGCATTACTAACTCAATTCCAGGATGTGTTTGCATGGTCTCATGAAGACATGGTGGGTTTGTCCACTAACATTGTCCTATATCGCCTTCCCATTAAAGAGGGATTTAAGCCAGTTAGGCAGAAGCTCAGGCGATTGAAACCTGAGTGGAGTTTAAAGGTGAAAGAAGAAATTGTAAAACAATTTCAAGCTGGCATTATCGTGGTGTCTACATATCCTGAATAGATATCCAACATAGTTCCCGTGCCTAAACAGGGAGGAAAGGTGCGAGTTTGCATGGATTACCGGGATTTGAACAAAGCTTGCCTTAAAGATAGCTTTCACATGCCCTTTATCCACATTCTCATTGACAATACTGCTCGATACGGCATGTACTCATTTGCGGATTGCTTCGCGGGCTATCATCAGATTATAGTCGTTGAGGAGGATCATGAGAAAACTATTTTCATCACGCCTTGGGGAACCTTTTGTTATAGACGATTGTCATTTGGCCTCATTAATGCCAGAGCAACCTATCAGCAATCTATGATGGCTCTTTTTCATGACTTATGCACAAAGAGATAGAGATCTACGTGGATGACATCATTATCAAATCTCGACGGGAGGAAGACCACTTGGACCATCTCAGAAAGCTTTGCAACAGGTTGCGTAAGTATAACTTGAAGTTGAATCCAGCCAAGTGCGCCTTTGGCGTTAAATCATGCAAGTTGCTAGGATTTCTAGTCAGCCACAAAGGGATTGAACTGGATCCCACCAAAATCTATGCCATCACTAAAATGCCCATTCCTTAGATAGGGAAGGAAATACGGGGATTTTTGGGAAGAATCAACTTCATTAGCAGGTTTATTTCTCAACTCACAGCAACCTGTGAACGCATCTTCAAGTTGTTAAGGAAGAACTCCTCCATAAAATGGAATGATGAGTGTCAGAAAGCCTTCCTTACAATCAAAGAGCAGCTGGTTAACGCTCCTATCTTGGTACCTCCCAAGGATGATGTTCCATGTTCATGTACCTGTCCATTAATGACAATGTTATGGGCTACATGCTGGGACAGAAAGACGATAGATGCTAACAACGAGCTATCTACTACCTTAGTAAAAGATTCAGCAGCAATGAACATAAGTACACTCTGATTGAGAAGACTTGTTGTGCTTTAGTATGGGCTTCCATGAGGTTACATCATTACCTCCATGGTCACACAACCCATCTCATATCCCCCGTGGATCCTCTCAAATATGTGTTCGATGGCCCATCTTCGAATTGTCATTATCATCCGATGACGATTGATTCTGCAACAATTTGACATTGTCTGCGTGATGCAAAAGTCTATTAAAGGTTAAGGAATTACGGATCAACTAGCCGCCGCACCCACAGGGGATTACAAACCCTTGGAAACATATTTCCCTGATGAAGGGGTCATGACAATTCAGCAACACCATCAGTACGATGCATGTCGTACATGGAAAATGTATTTTGATGGAGCTGTTAACACAGAAGGCTCTAGAGCTGGAGCGCTTTCTAGTATCCCAGACGGGGGAGCGAGATCCCGTCAAATGTCATCAAATTGCAGTTTATCAGCACCAACAACACAACTGAGTATGAAGGCTGTATCATGGGGCTAAAACTTTCCCATTCAATGGGCATAAGGCGGTTAAATGTCTTTGGGGATTCTAAATTGGTATCAAACAATCCAAGGAAATCTATCAAACTAAAGAACTATATTTATTGCCTTACCATTGGCAAGTTTTACAGATGGCTTTGGAGTTCAAAGAAATCTCCTTTCTACACATTCCTCGTAATAGGAATGATTTTGCGGATACGCTAGCAACATTGGCCTCCTTGATTCACATACCTGACAAGGAAAACATGTCAAACATCATATTTTCCCTGCAAAAGGCCCCAGTCTATGGGAACTATATTGGAGAAGCATCGGATGAGCTACCTCCCATCCACAACCCTTGGTATCAACATATCAAGGAGTATCTGCGAGTTGGATTTACACCCGCTGAGGCAAGCCCGACTGAAAAGAGGCAGATCCATCGAATGGCTATGAAATTCTACCTGAGCAGAGATGCACTCTACAAAAGAGATGCAGGAATAGGTCTCCTCAGATGTTTGGACAAGGATCAAGCTTAGAGGCTCATGGATGAGATCCATGGTGGAGTATGTGGCCCACACATGAGTGTCCCTCTACTTGTTAAGAAGATCCTCAGAACAGGACATTATTGGCTTACGCTCAAAGCTGACTGTGATGATCATGTCAAGAGGTGTTATCAATGCCAAATTCATGGAAATGCTATCCACGCCCCTATAAGGGAACTCCATAACATGAGTTCGCCTTGGCGCTTCTCAATGTGGGGAATGGACGTGATCGGGTCCATCGAGCCCAAAGCCAGTAATGGACATCAGTTTATCCTCACCATGATCGACTACTTCACCAAGTGGGTAGAAGCAGCCTCCTTCCCCAGGGTTACCAAAGAAGTCATCATTGCTTTCATCAGAAACAATGTCATTTGCCGATATGGACAACTAGAAGTAATTTTGTCAGACAATGCTAAGAACCTCAACAATAAAATGATGGAGGAATTATGCAGTAAATTCCACGTCAAACATCATCTACCATCCAAAGATGAATGGTGCTGTTGAAGCGGCTAATAAAAACATTAAGAAGATCATGCAAAAAATGTCCGCCAATCATAAAGGATGGCCTGACCTCTTTCCTTTGACTTTATTAGCCTACAGAACTTCAATGCGTACTTCCACTGGGGCAACCCCCTACTCATTCGCCTATGGGATGCAAGCAGTGCTCCCCATAAAGGTGGAAATGGAATCCCTCAGAGTGTTGATGGACGCTCAGCTGGATGAAGACCAATGGGTACAAGATAGGTATCACCAATTATCTCTAATAGACGAAAGGCGAACTGCGGCTATCTTCCATGGTCAATTATATTAACAAAGGATCGCCAAATCCTACAACAGAAAAGTCCGGCTACGGCATTTTAAACAGCACGACTTGGTTTTGAAGAAGATCATTGACAACCAAGATCAATCCAAGGGAAAATTCACTCCTAACTGGGAAGGCCTGTTTGTTGTCAAGGAGGTATTGACAGGAGGCGCTCTCAGATTGTAGGAAATGGACGGCGATGAATTTCCACAGTTTATCAACTCGGACACCGTGAAATGGTACTATATCTGAGGTTACCATCAACCAAACATCCTGGTTTTGAATCATCAGATCACCAGTCATTCAGGTTCTTTAACCCTCATTACAGACAGCCTTTCCTTTTTATCCATCTGCCCCTCAGGGAAAAAAATACACTTTTCAAACCAGCAGCCTAGTTTCACTTCATAAAACTCCGGTTATCCCATCAGGGATCGAACCTTTCGCACCTGCAGTTTATCCTGAAGACAGGATTAAACTTTTTACACCTGCTGTTTGTCCCAAACATGGGATCAAACTTTTATTTCCCTGTAGTTCATTCTGCACATGGGATTCAATTTCTTCGATCGCAAATCGTCTTGAGGGGCAAACTACGTCAACCTGATCTCCTTGATACCCGGGAGTATGTAGGAAACCATATTCTATATGGCCCGGTCGCAATAAAAAGAAACAACAAAAACATTTCTGCCCTTTTTCTATAAAAACAAAAATAACAAAAACACTTTTACACCTTTCTTCATCAATAAAGCTTCTACACCCAAATCCTTTCACATTCAGCGTTGAACCTCTTACACCAGGTTCGAACTACGCAGACCTGATCTCCTCTTCAATAGGAGTACGTAGGGAGCCATGTATGGTTTGGTCTAATCCCCTACCAGAACAAAAATACTTGTCACACGGTACTGGGATCAAACTTCAATCCACCACATTTCATCGGCTTCAAACCAAAGGGATAGAAGTACCTAACCTCTCCTCACAAATAGGAGATTCGGCAACCATCTAAGCTGCGGTTGTTCCTCAAAGAGAAACACCAATCCATAAGAGATGGAACTAACTGGGCACTTCTTAAATAGGAGTACTGGCGACCATCTGCGGTGCGGTCAATCTCAGATAGGAAAAGCCACACTCCTCTCCACATATACATACAGAAACCATTCCCAAGACACCAAATATGATAGGGATACACACAGATCAATGATCCGTTCTGAAAGATCCTACGATATCTCAATGTCTACACATCAAGGATGAGTTCAGAATGCATTAAGATCACAAGCCCTGAAGAAACATGAAAATATCAAGCAAGTATCAAGGCACAACTGAAAGGGAAGTGAATCAAAATATATTTCTCTGCCATATATAATATTGTTTGTTATATACAATATGTGTTGTACATAACAAAATGGCTAAGCTAGTCTGTGCAGGAAAATACAAGTCTATCTACGGATCTGTATGTATGCGGACTATCACATCTAACATAGCATCCCTCTCCAAAGAAGAAGGTAACGCTGCAAGCTCCTGCCCAATGGTATCTACACGAGCTACCAGATCCGAGGCTAACTTCATGGTGGCATGATGCTCATCAATGTATGCACTCATATCGACAAGAATGCCAGTCGTAAGGGATCTCACTAAAGTACTGTCTGTGATGGCCACATCCCGAGCAGATAGGGCAGCATCCCGCTCTACAATCAATGGATCTTTGGCTGATCTGGCCTTGTCTCTCTCTAATAGAGTTGCGTCTCTCCCATCAAAAGTTGTCAACATCAAGGCCCTAGCCTGATCTCTCTCAAAGGTCATCAGATACTGTGCTGAATGTTGAATCAAAGTAGCACTCGTAGTGGGAGAATCCATCACAAATGCTGGCAACCCAGTAGTCAAATCCTCATCGATGGGAGTATCAGTCTCCTCCATAGGCTCTTCATCGTCGGAATTAGTCCCCTGCACTGTGGATACTACAGCAGCCAATGCAGTCTCTATCTCCATCCATGCTGTAATGCCCGAGAAAATCGAATTTTTATGACAATTAAATATTTATTTGATTATGTGAATTAAATGAATTTAATTGATTTATTATGTGAGTAATCTAGGTCAAGGTCGTTCTATGACCTAGAATGTGCTAATGTGGTTAGTAATTTGGCTATGTGCTAGAATTAATTGTTTAGAATTTCCAAGACGAAAATAAGTGTTTTCCGAGAAATTTCCGTAAAAACACTATTCATCCGTTTCTGTTCGGGGAATTATTTTGAAATTCTGAGAAACGCATAATGATAGAATATCGAGATAAGATGAAATATCTGATAATATTTCATTTATGGCAAACGAAGTTTTTGCCTGCAAAATTAAAACCTAAGGGTTCAGTATATTGATTTCCGAGAAGGAAATGAAATGCGTAGAGGAATTGCATTATTATTAGAGTTTGTGTTATGCAAGTTGATGCTATTTAGTATCTATGTATAATACGATGAGTTAATACGAAGTACAATACGATTATCGTACGAGTATTATACGGAGAGAATATGTGAATTGTACGTATAGGATACGATTCGTATTATAGAATTAAGTTAAGACTTAATGTTAATTCATTTGGGTTGCATTATAATTAGTCCAATTAATTGAATGAACAAGCCCAAGGGATTATTAGGTTAAGCCCAAGTCAAGGACCAATGTTAGATGGTTTAAGCCCAATACATAAAAATCGAATCGTGGATCGAACCGGTGGGTCACCGAATGGGTAAAACCCATGGGGCAACCCATGGGGATGACCCATGGGCAAGAGTGGGCCAGCCTTAGTGTGCAAGATAAGCTTAATGTCTAGATTGCCCTCCATTCTATTTTCTATAAATATGAAGCTAGGTTTGGTCATTTGAGAGTTTTTCAATTGCCCAACTTAAATTATTTGAGAGAGAAAGAGAGCTAGACTCACAAATCATACACTTTAGAAGCTTTGACTTAGAGTTTTCCAAGAGATTTCATAAGAGTTCTTGAGGTAATACTCCTTGTTTCTCATTTTCATCTCTTTTGATTTTCTTATATCATGGAGAATCATAAATAGGTGGTATATGTCTTGTATAGTGGATTAAAGATGACTTAGTATAGATTCAATCTCTATAAGTCATGAGATCATAAGAATTATGAGGTTCGATATAGTTTAAAACCATGAAAATATTAATTATTGAGATCGATCGTTGATAAACGATTGAACTCCATCAATACGTTAATATATGCATCTTGCTTGGTTAGGATGTAGACATGAAATACATGGAGTATTCCATGTGATTTGGCCTAGAGAACGTTAGTAACGAAGTTATGGCGAATTTCACAAAAATAGACGTTAAACGTTAAAAACGTTAAAATTCCAGATTGGAGGTCGAAAGTTGCCGTGAGACTTGAAAAAGTTATTTTTCGATTTCAACATGTGAGAAAGGGTAATTAAGAGTTATGGGTTCAAGAATCGTCAGATTTTGGCTTAAAACGAAGAAAACGAGCATTGAACGCTCATTAACGTTTACGGACGCTTAGAAAATGAACTTAATAGTCAATTTTGAGTTAACAGATTTGAAAGTGTCTAATTCTTATATGAACGCGTAGAGTATGTCATTTATGACGTGTAGGCTTTTGAATGGACCAAATCGGGCTTATAACGAAGAAGTTATGGCTCCGGGAATTTCATAAATTTTCAAACTGTTGGAATTATCTGGTACTGAGGTCTGGCGCTGCGGCGCCAGACGTAGTGTTAAATGCCACACCGTAGCACCGGCACAGTAATGTTGGCTACTGCTAAATGGCACCGCAGCACCACTGGTAGAGCAAAGTCTCGCACTACAGAGGCTTGAGACCGAACCGAGACATCGCTAATCTGGGCCAGCAGCCTGCTTTAGTACTAAAAGCCCATGCCATGCTGCCTTGAGTGCAAGGTTGTTGATAGTGACTTAGGTTTTGAATTTCGATTGTTCAGAGACCTAAAGAAGTAATGTTTGTACACATCATAAGTGTATTAAAACTATTCCTATAACCTATACTAGAGTATATGGTATTGAACTTAGGAATTGAATGCATGTTAATAAGTTATGAATGATGAACAAAGTTGGTACTTTATCAACGATGTTCGAGTCTGATTAATAACGTCGGTTGGTTAATAAGCCGGGATGAAGGGTAGTAAGTCGAGTTGACTTTATTATTAATATTAAGTGAACTAAGACATAGAAGAGAAAGAAGTTGGTAGAAACAATGTGAACATTTGTTTAATAGCTAATTACAGTGTGCTATGTGAATATATCATGTAGATTCTGTAAATGTTGTGGTCAGTTGATTAAGTTATTTGAAGACGCTGAAAGGCAAGTTTTCTTAACGCTTGTCTAACTTCTAAGTTAGCCAAGTTTTATGTGATTCGTTGAACTGAATTGCACGACTGGTTATAAAGAAAGGGTCAATGCCATATTTAATTCAGCTAGACTACTCGTAGTATATAGATTGATTTGTATTCATATCTTTCTATATAGAAATGTTAACGGTATCCTATGCCAAGTAATTGGTACGGATGTGAAGGTAAGGTTTGTCTATGAACAAACAAAGTATTTTTCATCGATTATTCGATGGGCACGCGAGTTTGATAAATGTTAAACGTAAATATGTTTAACGAATTAGTGTTGATCAACAGAGTACTATAGGCTGATCACCTAGAAGTGCTCATAAGTAACGCGGATGTATAGCCTTAGTGTTATGATATCCTTTTCAAGTATGAAAACAGAAAGCTAGTGTTCATGGTCTATCGACCGGTTCAGAATTCCTAATCTACTCTATACTTTGGGAATTGATGATATGAAATGTTAAAGTATTATTGTTTCATAGTACTTCATAACTATTTGTTCAGTTATGTAGGAATTGTCATATAATTCACGAATGTGGTATTACTGTTATCCTTTGATAAACTTGCTGAGCTTGTTATGCTCACTTCTTGCGTGAATTATATGATTGCAGTTAAGGATGAACGTCCTGAGAATGCTAAGAGAGATAAGGGCAAGACTAAGATGGATAATTAGCCATCGTGTAATAGATTAGTATGTTTGTATGTATTATACATTATGAATAACGAACTATGTAATCAGTTTATGAACCTGGGAAGGATTATACTTTGATTGTAATAAGAAGATAGTAATTACATTCATTTTGTTGTATTTCAATGGAATGATTGTAGGGTTATGAGTACAGTGTAGCACCGTATGTCGGGTTGGAAGATACTCGAATTTGGGGGCGTCACAGGTTGGTATCAAAGCATTAGGTTATAAAACTTAAGGGGGGAAAGAACCTTAGGCTAATAACCTCGTAAGGAAGGTAAAGTCCGAAGAAAGAAATTCGCGTTGAATGAATTAATAAAGTATTGAGAAAATTCAGTACTGAAAGATTTAAAAGATGAAAAGTAACCTTAAATAAATTAAATGTGATTTGTGCTTATACTATTGTGTATTATGTACTAATCAACTTGATATGTGCTATTGTAGATGTCAATCGATAGCATGATGTATAGAGACATTCACGTTGTGAGTGAAGAGTCAGTGAACCAAGTTGAAATTGTACCAATGCCAGTGGCGGAGGTACCGTTAGTTGTACTAGAAGACTCAGACATTGAGGAGTACATCTCTAAGGAAGAATACTCTGAGGAGACGATGGGGTTAGCATCATATCTTAATGAGATGCTTGACGTGGAGGAGGAGATGGAGGTAACATCGATTAATACGGTGGTACCTACTCAGGAGCTAACACCTCCGGATGCAATGAGATCATTGTATCTGGCAGTGTTGGATAGGAATGTGCATCTGCGCACTGTGATAGAAACATAGAATAAGGAGATAACCGCCCTATATGAGGCGAAGGAATCTGCAGAGGCGGATTTTGAATCGGAGCACGATGAGAAAGTGCTTATGACAGATAAGGCACGTGACTATAAGGAAGAGGCCATAGAGCTTCGAAAGAAACTGGTTGAAAAAGACCAGAAAATAGCTAGGATGTCATACATCCACGAATGCGCTCATGAGGATTTCAAGCTAAAAATTACTTGTTATTCTATTGAGTCAGGGAAGACTCGACATACCATAAGTCGAGATATTGTGTTGATACTGGCAAACCAGAAATATGAGAATGCAGTTCGACAGTGTTAGTAGATCATTAGATCTTTTTGTATAGAAGTAGTGACGTAAAGCCCTCTTTTGTATAATTAAAGGGTAGTCTTTTTGTAAATCCCAATTTTTATATAAGGCAATCGCGGGATAGTATGTAATAGCTTTTTGGCTAAAGAAACATGATGTAAATAGTTTTGACTATGAAAGCATATTAATATAATGAAGTTTTTATTTAATGTGCTTGTTGTGGTATGAGTGGTTGTTGTTATTTGAGAATGATAACCAAGCAGTTAAGTAGATAATAACAAAACTTAATTTATTTAATCAGAATTATGCCGCCAAGAAGGAGACAACGTAACCAAGAGGCTGAGTCTCATAATGAGAATCAAGGGGGTCCTAATAACCCTATGCAAGAATTCGTTAATTTATTAACGGTTGCATTTAACCAAGTTGGGGGTGGGATTCCTGTAGCTCCTGGGGTAGTAAGAACAACTACCTTTAAGGAAGTTAAGAGTGTGGGTCCTCCTGAGTTTCGAGGAACGACGGACCCATTAGAATCCCAGACATGGGTGAAGGAAATTGAAAAGGCGTTTGTGATAACAAACGTAGGTAAGGCGCAAAAGACTTCTTTTACAACCTACATGATGAAGGGGGAAGCCAACTATTGGCGGGAGGCTCACCAGGGTGGGGTTAGGACAGAAGCTGTTACATGGGAACAGTTTAAGAAGGTCTTCTTCGAAAACAATTTCCCTACTAGCATGCAGGGTAGGATGGAGATTAAGTTCCTAGAACTTAAGTAGGGGGATATGACAGTTCCCCAGTATGCAGCCAAGTTCAATGAATTGGCGAGGTTTGCTCCACACCAGGTGGATACGGAGGAAAGGAAGGCGCGCAGGTTTGAGCAAGGCTTGAAATCCTGGCTCTATAGTAGAATATCGGTTTTTCAGAGTGCCTCCTACGGGACCATTCTGGAAAAGGCGATAATAGCAGAAGGTGGTGGTGAGGCATTGTCTCAGTAACACAAAGAGTGAAAGAACAAGAGTACATTAGAGGGAGTTAGTAAAATTTGAAGTTGCCAAATGCTGAAGCGTAACTTACCTAAGAGGAAGAGTTTTAACCACAGGAATATCAGGGTAAAGCAGGGAGAGCCCAAGCGAAGGACAGAAGCATGTAAGACATGCAGAAAGACTCACATGGGAGTCTGCTTAAAGGGGAAATCAGTCTGCTATAACTGTGGGCAGGAGGGGCATTTGTAACCCAACTGTCCTAACCCTAAGAAGAACTAGTGGTGTTTTATCTGTGGGTCATTAGACCACATGGAAAGAAATTACCTGAAGAAGGGTTTAGAGGGAAATAAGGGTTCTGGTAGTGGTAAGTTAGCCCTTACTGGACCAACACCATCAGTGGGTAGACCCTCACCAGACGCTTAATATGATCGTCCAAGATGCAATTTGCATCAACGGATGTGGTAGCAGTATCATTCCCGGTCAATAAGATAAATGCTTATGTGCTATTTGACTCGGGTGCTACTTGTTCTTTTATAGCATGTGAATTTGCTAAGCAATTAGGTTTAATCCCTGAGAAGTTACCAATACCTTTAGACGTTAAGGTAGCAAACGAAGAAATAATCCCCATTGAACATATTCATAAGGGTTGTTACGTAGATATTAGAGGGAATAAGTTATCGGTAGATTTGGTACCGATAAGGTTAAAAGAATTTGATGTAATTCTTGGTATGGATTGATTGATTAACCATAAGGCGATAATAGATTGCCATAGGAAAAGTGTAAACCTTCGGCTTTCTAAGAAAACCAAGGTAGTGTTCTTCGGTAGTAAATCACCGAGACGCTCTTGTTGTCTATCGATGACACAAGCTAGGAAGATGTTGAAAAAAAGGTGTGTAGGTTATCTGTGCCATGTTGTGGATACCCAAAGAGTGGGAACATCCTTGGACCAGATACCTATAGTGCAAGCGTTCGCATATGTATTTCCAGAGGAGTTACCGGGTATTCCACCGGACAGGGACGTTAAGTTTGTAATTGATCTATTACCGGGAACGACACCAGTTTTAAAGGCACCATATCGGATGGCGCCAGTTGAGATGAAGGAGTTAATGGTTTAGTTGCAAGAACTATTAGATAGAAAGTACATTCAACCGAGTGTGTCTCCTTGGGGAGCACCAGTGTTGTTTGTCAAGAAGAAGGATGGGTCGTTAAGACTTTGTATCGACTATCAAGAGTTGAACAAGTTAACGATTAAGAATAAATACCAGTTGCCCAGGATCGATGATCTATTTGATCAGTTGAAAGGGACAAAGTATTTTTTCTAAGATAGATTTGCGTATGGGGTATCATCAGTTAAAGGTGAGGAAGGAGGATGTACCTAAGATGGCGTTCAGAACTCGTTATGGTCATTACGAGTTTCTGGTAATGTCGTTTGGGTTGACAAATGCGCCAGCCGCATTTATGGATATGATGAACAGAGTGTTCAAACAATATTTGGACAAGTTCGTCTTAGTGTTCATTGATGATATTCTAGTCTATTCAAAGACGTCAAAAGATCATGCAGAACATTTAAGAATAGTGTTGGAAACACTAAGAAAGGAAAGGTTGTATGTGAAATTCACGAAGTGTGAATTTTGGCTTGAACGAGTGCAGTTTCTAGGGCATGTTATTGATAAGGATGGCATTTCCGTAGATCCAACAAAAGTAGAAGCAGTTGATGAGTGGGAACAACCTAAAACGCCAACTGAGGTTCGAAGTTTTCTTGGGTTAGCGGGATACTATAGAAGGTTCATTCCAGACTATTCTAAAATAGCTACTCCGTTGACAAATCTGACAAGAAAGTCGGTGAAGTATGTGTGGACTAAAAAATGTGAGAACAGCTTTCAGGAGTTAAAAAAGAGGTTAAGTGAGGCACCTGTATTGTCTTTTACCAGACGATACAGGGAATTTTGTAGTGTATAGCGATGCTTCGCATAAAGGACTGGGTTGCATGATCATGTAGCATGGCAAGGTCATTGCGTATGCGTCACGTCAATTAAAAGATTATGATAAGGTCTCTGCTACTCATGATCTGGAATTGGCAGCTGTAGTTTTTGCCTTGAAGATATGGAGGAATTATCTATATGGTGAGAAGTGTGAAATATACACGGACCACAAAAGTCTGAAATATATCTTCACATAGAAGGAGTTGAACATGAGACAGAGAAGGTGGTTGGAATTAATAAAAGATTATGACTATGATATTTTATAGCATCCGGGGAAAGTCAATGTAGTAGCCAATGCGCTAACTAGGAAGGGTAGAGAGAAACTGTCAATGTTAACAAGTCTTTTTGAATTTCAAAACCCATAATGATATCTACCGTGAATTGTGCCAAACAGATACGTCTCCCTTAGTCTTCGGTTAAGAACAGATAATGTATATCAACAGGACGCATTTAAAATCATAACATGCAGATATACTGTATATTTGAAATATTTAATGCATGAAATATTTTAGTACATAATTAATATTTATACCATACACATTCCAAGTTCTCTTCTTAGCATGCAAAACCTTTCTTCACTTAAGGGTTTGGTAAAAATATTAGCTAATTATTTTTTTGTTGGAATAAAAATTAATTTAATTAAACATTTTGAAACATTAATGTAAGACCCCAAATTTTATGAATAAAAATTAATTTCTCTCGAAATATTTTTTTGAATATTATGGTGTGGATATGATATAATGTTATGGTTGTGGGTAATATTTACAAATTTTTCAAAGTAAGCAAGTGGTTATATAATATTCGATTCGTCGAGGAATATTCGTTTTAACAGGGAATATTCGTACGACGGCACAATCATTGGTGGACCCCACAACGGAAGTATTGTCGTAGTTAGAAAACGACAGAATTATCTTTTTATAAAAATAACGGCAAAAGTTTTACCGTTAAACTGTTGAACTACCCGGTAGTAAAAAATACAATGAATACGCTGCGGTTGCATAGTAGCACACCAGATTGATTATTGATGCTTACAAGAGAAGTCACTCAGTTATACTCAATTATTGCTACACTAATTGTTGCATCATATCTCTCATATTATTGATTCAATTATTGTCACAATATCATCTGTATAATATTTTATATTATTAAATCAATAATTGACACGACAAAGTTATTCATATTATTATTTGCAATATTGACAATGTCTAAAAGTTCTGTCAAGGAGAGGTTTGGTCACCTAATTGCGCGCCAATAAGGAGAAATCCTTATCGGAAAGCCCCCTCTTTCCTGGGAATGACCTGGTTGTTAAATATTGTGAGTTATAATATTAATGATGAATAAGTTCGTGTTGATTAAAGATGAAATTAATAGTTCCATTGTATTGGGATTATTAGTGTTATTGAAAATCGACATTTATTTCGATAATAATTGATGTCTGGAAATTATACTGACTAATCGGGTAATTAATCAGATAAATAAGCAATTAATTGCTATTAATTCACATGCTTATAACTATTTGTTCACATGTGTGTACTATTGATTCACATTCATGTACTATTAGGGGAGGTGGTGCCAGATTGATAATACTTGCATGACTAAGTTAAAAATGGAGGTATAGATGGAGGTACTATACTGTAATTTATATTTTCACATGTATAGAACTATTGATTCACATGATTGAACTATTAATTCACATGATGTACTATTAGGGGAGGTGGTGCAAGTTTGATAATACTTGCATTACTAAATTAAAAATGAAGAAAAAGATAAAGGTATTATACTATAATATTTTGAGCCCCAAAACGTGCAATTATCGAAACTATATTTGTAAGACCCCAAATAATTAATTAATGAAATTTATTTTCCTCTATTTATTATTTTGAAATAGTAAGGGTTGATTTGATTAATGTGGATAGTTATGGGTAAAATACTGAAATATTTCAAAATAAGCAAGTGGTTATAAAATATTCATTGTTGTTTGGGAATATTCGTTTGGTCGAGGAATATTCGTGATCATTGTCGAGGAATATTAAATATTTATGCCAGTAAACCATGTGTAAAATTCCCCATAACTGAAAGCGATTGGAGGAAGAAAATGACAAATATAAGTTTTTAAAAATAACTTGGCAGTAGTTGTTACTGCTATTACATCGTTGGAATACCGTGGTTAAAACACAAGATGTCTGGCGTTGTTGCACAAGATGTACTACCAGTATTGCACCAATTATTGATTCTTACGTAAGAAGGCACTACTCAATAATTGTTACGGTAGTTACTGTTCAGTATTTTATTTTATTGATTCAATAATTGCTGCGTTGATATTTTATATTGCTGTTGTTTCAATAATTGTCATTACACAGTATTTTTCATTATCAAAGCAATAATTCATATTATCTGAATAATATTATTAGATAACATTATTGGCAATGTCTAGAAAGTTCTGGCTCAAAAGAGAGGTTTGGTCACCTAATTGCGCGCCAAAAAGGAGAAATTCTTATTGAAAGCCCCTCTTTCTTAGGAACTGCCTAGTTGTCAATATTGTGATTCTGTAATATTATTTGTGAATAATTAATTATTGATTTATATGATGAGGAAAATATTGATTTTATGTGGATATAGATGGAGAAAATTTTTAATGTGACAATTGTTGAAAATTAAAATTTTATCTTTTTCTGATAAAATAATTCATTTAAATATATTATTATATTTTTAATAATATAATAATGGTGATATTTTTTACAATGAATGTGTGATATATGAGTATACGAGGAGAAAGAGTATTTTTATTTGCAATAAATGTTTAAAACATGTTAAACATGTCAATGGACCCCATTTCTTGGTAAAAATTTGATTATAGCACGTAAAATCGCCTGCGTTTGTGGATTTTGGTCAATTTCATTTGGAATTTAAAAACTTTTTCTTACGCAAAGTTGTAGAGAATTGAATTTCCTATAAAAACTTCGCTAGATTCAATTTTTCTCGATAAAAGGGCTATTTATTATGAATTATTGAAGTTCAAACTCAAAATAATTGATTTTTGGAAGTTTAAAATATTTTCAATATGAAAAACGTTTTGGTGATTTGAGTGTGGGTCTTGCATGTGTTTTAATGGTCAATTCAGTTGGTATGCGTAGGAAGTTGTAGAAATAATAATAATATTATTAAATTAAATTTTCTACTTTGGTGTTCTAAGCATTTTCCTATAAATAGGTGCTTAGGTTAGAATTGAAAATCACACCGTAAATCAAGTTTTCTCTCTATATTATCGAGGCGTATTCTTGTGAGTATTTTGAGTATACTTTGAGTATTGCTATACTATGCAAGTTCAAGTCATAGTCAATATCCGAAGCGCTTCAACTAGAAGTCTTGTCTTTTCGAGGTAAGGATATTTTTTTTTTCGTAATGATATTATTTCTTCAATATCATTATCTTTGAAATATTGATCTGAAGTTTTATCAAATTTGGAACTTTTGGTGTTCTGAGTTACTATTCACGTATACTGCAAGACTATCCACGTATATGACACTATTCACGAATACGAAGACTATTCATCGAAAAATAAAATTTTCCTTTTTCGCCTAAAATATCTATTGTGGATACTAGCTTTGATTGTATCCATGTTTTGATCATTCTTGAATTTTACACCACTATGATTATTTTGAGGTATTTTTGGACATGGATAAAACAAAGTACGAATCCTTAATCCTTAATCCTTGTCATTTTGTTTCCCTGGATTCGTTTCTTTAAAAATATTTTTCATCATCCTCAGTCTTAAATGATGATATTATTGAATATCTTTGGCCTTAGTAGTGCAAAAGATGAATGATTTCGATGAATATCTTTGGCCCGTAGTGCAAAGATGAACAGTATTTAGATGAACATGACTAATCGATGAATATCTTTGGCACAGAGTGCAAAGATGAATATTTGATTCCTGGATATATATTGATTGATGTTACGGATAAAAGATAGACGATGAACTTTAAAATTCATACATAGAAGATAGTAGTTTGCATTCTCTACTTAACTCTTCTAATGAATTATTATTTCCGCTGTGAATATTGATTTAAAACTTGTTGTCTATTGTATTCTATTAGATTTTTCCCTGTTGAAGACTAACGATAATTTTGTTGTATATTATCTTAGTCATAATATTCTTTCTTTGGGCTAGTTGAGCTCACCCTTTTCCTTTTTGTTCCATTTTTCTTCTCAGGAGGCGAGAATGTAGCGAGTACAAGTCGGGGTATGGAATGATGGTTATAGAGAGAGTTGTTTAGTAGTCCTCACCATTTTTGTAAAATAATGTATCAATAAATGTGATGAGGATTTATTTGGGTATAGATATTGTCTAGAAGATAATATTTGTATTCAAACTCACAGTTTTACTATTGTAATAATAAAGTTGTAGTTGTTTTACATCACTGTATTGACAACTCGAGAATGGGTGATGTATACCTATTTTGGGGGCGTCACGGTTGGTATCGAGCTTAGGATATGATCTCCCAAGCGGAGATCGGGAATAGAACTAGGAGGGAAAGACGAGTAAATCCTTCGCTAGTGTGTCCTACCTAAGCTTATTTGTTAATTGGTCAATATATAGGGATATTATGTGATATATTGATTTACTTAATTAACCCTTGTTTTATGGCAAAGATTTGAGAATGTCGATTGAGAATATTAATGGTGGAAATGAGACCTTGGAGGCCTTTGTACTCACCAATCGAGGAGAGAGCGTTCATCAGTGGCAATGTTCCTCCCATGAACAACACCACTGAAAGCGATGATGAACGAGGGATGTTTAGAAGCTTTTTGCGATTCATGCAAAATCGCATTTAGGGAGACTCGTGTTCAAAATACAGGAAGAAATGATAGCAATTCACGGGTTGTCACAATAAAGCAGTTCAAAGAGTTGGGACCACCAGAATTTAAGGGAAAGCCAAATCCGATCATGGCGGAAACATGGGTCAAGCAAATTACCAAGATATTCGATGTCTTGGGATGCACGGAGGAACAGAAGGTTCCATTCGCCACCTTTATGTTCCGTGGCGAGGCAGACTACTGGTGGGAGTCTGTGAAGTGTACCCATCCAGCCGCACTCAGCATGTCTTGGGAGACATTTCAGAAACTATTTAATGACAAATACTTTTCTGAAAGTGTTCGTCATATGAAGGAAGTGGAGTTCATCAGATTAGAGCAAAACAACATGACGGTGTCTCAGTACGAGGCAAAGTTTGCAGAGTTATCCAGGTTTGCACCTCATTTGGTGGAGAATGAGGAACGTATGACGCGGATGTTTCTTAGAGGTTTGAAACCCGGCATACGTCAGTATCTCATTTCTTATAAATTTTTCTCTATTCAGATGTTGTAAAATGGCTCAATTATTAGAGCGAGATAATGAGTACTACCAACAGTGAGGGACCACAACCGGGGATCATACTAGAGATGGTAGTCAACAAAACAACGATAACCAAATGGAGAAAGAAAAAGATTTGACAAAATGGTAACCACTCTGGTGGTAATCATGGCCATGAGAATAGAAGAAGCGAATCGGGAGGATATTTTAAAAAGAGGAGATTCAACAACGACAATGTGAAAATGGCAGCACCAGCAACAACTGGTTCCAAGGGAGGGGAACGACCACCGGTCGTATGCTACAAATGCGGAAAAGAGGGACATATCAAATCAAACCGCCTGACAGTTCAAGGTATGCTATAATTGTGGAAAGGAAGGACATATCGCTTTCGGGATTATACGTAGAGCGAAACCTAGTTCAGCGGGGACGGTGACTCAAAAGATTGTCCCAGAAAAGTCAAAGTCAACGGTTCCTGGAAGAGCGTTTGTTGTGACTGGTCAAAATGCGAGGAATCCAAACGAGGTGATCACAGGTAAGCTAATCATAAATTCTTGTGAAGTTTATACTTTACTAGATACCGGTGCTACCCATTCATTTATCTCTCCTACTTGTGCTCAACGTTTAAATTTGACTCCGGAAAAATTAGACTTAGACCTATCTGTGGAAACTCCGTTAGGAGAAACTTTCATCACATCCACTGTTTATAAATCTTGTTTGATTCAAGTTGGCACCATCACCTTACCTGTTGACCTCATCTCTTTAAAGATACTTGCTTTTGATGTGATTTTAGGGATTGATTGGTTAACTACTCATCATGCCAAAATTGATTGTTTTCGTAAGGTTGTTAGCTTTCATATTCCTAAACAATCATTTATGCGAATTCAAGCAACTAAACCATTAAAATCAATCAACGCTCATATCTAATCATAAAGCTATTCGTTTATTGAAAAATGGATGTCAAGCTTTCTTAGCCCATGTTATGGATTTGAATAAAGACACGTCCAAATTTGAATAATATTCCTCGTTGTTATTGACTTTCCGACGTATTTCAAAGAACTTCCTTGGTCTACCCCCGTAACATGAAGTTGAATTCTTTATTGATCTTGAACCCGTACAAAGCCCATTTCTAAAACCCCATATCGAATGGCTCCTATTGAACTTCAGGAGTTAAAGGTCCAACTACAGAGTTGTTGGACATCGGTTTCATTCTGTCCCAGTACATCTCCTTGGGGTGCTCCTGTTTTATTCAGTAAAGGAAGAAAGACGGAGTATGCGACTTTGTATTGACTATCGGGAATTGAACCATGTCACCATCAAGAATAGGTATCCTCTACGTCGTATTGATGACCTGTTTGACCAGTTGCAAGGAGCACAATTCTTTTCAAAAATCGATCTTCGTTCTGGATATCATCAGCTGAAGTTTAGAACTGAGGATATTACAAAGACTGCCTTTAGAACTCGGTACGGGCATTATGAATTCCTAATCATGTCTTTTGGATTGACTAATGCTCCTGCGGCTTTCATGGATATGATGAACCGAGTATTCAAAGAATATTTGGATCAGTTCGTTGTTGTCTTTATTGATGACATCCTCATATATTCCAAAAGTCGTGAAGATCATGATCACCATTTGAAGCTGGTACTCCAAAGGCTTCGTGAAAACAAGCTTTATGACAAGTTAAAGAAATGCGAGTTCTGGCTTGAGGAAGTAGCATTCCTTGGGCACGTGGTGTCGAAACATGGAGTATCTGTTGATCCGTCGAAGATTGAAGCAATACAAAGTTGGGAGCAACCAAGCTCGGTGACCCAAGCACGCAGCTTTTCTCGGGCTTAATGGTTATTATCGGAGATTCGTGGAAGGATTTTCTCGAATCGCTACTCCATTAACTCAAATTGACTCGAAAGATATATAAAATTCGCATGGAGCGAGGAATGCGAAAAGAGTTTCCAAGAGCTTAAGAGGAGACTTATTTCGCAGACTGTTTCTAACAATACCATCTGGTTCGGATGGATTTGTTATCTACAGCGATGCTTCAGGCAAAGGGTTAGGATGTGTTCTCATGCAACGTGGGAAAGTCATAGCCTATGCCTCGCGACAACTTAAAGAGTATGAGAGGAATTATCCTACTCATGATCTAGAGTTGGCAGCAGTCATTTTCGCGCTAAAGATATGGAGGCACTATCTATATGGGGAGAAAGTGGAGATATATTCAGACCATAAAAGCCTTAAATATTTCTTCACTCAAAAAGAACTCAACATGCGGCAGCGACGTTGGCTCGAGCTATTGAAAGACTACGACCACACTATTTAACACCATCCTGGAAAAGCGAACGTGGTAGCTGATTTATTGAGTAGAAGATCATATGCGGAGAACGAAAAGATGATGTCAAGTATACGATAGAGCCAACTTTAATAGAAAAAGTTAAGGTTGCTCAAGCCACCGACCCGGAGCTAATGCGTATGAAGAAGAAAGTACAAGAAGGTGCTATTCCGGAAGCGAGAATCGATGATGAAGGAATACTTCGAGTCCACTCCAGACTTTGTGTTCCTAACGACTCTGATTTGAAGTACAAGATTATGATGGAGGCACACAATACACCATTTGCAATCCATCCTGGAAGTACCAAAATGTATCATGATCTTCGACATACATTTTGGTGGAATAATATGAAGAGAGAGATTGCAAAGTTTATCTCAACGTGTTTAACTTGTCAACGTGTAAAGGCGGAGCATCTAGTACCTAAGGGTCCATTGCAACCACTTGAGATTCCGAAATGGAAGTGGAACACATTACCATGGATTTCACATTCTTCACGGGTCCTCTACGGTTTCTCAAGGCATCAATGCTATTTGGGTTATTGTTGATAGATTAACCAAGTCTCCTCATTTCTTGCCGATCGGAGACTTATTCCTTGAACGCCTTGCTAGTATATATGTAAATGAGATTGTGAGGTTGCATGGCATGCCAAGATCCATAGTTTGGATCGTGACCCAAGATTCACTTCAAGATTTTGGGTTAGCTTGCAAAAAGCTATGGGCACGGATTTACGATTGGATTCGGCATACCATCCTCAAACGGACGGACAATCAGAGAGGACTATTCAAACTCTTAAAGATCTATTAAGACTCTGTGTCCTAGATTTCAAGGGTAGTTGGGATAAGTATTTACCATTGGTGGAATTCTCCTACAACAACAGTTATCAGGCAAGTATAGGTGTGGCTCCATTTGAAGCATTATATGGATGAAAGTGTCGCTCTCCAATATGTTGGGATGAGGTGGGTGAAGCAACATTGTTGGGACCCGAGTTAGTATGTATGACTACCGAAAAGATCCAAATGATTCGACAACGTATACAAACGGCACAAGATCGACAAAAGAGTTATGCGGATCTTCATCAAAAGGACGTGGAATTTAGTATAGGGGATCATGTATTGTTGCGAGTTGCTCCATGGAAGGGAGTTACAAGATTTGGGAAGAGAGGAAAGCTCAATCCATGATTTATTGGTCCATTTCAAATTCTTGACCAAGTAGGAAATGTAGCCTATAGACTCGCGTTACCTCCGAGTATGTCTCGTGTTCATAATGTGTTTCACATATCTCATATTTCATAAATATGTGAAAGACCCGAACCATGTTATAGAGTTAGAACCGACGAGATAGTCAAGACTTAACGTCCGAAGAGGTACCTGTCAAGATCTTGGATAGGAAGGAGCATGTCCTACGCACAAAGGTCATACCACAAGTTAAAGTTTTGTGGAGGAATCATGCTATTAAGGAAATGACCTGGGAGTTGGAAATAGAAATAAAAGCGAGGTATCCTCATCTTTTCGAAATACCAGGTACGTATGTCAATTTCGAGGACGAAATTTCATAAGGAGGGGAGGTTGTAAGATCCCAAATAATTAATTAATGAAATTTATTTTCCTCTATTCATTATTTTGAAATAGTAAGGGTTGATTTGATTAATGTGGATAGTTATGGGTAAAATACGCAAATATTTCAAAATAAGCAAGTGGTTATAAAATATTCTTTGTTGTCGGGGAATATTCGTTTGGTCGAGGAATATTCAGACTTGTCGGGAATATTCGCATTTACAACCAGAAGCGACCGTGTGTGGGCCCCATAACGGAAAGCGATTGGAGGAAGAAAATGACAAATATAAGTTGTTTAAAAATAATCTGCGTAGTTTATTCTACCGCTTTACCTTCGTTGGAATACCCGGTGGTTAAAACACACGAATCTGGCGTTGTTGCACAAGAAGACACTGCAGTATTGCACCAATTATTGATTCTTACGTAAGAAGGCACTACTCAATAATTGTTACGGTAGTTCTTGCTCAAAGATTTTATTTTATTGATTCAATAATTGTCATTGCGTTGATATTTTATATTCTTTGTTGTTTCAATAATTGTCATTATTACAAAGATTTTTTCATTATCAAAGCAATAATTCATATTATCCTAATAATATTATCCTAATAATATTATTAGATAACATTTTGGCAATGTCTAGAAAGTTCTGCCTAAGGAGAGGTTTGGTCACCTAATTGAGCGCCAAGAAGGAGAAATTTTATTGAAAGCCCCCTCTTCCTGAAACCGCTCAAGTTATCAATATTGTGATTACAGTAATATTATTTGTGAATAATTAATTATTAATTTATATGATGAGGAAAATATTGATTTTATGTGGATATAGATGGAGAAAATTTTTTAATGTGACAATTGTTGAAAATTAAAATTTTATCTTTTTCTGATAAAATAATTCATTTAAATATATTATTATATTTTTAATAATATAATAATGGTGATATTTTTACAATGAATGTGTGATATATGAGTATACGAGGAGAAAGAGTATTTTTGTTGCAATAAATGTTTAAAACATGTTAAACATGTCGGTGGACCCCATTTCTTGACTGAAATTTGATTATAGCCTGTAAAATTGCCCGTTTATGGATTTCGGTCAATTTATGTTTGGAATTTGGAAAACTTTTCTTCTGCAAAGTTGTATAGAATTGAATTTCCTATAAAAACTCGCGAGATTCGAATTTTCTGATAAAAGGGCTATTTATTATGAATTATTGAAGTTCCGAAGCTCCGAAATAATTGATTTTTGGAAGTTTAAAATATTTTTAATATGAAAAACGTTTTTGGTGACTTGAGTGTGGGTCTTGCATGTGTTTTAATGGCTGAATTCAGTTGGTATGCGTAGGAAGTTGTAGAAATAATAATAATATTATTAAATTAAATTTTCTACTTTGGTGTTCTAAGCATTTTCATATAAATAGGGTGCTTAGGTTAGAATTGAAAATCACACTAGAAACTGAAGTTTTCTCTCTCTATATTATCGAGCGTATTCTTGTGAGTATTTTGAGTATACTTTGAGTATTGCTATACTGTATGTTCAAGTCATAGTCAATATCCGACGCTTCAACTAGAAGTCTTGTCTTTCTTCGAGGTAAGGGATATTATTTTTTTAGAACGATATTATTTCTTCAATATCATTATGTCAAAAATATTGATCTCAAGTTTTTATCAAATTTGGAACTTTTGGTGTCCTGAGTTACTATTCACGTAAACGACACTATCCACGATACGACACTATTCACGAATCACGGCAGATTATTCATCGAAAAATAAAATTTTTCCTTTTCGCCTAAAATATCTATTGTGGATACTAGCTTTGATTGTATCCATGTTTTGATCATTCTTGAATTTTACACCACTATGATTATTTTGAGGTATTTTTGGACATGGATAAAACAAAGTACGAATCCTTAATCCTTAATCCTTGTCATTTTGTTTCCTGGATTCGCTTTCTTTAAAAATATTTTCATCATCCTCATTCTTAAATGATGATATTATTGAATATCTTTGGCCCAGTAGTGCAAAGATGAATGATTTCGATGAATATCTTTGGCCCGTAGTAGTAAAGATGAGCAGTGTTTAGATGAACATGACTAATCGATGAATATCTTTGGCACAGAGTGTGCAAAGATGAATATTTGATTCTCGACATATATTGATTGATGTTACGGGGATAAAAGATAGATTTATGAACTTTAAAATTCATACATAGAAGATAGTAGTTTGCATTCTCTACTTAACTCTTCTAATGAATTATTATTTCATTGCGAATATTGATTTAAAACTTGTTGTCTATTGTATTCTATTAGATTTTTCCTGTTGAAGACTAACGATAATTTTGTTGTATATTATCTTAGTCATAATATTCTTTATCGGGCTAGTTGAGCTCACCCTTTTCCTTTTTGTTCCATTTTTCTTCTCGTGAGGCGAGAATGTAGCGCGAGTGCAGTCGGGTATGGAATGATGGTTATAGAGAGAGTTGTTTAGTAGTCCTCACCATTTTGTAAAATAATGTATCAATAAATGTGATGAGGATTTATTTGGGTATAGATATTGTCTAGAAGATAATATTTGTATTCAAACTCACAGTTTTACTATTGTAATAATAAAGTTGTAGTTGTTTCTGTACCGTGTATTGACAACTCAAAATGGGTGATGTATACCTATTTTGGGGGCGTCATAATATTTTCCTATAAATAGAAGCTCATTCTTCCTTCATTCTCACCAATTCACTAAGTCTCACAAGAGCAATTATAGAGAGAGAAGCTATATAGAGTTCTAGAGAGATAGAAAAAGAGCAGTCTAATACTTCACTACTCCAATATCTAGTCTTCTTCTGAGGTAAGGGGTATTATTTATTTTATATTCTGAAGAGATATTATTTTTCGTATTAGTATGAATATTATTTTCATTCAATATTCATAAAGAATATTATCTTCGTTCAATATTCGTAGGAATATTATCTTCGTTAAATATTCCTACGAATATTAGTTCGGTTCAAGGGATGTTATTTTTTTTCAATATTCACTTGAAATAATATTTTCTTCCATACTCTGTAGTATGTAAGTAATATTATTTCGTTTTAAATTTTGAATTTTATACTCATTTTGTTGAAGTTTTGGCTTCTATACTCCATGAAATTAGTAGAATATCCTTAATATTTGCGCTTCATCCAATATCTTTTTATGGAAATATTATTCTGAGCTTTCTTGATAATTATTGATCTTTTCATGACGGAATACTATTCATGAGTTACTATTTACGGGTTACTATTCACCCGATTACTATTCACTCAAATATTATTCACTCGGGTATTCGGGGCACTTTTTATACCGGAGTACTATTCACGAGTTACTATTCACCCAATTACTATTCACCCAAATATTATTCACTCGGGTATTTGGGGTACTTTTCATGTCGGGATACTATTCACGAGGTACTATTCCTAAAGTACTATTCACAGGACAGCCTCTATAATAGCTATATACTTTGCCTCTGTAGTAGAGAGAGCAATCATATGTTGTAGAGTAGCTCTCCAACTAATTGCACAACCTCCAAGGGTAAATATATAACCAGTCAACGATCTCCTCCTATCAAGATCACCAACATAGTCTGAATCAACATACCCTATAAGGCATTCCTTCCAAACTCTAAACTAACATCGGAGGAACCTCTCAAGTATCTTAAAATCCATTTCATGGCTTCCCAATGAATTTTACCTGGACGTGATAAGTATCTACTTACCACACTAATGACATGTAAAATATCTGGACGAGTATAATTCATAGCGTACATGAGGATACGAATTACACTAAAGTATGGACACTTGACATATACATAACTTCCTCGTCTGTCTGAGAAGATAATTCAACTGATAACTTGAAATGAGCATCAAGAAGAGTACTTACTGGTTTGGCATCATTCATACCAAAACGATCTAGCACCTTCGCGATGTAGTCTTTTTGGGATAAGTACAATTTCTTAATTATGCGATCTCGCTGAATCTCCTTGCCAAGAATCTTATTAACAACCCCTAAATTTTTCATCTCAAACTTGGTGCTCAACTGTGATTTTCGTTTACCAATCTCTGAACTATCTATTACTGCAATCAACATAAAGCAACAAATAGATAAATGAGCCATTATGAAGTTTTTTGAAGTACACACAATTATCATATTGACTCATGTTATATTCAATACCAACCGTAAATGAATGAAATCATTTATAACACTGTGTGGGAGATTACTTAAACCATTTAAGGACTTTTTTAACAATCAAATGTGGTTTTCCTTTCCTTGAATCTGAAAATCCCTAAGGTTGATGCATATAAATCTTTTCGATAAGTTCACCATACAAGAAAGTTGTTTTCACATTGAGTTACTCTAATTCCAAATAATGCATAACAACCAAAACCAAGTAATACTTGAATTGAGTTGTGTTTCACAACTGGTGAAAACACATCATTGAAGTCAATTCCCTTGACTTGACTAAATCCCTTAGCTACTAGTCAAGCCTTGTACCTAGCGTCTTCAACTCCTCAGATGCCTTCCGTTTTCTTAAATATCCATTTGCAACCCATAATTCTCTTACTTTTTGGTGGTTTCACAAGTTCCCAAGTCTGGTTTTTCTGAAGAGATTTCATCTCCTCATTCATAGAAAATAACCACTTTTCTTAATCATTCCAGGAAACAATATCTTTATAAGTTACAGGGTCATTGTAATCTACTGCCTCAGCAGATGACAAGGCATAAACAACATAATCTGAATACCCATATCTCTGTGGTGGTCGCACTGTCCTCTTTACCCTGTCTCTAGTGAGACTATATTGATTGTCCATATGTTCCTCCTCTGGAACTATATTCTCTTCTACAACAGAGTAGTAGTAGCAGCAGCAACAGTAGTAGTAGTAGTAGTAGTAAGCACAAGATCTGAACTATATTATGATTTTTGAACCTGAGGAGAAGTTACTTTAAACTCCACCTTCTGACAAACACTATCAAAACTATCAATACAAGGAACAGAGGATTCCTTGTTCATATGAAGCATAACAGACTCTTTAAAAGTAACATCTCTGTGAATGATGACCCTTGGTGATTTTTGATCAGCACACCAAAGTCTATAACCCTTCACACCAGAACCATAACAAAGGAAGATGCATTTCTTGGCTCTAGGTTTGAGTTTTCCTTCATTTACATGTTCATATGCAAGATAACCAAATATCCTTAGAGATGAATAATTTTGTAGGATTACCTAACCAAACCTCTTCAGGGGTCTTACATTCTATAATTGTGCAAGGAGACTAATTCACCAAGAAAGAAGTTGTGTTCATTACTTCTGCCCCAGAGTTCCTTGCCTAAACCTGCATTTAACAACATGCACCTGGCCTTCTCTATCAAGGTTTTGTTCTTCGTTCTGAAAATCCATTCTGCTGCGGTGTCTTCACTATTATACGATGCTTAACAATTCCTTCATTCTTGAAGAACTCATTAAACTGACCATTATCTGATATGAACCTCTTAATCTGTTTTCCTGTCTACTTCTCAACCAAGGTCTTCCACTATTTGAAAGCCACAAAAACGTCATTCTTATGTTTCAAGAAATAGACCCAAACCTTCCTAGAATAATCATCAATGAAGATGTGCACCACTACCTTTGGAAGGAACTCGTGAAAGGCCCCAAAGGTTTGAATGAATATAGTCCAAAATCCCCTTTATTCTATGAACCGCGGTCTTGAAACTAACTCGTCTCTACTTCCCCAAGACATAATGCTCACAGAAGTTAAACTTTCCTATTTTCTGTCCTGAAAAAAGTAGGACTGATCATTCGGTTATAACCGAACCGAATAGGCTATTCAGTTATAATCGAATACCGAAATATTCCTATTTTCAACGAACTAATAACCAAATTTTGGTAATAACCGAATAATCGAATAACTGAATACCGAATTACCGAATTATAAATTCAGTATTTGGGGTAATAACCGAACACTGCTATCAGAAATAATACCCAAAATTCAAAAAAAAGATAGAAGACCCAAGCAGGCGGACAGCTCTATGTTTCTCTCAAAATGGAGAATTATAAGCTCAAAGGCGAACTCATCCCTCACGTGACTCACGTCTATGGCTCTGTCCCTCTTATTGGCTATTATCTGAGGTCTCGAGAAATAACCTCAAGGTTATTGATATTCTATAGAATGTCCAAATGGACTATTCAGTTCATTCAGAATCAAGATCTAAAAAAATTACTAAGTACTACTTACTAGGTGCAATCTGTGGTAGGATCAATACTAAAGCCAAGAGAAATTCCACAGACACCAGGCAAGCTAGCAATAATAGTGGCATTGGGATTGTATGTGGTAATGAGGCCCATTATGCACCTACACAAAGACTGGCGAATGAACTCCAAAGCTGTATGAACTCTTCAAACACTTCTCCCCATTTTTAATTCACTACTCAGTCTAATCACTTCATTCGGTTTAACTGAATAACAAAAAACCAAAACCAATCCCAAACCCTAAAAGCGGATAATAAAACGAATATAACCGAATTACAGAAAATAACTGAATAACCAAAATAATTCGGTTATGTTCGGTTATTCGGTTTTACCCTTTTTTTGCTCAGTCCTAGACAAAATACCTCTCTTACTCAAAGCATTAATGCCTTTTTCACTCATATGGCCTAGCCTCATGCCATAACCTGATGGTGTCATCCGCAGTAACTGAAGAACAAATTGCATCCGAATCTATAGTTGTAGAACCCTCCAACTTATATAAAGTATCTATCTTGATTCCTTTCATCAATACAAGAGAGCCTCTACTAATTTTCATAACTCTGCATTCAGCTGTGTACTTATGTGACGCCCCCAAAATAGGTATACATTACCCATTCTGAGTCGCCAAATACATGGTACAGAAAACAACTACAACTTTATTATTACAATTGTCGTGCAAAATACGACAACACATACTGTGAGTTTAAATATAAATATTGTCTTCTAGACAATATCCACACCCAAATAAAGTCCTCATTACAATTATTGATGCACTATTTTATAAAAATAGTGAGGACTGCTAAAACAACTGTCTAGGACCATCACTCTATACCCCGACTGGTTCCTGCTATATTCTCACTTCCTGAGAAGAAAAATGGAACAAAAAGGAAAAGGGTGAGCTCAACTAGCCCAATAAAGAATATTATGACTAAGATAATGCACAAAAAATTTTCCTTAGTCCTCAACAGGGAAAAATCTGATCGAATATAATAGACAACAAGTTTTAGATCAACAACTGCAGCGGAAACAATAATTCATTAGAAGAATTAAGTAGAGAATGAAATCTACTATCATCTATGAATTTAAAAGTCCATCATCAATATTTTATCCCTGTAGCATCAATCAATATACATCTTGCATCAAATATTCATCTTTGCACTACGGGCCAAAGATATTAATTTGTATCACCAGTTGGTCATGTTCATCTCAACACCTGTTCATCTCAACACCTGTTCATCTTTGCACTACGGGCCAAAGATATTCATCAGGTAATCATTTATCTTTGCACTACAGGCCAAAAATATTCATCAAGTGTCACCATTAAAGACTGAGGATGATGAAAACATTTTAGAGAACGAATCCAGTGAGATAAAAGGACAAAGATTAGATATTCGTACTTTAGATAATTCAAGTTTAAAAATACTCCATAATGTTTTGATCTTCAAGAATGAAGATCAAAACATGGATACAATCAAAGATAGTAACCATAATAGCCATCTGGGACAAAGAAGAGAAAATTTCATTTTTCGGTGAATAGTGTCGTATTTGTGAATAGTGTCGTATACGTGAATAGTGTCATATACGTGAATAGTAACCCCGACACAAAAAGTTAGAAATTCCATAATAAAATTCATATCAATATTTCAGCATAATGATATTGAAAAAAATAATATCATTTACGAAGAAAATAACATCCTTTACCTCAAAATAACAGTACTTCTGATCGGAATATCGGATGTAAAGACAAAGAAAATTTGCACTGAATAGCAACTCTCAAAGTATCTAAATACTCACAAAAATAGGCTCGATAATATAGAGAGAGAAAACTTATGTTTCTGGTGTGATTTTCAATTCTAACCTAAGCACCAATTTATAGGAAAAATACTAAAACGTCAAAAGAGACTAAATAATAAAATAATATTATTTATTTTTCCTTCTTTCTACGCCCACCCATTTTGAAAGCTGAGCATGCCATCTTGGAAGAAAATTTTTAGCCCACATGTTTTTAACAAAAGTGGGTCCCACCCATAATTTTAATAAAAACATTTAATTTCTGAAACTTCAACAATTCATAATAAATAGCCCTTTTATCAGAAAAATATGAATTTTATGTCCATTCCATAGAAAATCGAATTCTCTACAACTTTGCAGAAGAAAGTTTTTCCAAACTCCAAACGAAAAATGACCAAAAAATTGAATTCTCTACAACTTTGCAGAAGAAAGTTTTTCCAAATTCCAAATGAAAAATGACCGAAATCCACATACGGACGATTTTCAACACCTCTTAAAATTCATAACAAATCATACGTTAATTTTTAACGGTTCAAAATTTGTGGACATATACTCAACTTATATATGTATAACATATCCAAAAATCACAATGATCCAACGGTCGGATCAAAATTATAACTCACGCAATAGAGCTTAAGAACACTGATTTGATTTTCGGACTATAAGTCCGTCGTACCAGTTTCACTCAAACAATCACCAAGAAAAATCCACAAAAAAAATTTGGGTGATTCAAATTTCTACGTTTAGCTTACTTCCAAGGCTTTCTTTTGATATATGGCTCATCTCCTAACTCATTATACACAAAGAGTTATAGATTTTACAAAATCAAGTAATACACTACTTTTCTGAAAATTTCCAACTTTCATTCTTCATTTCGACAAAATACTAATAAAACACCTCAGCATTAATTCCTTCATTTATATCCATATACAAATATATATTTCCTTATCATATTAATTATTCACAAATAATATTACAGAATCACAATTATGACAACCAGGTCGTTCCCAGGAAAGAGGGGGCTTTCCGATAAGGATTTCTCCTTATTAGCATGCAATTAGGTGACCAAACCCCTTTCCTAGACAGAACTTCCTTAGACATTGCCAATAATGCTATCTAATAATATTATTCAAATAATATGAATTATCGATCTAATAATGGGAAATACTGTGCAATGATAATTATTTAAAAAATAATAATATAAAATATCAACGCAGCAATTATTGAATCAATAAAATAAATATTGAATAGTAATTACTGTAACAATTATTGAGTAGTGCCTTCTTATGTAAGAATCAATAATTCAAAAATCACATGCCTACTGGTATGCTATATTTCTTTGTGCAACCACCACCAGCGTATCAGTATTTTAACCATCAGGTAACCCAACAGTGTTAACGGTAACAATTACGTCGTTATTTATAAAAACTCAAACTTGTCATTTTCTTCATCCGATCGTTTTTCGTTATAGGGCCCACAAATGGCTACACCGTCGTACGAATATTCTCTGACAGCAAGAATATTCCACGACCAAACGAATATTCCCGACAAAATGAATATTTTATAACCACTTGCTTATTTTGCAAAATTTTCACATTTCACTCATAACCAAAGCATTATATCAAATTAACTCCTTATTATATATTTCAAGATAATGAATAGAGGAAATTTAATTTTATTTATAAAAAAAAAAATCGGGGTCTTACAACCTCCCCTCATGAAATTTCGTCCTCGAAATTGACGTACGTACCTAGTGTTTCAAAAAGGAGAGGATACATTACTTTTATTTTCGATTCCAACTACCAGGTCATTTTCTCAATAGCATGGTTCCTCCACAAAACCTTGACTTGTGGTGCGTAGGACATGCTCCTTCCTATCTAAGATCTTGATAGGTACCTCCTCGTACGTTAAATCTTAGGCTATCTCGTCTGGTTCTAACTCAATAATGTGATTCGGGTCATCCACATATTTACGTAACATCGATACGTAAAAAACATTATGAACACGCGACATACTTGGACGTAAAGCGAGTCTATAGGCCATAGTTCCTACTCGATCGAGAATTTCAAATGGACTAATAAATTGAAGGTTTGAGCTTTCCTCACATCGCCGATTCTCGCTTTTGGAATAACGACTTCTTGCATCTTCTTCTTCATATTCATCAGTTCCAGGTCTGTAGCTTGAGAAACTTTAAATTTATCGATTAAAGTCAATTCTACTCGTATATTTGACATCATAATGTGGGTCCCTAGAGTCTTTAACTCTATCTTTATCATTTATAAGTCGTACAAAATGGGTTTTTGTGTTAACAACATCGCACTCGTACCCGCATATGATCTTCTACTCAACGCGTCAGCTACTACGTTCGCTTTTCCACGATGGTATTGTCAGAACAGGTGCCGAAATGAGTCTCCTCTTGAGTTCTTAGAAGCTCTTCTCGCATTCCTCGTTCCATCTGAATATTGTATCTTTACGAGTCAGCTAAGTTAACGGAGTAGCGATTCGAGAAAATCCTTCCACGAATCTCCGATAATAACCAGCTAAGCCTAGAAAGCTATGTATTTCGATTACTGACTTAAGTTGCTCTCAACTGTGACCCATATCCCAATCTTGGATATCACGTCACAATAGCACCTATCGTTTTACCACCACACAAATATAGTGTCCCCTACGGAGAGTCTAGCTTTGGTGCATTCCACAAAGGAAGTCACCAGATAGAGGCTCGGGTACCAACTCATGTAGTTGAGTTTTTAACTCCTAAAGTTCAATAGGAGCCATTCGATATGAGATTTTAGAAATGGGTTTTGTACCGGGTTCAAAGTCGATACAAAATTCAATATCACACTCTGGGGGTAGACCAAGAATTTCTTCGGGAAATACGTCAGGAAATTCATTAACAACAGAAACATTATTCAAATCTGACGTATTTTTGTTCAAGTCCATAATATGGCTAAGAAAGTTTGACATCCGTTTTTTAATAAACGAATGGATTTATGGCTTGATATGATAGTGATTGACTTTAGTGGTTTGGTTGTTTGAATTCGCATAACAGGTTGGTTAGGAATATGAAAAATAACAACCTTACGAAAACAATCAATTTTGGCATGATGAGTGGTTAACCAATCAATCCCTAAAATCACATCAAATGCAAGTATCTTTAAAGAGATAAGATATCACAACTTGGATCAAGCAAGATTTATAAACAGTGGATGTAATGAAAGTTTCTTCTAACGGAGTTTCCACAAATAAGTCAAAGTCCAATTTCTCCGGAGTCAAGTTTAAACGTTGAGCACAAGCAGGAGAGATAAAAGAATGGGTAGAATCGGTATCTAATAAGGTATAGACTTCGCAAGTCTTCTTCCAAACATACATCATTATATAGCTAAATATAACAACATACATCCTCAAATCCCGAGGTTCAAAACCTTAAAACCTCTTTCATTACAAATAATGATAATTACATTATTCTTTACATCTTGTACAAGTGACTTTTATCATACCAAGGATACATAATCATTCATTAAACTATTCTATAGTTTAATTCTATCATTCTATATTACAAGTCTTGGCTTGATCTTCACATCTTCATTCATATAATGAATGGCACTTCTTACGGATCTGGATCGACTTGATCTTTCACGGGATCCTTAAGTTCTTTTATCTAACATCGTTAAACTATTCTATAGTTTAATTCTAAAATGTTTTTATTTAAAGCAAGTGTGAGCATTCAATTGCTCGACAAATTGTCATAGATTGAACAAACAACTTCAAAAATTTAAACATTCTTTTAAGACTTCAATAGCAAGAACAAAGGTTATGAAGCGACTTGAATAATAGGAATAATCTTGATTCCTATCATTTTAAAACATTAGTTACATTCACTTTGAAATACTTTCATTCTCTACTCTCTTTTATACACATTCTGTCTGGCTAGAATCAATAGCACAGACTTAACAATAACGGTTCATGTATAAATAGAACATGCTCATATTGAACAGTTCAATCACAGAACAGTTCATATCATAGAAACACCGAAGTGTTCACATTGTGGCGCAAGGCCTCATATATTCTAACACCTTGTACAAATATCACACATTTGCACATAGATAGAACTTCTCAAGTTCAACATAAAGAGAAGTTTTAGAAACTAGCATTCATTTAAAATATGAATGAAGTTAGGAAACTTGCCTTACACATACGACTACGACTTATAGTTTATCTTTGAACTACTCATTCCAATTCCTATATGTGCACACATAAGGAAATAACACATACACCAATTAGTCATATACTTGACTTACGCATTGGTTTACTTAACTTTACTTCTTAAGGTTCACGTTCTTATAAACTAAGTTTCTGCGACCAACTTCCTTTCTGGGTTAACGGCTTCATGACATCTGGAGATGTCTTACTTATCGTTCATCATCTTTGATGATTTACATTCTTATCTTCTTCTTATAACTCTCCTAGGACTCGGCACACATCGTGTCTCTGCTAGTAGTCCATATGGTACTCTGAGTGGTTTCCACACAAACAACCAACAAACAAGTTCCCGTCTCATCTACCTTTGCCCATAGCGATGAGTTAGATCGGTTTGCCGATTTTGTATATACCTTCGCTCTCTGAAGGAATTGTTTAGCCCGCTCCCATATATCAACCATCAAAGGTTACGATTGTACTAGAACCTAAATTCATCTTAACTTATCCGAACTATTAAACTATAATGTTAGTTTAAGTCAATTTCTTATTCCTTATGGCTTTCTGACAAATAAATGTCATACCTCAGGATTTATTCTTTATCGTCCAAATCATACAGTCTTTTGTATACTCAAAACGATCATTCAATATTCATTCTACGCATTTATAGCGTTAAGCATTTTACATTACCTTATTGTTGTCTTACAACATCCAATTCATTTAACTCGGAACGTTATCCAAGTTATAAACATTAACTCGACTTCTTTTATGTTATACGTACTTGACTTTAATTTAGCTTCTTCACCAGTCTCAGGTTTATTCATTGGTTTTCATTATCCTACGGTCAAACCATACACGGAGTGTAGGTTTTACCTATTTAATATTTGCGTACACTCAACCTTCACGTCTGTTAAAGTGTTCAACGCTTATATTTCATTCTAACATTCTCATCCGACTCACATTCGGCTTTCATTAATCTTCTTACCGTTTCTCTCGACTTTCTTGATAATTCATATCTTACTTACTACTTTCGTCAACGTCTAAGTCATACTAATGTATACTTAGAACGTTCGCTCGACGTGAATACGATTCACGAGGATCGTTTACGTATTCAACATTTATGTTACTTGCCTCTTAATTCTATTCAACCTTCATCCAAGGTTTTAATCACTTTCATTCATTACTCGTCACCTGAACCCCATGTTCATTATTCTTTCTTAATGTCGAAGCCATACGATTCGTTGTATGCTAAGACCGATCGTTCATCGCAACAACGTTGCGTTCACGGCGTCTAAGCGCTTTACATTCATCTCTCATTACCATGACATAACATCAAAATGTTATTCATTACCCTAGTCAATCAACGTCTAAGGAATCACCATCATAGCAATCCCTCACGTTCGATTATCGCGACTACGGTCCCGGGATATTGGTTCCATAACCCGCGTCTACATTCTTTATCTTTTAATCTCATTTAATCTTTTAGTTTCAACCTTCATCAAAGGTTTAATACACTTGATTAAGTGTTACATTAGTTGAACTACATGTTCATATTTCTTTCTTGCACATCCCCGAGTAATTGAGTAGTAAAAATCTCATTTCTGGGCATTGCCTGCTGCCGTGCTGCGTGACCAGCGTGCCTTCCCTTCCTTTCTTTCGCTTCTGGGTGCCATTAGCGATAGCTAATGGCTCGAGCTTCGTCTTTGCGCGCCGACCCCCCAAAAGCCGCGACTTCGTGGCTGCGGCGCTAAGCAACATGAAACCTAGAAAAAAAATTCTAAGTCTTTTACAAGCTTGAGATTGACTTTTTTTAAATCTCATATCTTATTACGTTATAACTTTCGGAATAGAGTCGTTCCAAAACCATTTTCTTCCTTATCTTACGTACTTGATTACCCATGGACAGAACTTCATTCTGAATCCGTTAACATGCCATTCAATTGGCTTAATCTTTGCTCTTCGTTCATTTTACGTTATTAACGTTCTTCGTTTGTTAAATCCATAATTCGGTCATCCAAACTTCGGAACTCATTCATTCTTGAGTCCACGACTCATGTTTTATACGTTCTCTTACATTCTTATGAAACCCTACATGTTCGGGTTCATTTACTAACTTTCTAATTCTCGTTCTTCTTTTTTACAAAATTTTTCCATAACCGTTATAGCTAAGTTTTAATCCATTCTTCATGAGCGTTTCTAACGTTCTAACCAAGCAATAAGCAACTAACTTATACGCGATGGTTTTAAACTTGTCCATCAACAACAATTATCCTACGATGGTTTTAAATTTGTCCATCAACAACGTTCTTGGCGTTCTTGGCGTGTTCTTCGTTCTTCGCGTGTTCTTCATTTTTTTTAATCGATATTTTGATTACGATTTTACTTTTCTTGGAATTTGATGTTATAGAACATCATTCCTTACTTATTTAACCTACTCATTCATAAGATTCATTGGATCGCTCAAAATCCTTACGAATCTTACACTTCCTTAAGAAATTTATAAACTAAATTTCTAATTCTTATTTTCCATTTTCTCATGATTTCAACCATATATGAAATCATTCTTAACTTCATCTACTTCTTATCTTCATTAAGTTATGTTTTTGAACATATTAAACTTAAAAAAAATTAGAAGAAACTAGGGTTGGATTCTGGTTTCTTCTTTAATCTCCTTTAGTCGGACAAAAGCGTGCATTCGAGCTAGCTTTTCCTCATTCTCTCTCTTCTCTTCTTCTCCCCATCCAGAACTCTCTCTCTCTCTCTCTCTCTCATGTTGTAGGATTTTCAAAAGCTCAAAATAATGAACTTAAGCTTTCTATTTATAGAAAACCAAGGCTTAGGGCAAATTAGTCATTTCACCCCACCTCCTTACTATTTATGGCTTAGCCACCAAGTTTACTTGGCCACCACCCTTACTTGGTGGCCAAGTGGCCGCCCCACATGCCCATGGGTCTTCCCCATGGGTTGCCCCATGGGTTTTACCCATCCGGTGACCCATCGGTTCGATCCGCGGTTTATTTTCTTGGATCGGGCTTAATTAAATCTAACACTGGGCCTTACATTAATTCTTCTTTGGGCCTACTACTAGGCTTGATTACACATTCCATTGGGCTTGATATAATCCAAGTCCAATTGGATTCTTCAAAGTCCATGAACTTCAAAGTCCATTTAGACTAATCGTATTCTATGCGTTTCCATTCTCGTATTCTCGTATTCTCTTCCGTATATATATCGTTAAATGCGATATTAAGTATTATCGTCGTACTAATCTTCTTAGTACTATACTCGTATAATAACTAGTATTATACTCGTATTTCTCACGCATAATAACTCTAATTATTATACGAAATCATAAAATTCTCGGAACTCACTTTTCCTAACCCTTAGGTTTTTTAGTCATGAGCGAAAACTTCATTTTTGCCATAACTAAATATTATTGAATATTCCATCTCGTCTCGAAATTCTATCATTACGCGTTTCTCGAAAAATTCAAAATAAATCTCGAGCGAAATGGATGAATAGTGCCTATTTAGATCTTTTTCCCAAAAAATATTTTGTTCTGGAAAAAAATTTTTTTTTAATCTTGAAAATTCTTACTCGTTCAGTCTAGCTCGTAGCCAGAATCCTCCCGATTAATAATCATTCTAGGTTATAGAACGATTAATAAACACATAGCACAGAATAATATTAATAAAAATTCATTTTATTAATAACTAATTCTTTAAACTTAAATTCTGGACAATCCGATTTTTCGGGTTGTCACATTCTTCCCTCCTTAAAAAATTCCCTCTTCAGAATTTCTTAAAACCAAACCCTTACCCGGGTCCTCACATTCTCCCCTTTTTCAAAGAATTTCGTCCTCGAAATTTTAGCTAACCCTTCTTCTCAACTTCTCTTGAAAAGTTCTTATCTTTCATACATTCCCTACCCTTCATAACTTATCAAGAATCATGAAGTGAAAGGAATAAATAGGAATATAAAGATTCCTTTAAAACATTTCATTCTTTTCTTTGAGGGTCAAATCGACCATGAACTCTTACTAGGTTAAACGACCTTTCATAGTAAACCTTTCTTACGGTAAGTTTACAATCACAAAGAAGGTAAACTACCTCTTCCATACGTGGGTGATCAACCTGTCGTATAACCCCATTTAGGGTATGTTCACCTCGGACTTAATCATTAGATTCCTTACCAAAACAATTTGGTTTGGCATAGCTCTTCAAAGCTCGATTTTCTTTTAATCATGACATACCATTTGTCTTAGCCAAATCAAGTAGCTTAGACCATACCAATAAATTGGACATCAACTTGAAACATTAAATCTAGTCGACTCACTTGACATCGACCAATTCTTTAAATTTTTTTGCAATACATCAAAAGCGTTTTATGGCGTCATGATCACACACTTTTCACGATGCGTTGAGGACTTAATCGGTTTATGACTTCATCATTATACATCATACCATAGTGGGTTGTTGATCCTAAGATCACTTCCAACACTAGAGTTCAATTGCATTAATAACTCCATCCTTTTACCATCTTTGCATCAAATGCCTTTGATGATATAAAATTCATTTTGATATTTCAAATCAATTTACATCTGGCCAAAACAATTAGCATAGACATACCAAGAATAGTTCTTTTAAAATCCATTGGTTCCAAAAATTGAACCCAATTCTTTCATTTTCAAAATCAGCACATTGACGCGATTTCAAGAAACTTTGAAATCTAGCATAGCTAGATGACTTGGAATATCTATTCTCCATCTTCCTTCATTGTCTTACTTGTGACAATACTTAATCTTCTCTAGCACCTTGATGCTAAGTCTCTTGAAAATAACTCATTTTTAGGTCTAAACATTCCTATACCTTAATACAGTCCATCAACTTACCACACATTATGAGTTTAGGAACTTTCCACAATAATATGAGTTTAAGAACTATCCCAGACAGACCATAGGCGTCCATTATTTGAGAAGTTCAAAAACATACCATATAATTATGAGTCACGAACTTACCATAAGTATGAGTTTTAAGAACTACTTTTACCTTATCGTTCTCTACCTATCAAGTATATACATGAGAAAAGATTCACCTTCTCGTCATATACATCTTGATAAGCGACCAATTCAATGATTATCAACTGTAATAAAGCGAGTGGTTGTTACACCAAAGCACAAACCTCTTGCCCATACAAAGGTTCATACAACTTTCGGCTATCACATGAGTCCTCAATTGAAATCTTACAACTTCTAACTTTCTCTTTACTTAATCTGAATTTTCTTTAATTACGTATACTATCCTTCTACTTCAATTTGAGTTCTTCTTCCGTCTTACTTCATTAGTACCATTCATTCATAGCATTGGCTATAAATCATTCATCGTTTAATAGCTCATCTATTACTACGATTTACTATGATCACGTGGTGATCTTCTTATCCTTCTCTCTCTACGATTATAGTCTTGGGTACTCATACCTAAGATTTATAACCTATCGACTTTGATACCAACTTTATAACATACCCCCAAATCCGGTCTATTTTCACATCCAGGATTCATAAATCGTCACGATCCCATCTTCTTCCAAACATACATCATTATATAGCTAAATATAACAACATACATCCTCAAATCCGGGTTCTAAAACCTTAAAACCTCTTTCATTCCAAATAATGATAATTACATTATTCTTTACATCTTGTACACAAGTGACTTTTATCCATACCAAGGATACATAATCATTCATTAAACTATTCTATAGTTTAATTCTATCATTCTATATTACAAGTCTTGGCTTGATCTTCGCTCATTTCATCTAATGAATGGCACTTCTTCTGATCTCTGGATCGACTTGATCTTTACGGGATCCTTAAGTTCTTTCTAACATCGTTACATTGAAAATGTTTTTATTTAAAGCAAGTGTGAGCATTCAATTGCTCGACCAAGTCATAGCGTTGAACAAACAACTTCAAAATTTAAACATTCTTTTAAGACTTCAATAACCGAAACAAAGGTTATGAAGCGGCTTGAATAATAGGAATAATCTCGATTCTATCATTTTAAAACATTAGTTACATTCACTTTTGAAATACTTTCATTCTCTACTCTCTTTTCATACACATTACATGTTTAGCTAGAATCAATAGCACAGACTTAACAATAACGGTTCATGTATAAGCAGAACATGCTCATATTGAATAGTTCAATCACGAGAATAGTTCATATCATAGAAACACAAAGTGTTCACATTGTGGCACAAGGCCTCATATATTCTAACACACTTGTACAAATATCACACATTTGCACATAGACGAAACTTCTCAAGTTCAACATTTGAGAAGTTTTAAAACTAGCATTCATTTAAAATATGAATGAAGTTAGGAAACTTGCCTTCACACACGACTACTGACTTATAGTTTCTGTTGAGCTGCTCATTCAATTCCTATGTAGCACATAAGAAATAACACATACACCAATTAGTCATATACTTGACTTACGCATTGGTTTACTTAACTTTACTTCTTAGGGTTCACGTTCTTATAAAATAAGTTTACGCGACCAACTTCCTTTACTGGGTTAACGGCTTCATGACATACGGAGATGTCTTACTTAATAAGTTCATCATCTTTGATGATTTACATTCTTATCTTCTTCTTATAACTCTCCTAGGACTCGGCACACACATCGTGTCTCTACTAGTAGTCCATATGGTACTTTCTGGTGGTTTCCCACAAACAACCAACAAACAAGTTCTCGTCTCATCTACCTTTGCCCATGTGTGGTGAGTTAGATCGGTTGCCGATTTTGTATATACCTTCGCTCTCTGAAAGGAATTGTTTAGCCCAACTCCCATATATCAACCATCAAAGGTTACGATTGTACTAGAACCTAAATTCATCTTAACTTATCAGAACTATTAAACTATAATGTTAGATTTAAGTCATTTTCTTATTCCTTATGGCTTTACGACAAATAAATGTCATACCTCGAGTTTATTCTTTATCGTCCAAGTCATACAGTCTTTTTATACTCGTAAGCGATCATTCAATATTCATTCTACGCATTTATAGCGTTAAGCATTTTACATTACCTTATTCTTATCTTACAACGTCCGATTCATTTGACTCGGAGCGTCATCCAAGTTATAAACATTAACTTTCGGCTTCTTTTTCGTTATACGTACTTGTCTTTAATTTAGCTTCTTCACCATTCACGCGGTTTAATCATTGATCTTCATTACCTTACGGTCAAACCATACACGGGTGTAGGTTTTTACCCGATTTAATATTCGCGTACACTTAACCTTCACGTTGGTTAAAGTGTTCAATGCTTACATTTCATTCTAACATTCTCATCAGACTCACATTAGGCTTTCATTAATCTTCTTGTAGATTCTCTCTCGGCTTTCTTGATAATTCGTATCTTACTTACTACCTTCAACAATCTCTAAGTCATACAACTAATGTATACTTAGAACACTAGCCCGACGTGAATACGATTCACGAGGATCGTTTACGTATTCAACATTTATGTTACTTGCCTCTTAATTCTACTCAACCCTCATCTAAGGTTTTAATTACTTTCATTCATTACTTGTCACCTGAACCCCATGTTCATTATTCTTTCCTAATGTCAAAGCCATACGGTTCGTTGTATGCTAAGACCGATCGTTCATCGCAACAACATTGCGTTCACAGCGTCTAAACGCTTTACATTCATCTCTCATGACCATGACATAACATCGAAATGTTATTCATTACCCTAGTTAATCAACGTTTAAGGAATCACCGTCGCAGCAATCCCTCATGTTCGATTATCGCGACTACGGTCCCCGGATATTTGTTCCATAACCCGCGTCTACATTCTTTGTCTTTTAATCTCGTTTAATATTTTTGTTCCACCTTCATCAAAGGTTTAATACACTTGATTAAGTGTTACATTAGTTGAACTATATGTTCATATTTCTTTTGCACATCCCCGATAATTGAGCGATAAAAATCTCATTTACGGGCATTGCCTGCCACTGCCGCGTTCTTGGCGTGTGCCCTTCCCTTTCATTCATTTTGTGGTGCCCACTTAGCGATAGCTAATGGCCCAAGCTTCATGACTGCATTGCATCCCCCCCCCAGGCATGACTCGCGTTGCTATGGCGCCAAAACATGAAACCTAGAAAAAATTTTCTAAGTCTTTTACAAGCTTGAGGCGTTGACTTTGAAATCTCATATCTTATTCCTTATAACTTGGAGCGAGGTCGTTCCAAAGCCATTTTCTTCCTTATCTTACGTACTTGATTACCCTCGGACGAACTTTGTTACGAATCCGTTAACATTCCATTCAATTGGCTTAATCTTACGCTCTTCGTTCGTTTTTTCACGTTATTAACGTTCTTCGTTCGTTAAATCCAGTAATTCGGTCATCCGAACTTCGAAACTTCGTTAGTTCTTGAGTCCACGACTCACGTTTTATATGTTCTCTTACATTCTTATGAAACCCTACATTTTGGGTTCATTTCTTAACTTTCAAATTCTCTTCTTCTTTTTTACAAAATTTTTGCCCATAACCGTTATAGCTCGAAGTTTTAATCATTCTTCATGAGCGTTTCTAACGTTCTAACCAAGCAATAAGCAACTATCTTATACGCGATGGTTTTAAACTTATCCATCAACAACAATTATCCTACGATGGTTTTAAATTTGTCCATCAACAACGACTTCGCGTTCTTCGCGTTCTTCGCGTGTTCTTCGCGTTCTTCGCGTGTTCTTCATTTTTAATCGATATTTTGATTTACGATTTCACTTTTTCTTGGAATTTGATGTTATAGAACATCATTCCTTACTTATTTAACCTACTCATTCATAAGATTCATTCGGATCGCTCAAAATCCTTACGAATCTTACACTTCCTTAAGAAATTTATAAACTAAATTTCTTATTTCTAATTTCTTCATTTTCTCATGATTTCAACTATATGAAATCATTCTTAACTTCATCTACTTCTTATATTCATTAAGTTATGTTTTTAAACATATTAAACTTAAAGAAAATTAGAAGAAACTAGGGTTCAAATTACCGTTCTTCTTTAATCTCCTTCCGTCGGACAAAGCGTGCATTCGAGCAAGCTTTTCCTCATTCTTCTCTCCTCTTCTTCTCCCATCCAACTCTCTCTCTCTCTCTCTCATAGTGTAGGATTTTCAAAAGCTCAAAATAATGAACTTAAGCTTTCCTATTTATAGAAAACCAAGGCTTAGGGAAAATTGGTCATTTCACCCCACCTCCTTACTATTCATGGCTTAGCCACCAAGTTTACTTGGCCACCACCCTTACTTGGTGGCCAAGTGGTCGCCCCACATGCCCATGGGTCTTCCCCATGGGTTGCCCCATGGGTTTTACCCATCCGGTGACCCATCGGTTCGATCCGCGGTTTATTTTCTTGGATCGGGCTTAATTAAATCTAACATTGGGCCTTACATTAATTCTTACTGGGCCTACCCTAGGCTTGATTACACATTCCATTGGGCTTGATATAATCCAAGTCCAATTGGATTCTTCAAAGTCCATGAACTCAAAGTCCATTTAGACTAATCGTATTTTACGCATTCCATTCTCGTATTCTCATATTATCTTTGTATATCATTAAATACGATATTACGTATTATCGTCGTACTAATCTTAATACTATACTATATATAATAACTAGTATTATACTTGTATTTACTCACGCATAATAACTCTAATTATTATACGAAATCATAAAATTCTCGGAACTCACTTTTCCTAACCCTTGGGTTTTTTAAGTCATGCAGCGAAAAAACTTTGTTTTTGCCATAACTAAAATATTATTGAATATTCCATCTCGTCTCGAAATTCTATCATTATGCGTTTCTCGGAAATTCAAAATAAATCTCCGCGCGAAATGGATGAATAGTGCCTATTTAAATCGTCTTTTTCCCGAAATATTTTGTTCTGGGAAAAATTTTATTTTTGTCTTGAAAATTCTTACTCGTTTAGTCTAGCTTTCATAACGAGAATCCTCTCGATTAATAATCATTCTAGGTTATAGAATGATTAATAAAAATTCATTTTATTAATAACTAATTCTTTAAACTTAAATTAATAAAAATTCATTTTATTGATAACTAATTCTTTAAACTTAAATTTTTACGGACACAAGTCTCCTCGTCGATTTTTGAGCGGGTTTCTAAACATTCCATCATTCATCGTTTGCTCGGTAGTGTTGTTTATAGGAGGAATGAAGAAAAAATATTATGACTAAGATAATGTACAACAAATTATTCTTAGTCCTCAACTGGGAAAAATCTGATAGAATATAATAGACAACAAGTTTTAGATCAACAACTGCAGCGAAAACAACAATTCATTAGAAAAATTAAGTAGAGAATGAAATCTACTATCATCTATGAATTTAAAAGTCCATCATCAATATTTTATCCATGTAACATCAATCAATGTACATCTTGCATCAAATATTCATCTTTTCACTACGGGCCAAAGATATTCATTTGTATCACCAGTTGGTCATGTTCATCTCAACACCTGTTCATCTTTGCACTACGGGCCAAAGATATTCATCAGGTAATCATTCATCTTTGCACTACGGGCCAAAGATATTTATCAAGTGTCACCATTAAAGACTGAGGATGATGAAAACATTTTAGAGAACGAATCCAGTGAGATAAAAGAACAAAGATTAGATATTCGTACTTTAGATAATTCAAGTTTAAAAATACTCCATAATAAACCATAATGAAGTAAACTTCAAGAATGAAGATCAAAACATGGATATAATCAAAGATAGTAACCATAATAGACATCTGGGACAAAGAAGAGAAAATTTTATTTTTCGGTGAATAGTGTTTATGAATAGTGTCGTATACGTGAATAGTGTTATATACGTGAATAGTAACCCCGACACAAAAAGATAGAAATTCCTCAATAAAATTCATATCAATATTTCAGCATAATGATATTGAAGAAAATAATATCATTTACGAAGAAAATAACATCTCTTACCTCAAAATAACAGTACTTCTGATTGGAATATCGGATGTAAAGTCGAAGGAAACTTGTACTGAATAGCAACTCTCAAAGTATCTAAATACTCATAAAAATACACTCGATAATATAGAAAGAGAAACTTATGTTTCTGGTGTGATTTTCAATTTTAACCTAAGCACCTATTTATAGGAAAAATGCTAGAACGCCAAAGGAGACTAAATAATAAAATAATATTATTTATTTTTCCTTCTTTCTACGCCCACCCATTTTGAAAGTTGAGCATGCCATCTTGGAAGAAAATTTGCCGCCCACATGTTTTTAACAAAAGTGGGTCCCACCCATAATTTTAATAAAAATATTTAATTTCCAAAACTTCAATAATTCATAATAAATAGTCCTTTATCAGAAAAATATGAATTTTATGTCCATTCCATAGGAAATTGAATTCTCTACAACTTTACAGAAGAAAGGTTTTCCAAATTCCAAATGAAAAATGACCGAAATCCACATACGGACGATTTTCAACACCTCTTAAAATTCATAACAAATCATACGTTAATTTTTAACGGTTCAAAATTTGTGGACATATACTCAACTTATATATGTATAACATATCCAAAAATTATAACGATCCAACGGTCGGATCAAAATTATAACTCACGCAATAGAGATTAAGAACACTATTTGATTTTCGAACTATAAGTCCGTCGTACCACTTTCACTCAAACAGTCACCATGAAAAATCCACAAAGAATTTTTGGGTGATTCTAATTTCTACGTTTAGCTTACTTCCAAGGCTTTCTTTTGATATATGGCTCATCTCCTAACTCTTTATACACAAAGAGTTATAGATTTTACAAAATCAAGTAATACACTAATTTTCTGAAAATTTCCAAATTTCATTCTTCATTTCGACAAAATACTAATAAAACACCTCAGCATTAATTCCTTCATTTATATCCATATAAAAATATATATTTCCTTATCATATTATTTATTCACAAATAATATTACAGAATCACAATTATGACAACCAAGTCGTTCTCAGGAAAGAGGGGCTTTCCGATAAGGATTTCTCCTTACTAGCGCGCAATTTGGTGACCAAACCTCTTTTCTAGATAGAACTTCCTTAGACATTTCCAATAATGCTATCTAATAATATTATTCAAATAATATGAATTATTGATCTGATAATGGGAAATACTGTGCAATGATAATTATTGAAACAACAATAATATAAAATATCAATGCAGCAATTATTGAATCAATAAAATAAAATATTGAATAGTAATTACTGTAACAATTATTGAGTAGTGCCTTCTTATGTAAGAATCAATAATTCAAAAATATTGTGCAATACCGTGTGCTATTGTGCAACCACGCGTATTACTGTATTTTAACCACCAGGTAACCCAACAGTGTTAATGGTAACAATTACGTCGTTATTTATAAAAACTCAAACTTGTCATTTTTTTCATCCGACCGTTTTCCGTTATGGGGCCCACAAATGGCTGCGCCGTCGTACGAATATTCCACGACCAAACGAATATTCCCCGACAAAATGAATATTTTATAACCACTTGCTTATTTTGCAAAATTTGCACATTTAACCCATAACCAAAGCATTATATCAAATTAACTCCTTATTATATATTTCAAGATAATGAATAGAGGAAATTCAATTTTATTTATAAAAAAAAATTGGGGTCTTACAACTTACACCTGTTTTCATCTAGTGTACCCAAAGATATGAGATTCTTCTTCAAACTTGGACTATATCTAACATTTGATAATGTCCTGATTATACCATCATGCAACTTAATTGTACCAATGCCAATTGTTTTACATTTAGAATTATTTCCCATCAAAACAATCTCACCATCAAATGGTTCATATATGGAGAACCAATCACGAGTATGACACATGTGATAAGAACACCCAGAATCCAAAATCCAACCACTGCTAAGTCTTTCTCTATTATCGGATACTAACAGAAGATCATCACTATCCTCAGCAACACTAGCTTGAGCAGGCTTTCTTGCCCCATGATTTTGATGGTTCTGCATATTTTGTCCACTATTAATCTGACTATGTTTGTCTCCTCTTTGTTCTTTAATTTTCAACTTCGGACTGTTAGGAATCTATGTATGGATTAATAGGTTGTTTAATTTGGGGGAGTTTGATTAAGACCCTTACTAGATTCCAAATGTATATGATTTGATGATGAAGCTTATAAGTATATTTGTATGGATAAATTTTGTATAGTCCTTAACTAAGATATCTATGTACAAGGACTTAGAATAGTAATGATCAAACATGTTAAGTTAATCTTAAATCTGTATATATATGTAATTGACAGAATCATTGTAAAAGGATGCTTTGCATGATTGCAACATCGTCAGTAGAGTAATCTATATGTGCTTAAAGTGAAATTTGATTAATGTATATTTGTACAAGCAAGTTTTGTAAAGTCCTTCAAAAGAATTGATGTACAAGAACTTAGATTAGAAAGATCAAATAATGTTAGGTTGATCTTATGAAAATTGATTTGATGTATATATAATAGGGAATCATGATCGTAAAGTTACTCTGCCAGTTCGTAGTATGGAGATACTTCACAAAGTCAACAGTGTTGGACAACATAAGAAATTCGCAAAATTCACTCCATTTCATAGATAGAGAATTAACTTATAAAATGAACAAATGATCTCAAAGTTACAAGGCTATCACAAGAGTTATAGAAGAAGTCGAAGAAGCTGTTATAATTGGAACATTATCTAGCAAAGTCGATCAACTTGCTAAGTAATTAATAAATCGTAAAGTCAAGTATAGTTTGCTCAGTAAAGGGTAATTGTAGAATACTCTAAGCAAACACTGAATAAGAGAAGTATCATAAGAAAACTCCAAGATCACACAATGAAATTAAGATCGTAAAGTCAACCTCAGAACAGTAAAGTAGAGTGTGAATTGTTGAGTACACGAATTAGAGAAGATCACCAAGCTCAGTTTGTGCCATGGATATAAAGTAAAGAATACTCAAGAAGAAACATATGGCAAGAGAATATGCTTTGATGGTATCTGAGTATATCTTTAATTAGAAGAAATCTCCAAAGGAAATCTATAAAAGCCACAATGCAAGAATATTTTGTTTAATCATAATATTCAGAACAGATCGCAAAGCAACCATGACTTCGTAAAGAAGCTGCATGTACTTAAAAGCAAAGAGGAACAACTCATTCAGAAAGATGTTATATACTTCGCAAAATAGCTAAAGTATCAAAAGAACTAAGAAAGAATCTACATTAGTGACCAAATTGTCGAGATGAAGATAATTCAAGCCATCTTAGCAACACCTCAAACACTTCTATAAACAGAATTTAGGGTCGGTGGATCCTAGTCTTAAAGGCCGAATTGGGGTCGGTGGATCGTGGTTATTAGTGACCGAATTGCCGAGTCTAAGCGACTCGATGCTGAGACTTTGTAACTCGAAGGAATCCTAAGGATTCAGATGTAAAATGGTCTGTTGGACCTATATCCTATAGTGGATATCCTACTCGTTGCATAGAAGAGTGGAGTAGAAGTTGTTTAGTCTCCGAACCACTTAAAACTTCTTGTGTCTTTTACATTATGTCTTTTACATTATGCATTATATAACTGCTATATCCGTTATGTGTTTGTCCATTAATAGAACTTGTTTTAAAACTGAGATTTCTAAGTGTTGGGTCTCTAACTTTTAGTTTTATTTTGATGATAACAATAATTAGTAAATAAATTAATTAAAAGGGTAGAATCCTCTCCATGAGATTTATATTATAATTATCTTATTTACTTTGACCAAAAATATTTTCTCAATCTTATTGAATTGATTTTCCTGATAATTTAAAAGTGTTAAAACATTATGGTTGCATGCATGAGATAAAAATAAATTATATGTATGTGTGTGTAAATTGTATATATATATATATATATATATATATATATATATATATATATATATATATAAAGGAATCCATCCATGTATATTGTCATGGACATATATAGAACCACTTTTGGATGGTTGATCAACTTATTGGAAGGCTTAGATTGAATGCCATAATTGTCCGGTAAGCACAAAAACTTTCTGAAGCTTTTATTTTAATATATTACATTGCATGGTCATTTGTTATCATTTTAATAATTTTAAAACAATTTTTGAATATTAAAATACTCGGTAAACCTGACTTATCTTAAGTAGTATATTTTTACATATTTCTCCATTTTATGGGATATTTCGACATATTAAAATCACATTAAAAAATAAAAAATAGTCCATTAAGCCTGACTTATCTTAATTCGACTAATTCTTTTGAAATCAAGTCTAATATATATATCCATACTACTACTACATGCATGCATACAATTATAAGATATTTTATTAATATTAATATTACAATATATCATAAGTATTAATATTTTGTAATATTGTATTATAATATTTTGTAATATTATTAATACTTAATATTATAAGTATTAATATTTTGTAATAATGTTATAATATTTTGTAATAATGTTATAATATTATAAAATATTGTATTACTAATATTACAATATATCATAAGTATTAATATTTTGTAATATTATTATAATATTAATAATAATATTATAATATTAATAATAATATTATAATATTATTATTTTGTAATATTAATATTACAATATATCATAAGTATTAATATTTTAATATTATTACAAAATATTAATACTATTAAACAAAATATATTAATAATATTACAAAATATTATAATATTATTACAAAATATTAATACTTATGATATATTGTAATATTAGTAATACAATATTTTATAATATTATAACATTATTACAAAATATTAATACTTAAATTAATAATATTAATAATATTACAAAATATTATAATACAATATTACAAAATATTAATACTTATGATATATTGTAATATTAATATTAATACAATATCTTATAATTGTATGCATGCATGCAGTAGTACATGGATATATATATTAGACTTGATTTCAAAAGAATTAGCCGGCCGGTACAAATTGTGCCGGCTGGACTATTTTTTATTTTTTTAATGTGATTTTAATATGCTGAGTCATCCCATAAAATGGAGAAATATGCGTAAAAAAAAATACTCGAATTTACATAAGTCAGTAATGGGTTTGGAGTATTTTAATATTAAAAAATCGTTTTAAAATTATTAAAATGACAACAGTTGACCATGCAATGCAATATATTAAAATAAAAGTCGATAAAGTTTGTGCCGGCTGGGCAATTATGACATTCAATCTAAGTCTTCTAATAAGTTGATCAATCAACTATCCAAAAGCCATTGTTATATATAATGTCATATCATGACATCCATTGTCATGATATGATTCTCTATATATATATATATATTGTTGGACAATTTTCATGTGTCTCATTTGTGCATATGCTTAGCCTTGAAATAAAGAGAAACCAACATGTGAGTAATAAATGCTTTTATTGACCAAAAAGATTTCTAAAATACATACATTATATATATATATGGTAGTATGTATGCATGTTAAAAAGCATTATATAAAAGATTATATCCTTATACATTAACCAAATTAATATGTACCGAAGCTTTAAATGAAGTTGAGACTTCCTTTTTGGGACAAAAGCTAGCAGTTTTCTCAAAGTTTATATGTTAAGATATAAATGAGCATTTATAGGTTGTTGACCGAATTTAGTAAGAAAGAAATGGAGATTGTGATTAAATCATTTTTGACATTTCCGCATTTAATGAACTAAGGTTAGTAGAATTTTTCATGGGATAAATTCAAAATTTAGAAAAATAAAACTTTGGCTAAAAAAATTGATTTTCTATTTATTCTAAAATAATTTTATTATTTAAATATTTCAAAAATCATTTTGAGTTATTTCAAAAAGAAATTACAAAATATATATATATGTGTGTGTGTGTGTGTGTTTATAAATGTGCTCATTAAATGAAGAATTAAAAGCATTTGACCAAGTTTTAAGAATGCTGAAAATTTGAGATTGGGACAAAAATTTTGGGACAAGGATTGCATGTGCTGGAAGAATTAAAGATGATGAGCATGATTGAATTAAATGGTCAAAAGAATTTAATGAATTAAGGTTGGCAATTTATTTCACGGGCCAAGACCAAATTTCGGAAGAAATAAAAACAAGCTAGCAATCTGTGTGCTGTGTTTTAATCCGAGCCATTCATTTTAAATTGAAGCAATCTTAGCCATTGATTTCAAAACAAATTTCAAAATTATCATTTTGTCCCCAACCTCAAAAATCTATAAATAAAATGTCTTTCTTTCATTTTTAATTTGTCAATTCACTAGAAAAGAAAAGCTTATTTCTCTCTTACATACTCTCTCTCTCTAAGAAGCTTTCTATCACTTCTTACCAAAGGTTTGATTATTTGAGAAGAGGAAATTGGTCCAAGTAATTGAGATAAGTCATTTGAGTTAACTTAGTTTAATTATTTCTTACTTGTTTAAATTTATATATATACGAATAGAAATTGTTATACACGATTTTATATATCTATATTTCATCTATTATCAAATAAAAAGTTATGCTTAGATGCCGAAAGGCTACGGAGATATTCCTCTACGGAGAGAAAATCGAACCGTATGATTCCTTATAGTACTAAGTAACTTTTTATTGATATTATTTATATAAATATTGTAAAATAGATATACACTTGATAGTTCAAAATGACACTGAGATATTCCTCCAAAAAGAGTGAATCATCCGAACCGAATTTGAAAATCTAAGTGATCTATCGAAAATATTTATATAAATATCAATTGTGAAATTATAAATTCTGTCATACTTAGACGCCGAAACGCTACGGAGATATTCCTCTTAAGTGAGGGAATCGAACCGTACGATTTCTTATAGTAAGTTACTTTATTTATAAATCACATAATAGATAAAATATTATTATATATTATCTTAGTTAAACAAATATATTTGTTATATCAAGTATTGCTTAACTGATTTATTTATTATACTTGATATCTGTCATCAAAAGTATTTGATCATAAATTTATTTATTCATAAATACTTGTTGCATAATATAAAAGTTATTTAAACTTTTATTTCACAAACTTAAGTGAATATATCTGCTTAAATAGAAACATATTTGATTCAAAGTTTAAAACAACTTATTTGCTTACTCCGAAGCATTTTCACTCTAAATATAAAAGTTATTTAAACTTAAAATGACTTTTCTTTAATCCATAAAGAATAAATAATTCTTTATAATTTTGCATTAAACTATATATAAGCTTATACAAGCATTTTTGAGTTAAAGCTAAAATTGATATATCTGCTTATTCAAGAAGCACTTTTCACACAAAATATAAATGTTATTTAAACTTTTATAACAGTGCATAATTTACATATTTGCTTACACAGAAGCATTATTTGATCAAAGCGTAAATTATTATCTGCTTACAAAAGAATTTGTAAGCATATTTTTTCTCAAGTATAAAAGTCTTTGAACTTTTATAAATATATTTAATCTTTAACTAATATTTGCTTATTTGAGAAGCCTTAAATATAAAGTTATTTAAACTTTTATATATCTGTACTAAATTTATCTACTCATTTAAGAAGCAAACTGTCGTAAATTCTTTTGTAAAAATGAAAAAGGTTAGAGTTAATTTATTTTATGTACCTGTGAGAAAGACAAGTAATTCTTCGACCAAGACCAGAGTCTTAGAGAGGTCAATTGATAGTTGGGTCTCTAGTGAACTTGTGTCGTGAGGAAGAGGCTGTTGTTTCAAGACCAGATCATAAAATAGAATTGAACTCAAAAGAAGTATAACTAAGCTTAAGGAGGGAGCTGGGAGCTTGCTGTCCAAGATAGATTAGTTAGAAATAGTTGAAAGTTTGTCTATAAAATTTTTTAAAGGCTTCTCCGCCTATTGAAGGAGTTTTTATTACAGGAAGTAATAGGATCTCAAGTCCTGGAGAGGAGCTTGAGACTGGACGTAGCAACATACCCAGGATATATGTTATGAACCAGACAAATCTTTATGCATTGTGTGATTGAATTTTTAATTCCTTGCATATTAATTTCTAACACTGCAAATTAATTATCCAAAAATTCAAAAAGGTCTAAGATAAATATTTAAATCTGTAATAATCTATTCAACCCCCCTTCTAGATTATTATTATTGGACTTTCAATTGGTATCAAAGCGGTGCTCTTTAACTTGTTTGTTGAGTAAATACAGGCATACTTAAGAGTAGGTCCATCTATGGCCTACAATGCTACTGATTGCGAAGAAGGACTATCAATGACTAAACCTCCACTATTTGATGGCACAAATTTTGTCACCTGGAAGAGCAGATTCAAAATCTATGTCAAATCAAAAGGAATCAAAGTTTGGCTTATAATAGAACGAGATGTAAAAGTTCCTACAAAAATTGTAGGAGAAAAGATCGTTGAGAAAGATGTTGATAAATTCAGTACTGATGATGAAAAGGCTATGAGCATTGCATCCATAGCTGAACAAGTGCTGACTAGTGCTCTCATTGAAAAAGAATACAAAAGAGTTAGCAATTGCAAGAATGCAAAAGAAATCTGGGAAAAATTGATTCTAACCTATGAAGGAACCAATCATATTAAAGAAACCAGAAAAGATGCTCTAATCTAGGAGTATGAAAGTTTCAAGCTGAAAGAAGGTGAAAAGATCATTGATATGGAAACACATTTTTCCAGAATCAATGATGAACTGGAACATCTAGGGAAGGCATATACAACTAATGAGAAAAACAAAGAATTCTCATTTGGAAAATGAAGGTTATTGCTATTAAGGAAAGGCAAGACCTAACTACTTATCCTCTTGATAGCCTTATTGGAAATCTGCGTGCCCACGAAGTCGACATGTTAGTCGAAAAAGCAAGATCGGATATAGTACTTCATTTGTCACGCATACCTTAGATAATATAAATGAAAAACACCATAAACTACAAGAAGCATATAATTGTTTATATGAAGATAATAAAATTATTAAAGAAGATTTTATTAAATTAAAATTTTCATTGAAAAAATTAATTAAAATTAACAAAAATCTAGAAATAGAAAATGCAAACTTGATTATAACTAATGAAAGTCTAAATGAAGAAAAACTAGAAAATGATTTATTAAAAGAAGAATTAGAAAAATTCAGAAAAATAAATAAAGATATTGAAATAGGAAATTCAACACTTGCTGTAATTAATGAAAATACTCAAATAAAAAATCAAGTATTAAGTGAAGATATTAAAAATCTCAATATTGAAAATTCATCTCTAAAGATAGAATTAGAAAAACAAAATGAAGATTCTTCTTTAATAGATCAAATTAATATTTTAACTAAAGAATGTGACGATTTAAATATTATAGTTTTTAAGTTCACAAAAGGGAAAGAAAACCTTGATGTCATGCTTAATCAACAAAGATGTGGATTTAACAAAGAAGGATTAGGATATATTGGAGAATTAAGTAAAAGAAAAAATAAAGGACTCTATCATGTTAAAAGTAAAGAAAAAGGAAATCATAAATCTCCATTTACTAAATGTTCTTATTGTAACAAAAATGGTCATTCTTTTCACATGTGTAATGCTCGAAATGGAAATTATAAAGGAAAAATGATTTGGGTGCCTAAAGGAACATACAGTGTGTAGACACTCGAAATTTTGCAATCCTGTTACTAACATTGCAGGAGGGCAGAATCGTCTTTCAGAGATAACCCTGGAGGACAAATCAGCTCAATCCCAGAGATAACCCCGGGAGTTTCAGTTTCAACCTCGAAGACAACCCCGAAGAGTGCAGTTCCAGTTTCGGAGATAACACCGGAGGAGTCAATTCCATCTCGGAGACAACCCCGAGATACTCGGGCCAAATCTGAGACAACCCCGGAGTTTCGGTTCCAACCTCGTGAACAACCCCCCAGGAATGCAAATAGTAGTTCCTGAGATAACCTCGAAAATGCTTGTTTCAATCCCTTTCAGTCAGCTTCAACCTCGGAGATAACCCCAAGGCACTCAGTTCCAGTCCCGGAGAAAACCCCGAGAAGTTAGGCACACCTCAGAGATAACCCTGAGGACCTTCAGTATTCACAGCAGCCCAATCTCAAAGATAACCCTGAGCAACGACTGCTACATCAGCCCAAACCAGAGATAACCCCAGTGAGGGGCAAAATTGTCATTTTTCCACCTCGATCCCATATTCATGCCTTCTCAGCTACATTTCAACATACATTCCACACAGAAATGTCCTACAAAAACCATATCTCAAATCCCAAGTGACTACTACATAAGACAGCACACCGGATGGAATTTAAAGACCCAAAGATCTAGGCATGGCCCTATCATCCCGACTTTGTACAACCTCTTTTCCCATATCATTGTGTAGCTCTCGACAACAGCATTTCGAAAAGGTATTATACGCCTTAATCAGATGTCCAGATTGAAAGTTATGAATGTGTTCAATGCTTTACAACGCGTTGTCATGATGCATGTACACTGTGGTAGCCGCAGTACACACTGGTATCGTCGCAGTACACTGTAACTCCCCTCTCATAAATAGAGGGCTTGTGGAGGCCATTTTACAAAGAGAAAAGGTGAGGAAGCCCTATCCATTTTACTTTGTACACACTATAAACTGAGTGTTTTCTCATTTTAAACACTTGTGAGCTTGTACTTTGTTATATTTTACTGGTGGAAACAGAGTATTCATTCAATTAAAGCCATTTGAAGTCTTCTTGGTAGCCCACTGTAAGACTTCTTATATTTCTTAAAGCCTTTCTCCACTTTTTGCACACACAGTTATTCACGTTGAGAGTCGTGTTATGTGTGTATGCCCAACTTCTATTCAAGTGGCTTTTTATTTCTTTTGTGTATATATATATATATATATATATATATATATATATATATATATATATATATATACATTTACTCAGGCCTAAAGTTTACTTACGTGGCCTTTTCTTTGCTTTATTTACATTCATTCCTCACTTTGAGTTTACTTCGTGGTGATTGATCGTCTATATATATATATATATATATATATATATATATATATATATATATATATATATATATATTTACATTTCCAATCCCCTATGGAGTTTACTCAGTGGTTGTTGATCGTTTATATATATATTTACAACTTTTATATATATTTAACTGCTTACAGCTTTCATACAAATTGCAACATCATATGAGCCTAGGAATCATGTGATCACAGATTCAGTCTTCTGAATCTAGATTCGGTTCCCATGATGGACATTTTCAGCTGTAACTAACTTGTAAATTATTCACGGTGTTAGAATTTCCTTAGATGGATTTCATACCCACAAGGAGTTCTGCACTGCTATGTATATTATTTTCTCGAAGATGTCTCGCATCTCAAAAATAAAAGCAATCAAGCGGAATACATATAATAAAATGGAAGTATCAAAGGCCTCAATTACTATCGAGTATAAGGGTTTGAAAAAACTTCTTTTACAAAACATCACTACTATATCTTGTTAAAACTGAACTTTTATACAAAATTCAAACCCTTTGTATATAAGTGAAAACGAGGCATAGCACTACTTCTAGATAATTGCACATTGACCCACACACACACATATTCATATAACAGTTTATTTGAAAAGTGGCGGTCACCATGGTAACACGAATGTTGGAGGGTGCCTAACACCTTCCCTCCGCATAATCAAACCCCCAGACCCTAATGAATCTCGGTTTCACAGACCTGTTAAGCAGTGTTATATCACTAGGTCAATGTGCAAACTTTTTCTCGGTTGAGTTGGTGCAACTATTTAAAAATACCAACTGACGACTCTTACAGTCTAATCGTCGACATATACATGTCGGACCTATTCACAACTTATTTTTTCAAATAAATCTCACCTAACATGAGAACACCAAAAGACAAGAACAGAAAAAAGACAGTAAAAATCCTGAAGTCGACACAGTGCACCAATTATTAATACAAGAAAATAGTTTTATAATTATAAGAAAAATAAAAGTCAAAAATCTTATAGAAATTTTTATCAAAGTTTTTAAGGATATAAATATAGAGTAAATCATGCATCTTATAGACCTGTTACTCATAAAATGCTCGTGTCTACTAAGATTGATTATCTTGTACCCATTTTTGTAAAGGAAAACACAAATGTTCCTTATACAAAATGGGAAACTCACCCAAAGGACCCTTCTTATTAAAGGGTACCAGTTCGTGAAATTGATAAATATTACAAGTATGTCTTGGAGCTGACTCTAGTAAAAATAACTAACGACATCATTGTTGGGTCCATTGATATTACTTTATGAAATGATTTTTCTAAAAGCATGAGTAAGGATTTTGAAATGAGCACGAAGGGAGAATTAAACTTCTTTTTAGGATTGCAAATCAAACCAGGTGAAAAAGATTTTGACTATGCAGGTAATCATGATTGTTAAAGTACAAGTAACACATGTCAATTTTCTCATAATTATTTATGCATTAAAATATATTTTTAAACAAATTTTTTTTTTATTAAATTTGATATTTTAATATAGTAGAAATATTTAAATGTGTAGAATTTTACAAATATTTATACGTTTAATTATTTTTAAAAATATTATTATAAATATATTTTAATATTCATTACTTATATTTAATATTTAAATCTATTCTCTTTAAATTCATATATATATATAATAGATTTAATGTGGAACGTTCATTTAAATTTCTATACATCTAATGGTAAATTATCTTCATTCGTGTATATATAATAGATTTAATACTTATATTTTAATATTAGTTTTGATAAGAAACTACAAAATAATAGAATTCTACTATTCGTGTATATTTGAAAATCTAAGTGATCTATCGAAAATATTTATATAAATATCAATTGTGAAATTATAAATCCTGTCATACTTAGACGCCGAAAGGCTACGGAGATATTCCTCTTAAGTGAGGGAATCAAACCGTACGATTCCTTATAGTACTAAGTGACTTTATTTATAAATCACATAATAGATAAAATATTATTATATATTATCTGAGTTAAACAAATATATTTGTTATATCAAATATTGCTTAATTAATTTATTTATTATACTTGATATCTGTCATCACAAGTATCTGATCATAAATTTATTTATTCATAAAATACTTGTTGCATAATATAAAAATTATTTAAACTTTTATTTTACAAACTTAAGTGAATATATCTGCTTAAATAGAATCATATTTGATTCAAAACTTAAAATAACTTATTTGCTTACTCATAAGCATTTTCACTCTAAATATAAAAGTTATTTAAACTTAAAATGACTTTTCTTTAATCCATAAAGAATAAATAATTCTTTATAATTTTGCATTAAACTATATATAAGCTTATACATAAGCATTTTTGAGTTAAAGTTAAAATTGATATATCTGCTTATTCAAGAAGCACTTTTCACATAAAATATAAAAGTTATTTAAACTTTTATAACAGTGCATAATTTACGTATTTGCTTACACAGAAGCATTATTTGATCAAAGCATAAATTATTATCTACTTACAAAAGAAGCATATTTTTTCTCAAGTATAAAAATCTTTGAACTTTTATAAATATATTTGATCTTTAACTGATATCTTCTTATTTGAGAAGCCTTAAATATAAAAGTTATTTAAACTTTTATATATTTATACTAAATTTTATCTACTTATTTAAGAAGCAAATTGTCGTAAATTATTTTGTAAAGAGGAAAAAGGTTAGAGTTAATTTATTTTATGTACCTGTGAGAAAGACAAGTAATTCGTCAACCAAGACCAGAGTCTTAGAGAGGTCAATTGATAGTTGGGTCTATAGTGAACTTGTGAGGTGAGGAAGAGGCTGTTGTTTCAAAACCAGATCATAAAATAGAACTGAACTCAAAAGAAGTACAACTAAGCTTGAGGAGGGAGCTGGGAGCATGCTGTCCAAGATAGATTAGTTGGAAATAGTTGGAAGTTTGTCTATAAAACTTTTTAAAGGCTTCTCCGCCTATTGAAGGAGTTTTTATTATAGGAAGTAATAGGATCTCAAGTCCTGGAGAGGAGCTTGAGACTAAACGTAGCAGCATACCCGTGATGTATGTTGTGAACCAGACAAATCTCTGTGCATTGTGTGATTGAATTTTTACTGTCTTGCATATTAATTTCTAACACTACAAATTAATTATCCAAAATTTCAAAAAGGCCTAAGATAAATATTTAAATCTGTAATAATCTATTCAACCCCCCTTCTAGATTATTATTGGACTTTCACTAAGTAAATCTTTAAGGGGAGTTTTCAAACTTATATTTGACTGCGTATATGTAATAGCCCCAAATCCGGGTCCCAAATCACCGAGGATCCGGTACAATCATTCTATCACTATTGCGGAAGATATAAACATAAATTGTTTATACAATAAACATTACACACTATCCCCAAGGTCGAAAACCTTCACATAATACCTGAATTAATATTCTATCTAACAAACAAAGTTATAATCATATATTAATGTTACAAATTAGCTACACATGTAAACTAAAGCTGGAACTGTCTTTGACCTTTCCTTGTATCCGACGTATTCGTCTTAATCTGCAATGTTTATCATGATATAGCAAGGGTGAGCATAAGTTTGCCCAGCAAGTATAAGTTTATTTAAGGATATATCATGATGGAAAGAATTGAACAATAAACTGGCTATAATTCTACAATATAATTGAGAACTAGCATGAACAAACTTTCATAGCTGAACGAACATTAAACATGAACATAACAATTATATCTGGACCAAATGGTAATGAAAGTGATCAGCCTTTTATACCTGATCAATACATGCAATATGCACAGAGTACGATTCAACAATTCAACAATTCGTAGACATGGCAATCAACAATGATTAACCACAAGTATATTTGAATGAAACAACTCGAGGTCGAGTTAAGAAAACTTGCCTGTTCGGTCGATTACTGTTACGCAATTTATTAAGCTTTGTATGAAGACCTAATATATAAATAATATTGATATAAAAATTAGAATAATATCATCACAGTATAAAATAACTTAAACACATTACCACATAATCCTATCAGTCTATACAACATATAAGACCTAGTATCAAGTCAGACTATTTCAATGCGAAGTTAAATCTAACACAATCATCGATATCCCGACGCCCTAATCGGAAATATATCGAGCTTAATATTACTAAGACTCGGTCTAAACTGGTTCACAATTACCTTAGCCTTAACACTTACTCGTTCATTTACAAGTTCTTAATACAACTTGTTAAAATATTTATGACTTTTAGAAAACTTAATATATCATTTCAGTTTCTATTTCAGCAAGCTAAAACAAAACTGACATCTCTTCTGACATTTTGGTTTCTCATTTCAGTAACCTAAAATGTTCATTTCAGGAAGCTAAAAAACACTATTCACGAAAATATGAAATTAGCTTATTATTTTTCTATCCTTTGGCCAATCATATACACATGTATTCCATACACAAAAAGTATTTTTCTGGAATTTTTCAACTCCCTTAAGTAATTTTCAAAAATCAATTTATAATTAATTCCTTAAGAAATTAGCTACCTCGCGTTTAACTCCAAAAATTCCCAACACTTGACACAATCTTATACGTGTTAACATGAGCCTCCAATTTAAATTTCGTGGCCATCGGAGTTTTACAACTCCGATTACACCGATTTCCGTCGGGAAAACGCAAAAATTGAAATAGTCGTAACTCGCTCATTTTAAGTCGAAATGAACTCATTTTTGGACACGACCTACTTTATACCATATATTTTCATGTCCCAAAAGACCAGAATTTATTTCACAATTTAAGTGGCCGAAACAGCCCTTACAAAATTTTGGGCAGTAGCTTTTTCTCCTTTTTCACTTTTTCGTGCTTTGTTAAAAATAGTCCATACGGAAATCTACAACTCCTTTTTCAGTGATTCCACTTGGAGATATTAGAAAACTTATCATAGTATCTTCCCAAAGTTTTCCAGAATTTTTGAATGTCAGAAAAATGATGAAACTACCCTTACCCTTGACTGTTTAGGGACAACAGTCTAACCCCGAATGATGAAACTACCCTTACCCTTGAATGTCAGAATTTTCCAGTACTCTAGCTAACTGTTTTACTTTTCTTTCTTTGGATCAAAATTTTAACACCTAAAATGGTTAGATCTACACATGACACTCTAAAACATGTAGATCAAGAGTTTTAAAGTTCAAAACATAAGTTCTTTATTTCATCAAATCATTAAAAAAAATAAAAATACATAAACTAAGTGTTTAGGGTTTATACCTTTTCCCGTTTTGGGTTTTTCTTCTTCTTCTTGTTCTTGCTAGGTGGAGCTCTAAGTCATGAACCAAAGCTACTCTTCTACTTCTCTCTAAGCTCCACGGCACCCCCCCCCCCCCCATGGATTTTCTCTCTTTCTAGTTTTCTTTTGGAGACTTAGATCAAAAAAAGAAGTAAACTCTTTTTAGTAAATGGAATGCACTTCATTTAGTCTAAAAACATTATATAGATATAACATGTATATCTATACAAATCTTCCCATAATCTTCATCTTCTCTCTCTAATAATTTGTTTTTCTTTCCTTATCTATTTAGAATGAGATGGAAAATTTTATTTGTAAAATAGATGAGGGATATTTATAGTAGGAGAAATGCATATATATATATATATATATATATATATAAAACATATGTATGTATATATAAAATCTCCCAACATTTCTTCCATATCTCTTTCATATCTTTCCATATCTCTACTAAATCTATCCAATATCTTTTCTTTTTCTCTCTCCTATCTCTATAAAATCTTACAAATCTCTCCAAATATCTTAGCAAATCTATGAAAATAACACATGCTATTTTCTCACCCCTTGGGCTAAATGTTGGGTCAATCCTTTACTTGTTTGGGCTCTCTAATAATTGTTTGGGTCCTCAACACTATTATACAACAATTAGAGAGTATTTACAAAAATAATTACAAAAATAATGCAATTCACATTAATAAGGAAACCTAAAATCAAGAAGAAATAACTGCCATAATTAATAATTCAAATTCAAATATCTAGAATTTAACAACAAAAATAAATTCAAATTCAAATCTTGATCTCCCTCACATGTAGCTCTCTCTTCCACTACTCCACCGCGAATCTCTGTTATCCAAAACGCCAATGAGAAGAAGAAGAACATTCGTCCTACAAAAAGTTTAAAAATAAATAGATGTAACTCTTTCTGTTCTGAAATTTTTTTATGACTATTTGGTTACCCACAAAAACTAAAATGGTTAACTTTGTATGAATGGTTGGCTACCAACTGCATCACATTCAAACTAAATTGGTAACTTAATAAAACTAATTTGGTTACCTTGGTCTGAAGGTTTGGCAACGTCATCTTCCTCCTCCCCCTTCACCTGTGATATATAGCGAGAGTCAACCACAAAATGGTTGATGGGATAGAAAAAGGAGGTGGATATTTAATTTTTCACAATTTCTTCATGTCCGGAAATTCCAATTCCAATTTCATGTCCAAAGGAAAATAAGAACACTGCATAGGAAAGAGAGATATAAGAGAGTGATGTATAATATAATGTTGATAACCAAACCTTCGTACCAAGGTAACCAAACTTTTATACCAAGGTAACCAAACCTTTATACCAAGGTAACCACTCTACCTCCACACCTGCAGTATGAATTGGTTACATTGGTCTGAATTTTTGGCAACCAACTGTATGAAGGTTTGGCTACCAACTGCATCACATTCAAAATAAATTGGTACCTTAATAAAACTGAATTGGTTACCTTGGTATGAAGGTTTGGCTACCCACTGCATGAAGGTTTGGCTACCAACTGCATCACATTCAAAATAAATTGGTAACCTAATAACACTGGATTGGTTACCTTGGTATGAATGTTTGGCTACCAACTGCACTATGAAAAAACTACAGGTGTGGATTTGGATTGGTTACCTTGGTATGAAAGTTTTGTTACCTTAGTATGAAGGTTTGGTTACCTTGGTGTGAAGGCTTGGCTACCAATTGCACTATGAAAATATTGAAGGTGTTGAGGTGGATTGGTTACCTTGGTATGACAGTTTGGTTACTTTGGTAAGATGAAAATAATATTAATTATTAGTATATGTTATAGCCTTCATAGAACCATCTCTTTCATGATAATTAAAATCATCACCCATACATCAAAGTGAAATGTCCTAAGTTGATTCCTAGAATACAAATTGGTAGTGGATGTCAGTAATGTTTAAATTTATAAATTAGACTAATAAATTGATATTTAAAATAAACAAAATAGCAGGTCAAATTAAGAGAGCCTGTAAATCTAGCCTAACAAGACGAAGAGAATAATGAACTTTAAGATCCATGCTGTTCATCATCACATAATGACATATCTGAGCCAAAACCAAAACAAAACTACAATTTCCGCAGTTGTAGTAAAGGAAGAGATAGAGCCATGGGATGAAAATATAGTTATGTAATATATCCTTTTATCTCTTGGAAAAATTGCTTAATGTAAAATGTCTGTACTCTGTAAGCCTCTCCCGTCCACGCCCACCCCTGAAACGTGAACGGCCGTCCTGCCGGTGACGATGGATCCAACGGAGATGACAACGATGAGGAGCTCGATGATCCGGTGACGATGGATCCGACGATGATTTCTATGGTTACTATAAATCACTACTGGTATGTCTTATAATTGAACTTGAATTGGAAAAAGAGAGATTTGAGATTGCCGCTAGGGCTAGAAAATTCGCCAATCAAAGAGAGAGGGATGAGAAATTGCAGTGTCGAGAGTGAGAGATGCCAACCTGAAAATCAATTTGGGAAATAATAATTAACAGAAAGAGATAAGAGAGATAATTATGGGCCACGATTAAAAGAATTCTAATTGCACTAGTATTGTAAATAAATATGGAAAAGTGTATTAGTTTTGTAATTATTTTATGGATGCATCATTATTGTAATTATTTCTAAAAATATACTAAAATATGTAATTAATCCTAATTGTTTTGGTCCATGTATAAACTATCATAGTCCATTGATATTTAATTTACATAACCTTGTATATTTAATTAGGATTTCTAGTCCATTTGTTTTGGGCTTTAAATAATTAATTCAACTATTCTTTTAATATTTTGGGCTTACAAATTAAATTTCTTTGGGCCATAACAAATAACATATTCCAACACTCTTAATATTATTATTTCCTAATTATTTAATTAGGATTTTCATGTACACAATTATAATTTAAATCCTTACTTGGATACACTTAATTTCTTAACCCAATTAGACTTGCTATAAATAGGTTATAAAATTAATTAATTGAGAGGTATAAAATAAATCTCTTAGAATTTGTATATATTCTATATACCATAATTCTCTCATCCCATAACCCTTAAGTTATTCAATTATTCATCCCTAATATATAATTAGGATCACACTAGTTTCTTTTATTTGTTTATATAATAAACAAATATAAACCATCATATAATATTCATATTCACAAAACATAAACACTTATACCCTTAATCCTGAATAATTCACCACAAAAATTTTAAATTCACAAAATTCTTTCTTGGAAATCTCAAATCTATTCACTTATTTTATGTCTAGGTTTATTATTCAACCTCTAATCCATCATTTAAGATTTAAATAATTTTCTAAATTCTCGGGTTGTCACAATCACTCATTCTTCTAAGAATTTTGTCCCCGAAATTCAACTTACACCCTATACCATACAGCTTACACCTTTCATACACATCATCACATGTTACCCAATACATTCCTCACAAGAGTAAAAATTTTCAAATTGTGCTGAGGATTCATATAGACTAGGAATTTTTATTTTCGCAAAGGTTTATACAGAAATTCATCCGCAAACCGTCTTATCTTACAGACATAGTGGGTAATTAGCCCGATATGCCCTGTACTGTTGGTCGGAAAAAAATTTCCTTGATCCCTCTATCCGCCTTAGGCGCACAAAATTTTCTTACCTCAGTCTTTATCAGAATCCGCACCAAAATAATTTGGTTCAGGAAAGTTTTCAAAGAACGCTTAGAATTTTTATAAAAGTTGGTCTAACCTAATCAAATAGCTTAGACCCATATCAATAATCAATTTCAATCGAAATACGAATGTGTATAGCCAAACGCCGTTGGCAAATTAAAATTTTGAAAATAATTTTATAAATGACGTCATGATGTCGTACTGTATTTAACAGTCCATTTGAGGATGTCGTCATCGAGTGACTTTGTCATAACACATCATATACTAGTGGAATAACAATTTGAGATCAAATTCAACACTTAGTATTCCTGTATTTACAACTCCATCAACTTTTTATCATCTCTGCAGCAGGTTACATGGTACATGAGTAATAAATAGAAAATATATTTTGACATTTCAAATCATTATCGTCTAGCCGAAACAAATAGCATAGATTATACTGTAAACCGTTTAAAAATCATTACAAATCTATTTTATCAACTCAACAGGTAACGAGGTGTAGGTGGCTCGAAGTCCAAGCATACACAATATTCACCAAGAGTTGAGAATAAAAATTCATTTTTCAAAAGCACATAGTGCGTATTTAGCTTGATGTCAAAAATTTTGAGTCTAGCATAGCTAGAAGATTTGGAAAACCTAATGTCTCCACTAATGATCAATTTCTTAAACAATTTATCTATTCCTATTATCCTCAATTCTCCATTCACACATAACTATTCCCAGTTCGTCAAACCACACTCATGAGTTCAGGAACTTGCCATAATTATATGAGTTTAAGAACTTGTCCTAGTCAGACCATTGGCATCCATTCGTTGAGGGGTTCATAAACATTTCATATAACTATGAGTCACGAAAGTAACATAAGTATGAGTTTTAAGAACTCGTACTTAACCTTATATTCTCTACCTATAACCTATCTATCTGTTATACATGAGAAAGGAATCACCCTCTCAACATGCATATAGCAAATAGCGCGACACAAATATTTCATAATCCCCACTTAATCCTAACTCCCTTCTCAATTCGAATTTCATTCAACTCGTATTCATAATCCTTTCCTGAATCTGTACCAATTCATAGTACAACTGACACATAGCAATCTTTGCTGTAACTTTTCAATAATTCGCTTGATCGTTCTCCATACTATAACCTTATCAGATCACGGGGTGATCTCATCGTATATATTATGATTCATTTCTATGCTATAATCGTTTTATTTTACGATCTCCTATCCCTGTACTTTTAGTCTTTTAGACTCAATCTATTCATCACTATAGTTCACCTTTATTATCAGAGTTAGGGAACTCCGTATCATTATAACTCGCCGAGATTCGTCTTTGAATCTTACCGACACACTAACTCTATTTGAGTTAGTACTTAATCCTAATCACTGCGGTTATTAGCCTAAGGTATTCCTACCTAAGGTTTATAACCGACAGCTTTGATACCAACTGTAATAGCCCCAAATCCGGGTCCCAAATCATCGTGGATCCGGTACAATCATTCTATCACTATTGCGGAAGATATAAACATAAATTGTTTATACAATAAACATTACACACTATCCCCAAGGTCGAAACCTTCACATAATACCTGAATTAATATTCTATTTAATAAACAAAGTTATTATCATATATTACTATTATAAATTAGCTACACATGTAAACTAAAGCTGGAATTATCTTTGACCTTTCCTTGTATCCGACGTATTCGTCTTAATCTGCAATATTTATAATGATATAGCAAGGGTGAGCATAAGTTTGCCCAGCAAGTATAAGTTTATTTAAGGATATATCATGATGGAAAGAATTGAACAATAAGCTAGCTATAATTCTATAATATAATTGAGAACTAGCATGAACAAACTTTCATAGCTGAACGAACATTAAACATGAACATAACAATTATATCTGGACCAAATGGTAATGAAGGTGATCAGCCTTTCATACCTGATAAATATATGCAATATGCACAGAGTACGATTCTACAATTCAACAATTCTTAGACATGACAATCATCAATGATTAACCACAAGTATATTTGAATGAAACAACTCGAGTTCGAGTTAAGAAAACTTGCCTGTTCGGTCGATTACTGTTATGCAATTTATTAAGCTTTGTCTGAAGACCTAATATATAAATAATATTGATATACAAATTAGAATAATATCATCACAGTATAAAATAACTTAAACACATTATCACATAATCCTATCAGTCTATACAACATATAAGACCTAGTATCAAGTTAGACTATTTCAGTCTGAGTTGAATCTAGCACAATACTGATATCCCGACGTCCTAGTCGGAAATATATCGAGCTTAATATTACTAAGACTCAGTCTAAACTGGTTCACAATTACCTTAGACTTAACACTTACTCGTTCATTTACAAGTTCTTAATACAACTTGTTAAAATATTTATGACTTTTAGAAAACTTAATATATCATTTCAGTTTCTATTTCAGCAAGCTAAAACAAAACTGACATCTCTTCTGACATTTTGGTTTCTCATTTCAGTAACCTAAAATGTTCATTTCAAGAAGCTAAAAAACACTATTCACGAAAATATGAAATTAGCTTATTATTTTTCTATCCTTTGGCCAATCATATACACATGTATTCCATACACAAAAAGTATTTTTCTGGAATTTTTCAACTCCCTTAAGTATTTTTTAAAAATCAATTTATAATTAATTCCTTAAGAAATTAGCTACCTCGCATTTAACTCCAAAAATTCCCAACTCTTGACACAATCTTATACGTGTTAATGTGAGCCTCCAATTTAAATTTCGTGGCCATCGGAGTTATACAACTCCGGTTACACCGATTTCCGTCGGGAAAACGCAAAAATTAAAATAGTCGTAACTCGCTCATTTTAAGTCGGAATGAACTCATTTTTGGACAAGACCTACTTTATACCATATATTTTCATGTCCCAAAAGACCAGAATTTATTTCACAATTTAAGTGGCCGAAACAGCCCTTACAAAATTTTGGGCAGTAGCTTTTTCTCCTTTTTCACTTTTTTGTGCTTTGTTAAAAATAGTCCATACGGAAATCTACAACTCCTTTTGCAGTGATTCCACTTGGAGATGTTAGAAAACTTATCATAGTATCTTCCCAAAGTTTTCCAAAATTTTTGAATGTCAGAAAAATGATGAAACTACCCTTACCCTTGACTGTCCAGAACAGTCTGTTTTTCCTCAAAAGACACAAAACTGTTTTTGCTAAAACAGTCATAACCTTTTCGTTTTAAAACATTTTTAGGCGATTCTTGAGCCCACGCGAAGGTAACTTCCGGGAATATAACTTTTTTTCATTGACCTTTTCCAATTTCTAAACACAGAATTCCAAAAATTCCATGTAAAGTGAGTGACCCGAGTTTGTTTTCCAGTTTTGACGCTACTACTTTGAATGGTCATAACTCTTTGCTCCGAATTCGGAATTAGTTCGTTCTAGAGTCTATGGAAATCTTATTTAGTGAACTACAACATAACAAAAGCCCAGAATTTTTAGAGTACTCTAGCTAACCCCGAATTTTCTGTTTAGGGACAGCAGTCACTAGTTTTTCTAAGCTTTATAAAAACTCTTTTACTTTTCTTTCTTTGGATCAAACTTTTAACACCTAAAATGGTTAGATCTACACATGACACACTCTAAAACATGTAGATCAAGAGTTTTAAAGTTCAAAACATAAGTTCTTTATTTCATCAAATCATTAAAAAAAATAAAAATACATAAACTAAGTGTTTAGGGTTTATATACCTTTTCCGTTTTTGGGTTTTTCTTCTTCTTCTTCTTGTTCTTGCTAGGTGGAGCTCTAAGTCATGAACCAAAGCTACTCTTCTACTTCTCTCTAAGCCCCATGGCAGCCCCCCCTCCCCCATGGATTTTCTCTCTTTCTAGTTTTCTTTTGGAGACTTAGATCAAAAAGAGAAGTAAACTCTTTTTAGCAAATTAAATGCACTTCATTTAGTCTAAAAAAATTATATAGATATAACATGTAGATATCTATGCAAATCTTCGCATAATCTTCATCTTCTCTCTCTAATAATTTGTTTTTCTTTCCTTATCTATTTAGAATGAGATGGAAAAATTTGTTTGCAAAATAAATGAGGGATATTTATAGTAGGAGAAATGCATATATATATAACATATGTATGTATATATAAAATCTCCCAAAATCCCTTCCATATCTCTTTCATATCTTTCCATATCTCTACTAAATATATCCAATATATTTTCTCTTTCTCTCTCCTATCTCTACAAAATCTTACAAATCTCTCCAAATATCTTAGCAAATCTATGAAAATAACATGTGCTTATTTTCTCACCCCTTGGACTAAATGTTGGGCCAATCCTTACTTGTTTGGACTCTCTAATAATTGTTTTGGGCCATGTTTAAAATATCATAGTCCAATATATTTAAGGAACAATTACATTTTTAAAAATTATTACAACAATAGTGCACTCATAAAATATTTATACAATTAATGCATTTAAAATTTTATTTACATAATTAGTGAATTTATTCATCCTTTAATTTAGTTGTGTGATTTAAACCTCACCCTCCCTCCACCTCATCCCCACCACTTCCTTTTATTTTTATCCGCCCGGCCTAATAAACTAACTAAGAAGCCATGATAATCCCGTGCTCCAAATTTCAGCGATTTTCTCTATAGAAAATTCTCAAATTACAAATCAACATTTTAAGGCAGGAGTAAAATTATTAGTGATTGAACATCTCTGTCTTGGCAGACGCCTTGTCCTCTTTCCCCAACCGGTTAGATTCTTATCCTCAAGTTTCAGTTCTCTGTAAGTAGGCTGTTGTACTGGGGGCGGGCAAACAGCAGTTGCTATCTGCAAGGGAACCAAACCCTCCGAACGATAGGTGCTCTTGTTCCGGTGGTGGTCCATCCATTTGGTTTGGTTTTGTGGGTCGCCGGTCGCCGGATTTTATGGAGGAAGACATGAAGTTGGAGAGATAAAAAATGAGATTAATTCTGGAAACACAGCAGCTTCTGAGTTCTGAGGTTTATTTGCAAAAAGCAAGCAGGCTTTGAAAAGAGTTTGATATTTTCAGTCAGCTAAAAGGCAGGCTTTGTTTGATAATTTTTTCAAAGTGCAGTTGGTAGCCAAACATTCATACCAGGGTAACCATTTCAATGTTATTAGGTTACCAATTTATTTTGAATGTGATGCAGCTGGTAGCCAAACCTTCATGCAGTTGGTTGCCAAACTTTTAAACCAAGGTAACCAATTCATATTGCAAGTGTGGAGGTAGATTGGTTACCTTGGTATAAAGGTTTAGTTACCTTGGTATAAAAGTTTGGTTACCTTTTTAAGAATGTTTGATTATCAACATTACATTACACATCACTATCTTACAACACTGAATTGGGTTACCAATTCTTCACTTTCCACTTTGTAATATTTGGGGTCCTTGTTCTTATGGTTGATGTCGCAAAACTGACGAGCATGAAAGCTTATACGCTTGAAGCATGGTTTCTTTTTCTATTTTCTTTTTTGTGCTTTCTCTAGAAGAGATGAATGAATGAAATTGACAGAAAATGATCTCCATTTTTAATATGGTGCAGTTGGTAGCCAAACCTTCATATAAAGATAACCATTTTAGTTTTTGTGGGTAACCAAATATTCATAAAAAAAAATTGTTCGTGATTTCCTATTTGTTCGGCTACTCCGAATTCGCTTTGGATCTGTTCTTGATGGTTTGGTAACTACGATTTCTTCTTCTTTGATTTGTTTTGGTAACTCCAACATCTTCTTCTTCTATTTGTTTTGTTTTGGTTGTTCGTGTTTTGTCTGGCTATTTAGCATTTGGTGATTGCGAATAGTTGCTAATTCTATTACATTGGTTGCAGAATGTGAAAAAGTCTTTCATATATCAGTACGCAAATCAAGTATTGGAGAGAAATCTGAAGTTATTTTAGAGAATGGAATATGGAGATTCAGATCATCTGCTACACATACACCATGAACGAGCTATATGAAATTTCTTAGTTACAAAGGACAGAGAAAATATGGAAAGGGAGATGAAGATTTGAATTTGAATATTTGAATTTGAGTTATTATTTTAAATTTGAATTTGTTTTTGTTGTTAGATCCCAAATATTTGAATTTGAATTATTAATTATGACAGTTATTTCTCCTTAATTTTAGGTTTCCTTATTAATGTGAATTGTACTATTTTTGTAATATGGGTTCTAATTACACTCTTTTTGTAATTATTTTGTTGATGCACTAATAGTGTAATTACTTTCTAATTGTTGTATATTTCTGTAAAGAACCCTATATTTAATTTACATAACCTTATATATTTAATTAGGATTTCTAGTCCATTTGTTTTGGGCTTTAAATAATTAATTCAACTATTCTTTTAATGTTTTGGGCTTAAAAATTAAATTTCTTTAGGCCATAACAAATAACATATTCCAACACTTTTAATATTATTATTCCCTAATTATTTAATTAGGATTTTCATATACACAATTATAATTTAAATCCTTACTTACATACACTTAATTTCTTAACTCAATTAGACTTGTTATAAATAGGTTATAAAATTAATTAATTGAGAGGTATAAAATAAATCTCTTAGAATTTGTATATATTCTATATACCATGATTCTCTCATCCCATAACCCTTAAGTTATTCAATTATTCATTCCTAATATATAATTAGGATCACACTAGTTTCTTTTATTTGTTTATATAATAAACAAATATAAACTATCATATAATATTCATATTCACAAAACATATACACTTATACCCTTAATCCTGAATAATTCACCACAAAAAAAATAAATTCACAAAATTCCTTCCTGAAAATCTCAAATCCATTCACTTATTTTATGTCTAGGTTTATTATTCAACCTCTAATCCATCATTTAAGATTTAAATAATTTTTTAAATTCTCGGGTTGTCACAGTATAGATATTCTTGATTAAGTATTAATTGAGCAATCCAAATTAAGTAATCAAGAGATTTTTAAGGATCTATTCAACCCCTTTTTTAGATCTATATTGTGCCTTTGGGAAATAACACGGACAATTAAGCTTTATATGTCCCTTTACATGATAGTAATTACAGTTGAAATTCGTATTATGAGATTTCGATCTGTGTGTACTGCCATTTTTTGAACTTCTCTCAACTAACATCCTTTTGACAAATAAGCTAACACCTTGATCGTCACTTTTTCCAAAAGTCACATGAGAATCTAATTTTTGTTTACTCATGAGATTCATCTTAACATCTGATAAGTGGGTTTTATACCTACTTATTGGATATCAATTCAAGCGAACTATGCTCATCTCAAGTACATTTTAGTGCGTTTTTAGTTGCATTTCATGTTATTTTGCATTGCATGTACTGAACACTCCTTTGGTGTAAAAAGTCCAGGATATGGCATAATTTGGTGATGTTAGATGGCTGGATGCTAATGAAGGCACAACATGAGGGTAAAGTGGAGCAAGGAAGCCAAGCATTGATGGACAAAAGAATGAGTAGCATAATGAAGCGATGGCAATGACGAGAACCATAATCCAATTTGCGAAGCCGTTGCCACATTACTACGAGCTAACACACGTCTTGTAGCGTGACCACCCGAAAGCACAAAAACTACTGATCATCGCATACCGCGAGGAATATAAAGGGAAGCCTTACGCGTATGCCGCGACATCGAGAGGTCATTGAAATGTTTTTATTTTAATTTTTAATTTTAAGAGTTGTAATTAATTAAAAACGATTCTGACTGGTGTCAGACGTATCATTCAGTAGTTTTACGTGTTTTTCATATTGGAACTAGGGTTTTACACTTTGGGAAAATTTCCAACGTAGAACTAAGCCAAAACTTCATCTTTTCTATTTCTTCTTTGGATTTTTAATCATTGTGGAAAACTACTATTATTTTGCTGGATTTAATTGAGGATTTGAATGTTACTATTGGATTATAATCAGCAATTGGGTTTGATCGATTCTATCCTTCTCTTTCAATTGTTTGTTTATTCTCCATGTTTTGCTTTGATCCCATAATGGCTTTTGGTTCAGTCATGAACTAAACTCCATTATGGGATTCTAACGAATTTTAATATGTAGTTTAATTGCATGCTTGACTGCTGGACTGTTTTACATATCATTAGGGATTTCTATCATGGTTGATTTGCATGCATGAATGATTGATCACCCTTCGTTTTAGGTACTTGTATGGAATTGAAAAATAACATGCGAGTATGGATTGTAATCATGATAGCGTGCGTATATGGGGCTATTTTGTGTAGCTTTGTATTTCGTGAATCAGATAGACATATACTGTTTCGCCATATGAGTTAAATAAGGGCTTGTGCTTAAATTCAATATGGTTGCAATTTCATATAGACATGTAGTGATTTTGGTTATATTGATGATTACATGGTGTTTATTGCATATAGATGTTGTGTAAGTAGGTCATAATGAAAAATGGTTATGTCTACATTAGTGCTCTTGGCTACTTTCCTATGATATGTGAACAATTTTGCATGATGGTTGTAATTAGATGAACTATTAAATGAAGTTAGGATCTCATTATTTTCATATTTAATTTATTTCGTTATTATTCTTATTTTAGTTGTTATTTGATTTTATAGTAATTTGCAATCATAATTATAAGCATTAGTTTAAGCATATAAAAATAGTGATTTAGTTGATGCATAGTAGTTTAAATTAGACAACTTTCTCTATGGGAACGATACTCTACTTACTCTGTATTACTTGTTGACACATGTATGCTTGCATGAGTTAAAGCTCTTTTGTTAGAACTAAAAAAGAGGCAACAAGTTTTTGGCGCCGTTGCCGAGGAAAGGCGTTTAAATTTAAATAATTATCATCAATTTTAAGCTATATTGTATGACTTAGACAAATCTAATCTTATCTCATTTCTACTTTTTACTTTTATTTTTGGTTTCAGGTACTTGTATATTTTTATGCACATGCGATCATCTAATTCCGAATTGACACCAACACAGGGTAATATTAACAGAAGAGGTTGGAAAGCAAGTGTGCGGAGAAATTTGCAAGCTCAGTTAAAAAGTACTACATCTGATATGGTAGAAGAACAAAGAATCTAGCACAGAGAAGAGCACCGGGCTTTAAGGGACTATTCCATGCCGAATATTAATGGACTTCAGTCTAGCATAGTCAGACCGGCGATAGTAGCAAACACTTTAGAGATTAAATTGGGCACTATTCAGATGGTGCAAAATTCGGTACAGTTTAGGGGTGCTGTTACGGATGATCCAAATGAACACCTATTGAGTTTCATTGAGATTTGTGATACATTCAGATATAACGGGGTGACAGAGGATGCTATTAGACTGAGGTTGTTTCCATTCTCTTTGAGGGATAAAACAAGGAGTTGGTTGTATTCTTTGCCTTCTGGATCAATTACTAAAAGGGAGGACTTGGCGCAAAAGTTCTTAGCCAAATTTTTCCCAATGGCTAAGACGGCGAAGATGAGGACAGCTATCTCTCAGTTTGAGCAACAACAGGGCGAGTCCTTATATGAAGCATGGGAGAGATATAAAGAGATGCTATGGAAGTGTCCGCACCATGGTATGCCAGATTGGATGGTGATCAACACGTTTTACAACGGATTGAGATGGCAGTCGAGACCTATTGTAGATGCAGCTGTAGGAGGGGCATTATGGGCAAAGAGCTATGAAGAGGCCTATAACCTTATCGAGACTATGGCAGCAAATGACTTTTAAAATCCTACATCTCGGATGCCACAGCCCAAAGTTGCAGGTTTGTTAGAGGTGGATGTTATTACTCGGTTAATAAAGCACGGATGGCGGCTATGAGCGAAAGAAAATAGATACATTGGCAGAGATCAAGACGAAAACAGTTGCCTTCGTGTGTGAGATTTGTGCAGGGTCACACTCCACGGATCAATGTGCTATCAGCTCGGAGTCGGTACAGTATGTGGGAAATTACAGGAAGGATCAAGGACAGTTTCAGAACACATACAACCCCAACAACTGCAATCATCCAAACTTTAGTTGGTCAAATAACCAAGGGAATCAGCAGAATCAGTTTCAACCGAATCAACAATTTCAGTCACAGCCATCTCAGCCACTATTTACACCAAAACCACCGTTCCACCGGGATTTTCTCAACAACAACAACATCACACTCCAGCTGCACCTCAGCAAGAGAAGAAATCATAAATGGAGGAGATGATGTTGAAATACATGGCAAACACGGAGGTGATGATCAAAAGCCAAGCAGTGGCTATTAAAAATTTGGAGACTCAAATGGGGCAAATTGCGAGCATGCTTAACAACAGGCCCCAAGGTTCATTGCCAAATGTCTGAGAGACAAATCCAAGAAGAGGCGGAAGGAACAAAGGTGTCAGCGATCACATTGAGGTCCAGGAAAAACATTGCGAGAATCGAGAGTAAGCGCCTGCGCCTTGTTATACTGAGGAGGTCGCCATTGCAGTGCGAAAGCGAAAGCGATTGATCGCCGAGAAAGAAAATCTGGAAAATTCTGAGGTACAGCATGAAGAGAAAGACAAAGCAGGTTCAGATGAGAGGCCTAAGAATACAGTACCACCAGTTCACCCTCAGGTTCCGTATCCGTAAAGATTGAATATGCAGAGGGAAATTAAACAATTCAGCAGGTTCTTGGAGGTATTTAAAAAGCTGCAGATCAACATACCTTTCGCTGAGGCATTGGAATAGATGCCAAGTTATGCAAAGTTTATGAAGGGTATATTATCAAGGAAGAGGAGATTAGACGAGTTTGAAACAGTGGCCTTGACAGAGGAATGCAGTGCAGTGCTCCAGCGCAAATTACCTCCAAAGATGAAAGATCCGGGCATTTTCACAATTCCATGTACGATTAGAAAGATGAACTTTGATAAATGTTTGTGTGATCTTGGGGCAAGTATTAATTTGATGCCCTTGTCGAGATTCAACAGTTGGGATTGCTTGGCTCCAAAGGTAAATTTAATATTTCTTCTTGACTAGTGGCGAGATCCATCACATATCCACGGGGAATAGTTGAAGATGTGTTAGTGAAAGTGGACAAATTTATCTTCCCAGCTAACTTCATCATTTTGGATTATGAGGAAGATAAGAGTATACCAATCATACTGGGGAGACCATTCTTAGCCACAGGCAGGACTTTGATAGACGTGCAGAAAGGGGAACTCACTATGTGTGTGCATGATCAAGAGGTTACCTTTAATGTCTTCAAGGTAATGAAGTTTCCAGCAGATGAAGAGGAATGCTTCCTGATTGATTTGGTCGATCGAGTTCTAAATGATGAAGTACAGAGGCTAGTGGACTATGAACCGTTGAGAAGTGTAATTGCTGAAAATTCAGATTTGGAGGACGAAGAACTCGATGAACTTGTACAATATCTGGATACCACTCCACAACTTAGAAAATTCAGAACACCTGTCGAGCCATTGACGAAAGCTGGAGAGACATCTATAAAATTAAAACCATCTCTTGAGACACCTCCAGAACTTGAATTAAAACCACTTCCAGAACATCTCAGGTACGCATTTTTAAATAAAGATTCAAAATTACCTGTGATTATTTCTTCTGCACTAACATCTTTTTAGGAAGAAAAACTGCTACGAGTGTTTAGAGAGTTCAACTCAGCTATTGGATGGACCATAGCAAATATCAAAGGGATCAACCCTTCGTTTTGCATGCATAAGATCTTGCTGGAAGATGCTAGTAAGCCGTCGGTTGAGCAGCAAAGGAGACTTAATCCGATAATGAAAGAAGTGGTCAAGAAAGAGGTACTGAAATGGCTGGATTCATGCATAATCTATCAGATCTCAGACAGCTCATGGGTGAGCCCAGTGCAGTGTGTACCAAAAAAGGGTGGCATGACCGTCGTGACTAATGAGAATAATGAGTTGATTCCAGCACGAATAGTGACGGGGTGGAGAGTCTGCATGGACTACCGCAAGCTCAACAAAGCTACAAGGAAAGATCATTTTCCACTACCATTCATTGATCAGATGTTGGAGCCAGTTAGCGGTCATGAGTACTATTGCCTTACGGGCGGATATATTCAAAGCTTCTGATCGATTATGATAGCTCCAGAAGACCAGGAAAAGACTACCTTCACATGTCCATACGGCACTTTTGCTTTCAGAAGGATGTCTTTCGGGTTGTGCAATGCTCCAGCCACCTTTCAGAGATGCATGATGGCTATATTTTCAGTTATGGTGGAGCAGAATGTAGAGCTATTTATGGATGACTTCTCAGTCTTCGGGGACTCTTTTGATCTATTCCTTGAGAATTTGGTTATGGTATTGAAGAGGAGTGTTGAGACGAACTTAGTGTTAAACTGGGAAAAATGCCATTTCATGGTACAAGAAGGAATCATACTAGGACACAAGGTTTCAACGAAGGGACTTGAGGTGGATAGAGCGAAGCTGGAAACTATAGAGAATTTGCCACCACCTACGTCAGTAAAAGGAGTTCGCAGTTTTTTGGGACATGCAGGTTTCTACCGCAGATTCATCAAGGACTTCTCCAAGATAACTAAACCACTATGCAGTTTATTGGAGAAGGATGCACAGTTTAATTTTGATGAGGCTTGCGTGTCTACATTTGAGCACTTAAAGAGGAAATTAACTTCAAAGACTAGTGATTCTTGCACAGTTTCGATTTGCCATTTGGTGATGTGTGATGCCGGTGATTATCTTGGTAGGGGCATTTTAGGCGTGAAAGGAAAAGATATTTCATGTGATCTATTATGCCAGCAAGACCCTCACGGATGCACAGTTGAACTACACCACCACAGAGAAGGAGTTATTGGCAGTGGTGTACGCCTTTGATAAATTTCGAGCATATCTGATTGGCACAAAGGTGATAGTGTATACGAATCACGCGAGAATTTAACATTTAGTGGCAAAGAAGGATGCAAAACCCCGATTGATCGGATGGATTTTATTACTGCAGGAATTTGATTTGGAAATCAAGGACAGAAAGGGCACTGAAAACCAAGTGGCGGACCACTTATCGCGATTAAAGAATCTAGAAGGGAAGGCAGACGATAAAGTGATGATCAATGAATCCTTTCCAGATGAGCAGTTGTTTGTGGTGAAAGGGGAAGTGCCATGGTTTGCAGACTTCGCGAATTATTTAGTGAGTAAGACGATACCTTCTAACTTGGTGGGTTATCGAAAGAAGAAATTTCTGCATGATGTCAAATGGTATATATGGGATGAGCCTTATTTGTTTAAACAGTGTTCTGATCAAATGGTATGGAGGTCACTATGGTGGAGAAAGAACAGCGGCTAGAGTACTACAAGCAAGATTCTCTTGGTAAAACAATTTTCAAGGATGCATCTGACTTAAATCCGGTGATTGTGATAGATGTCAAAAAGAAATGAAATGCAATTGAATATTATCCTCGAAGTAGAAATTTTTGATGTTTGGGGGATTGATTTCATGGGACCTTTCGTTTCTTCCTGCAGAAATATCTACATCTTGCTCGCAGTGGATTATGTCTCAAAATGGGTAGAAGTGGCAGCTCTTCCGACAAATGATGCCAAGGTCGTCCTCAGATTTCTACACAGAAGTATCTTCACGAGGTTTGTGACTCCAAGGGCTATCATCGGTGATGAAAGCGGTCATTTACCAAAAGCAGGCGATTCTGACTTTGTTGGCTAAGTATGGGGTGAACCATCGCATTGCTACAGCTTATCACCCACAAACCAAAGGCCAAGCTGAAGTGTCGAATCAAGAAGTCAAAAGAATCCTTGAAAAAGTTGTGAATCCCACGAGGAAGGATTGGTCATTAAAGTTAGATGATGCAGTATGGGCTATAGAACTGCATACAAAACTCCGTTGGGCATGTCACCCTTTCAGCTGGTATATGGAAATGCCTGTCACCTTCCTATGAAGCTAGAACATAAGGCATATTGGGCAATTCGGAAGCTCAATTTTGATTTGAAAGTTACAGGGGAGAAACGTCTACTCCAACTCAATGAGTTGGATGAATTCAGATTACAGGTCAATGAGAATTCAAAGTTGTACAAGGAAAAGGTGAAGAAATGGCATGACCGAAGGATCATTGAGAGAACATTTGAACTGGGACAAAGGGTTTTTCTTTATAACTCCAGACTTAAACTTTTGCCCGGGAAGCTGAAATCGAGATGGTCAGGACCATTCACAATGAAGACTGTCTTTCCGCATGGTTCAATTGAAGTATATGATAAGTTTTCGGACAAGCCTTTTAAGGTTAATGGACAACGATTGAAGCATTACTTTGGTGGTGAGGTGGACAGACAGAAAGTCACCTCAATTCTTTTTTCGACGTGAGATTCAGAGACACTCAAGCTAATTGACTATAACTTAGCGCTTGATGGGAGGCAACCCATTGTTTCTATCTCTATTATCTCTTTAATTATTCAGTTGAGGTTGCTTTAGTTAGTTCATCTTTATTTCATTTTTGATATTCTGTCTGTTTTGCATAATTGAGTGTGTAGCTGAATTTGCATTGAGAGGTGTGTGAAGTAGGATAGAGTTTATTTGCTCATTCATGTTTGCTCATTAATTCATGCCTTAACAGTGTGCATTAATGTCTACGTAGGTATCTTCGACTGTAGTCATCACTGATTAGCAGTAATGGAATTGAAAATTAGCAGTGCATATATCTCGATCACATCGGCACAAGAATGATCAAAGATAAACGCTAATCTAAACCTTGCATGCCGGCATGTATCTGTCGAGATCACTCTGACTCGATCATCATGCATGCACGCGCTACATGACCCATTGAAAACTCCCGCGGTCGTGCGCGACACTAGACATGGAAAGTTTTTAAAGTTAAAAAATGTGTTAGAGACTATTTGGGCTCTCATTTGAAATCATAACAGAAGTGCAATCACTTGCTCTCCCACAAACGCACGTCTCTTCATCTTCCTCTCTATCAGTTAAACAAATTGAAGCCGTGCACTTTTCCTCGCCTACCCACAATTCTCTCTACATGCAAAGCTCAGACAGACCCACGATCTCATCCACTAATATAAACTAGGGTTTCAAGAGAGGGTTGTGCAAAATCAGTGTGGGGAAAATCAAAGCTTTTACTAGCACTCAGTAACAAACATACCGGTGAATTCCTTATCCATTCCAAATGGGACCAAAGAGAGCTCGTTCTTCTTCTTCTTCATCATCATCTTCCTTTGATAGTCAAGGGGAGGATATTGTCGATCATACCAAATTTTTGGATTTGGCAGCCCAGCAGGAGTATTACAGAATTGTGGTGAAAACATTTGTCAAAGAGCGGGGTTTCAAACCTGAGGGGCAAGATGGTCAGCTATGTGCTATGATTCGCGAACGAGGATGGACTGGCTTGACGACGACGCCTATGCTGATTCCGATGAGTATAGTCCGTGGATTCTATGCTAATGCTAAAGCTACAATGAGTGGTATCTCTATGGCTCGTGGATTTGAAATAGATTACAGACCTCCAACCATCAAAGTAGTGTTTAGGATTACTGACACACCACCGACTGGATCTGCTAATTGGGTCACAGGTGCACAGTTGAAGACAGACTTTGAACTGGTCATTGCTAAATTGTGCGTGCCTGGCACAAAATGGACCTATAAAGCCGGCACGAATCAACCTCGCATATTCCCAGCCGCAACCCTGAATCGATATGCAAAGGCGTGGAATCTGTTCATATGTGAAAAGCTTGTTCCTTCATCACATCAACATGAGATCACCGCAGAAAGGGCAATCATTCTGTGGGGCATAATCACTGGCAAATACATTGATGTGGGCCATATCATCCATCAAAACATATTGTGGTATCTGCGGGGCAGCACTACAGGGAGCATTCCACACACGTCAGTTGTAGCTATATTGTGTGCTCATCAAGGCTGCCATTGGGACAATGAACAAATGCAAAACCCAAGCCAGAATATCACACATGCCACCATAGCAAAGTTCAAGGATTGGGCAGGAGGTGTACCACACCCGCGTGGACGAGGATTTATTCTCCAGCCTACATTCCCAGAGCCACCATCACAGCCCTCTCAGACAAATGAAGCGGGCCCGTCAACGCAAGCACATGCAGCCCCTGGGGATCGATAGCTCCGAAGGTTGGAGCAAAAAGTCGACGCCATGTACGACAATTTTTTAGCGTTTACAATGAGGTTGACGAGGTCATTGGCAGAGGCATTTTCACAGCAGGGGACTATGCTAGAGTGGCCTCAGTTCAGGACAGCTGTGCCCTATCCACCATCGGATTCACCACCCGAAGAGGGTGGTGCGACTGATCATTATGGGAGTTTTCTGTAACCCTTTTACCTTCATTCATTGGGACAATGAATATTATAAGTTTGGGGGTATTGGGGTAATAGTGTAGTTGCATATAGTTTTTGCATGATTAGTTAAGTTGCATATAGCTTCTGCATGTTTAGTTTAAAGTTTCAAGTTTAGTTTAAAAGTTCGCATGTTTTTGTGTTAGATAAAATTTGTAGAAAATTTTTTGGTTTTTAGTTATTATTACTTATGTTAGTGTATTTTTAGTTTGCATGTCTCACAGTTCTAGCTTTATGGAAATTTTGTCTAGCCGATGATGATAGTGAATTTTGAAGGATTTTTGAATATTTTGGATAACATGAACCTAGTTATAATGTTTTACATAATGCAATTCATAATGCTGTTTAAATGCTTTCGGTTTGCACGGCCGTATTCACAATCACTTGTAGGTATAAGAATTATGTGTTGCATTGCTCGATAGAAAATGTAGTTTTAAAAAGAGAAATATGTGAAAAGTGAACTTAGACTGTATAAAACATTGATATTTAAACTTTGGGAAAACATGGGTATGCTATGTATAAAAAAAACAAATAGCAATAACGTGGCTAGTCTTATTTGGGGCCACAGCTACTTGAGTAAAAATACGCTTGGTAAAATGTCTTAACACCTAGCGCCCTAAGCTCTTTCATGGTCTGGGATTTATTGGTTGAAAGCTCGCTAAAGGGTAGCAGTGTTTGCCTAATGGAATGAGGCATTGCACAGTCATGTGAAAAAAAAAGAGAAAAAGAAAGAAAAGAAAAATAGCAATAAACACCGCGGGAAAGAGCGAAAATCGCCCTCGCGAGTAGCAATAAAGCAGTTAAGCCCATTGTTGAACCTTAGTTTGTGTTGATATGTTGGGACAGTCTTCGTTGCATAAGTATACATGAGTCTTGATTTAGACTATAATTTTCTGTTTTGAGCAGTTTAACATGTGTATTCTTTGCTTAAATCAAGTTTTGGAGAACATAACACACACACATAGCATCTCTATAGCATTTATGAATTATCTGAGTGTGTGATATTATGCCTATAGTTTGGTTTGAAGATGTATTCTTGAATCTGGATAATTCGCTGAGGCATTTTGGACTGAAATTATGTTATAGTTGGAACAATGTGAGACTTGTTTGCATCATAATTTAGTTGCATAGTAATGTAGTTTCATTTTCATTGTTTATGTTGTATGCATTGCTTAAGGGCAAGAAATAGTTCAAGTTTGGGGGTATTTGATAAGTGGGTTTTATACCTACTTATTGGATATCAATTCACGTGAACTATGCTCATCTCAAGTACATTTTAGTGCATTTTTAGTTGCATTTCATGTTATTTTGCATTGCATGTACTGAAAACTCCTTTGGTGTAAAAAGTGTAACGCCCCAGAAAATCGAATCTTTGTAAATACTTTTAATAATGAATAAAATAATATTATTTATTATTATTACGTATGGATAAGATGAATGTCGTTCTATAACCTAGAAACGTTGGAATGTCGTAGTATTTTAACTACGTGAGAGAATTAAAGTGTTTGAATTTCTAAGACGAAAATAAAAGCTTTTCGAGAAATTTTTTGCAAAACACTATTCATCGATTTCTGCTCGGGAATTATTTTTAAACTTCCAAGAAATACGTAACGTTATAATATCAAGGCGATATTGATTATGTAATACTCCCTCCGTCTCAAATTAATTGCTCAATTTTGACTTTTTAAAGTCAAATTGACCATTTTTAAAACTAATCTTTTTACTATTTTTGCTAAAATATAGGTGAAGATATTATAACCAAAAGAAAGTATATACAATTTATTACTAACCCCAATTTTTATAATTTTAAAAATATATATATATGCTTAATTATTAATTCTAAAAATAGTCAATTTGACTTAAAAAAGTTAAAACTGAGCAATTAATTTGGGACGGAGGGAGTAATAATCTAAGTATGGAAAACGTAATATTTCGCATGTGGACCTAATTTGGGAACGTTAGATTTATTAAGCGTTAAGGAAGAAAGTTGTGATCGTATAATGTGTATGCATTATACGAGGTAATGAATGTAAGTATAATATGACGTATTATACTATTAAGAATGGAGAATGAAATAACGTATATTACGAAATAATATACGAGTTAGCATACGAGAATTATACGTGGTGTATATATGTTAAGTTATTAATTAATGGTAATGGACTTGTAGGATTATTAACCTAATAGTATAAGTCAAATAGAAGTGATACTCAAGCCCAAGTGTTTGATGGATCATGAGTCCAAACTATGGTAGCATAAGCCCAATAAGGAAATTAGCTAGATTAATTAGCAAGCCCAATGATAAGACATGATCCATGGAGCAAACCATGTTAAGGTGGGTAGACTTGATGGGAAAGAACTTTGTGTGGTGACCAAGTGATGTGCTAGACAAGGAATGAATAGTAAGGAAGTGGAGGATTGAGGAGGTGGAATAAGGAGGTGGGATGGTGTTTTGACTATTTTACCCTAGCTTTTGGTTGCCTATAAATACCAAGCCTCATTTCAATTGTTGGTTGTTATTTCATCCAACACTTTCCTCTCAAGATAAGCTACTTATTTGGTAGAAAGAATAAGCCACTTAAGCACTTATAAGCCACTTCAACTTTTGCTAGATTTTCCAAAGTGAATTGAAGTCATAGTCTTCAAGGGTAAGACTCATACTTTTTATCTTTATCTCTTCTATGATAGGATTGATAGAGAAGGGGGATTGGTTGTTAAGAACATGTAATAAGTTATTAATGAATGAACTTAAGCCGCATAAGTTGAATAAGCAATTTGAACTCTAATAAGTTGATAGAATCATGAAGAACTTATCATATGTTTGTCATATGATGTTAGTATGTTGAATATAGTATGAGAACATTGATTGGTGGACTTAAGTTCATAGTAAGTCATAAGCATGGAAATTTGTAGTTCATAAGTTAAATAAATCATTGACTTATGAGAATAAGTCAAAACCTACTTTGATTATAAGTTGGTGTAGTAAGTAACTTGTAATGATCATATGTTGGTTGAAATCCATTTAGAATCATTAAGAATGTGGTTTTGCCGGAATTCACACGATTGGATGATTATCGTCGGATTCGTGAAATTCTCGGAATGAAGGTCGTATTTTGTGTTTGAAGTCGGAAACGTTGGTTTTTGATGGAGACAAGTCATATTTGGCATTATAGAGTTGCAGACTCGAAAATGACCGAATTCCGACTTAGAACGAAGAAACGAGCGTTGAACGTTCACGGACGTTTATCGTTTTCGTTAAAAATGAACTCATAGGTGAAATTTTAGCAAACGAAGTCAAATAGATAAAATTCTTGCATGAACGCATAGAGTATATAATTTGTGAATCGTAGGCTTTTGAACGAGCCAATTCGGACTTATAACGAAGAAGTTATGAGTCCGGGAGTTTCGTAAAATTTTCAAACTTTGCAAACTATTTGAGGCACAGAGTCCATGGCCATGCACGACTCCACGACATAAAAAGCTCTTGACTGCAACCGAGAGCACGAACAAAAGATACTACTAACTTCGCGCTTCTGTAGCGAGATGAAGAACTAATTGTGGCGCCCAGCATTTCATGTCCGAAGGCCAGAACATCGCTAACTTTCATGCCGCAATGAGATAAAAAGTAATGGGTGGCCAATATAATACCAACCCTAGGCAATGGACGAAGAAGAATTATTACAAGTCTGTAATGAAAGGGAAATTTATAGTAATGAACTAAGGTATTAATATAACATTGTTAAGGCATTGTAAGACACTTAATGTATGATGATTAGAGGTTAATAATCAATTGAATGTGAGCGTAATGTGAATGACATAGTGAAAAGCCGAAAACCATAATAATGATCTAAGTCGAGTTTAGATTGAGATGAAGGGTAAGATATATTAGTATACATACTTGATTATATATGACCTAATGTGGTAATGCGTTATATGATCATGTATTGTAGAAACGTAGAGACTTAAAGTGTCGTGTGTTAATCAAGAAATGATGAAGAAGGCAAGTATTCTAACCCTTGTTCCATTCGATCGGACAAGTTTTATAATTCATGTATTCTTTCACATGAAGTCTTGAATGATGAAGTCTAAAGCCAACTCTTTCTGGCTAGACTTATATTATGATTCTCATCAAGCATGATTTATGTTTACCGAGTTATATTGGTATGGTTTTCAATCGAAGACCAAGTATGCTAAAATGTTTTTGTCATTTAACGACAAGCACGTGAGGTTGCCCTAACTTAAACGTATACACGTTTAATGAATGTAGTGTTGATCAACATAGAGTACTATGGGCTGATCACCCAGAAGTGCTCGTAAGCTATGCCGGACTTACGGACTTAGTGTCATAGTCTTGAGCCTTAGTTGATATTCTGTTGAATATTGTTGTTGAAAAATGTTTTGAATGAAAAGAAGTGCCATTTTAAATTATCAATAGTACTTCGTAACTATTGTTCAGTTACTGAAGATATATGAGTTCTATGTTTCAAGCATGTTGTTTATTAGAATTGTAGTACTTGCTGAGCTAGTCATGTTCACTCTTGCTTGAACCATGTGAACACAGCCAAGATCGAGCGGACCGAAGGCTCAGGCAAGGACAAGGGTAAGGCAAAGACGAACCCTTAGATTACTTAGGTAATAGTATAGGTGAACGATTGTAATATATTTGAATATTATGACAAGAACAAATGAATGGGTTACAAAGAACCTGGGAAATGTACTATTATTTTGGATATATAGAAGTTATATTAGTCCTTTTTGAGACTTTTCAATTGAATGAATGTATGAATGGTAGTACCGTGTAGCACCATCTGTCGGGTTGGAAGACACCCGAATTTGGGGGCGTCACAAAAAGTGCAGGATATGACATAATTTGGTGATGTTAGATGGCTGGATGCTAATGAAGGCACAACATGAGAGTAAAGTGGAGCAAGGAAGCCAAGCATTGATGGACAAAAGAATGATGGCTGACGTATGTGAAGCGATAGCAATGAGAACCCGAATCTAGGCTCGCAGGAAGCCAGCGCCATACTATACAAGCCAACACAGCGTCGTGCCGACCACCCGAAAGTTACCATGAAATTGCGGACAAGCTAGCCTACCGAGGAATATAAAGGGAAGCATTGTAATTGCCTTGCGACATCGAGAGAGGCATTGAAATTTTTTTTTTTAATTTTAATTTTAAGAGTTTCAATTAATTAAAAACGATTCTGACTGGTGTCAGACTTATCATTCAGTAGTTTTACGTGTTTTTCATATTGGAACTAGGGTTTTACACTTTGGGAGATTTTCCAACGTAGAACTAAGCCAAAACTTCATCTTTTCTATTTCTTCTTTGGATTTTCAATCATTGTGGAAAACTACAATTATTTTGCTAGATTTAATTGAGGATTTGAACGTTACTATTAGATTATAATCAGCAATTGGGTTTGATCAATTTTATCCTTCTCTTTCAATTGTTTGTTTATTCTCCATGTTTTGTTTTGATCCCATAATGGCTTTTGGTTCAGTCATGAACTAAACTCCATTATGGGATTCTAACGGATTTTAATATGTAGTTTAATTGCATGCTTGACTGCTGGACTGTTTTATATATCATTAGGGATTTCTATCATGGTTGATTTGCATGCATGAATGATTGATCACCATTCATTTTAGGTACTTGTATGGAATTGAAAAATAACATACGAGTATGGATTGTAATCATGATAGCGTGCGTATATGGGGCTGTTTTGTGTAGCTTTATATTTCGTGAATCAGATAGACATATACTGTTTCGCCGTATGAGTTAAATAAGGGCTTGTGCTTAAATTCAATATGGTTGCACTTTCACATAGACATATAGTGATTTTGGTTATATTGATGATTACATGGTGTCTATTGCATGTAGATGTTGTGTAAGTAGGTCATAATGCATTAAAAAATGGTTATGTCTATATTAGTGCTCTTGGCTACTTTCCTGTAATATGTGAATAATTTTGCATGATGGTGGTAATTAGATGAATTATTAAAAGAAGTTAGGATCCCATTATTTTCAGATTTGATTTATTTCGTTATTATTCTTATTTTAGTTGTTATTTGATTTTATAGTAATTTGCAATCATAATTATAAGCATTAGTTTAAGCATATAAAAATAGTGATTTAGTTAATGAATAGTAGTTTAAATTAGACAACTTTCTCTGTGGGAACGATACTCTACTTACTTTGTATTACTTGTTGACACATGTATGCTTGCATGAGTTAAAGCTCTTATGCTAGAACTAAAAAAGAGGCAACAACATCCTCAATTGAGATAATGTTTCTACCATAGATCATAATGTCTCTAAAGTGCTTTTATGAAGGAGGTAATGAGATTAACAACAATAAGGCTTGATCTTCATCATCAATCTTAACATCAATATTTTGTAACTCAGTTACAATTGAATTAAACTCAATGATATGAGATTTGATTTGAGTACATTATAACTTATGCAAGGTGTAAAGACGTTGTTTAAGTCTCAATCTATTAGTGAGGGACTTCGTCAAATAGAAAGACTCTAATTTCTTCAACAAATCATCAGTTGTAGCCGCTAACACCTCCTACAACACAAGATGCAACTAAATTGCCGAAAGTGCTTTATCATCAATAGTTTCCCATTTTAACTCAGACATCTTGCTAGCTTTCTTCGTCTCCCAATCCATATCAGACATATCTACATGTTTCACTACAATGACTTTCTTCAAACCTTGCTGAGTAAGAACATCCTTCATCCGAACATGCCAAAGACTGAAAATAATATTCTCATCGAATTTGTTAATATCAAATTTCGATTGTGATGCCCCCAAAATAGGTATACACCACCCATTCTGAGTCGCCAAATACATGGTACAGAAAACAACTATAACTTTATTATTACAATTGTCGTGCAAAATATGACAACACATACTGTGAGTTTAAATACAAATATTGTGTTCTAGAGAATATTAACACTCAAATAAAGTACTCATTATAATTATTGATGCATTATTTTATAAAAATAGTGAGGACTGCTAAAACAACTGTCTAGGACCATCACTCTATACCCCGACTGGTTCCTGCTATGTTCTCGCTTCCTGAGAAGAAAAATGGAACAAAAAGGAAAAGGGTGAGCTCAACTAGCCCAGTAAAAAATATTATGACTAAGATATTATACAACAAATTATCCTTAGTCTTCAATTGGAAAAAAACTAATAGAATATAATAGACAACAAGTTTTAGATCAACAACTGCAATGGAAACAACAATTCATTAGAAGAATTAAGTAGAGAATGAAATCTACTATCATCTATGATTTAAAAGTCCATCATCAATATTTTATCCCTGTAACATCAATCAATATACATCTTGAACCAAATATTCATCTTTGCACTACGGGCCAAAGATATTCATTTGTATCACCAGTTGGTCATGTTCATCTCAACACCTGTTCATCTTTGCACTACGAGCCAAAGATACTCATCAGGTAATCATACATCTTTGCACTACAGGCCAAAGATATTCATCAAGTATCACCATTAAGGACTGAGGATGATGAAAAACATTTTAGAGAACGAATCCAGTGAGATGAAAGGATAAAGTTTAGAGATTCGTACTTTAGATAACTCAAGTTTAAAAATACTCCATAATAAACCATAATAGAGTAAAATTCAAGAATAAAGATCAAAACATGGATACAATCAAAGATAGTAAGCATAATAGACATCTGAGACAAAGAAGAGAAAATTTCATTTTTATTGAATAGTGTAATATTTGTGAATAATCTAGTATCACGAATAGTAACCCCGACACAAAAAGGTAGAAATTCCACAATCAAACTCATATCAATATTTTGGCATAATGATATTGAAGAAAATAATATCCTTTAAGAAGAAAATAACATCCCTTACCTCAAAAGAACAGTATTTTTGACCGGAATGTCGGAAACTTGCACTGAATAGCAACTCTCAAAGTATCTAAATACTCACAAAATACGCTCAATAATATAGAGAGAGAGAAAAAAAAAACTTGTTTCTGGTGTGATTTTTAATTCTAACTTAGCACACTATTTATAGGAAAATGTTAGAACGCCAAAGCAGACTTGACCTGTAACCTGATGGCTTTACCTGCTACTATTCCCACCCACCACATTTGAAATAAAATTCCAACACATTTCTTCACCAACCATAGGTGGGGCCCACTCATTCTAGAATTTTCCACCAAAATGATAAATTCAGAAACTTCAACAATTTCTGAACCAGACACCTCTTAAAATTTATAACAAATCATACGTTCATTTTTAACGGTTCAAAATTTGTGGACATATACTCAACTTATATATGTATAATATATCAAAAAATCACAATGATCCAATGGTCGGATTAAAAATTATAACTCACGCAATATATCTCTAAAAGAACAATCGATTTTTCTTGATTATGAGTCCTTGAACCGCCTTCATTTATAACCACATAAAATAAATAAATCCATCATTTATATCCACATCAAATAAATATTTTCTTATCATATAAATCAATAAATAATTATTCACAAATAATATTACAGAATCACAATAATGACAACCAGGCCGTTCCCAGGAAAGAGGGGGCTTTCTGATAAGGATTTCTCCTTACTGGCGTGCAATTAGGTGACCAAACCTCTCCTTGACAGAAATTTCTAGACATTGCCAATAATTCTATCTAATAATATTATTCAAATAATATGAATTATTGATCTGATAATGGGAAATACTGTGCAATGACAATTATTGAAACAACAATAATATAAAATATCAACGCATCAATTATTGAATCAATAAAATAAAATATTGAGCAAAGAATTACACGTAACAATTATTGAGTAGAGCCTTCTTACGTAAGAATCAATAATTCAAAAATCTTTATGCAATCTGGTAGTGTCTTACTTATGCAACCACGCCAGACATCAGATTTTAACCATCGGATATTCCAACAATGTTAATCTTGATAACGATTACGTTTATTATTTATAAAAACTCAAATTTGTCATTTTCTTCATCCGAGCGAGTTATTACATTATGGGGCCCACAAACTACCGTACTGCATTGTCATTTAATATTCCCCAACAACAAGAATATTCCATGACCAAACGAATATTCCCCGACAAAAAATTGAATATTTTATAACCACTTGCTTATTTTGCAAAATTTGCACATTTCACCCATAACCAAAGTATTATATCAAATTAACTCCTTATTATTTCATTTTCGATTCTAACTCCCAGGTCATTTCTTCAATAGCATGGTTCTTCCACAAAACCTTGACTTGTGGTATAACCTTTGTTCTTAGGACATTGTAAAACCCCAAATTTTACGAATAAAGATTTAATTTTTTCGAAATATTTTTTTCAAAATTATGGTGCGGATTTGATATAATGTTATAGTTGTGGGTAATATTTATAAATTTTGCAAAGTATGCAAGTTGTTATATAATATTCGATTGGTTGGGGAATATTCGTTTTAAGAGAAAATATTCGTACGATGGCACAATCATTGGTGGACCCCACAACGGAATTATTGTCGGATTGAGAAAACGACAAAAATATTTTTATGAAAATAACTGCAGAAGTTTTACCATTAAAACCTGTTGAACTACTCGAGAGTAAAAAATACGATGTCTGGCGTGGTTGCATAGTAGCACACCATTGATGATTGATTCTTACGTAATAAGTCACTCAGTTTTATTCAATTATTGCTACAGTAATTGCTGCATAGTATCTCACGTTATTTGATTCAATTATTGTCGATATTTTATATATTATTAAATCAATAATTGAGATGACAAAGTTATTAATATTATTATTTGCAATATTAACGATGTCTAGAAGTTCTTCCAGGAGAGGTTTGGTCACCAAATGCATGCGCCTGATAATAGGAGAAATCCTTATTGGAAAGCCCTCTTCTCTCGGGAACGACTTCAATTGATTAATATTGTGAATTATAATAATGATGATAAATGTTGTTAAATATATTGAGGTGTCTTTTTTATGAAGTCACGAAAGTTTATATATATATATATATATATATATATAAAATTTTGTTTTATTAGTATTATTAATGTAATAAAAGCAGAAAAGCTTTTTATATAAAATAGAATACTTTTATAAAGTTATTTATTTTATTAGACTCTAAATAGAATATATTATATTCTATTATGCATAATATTTTGCATAGTAAAATCTTTTTATATAAAATGTAATACTTTTATAAAGTTATTTGTTTAATTAGACAATAATTAGAATATATTATATTTTATTATGCATAGTGTTTTTGTATAGTGCTTGCATAGTGTTTACATAGTAAAATCTTTTTATATAAAACAGAATACTTTTATAAAGTTATTTGTTTTATTAGACAATAATTAGAATATATTATAATTTATTATGCATAGTATTTGCATAGTGCCTGCACAGTGTTTTGCATAGTAAAATTTTTTCATATAAAACAGAATACTTTTATAAAGTTATTTGTTTTATTAGACTATAAAAAGAATATATTATATTTTATTTAAAAGATTTTGTTTTATTAGAATATTTTATTAATAATGCATAGTAAATTAATATGGATCGTCCGTTTAAAAGTAAATCAATCTGGACCGTTCATGAATTAGTTACTATTCAGTCCATTCTCTTATAAATAGAAGCTCATTCCTTCATTATTTCTTACGAATTCACTGAAACTCTAGAGAGAGAAACTATAGAGAGAAAGAAGAAAAGTATTCTGCTACTTCACTACTCCTATATCCGGTTTTTCTAAGGTAAGGGATATTATTTGTTGTACCGTAAGGGGGTATTATTTCTTTCAGATTCATGAAGAGAACTTACATTATTCCATTCCTTATTATTCTGTGGAATAACTTTTGTATGTCTGCAATCACCGCATACATGGTGAAATTCTTCATTATTCCATTCTTTATCATTACATTAGAATATCACATGCATGCGTTACGCATGACACGTTCCATTATTTATTATTACATTGGAATAACTCATGTCTGTAGCGGTCTATTGCATGCATGGTGATTCTGTTGTTATTCCATTCTTTATTATTACATTGGAATATCCAGCTTCAGGTGTGAATTTACACCGACTGGTTCCGTTTCTTTAATATTCCAGTTAATATCACATGTAATGCGTTTATGCATGACTGGTTCCATTATTTATTATTACATTGGGAATAACTTTTGTCTGTCTGGCACCGCATGCATGGTGAATTCTTCAGTTATTCCATTCTTTATTATTCTGTTAGAATAACCTATCTATGTGGATTACCACATGCATAGTGAATGATCCTTTGTATTCATTCCTTATTAATTTATGGAAATAATCTGTCTAAGTGGATTACCGCATGGCGGACGAAAGTTTCATATATTCTCTTATACTCAGTTGGTTAAAGCTTTGACTTCTATACTCCATGAAATTAGTAGAATATCCTTGATATTTGTGCTTCATCCAGTATCTTTTCATGGAAATATTCTTCTGAGCATTCTTGAATTTTACTCCACAAAGCGGTATCATGTTGACAATTTGGACGTTATTGGTTCTGGATAAATTAATTCTTGAACTTGTTTTATTGAATTCTTATATCATTGTCATCATCCTCATGTTTATATTATGTTGAAAGTCATTTGTGGCTTTGTAATGCATAGATGGACTTGGTATGATTATGACCGAGGATTATTCGGTATAATCATGGCCGTAATGTTACAAATGATGTGGTAAAAGTCCTCATTGGCCCGTAGTGCATTGATGGGCGGTTGTTGGCATGATCATGACCATTGATGAATACACGAATATCTTTGGCCCATAGTGCATGGATAATTTGTGGTTGTGATACTAATGAATATCCTTGGCGCATGCGAGGGGATGATGTGGATTATTTATTAAAATTTGAGTCCCAAAATGATAAAAGTGATGAAAACCTTTTAAATCATAAAAGATAGTAGATATTATTCTCTACTTGACTCTTTTAATGGATTTCTTGTTCCGCCTGATTAAACTTGATGTTTGTTATATTGTATCGATTTAACATCTTTGTTGAAGAAGGCTAACGATAATTTATTACAGATTATCTTAGTAATAATATTTCTTCCTGGGCTAGTTGAGCTCACCCTTTTACTTTCATTGTTTTCTTCAGGAAATGAGAACGTAGCAGGGACTAGTCGGGGAACGGAGTGACGGTCCAGATAATAGCATTAGTAGTCCTCACTTGAAGTTAAATAATGTGATAATAAATGTAATGAGGACTCAATTGAGTGTGAATATTGTCTAGATGACAATATTTGTATTAAAACTCACAACATATGTTTTGTTGTATTTTACACGACTGTTGTATAATTAAGTTGTATTTAAATTTTGTACCATGTATTTGGCGACTCAAGATGGGTGATGTATACCTATTTTGGGGGCGTCACAGTTGGTATCAAAGCTTAGGGATATGATCTCTGGCTGAGATGTGAGACAAGAGCTAGGAGGGGAGAGATGGGGAATTCCTTCGCTAGTATGACCTACCTAAGTTTATTTGGTATTTAATTGGTCGGTCAGAGTATAGGGATAATATGTGATATGTTAATTAACCCTTATTTTGTGGCAGTATTTGAAAATGATATTCGAAAATGTTGAGAACATCAATGGAGCACAGGAGACCATTGAGTCTCCACAGATCAATAATCAGGATAATGTGCATCAGAAAGGCGACAATCCTCATGCAAACAACAACACTGACCAAATGATGAACGATAGAATGTTCAGAGGCTTTATGAAATTTATGCAACATCAGGTAAGAGAGACTCATGTTCAAAATATAGGTGGAAATAATGGCAACCCATGGTCGATCACCGCTAAGCAGTTCAAGGAGCTGGGACGACCGGAGTTTTTGGGAAAGCCAGAACCACTTAAGGCAAAGACATGGATAAAGCAGATCACCAAGATATTTGATGTCTTGGAATGCTTAGAGGAGCAAAAGGTTCCATTCGCCACCTTTATCTTACGTGAAGAAGCAGATCATTGGTGGAAATATGTAAAACGTACCCAGCCTGACGCACTCAAGATGTCTTGGGAGAAGTTTCAAGAATTGTTCAACGACAAGTACTTTCCTGAAAGTATTCGTCACGTGAAGGAGGTGGAATTAATCAAGCTGGAGCAAAACAATATGACCGTGTTGCAGTACGAGGCTAAGTTTGCGGAGTTATCCCGGTTTGCATCCCATTTGGTAGATAATGAGGAGAGAATGACGCGAATGTTTCTGCGAGGTTTGAAACCCGAAATACGTCAATACCTCATTTCTCATAAACTGTGTTTGTATTCAGATGTTGTTAATAGGGCTCAGTTATTGGAGCGCAATAATGAGTCAACCCAACCAAAAGAGAAGGCGGTAAACAAAATGATAATACCGATGATAGCGATCATCGAAGCGGTGACAATAAACGTGGAGGGAATCAACATGCCAGAAATGGTAACCACTTCGGTGAGAATCATGGCCAAAACAATAAGAATGGACATTTCAAGAAGAGGAGATTTAACAATGATGGAAAGACATCAGGACCAGCACCCGTTGTTAAGGAAGGAGAACGACCACCTATCATATGCTTCAAATGTGGAGGGGAGGGACACATCAATCCAAACTGCGCGATGCCATCCAAAGCATGATACAATTGTGGAAGAGAAGGTCACCTAGCCCGATTTTGTCGTGCACCAAAGTCAAGTCCAGCTGGGATGGAGGCATCTAAGGTCGTCCCAGACAAGACAAAGCTGGTAGTTTAAGTGAGAGCGTTTATTGAGGAACCCGAACAAGGTTATTATGGGTAAGTTAATCATAAATTCTTACGAAGTCTATACCTTATTCGATACCGGTTCTACCTATTCTTTTATCTCTCTTGCTTACGCTTAACATTTAAATTTGACTACTGAGAAATTAGACTTTGACTTATCTGTTGAAACTCCTTTAGGAGAAACCTTCGTTACCTCCACTGTCTATAAATCTTGTTTGGTTCAAATCGGTACCCTCACATTACCTGTCGATCTTATTTCATTGAAAATACTTGCATTTGACGTAATTCTAGGGATTAATTGGTTAACTACTCATCATGCAAAAATTAATTATTTTCGTAAGGTTGTTAGCTTTCATATTCCTAACCAACCTATTATGCGAATTCAAGCAACCAAACCATTAAAATCAATCACTGTCATCTCAAGCCATAAAGCTATTCGTTTATTGAAAAATGGATGTCAAGCTTTCTTAGCTCATGTCACGGATCTAAACAAAAATACGTCAGTTTTGAATGATATTTCTATTGTTAATAAATTTCCTAATGTATTCCCTGAAGAACTTCCTGGCCTACCCTCAGAACGTGAAATTAAATTTTGTATCGACCTTGTACCCGGTACAAAACCCATTTCCAAAGCCCCATATCGAATGGCTCCTATTGAACTTCAGGAGTTAAAGACCCAACTGCAGGAATTGTTAGACATCGGTTTCATTCATCCTAGTACGTCTCCTTGGGGTGCTCCTATTTTATTCGTGAAGAAGAAAGATGGGAGTATGCGACTTTGTATTGATTATTGGGAGTTTAACCATGTCACTATCAAAAATAGATATCCATTGCCTCGCATTGATGACATGTTTGACCAGTTGCAAGGTGCCCAATTTTTTTTCAAAGATTGATCTTCGTTCCGGATATCACCAATTGAAGATTAGAACCAATGACATTCCAAAGACGGCTTTCAGAACTTGGTACGGGCATTATGAATTCCTAGTCATGTCTTTTGGATTGACTAATGCTCCTGCTGCCTTCATGGATATGATGAACCGAGTATCGAGGAATATTTGGATCACTTTGTGGTCGTCTTTATTGATGACATCCTTATTTATTCCAAAAGCCGTGAAGATCATTAGCAACACTTGAGGCTGATACTTCAAAAGCTTCGTGAATATAAGCTTTATGCCAAGTTGAAGAAATACGAGTTTTGGCTTGAGGAAGTAGCATTCCTTGGGCACGTGGTATCAAGTCATGGAATATTTAACGTATGAAGAGGTTCCTGTTCAAATCTTGGATAAGAAGGAACATATTCTACGCTCCAAGGTTATACCTCAAGTTAAAGTTTTATGGAGGAACCACGATGTTGAGGAAATGACCTGGGAGTTAGAATCTGAAATGAAATCAAGGTATCCTTACCTCTTCGACATACTAGGTATATACGTATCCTAATTTCGAGGGCGAAATTTCATAAGAAAGGGAGATTGTAAGACCCCAACTTTTATGAATAAAGATGAATTTTCTATAATTATCATTTTTGAATATTATGGAATGAATTTGATATAATATTATAGTTATGGGTAATAGTTATAAATTTTGCAAAGTACGCAAGTTGTTATATAATATTCGATTGGTCCGAGAATATTCATTTTAACGAGGAATATTCGTGCACGACTAAAGACAATAATTAGTGGACCCATAACTTGAATTATTGTCGGATTGAGAAAACGACAAAAATATTTTATGAAAATAACAGTGGAAGTTTTATCGTTAACTATTGAAACACCCGGTGTTAAAAGTACAGGAATACGCGTGGTTGCATAGTAGCACACGGTATTGATTATTGATGCTTACGTGAGAAGTCACTCAGTTTTGTTTAATTATTGCTTCAGTAATTGTTGCATAGTATCTCACGTTAATTGATTCAATTATTGTCGATATTTTATATATTATTAAATCAATAATTGAGACGACGAAGTTATTAATATTATTATTTACAATATTAACGATATCTAGAAGTTCTGCCAATGAGAGGTTTGGTCACCTAATTGCGCGCCAATAGGGAGAAATCCTTATTAAAAAGCCCCCTCTTTCCTGGGAACGATCTGGTCGATTAATAGTGTGAATTATAATAATGATGATGAAGTTTTGTTTTATTAGTATTATTAATGTAATAAAATGTAAAACTTTTTATATAAAAAATGCAGAATACTTTTATAAAGTTATTCGTTTTATTAGACTATAAATAAAATATATTATATTCTATTATACATAGTGTTTTGCATAGTAAAATCTTTTTATATAAAACATAATACTTTTATAAAGTTATTCATTTTACTAGACTATAAATAGAATATATTATATTTTATTATGCATAGTGTTTGTGCATAGTGTTTGCATAGTAAATTTTTTTTATATAAAACAGAATACTTTTATAAAGTTATTCGTTTTATTAGATTATAAATAGAATATATTATATTTTATTTAAAAGATTTTGTTTTATTAGAATATTTTATAGTAAACTAATCTGGACCGTCCGTTTAAAAGTAAATCAATCTGGACCATTCAGGAATTAGTTACTATTTAGTCCATTCTCCTATAAATAGAAGCTCATTCCTTCATTATTTCTTATGAATTCACTGAAACTCTAGAGAGAGAAACTATAGAGAGAAAGAAGAAAAATATTATGCTACTTCACTACTCCTATATCCAGTTTGTTCTAAGATAAGGGGTATTATTTCTTTCGTATTCATGAAGAGAACTTCTGTTATTCCATTTTTTTTATTCTGTGGAAGAACACCGTATCACGCGGCCTTTCACCCTATACTTGGTGAAATTCTTACATTATTCCATTCTTTATCATTATGTTGAATAACTTTGCCTACATCAAGTACCGCATACATGGTGAAATTCTTCATTATTCCATTCTTTATTATTACATTTGGAACATCCTCGTCTGGTATGCGTTTACGCATGACCGTTCCGTTATTTATTATTCCGTTGGAATAACTCATGCTGTGCGATTACATCGCGTGCTGATGATTTCTTTTGTTATTCCATTCTTTATTATACTCGGTTGGTTAAAGTTTTGACTTCTATACTCTATGAAATTAGTGGAATATCCTTGATATTTGTGTTTCATCCAAAGATCTTTTCATGGAAATTATTCTTCCGAGCATTCTTGAATTTTATTCTACAAAAAGAAGTATCATGTTGACAATTTGGACGTTATTAGTTCCTCGGATAAATTAATTCTTGAACTTGTTTTATTGAATTCTTATATCATTGTCATCATCCTCATGTTTATATTATGTTGAAAGTCATCTCATGGCTTCAGTAGTGCATAGATGGACTTGGTATGATTATGACCGAGGATTAATCGGTATAATCATGAATCGTAATGTTACAAATGATGTGGTAAAAGTCCTCATTGATCCGTAGTGCATTGATGGGCCAGCTTGTTGGCATGATCATGACCATTGATGAATACACGAATATCCTTGGCCCAGAGTGCATGGATAATTTGTGGTTGTGATACTAATGAATATCCTCGGTGAGTAGTGGGGGATGATGTGAATTATTTATTGTCGAGTCCCGGAGATAAAAGTGATGAAAACCTTTTAAATCATAAAAGATTGTAGATTTTATTCTCTACTGACTCTTTTAATGGATTGCTTGTTCATTGCAGTTAAAAACTTGATGCTTGTTATATTGTATCAATTTAACACTTTGTTGAAGGCTAACGATAATTTATTATGTATTATCTTAGTCATAATATTTCTTCTTTGGCTAGTTGAGCTCACCTTTTACTTTCATTGTTCTCTTGAAATGAGAACGTAGCGAGAGACTAGTCGGGAACCGGAGTGACTACCAGATAATAGCATTAGTAGTCCTCACTATTCTGTTAAATAGTGTGATAATAAATGTAATGAGGACTCAATTGAGTGTGGATATTGTTTAGATGATAATATTTGTATTAAAACTCACAACATATGTTTTATCGTATTTTACACGACTGTTGTATAATTAAGTTGTATTTAAATTTTGTACCATGTATTTGGCAACTCAAAATAGGTGATATGTATACCTATTTTGGGGGCGTCACAAATTTAATCCTAAAACTATGCATATATTTTGCGTTAGCCCCTAAAATATAGTTGTTTTATTTTTTTATTTTATGTTTTTTTTACGTTTAGTCCTCAACTTATACATTTAAAAAAATATTTGTTATGTGAAATAATTGTTTTGTTTATGTGAAATTGTGATTGCCAAAGTATACAATTTAAAGATGAAATAAGAGGAGTATTATTTTTATATGTATTTTTGATATTTTCAATCATATAAATATAAAAAAAAAATACATACAGAAACATAACTTACCGTGAAATAATTATGGAACAAACAGGAAAATCTAATTATAATTCAAAGGATTAGGGGGTGTATTCAATTAAGATTTTTAAAGACTTTTAAAGATTTTAAAAGTTTGGTTGTATTCAATCAAGATATTTAAAGAGTTTATAAAAGTTTAGTGGTATTCAATTATAACTTTTTTAATGTCTTTAAAAGTTAGGTGGTATTGAATTAAGATTTTTACAAAGTCTATAAAAATATTTTGGTATTCAAAAAGCCATAGACTTTTCAGATTTCTATTAAATGGTAGAGTTTGACAGACTTTAGAAGAAGAATTATAATTATCAACCCATATCCAAAGTCTGACCTCATCTCTAAAGATTTCTAAAGACTTCATATCTCATATAAGCTAAATAAATTTAAAATACAATTCACATGAATCCAATATTTTTAATTACTTCACATGAATCCAATATTTCTAATTACTTTATAATCTAGAATAATTAATACTTCATTGCACTCTACTACGAAAATAAAATATTTATTTTGTTTTTTAGTAGTCAACGTACTAAAATTCAAAATTTTTAAATTTTGAATTTATTTGTTATTAATAATAAACACATGTTATAATTTTATAATTTAAGTAAGTTAACTTAATCGAGTTAAATGAAGAAAAAAAAAAGTGAGAGAGAGGAAAATAATTTATATAGGAGTACATACTTTATAGTGATATATAGTTGTATAAAATATATAAGTTCTTCAAGCTTTTATCATCATTTTATTATATGTTACATTACTAAACTAAAATTTATTAAAAGAATATAAATAAAAAATATTTTTTTATTTGAAAAATAACTTGCTATTTTAAAATATACATGAAACAAGTATATATTATTTTATTTGCAAATTTTGATACTAAAACGAGGTAATATTCAAATATTTGAATGGAAATCGATATATATTGCAAATATTTATATTAATTTTTAATTGCTAGTTACGTAAATAAGTATTAATGACAACTTTTGTAGACCTAATAAAAAACAATAATTCCAAATAAGCGTGCAGCGATATAAAGTATATATAGCTTTCGATGAAAAGTGAGCTTAATTTTTTATATTATTATCGTAGTTTTTAAAGTTTTATTGGTATCCGAGTATCCAAATGTATTATGAAATGAGTAGAATAATATGAACGCTTTCAACATATATAAAATCTCATGCCACAATAATATAATGAGATTTACTCTAGTTCATGAAAAAAGAGAGAGATGTTGTATACATGGGCTAATTAACAATTAATATAAATTATAAGATATATTAGAAGTATACAAAAGTCTATCACAATCTTGATAAAAAGTTTATAAAAGTCTATTACTTATTTTAAAGAGTTTATAAAAGTCATTTAAAAAAAGTCTTTAAAATCTTTGAAAGTTATTAAAATCCCACAAATTCTACAAAAATATATCGCTTAAAAAAAGTGTTTAAAAATGTTAATTGAATACCCCCATAATGATCGTAAGTTTTAAAAAGTCACGGAGAATAGTATAAACAAGTACGCACAGAAACTTTGCTTTTGAGAGAAAAAAAAAATGCATCACTGGGTTCGAGCTTCTCCCTCCGATTTCGGTGGAACTCTTCCCCAACCTCGAAGGTTAAGGCTCCTCTCTCTCTCTCTCTCTCTCCCCTTTGAATTAACTTAAACTTTCAATTTTCAGCGGGCACACTGCTGTCAATATCGGAAAATCGAAGATTGTAGTCTTTGGTGGGCTCGTCGACAAGAAATTCCTAGCTGACATCACTGTCTATGATATTGGTACTCCTTTGCCTTTATATTCCAGTTTAATTACTTAAGTTCTTAGCTCAAATCATCACGAAATTTGATTTATTTTTGAGTTGATCAATTTATCCATTTAATCCCAATTACTCAATCTCCTTTTTTTGTTTTTCGTGTTTTTGTTAATGCCCTTGTATTTAATTTCCACTTCAAATATGACCCATAGCTGATTTTGGTTATGCCAACCACAAGTATTGCAATAAGGAGTTGTACAATATGCATCAAAAGTCGTAGTTTGACTTGGATCTTTCCTTATTTATATGCATAGTGATGGTGTTGAATACTGTGGTATAATATCTTGGTTTTGTAATATCCCAGCCCCACATGGGGATATGTGGGACAATTTTATTTGTATTTAATGTCTCAAGCTACTACGATAATAGTATTTTCAGTCACGACCCTTTAGGTGAAGCCTGTTGTGATAACCCTATTCTTAAACTGTGGAAATGATGAATTTATTTTACCAAACAACATTGTTTATTAGTCCGTAAGTTCTATCTCCTGATTTCTAAATAAAAATGATTATTTTGCCTAAGCAAGATTACTTAGAACCAATCATGATTAATTATTGTAATTGTAATTAAAGTTTCCTTAATCTAATTAAAGGGATTAGGGTGAGATTAGTGTGAGATTAGTTAAGCTAATTAAAATGATTGAACCCAAGACCATGCACACATAAGGCTGTGCCGCTGTAAAATGAGCAAATAGTTCGGGCTCGATTCGTAATCGCTCGAGTAAAAGTTCGGTTCGAGCTCGATTCGAAATATAAATGAGTCAAATATGAGTAAATTTTAAAATTCGATAAATTACTCGAATCTTCTCAAATTGCAATTTTATATTGATATTCGGATCATATTTGTTCGAAAAGTTCAACTGTTCGGGCTCGATTTGGGATCGTGCTCGACTCGGTAGCTAAATAAGTCTTAATCAAACCTTATTTTATACTCGATATATTTTGTGAACCAAATATGAGCAACTCAATACTCGACTCGGCTCGGTTCATTTACACCCTTATGCACACCTAAAGTTCTGATACCATGTTAAGTAACCAACCAATTTAAAAGTTTAAACTATTAGAAAGATGCCCCAACTATGTATATCAAACCAACAACTTGTTAATTCCTCAAGTCGTAGGTTTTCTGTACAAGTATTGTTAATTCCTCAAGTTTATTCGGACAAGGTTTGATATAAATATTGATTAATTGACGTTGGTTTTATGCCATTGTGGCATTGAGCATTATTTTCTCATATTTTCTTATTCTTTCTTCTCCTTTATTCCTTCTTTCAACCCTGTCTTGCATCAACATCTTAAATTTATTTTCCTAATGAAGAGATTAGGCCTTAAAAACCTTGCTGTATAAATTGTGGCCTTGAACTCTACTGGATGTGTTACTGGATTATTTTGGTGTGAAGGTTACTTTTAGGTGTTCTCCAATAGGACTAGATGATTTTTAATTTTTAGGTAATTCAATAATATTTAACTAGTTCTTATTTTAAAGTCTAAAGTAGCTTAGAATCAGTTGTCTAGAACCAAAAAACTTCTCTTTACTTGTTTTAATAGACAAATATATTTATAATGAAGTATATATTATTATATTCCCCAGTATTTTAACCTGCTTTCACCGAACAAGAGTAACACATTACTTTAGGGCATCTCAATTTTGGATTCTTTGAACCCTCGACACTGCCCAGAAGGTCATTAAGGCAAGAGTAGTGACTGCACCAGCAATCAGAAGTTATTGCATTATCTATATTTGCTAATGCTTTTGTTTTTTTGTTGACAAGTCCCTTTTCTTGTTCTTGTTCTTTACTGTTTTTTTTGGGTGGTGTAGGCTGTAGATTAGTTGCATTTGCAATCGAATAATTCTATGTGCACTAACAGGGAGAAATGAGTATGTGGGTCCTACTTTCTGATTAGGACCGATGTACTGTTTCTCAATTTTAGTGCACAACTGCAAGTTACATGGAAGTACTCTTGGCAATTTCCTGCAATTTTTTGAGGAATGCGTAACACTTCATTTAGATAAGATAATAAATGGTTCTTTACCCTACAGTGCGTAGATGGCACATTTGCTAATGATGGCAAACTGCCTCTGCATACATACCCTGACATTTCTGGTAGTTTGTTGCTAGTTAGAAGTTTACTTGCCAAGTAAAAGTTGCATGTTAGGGTGAGAGTTTATAACTGGTAAGATAATGTATTGCGCTTTTATAATATAACTTATGGATGTTGAATGTGTCTTTTACCATATGGATGATATCTAATAAACAAATAGACGTAAGGCTAAAGGCCATATAGTTAGGATAGTTCATCACTCTCATTGATATTAGGTATCAAAAACCATTATCAAGAAAGTTAGAATTTTTGTAGCAAATTCTATTTAGTCTCCTGGCTGCATTAATGCTAAATGTTTTAGCTTTGACTATAATTTTAAATTTCTTTTCAGATTCTAAAGTTGTCTGGTCTTAATTCTCAGATAATGGATTATGGTATCGGCCAGAATGCACCAGTAGTGGTTCTGATGGGCAAGTGGGGCCAAGTCCACGAGCATTTCACATTGCTATCGCAATTGATTGCCATATGTTCATTTTTGGTGGGCGATCTAGTGGTAAGAGGTAATTGCACATCCAATGCATGTCAATGTGTATTTTGCCAGTTTTTGTTACCTCCTTGCACTCGTGTTACTGATGATAGATCTGCAGGTTGGGAGACTTTTGGGTCCTTGATACTGGTAAGGATCTATTAATTTACAGCTTTGATGATTTTATAGTGATGACCTAGTGCTTTGGTGACTAACATTTTTGACTTAGTGTATGCTTGATGTCAGTTACATTGGTTCCAGAACCAAGATAATTTATCCTTAAAAAATCTTCCCTTTTTATGAACAAAATACTTTTTCCAGATATTTGGCAATGGTCAGAGCTTACTAGTTTTGGTGACTTGCCTACACCGCGGGATTTCACGGCTGCTTCAGCTATTGGAAACCGGAAAATTGTAATGTGAGTATTGATACATCGCATCCTTGGTTGACTAGTTATTCTGTAATTTTTCCAATTTGTAATCTGAAACAAACTTCAATCTGATGCAGGTATGGTGGTTGGGATGGTAAGAAGTGGTTGTCAGATGTCTTCGTCTTGGACACAAGTAATGTCTTTGCTTGTTACTTCTAGAAGTTCTCTTTGTTTTTGGTTTCTTCTAGTAAGACCATATTAATTTTACATGTTAGAATTCGTTTCTTTATTGACGTCCTTTTCTAACAGTTTCACTTGAGTGGACAGCGCTATTGGTTTCTGGAGCACCTCCACCCCCTAGATGTGGCCATACAGCTACTATGGTTGAGAAACGTTTGCTTGTCTATGGTGGAAGAGGTAATTTCCCACAGTGACTTTCATGATTAGGATTCACAGTAAAAAAAATTAAGTCCAGTGTTGGGATAGTTGTGAAGTTATTTTTAGGTTAGGTTTGCATCAGGATGGTACTTGAGCCAAATAATGCAAGTATTTTTGCAATAGATTAGTCAAATGCTACTACTAGAGACAGAATGTCAGTTAGGATAATGAAAGAGATTCCCACGCATGTGATAATATAATTGCATAGTCGTCTTCTTATTAATTTGTTACACTGAATATGATTGTGTGAACTGTGTGACACACTACATACAAGAGAAAAAGGATTTGATGCTTTGTTATGGTCCTTATGGATCTTCAGCGGGGAGGAAGTAGTGCAGTTCAAAGATTGCTTAATCTTTTTAGGAGTACACATGCTTAGTTATATGTCATATTTAGGGACAATTATCATTTTTCTTTCTTATTACTAGCATAATAATATGCTTAACTGAATGTTGGACCTCGTTCATTTTATTCTGACTGGTCATATCTGATCATTCTAGCTGTTCAAGTGAGAGATTTTTATTTACAGTAGTTCTATGTGCACAAACAGGGTGCACAAATAAAGAGAAAAACTAGTACATGGGTCCTACCATTTAAATTATTGATAAGATTTATGTTAAGCTAAGGTTATTTTAGAGAATATAGAATAAAAAGTAGATTCTACTAGCAATGAAATGCATTTGAGCACATGTCACAATTAGTTATTTTGTGGTGAAGGATCAGAAGTATGGTGTAGGATTAGCTTTATTTCTTTGCAAGTAATCTCTTCCTATAAATAGTTGTAAGTATTGAAATATATGAAAATGAGTAGCATTTGTTCTCAACCCTACCTCCCTCCTTCTACCTTCCTTTTACTGAATTCTATTAGTCTCTCTCTCTCCTCCCAATTCTCTCTATCTTATCTTTGTGATTCAAGGTCAGGATCTGATGAGGACATGAATAGCTTGGATTCAAATGGAGGTCGTGAATCGGACCCGGTGCAAGTACCAATTGGATCCGTGACGAGAGGACGAGCTAAAAGATTCACTTATGACTTTGGTATAAGCAATGTGGATTGAAAATAACATGTCAACTTGGTCCAAAGAGGATTACCCAAGTACATTAATATGTCTAAGGTTGCGTTCCAGAACAATCCAATGCAAGTCCGGAAAAGAGGCTGCAAGTTTGGGAAATCAACACACCCGCCTTGGCGGGCTTTACAAGCCAAAAAGGCCGCCTCGACGACAAACTCTCTGTCCAAAGCCGCCCTGGCGCCAAGCTCTCTGTCAACACCCGCTCTGGCAGGCTTTGTAGGCCAAATTATCCGTCCCGGCGGGCATGCCCAAATTTAGTTGGTGTGTTTTTCGAGGCAAACACGTTTTGATGGTTTTTGAGCGTGGATTTGTTTCCAAAACTCTATATTTCCAGTTTATTATTAATATTCTATTATAATTAGGATATTAGGGTAGATTTTGATTCCATATTTGATTGTTGATTCTTTTTAGGATTCCTAGGGTTTCAATTTCTATTATTCAAGACTCATGGATGAAATTAATTATAAAACAATTCAATAATACTCACATTTAATTACTTGTGTGATTATTCTCTACTTTTGGTTCTTTGAAGAATTCTCAAGTATTTTTTTTAGTTAATTCTTTGAGATTCAATTTGATTTATCATACACAACAATTCATAGTTGTGTGTAGCGTCTTCTATCGCATCAATCATCGATTGTGCCGAGGTTCCTGTTTCAATATAAACACGGGGTTTAGGCGTCGTTGGTGTTCCATTCAACGCAATTTCATTGCTTGATCGATTGTACCAAGGTTCTCGTCTCAATATAGACGTTGGGTTAAGGTGTCGAGAGAGTTCCACCCTATCAATTGTTCTAGAAACGATCCGGGCGACGACCACCTCATGCAAGCGTGCCGTGGAGTCCATTATTTGGTATTAAAGCTAAGTTCTAGCGGATTACTTATCCTTTAAATTTCTGTTGAAATTGTTGAGTTAAAAAAAAAGTATAGAAAAATTATTCGAATTTTAATTGCATGCTATAGTGAGATTTCATACCTTCTCCATTTTGTTTCGTGATAAGTTATTTTTGGATTGATTAGTAAAACTGAGAATTTTGCTAGGTGAGTTCAAGAAGAACCTATTAGAGAGAATATTTAGCGGTAAGAGGCTCGGTAGTGAGATTCATCGAGGGTAAAAGCCAAATTGTTAGTGCATACACGAGCGAAATCATTGATTCGAGCGAAACACGTAAGGGAGTGGTGAGAAAATTGTTTTCTACTAACCCTTATTTTGCAGGAAATATGTCTAACTCCAAGGATAAAGGGACTTTTGAAGAGCAATCTTCCACAGCTTTTGACATGAAGTTTATGTTAGAATCCATGAATAAGGAGTGGAATCGAAGGTGGGAGATGATGAATGAACGACTTGATCAGATCAGTGAGACTCGAGGAGGATCATCCCAAAAACCTCATGGAACCCAGTAAAAGGGGAGAACACATTAGCGGGAAACTAAAACGGAGGAAAATTACTTCGAGAGGGAATTCAGTGAGGAGGAATATCGTGAATCTGGTTTCCTACATCAAAGGCCAAGAGGTCCTAGAGAGAGGGAAGGTCGGAATAGGGCAGATGATAACGTGAATAACATTAAGATGAAAATCTCAGCTTTCCAAGGGAGGAGTGATCCGGAGGCATACTTAGAATGGAAAAAGAAGATAAAACAGGTATTTGACTGTAACAATTATTCAGATCTCAAGAAAGTCAGATTAGCCGTTACCGAATTTTCAGATTATGCAGTTACTTGGTGGGATCAGTTGATTTCTAGCAAACGGAGATGTGGGAAACGTCCAATTGAAACTTGGGTGGAGATGAAAATTGTGATAAAAAAGAGATTCGTATCGAGTCATTACCATCGGAATTTGTTTCGAAGTTTGCAAAATCTTAAACAGGGAAGCAAGAGTGTGGATGAATACTTCAAGGAGATGGAGACACTGATGGCTAGAGCTAATATGGATGAGGATAGTGAGGCAACAATGACACGATTTTCAACAGGGCTAAATTGGGATATAGCAGACTTAGTAGAACGACAACATTATGTGGAATTGGGGGATATGGTACACATGGCTATCAAGATTGAGAAATAACTTAAGAGGAGAGGCGGCCAATGTTCCAATACTACCATGGGGTCGTCATGGAAATCTAATGCTGCAAAACGGGAGGAGAAGCCAGCTGTGAATAAGCCGAAAGTGGAGTTTAAACCGGATTTGACTAATCGTGGAAAACAAGGTAAAACTGAACCTTCTACTTTTAGTCGCAATCGAGATATTGTTTGCTTTAAATGTCAAGGCAGGGGACATATTTCTAGCCAATGTCCGAATTAGAGAACTATGTTGTTACTTGACAATGGATAGTAGGAAATCGAGGGAGAAGATAGTGACACCAATTTTATGCCACCGTTAGAGGAGATTGATGATCGGGAGGTTGCTATGGATGGCGAGATGTTGGTTACGAGGAGAGCGCTTACTGTGCAAGTGAAGGAGGAAAGTTTGGAGCAACGTGAGAATTTGTTTTACACTAGGTGTCTTGTGCAAGGAAAAATTTGTTGTATGGTAATTGATTATGGGAGTTGCACTAATGTGGCAAGTACAACTATAGTGGAGAAACTAGGATTGTCAACAACCAAACATCCGCAACTGTATAGATTGTTATGGCTTAATAACAGTAGAGATGTGAGAGTGACAAAGCAGGCGTTGGTACCGTTCACCATTGAAAGATATGTAGATGAGGTGTTATGTGATGTGGTTCCAATACAAGCTGGCCATTTACTACTTGGGAGACCATGGCAATTTGATAGGCGTGTGAAGCATGATAGCTTCACCAATGAATACTCTTTTGTACACAATAAAAGGAAAGTTACATTGTGTCCTTTATCACCACAACAGGTGCATGAGGATCAAATTTATTTACAAAAAGACCATGATAAAAAAAAGAAAGTGAGGAAAAGAAAAATTAAGAAAAAATCAAGAAAGAAAAAGAAAGGAGAAGAGAAAAAAACAAATATATTTGAAAAAAAAAGTGATGTGAGGCGAGCTTTGATTTTTAAACAACCTATGATTTTACTTAGGTATAAAGAGGCGCTTTTGAATACAAACGCTAATGATTTGTTGCCTAGTGTTGTTTTTTCTCTTTTACAGAATTTTAAAGATGTATTGTTGAGGAGCTTTCTCGGGGAATTGAACATTAAATTGATTTTTTCCCGATGCGATCATTTCAAACCGTTCGGCTTATCGGAGTAATCCCGAGGAGACGAAGGAGTTACAAAGACAAGTTGATGAGCTGATGGGAAAAGGGTTTGTTAGAGAAAGTATGAGTCCGTGTGCAGTTTCGGTAATCTTAGTGCCAAAGAAAGATGAAAAATGGAGGATGTGCATTCTTCGTTTAGATGACATGTTGGATGAATTGCATGAGTCTTGCATATTTTCAAAAATTGATTTAAAAAGTGGTTATCATCAAATTAGAATGTAAGAGGGTGATGAATGGAAAATTACGTTTAAAACGAAATATGGTTTGTATGAGTGGTTAGTGTTACCTTTTGGTTTAACTAATGCACCTAGTACATATTCATGTGATTAATGAATTATGTGTTGCGTCCATTCATTGAAAAATTTGTGGTTGTTTACTTTGATGATATTCTTATTTATAGCAAAAACTTGGAAGAGCATGCTTTGCATTTAAAATCTGTTTTAGATGTACTTAGGAAAGAAAAGCTATTTGCTAACATGGAAAAGTGCACGTTTTGTTCAGATAGAATTGTTTTTCTTGGCTTTGTTGTGAGTTCATAGGGAGTCCAAGTTGATGAGGAGAAAATCCGAGCGATCCGGGATTGGCCGAGTCCTACAAATGTGAGTCAAGTGCGAAGCTTCCATAGACTCGCAAGTTTCTACCGACGCTTTGTTCAAAATTTTAGTGAGATTACAGCACCATGGACTCGCAAGTTTCCGTTTGATGTAGGTGACGATTTGAGGACAAATACTTTTCAAGAGGAGAGGAATGATGAGGACATGACTAGCTTGGATTCAAATGGAGGTCGTGAATCGGCCCCGACGCAAGTACTAGTTGACCCGTGACGAGAGGACGAGCTAAAAGGTTAAAGGAAGGACTTATGACTTTGGTACAAGCAATGTGGATTGAAAATAACATGTCAACTTGGTCCAAAGAGGATGAGAATATGCCCAAGTACATCAATATGGTCCAAGGTTGCGTTCCAGAACAATCCAATGCAAGTCTGGAAAAGAGGCTGCAAGTTTGGGAAATCAGCACACCCACCCCTGCGGGATTTACAAGCCAAAAGGCCGCCTGGCGGCAAACTCTCTATCCAAAGCCGCCCCGGCGCTAAGATCTCTGTCAACACCCGCCCCGGCGTGTTTTGTAGGCCAAATTACCCGCCCCAGCTGACATGTCCAGATTTAGTTGGTGCGTTTTTCGAGGCAGACACGTTTTGATGGTGTTGGATTTGTTTCCAAAACTCTATATTTCCAGTTTATTATTAGTATTCTATTATAATTAGGATATTAGGGTTGATTGTGATTCCATATTTGATTGTTGATTCCTTTTAGGATTCCTAGGGTTTCAATTTCTATTATTTAAGACTCATGGATGAAATTTATTATAAAACAATTCAATAATATTCAGATTTAATTACATGTGAGATTATTATCTATTTTTGGTTCTTTGAAGAATTCCTAAGTATTTTTCTTAGTTAATTCTTTGAGATTCAATTTACTTATCATACAACAATTCATAGTTGTGTGTGACGGTTTCTACCGCATCAATCGTTGATTGTTCAGAGGTTCCTGTTTCAATATAAACACGGGGTTTATGCGTCGTTGGTGTTCCATTCAACGCAGATTTCATTGCTTGATCGATTGTACCACGGTTCTCGTCTCAATATAGACGTTGGGTTGAGGTGTCGAGAGAGTTCCACTCTATCAACTGTGTTAGAAATGATCCGGACGACGACCACCTCACGCAAGCGTGCCGTAGAGTCCATCAGGATCAAGTGTGGCTTGACAATTTATTTACTTTTTATACTCCTCCATTTCAAGTTACAAGATCATTTTTTACTTTTGATAGTTAGTTTGAGGCATTTTCAAACTTAAGATTGAGATGATTCGGAACAATAAATCTTATAATTAGTAGTGCTTCTTAGATAGTTTACAATATTCATTACTAAAATTAAAGAAATTCATGTTTTGAGTTTAAAAATGTCTTATGTTCAAGAAGTCAATAATAATCTTATATTTTGTAAATGTAAATTATTATACTGCCTGGTGGCATGCGCAGTCCATTTCAATAAGTCATTGCAGAGAATGTGTATCAACATTTATCCTTACCATAATTCTTGATGAGTTAAATTCCAACTGGTAAAAGGTGTTAGTTCCTTCCCCTTGTGTATTGCATATGAAATCAAACGTTCATATTTTATAGTTTCCTTGTAAAGATTAGGGTAATGCATATTTGCACTTTTTACATCAGAATATTGAAATTGTTGTTCGGCCAGATACTTTGCATGAATGTAATGTTTGTACTGCTCATATTTTTAATCCGTATGGATCTGTATTATGGTACATTGATTAATGAGAGCTATATATATCCAGCATTTTCACTCATTTGCTAGCTTTGGATATCAATATATGGGAGGTGTGGTTGTGTCTATTTATATAGGCCATGGTTGATATGAGTTGTCTTTCAACAATTTTGATAGGAGGTGGAGGGCTAATTATGGGTGATTTATGGGCTTTGAAGGGTCTTATTGAAGAAGGTACATTATTGTGCTTGCATTCAATCTATTGAAACTTCACTTTATACCATGGTATCTGATGCATCAAGGCAGAAACATTCTGCAGCAAGTTACTTTTCTTTTTTCATGTAAAGCAAGTAGCAACTTGTTAAGGAGAATAAAATTCAAACATTGTTATTTGCCAAAAAAATAAAAGTAAAATCTAAGTAAAGCCTCGGGTAGTACATCCATTATGTTATTTTTTTTTTTTACCTTCAATGCATAATATGCAATATCAGAAGTTACAGGTCAATTTAAGTATACAATCAGGCCATTTCAATATCCGTGTAAATGGCCCTTTCTTACACACACACACACACACACACATGGTTCAGTTATATTGTTATGAAGGTGAGAATGCCTCTTCACTATTAGAGAAAGGCTACATTAATGAAGATGATTGTTAGATATTGATTTGTTCTATGCAATTTCAAATCTATTCTAATAGCTATACTGGAGACTGAAATCTTTATTTTTTCATTACATCAATAATGAATTTGGACCTTTCCCTGCTACATGCTTGGTGGTTTGCTATTGTACTTTCACTAAATGTCCAATATGACTGTACTTGAATGGAGTGTTTTCCGTTCAAATCTAATTTAAGCAGTAGCGGACAAGGGTCTAGTAGGTTAACTTTTCCAAAAACATTTTAATATAAGCAGTGCATTTTCCGGAAATGACGGGAACATACATGTTAAGAGGGGAAAAAATCTGCGCCTACCACAGTCCCAGTAAGTTTAAGTTTAAGCTAAAGCCAAATCAGGCCAGAATTGCATCAAAAAAGAAATGTTTTTCTTGTCTAGCACGTTGGCTTTTGTCTTATTTTGTCCAAAACTTGTCAAGTAAATTTTCTACCTTACCTCATATACGGTGTTTCAGATCTGTCTATACTCACGTTCTTTCCTACCTTCCTTTCCATCTGTCTTATTTTTGAATTTATTTTACAAAATTCTCTTTGTTGGTGCATGCATGTTTGGCTGGCTGTCGATTGTGGCTACTAGGCTAGAAATGTTTGATTTTATTGTTCAGTTCGCCATTGGTGGAATTTCGGTTTTAAGAACATTGTTACCTGTCATAGTTTTGACTAAGGTTATTTATGTTTTGTCCTTGTGTGGAAGAAAGAGAATGAAACTCCTGGATGGACACAACTGAAACTTCCAGGTCAAGCTCCTTCACCCCGTTGCGGTCATACTGTTACATCCGGAGGGCACTATGTAATTTCCCCACTTTGAAGCTCTTTTCTAATTTATGTGCTGATTTAGTGTTCTTGCATTGTCTATATTTTGAAGAACTTCTTGGTGTTACTATTCCATTCTGTTGCAGCTTTTATTATTTGGAGGTCATGGAACTGGTGGCTGGTTGAGTCGTTATGACATTTATCACAATGACTGCGTTGTTCTAGACAGGGGTGAGTGCTTTTCCTGACTCCTGATGTAATTAGTTATGAGGTGCTACTTGACCAACTTCACTAAAGCTCTAGGCCTATAGTTGCCATGGTTTACCCTGCATTAAGAAATCTATTTTTTTTTTATTATTAATGCAAAGTCTCTTTCACGTTGTTATATTCATCCATTGTGCGAGTACCTTTTCTTTTTCAGTGATAGATTGAGGACGGTTGTTTTGATGTGGGGAGGGGAGGGGAGGGGAGGGGAGGGGGGATAAAACTTTGTTTCAAAGACAACATTGCTTTTGTTGGTGGCATATATTAGACACTATTAAAGCCAGAATAAGGAGATAACAAATTTATCAAGGGAGCTAAGGCTGAATAATTAAAGAGATTAGTTAGATTTTAGATTAAGCTTTTGCTTTCAATTGATTTGATTTATGGCCTATCAATATTATAGCCTGAGTAGTAAGAATGTTCACACGTACTGCTAGTCAGCAATCATGTAACTTGTGCAGATCATGAATAATCTTAATATTGTAATGTTCTTGACAAGGTACTAGTATACCATCTATTTGCTTATGCTATAGTTGTCAAGTCGTGAATCGTATTGTGTATCGAAAACCCCTATATAATGTTTCATGTATTGTATTGTAAATCGTATCGTACGCTACGAAAACGAAATAAAAAATGTAATAATATATATCTAAAGATAAACATATAAAACACTCAATTTATTGGACAATCAAGCTAATGACTATATATAAAAATTGACTATATATAAAAAGTAAATATTATTATAACCTGAAAATAAATTTTTAAGTTAAATAGTAGCGAAAATACTCAAAATTGAATTATTAGATATTACTTTAGTAATGTTTATAGAGTACAAAGAGAATGAAAATTCATATTCATCTTTGAACTATAAAGCAAAAGAGAATAATCTAATTAATATGTGGAGATTTATGTTTTTGCTTGTGAAAAGTGACATGATAAAAATAACGCAACATTTTGTAGACGAACATATGAAACTCTAAAAAACTTTTAGAGGCTCAATATAGATTATTTTAACCAATGTTCTAAAAATCAGATTAGGCTGCGGCCTAGGTTGGCGTTTAGGCAGCGACAGAAGCTCAACCTCGAAAATTATGGCTAGGTGAAAATAAAAACGGATTGAGGCGTCGCAGTTTGCAAAAGAAAAGGAGAAGAAAAGAAGAAAAGATTACTTACCTGAGGCTGAGCATCAAAGTCGCCGCCGATGGTAAGCCAATGTTACCATCGGAAAATTACGTAGGAGAAGGCAGGAGGCAGCAATGGCTAGGGTTTCCAGCTCCAATAATTATGTTCTCAAACTTTTTTTTAAACAAAGCCCATACTCTTTTTTTAAAAACAAAGTCCAAACTCTTTTTTTAATATCAAAGCCCAAACTCTTATTTTAAAAGAAAAGCTCAAACTCATTTATTAAAACAAAGTCTAGGCTATTTTTTTTATAAAAAAAACAAGGCCCAATATCATTTTTTAAACAAAGGTCAAACTCCTTTTATAAAACAAAGCCCAAACTCTTCTTATAGAATAAAGCCCAAACTCGGTGAAAAAAAATATATGCCATTAAATCCACCAGTTTCCTCATACTAACAATATGCAATATTACAAATATTTGCCTCAAAAGTTTCTTCCTAATTATAGTTATAGTCCTAAAGTTTGATATGTTTCAAACTTTACTTTCACAAATAAAATTAAAATGAAATAAAATCAACATCGCCTAGAGCAGCTGTTTAGGACCCGTCTAGGAAACCGCTTAGACCCTGCCACTCCAGTGCCTAGGTCCGCCCAGCGTTTTTAGAACATTGATTTTAACGCCTAAAAACGTCTTCATTTGACATTGTAGTAGCAACTTTAATAGTTTTGCACTTTTGCTTTTACTCTTTTCAATCGAAGTACTTTTTTAAGTTTGGTACCAACCACTGTTCTAAAAATCGGCCTAGGCGCCAGGCGGGGGCCTGGCGTCGTGCATAAGGCCAAATCGGTGAAAAAAAAGCGGGCTAAGGCGGGGCTGTAAGGAGGAAAGGCGGGGCTGGCGAAGAGTTTTTTTTTTTTTTAAATTACTACCAAAACCAAATCTTGATATATTTATTTTTCTAATGATTTACCATATTCTTAATGCAAGTTGTAGTATATCAAATCACAACAAGAAGTGAACAAAATCAAGTCAAAATGGATAATTTTATTATAGTTGTAATTTTTTGAACTTGTACCAACTTGAAATTCTATAAATGATGATACATTTGTAATATTTAGTTTAATTCAATATAATTCTTAAATTTATATTTATTTTCTTAAGTTTTAATATTGAATTGAATTCTTAAAATTTTAAATTTTATTATTTAATACCAATCTTGTTTATGAATAAAACTAATACGTCAAAGATATGTTAGTCATACTTAGTATATGGTATTTGGCGTTTTCTTTAAGTCCTCAATTTTGAAAATTACACAAATTAAAATAATTTCATAATTAATAATATCAAATGTCTCATTCAATAAATTTCACACTAATTTTTAAAAATAACATTTATTTAAATTTTTGAGACAGAAGAAGTACGTATATAATTATATATATGAAGATATCAAGATACTTCTTACTAGTTACTACTTACTAGTAACACTAATTTTATAATTTAATTATTTCAAGCAATGGATATATATCTTACTAAAGTGCAATTACTACTAATTCTATAATTTAATTATTATTTTTATTATAGATTATTTTGCTTTATATTATTGTTTTGTTAAAAAATCCCGCCTAGGCCCCCCAGGCGCTAGCCCCCCTGGCCGCCCGCCTCCCGCCTTTTAGAACATTGGTACCAACTTTAAAAAGTATCGTGCACTGTATCGTTTTACAAGATGTGTAGTATATGATAACGGAATCGTATGATGCGGTGTCATTTTCGATTCACCATGCAATATATATCGAATTGTCTGTGTATCGTATTTTATCGTATCTTATCATATCGTACGATATGTATCGCGTATCATACGATTATGAAAACACTTATGCTATTAGCTGGCATTCCAGCCCCGCGCCCCCGCATATTAGTGTGCTTCACATTGTCGTGTTGACTGTAGGGGTTGGACACATAGTGGGACCTATGCTCCAAATGTATTACATAGATTTTGTGGATGGCCATGATGGCATTATAACCTTAACAGGAAAATACAAACACTTTGGTCACTTAAAGAAGGTTGAGTACAACTGTACAAGGATATTGATGGGTTTTAAAAACTACTGGTGATGAAATCTATAAAAAATGCGACTTTACTCTACTCATTGACCCTGTGCTAAAAGATTAACTTTGAAGGAGATTATAGGTTTTCAAGACTTTGTCCCAATTCCATACCAGTTGCATGAATGTAATTTAAGCTCCAAAAGAGATGAAAGATGTGATTCTAACTTTAAAAGCGATTCTAGGTTTTTGAGACTGTCGTAGAAAAGTATCAGTGACGTGAACCTAATATGTAGAAGATCTAGATGACATTTCCCTGTAGACTATATTCAGCCAGAACATAACAAATATACTAAGTTTGGTTATGATGCAGGACAGGTTTAAGGGTTTGGGAAAGTAATAAAGAAGGGTGGAATAATATATTTACTAGTTACAACTACCTTATCCATAAATAATTTATTACCTAATATCTTGCAATTTCCATGAACTTTCCTGGCCTGTTCTGCATCATTCTCCACTCTTTTGAGAAAAACTCTTCAGCAAGTATAGTGAGGTAGTATGACGGGACATTAGTAGTGCAGTCTTCTTGCATTTCATGTCCATGAGCACAACCTTCAGCCTTATAAAGGATAACATGATGGACTTCAAGCAAATAGGCTATGCAAACAAACTATTTGAAAAGATAAAATCGACATATTCAACATCTAGTAATTCGTTGACCACTCGACATCACTGGTGCTTGGCTTGTGTTTTTATTTGTTGATTGCCTTTCCTCAACCTCTCCATAAATAATTTATGCTTCAATTTTGCTCGTTACCTTTGTCTTTTTTGCGGTAAGTTTCGGAAGATTCACCTCAATGTTTTCAAGCATGACAAGCACTAGCTTGGGGTTTTCATGTTCTGTCTTGTCAATTTATTACCCTGGACTCGCTTGTCCAACTGGGAAGTAATACTTGTACTTGTTTGTTTTTGAACAAATAGGAGCATTATGTTTGGATGCTTCCTCATATTGTGTCTTCAAGTTTCATTCATCCCAATCTTAGGTCCTTGCACCAATAAGAACCAGATTGAAGACAAAAACCTTTAATTTGATCGCACTGAATTATTTATGGTTAAGTTCCATCATTTGATACGAAAAGGAATATGGAGTTCCAAAGCTGAAAAAAAAGACCGGGTGGTTTCACTCATTTTTTTTTAATTTAATTTTTTGACTACTAAATAATAAGAAAACATGTGATAATTGTTGGTTAGAGCATGTGGCTGTTAACCACATGGAAGCTTGAAGGTTGAAACCCTTGCATATATTGAGACTGAAAATGTGATAAGAAGTGGAAAGGTGTAATGTAAAATCAAATAATACCATGTTTAGCTCTTATACCAATTTTATGTAGGACATGGTTGAGAGAGTTTGGGAAAGTAATAAAGATGGGTCGAAGGCCACAAAGTCACATTCCAAGCTGACATGCCTTGCATGGTCTCTCTTTGATAAAATTCAGCTTTGGCAGGCCTTGGACTAGATCTTTAGAAACAAGCTTAGACATGCTTTTGAAATTCAAGTGGGATCTATGATGCCACAATCAGCTCACATCTTCTGAGGCTTTAGCGAAGAAGCAAGCTGCTGTTGATGAACTAAGCTCAGCGAGATTGACCACATATACATTACCTTCTTTTGATCCAGTCAGCTACAAGGAGTTGGTGTTCAGGTCTCGAACTTGACACTGGTTGTTGAGGAAGATGACCTTTATCGCACAATTGATTTATGCTCAACAGGTTGTGTTTTAGTCCATCAACGTAGGCAACTTTGCTGAAAGATGCTGCTCCATTTCCAATTGAACCATAGCCTCTGGTCTTCCCAGAGTTGTTGTCTCCAAAGATAACTGCTGGACCATCTTTAGCTTTAAAATCAGATAGGAGAGCTTTGTTGTATGTCTAGAGCATCCACTATCAAGAACCAGATTGATTTAATGGAGCTTGGTACCCAAATTTACTTGGGTCTTGCTTTGTTAGTACCATTGGGACCCAAATTTGCCCAACTTTGTGTTGATAATATGAAGAATAATAATCATTATAATTACATAATGCAGCTGCATGCCCATACTTATGACAATTATAACATTTGATATGTTGCATGTGTGAGTGTGTGTGTGGATATCTTCTCATTTGGGACATATGTAGAGGATAAGCATAACCAGTCTTTTTTCTTGGTTGAAACTCCTGCTTCCATACTGCTCTACAATTTTGTGGTTTCGTAGATTAGAATTAGTATTATAAAGTGTTGGACATAAAATATTTTCCTTTTAAATTTGGTTTGCATCTTTTTAGTTTTGGGATTATGTTTTGTAACAAGTTGCAAGTCATTAGACTTTCAAATTTGTGTTACTTTGGACTACTTTATACGATGGAGTACCCGTGTCAAGACGATCCGGCGTGGGTGCGGAGTCTTGGATTTGTGTCGGGTCTTGTGCACTTTCAATCCGGATACGTAATATTTATTAGCAAGCGTGGCGATGATGATGAAGACTGAAAGAGAAAGAAGAAGAAGAAGAATCGACAAGAAGAAGAATCAGAATCGACTGAAAGAGATAGAAGAAGAAGAAGAATCGAAGAAGAAGAAGAATCGACTGTGCTTTTTTCTTCTTCTCGACTGTCGCTTTTTTCTTTCTTCGAACGACTTCTGAGGCTTTTTTTCTTTCTTCTTCTGAGTATCTGAGTATTTGAGTTCAGATCTGGAGATAAATATCTCTGGCAAATTATAGTTAAGTACCCTATAGTTTTTATAGTTTTTTAATTTAGTCCCTCAAGTTTTTTAAAAGTTTAAAATAGCCCCTGAAAAATTACTTATCAGTCCCTATAGTTTTGTTTTCTTCCATTTTAGCCCCTGAAGTTTCAATAGTTTCAGTTCTTCCTCTGTTTCTTTATATTTTTGTACTTGAACACTTAAAGGTTCATGATAAATGCATGTCTATATGAATTTAGACATCATAAAAAATCATAACATACCGTATCCCCGCACCCGTGTCTAAATTTTGATTCATATCCGTGTATCCTCTATTTTTTGACTTCACGTGTCCGACACTTAGATTCGTACCCGAATTCGACACTCGCACCCTAGTCCGAGTAACACAGTTTTCAGCTTGAGGGGGAGTGTTAGTAAATATGCTAGGGAATTCTAGGATATTATTCTCATAACCTGATTTGGGGGATTATATGATTAAAGGGAGATTGCATGATTAATGGATGATTGATTTACTTTCTAAATGTAATGTAGTTCTAAGCCAATATAAAAGCTCTCTATTGTACATTGCAAGATATATAATAGAAAACATCTTCCCTTCTTTATTTCTCCACATGGTATCTAAGTCTTGACAATCAAATCAAAAGGTCTTGCTTCCACTGCCAGCAGCGGGTATCGTTTCTTTTTATTGTTTCACTTTATCTTAAAGAAAAAATTGGGTGGTTAGAGTTCTGTTCTGGTTCTTTTGTTGGAGTTGTAGTTTATTTTTGTGACGCCCCCAAATCCGAGTACTTTCAACCCACAGATATGGTGCTACACGGTACTACTAACTATACATTCATTTCAATGATAACAACATTAAGATGAATATATTTACTAAATTCTTATTACAATAATAATAATAATAATAAATCCTTCTCAGGTTCTGTTAACCATTACATTCTTTATTGTCATAGTATAAGTTTATACAAATATACTAGTCTATTACAGCATAATCTATTTATCCATCTTGGCTTTTCCCTTATCCTTACTGGAACCTTCGGTTCGTTCGTTTTTAGCTGCAATCATATAATTCAAGCAAGAAGTGAGCATAACTAGCTCAACAAGTATAACAATATATAATAGAACCACAAAATCAAGAATCATATAATTTATATTCAATAACTGAACAAATAGTTATGGAGTACTATAAACAATCGAAATAACACTTTTCATTCTCTTAAAACAATTCCAAAGTACATACAGTAACTTAAGAATTCTGAGTAGGTCAAAAGTCCATGAACATTCTCATCCTTTGTTTTCATTCATGAAAAGGACATTCCGGCACTAAGATCGTACATCCGATATAACTTACGAGCATTTCTAGGTGATCAGCCTATACTACTCTATGTTGATCAACACTCATTCGTTAAATGTATTTACGTTTAAGTTTTGGCAACCTCATGTGCTCATCGAGTAAACGACGTAAAATACTTTTGTTTATTAATACTCATGCTTACCTTTGATTCCGTACCAAACAATTGGCATAGGATAGCGTTATCAATACTACTTTGAAAGACTTGTAAATAAATCAATCAACTTTTAAGATTCTCTGGCCGAGTTAAGCGTTAAATTCAACCGTTGTCGGTCTTTACAGTATTTGCATGATATATTCATATAGCACACTGAAATTAGCTACTAAACAATCTAAACACATTTTTTATACCAACTTCTTTCTCTTCTATGTCTTAAATCGAATTTATTTTACTAATAATATTCATTAAGTTTATTTAACGTTCATTACTGCTTATTAACATTCATGACGACTTATTAACATTACAGGTCATAAACAACACTCATCGATCGTCGTTTAAGTATCACGATAGTTGTAACCCTAATGGGTTAGCTAGTTCGGACATATTTCCCCCGGATTACCAATATCGGATTCCGTATAGAAATTACATAAGTTTTATCTTCATTTCTTATCATTCTTGTACCACGCGTGTCTATTACGTACTATATGTGAGAGCCCCGAATCCGGGTCCCGAATCACCGCGGATCCGGTACAATCATTCTATTTTTATAACTATTGCGGAAGATATAAACATAAATTGTTTATACATTAAACATACATATTATTCCCCAAGGTCGAGTAACCTTAACTTATACACAATTCATAACATGTCTAACATATAACATTATTATCATACCATACTATTACAATTAAGCGTGACATAAAAAATCCGAGAAAATTTGAACTTGGCTTTATCCTTTCCTCAGTATCCGACGATGCTTCTTAATCTGCAATGTTAATCATGATATAGCGAAGGTGAACATAAGTTTGCCAATGAAGTATAAATTTATTTAAGGATATATATCATGATGGAAAGAATTGAACAATAAGCTGGCTATAATTCTACAATATAATTGAGAACTAGCATGAACAAACTTTCATAGCTGAACGAACATTGAACATGAACATAGCAATTATATCTGGACCGAATGGTAATGAAAGTGATCAGCCTTTCATACTTGATGAATACATGCATTATGCACAGAGTGTGAATAAATAATTCATAGACATGACAATCAGTAATGATTAACCACAAGTATATCTGAATGAAACAACTCGAGGTCGAGTTAAGAAAAACTTGCCTGTTCCGATGTTTACCATTACACAATCTATTTAGCTTTGACTGAAAACCTAATATAAATAATATTGATCTACAAATTAGAATAATATCATCATAATATTTAAAATAACCTAAACACAGTATCACATAATCCTATCAGTCTATAAAACACATAAAACTTAACCTCAAGTCAAACTTTTACAGTCTGAATCGAGTTTGGCACAATTCTGACATCTCGACGGCTTAGTTGGACAAATATCGAGTTTAAGTTCAATTAAACTCTGCCTAACACTTAACAATTATCTTAGATAATTATATTATCAGTCAAAATAGTTTTCATAAGCTCGTAATAATTTCCAGATAATTATTATCATTTATAAATGATTTTTCAATCATTAACATCGTATTTATATAAATTAAATACCACATAATTCCTTTATCATTAATATTTATTTAATATCAAATATTAATGAAATACATGTCATAATATTATAATATATTTATAATATATCAAAGTATTTTAATACCTTAAAATCACATTTATATGATTTTTAAACCTTTAATTTCATTATCCAATAATTTCTTTTAATATTAAAATATTAATATTTTCATGACAAAATATCAAAAGTTATATATTATAACTTAAAATATTTTTCTAACACTTGAATCATTTTATATGATTTTTAAAACATAAATTCTATTTTTTCATAATTTATTTAATTCATTTATTAAATAAATTAATTACCATTAATATTAATTTATTAATGAAATTCCTCACAAAATATTAAAGTCATTAAAAATAACTTAAAATATTTTCTTATACCATAATATAATTTTTCATGATTTTTCATGTATTAAAATTATTTTTAAATAATTTATTTAATATTATAATTAAATAAATTAAATATCATTTATATTCCAAAAATATTAAATATTTATGAAATATACTCAAAATAATTTAAAACTAATTTTCAGACTTTAAAATAATTTTTAGAAATTTATTTAGTATTTTTAATAATTTAAAACTAATTTTCTCTAATTATTTAAATAAAATAATTATTTTCCGAAAACATCTATCACTAAAAAGTGCCTATAAGCGACAAAACCCCGCTATTTATAGTGTTTCTTAATTTATTCTTCATCAAACCCGAAAACCCATATGGATTATCCTGGATGGCATGTACTACAACCCTAAACAAATTCCATGGTCAAAACATAACCATCCTGCAAGATCTATGCTCCAGAAAATGATGTTAGAGCTCCAGAAATGAAGAACAGTTCGAGGGTCTACTTTCTGGGCCTTTAATCATCGCATTACAGGCTTAGTAACTGTGTTTTAAGGGTTCAGTCTTGTAGTCTTGATGTCAAGGAACAATAATACATCAACAGATCAACATAAAAACATCATGTTTTATCGATTTTGGCCGGTCAAAGTAGAGGTCAGGAACGTGTTAATGAACAAATCTGGGTTTTCCAGATTGTTCTTCAGGTAGTTCGGTCAACTTAGTTTGACCATGATTAAATCCCATTCTGGTCACGATCTGAGTAATATAAAAGCATGGATGTGTAGAACTCATGTAACGGAAGCACAAGATTCAACCAACAACATGACTTAACTAACAAAGATCAACAAGATAAAGAGCCTGCAAAAATGTCGTCGATGATTTCGGGTTTACGGGTTACCCGAAACCGATTTAAATAATCGGCCAACGCAGTTGATTTTGCTTCATATCTGGAGATCTAGACATTTTATGACCATTATTCCAGTTCCAGATTAAAGCCTACATAGCAAAGAACAAATCCATAACATAAAACATACATAACACCTAACACACAGATCTAGAAGCCCTGACATTTGACTGTCAGACAACATTTCAAAGTTTTTCCCAGATTTTTCTAAACCTCAAAATCGTGCATCTAGATGTTATGGATCCTTGATTCAACAACCCAGATCATTAAAAGACACCCTATAACACATATCTAACCAATCATTAACAACATCTAACATTATATCATAAAATTTTAAGATTTAGGGTTTTTATACCTTATTCATGCTTGATCTTGATTCTGATCCTCGTGATCTGATCATGACTTGCTATGGTTCATACAAGGGATTGAATCACTTCAGAATTTCGTGGGTCTAGAGAGAGAAAGGGATGATTGAGAGTTTGATAGTAAATTAGCAAAATTTGTGAACTTTCTCTCTTCAATTATTTATAAACTTGGAAGCAATAATATGACTGATTGCTGTGATATTTTAGCACATGGGCATATCTTAGCTAGTCACCAATTACAAATAGGGCAATAATTGCAAGCTACCTTCAATAATGCACAAAGGGGTATTTTAGACTTTTAGCTTCCATTATTAAGGACATTTTAGTAACTTGTGCAAACCCTAAGGGTTAAAACCTAAGGTTTTAAAAATAAACTTTCTAGGATTTTCGATTTAGGTTTTAAAAATAGAAATTTAATATTTCTAAATTATAATTAGGATTCTCTAATTATATTAAGATTTCCTAATCATAAATTCAAGTTTGCTAATTAGGATTTATATTTCCTAATTAAAATTGCTAATTTAGCAATTAGGTTCATAATTGTACACTAGGGTTTATAATCCAAGAATTAGGATTTCTAAATTATTAGAAAATCCAATTAATCATTAGGGTTATCCCTAATTAGGTTTGTAATTAAAATACATACACCTTATACATAGCATTTAAATTTCCAAATTAGGATTTTAATATCTGAATTAGGGTTTCAAATTCCCGAAATTAAAATTAGGGTTTCTAGGGTTTCTTATCAGTCGTTAGGGTTTTCTAACTGAACGTTGACGTTCTTAGTATAATAGTAGGGTTTGCCACTGATAAGGGTTATCTGGTCAACCCTTGACCCTCAACCACATACTGTACACGTAAATAACCATACCTACAGAACATATACACTTATATACTTAATCCTGAATAATTCACCACAATTTTTATTTTTTTTTTAAATTCCATAAAATTTCTTTCCAGAAATGTCAAATCCATTCACTTATTTTCTGTCTAGGTTTATTATTTAACCTTTAATCCATCATTTAAGATTTAATTATTTTTTCTAAATTCTCGGGTCGTCACACTATATAACCTTAAGACGTGCGTTAAACTCGAATACGATTCACGGTTTACGTTTTCGCATTTTACGTTCTTCGTTTAATTATATTTAATCAACGTTTAATTCCTAAATCCATAGTTACACATGTTGTTTAGGAATTCTTTTTTCATGTATATTAAGTATATACATGCCCCATAATTACCGCGCGAAAAGTTGGATTAACAAAAGCTCGCGTCGGATTTTCTTCCCTTAAAGGCACTGCGGCGCCACTCTCAGTTATAATAGCTGCGCTGCAATGCAAGTTAGCAGAGGCTGAGTCCCCGGGTAGGCGCTACGACGCCAATTTCTTAGGCTTGGGCGGCGCTTGCCCTGAGCTCTTGAATTTTTTTTAAGTTTTTCAATACGATTCTTTTCCGAGCTCGTAACTCGATCGTTATAACTCGGAATAGGCTCGTTTAAAAGCCATTTTCTCACATATCTTACGTACTTAGATTTCATCCGGACAGAATAATTTTCTGAATCCGTTAACGACAAATTCACCGTTTAAATTTTTATTATGCGTTCGTGAGCGTTCTTCGCTTGTTTCTTCATTTTAAGTTCGAATTCGTTCATTCTTGAGTCCACGACTCTTAAATACATAGTTCTTTGATACGCCACCAAAAACCTAAGTTTCTAAGCTAAACGACGACTTTTCACTATCGTTCGGGAAATCCTAGTTAACTACGATTTCGACGATTAACGTCTTTTCCTATAAATTTTGTCATAACTTAGTTACTCGAGATTTTTACGCCAAACCAAATGGAATCAATCCAGTGGTTAGTCATCTATATCCTACCCAAGCAATTTTCACCTAACTTATACGCGATGGTTTTAAATTTGTCTGTCAACAATATATTCTATGTTTTGATGGTTTTTCATTAAATGCTTAATCATTCTTTTATGATTTCACTTATTCATGGCTTATTAACGTTTTAATCCATTAATAACCATCCTTAATTCTCTATAAAAAGTAAATAGAAAAGAATCGAAGGTTTACGTATTTTTACCTTAGCGTTCTTCGCGTTCTTGACTTAAACTTGTTTGATTAGCTTCTTTCCTCCTTTGATCACTTGTTAATACTTCTCTCTCTCTCTCTCTCTCTCTCTCTCTCTCAATATAGTGCTCAATGTTTGTAAAACATCAAATGAGCAAAGTGGCTAGCTTTTTATAAAATTTACAAGGTAAGGGCATTTTGGTCATTAAGCCTCACCTCCTTACTATTCACACCTCCACACCAAAGCTTCCAAAGGAAGCTATCAACTTCCCTTGGCCACCAAGTAGCCGGCCATGTGGGGTTGTGGGGCCCTCATGGGTTGCCCCAACCCTTTACCCACCCGGTGAACCATTGGTTCGACCCACGGGTTTGGTTCTTGGTTCGGGCTTAGAATTAATTCATATCGGGCCTAACTTTGGGCTTGATTTAACTTATCATTGGGCCTTGATATAATTCATCATTGGGCCTCACTCATTTGTCCAATTGGGCTTGACAATTGTCCAAGTCCAATAACTAAAGTCCATTAAGACTTATTCGTATTCCTACTGTATAATTCTCGTATTCTCTTCGTATATACTTCGTATGATATTCGTATTATACGTTGTATTAGTCTTCGTATTATACTTGTACAATACATAGTATCATACTCGTATTCTTCACATATAATAATAATTCTTATTACACTTAAACCATTTCTTTTTTTAGAATTCACTTTCCCTAACCCTTAGTTTTTTTTTTTTAAGTTCTCAGGCGTAAATTTCGTTTGCCATAACGGGATTTTTTATTTTAAGCCAATTTTAATATTTTATCTTACATTTATCCAAACAAAACAATAATATAAAACAAATTAATAATATAAAACAAAACAATCTATAATAAAGGCCTTTGATTAAAGTTCAAACACATCCATATTGCTAATGTCAAAGTTCAAACACAAACATGCAATTGTTCAAAGTTCAAACATATTTTTAACGTATTACTTTTATTCATAAACAAGATTGCTATTAAATAATAAAATTTAAAATTCAAGAATTTAATTTAATATTAAAACTTAAGAAACTAAACATAAATTTAAGAATTATATTAAATTAAACTAAATATTACAAATGTATCGTCATCATCATTTATATAATTTGAAGTTGGTACAAGTTCAAAAAATTACAACTATAATAAAATTATCTATTTTGACTTGATATTGTTCACTTATTGTTGTGATTTGATATGCTACAACCTGTATTATGAATATGGTAAATCATTAGAAAAATATATTTATCAAGATCTGATTTGGGTAGTTATTTAAATAAAAAAAAATCTCTCCACCTAGACTTCGTTTAATTTCTTGGAGGGTTTTTTTTGCCGTCTTGGGCTTAGGTGAGGCACTAGGCGAGGCGCTAGCCAAGCCTAGGCGCCAAGGCAAGGTGCTAAGGGGCGCCCAAACACCTAGCGCTGGGCGCCAACCTAAAGTAGGGATTTTTTAGAACACTTATTCAAATCATTTAATTCTAACACACAGCCAGAATCCTAACCACATTCGCACATTCTAGGTCATAGAACGACCTTTAAATAGCTTACTCACTTGAATAAACATATAATTTCATTTAATTCAAATAATCAAATAAAATTTAATTCACATAATAATCCGATTTTTCTTGGGCGTTACAATTTTGCTCTTTTTTTTTCTTTCTCATTTTCAAAAAGGTGACATGTCCAGGGTAGTTAATTTCTTGGCTTGAAATATGCAAATGGATTGTTGATTGGAGAGTAAGATTTTTCATGGGGCAGAGGTTTGAGGAAGGCGTGTCTTTCGATATGTTGGGAGGCTGAGTCCTCAGTTGTTGAGGAAGCCAAGGAGTCCATCATTTTTTTGGAGACAGGTGTTCTCCATTATTGCATGCACATAATATCCTTGCAAAGTGGATATCAAGTTATGTAGGGTGAGAATCAACTTTGGACATAGATATTAGTTTTTCTTGTTCTTTCTTTTTGTTTTATTCATGCAAATTGAAGAGGGCCTCAACTTGAAGGGGAGTGTTGGAGATAAATATTTTTTAAGTTTGGTTTGAATCTTTTTAGTTTTAGGATTATGTCTTGCATGATTAAGGGATGATTGATTTACTTTCCAAATGTGCTGTAGTTGTAAGCCTATATATGGGCTCTGTATTGTTCGTTGTAAGATATATAATAGAAAACATCTTCCCTTTCTTTATTTCTCCACATAAAGTTTATATATATTGATCAAATTTTTTCCCTTCATACTTTAGTTCTATGGGAAAAAAAGATACATATCTTGTACCTATAATTTTGTTCTTGGTATACTCTTTATACGTACGTATATATTAGTGTTCCACTGCTCCTTGTAATTTTCTCAAAGAGACAAGGAAACCGTAATTTGTGGAACTATCATATTTCAAGATATAGTTGTTGCTAGGGCTAGCAAATCCTTTGTTGTCTGAATCTTTGTCGTTATCATTTTTTTGTCATCTTCACTTTCACCTTCAACTTCATCTGTCTATTTGATGAATGATTTCCTAATTTTATAGGTGAACTAGCATTCCTATGCTAATGGAGTCCTTTATACAAAGCAATTTTTTTTTGGATTGTCGATGTCTTGTTTATTATATATGCTCAAGTATAGAAAATTTATTTTAAGAATCACAATTTTTGCTTGTGTGTGAATAAAATCATTGGAGAACTTGTAATCTTTTAGCCTTTTTAGGTATTAGAATTTTGTATGTCTAAAGCGTTTGTGTGCAAACACGCGCTTGTGTTTATTTATATTTCAATTCATGATTTATACTCATTTTCTCAGAGAATTACATTGTGAAGCATTAGAATTTATTGATTATAATATGTGAAACTAAGTTGGCTTTTGAAAATATCACTCCTTCATTCCACAAAAACAGTCCCATTTGTCACAAGTTTACTATTACAATTCCATTACCATGTTGTCACTACTCACTACTGAACTAAACACTTAATAAATTTAGGCTTAAACACGGAACAAAAAATGTATCCTTAAAATGTATAAATATTACAAATGGAGCTCTTATCGTGGAATGTAGGGAGTGTTAATTATAAGAAGTTATTAAAGATAAGAATATTAATTATTAAAGAGTAGACTGTAATATGGTTTTTCTGTTCAACTTTCTAAAGCTCTTAATGCAATATTTTTGACACCATGTGGGAAGCTCAACAAATTATAAACTTATAATATGTATGTGTATATATATTTCATGCTTATGTTTTTAGCCTGAAATGCTTTTTGTTGGTTTTTTGAACTTAGTGTCTGTGCAGTGGAAACGCCTAACTACGAGCAATGAACCTCCTGCTGCTCGAGCATACCATTCTATGACTTGTATTGGTTCACGATATCTATTATTTGGTGGCTTTGATGGAAAATCAACATATGGTGATCTATGGTGGTTAGTTCCGGAAGGTATTGAATTTTCTTTGGATTACTACTTGGTAGCCTGTTTGGACCTTTTTCAGTCAGTGAGCGTGCCAATGCTCTACTCAAGACCTCTAGGCTCAACAAGGACTCCCCATTCAATCTATGTTTTCTTCCCAGGGACTACAGTTTCAGGATGATAGTTTTCTCATTATGATTATACTGGTACCTATCATCTTGAAAAAGTTATCTAACTGATGTTTTCTCCTGGATTTCTACGAGTCTTGGACGAATACATGGACTAGAAGAGTCAATCTTGCTAGAGCAAGAGTTGCAATTGGTTCCTTATTCTGTTTCAAAGAAAGCTGATTAATCTTGTCTGCTTTGGTAGTTTCACACACGAGACGATGCATTAAAATTATGCAAAAGTAACTAATTCTCTTCAGTCAAGGCTGTAAAACAAGCCAATAGAATCACCTTATAAATAGGAGTCTGTCTTTGAGCCAAGGACTTTTTTTCCAGGTAAACTTGGTGTTCATCCTTGTTACCAAAGTAGACGAATGATTTGGATTTTATGTGGATGTGGCATGCCCTTCAGAGCTACCATAATTACAAAGTCTATCATAGCAGCCCAATTTATAATTTCTAAGATATGATTTTAGTTGAAAGTATTGTAATAGTATCCTTGGTGTAAAATCGTCATCTAATTCCATTAAGAGAGTTACCTTTGACTTTATTCTGTTATTTTACATTTTATGTATCTATATACTTCAACAACAAATTTTAGTCTTGAAGTTTGGTATTAAAAAATCCATAGAAAAGAATGTCTTTGTCTTTGATAAAGCTACAAGGGACTCTTCTCTTTGGAGGGAGAGTACTTTAGGATCTTTATGTCCAACTACATTGGCAATTAGATTCCAGGTTTCTCTGTTCTTGGAAGTTCCAGTTTTTCAGCTTGAGATTTGTGTCATGAAAAGGTCTTGAGAGTGATGCTCAGGAAATATGTGAATATTGAATAGCATTCTGAAAATACAAACTGAAAAGGAAAAATATGAACAGGACAAGGAACATTTAAAAAGAAAGTTCAGTTGATATCATGCTGCAACAGTATGAGAATTTGTCTGAACATCCCTCATCCCACTCTGCTGATTCCTCTTGAAGAAATAGTCCTATTTCCCTCATCCCACTATGAGAGTCATCCCAAAACGAGTCTCCTTTCTAAAAATGGACTATAAAGTGATTTTGTGAATCGAGTTTACCTTTAATGAAATGTGGTTAAACCTACCTTTTATATCAATGTTGTTATTTTAATTGTGTTTAGAAGGTTCAATGGAAAATTAACTTTTCTTAAAATCCATGGCTTTAAAAAATTGGAATCTTATTTGATTTTGCACTGATCCTAACCTCTTGACAATGTCCGTAGGGATATCCTATGTATGTGCTATACCCTTATTTAATCGAAACAGTCATTAACATCCAGTGGACTCTGGGGATTGATGCTGCTTCATGAAAATTGAAAGAAAAAAAAAAGTTAACTAGAGCTGAAGTCTTGAACTTGTTGCCTGAGAAGCTTTAGGTTTTTAGACTTCACAGACACCAACCAACTTTCACAAAACAGCATGAGATTAATAATTGGTCAATATTTACCATTACATCAACGCAGACCTTAATTACTAATTAGTTCATAATATTGATTGCACTGCCAGCTACAACTTTGCTAGTGATTCTTCATTTCTGTTACTTGGAGAAAGTCAAATGGAAGCATCTGCTATCTCAGAACTGCAGAAAAGATTTCAGATTGATGTTTCACTTGCTTCCCCTGAAATTCGAATCAAAGAAGAATCAGAAGACACAGAATTTGTCGAACTAGCATCACGGTTGATTGGTGAAAATGCTTCCAGTAATGAACAGGTATTGATTAATTAGGTAATCTTGGTTCTTTCCGATAATGTTTTTGTGTGCATTTGAGTTTGTTGCTCGGTTGCTCGCCTGTACATCCATTTTATAGTATAAATATGTCTCTCTGTTATTACATAAAGGCGGCTCAAGCACTTCGTGGACATTGGAGGAAATCTACACCAAGGTCAATCCCACTGAAGGAGCTCAGTCCATTACTCCGTGACTACCAACGCCTTATATTTCGGCATCATATGTAAGAATGACCTTACATATTAGCTTTTCTCTTTTATCACTTGGACTACAATAGCCTACAGCCAATTCTAGCATTATTGATTATGCTCCACTCCTAAATAATTTAGCCTATGTTATACAAACTCAGATGGAGTGTCCGGTTGGACATGGTATTTTGAATAGTCCGACATGTGTATTCCTCAATTTTGCCAATTTTTTACACTAAAATGAAGTGTCCAGTATCCATACTCTTGTCCGAAAGTCGAGTGTTGGACAAGGGTACATTAGGGCAAATTGAAAGTCCGCGTAACATAGGACAAAGCCAGAAGCTTTGAGTATGTCTGACAGATTGAGAGTTCTGTCTGGGTTTATGGTGTAACTTGTCAAAAAACTAAATTTAATATCACAATACATTTTAGCAGCTGTATTTTAATTTGCAACAAAAGTTATTTGAGGTATCTGACTATTAATTAAAGAATCAAAATAACAAGGAAACAAGATATACTTGAGGAGGAAAAGGATACTCGAGAAACTTAATGATCTGGATTCCCTAGTCCACTTCTCCGGCGAATTGGAAGAAGCGGACCAAAAACGAACCAGTTATAGCGACGATTTTTTCCGTCGTTATAGCATAGAAAACCGTCGCTATAGCCGGTTATGTATAAGGCGACGGTTTGAACTGTTGCTATATCTCAGAAAACCGTTGCTATAGCCCGGTTAGTCTTTGATTCGTTGGAGAAAATTTTCTCTAGATTCCCTCCATTACACCTTCCATCCAATTTCTCCCAATACACATTTAGTAACAAAAATATACACAATAATATTCATGCAAATAATCGTGTCTCGGGTCCCTACACCAATATTTGTGTCTCTAACTATGCGTTGAAGTAAATTGGGTGAAAAGTGTACGGGTGGGTATCCTAGTCCGAACATAGTATTTGATAGTATGAGGGTCAATATTTGGAGACTTCAAACCCAAGGGGTGGGAGAAATGGCAGATGCTTGAACAATAACCTCAAGGAACTGGATCCAATCCCCATACTAGGTCAAAATTAGCAATGAAAAAATATTTGGAGACTTCCAGATGAAGTTTGGGAGCAAAATAATTTTCTGTATGCAAACCCTTGAAGGGTGGTTCAGTGGTTATATACTCACAAAACTGTTTCCGGCAACGGTCAGGGAAGCCGTCTCTCATGCTAGGCTGCTGCCAACTGACCTTGCAGGAGTTTTTGTATTAATTAATGATTGATGTTGCATCTAGCTGGTCTTTAAATATTACTGTATCCATTTCAATACTAGTGTCATGGTCAACATGGCACATAGATTGGGGGTTCATAGTTCATCCTAAAAGGTTGAGTAAAGTAATTGTAATCAAGAGTTTGCTACACAATACGTACATCGGGCTATTAAAACGGAAGCTTTCAAGGAATATAATGTATAGCCTAGACATTGGGAAGCATCTCTATCTCACCATCTTCTCCTAATTCTTCTACAAATCTAATCTAGTGGCTATAAAACTTCCAACATATAGAAAGGCACTAAAAAGACCAAACAACCCTTAAATGGTTACATGACTCACATTCAAGTCTCGTAACTTTTAAAACAAAAGAAATGTACTATAAACCCCCAATTAGTATTTGATGTATGATTGATAATAAAAGAAATAAACTAATAAAAACTGACACTTGATTTAATCACACTAAGAAAGCCTTTGCAATTAGATTGTAATGAGTTGCATTTGATTAATTTATTAGTCCTTGTGATGGATTACAATTGTAATGTAGCTCATAACATGCATTAAAGTATTACTCAGTTTTCTCGGACCACCTCCATAATAGATGATCCTCTCATTTTATTGTTACAAAGTTTCCTTTTCTCCTCATAAACCTATGAACAACCTGGTTCTGGTTCTGGTTCTGGTTCTGGTTCTTCATTCATTAACTTGGTCAGTCTTTTCTATTTCTGACCGTGTTTGTATTTATGACTTGACTATGACAGAGCAAATGCTGGATCTAATTTACAGTCCTCAGAATCTGGATTTCCTGGGAATGAGACATATCGATTCTATCATATTAAAAATGTCTCTCAGGTACGAATCTTGGATTGATAGTAATTACTTATTTTAATGGACTCCTTTCAGAAATATGTCAAATCACATTTTATGTGCTTATGGAAATCTCATTACCCGTTGCCCATATTATTGGATTTAAGTGACCTTTGAACTAAAAGAGGGTGTGGTGGATGCTTTGCTGAATTTTTCTATATCAATTGATTCCAGGTTCCCATACACCCCAATTTAAGAGGACCATTTTCTATATTGGCATGTCCCCAATTATTCGACTGTGCCCTCTTTTATGTGCCATATGAAAATCTCATTAGCTTAGCCCATATTATTGGATTGAACTTTTTAAGTGACCTTTGCAATAAAAGGGTGTGCAGTGGATTCTTTGGTGATTTTTTTTTATATTAATTGATTCCCATCCACCCCAGTTTAACAGGAACATTTTCTATATTGGCATGCCCCCAATTATGCCGACGCTATTCCACATATCATTGCATTGATATTCAGTTTGACAATATTACCCTTGTGTTTGAAAAATTATAAAAATAGTAGTTTTACACTTCGTAAATGATCACACAACTTTATAACCTGACTCAGAAGGTTGTCAAAGTAACTTAGTAACTTGGACGTCTTTATAGAATATGTATATTTTTTTTTATATATCTCAGAATAGAGTATAAATTAACTTTATTAAATGTACTTTGTATACTGATCCTAGAGTAAACTATACATTAACTGTATAGAATGTATTTTGTATCTAATAAATTATAAATCAAAGGTAAAGTCTTTGGAGGTCTGTAACATGGTCTTCCAAACAGTCTGCTATTCTTGATTCTTGAAAGCTAAACCTGCAACTTGTTAGATTTATAAATGGGCCAAGTCTAGCATATAAAGACAAGTTGTTTAATTCAAAACCAATTGGTTATGAGAAGAGTTGAACCAATTCATTATATACCATACATACTTTGTTAAGGTATTCGATGTGGGGCACCTCATATATATATATATATATATATATATATATATATATATATATATATATATATATATTTCCAACACTCTCTCACGTGTAACCTGGTGTATTGAGGGTTGCATGTGTACCTAATGAATATTTGACACACATGATAAGCTTAGCAAAGAAATGGCACTATGGCCTTAAAGAGTTAATAAACTACGAGCAACTTTTTGGCTCAATTGAGAATTGATTACTAGTTAATAAATGGGTAATTTTGACCCGTAGGAAGTGGACTGCAGGTGGGTAAGAATGAAGACCATGAAGAAGTGTTTAATTAAGCCTAAGGATATATCATATTGAACCATCCAACTCAAAACCATTGGCTATGAGTGAAGTAGCCTCTCAAGTCAAGTTATATATTGATTCTTCAGGTTTTAGTTGACCGATGTGGGATTTTATATCTTAACACGTCCCCTCATGTGTGGCATAATTTTGAGTCAAACACGTGGACAATTTTAATTAGGTGATGTGGAACATGTGGTTCGCTAGGCCTGCACATGAATGGTGCCTAATTTGATACCATGTTAGATTTATAAAATGGGCCCAAGTCTAGCATATAAAGCTCTTTAACTAAAAATCAAATGGCTATGAGAAAAGTTGACTCAATTCATTATATACGGGTAAAATGCAAAGTCGACCACTGAATTTTAAGAGTTTTTGGGTATTGAGCCTTTTTCTTTTGGTCAACGCAAATTGAGCCCCTTTCTATTAAAAAATTTGGACTTCGAGCCCTAGGCGCCACATGTGCGTTGACTTGCATACGTGGCGCCTACGTGGCAGATCTGACGTGGACAATTTTTTTTTTGTTTTACACGTAGACGGGCTGACGTGGCGAATATTGAACTTAATCCCAAAAATAATGTTGCTGTCAAGATCTTAAAATTTAAATCCAATGACCACCTAAGCTAACAAGCCTAACTATTATAATTTTGCAAGGATTATTATTTATAACTAAACAAATCATTTCTCCCAATAATAACAATAACAACAATCATAATAATAATAATAGTACTAATAATAATAATAAGAGTAATAATAACAACAACAACAATAATAATAACAATAATAATAATAATAATAATAATAATAATAATAAAATATTTATTGAAAAAATATATTTTAATTAAATATATTACCTAAAATATATTTTAATTAATATTTTAGCCCCAAATTTGTTTTTTAAATATTACATAATTTCCGGTAAATATTTTTTAATTTACCTAAAATATATTTTAATTAATCATTAATTAAAATATTAAATATATTTTATCGGAAATATATTTACATATGAAGTTAAGTTGCGTCTTGAACAATGAAAAACCTAATTAATGCCACCATGTCCATCCAGATCATTAAAAGAGTATTACTTATCATAATGCAAATACATGCTTCCTATATATATATATATATATATATATATATATATATATATATATATATTCTAACAGAACTTAATGAAGGCCCTATGAACATATTTTTCTGCAAAAGCAACACCATTATGTAGTTTCATGCATAATTCTCTTGATCTCTACTTTTTCTATTTTATTTTATTTATTTATTTATTTATATCAAATATTAGGAAATTGCTAATCTTAAATCCTTGTGCTGCTGATTTCTCAAATTAAATCCAATATTTATAATGATTTCAGCTGCGTATGGACGATATTACCAATCTGTTGGCAGAGTATAGACAGATCCCATCTGATTGAACAATGGTCTTGCGGATTCCTAATGTAAGAAGACTAAACAAAACTCTCCAGAGGATGTTCTCGTCTCCTCTACGGAGTTGTATTTTATGTCTCTATGTGACTGCCCCAAAAATGTGTTCTGCTCAACTTGAATCAGAAAACTACTACAAAATGTATACATGCTAGAGACTGGCTAGCATGAATTTACAAACATGCATTTGTCCTCATCTATCTACTCGAGTATTTTTTGATTTTATAGTTTGATCATGCTTTTTAGGTTTGGAAAAGTTGGTCAATATTTTCTTGACGATATACATAGATGTTTGATGGTGTTTGGGATTTGCTTATATTCAATCAAACATTTTTTTATATCAATTTTAAAAAACGATAATAATGTGTTGGTTTTTATTTGAGGGGAGGGGAGGGGAGGGGAGGGGAGGGGAGGAAAAATAATTAAAATTCTTTCTGTTTGTGAGTTTTTAGGGAGGAGAGGAAGGGAAGAGATTTGGAGGTAAAATTGATTTCATTTTTGACTCAAAATTTTTCTCCCCAGAAGTGGGAGGATTTGGAGGGATGGGAAATGATAAGAAAGTTAAATATTTTACATTATCAAAAATAACTTTTTAAAATAAATAATGGGACAATGTTATTTCTAATTATTATAACTCCCAAAATTTTAAAATATAATTTTTCCACTCTCCACCCCACGCCACGCCACCCTACCCTGAAAATACTGCTTGGTCAGAGTGAATGGTATCAGTAAACTATGCCTTATATTGCTTGGTCTTAGTTTTGCAGGGTTGTGTTAATATATACGACGCTATATATTGTCCGTCGCTAAAAGTATAGACGACGGTTGTATGACCGAACTGTCGTCGGGTTCGTCGCTAAAAGGGGGGTGAGCTTGGGTGAGTTGGATAAGAGGTGAGTTTAAGATCCGGCATCGGTCCGGATCTTAAGCTCACCTCTTATGTAACATATTTTGCTCACCCCCTTTTAGTGACAGACCGGGCGACGATTTGGTCCGTCGTTATATGTTTGATCCGTCGCTATATGTTATTTGTCGCTATATGTTGTCCGTCGCTAAAAATTAAGACGACGGTTTTATATATAGCAACGGATCGAATCGCCGCCTCATCTCGTAAGCTAAAGGGGTGAACAAAGGGTATGTTAGATAAGGAAATGAACTTAAAATCTGATCAGTATATATATATATATATATATATATATATATATATATATATATATATATATATATATATATATATAGAGAGAGAGAGAGAGTCCAATCCTATCCTGAGGACTCCTGCATTTTCTTAAAATGCGGATTTTTTTTTTTTTTTGCTTTTTTTAAACAACTAAAAAGAATAAAAAATTATGGAACTTAATTTTACATAATACATGTGTTTGGCGTGATTTGGATACATATAACAAAACATGTCTATACTGATGCATGCATATATACATACATTTTTGGTATAGGTATCCAAATCACGCCACTTCTTGTATGTAAAATTCAAGTTCATAATATTTTTTAGTTGTTCTACAAAAAAAAAAAAAAATTTGGGTCGCATTTTATCGGTCCCACTCCGGACTGATCCATCTTATATATATATATATATATATATATATATATATATATATATATGTATGTATCCAAATCACACCCAAAACATCAGTATTATGTAAAAATTCAAGTTTCATATATATATATATTTTTTAGTTATTTTAAAAAAAAAACAAAAAAAAAAAGTTTGCATTTTAAAAAAATGCGGGAGTCCGGATAGGATCCGGACTCTCTCTCTCTCTCTCTCTCTATATATATATATATATATATATATATATATATAACAAAATAATTCAATAACTAGATATTGTTACATACATTTATTATATTTATATATAAGGATAATATAGTAATAGTGTAGTTTAAAAATAAAATTATTTTTTCTTCCCTTCTCTCCTTCTAAACTCACAAATAAGAAAAATATAACAAACATCTCATTCCTTCCCTTCCTTTCTAAAATTTACAAACATTACAAGGAAAAATTATAATCTAATCCCCTCTCTTCCCTTCATATACTTTCCCTTCTTATCTCTTCCTTCTCTCCAAACTCACAAACGCAATGCGAGTGTGATTGAACTGCGTAGTATATATCTTTTTACCTTTCATATTTTGATGTTTAAAAACTCTCATTTTGCTACTCAAAATATCGTTAAACAACCATTATTGATCTTTTTGTTATTTTTGGCCAAAAAAGTGGTCGTTGTCATGTGTTTCAATAGTAACAGTATAAGTATGACTTGACCTAATTTTTATACATTTGATCGTATATAATCTTTTAAAACTTGATTAATTAGATTAAGTAATACATTTATATTTATTAATACAATAAATAACAAATTTACCAGTCAAAAGAGTTGACTCCCTTCAAGACCAGTTCCCTCCAACCCTTGTGCTCATTTCCCATCGAATCATATATATATATATATATATATATATATATATATCTTTCTTGAGTAGAAGAAAACTCAGGTTAGGGTAGAGAAGGAGACGAGAAAAGAGCAAAGTTTCAAACCTTTAATGGTTGTCGTACTTTGCCATTGTCATATTTCGGCAGTGTTAAGAACATCAAACACCGGAAAGAACTCGAGGAGGGTCCTATCTTGTCAATCCGTAGGGGTAAGCTTTCACAAATGTTATTTTTCTTTTTCTTCATCCTGTTAAGCTACCCTTAACTAACAAAATTTTCAATTCTTCAGAATGGATGTAGTTTCTTTCAGTGATATGAACCTTCAACAGATGGTGGATTAGTGGGGAGGATTGTCGTAATTGAAGATGAAATTAAAAAGCTACTAAGAAGAAAGAAAATTTACATAACTATCATACTTGTAACATGGATTATCATGCTATGTAATTGTAGTAGTGACTGAATTTATGTGATGGCAATCAAATGTAGTTGAATGAATTAAAAGTTTTATTGTTCTTTATCTCTGCAAATGTTATAACAAACATGACCAAAATAGAGCATGACTATTAAAACACACAACTCTGCGAAAAACCATTAAACCATAAAGTTGTTTAAAAAATTCACAAACAAGCAGAAATCCCATCAAACTAATAAATCAAAAAAGTTCTAAAATAAATTCATACATACACAGCCATAATAAAATTCGGTACCATTCTATTGCACAAAACGCAAATTTCAGTTAGACTGATTACATATTTTAGACATATAAAGTCTTAGAAACAGTTAATACATAACAAGTCTTAATTGTAGTTAATAAGACCAAAGCAGTAAGTTTTCGTTCCATAAACATTAATATAAGAGTAGAAAAATAGTTTTAACCTTCACTTTTTTCTTCTTCTTGCCATTACAATCCTCAGTACTAGTTGAGTTACTTCCATGGAAGGCTGACTTCACATTCTTCAGTGTAACAAATTTTTTTCCACCCTTAAGTAGAATTCGTGTCCCTTTGAAAGTGTTCGGAGTTTGTGGTACACCAACCAACAATCAGTTCTTGTTTGGTATGGTAACACCTGGTGGAGGCCCTCTAATATTGGAAGCAACACCTGGTGGAGGCCCTCTAATATTGACAGCATCACCTGGTCGAGGTCCTCTAAAATTGACAGCATTAACCGTCACAAAGCCCTCTCATTACTCCCTTCCTACACGAGTTAGGTTATCATAGTCAATTTCATAATAAATATACATAGTAATTAAAGTCTACATAACAATAACTAGCCCTTTACTGATTTCTGAAGCTCATTATGAGGATTGGGCTTTCTTACCTACATCTAAATAACAAAAGTTAGAAACAAACCAAAAAAATCACACCTACCTACTAATAAGAAAAAAAAATTAATTTATAGATTTAGATCGTAGATTCATAACATAACACACTACAAGAAAACTTATAACCTCGACGGAATTATTTTCGACGCACTACATTCCGTCGACTTTATGTTATTTTCGACCGAATATTTGGTCGCAATTACTTCTGTCGTAACTAACATATTCTCGAGATAGTAGCCTTCCATTGGCGCGCCAGATTTCCCGTTTGTGCCAAACACAATCTCGACAGAATGCCGATTATGTCCGACGGAATTTCTGTCGTTAATAACGTATTTCCGAGGGAATTAATGTCAACTGAATTCCGTTGAAAATAAAGGTTAAAACCCTATCGCTTTCAGTTTGTGTCGCCACAGACATTTGTTCCCAAACTTTATTTCTCTCTCTGAACCAACCAACCAACCTCTCTCTCTGTTGCATTCTCTCTCCTCACCCTTCCTCCTTCGTCCTCCTCCTCAGGTTGACGTCTTCCTCCCGCCGACGCCCTCCTACGTGCATGTCATGGTCTCTATCGTCTTCCTATGGCGGTCCTCGGCTCCTCTAGCCAAGCATCCTCGGCTCTTCCTGTTGAGGGTTCAAAGACATAAACGCAGCGGAAATATAAAAATTCAAAGCAATTTTCGAAACCCAAAAAGCAGGATCCATGCGAAAAACAATTAACTTTCGATTTGTTTAGAGATTATCTAGAATATGAAAAGCGAGAATCAAAATTGATGCGCTCAATCTTTAACGCAATTCCTCACGAAACTATATCTCTATGGTATCCACACGAACGCCAATATTAACCAGTCGAACGATTCTCAATAAGAGGGACTTGCAGTACTAGCCACCAAAGGAACCTTTATGAAATCATGTTTTCTCTCTAGTCTCTCTCTAAGAGCGGCTAGGGTTTTCAAGTTATGATCTAACCCTAAGTAGCTGCTATATATCCTATATATAGTAGTTAAATGGAATTAATCAAAACCTAATTTCATAAAATCCAATTTATATATATAACTTAATTAAGTCTTACTTAATTAATATACATACATACAAACTTTCCTTTTAATTTAAATTAAATGATTTAAATACTATTAATCATATTAATATATTTAAATCCTTAAAATTTAAATTTATTCCCTTTAAATTACGTTCTATGTGTGTGACCTATAGGTTATTATCACGTTGGCAATAATTTTAAAATCATATTATAAAATTATAAGCAGTTGAAGCGGCATCTAGTAATGCATCACTTTACCCAAGTAATAATAAGATCGATGATTCGATGCAACCTTTTAGTGACCAATGTTTCAATGTAATTTAATCCTTTTAACCTTAATATCCAAGATTAAACTCGAGTCATGGAATGTGTCATACTCTTCATAATTTAATCTGAGTTTTCTTGATCAATGAGTAGACTATATGAAACAAATCACTATTTGAGCATGGCCATGCATTTCATAGTCCTACTCAATCAAGAGGCTTATGGATATCACCCCTAATAAATAGGAGGGTTAAATTCCATCTAGATCACTCATATTCCTCACACGATTCATGATGTACCCAATAATCACCTTTATAGTCCACCCTATTAAAGGTGACATTTGATGATATCAAAGTACATAAATTTCTGTGTAGTAATATAGTGATTTCAGGTCAGAGGACCATTACATCATTGTCACTATGCGAATTGCTAATGACACTCCGCATAATGCTCTACATAGAATTCTCATGGTGGGTCTATCCAGTACATCGTTCTCTAACATGTACCTATGCATTGACTTAATATCTCATATATTTATGACCAATGAGATTTGGTCATCAGTCAATCCACATACTAGTCTCAATGCATCATTGTTGTCCCATCAACAATGATACTCGACTAGGGACATTTAAGAACAATGATACTAATTATAATTATATAATCTCATGTTCAAGTCACATACTTGAAACTATATAATTTGTATCACTATTCTAAGGATTTTTTTATTATGTTAACATTTATATAACGCAGTAAATAAAACCATAAAAAAATCATTCATTTATTCAATCAAATATAATATCAAAACGTTAAGCAATTATATCAAATAATTGGCCTCTAGGGCATAAACTCTAACATTCTCGCCGGCGTTCTCCAAAGTAATTAAGGTTAGGTTTTACTATTGATTCCATGTTAGATTGTTGATGTTGTGGATAATTGTTCAGTATAATGTTAGGTAATTGTTGATGTTGTGGGTAATTTTTGATCATTGTGTTGTCAGTATAAGTTTAGGATTTGGTTTGATGTTTTTGATATTGTTTATGCAGTGGGTAATTAATCCATGCTAGATTGTGGGTACTGATCAATTACTAGTTTCCATCAATTAGCAGTTTAATATCCAAATTTTGTGTTTCTATCAATGTTGATGTTGGGCCAAGATTATTTGGGCCTCTAAAATATAGTGGGCCATTAATCCTGTTGAATTATATGGGTTTGGACCAGGAGTGGATTTGGTGGACGGGGGATTTATGGGTTAAGGATCCTAATTCTATTTGGTCTCTAGATGTATAAGGAAGTGTTGGATTATAGATCCACTTCCTTAATTCTAGGAGATATTGTATAATCCTATGAAGGAATGGTTGCTTGTGAGAGGACCTTAATCTGATTTGGAGAAGGATTTTCGTGAAGGTGGTGAGAACATTATAAATACAAGGTTCTTCATTGATTTTAAGGTACATGCAATTTATTACTTTCCAGCACTAGAGCATTAAGCCTCCATTGTTAACCTTATATCAGCCTGTACTTATTCTCACACCGGAGCTATCTCCCGGCGGCCCAAGCCGTCAAGATTTTTGTGTTTACCCGTTTTTGTGTAGGATTGGACGCGCTTTGGTGATTGGAGCGCGTGGATGAATCTTGGCGTTAACATTGGCGCTAGAAGGAGGACTTTCTAGTGTTGCTGGTTTTCAATCACACTCATCAATTTCTTGCATCTAAGATTATGGAGAATAGTAGGACAATCACAGGTGCAGGACAACCGATGGCAGAGGGATCTTCTTACCAGAAAGGATATGATAAAGATAGACTGGGGCCATTAAAGAGCATCCATGATAGACTTGGGCCACAAGGTGCCTCAGCAATGTCTCATGCTAGAGACCACAATGATGTCAGGAGGAGGCTATTTTCCACAGCCAGCAAACGGCGTAACAATGATCGAAAAAGGGTAGAAGGCACACCGCCTAGAACCTAATACCGAGAAGATTAGACGGACATGAAATCTGCTCTTTCCAAGATGGAACATGAGACATATATAGTTTTGAAGGTACTGCTGCAACAGAAGGAAGAGATTGCAAAGTGGATGGTCTTTATGGCTGAACAGGAAGACGAGGCCTCCAGCCACACTCGATCTAGAAGGCATGGTAGGTCTCCAGATAAACGGACCAGAACCTGAAAGGATGAAGATTCAAGACAATCTGAGAGTAGGCTTCGGAGCCGCTCTCGTGATCGAAGCAGAGGAAGAGGCTATAATCCCGAGGATCCAAAGAGGGCACATCGCCCTGTGGATTCCGGCATGACGGTAATGATAAAAGACCAGATTGAGGGAATGCACACCCGAGATTTCAAAGAGGGCACCTCACCCTGTGAAGTCTCGGCATAACAAGAAGGATAGACGACGGAACAAATCTATAGGTTGCACACCTGAGAATCCAAAGAGGGTGCACCACTCTGTGGAGTCTCGACATAGAAAGAATGATAGACGAAGCCCATCCAGGGCAGAAAGTTCAGATGGAAAAGGCTGATCCGATCATGGGAAGAAAGACTCCCCAAAGAAAGAAGCCTCCACAAAGCCAGAAGGGATAGTCCTGTTGACCAGAAATTGGAGGAGCTCCAGAAAGAATTGGCTGAAGTTAAATAGGGGAAGGTGAGTTCGGGAAAAAAGGCATCCCTTTTTTCTCTGAAAATTGTTTGGGAGAAGGCAAACCCCAGTAAAAAGCTCCCCTATATGGAAAGTTATGATGGCTCAGGAGATCCATACGACCACAACCATGCATATGACAGGTTAATGGATTATTATGATTACTCGGATGCAGCTAAGTGTCAGACCTTTGTGACGACGTTGAGGAAAGATGCTAGACAGTGGATGGGGACCTTAGCCCCGAACTCAATCTCATCATGGGAAGAGCTGTGCGATAAATTCCATGCCCGGTTCGGGAGTAATAAGAGAAGAGGGAAACCCACGGGATCGTTGGCACATGTCAGACAGTATTCCAATGAGACTCTAGGCTAGTACGTGAAGAGGTTCAGAGAAGTAGTGGGTCAGGTGACAGATCTTAATGACCTTCAGGTGGTGGGACTCTTTTAGAATGGATTAGATCTTGTAAAGTCAGAGAAACTGGTGAAGAAGCTGATGTTCAACCATCTGAAGAGCCTGGCCGAAACATGTGAAAAGGCTGAAGGCTTCATAGTGGTGGAAGAGGCCATGAGCAGTTTAAAGTAGGGCTCTTCGGAAAAGCCGAAAGAGAAAGATAAGGATAAATCAGATAGTAATCAGAGGAGGTATGGTGGCAGTAATGATCGATCTGATGGGTATCAGAAGAGGTAAAACAACAATGGGAGTTCAGGAGGAGGTCGCCCACCTTTTCTAAATTAGAAGGTGAATAAGGTATATACGAAGCTTAATACTGATCGGGCTACCATTTTTGAGCAGATAAGGGACCGACCTTACTTCGAGATGCCTAAAGACAACATAAAACCAGGGTCTAGGAATCCGTACAAATACTGTGATTACCATCAGGCGGCGGGGCATGCTACGGAGGCCTGCTGGAACTTGAAGGAGTTTATTGAAAAGAATGTATAGAGTGGGGCCTTGGTACAGTATGTGGCAGGACGAGATCCCCTGAGGATGCAGCAAGGGAATAGTGTGCCTGTTCAAACCAGTTAGCCCGTACAGTCGGTTCAGACTTAAGTGGAGAGATAGGTTGTGGACGTGATCATAGGTGGGAACATGGGTAAAATTATTGGCAAGAAGCGACGAGGATACCTGGACACAGTAATGTCAGTGGCGGACAGACCTGCAAGGAGTGAAAGGGCTTACCTGGGTTCGGTAATTTCTTTCATTGATGATGATTTCCCTTTAGAACTAATCGAACCTCACGAGGGAGCTTTGGTAATTACTGCACAAGTGGGCTCGGTGGATATGAAGTAGATGATGATAGACAATGGGTCTTTGGTGGATATCCTGTACGCACACGCTTATCAGAGGATGAATCTAGATGGTAGGAAGATGGAGATCGGGCAAGAGTCTCTGTTATATGGGTTCAACAATGAGCCGGTCAAAGTTGTAGGGACTATTGAGCTGCCACTCATCTTCGGGATGGCTCCACAGTAGGTGGAAATCATGTGTAAGTTCTATGTGGTGCACGTGGATTCGGCGTATAATGCAATTTTGGGAAGGCCCACTTTGACAGCTCTTTAGGTGGTTACGTCGATTCCCCACTTCAAGATCAAGTTTCCTACACCACATGGAGTTGAGGAAGTTGCTGGAGATTTGGACTTGGAAAGGAGATGCTACAGGAACGCGTTGATTACTTCGGGTGTAGGGGTTAACAAACAGAAGCAAGCTATGGCTATTGAGATTGAGCCGTTTACGAAAAGAAGCATGGAGCCATTAGTTATGCATGCAGAGGAAACTGAAGAGATTGAATTGATCCCGGGAAAGAAAGAGAAGACTGTAAAGATAGGTTCAGGTCTGTCGGAATTTTTTCGGATGAACCTGTGGAATTACTTTGGTGTTATATGGATATCTTTGCTTGGGCTCCCAGTGACATGCCTGGGGTGGATCAGAAAGTTGCTGAACATAGGTTGCATATGGACCCTGACAAAGAAACCAGTTCGACAGAAGAGGAGGATTTTCGTGCTAGAGAGAGAGAAAATAATTGATGAGGAAATTGCAAAGCTGTTGGTAGCGAATTTCATATTTGAAATTGACTATCCGGAGTGGATGGCGAATATAGTGCTGGTGCAGAAGTAGAATGAGAAGTGGTGAGGTTGTATAGACTATACTGATCTGAATAAGGCGTGCCCGAAGGATTTTTACCTCTTGCCACACATTGATCAGCTTATCGATGCGATTTCGGGATATGCTCTGCTCAGTTTTATGGATGCTTTTTCGGGATATCATCAGATTTCAATGTGCAAGGAAGATATCCCAAAGATAACATTCATTACTCATCGGTCGGTGTACGCTTACAAAAAGATGACCTTTGGTTTGTTGAACCGGGGGCTATTTATCATAGGATGATGAATTACGTGTTCACGAGGCAGCTGGGTCAAAGTATGGGGGTCTATGTAGATGACATGATTGTTAAAAGCATGTCAGTTTGGGGTCATTTGGATGATTTAGAGGATTGCTTTCAAACTATTCATTACTATAATTTAAGGTTGAATCCAACCAAGTGTACCTTCGGATTGGGTGTAGGGAAGTTCCTGGGTTACTTGGTCAGCAAGAGGGGGATGAAGGCTAATCCTGAGAAGATTCAGGCAATTTTGGATATGAAGTCTCCACAGTCTTATAAGAATGTTCAACGTCTAACGGGTCGGATTGCAGCTTTGAGGAGGTTTATGTCTAAATCGACAAAAAGGTGCTTGTCGTTCTTTGATACGTTGAAAGGGCCGAAGAATGTAAAGAGTTTCCAATGGACTTCGGAATGTGAAGACGCTTTTTAGGGAATAATGAGGTATTTGTCTTTGACTCCTTTGTTGGTGAAGCCAGTTCCTGCTGAACCTCTATACTTATATTTGGCGGTGAGTTCATTGGCAGTGGGAGCAATTTTGGTGCTGGAGATTGGGGGTAAGCAACACTCGGTTTACTATGTGAACTATGCTCTACGGGATGCAGAGACAAGGTATCTCAACCTTGAGAAGTTTGCCTTTTCCTTGATAATAGCTAGTCGGAAGCTTCGGCAGTACTTCCAAGGTCGATTAGTAGTGGTGTATACAAATCAGCCATTAAAGAAGGTGCTGGGTAGACCAGAAATTTTGGGGAGGCTTACTGCATGGACAATGGAGCTGTCATAATTTTTTATAGAGTACCATCCTCGAACAACAATTAAAGGGCAAGCGTTGGCTGATTTTGTGTTGGAGTGTTTGTTTTCTGACGCGGATGATAGTTTGGGTCAAGTTGAAGGATCTGAGAAGCCGATTCAAGACACTTCAAAGAGTATAAAAAATTCATGGACATTGTATGCAGATGGGTCGTCCACTTCGGATATCAGTGGGGCTAGGATAATCTTGACAAGTCCAGAAGGGTTTAAAGTGCAGTAGGCTATTAGGTTCGGGTTCATGGCGACGAATAATGAGGCTGAGTACGAGGCAGTATTGGCAGGGTTACGTTTGGCGAAGAGTCTTGAAGTTCGGAGGTTGGTTATTTTCAGTGACTCTCAGTTGGTCGTTAGGCAGGGTTCAGGGGAGTACGAGGCTTGAGGATCAAGAATGGTGAAATATCTGGCAGAGTTAAAGGATCGGCTTCAGTGTTTTTAATTCTTATGTGTTTCAAGGGATATACATATCTGATAATGTGGTAGCTGATGCATGGTGAAGTTAGCTACGAGTGAAGCGAGTACATTCAACGAGTCGATTTATTTGGAGGTTCTGAATCAACCAAGTGTTCAACATGTAGTGGTGATGTGTGTAGAACGATCTAATTGTAGGATGTCTCCTTATCTCGATTATTTAGTAGATGGCGTACTACCTTTAGATCGGATGTTAGCAAAGAAAATTAAGTACAGATGCTCAAATTTTGTGCTTATTGATGGAGATCTTTATCAACGAGCTTATTCTACTCCTTTGCTGAAGTGTTTGGTTCCATTTGAAGCTGAGTACGTTCTTCAAGAGATTCATGAAGGGATTTGTGGTGATCATATGGAGGCAAAGTCATTAGCATATAAGGTGCTTCGGCAGGGGTATTATTGACCAACGATTTTCAAAAAAGCAATTGGTTATGTGAAGAAGTGTCCGAAGTGCCAGCTGAACAGTCTGATCCCACATCAGTCACCGAAAGAATTGTATTCGGTTTTATCTCCCATACCTTTTGTTATTTGGGGGGTGGACATACTAGGTCCATTACCGAAGGCTAAGGGGCAGATCAGTTTTGTTATAGTGGCAATCGATTATATGACTAAATGGGTGGAGGCCAAACCCTTTCAGGCAATCACGGAGCAGGAGTGTTTAAAATTTAGTATGTGGTGTTCCAGTTTGGCATTCCCATGGTGGTGATTTCGGATAATGGATGACAGTTTGTGGGATTGAAGTTTGAGGTGTTCTTAAAAGAGTTGGGAATTCAACACCAAAAGACTTCGGTCGCTCATCCATAGTCGAATGGGTAGGTTGAGGTGACCAACAGAACCCTCCTAAATGGTATTAAAAGAAGACTTGATGAGGCAAAAGGAAGGTGGCCTAAAAAGTTATTTAGTATATTATGGGCCTATCAAACTACGCTGGAAACTACCATAGGAGACTCGCCTTTTAGGTTGGCCTATGGTTCTGATGCTTTGGTTCCTGTGGAAGTTGCCTCCCAATCTTTTCGGGTTAGTCAGTTTCGAGAGATATATAATGAGGAAGGACTTCGGGTCATTCTAGATTTGCTTGAGGAGGTTAAAGAAGCAACTTTGGTGAAGTTGACAACATATCAATGCCGAGTGGCCATGTATTATAACAAAGGGGTGAAGCTCCGAAGGTTTGAAGTAGGTGATTTGGTTCTTCGGGAGGTGGAAGCTTCTATGCCTCAGAATTTGGGAAAGTTGATGCCAAACTGGGAAGGTCCTTATGAAATCATCGAAGTACCGAAATCAGGAACTTATCGGTTACGAGCAATGGATGGGTCTGAAATAAAGAATACTTGGTATGTGGGAAGACTTCAGAAATATTTTTAGTAGATTCGTTGTCAGAGTTTTGGAGTCTGTAATTCTTTCAACAGTTATCAATAAAAGAAGCATTTTTCTCTAATATTATTTTGTCTGATTGCTATTTGGTAAGTTGGATCTGTTCGTCCTTATGATGGTGGACAAGATTGTTTGGAGGTTCGGTGGGATCTGTTCATCCTTAAGATGGTGAACATGATCTGTTCGACCCTATGATGGAGAACAAGATCGTTTGGAGGTTCGGTGGGATCTGTTCAACCCTATGATGGTGAACAAGATCTGTTCGACCCTATGATGGCGAATAAGATCGTTTGGAGGTTCAGTGGGATCTGTTCAACCATATGATGGTGAACAAGATCTGTTCGACCCTATGATGGCGAACAAGATTGTTTAATGGTTGGTAAGATTTGTTTAACCAAAATATGGTGAACAAAGTTATTTGGCAGTATTTATTTGATTTATGTTAAGTGTTGGGTTCATATTTCTTAATTGCTTGTTGAACTAAACTAAGTGAAATTTTTATGGAAAAGTATGAAAATTTATATTTCATTAAAATATAAAAAGAGATTACAATATTGTATTTGTACAAGTTTGAAATTAAGAAGGTGGGGGGTCATCGTCAGTATTATCCTCGTCTTCGTCTTCAGAAGAATCGAGAATTAAAGGGTTCAGTGAGACCGTAGCAAGTTTAGATTTTCCTTTGTTACAGGATGCTTCGTAGCCTTCGATGTACATTTGGATTATTTCATTGGTAAGTTCAGGAGATTTTCGGTACTCACTTCGAATTTGATTTCATAGTTCGTCAGTTAGAGGTGGACCGAGGGCTTTGAGTTCTCGGAGTTCTTTTTCTACTTTGCTTTGGTGTTGAAGGTGCAGTTGTTCTTTTTTCTTTACATCATGGATTTCACGGGTGAGGGCTTGATTGTTTTGCTTTAGCACTTCGTTTTCCATTGAGAGCTCCTGGTTCCGTTTAGAAGTAGTTTGTTGAAGTGCTTCGGCTGTTGTAAGTTGTTCTTTAAGTTTGGCGTCGTCTTTTTTGAGGCCTTCACAGAAGAACAAGGCATCACCGTGCAGATTCCTCTCCTTCGCTAAGGTAGCTTTCAGGAGTTCGTTTTCTCTTCGGGCGGCTTTTTCTTTGGCTTCAATTTCTTTATATCTTTGGTTGAGCCGCCTGAAGATCCCATTAGCTTGAAGATATTTAGAAGTCAGTATGGAGTTTTAAAAGATATTCATAATTGAAAGTGATTAATGTTAATTAACTTACGCGGGCTTGATGGATCATGCCAGCACGGACAAGATCAGATGTTGAAATGTCTCCAAAGCGGTGGTCATCGGTGCTAAGGACGAAGTGGTCGTAAAGATGTAGAGGGAATTCTTCATTGTCGGCTTGCCATAAGGTGGGTGAACGAAGAACTTCGGGTATGTGTGTTGAGGGTTCTTGGTTAATTGGTTGTTGGAGGGGTGGTGTTGGTTGTTCAGATGAAGTCGGGATATGGGTTTCTGTTGATGGGGTCGGTTGGCTGTCCGAAGTGTGTTTTTGTTTTCGGGTGAGTTGGGGGATGGGTTCTTCTGATTCGTCTAGTTTGGCAGATTCGATAGATATGTTTTGGGGTTGGCTGGGTTCGGCAGGGGGAACTCTTAGTTCTTCGACTGTGAGCGGGTGATTTTGGCCCTTTTCTTTTTGGTTCGGAAGATTTGGGTTCTTTTGGTAATAGGCATGTCAAGGAGGCTTTCGGTGAGAGTAGGAACATGAATGTTTTTGGGTTTTTTGGTAGCTCTTCTTTTTATTTGTGGTCAGGTAGATTCTTTGACGGTGTTTGCTTCAATTACGGATGGTTCGAGTTCGGTGTTTTGGGGTTCGACAGAAGTTTCGGATGGGTTTTTGGAGAGTAATGCCTCGAGGTCTCTTCGGTCAGTCAAGGTTGGTTTGATGAGGGATACTGTAGAAGATAAAGAAAGATTTCTTAGAATAATTACTAAAAAGAATTTAAAAATTATGCAAGTATCAAGTTTGGAACTTACGTTTGTGATCGTATAGCCAGGCTTGTTTGCTCAGAAGGGCGAAGCTCTATTTCTTCAGGGGGATTTTTTCGTGTAGCTTCACCATTTCCAGTAGTCATTCGGAAGAGGTATCGTCGAAGTCTAGAGTGAGGCATTTGTGGGAGGTCCAGTCTGGAATCTTGGGAATTTCTGGCCCTGTGACGAAGAACCAGTCCTTATGCCACCCTTTGTTGCTCGAGGGAGTATCCATTAAGGGGCGTTTGTCAAATTTGGAGTTGGCTTTTGAGGATTGTTTACTTAACACTTTGAAACCCCGTTCGTGGGAGTTTTCGATTTAGAATAAGGAGAATAAGAAGTCGATTAAAGTAGGAACTCCGATCTCATGATAGAAGGCGATGAAGGCGATGATGTGGATGTAAGAATTAGGTACCAGTTGGGCTAATCCGATGCCCATAAACCCTAGAAGGGTGACAATGAAGGCGTGGAGGGGAAGTCAAATTCTTTTCTCTAGAAGGGTGAGGGGCATGGCAGTCTAGCCATTGGGATGGTGGTACATACGGTTAATGGGTGTGGGGGTTCTCAGGTGATGGATTGCTGGGATTTGATAATGTTCTCGGATAACGAGGAGGTCTGCTTCTGTGAGTTGAGAGTGGGTGTTGACGTGGGGGAATTGGTCTTCATTATGATATTCGAGTGGTGTTTTCTGTGAATCGGTTTCTGGTGGGTTCTTGCTGGAGGAGGGGGTAGTGTTGGTAGTTGGTTCCGGCATGGTGTTGGTGGTGGGGGAGTTAGGTGTGGTGTTTGGAGACACGTGGATGCTTGATATGGGAGTTACAGAGATGGGGATGGAGTTTTTTGGGTTTTGGGAAGCCATTGATGCAGTTTGGAGGAAGGAAGCCAGGAGGTAAGAGAGAGGAAGTATATCTTTAAATTTGAAATGAGTTGGTGAAACTGTTTGAAATGGGGGAAGTGGGTTTTTATAATGATGTCTTTTAATGGGGGTTATGATGAAGGATTTGAAGGGTTGGTTTGATATCCGGTATTGGGGATCTTTGGCAAATGGGTTTTGTTTGGCTTTGTTTGGGCATTATTGTTGCTGTTAGGCTTTGTTCGGGTGTTCTTGTTGCTGTTGGGCCATGTCTTGAATACTCTTCCATCAAATATTCTATTTGGTGGAAGATTGGGGGGGCAATGTTGGGCCAAAATTATTTGGGCCTCTGGAATATAGTGGGCCATTAATCTTGTAGAATTATATGGGATTGGACCAGGAGTGGATTTGGTGGACTACAAAATAAAATAAAATAAAACATAATAATAAAATAAAAAAATTAATTAAATTTAATAAATTATATTAAATTAAAAAATTATATAATATAATGTAATATAATATAATACAAAATAAAATAAAATAAAGTATTATAACATAATATAATACACTAAGTAGCATTTACTTAGTTCCACTAGTACATATAATAAAGTTGGAATATTATAATATAATCATAGATATAATAAGTATCATAAACTGAGTAGCATTTACTGAGTTTATTATTGAAAAAATAAACTAAGTAGCATTTGCTTAGTTTTTCACAATTACAATAAACTGCATATATACTTATGCATGTAGTATTAATAGGAGCTTAGAAACTCGTTTGACATCCACTCATTAGGAGTGAATGTCGAATAGTCCCCAGTTTGGGACTGTTACTGGATGTTATGTCTTTCACTTAGGTCGATGCCAATTCACAAGGTGCGTTTTTATAAACTTTTGAGGATTTTTCAGCTGGTGTCTCTACATGTTCTCCGAGTGCATACTTAGACTAGGTTGTCTTGGTCTATTTCGTGTACTTAGAGACCATGGGGAGGTGCTGCTGAAATTTTCTTAAAATAGAAGAAATGTGCTAAAGATTGGTACTAGTGAGAAGACGCATCTAGGAATGGGATAGAAGCCTAACCCCTGTAGAGTGGAGATATATACTAGGTAAACTAAATTCATGCATGGGCCACATTCATGATTATTCTCGATCTAATTGGGTTTTTCTTCAATTAAAGATGTCAGCCGACCGGAGTTGGATGTACCGTAGGATACAGATTGATGGCAGGGGATTAGTTGATGCGTACCATGTTGGGGTGTCATGTCATACTAGATGGATACATCTATAGATCATAATTAGGGTATTAGTATGCAATCTTCGATGTGTAGCAACTGACCATGACAATGTTTACAGTACTAGTTTGCAAAAAGTCTGAATCCATCTTTATACATCATTTTAAACTTAAACCATGCATTCTAGTGATACCAAGACTTTTTAGAATCATAACTCATACACCCTTAGAGTATATCTACAAGTCCACAAAGTCAGAATTGAAACATTACTACTTCCATCAAAGTTTTTCTTTTAAAACTCTAAGTCCTCCTTAAGAACGCATACTAAAGCAAGTTAAAGTTCACATGTTATACAAAGGGACTTAACTTCACAAATCAGGTCTGTTTTCATGTACATCTAAGTTATATTATCATGCTAAAAACATCACAGCACAATAGAAGCCATATTCTGGTTCTGGGATCATGTAGTCGCTATTTGCACCCTAGTACAAATTAAGCAATCAGGTTTCTTCTTGGACGTAACTGTGAAAGGGCTCTGCTTACAGAAATATCAAACCCAACTTTGATTCCTTCATTCTAAACATGCTTAAACCTATTCTCTGAGGTTCCATACATGTTGCCTCCATTTCGGTTTAACAAAATAGACTTTAACTCATGCAAGTATACACGGGTCAAAAAGTAGTATAGAGTAAAATAGTATCGTTCCCACGGAGAAAGGTGAATAAATCTACACTAGCATACAACAACCTTATCACTATTTCTGTTTTCTTAAACGATCAATTAACAAATAAATTATATCTAAATTAATTATCAACACAAAAATACTAATTACTAAATTAAGGGAATCAAAGTGGAGAGAAATGGGATCCTAATGTCATTTAATGCTTTATCCAAAATGCATGCCTCTTGTTATGCCTAATTATTTATTATGGACAGTTAGTCGAAAGCACAAAAGTGAAACATAACCATATTTTTTTTTTCTAAGTTTGTTTGTATTAAAGGACCAAAAAATACAATGGCTAAGGGGCATACCCCAGAATATAGTAACATCATCTAATGATCAAAGATGAGGATACGATACAAGGAAGAGAACCCGACCATTCTAGTGAGTTATCAACCAATTACAATAGTGATTATAATTACTGCCTTAATAAAAGATTTACAAGACTAGAGTCTTGATTTTATAAGATTTATAGTGTCTTTGGCAAGAGATCGAGGTGGAATAATGGTACCCTTGTGCATCTTTGTGTTCCTTGCCTCCCAAACTTTGTAGAAACATGTGGCTACCATTAGGCTCAAAATATTGTTGGTCAGTTTAGTGTCTTGGTAGTTGGTAAGGTATCCAATGAGAGCATCCCATGCTATTGGAATAGAAACCCAATTTCCTAAGTTAAATGCACTTTTTATGATTACCGAAGAATAGGTACATTCAAAGAACAAGTGTTCAAAGGTTTCTGGGTGTTGGTTACACAGAAGACAATTCCATGATCGACCAGTGTAGTGGTTGGTTCGGTCATTTATTGATAGCCTCCTTAGAAGTCCAAGCCACATCATAAAGGAGTACCTTGGCACATGGAGTTTGTGCCAAATGATAGAGCTCCAAAGCACCTGAGGTTCCCTAGCCCGAATAGAATCCCATATTTGGTTATCCTTAACAGTATTGATAGCATGGATGCCCCACAAAATCTGGTCATCGTACCGAGGAGGGAAAGGAAATTGAAGAACATATTGCCAAAAGAGAATTACTTCATGATGGTTGCTAGTTGGGAGATTCCAGTGGGAGTCTGTGATCATATGGCTGACCTTTGCAGAAACTGAAAGCCCGGAGTTGGACAATAGAGTGGAAGAGGGGTTGATAGAGACTCCATTCAACCAAGGATCATACCAAAGGGAAGTATGATTTCTATATCCAATAATGTATTTCAGATTTTGTAGAGCACAGGGACGAAGTTTGAGTATTTGTTTCCAAGTCCAAGAGCAGTCATGGCTTACCGTTACCTGCCAGATTGACTTGTCTTTCAAAAGGGTGGCTTGAATCCATTGGGCCCAATGAGACCTTGTATCACGATTGATAATTTGAATGAAGTGTTGCAGCATTAGGGTAGTATTCCAATCAAGAATGTTCTTGATGCCTAATCCCCCTTCACTGGTGGGTAATGTGATCCGAGACCATGCCACTTTAGCCCCAAATTTGCATAGGGATGGTCCTTTCCACAAAAATCTGCCGAGGAGGGAATGAAATTCCCGGAGTATAGCCTTAGGAAGCATGAAGTGTTTGCACAAGTAGGTTTGGAAAGAGCAAAGTATGGATTTTATCAACTGAAGTCGACCTGAATAGGCGAGTACCTTGGAAGTCCAGGAGGAGATTCTTGATGTAATCCTTTGTACAAGAGGAACACAGTCAGCAGAAGATACCTTTCGAGATAGTAATGGAACTCCAAGAAATTAGAGGGAAGAGTTCCTATCTGAAAACCCAGCAGCGATAGAATGCTGTTCACAGTGGAGGGGGCAGTATTAGAGAGGTAGCACTGACTTTTGGGAGCATTAGGGATCAGACCTGAGTAAAGAGAGAAGGAGTGTATGCAGGAATTGATAATGTTGATCGAGGGTAATCTCGCATGGCAGAAGATGAGGATGTCATTTGCAAACAGTAAGTGAGTGAGTTGGCACTCTTTGGTCTTCCAATGAAAAATGAATTCTTTTACAGCGGTCTCGTTTTTGATTTTAAGTGAAAGCATCTCCATCACAAGAACAAAAAGGAATGGTGAAATGGGATCTCCTTGATGAAGCCCCCGAGAACTCCCAAAGAAGCCTGCAAGAGTCCCATTTATCTTAATGGAGAACATGGCTGAGGTAATACAAGCCTTAATCCAACCAACAAAAATAGGTGGGAATTGGTAAGCTTTAAGTATGTCAAGAAGAAAGTCCCATCTAACTGTACCAAAAGCTTTCCGAAGGTCAATATTTAGAGTGCAACGAGAGGGGCCTGATTTCCTGGAGTAACCTCTGAATAGCTCTTGTGCCAGGAGGATGTTGTCACTAATGCTTCGGCCCTTAACAAATGCCGATTGTGCTTGGTCAATAAGCAGAGGCAGAACCACTTTCAGCCTATTTGTAAGAATTTTGGCTATACATTTATAGATAGTATTGCAGCAAGAGATTGGGCAAAAGTCTGCCATGGAAGTTGGATTGGGGAATTTGGGAATCAAGGCCAGTGCAGTTGAGTTTAACCCTTTGGTCAACCGACTGGTTGTGAAAAAATATTGTACAGCCTTCGTGAAGGCTTCCCCAACAATGGACCAGCAGCTTATGAAGAAATTCACATTGAACCCATCCGGTCCTGGGCACCTATTACGATTCATGGAGTTGAGTACTTTGAAGATTTCAGAATCAGTAATAAGAGCACAAAGAAGAGAAGCTTGATTTGGGTTAATCAACTTGGTTGGATAAATGTCAAAAGTGGTAAACCCATCATATTGCGATCCTGAATCAGAAAATAATTTAGAGTAGTACCCCACCGCAACAAACTCAATCTGGTCCTTGTCATGAACAATATTACCGTCATCATTAAGAATCGAAAGAATCTTATTTGAATTCCATCTTTGCTTCATCATATTAGCAAAAAAATTGGAGTTACGATCCTCTAAGGCCAGCCATGTAGCTCTGGATTTCTGTTGCATAAGGACTTCCTCTTTATCAATTGCCTGCCAGAGTTGTTTCGAGCAACTCTCGTCCCTTGCTATAAGGATCGTGTCATAAGGATTGTCATGGAGCAAAGATTGAACCAAGTGGAGATCCTCCTTTGCAATTTTTACCAAAGTAGCTAGATTACCCACTGATATGTTGAGAGATATTAAGGCCTTTTTGGTGCATTTCAATTTTTCAGAGAAAACATGGAAAGGGTTCCCATGAAAATGGGTGTCCCAAGAAAAACGCACAGTGTCATGGAAGCCATCAAGAAGTGACATGTGGTTGAAATATTGGAAGTTCCTCCTTGGCTTAGTAAACTTAATACCAGTGTTGAGTAATACCAAAGAGTGATCAGAAAGACCTCGATGAGCAAAGGTTACCTGAGCTAGATCAAACTTAGAGAACCACTGTGAGTTGCCCAAGGCTCGGTCCAGTTTCTTGTGGACAGGATGAGCAGGTTGATTGTTCCACCAAGTAAAAACTGGACCAGTTGCTCGAATATCATCCACTCCAATAGCAGTGATGCAGTCTTTGAACTCTTCTTTTCCAACATCCCAGCTAGTATTAAGTTGATTAGTTTCCTTCAGGTCTTTGATCACATTGAAACACCCAATAAACACCAACATTCATTTGAAGATATAGATACCATATCAGTCCAAAGATTCCTCTTTTCAGTATAAGTATTGAGACCGTACACAAAGGAAACCATGAAACTAGTACTAGTAAAATCTAAAGATTGAACTTTACAATGAATAATTTGAGACGAAATAAAAAGGATATCTAGTTTCCAAAGGAGAGGATTCCACCCTACCCAAATTCTACCATTATTATGGAATTCATAATTAAAAGCCCATTCCCAGTTCATACCCAGTTTTCTGGAAATTTTGGGAGTATTAGAAGATTTAACTCTAGCCTCCATTAAACCAAGAATTGAAATGTTATAGTCCGCAATGATTTGCTTAACATAAGCCTGTTTTGTCTTTTTATTTAATCCTTTAATATTATACGAAGCTAACATAATCAAACTGATGGAGGAGGGGTGTTACCAGATTTGCCCTTGCCTTTTCTCTTCTTAGCAGCCTTTGGATTTTCCATTCCAGAAATTTGTTTATTTTTGAGGTCTTTCCCTTCTTTTTCATCAATCACCTTGAGTTTATTAATAAGAAGAGGATTCATTGCAACTGGAGAGTCTATGTCTGAGTCTATGATCTGGTCATCTTGAATCATTGAAGCAAATGTGTTGGAGATAATCATAGCATTGCTGTGAATTGGAGTAACCGATCCAGATTTTGCTCCCCTACCCACTGTTACCCAGTCATTCGTAGAGGACCCTTCGTTAACGATCTTGTTAACTACATTCGCAGACTTTGGGACTACTGTAGAGCACAACAATAGCTTGTATATTAGGCAACTTATCCAGCTTTGTCTTGCCATCAAGAGTAATCTGCAATGTCATCTCATCCGTGAATAGAGGTTTACCAATTGAGCTAGCAATATAACTAATGCCTTCGTCAGACCAATAAGAAAGAGGAATATTGCTGAGTTTGACCCATATTAGAAAGGTGTTACATTTAGTTTTAGAAAACTCAACTCCTTCTTTCCATTTCTGAAGGACCATGATCTTAGAAGTGAAGTGCCAAGGACCAGATGCCAGCACATGATCACAGTCCATAGCTGAAGCAAATTTGAAAATGTAGTAGCCTTTATTGTGCAGGAAAACATCAGAAAGCCCAAACTGTCTCCATAATCTCCTAGCTATAGGCTCAACAACTTTATAGGGAAGGGAGGAATGAAGGAAGTATCCAACTAGACTGGTTGCCCAGATCAGATTACCTCTTCGAAGCATATCATCCGGAGGTATGACAGACAATATCCCATCTGCAGAAGTAGAAGTAGGTGGGTGGTACGAGAGAAGACTAGAAGACCTGGCATTAGCTTTACCAACCACATCACTCCAACTTTTAGTGGCAGCTTTCTGGCCTGGGGCAGGTATTTCCCCTTCTTCGAGGGAAATAGCAGGTAAATTTGAAATGGCTACCCTTTGGGGACCAGTTTTTACAAAACTTTGAGTTTGTGGGAGACTGAGCCTGAACCACCGGATTTGAGTCTTCACCCACCTCAGTCGCCAGAGCTGATCCTTCACCCACACATAAGACCTGTCGAAGAGCTCCACCCAGGAAGCCAGAGGAACCCAGTGGGATATCTGGTTTAGGACTTATCTCAGGTACCTCAGGTGCACTTGGAAAAATGACCCTCTTACCATCCGACAAGAAATGTTGAACATCATTGGAAGTAATCCCATGAGCTGATAAAAAAGGACATTAAATGCATGTTTTTCTTCATTTCAAATAGAGCTTCCTCCCTATCTTTTTGAGAAAAATGATGAGCAGCCGAGAAGATTTCCCTAGCATTGGCCCCCAGAGCAGGACCAATATCCAAATCAGGAGCTGGAGCATTGGTTGAAGAGTCCTCAGAACTAATGGTGGTATCCGTACCACCCATAATGGGAGCTGATGGATCTTCGACTCCAAGATGAGGGGGAAGAGAGTCCTATGAATTCGGATGAGAGACTCCATACTCAGCAAAAAGGTCTTTAGAAAGACTACTCTCTGAGTTCCCTACAGAGAGATGGTTGTGACTAACCATAATGGAACAAAGGAAGGTAAAGGATGAAGATGGAGAGGGGTTAATGAACTAAGGGGAATCGAGTAGAAAACAAAAAAGAGATAACAATAAGTGACAGGAGTGGAAGGGAGAGGCCGGAAGGTTAGGTAGGTGATGGCCGGAAGAAAGAACTTGAGAGAAGGCAGAGAGAAAAAACTAGTGAAAGAAACATGATGGTGGATTCCGGAAGGGAAATACTTGCTTGTCTATATCCATTTTTTAAATTGGTGATTTTTGTCCAAACATAACCATCTTTCGATGTACTATGTCCAAATCACACAAAATCCACAAATGATAGAATTCATGTAAGCATCAAAATTACCTAACCCACTATATGACTATGTGAATTACAAGCAATAATGATTTAAGTACAAGCTCTCTCAACGAATACACATGGTCAAACGGTATACACCTATACGGGTCATGAATAACAAAACCTAACATATGTAAGTCTCATGAACACATGCAAACATGGTCTAATCTGTACTTATTATTCCCTTTTCAATTCTATATAAGTAATTAGGGTGAATGGTGATCAAGCATTCAAACATATAGGTGCATCCATGTAGGCAATCCAATATTAAACATACAAGCATCACAATTAGGCATAAAAGTATGGACTACACATTAAACTTCATTAGAATCCCATAATGGAAGTTAGTTCATTGCTGAATCAACAGCCATTATGGGATTTAAGCCAAACATTGAAATAAGTAATGAAAACAACGAGATTTTAAGGGAAATGAGGAATCAAATCTGATAAAACCCTGCTTCAAAGTCTGATTCCAAGCTAGTTCAGGTCCACATTCATCACCAAAATTAAAACCCAGTATTTACAATCAATCAATCTAGAGAGAGAAGCTCAAAGAAATAGGGAAATGCTATCAATTCTCTCCTGTAACGATCCGAAATTTCAAATTGTAATTTTAAATATTTATTGAATTATATAAATATTTATTTGGAGGTGTTTATTGTTGAGAGAATTGTAGTATAACATGAGATGTTATATTGTTGTTGTGATTTAATAATTTAGATGGTATATTAAATTATTATATAAGTTGTAATGGAAATTATAATTTTGTGATATTTGCTAAAAGGCTATATTTAATTAAAATATAGTATGTGGTTAATTTAATGGGTTAATGTTGGATATGAAAATAATATGTGATTATAATTTATAAACTAAAGTGTTTATTAAAATAAATTAAAAAGGATTTTAAATTAGTTTTTGTCAAACAAGGCTTAAAAGTATTTTAATCCTTTAAACTTAAAGAGTTTGCCAAACAAGCCTTGTGGCTTTTGGGATTTCTAGTTTTTGAAAATCAAATAAAATAAATAATATAAATAAATAATAAATATAATGTATTTATGTTATAGACGTTATTTGTTGTAACTGATGAGGCTTATTATCAGTTTTCAGTTTTGTGTTTTGCTATTACGCATACTAATTGGATATTAGTCTAGCTCTTGTTTTCACGCATTCTATTTTCCAAGCTTGAGAGTTCAGAGAATTGAGTGAGTTAAGAGCTTGAGAGAGAATTGGAGAGGAGCCTTAAGAATTTTCTCAGCAAATTCAGTGTTTAGCAAGATTGTGCAAGCTAATTGAAGGTAATTCTCCATAATCTCTATATTATGTATATATATGTATATGTATGGATGAGTTTATGGCATGAAGTTTCAAACTCTGTGAGTTCTAGCTTTCTGTAAATTGTGTTACGTAATTTGTTGATGGTAATTAGATAGAGTGATGATTAGAAAGTATGTTTAAACAATAATTGCATGCTAATTTTGATTTATAGTAGAAGAAAATTTTTACAGTGTATGTTTATATGTATTTTTTTTTCATATGTTCATGAAAAGTATCAATTTTGGTGGCCAATTAGTATATGAAATTATAAATTGAAGCTTGTATATGTTAGTTCAATGAGATACGAGCATAACGTAATTGGAATGGAGTGATTTGGCCAAATAATGAATTCACAGTGGTGATTTTTGGGATGAATATCAAAAATTGGAGTTTTATATGAAAAACATGAAAATTGAGAAATTAAAATAGTTTTAGTTACTGTTAAATTGTGCTAAGTGGTTGAATAGGTTAGCAATCATGTCTATGATAGTGGTATATTTATTTTACGTGTTAATATCACTGTTGATGGGTGAAATTCGTGTTAGTTGGCTTACGAAAAGTGTCGAGGCTCTATTCTGCAAAATTAAGTTCACTGTGAAGTCGCTACAAGTATCGTCATCCCCATACAAAACTTGTGCTACGTAGAGCTAGTGCCCATTTTCGATTACTTCAAGTCTATTTATTCTGCAGACTTTGGTTGTTCGTTGTAAACTTAGCTTAAGGTTATGGAATGTGAGAATCATGTAACAACAAGGTTAAATAGAGTCATGTTGTGTGGATTATGAATTAAAATTTTTAAAAGTGATTAGTAAATCGAGAATTCGTTATGTGATAATGTGGTATACATAATGAACGTCAGACAAGAATTGCGAAGTAAAACACTTAGAGTTTCTAAAATGTAAATGGTAATGAACATGTTATGATATGTTAGCATATCTAATAGGTATTGTGGTTCTAAAATTATGTGTAGGTGATCGTGAGTTTAATTTTATAGCTTACGCTCGAGGCAAGTTTTCTAACTCTATATTTACATTGAGCAAGTTTCTAAACTCTATCTTTTACATTGAGAAAGTTTCCTAATTCTTTACTTTTGTTGAGCTAGTTCCATCATTACATTATGTAGCTTTATTCTTTGATTGAGCAAGCTTTCTATTTCAACTGTTGATTGAATAAGTCAATTGTCCCTAGAGTTCATTCGAGCAAACTTTAACTCTAATGTTATTTGAATTCTCATTTTGTTGATTCATTCTAACTTGTTTCGATTAATTAAGCAAGTTCTTGAGTTATATTCTTGTATAATGAACACGATTTGAAACTCTCGTCTCTCTATTATTGAACTGCTTTTTAATCATTGCATGAATTATTACCATGTTGGGCAAGTTTTAGTTTCCAACTTGCTATCGCTTAATGTATGTTCAGTAATTTCATTTCTAATGTTATAAGACTCTAACCTTAGATTATTTTTTGTTCAAGCAAAGGTTTATCACTTTATTCATCTTGTTGAGTACTTATGCTCTATAGTTATTTCAAGCATGAGTTTAATACGTATAATCAATTCATTTATGATTCTCAATTGTTCTATGTTATGTTGTTAAACATCTGCTGTGATTATCAAACACTGTTAATTCAACTAGTCCTCTAGTTGATGTTCGTTGAACTTCAAATTACCCTTGAAAGCTTATCCAAACCAAACTTTCTTTGGTCCGGACTTGTACTCTAAATACTGAGATGAACAACCCTACTATTATTAGGGGATAATTTACGCGTAGCGTTAAAATATTTGTGCACAATACATTGTACGAAGGAATCCCCCTAAGTACGAGGAGTCCTTATAGTCTTATGACTGTAAAAGTTGGAGTTGAAAGATTACTCGCAACTGTGGACATAGTTCATGGTCTTATGAACCTCAATTATGTATATTCCATATTTTGGATTCCAGTTCTTGATTATCATTGATAGAGTACTATTTAGTTTTGATGAGCCTATTTGTTGGCAGTTATTATTGTTATTTTCATGTTGATTCTTTATTATATCCAGTGAGCAATTGTTTTGCTCACTCTTGCATATTTATATACTCATTGCAGCCAAAGTGGAGAAGGTAGATGAACCTTCAACTAGCAAAGGAAAGGGAAAATTGTACAAGTGATGCTGATTTGTACTTTTATTTTTATGATGACCTTAGACTTTTAATAATGATGTGATGTAATAAATTTTATTTCCTCACTTGAATGATGTTTAAAGGTTAGATAACCTGGGATTAATTTTGAATGTAACCCTATTTAAGGGAAGGATTTATGATTTAAATATTATTTAATTGGGTAGATAGTATGAATGTTTGGATAGTGAGCACCAAATCTTATGGGAATGAAGTACCTAAATTTGGGGGTGTCATAGTTTGGTATCAAAGCTTTAGGTTATGAACCTTAGGTGGGGGAAAGCCTTAGGAAGTAACCTTTGAAAAGATAGTGACTCTCATCAAGTTTTAGGAAAGAGAAAGTAATAAAATACTTATGTGCTTATGTGATTACAACTTATGTGTTCGCGAGTGTCAAGTAGTAATGATTAGTAATTAAAACTTAAACTTTGGTCGACAGGATGACTAATATAGGAGGATCCAGTCAGGCTAGAGAGGAGGAGCCTCGAGATATTCAGGTGATTTGGGAACAGCTACTGCCACGGGAAATAGTTCCGTCGGTCACAGTAGTTGAGCAGGAGAGAGTACCTGATGAGGAGGATGAGATAGAGATGGATGAGGAGGACTCCGTGGTGCTGCCACAGTCGGGGGATGCAGAGGAAGAGGAGGAAGAACTTCCACTTAACTCGATAGCTACCCGTATGTACGACGAGGTGTATGACCACAATGTGGAACTTCAAGAGACTGTCGAGGAGTTACAAGATATAGTAGCTGAACAACAGACCTCGATGGCACAAAAAGATGATGAGATCCAGGATCGAGAAGAACAACTGAACAACGTTGAAGAGAAGCTAGTCCACACTGAAGGAGAGAATGAGCGAATGATGGCAGAGATTGCAGAGTTAAAGGACAAGTTGAAAAAAGAATCTACAAAAAGGGCAAGAGCCGAAGACGCGTACAGTGAAGCTTATCAACGAGCCGGAATAGTAGAGAGGGACGCATAATCAAAGAGGATGAAGATGGAAGAGATGAATAATGTGTTGAACGCCGTGATCAATCTAGCTCAAGATCGAGTCATAGGTTATCCGATTCAGTTCGAGACGCTACCATCATACATATTGGATCACCGAACAATGTTTCGAATCATGGAGGAAGAGCGTCGTAAGGCTACACAGTATCTTAGTAGGACATTGTAGAGAATGTAATTGATTGGTGATTAAAAAATAAACGAAATGTAAATCCCGGTTATGATATGACTCATTGGATAGGTGTTGATGATGTTGTCCTGCAACTGTTATAGTTCAGGAAAAGTAATGTAAATAGCAGCGATGCTATTGTTTTGATGTTTTTTTAAAGATGATGAATGAATAAAAGTTATTGTTTTATTCAAAGTGTTAAGTGTTATGTGATAAACTTTTATGATGTGCAACTTAAGTATATAATACTTAAAAGGGTGAATAAAAGCTAATGGGTGTATTTTAATAGAAAATGCCTCCAAGACGTCAACCACCACGACAGAGAACCACTGAGGAAACCAACAACAACAACAATGAGGAAGGAAACCCAGTTCAGCAGCTAGTGACGTTACTGACGGGTGCTTTGCAGAATCAACCTCAAAATCAAGGTACTACGTTTGAGGACTTCAAGGAAGTTGGACCCCCAGAATTCTGAGGGTCCATGAATCCAGTTGAGGCTCAGACTTGGATCATGGAAATTGAGAAGGTTTTTGATGTTGCTAGGGTTGAGGATAACCAGAAGACTGCTTTTGCAACATTTATGTTGAAAGCAGAGGCGAGCTATTGGTGGTAGGCCAATAAAACTTGGGAAGGACTAGGAGTGATGACCTGGGATAGGTTTAAGGAAATATTCTTTGAGACCTATTTCCCAGAGAGTTCGAAGAGTCAGCTAGAGGTTCAGTTTTTAGAACTAAAGTAGGGAACGATGTTTGATGTACGAGTATCTATCATAAAATTCAACGAGTTGGCGAGGTTTGCGCCATATCAAGTCAAAGACGCAGACGGCAAAGGCAAAGAGAAGGGTTTGAGCAAGGATTAAAACCTTGGTTATACAGTAGGGTTTCCCTATTCCAATTGAAGACATTTGCAGCAGTAATGGAGAAAGCAATTCTCGCTGAAAGTGGAGGCGAGGCAGTAACAAAATATAATCAAGAGCAGAAGAAGAAGAAAAGTGAAGGTGAAGCTAAGAGTGGTGGTAGTAACGACAAAAATGGCAACAATTTGAAGAGGAAGTGGAATGGGAATGGGAGCTAGAAAACAGCAAAGAAACCAGCAAATTAAGAAGTTCGAAGCATGCGCTACGTGTGGAAAGTTTCACAAGGGTGTGTGCTTGATGGGGAAGCGAGTATGCTTCAATTGTGGCCAGGAGGGTCACATCGCTCCAAATTGCACTCAAGCTAAGAAAAATGTGTGCTTCACGTGCGGATCCAAGGATCACTTTGCTCGTGAATGCCCTAAAAAGAGATCTGGTGAGACAAATGGGAGCAAGGGAAATGCTAGTGGAGGTGCGCTGGCTATTGCTGGACCAACATCAACAAATAAGCCCACAGCTAGAACTTTCAACATGACGGTTTAGGACGCATTGCAATCAAAAGATGTCGTGTCAGGTATTATCTCAATCAATGATATAAATGCATATGTATTATTTGATTTGGGTGCAACTTGCTCGTTTATATATGATGATTTTGCTAAGAAGTTAGAAATACCTAGTGAAGAGCTGAATTTCCCTTTAAACATAGAAATTGCGAATAAAGAAGTGATTCCTGTTAGGTTCGTATACAAGAACTGTAGGGTGAACATTAAAGGGAATGTTATGAAAGTAGATTTAATTCCGATAAACTCGGAGAGTTTGATGTTATTTTGGGAATGAATTGGTTGTTCAATTATGGAACGATAATTGACTGCCAAAAGAAGTGTGTAAACCTTATGACTCCGTCAAAGGTAGTTTTTCATGGTAGCAAATTGCCTAGAAAAATGAAATGTCTGACGATGATGCAGGCCAAAAAGTTATTGAGTCAGGGATGTGTAGGGTATTTAGCTTACATAGTTGATACTCAAAAGGAGAAGGTTATGAAATTAAAGGAAATACCAGTGGTTAGGGAGTTCGTGAACGTGTTTTCGGAGGATTTGCCAGGACTTTCACCTGATCGAGAAATCGAGTTCGTGATCGACTTAGTGCCAGGAACCGCTCTGATATCAAAGGCCCCATACAGAATGGCTCCGGTGGAGATGCAAGAATTAATGGTGTAACTGCAAGAACTGTTAGACAAGAAGTATATTCAGCCAAGTGTGTCACCGTGGGGAGCACCGGTGTTATTCGTGAAGATGAAGGATGGGTCAATGCATCTTTGCATTAATTATAGGGAATTAAACAAAGTCATTATTAAAAACAAATACCCGTTGCCAAGAATAGATGACTTGTTTGATCAATTGAAAGGTGCTAGATATTTCTCAAAAATAGATTTGAGAAGTGGATATCACCAATTGAAAGTGAGGAAGGAGGATGTACCGAAGACGGCATTCCGAACTTGGTATGGACATTACGAATTTTTGGTAATGTCTTTTGGTTTGACAAACGCCCCTGCAGCGTTCATGGATTTGATGAACAGGGTGTTTAAACCATTTTTAGACAAATTTGTGGTGGCGATGATATTTTGGTGTACTCTAAAACACAAGAGGAACACGTGGAACATTTACGTTTGACGTTGGAGACGTTAAGGAAGGAAAAGTTGTACGCGAAATTTTCTAAATGTGAATTTTGGCTGGAACGTGTGCAATTTCTTGGACATGTAATTGATAAGGATGGGATTTCCGTGGATCCATCAAAAGTTGAAGCAGTGATAAGTTGGGAACAACCAAGAACTCCATCAGAAGTAAGAAGTTTCTTGGGGTTGGCTGGATATTATAGACGATTTATTCAAGATTTTTCCAAGATTGCTACTCCGTTGACAAATTTGACAAGAAAATCTGTAAAATTTGTTTGGACGGAAAAGTGTGAGGAAAGTTTTCAAAAATTAAAAAAGAAGTTAAGTGTGGCACCTGTGTTGTCATTACCAGATAATACAGGAAATTTTGTGGTGTATAGTGATGCGTCACACAAAGGTTTGGGTTGTGTCCTTATGCAGAACGGCAAAGTTATTGCGTATCCATCAAGGCAACTGAAAGACTACGAAAAAGGATATCCGACTCATGATTTAGAGCTGACGGCGGTTGTGTTCGCACTGAAGATATGGAGACACTATCTCTACGGAGAGAAATGTGAGATCTACACAGACCATAAAAGTCTGAAGTATATTTTCACACAGAAGGACCAGAACATGCAACAAAGCAGATGGATGGAACTGATAAAAGATTATGATTGTAAGATCTTTTATCATCCGGGCAAAGCTAATGTAAGACCCCAACTTTTTTTTTAATAAAGATGATTTTTCTATAAATATCATTTTTAAATATTATGGAATGAATTTGATATAATGTTATAGTTGTGGGTAATATTTATAAATTTTGCAAAGTATGCAAGTTGTTATATAATATTCGATTGGTCGGAGAATATTCATTTTAGCAGGGAATATTCGTACGACGACACAATCATTGGTGGACCCCACAATAGAATTATTGTCGGATTGAGAAAATGAGAAAAATATTTTATGAAAATAACAACAGAAGTTTTACCGTTAACTGTTGAAACACCCGGTGTTAAAAGTATAGTAATACGCGTGGTTGCATAGTAGCACACAGTATTGATTATTGATGTTTACGTGAGAAGTCACTCAGTTTTGTTCAATTATTGCTACAGTAATTGTTGCATAGTATCTCACGTTATTTGATTCAATTATTGTCGATATTTTATATATTATTAAATCAATAATTGAGATGACAAAGTTATTAATATTATTATTTGCAATATTAACGATGTCTAGAAGTTCTGTCAAGGAAAGGTTTGGTCACCTAATTGCACGCCAATAGGGAGAAATCCTTATTGGAAAGTCCCTTCTTTCCCGGGAATGACCTGGTCGATTAATATTGTGAATTATAATAATGATGATAAATGTTGTTAAAAATATTGAGAGGATTTTTTTTTATGAAGTATTTGATGTTATTATATGAATCCCCACTTACCCATTTTTCAAAATAGTCAGGAGAAAGTTATCTCAGTTTCTTATATATATATATATATATATATATATATATATATGAATGTGGGGGGGGTTTGGCCGGAGTACTATATATATAAATATATAGAAGTTTGAAAAAAGTGGCAGGTTTGATTAAAATGATTTTACGGGGGTGATAACCCATGAACTTGTATATATATATATAATATATAATATATAATATATATTATATTTTATCTAAAGTTTTTATTTTATTAGAATATTTTATTGCATAGTATCATTTTCATTCTCCTATAAATAGGATGCTTAGTTAGAATTGAAATCACACCAGAAATTCAAAGAATTCTCTTCTATAATCTTGAGCGTATTTCTTTAGAGTTTTAGGAAGCTTTGAGCATAGTGCAAGTTTTCTTAAAGAATATCCTCGCCCTACCAGTCGGAATACTCTTCTTTTATGGTAAGGGTATTATTTCTTTCATATTCATGAAGATAACTTCTATTATTCCATTCTTTATTATTATGTTGGAATAACTTTGTCTGTCTCGCAATACCGCATACATGGTGAAATTCTTCTCATTATTCCATTCTTTATTATTCATTTGAACATCCCATGCATGCGTTTCTACGCATGACCGTTCCTTTATTTATTATTCTATTGGAACATCCCGCTTGATGCAATTTTGCACGACTTCGGTTCCGTTATTTATTATTATGTTGGAATATCCTGTCTGTGCGTTTACGCATGACCTGGTTCCGTTATTTATTATTTTGTTAGAATAACCTATTTGTGCGGTTTATCGCATGCCTGGTGATTTCTTTTGTTATTCCATTCTTTACTATACTCAGTTGGTTAAAGTTTTGGCTTTTATACTCCATGAAATTAGTGGAATATCCTTGATATTTGCGCTTCATCCAGTATCTTTTCATGGAAATATTCTTCTGAGTATTCTTGAGTTTTACCCCACAAAGCAATATCATGTTGACAATTTGGACGTTATTGGTTCTTGGATAAATTAATTCTTGAACTTGTTTTATTGAATTCTTATATCATTGTCATCATCCTCATGTTTATATTATGTTGAAAGTCATCTGTGGCCTGTAGTGCATAGATGGACTTGGTATGATTATGACCAGGGATTATTCGGTATAATAATGACCGTAATGTTACAAATGATGTGGTAAAAGTCCTCATTGGCCCGTAGTGCATTGATGGACAGTTGTTGGCATGTCATGACCATTGATGAATACACAAATATCCTTGGCCCGTAGTGCATGGATAATTTGTGGTCATGATAGTAATGAATATCCTTGGCCGTAGTGCAGGGATGATGTGGATTATTTATTAAGCTGAGTCTCAGCGATAAAAGTGATGAAAAACCTTTTTAAATCATAAAAGATAGTAGATTTTATTCTCTAATTGACTCTTTTAATGGATTGCATGTTCCGCTGTAGTTAAACGATGTCTATTGTATTTTATTAGTTTAACATTGTTGAAGACTAATGATAATTTATTCTGCATTATCTTAGTCATAATATTTCTTACTGGGCTAGTTGAGCTCACCCTTTCTTTCACTGTTCTCTTCAGGAAATGAGAACGTAGTCGGGACTAGTCGGGGAATGGAGTGACGGTCCAGAAGATAGCATTAGTAGTCCTCACTATTCTGTTAAATAGTATGACAATAAATGTAATGAGAACTCCATTGAGTGTGGATATTGTCTAGATGACAATATTCTTATTAAAACTCTTAGATTATGTTTTGTCGTATTTTACACGACTGTTGTATAATTAAGTTGTATTTGAATTTTGTACCATGTATTTGGCGACTCAAGATGGGTTATGTATACCTATTTTGGGGGTGTCACAGTTGGTATCAAAGCTTAGGGATATGATCCTTGGCTGAGATGTGTGACAAGAACTAGGAGGGGAGAGTCGGGAAATTCCTTCGCTAGTATGACCTACCTAAATTTTTTTGGTATTTAATTGGTCGGTCAGAGTATAGGGATAATATGTGATATGTTAATTAACCATTGTTTTGTGGTAGTATTTGAAAATGGCATCCGAGAATGTTGAGATTAGCAATGGAGCATAGGAGACCGTTGAGTCTCCATAAATCAATAATCAGGATAATGTGCATCAGGAAGGCGACAATCCTCATGCAAACAACAACACTGACCAAATGATGAACGATGGAATGTTTAGAGGCTTTATGCAATTCATGCAACATCAGGCAAGAGCGGCTCCTGTCCAAAAATGCATGTGGAAACACTAGCAACTCTCGGACGGTCACTGCTAAGCAGTTCAAGGAGCTGGGACCACTGGAGTTTTTTGGAGAGCCAAAACCACTTAAGGCGGAGACGTGGATAAAGCAGATCTGCAAGATATTTGATGTCTTGGGATGCTCCGAGGAGCAAAAGGTTCCCTTTGCCACCTTCATGTTATTGCGAGCGAGGCGATTCTTGGTGGGAATCAGAAGCGTACTCAACTTCTGTGATCAAGATGACTTGGGAGAAGTTCCAAGAATTGTCCAACGACAAGTACTTTTCCGAAAGTATTCGTTACATGAAAAAAGTAGAGTTCATCAAGCTGGAGCAAAACAATATGACCGTGTCGCAGTATGAAGCTAAGTTTGCCGAGTTGTCCTGATTTGCGTCCCATTTGGTTGATAATGAGGAGAGACGCGAATGTTTCTAAGAGGTTTGAAACCCGAGATACGTTAAGACCTCATTTCTCATAAACTGTGTTTGTATTCAGATGTTGTTAATAGGGCTCAGTTATTGGACCGCGATAATGAGTCAACCCAACCAAAAGAGAGCAGCCGATAAAATGATAATATCAGTAATAGCAGTCATCGAAGCGGTGACAATAGGCGTGGAGGGCATCAACATGCCAGAAATGGTAACCACTTCGGTGGGAATCATGGCCAAAACAATAAGAATGGACATTTCAAGAAGAGGAGATTCAACAATGATGGAAAGATGTCAGCATCAACACCTGTCGTTAAGGAAAGAGAACGACCACCTATCATATGCTTCAAATGTGGGGGAGGACACATCATCCAAAAGCTATGCGATGCCATCCAAAGCATGTTACAATTGTGGAAGAGAAGGTCACCTGGCCCAATTTTGTCGTGCACCGAAGACAAGTCCAGCTAGGATGGAGGCGTCAAAGGCCGTTCCAGAAAAGACAAAACCGGTAGTTCAAGGGAGAGCGTTTGTCGTGACCTCTCAGAAAGCAAGGAACCCGAATGAGGTCATCACGGGTAAGCTTATCATAAACTCTAGCGAAGTATATACCTTATTTGATATCGGTTCTACCCATTCTTTTATTTCTCCTACTTGCGTTCAACGTTTAAATTTGACTCCGGAGAAATTAGACTTTGACTTATCTGTTGAAACTCCATTGGGAGAAACCTTCATTACATCCACTGTTTATAAGTCTTGTTTGGTTCAAATCGGTACCCTCACATTACCTGTCGATCTTATTTCATTGAAAATACTTGTATTTGACGTAATTCTAGGGATTGATTGGTTAACTACTCTTCATGCAAAAATTGATTGTTTTTGTAAGGTTGTTAGCTTTCATATTCCTAACCAACCTATTATGAAAATTCAAGCAACCAAACCATTAAAATCAATCACTGTCATCTCAAGACATAAAGCTATTCGTTTATTGAAAAATGGATGTCAAGCTTTCTTAGCTCATGTCACGGATCTAAACAAAAATACGTCAGTTTTGAATGATATTTCTATTGTTAATGAATTTCCTGACGTATTCCCTGAAGAACTTCATGGCCTACCCCTAGAGCGTGAAATTGAATTTTGTATCGACCTTAAACCTGGTACAAAACCTATTTCTAAAGCCCCATATCGAATGGCTTCTATTGTACTTCAGGAGTTAAAGACCCAACTGCAGGAATTGTTAGACATCGGTTTCATTCCTCCTAGTACTTCTCCTTGGGGTGCTCCTGTTCTATTCGTGAAGAAGAAAGATGGGAGTATGCGACTTTGTATTAATTATCGGGAGTTGAATCATGTCACCATCAAAAATAGGAACCCATTGCCACGTATTGATGACCTGTTTGACAAGGTTCAAGGCGTCAAATTCTTTTCAAAGATTGATCTTCGTTCCGGATATCACCAATTGAAGATTAGAATCGATGACATTCCAAAGACGGCTTTTCGAACTTCGATGACGCAAGTTATGAATTCCTAGTCATGTCTTTTGGATTGACTAATGCTCCTGCTGCCTTCATGGATATGATGAACCGAGTATTCAAGGAATATTTGGATCACTTTGTGGTCGTCTTTATTGATGACATCCTCATATATTCTAAAAGCTGTGAAGATCATGAGCAACACTTGAGGCTAATACTCCAAAAGCTTCGTGAAAACAAGCTTTATGCCAAGTTGAAGAAATACGAGTTCTGGCTTGAGGAAGTAGCATTCCTTGGGCACGTGGTATCAAGTCATGGAATATCTATTGACCCGACAAAGATTGAAGCTATTCAAAGCTGGGAACAACCTAAATCAGTGATTGAAGTACGTAGCTTTCTCGGCTTAGCTGGTTATTATCGGAGATTCGTAGAAGGGTTTTCTCGAATCGCTACTCCATTAACTCAGCTGACTCGGAAAGATACAAAATTCGGTTGGAGTGAGGAATGTGAGAAGAGTTTTCAAGAACTCAAGAGAAGACTCATTTCAGCACCTGTTCTGACAATACCATCTGGCTCGGAGGAATTTGTATCTTACAGTGATGCTTCGGGCAAAGGGTTAGGATGTGTTCTCATGCAACATGGGAAAGTCATAGCCTATGCCTCTCGACAACTCAAAGAATATGAGAGGAATTATCCTACTCATGATCTAGAGTTGGCAGCAGTCGTTTTTGCACTAAAGATTTGGAGGCATTACTTGTATCGGGAGAAAGTGGAGATCTTTACGGATCATAAAAGCCTCAAATATTTCTTCACTCAAAAGGAACTCAACATGCGTCAGCGACGTTGGCTTGAACTGTTGAAAGATTATAATCATACCATCCAATACCATCCTGGAAAAGCGAACGTGGTAGCTGACGCATTGAGTAGAAGATCATATGCGGGTACGAGTGCGATATTATTAACGCAAAGGCCCATTTTGTATGACTTGCAAAGGATGGAGATAGAGATAAAGACTCCAGGGACCCACGCGATGATGGCAAATATACGAATAGAACTGACTTTAATCGATAAAGTTAAAGCTGCTCAAGCTACGGACACGGAGTGATCGTATGAGGAAGAAAGTACAAGAAGGTGCTATCTTTTAAGCAAGAATCGATGAAGAAGGAATACTTCGAGTCAACTCCAGACTTTGTGTTCCTAACGATCCTGAGTTAAAGTACAAAATCATGATGGAGGCGCACAACACACCGTTTGCAATCCATCCTGGAAGTACCAAAATGTATCATGATCTTCGACATACATTTTGGTGGGGCAATATGAAGAGAGAGATAGCGCTATTTATCTCAAGGTGTTTAACTTGTCAACGAGTCAAGGCAGAGCATCAAGTACCAAAAGGTCCATTGCAACCACTTGAAATTATAGAATGGAAGTGGGAGCACATTACCATGGATTTCGTTACTGGTCTTCCCAAGGTTTCTCAAGGCATAAATGGAATTTGGGTCATTGTTGATAGATTGACCAAGTCTGCTCATTTCTTACCTATACAAGAAACTTATACACTTGAACGTCTTTCTCGTATATACATAAACGAGGTTATAAGATTGCATGGTATGCCAGTATCCATAGTTTCTGATCGAGACCCAAGATTCAATTCACGATTTTGGGTAAGTTTGCAAAAAGCTATGGGCACGAATTTACGCATATCATCCTCAGATGGATGGACAATTAGAGAGGACTATTCAAACTCTAGAAGATTTATTAAGACTCTGTGTCTTTGACTTCAAGGGAAGTTGGGACAAGTTCTTACTATTGCTGGAGTTTTCCTACAACAACAGTTATCAAGCAAGTATTAGCATGTCTCCATTCGAAGCGTTGTATGGAAGAAAGTGTCGTTCTCCAGTATGCTAGGATGAGGTGGGTGAAGCAACGTTGTTGGGACCGGAGTTAGTACGTATGACTACAGAAAAGATTCAAACAATCTGGCAACGTATTAAAACCTCACAAGATCAACAAAAGAGTTATGTTGATCTTCATCGAAAGGACATGGAATTCGATATTGGAGATCATGTGTTGTTACGTGTTGCTCCATGGAAAGGAGTTACGAGATTTGGAAAGAGAGGAAAGCTCAATCCTTGATTCATTGGCCCATTTTTAATCCTCGATCGAGTAGGAACTGTGGCGTATAGACTCGCTTTACCTCCAAGTATGTCTCGTTCTTAACGTTTTTCATATATCCATGTTATGTAAATATGTGGAAGACCCAAACCACATTATTGAGTTAGAACTGGATGAAATAGCGGAAGATTTAACGTATGAAGAGGTTCCTGTTTAAATCTTGGATAAGAAGGAACATATTCTACGCTCCAAGGTTATACCTCAAGTCAAAGTTTTGTGGAGAAACCACGATGTTGAGGAAATGACACAGGAGTTAGAATCAAATGAAATCAAGGTATCCTTACCTCTTGACATACCGTATATGTACCCTAATTTTGAGGGAAAATTTCATAAGAAGGGAGGTTGTAAGACCCCAACTTTTTTTTTAAATAAAGATGATTTTTCTATAAATATCATTTTAAATATTATGGAATGAATTTGATATAATGTTATAGTTGTGGGTAATATTTATAAATTTTGCAAAATACATGAAGTTGTTATATAATATTCGATTGGTGGGGAATATTCATTTTAACGGGGAATATTCGCAATGCAAAGACAATCATTAATGGACCCATAACTTGGAATTATTATCGGATTGAGAAAACGACAAAAAATATTTTATAAAAATAACGCGGAAGTTTTACTGTTAATCTGTTGAAACACCCGTGTTAAAAGAAATGCGATACTGCGTGGTTGCATAGTAGCACAATTTGTATTGATTATTGATGCTTACGTGAGAAATCACTCGCTTTTGTTCAATTATTGCTACAATAATTGTTGCATAGTATCTCACGTTATTTGATTCAATTATTGTCGATATTTTATATATTATTAAATCAATAATTGAGATGACAAGGTTATTAATATTATTATTTGCAATATTAACGATGTGTAGAAGTTCTGTCAAGGAGAGGTTTGGTCACCTAATTGTGCGCCAATAGGGAGAAATTCTTATTAGAAAGCCCCTTCTTTTATGGGAACGACCTGGTCGATTAATATTGTGAATTATAATAATGATGATAAATGTTGTTAAAAATATTGAGAGGATTTTTTTTATGAAGTATTTGATATTATAATATGGATCCCCACTTACCCATTTTTCAAAATAGTCAAGAGAAAGTTATCTCGATTATATATATATATATATATATATATATATATATATATATATATATATATATATATATGGATCCCATGACATGAGGAATCTTTGTGGAAGCAACTCCTTTTTCGACTTGTTGAAATTTCTGGCTTAGAAAAAAAAAAATTAACAGAGCTAAAAAGGGGTTGCTCCACGACAGCACTTCTTTGTGGATGGAGTCCCTATATATATATATATGAATGGTGGGGGGGGGGGGGGGGTTTGGCCATGGGAGTACTATATATATATATATATATAGAAGTTTGAAAAAGTGGCAGGTTTGATTAAAATGATTTCACGGGGGTGATAACCCGTGAACTTGTATATATATAATATATAATATATATTATATATTATATTTTAGTTAAAGTTTTTATTTTATTAGAATATTTTATTGCATAGTATTCTTTCCATTCTCCTATAAATAGGATGCTTAGTTAGAATTGAAATCACACCAGAAATTTAGAGAATTCTCTTCTATAATCTTGAGCGTATTTCTTTAGAGTTTTAAGAAGCTTTGAGCGTAGCGCAAGTTTTCTTAAAGAATATCCTCGCCTACCAATCGGAATACTCTTCTTTTTACTTGGTGGGGTATTATTTCTTTTTCGTATTCATGAAGAGAACTTACATTATTCCATTCTTTATTATTCATTGGAATAACTTTTGTATACATGGACTACCTATACTTGGTGAAATTCTTACATTATTCCATTCTTTATTATTATGTTGGAATAACTTTGTCTATGTAAGTACCGCATACATGGTGAAATTCTTCCATTATTCCATTCTTTATTATTACATTGGAACATCACATACGTGCATTTACGCATGACCGGTTTCTTTATTTATTATTCTGTTGGAACATCCTGTCGGTGCAAATTTCTCCTGACTTGGTTCTGTTATTTATTATTATGTTGGAATATCCTGTCTGTGCGTTTACGCATGACCTGGTTCCGTTATTTATTATTTTGTTAGAATAACCTGTCTGTGCGGTTTATCGCATGCCTGGTGATTTCTTTTGTTATTCCATTCTTTACTATACTCAGTTGGTTAAAGTTTTGGCTTTTATACTCCATGAAATTAGTGGAATATCCTTGATATTTGCGCTTCATCCAGTATCTTTTCATGGAAATATTCTTCTGAGCATTCTTGAGTTTTACCCCACAAAGCAGTATCATGTTGACAATTTGGACGTTATTGGTTCCTGGATAAATTAATTCTTGAACTTGTTTTATTGAATTCTTATATCATTGTCATCATCCTCATGTTTATATTATGTTGAAAGTCATCTGTGGCACCTTAGTGCATAGATGGACTTGGTATGATTATGACCAGGGATTATTCGGTATAATAATGACCGTAATGTTACAAATGATGTGGTAAAAGTCCTCATTGGCCCGTAGTGCATTGATGGACAGTTGTTGGCATGATCATGACCATTGATGAATACACAAATATCATTAGCCCGTAGTGCATGGATAATTTGTGGTCGTGATAGTAATGAATATCCTTGGTAGTAGTGTGGGGATGATGTGGATTATTTATTAAGCTTAGTCTCAATTGATAAAAGTGATGAAAACCTTTTTAAATCATAAAAGATAGTAGATTTTATTCTCTACTTGACTCTTTTAATGGATTGCTTGTTCATTACTGCAGTTAAACTTGATGTCTATTGTATTTTATCGGTTTAACATTGTTGAAGACTAATGATAATTTATTCGCATTATCTTAGTCATAATATTTCTTCTTGGGCTAGTTGAGCTCACCCTTTCTTTCACCGTTCTCTTGAGGAAATGAGAACGTGGCCGGGTCTAGTCGGGAAGCGGAGTGACGGTCCGGAAGATAGCATTAGTAGTCCTCACTATTACATTAAATAGTGTGACAATAAATGTAATGAGGACTCCATTGGGTGTGGATATTGTCTAGATGACAATATTCTTATTAAAACTCTTAGATTATGTTTTGTCGTATTTTACACGACTGTTGTATAATTAAGTTGTATTTGAATTTTGTACCATGCATTTGGCGACTCAAGATGGGTGATGTATACCTATTTTGGGGGCGTCACAGCTAATGTGGTTGCAGATGCCTTGAGTAGGAAAGGTAGAGAAAAGCTGACGTTGTTAACAGATAAGGAGGAGCTTATTACAGCAATGGCAAGGCTAGAACTGGAAATCAAATTTTCGGAAGAATCCAATGAAAAATTATACCAGATAGAAGCTAGTCCAACTTTGGTGGACAAAGTGAAAAACGCTCAGCTACAGGATGAAGAATGCAAGAAAATAAAGCAAAGTCTGACGATACCAGGTCGATACTGCGGGAATGCTAAGATTCCAGGGACGAATTTGGGTTCCAGCAGTACAAGATATTAAAGAAGACATATTGACGGAAGCTCATAGCTCAAGATATTCAATTCATCTGGGAAGTATGAAAATGTATCAAGATTTGCCACGTCATTTTTGGTGGCCGAACATGAAAAGAGATGTTGCAGAATGCGTTGCAAAGTACTTGACATATCAGAAAATGAAGGTCGAGCATCAACGACCAAGCAGATTACTTCAACCGTTGGAGATACCGGAATGGAAGTGGGAGCATATCATAATGGATTATGTGGTAGGCCTTTCAACGACTTAGAAAGGATACGATGCGATATGGGTGATAGTGGACAGATTAACGAAATCTGCACACTTTTTGCCAATAAAGATTAGATTTAATCTTGATCAGCTGGCAAAACTATACGTTAAAGAGATAGTCTCAAGACATGGAGTTCCAGTGTCAATTGTAGCAGACAGAGATCCGAGGTTCACATCAAATTTCTGGAAGAAACTACAGGAATGCATGGGAACGCAATTTGCATACAACAATAGTTACTACGCAAGCATTGGTATGCCGCCTTACGAGGCGTTATACGACAGAAAGTGCATAACTCCACTATGTTGGGATGAAGTTGGAGAACGGCAACTGTTAGGCCTAGAACTGGTTCAGCAAACCGCTGAAGTAGTCAAACTCATCAGAGCAAGACTGGTAGCTGCTTAAGATCGACAGAAAAAGTATACTGATCAACATAGGCAGAATCATGAATTTGAAGTGGGAAGTTTCGTGTTCCTGAAAGTCTCTCCTTGGAAGGGGAAAATTCATTTTGGCAAGAAAGGAAAGCTCAGCCCAAGGTTTATTGGACCTTTCGAAATATTACGAAGAGTGGGAGAGGTGGATTACGAAGTAGCTTTACCTCCAGAATTAGATCATGTTCACAATGTTTTTCATGTGTCGGTGTTGCGACCGTATAAACCCGATTACAAGCATGTGATTGAGTATGAACCATTGCAATTCAGTAAAGATTTATCTTATGAAGAGATTCCTATCTAGATAGTCGACAGGAAGGAACAAGTGCTCAGGAATAAAGTGATACCTTCTGTGAAGGTGATATGGAGGAACCACAACGTCGAAGAGGCTACGTGGGAACTCGAAGCTGATATGATGAAGAATTATCCTGAGTTATTTTTTTAGTCCATGTCTTCGATTCTGGGGACAAAATCTTTGTAAGTAGGGGAGAATGTGACGATTTGATTGTTTGAATTGTGATTCTGGGGACAGAATCCTTGTAAGGAGGGAAGGATGTAACGATCATTGTTTTAATTAAAATATAGTATGTAATTAATTTAATGGGTTAATGTTGGATATGAAAATAATATGTGATTATAATTTATAAACTAAAGTGTTTATTAAAATAAATTAAAAAGAATTTAAATTAGTTTTTGTCAAACAAGGCTTAAAAGTATTTTAATCCTTTAAACTTAAAGAGTTTGCCAAACAAGCCTTATGGCTTTTGGGATTTCTAGTTTTTGAAAATCAAATAAAATAAATAATATAAATAAAACAAAATAAATAATAAATATAATGTATTTATGTTATAGACATTATTTGTTGTAACTGATGAGGCTTATTATCAGTTTTGTGTTTTGCTATTACGCATACTAATTGGATATTAGTCTAGCTCTTGTTTTCACGCATTCTATTTTCCAAGCTTGAGAGTTCAGAGAATTGAGTGAGTTGAGAGCTTGAGAGAGAATTGGAGAGGAGCCTTAAGAATTTTCTCAGCAAATTCAGTGTTTAGCAAGATTGTGCAAGCTAATTGAAGGTAATTCTCCATAATCTCTATATTATGTATATATATATATATATATATATGTATGGATGAGTTTATGGCGTGAAGTTTCAAAATTTATGAGTTCTAGCTTTCTGTAAATTGTGTTACGTAATTTGTTGATGGTAATTAAATAGAGTGATGATTAGAAAGTATGTTTAAACAATAATTGCATGCTAATTTTAGGTTTATGATGAGAAGAAAATTTCGACGATGTATGTTTATATGTATTTTTTTCATATGTTCATGAAAAGTATCAGTTTTAGTGGCCAATTAGTATGTGAAATTATATATTAAAGCTTGTATATGTTAGTTCAATGAGATATGAGCATAACATAATTGGAATGGAGTGATTTGGCCAACAAATGAATTCACAGTGGTGATTTTTAGGATGAATATCAAAAATTGGAGTTTTATATGAAAAACATGAAAATTGAGAAATTAAAATAGTTTTAGTTACTGTTAAATTGTGCTAAGTGGTTGAATAGGTTAGCAATCATGTCTATGATAGTGATATATTTATTTTACGTGTTAATATCACTGTTGATGGGTGAAATTCGTGTTAGTTGGCTTACGAAAAGTGTCGAGGCTCTATTCTGCAAAATTAAGTTCTGCAAGTCGCGCGGGCGCACGCCATCCCCATACAAAACTTGTGCGGCCGAGCTAGTGCCCATTTTCAGACACTGAAGTCTATTTATTCTGCAGACTTTGGTTGTTCGTTGTAGCTTAGCTTAAGGTTATGGAATGTGAGAATCATGTAACAACAAGGTTAAATAGAGTCATGTTGTGTGGATTATGAATTAAAATTTTTAAAAGTGATTAGTAAATCGAGAATTCGTTATGTGATAATGTGGTATACATAATGAACGTCTGAATAAGAATCATGCAAGTAAAACACTTAGAGTTTCTAAAATGTAAATGGTAATGAACATGTTATGATATGTTAGCATATCTAATAGGTATTGTGGTTCTAAAATTATGTGTAGGTGATCGTGAGTTTAATTTTATAGCTTACGCTCGAGGCAAGTTTTCTAACTCTATATTTACATTGAGCAAGTTTCTAAACTCTATCTTTTACATTGAGAAAGTTTCCTAATTCTTTACTTTTGTTGAGCTAGTTCCATCATTACATTATGTAGCTTTATTCTTTGATTGAGCAAGCTTTCTATTTCAACTGTTGATTGAATAAGTCAATTGTCCCTAGAGTTCATTCGAGCAAACTTTGACTCTAATGTTATTTGAATTCTCATTTTTGTTGATTCATTCTAACTTGTTTCTGATTAAGCAAGTTCTTGAGTTATATTCTTGTATAATGAACACAGTTTGAAACTCTCGTCTCTATTATTGAACTGTTTTTAATCATTGCATGAATTATTACCATGTTGGGCAAGTTTTTAGTTTCCAACTTGCTATCAGTTAATGTATGTTCAGTAATTTCATTTCTAATGTTATAAGACTCTAACCTTAGATTATTTTTTGTTCAAGCAAAGGTTTATCACTTTATTCATCTTGTTGAGTACTTATGCTCTATAGTTATTTCAAGCATGAGTTTAATACGTATAATCAATTCATTTATGATTCTCAATTGTTCTATGTTATGTTGTTAAACATCTGCTGTGATTATCAAACACTGTTAATTCAACTAGTCCTCTAGTTGATGTTCGTTGAACTTCAAATTACCCTTGAAAGCTTATCCAAACCAAACTTTCTTTGGTCCGGACTTGTACTCTAAATACTGAGATGAACAACCCTACTATTATTAGGGGATAATTTACGCGTAGCGTTAAAATATTTGTGCACAATACATTGTACGAAGGAATCCCCCTAAGTACGAGGAGTCCTTATAGTCTTATGACTGTAAAAGTTGGAGTTGAAAGATTACTCACAACTGTGGACATAGTTCATGGTCTTATGAACCTCAATTATGTATATTCCATATTTTGGATTCCAGTTCTTGATTATCATTGATAGAGTACTATTTAGTTTTGATGAGCCTATTTGTTGGCAGTTATTATTGTTATTTTCATGTTGATTCTTTATTATATCCAGTGAGCAATTGTTTTGCTCACTCTTGCATATTTATATACTCATTGCAGCCAAAGTGGAGAAGGTAGATGAACCTTCAACTAGCAAAGGAAAGGGAAAGTTGTACAAATGATGTTGATTTGTACTTTTATTTTTATGATGACCTTAGACTTTTAATAATGATGTGATGTAATAAATTTTATTTCCGCACTTGAATGATGTTTAAAGTTTAGATAACCTGGGATTAATTTTGAATGTAACCCTATTTAAGGGGAGGATTAATGATTTAAATATTATTTAATTGGGTAGATAGTATGAATGTTTGGATAGTGAGCACCAAATCTTGTGGGAATGAAGTACCTAGATTTGGGGGTGTCACATCTCCAGACTATCAAGCCCTAATAATAGTAATAATAACTGATGGAATACGTCTTTTTAAACCAGTAAATACACCTTATAATAGAAACCACGCTCAACATTACAAAATGGAAAGTTAGCTTTTTAATTAAACTTGATTGGTGCGCGGCTGCCACGGTGTTCTAATAGGATTCAAAGTGGCGCCGCTAAGTGTTATTACGCTAGTGCAGCGCTGCGCCATGCCTCTGTATATAATGGGCGTGGGCGTGTAATGCCTTGTCCGCGTCTGGCATCCCTCTGGCGCGAGCGCGTCGTGTCTGGCCTTATGATGGGTGTGGCCACGCTGAGCTTAAATGCTGTATTCTGCTGGTGCTTTGCTGCTTTGTTGCTGCTGCTTGCTCTTTACTTCTTTCTTCTTCACTTTATCACTTCACATACCCTCTTCCATAGCTTTAGTTCAGCTCCAAATCTCCATCCTAGCCATTACTCAACAGGATGTGCCATTGCTAAGCCATCACCATGCCTTATCATGTCTTCACCATGATCCATGCCTTATGAGTTCCCTCTATACAAACTGCAAAACAAACATAAAAAATAATTAAAACATACTAGAAGTACTTATGTTGAGAAAAATTCAAGTAAGTTGGTAACCAATAAGTAGGTCTAAAACCTACTTATCAAATACCCCCAAACTTGAACTATTGCTTGCCCTCAAGCAATGAACATAAGTACGTATAAGAAATACAAACTACATACTATGCGAACTACACTATTATGCAAGTGAGTCCCAAGATTTCCAGCCATACTAGAATTCCAATCAGATGTGCCTCAGAGAAATATCCAGATTCAAGAACAAAGCATCAAACTAAGCCACATGCATAATGACATACAATCAAATAATCTAAACTTGCTATAAAGATGCTGTGTGTGTGATGTGTTCAGAAATAAGCTCGACAAAGGCAAAGACTACACATGTTATACTGCTTAAAAAAGAAAACTAAAGTTCAAATCAAGAACTATGCATACAAATGAAACAACTACTCTAACACATCAATACAAACTATGGTTCAGTAATGGGTTTATTTTGCTTTATTTTTACTCACGAGGGCTATTTTCGCACTTTCCCATTGTGTTTATTGATTTTTTTCCCATGACTGTGCAATGCCTCATTCCATTAGGCTAATAGTGCTACCCCTTAGCGGGCTTTCAACCAACGACTCCCAGACCATAAAGACCTTAGGGCGCTAGGTGTAAAGACAATCCCCTCGGGCGTACTTGTTCAAGTAACAAAGACCCCGAAAACAAGACTAGCCACGATAATTATTAATTTTTTCCCTTTTCCTTTTCTTTTTTCTTTTTCATTTTTTAGCAAGTATACCCATGCGTCCCCAAAATTTGAGTTTCACTGTTTTCATAGTCTATGTTCACTTCCTGCAATTCTATCTGTAAAAACAATGTTTTCTTTTCAGCAGACAAATAAGTTATTCTTTAACCAACAAGCAAACATGAACACTAATGTGCTACCCGGTAGCATCTAAACAACAAGCATAAGTCATATCATGTATAACATTATAACTAAGCTCACGCTATCAACCTAATTCAAGAATCCATCAAATTTCATAATTCATCATTGGCTAAATTAGATATCCACTAACTAGATACTTGGGATTGTGCAATGTTATGCAATTAAACAGATAAACTAAACAACAATTAAGCAAGAAAACGGAAATTTTTTCTACACAATTAAACTAATCACATTAACATGCAAAAACTATACTAAACATGGATAAATGATATGCAATTATACTACATGCTCTACACTACACTACTAATCACCCAATACCCCCAAACTTATCATATTCATTGTCCCCAATGAATGAAGGTAAAGGGCACAGAAAACTCCCCTAAGTGTAGGCATGGCCACCCTCCTCGGGTGGTGAATCTGGCGGTGGAAAAGGCATGACTGTACCAAATTGAGGCCACTCTAACATTGTTCCTTGCTGCGCGAAGGCTTTGGCTAATGATCTCCATAACCCATTTGCGAACACTGAAAAATTATCATGCATGGCATTCACTTTCCTTTCCAGCCGCCTTAGCCTGCGGTCATCAATTTCTACAGTTGCATGGTGTGAAGTGGCTACCTCTGTAACGCCCCAAAGTTCGGTCTATTTTCACATCCGGATTCCGTACGTCACGATCCCATCTTCTTCCAAACATACATCATTATATAGCTAAATATAACAACATACATTCTCAAATCCCAGGTTCTAAAACCTTAAAACCTCTTTTATTACAAATAATGATAATTACATTATTCTTTATCTCTTACAAGAGTGAATTTCATCCGCCACCAAGGATATATAACCGTTCATTAAACTATTCTATAGTTTAATTCTATAATTCTATATTACAAGTCTTCGCTTGATCTTCAAGCTCATTCATCTAATGAATGGCACTTCGTCTAGATACCGATCAGCTTGATCTTTACGGGATCCTTAAGTTCTTCCTAACATCGTTCGCTGAAAATATTTTTATTTAAAGCAAGTGTGAGAATTCAATTGCCCAACAAGTCATAGCAGTTAAACAACTTCAAGAATTTAAACATTCTTTTAAGACTTCAATAATCGAATGAAGGTTATGAAGCAGCTTGAATAATAGGAATAATCTCGATTCCTATCATTTTAAAACATTAGTCACATTCACTTTGAAATACTTTCATTTTCTACTCTCTTTCATACACATTATGTCTGGCTAGAATCAATAGCACAGACTTAACAATAACGGTTCATGTATAAACAGAACATTCTCATATTAAACCGCTCAATCACAGAATAGTTCATCTCATAGAAACACCGAAGTGTTCACATTGTGGCACAAGGCCTCATACATTCTAACACCTTGTACAAATATCACACATTTGCACATAGACAAAACTTCTTAAGTTCAACAAATGAGAAGTTTTAGAAACTAGCATTCATTTAGAATATGAATGAAGTTAGGAAGCTTGCCTTACGCACAGCTACAGCTTATAGTTTACGTTGAATTGCTCATTCCAATTCCTATATAGCACATAAGGAAATAACACATACACCAATTAGTCATATACTTGACTTACGTATTGGTTTACTTAACTTTACTTCTTAGGGTTCGCGTTCTTACAATCTAAGTTTACGCGACCAACTTCCTTTACCCGTTAACGGCTTCATGACATACGGAGATGTCTTACTCAATACGTTCATCATCTTTGACGATTTGCATTCTTATCTTCTTCTTATAACTTTTCTAGGACTCAACACACATCGTGTCTCTGCTAGCAGTCCATATGGTACTCTGGGTGGTTTACCACAAACAACCAACAAACAAGTTGTCGTCTCATCTACATTGCCCATAACAGTGAGTTAGATCGGTTTCCAGTTTCGTATATACCTTCGCTCTCTGAAGGAGTTGTTTAGCCCAGCTCTCATATGTCAACCATCAAAGGTTACGATTGAACCACAACCTAACTTATCTTAACTTATCCGAACCATTAAACTATAACGTTCGTTAAGTCAGTTTCTTATTCCTTATGGCTTTTTGGAAACTAAATGCCATACATCAGGAATCATTCTTTATCGTCTAAGTCATACAGTCTTTTGTATACTCAGAACGATCATTCAATACTCATTCTACGCATTTATAGCGTTAACCATTTTACTTTACCTTATTCTTATCTAACAACGTTCGGTCCATTCGACTCGGAACGTCATCTAAGCTATAAACATTAATTCTGCTTCTTTACGTTATACGTACTTATCCTTAATTCAGCTTCTTCATCGTTCATAGGTTTAATCATTGGTCTTCATTATCCTATGGTCAAACCATACACGGGGTGTAGGTTCTACCCGTTTAATATTCGCGTACACTTAACCTTCACGTCGGTTAAATTGTTTAACGCTTACATTTCATTCTAACATTCTCCATCCGACTCACCTTCAGCTTTCATTAATCTTATTGTCGTTCACTACGGTTTTCTTGATAATTCATATCTTACTTACTACCTTCATCAACGTCTATGTTATATAACCAATGTACACTTAGAATGTTCACTCAGCGCGAATACGATTCACGAGGATCGTTTACGTATTCAACGTTTACGTTGTTCATCCCTTAATCTCTCATTCAACCTTTACCTAAGGTTTTAATCGCTTTCATTCATTTTTATCACCTGAACCCCATGTTCATTATTCTTTCTTAATGTCAAAGCCATACGGTTTGTCGTATGCTAAAACCGATTGTTCATCGCAATAACGTTGCGTTCACAGCGTCTATACGTTTTACATTCATCTCTCATTACCACGTCATAACATCGAAATGTTATACATTACCCTCATTACTTAACGTCTAAGAAATCACCATCATAGGAATCCCTTACGTTCGTTTATCGCGACTACGGTCCCCGGATATCGGTTTTGTAATCTCGCGTTCACATTCTTTGTCTTTTAATCTCGTTTAATCTTTCCGTTCAACCTTCATTAAAGGTTTAATACACTTGATTAAGTGTTACATTAGTTGAACTACATGTTCATATTTCTTTCTTACACATCCCCCAGTAATTGAGCAGTTAAAAGCTCATCACTGAGCACTGTCTTGCACCGGCACTGTGGCGTCCGTCTCCTTTACAAATCTCACGCTGCAGTACCACTCTGCAGTGTTGGACAACCTGGGTTGGTGCTGCGGCTCCACCCTCTTTGCTTTCATGCTCATGCTGCAGCCCATCATCAAGGCGTCATGTCACTCTCCTAATTATAGATCATTTGCGGCATGCGAGTTTCAATATGGAACTCCCCGATGCAATGCCGCAGTTGCCACCTTACTAGGCATGGCTGGCGCTACGACGCCAAGCCCTAATCTTAGAATTTTTTTTCTAAGTCTTTAATCTTTCTGAGACGGTTACTTTACGATCTTATAACTTCTTCGTTATAACTCGGAATGAGGTCATCCAAAGTCATTCTCTTTCTTATCTTACGTACTTCAATCCCCCTTGGACAGAACTTCGTTCTGAATCAATTAACATGCCGTTCGATTGGCTTAATCTTCACCCTTCATTCATTTTACGTTTTTAACGTTCTTCGTTCGTTCGTCCGTAATTCGGTCATCCGAACTCGGAAATCGTTCGTTCTTGAGTCCACGACTCATGTTTTCTACATTCTTATGAAACCCTACACATTCGGGTTTATTTACTAACTTTCTAATTTTCGTTCTTCTTTTACGAAATTTTCACCATAACTTCGTTATAGCTAATTTTAATCTATTCTTCATGAACGTTTCTAACGTTCCTAACCAAGCAATAAGCATCTAACTTATACGCGATGGTTTTAAACTTGTCCATCAACAATAATTACACTATGATGGTTTTAAATTTGTCCATCAACAACATTCTTCGTGTGTTCTTCATTTTTAATCGATATTTTGATTACGATTTTACTTTTTCTTGGAATTTGATGTTATAAAACACCATTCCTTACTTATTTCACCAAATCGTTCATATGATTCATTCGGATCGTTCTAATTCATTACAAATCTTACACTTCCTTAAGAAATTTATTAAATAAACTTTTAATTTCTTATTTCTTCTTTTCTCATTATTTCAACCATATGAAATCATTTTTAACATTTTTTACTTCTTATTATCCTTAAGCTATGTTTTAAAAATATAAAACTTAAAGAACATTATCTAGAAGTTAGGTTTTCGAATTACCTTTCTTCTTTAATCTCCTTCCGTCGGACAAAGTTTGCTCACGAGCAAGCTTTTCCTCCTTCTTTTCCTTCTCATTCGATCCCTCTCTCTTTCTCAAGTGTTATAGGATTTTCAAAATCCTAAACAAATGAATTAAGCTTCCTATTTATAGAAAACCATGGCTAGGGGAAAAATAGTCATTTTGCCCCTCCGGTTACTATTCACACCTCCTTACTTCCACCTCCTTACTATTCACGAAGCTTCCCTTGGAAGCTTCGAGCTTCTGTCTTGCGAAATTTGTCCGATAGTTCGAAAACTGCGATTCTCGGAATCCAAATATTTTTGGATATTTCGTCTTTCGTTTACCGATTAACTTTTACGCATTCTTCGGATCTCCGAAAAACTGAAAAACACTTTTCCACGATAAGCGTTTTCTTTCACGTTTTCCCCTAACGTAGTTAAACGAGTGAAAAGTACATAACAGTACTTTTCGTCGTTTTTATTTTGTCCGATTTTTACACGTTTTTTGAGAAAAACTTTTATCGGCTTACTTAACTTTTCACGATATATTATCGTCAAATCTTTCAACGGAATGTCATTTCGATATACCGAACTCTCAGAAAGGCTTAGGTTATTCAAACCCTAACCCTTAGGGTTTCGTCGGGTGAATAATGCCTTTTTCATCTTTTTCCCCAGAAATATTTTGTTCTCGGAAAAATTTTATTTTCATCTTGAAAATTCTTACTGCTTCGATCTAGCTTTCGTGAGCGAGAATCCTCCCCGACTTATAATCATCCTAGGTTCTAGAATCGATTAATAAACACATAGCACAAAAATATTATTAATAAAAAATTCATTTTATTAATAACTAATTCTTTAAATCTTAAATTCTGGACAATCCAATTTTTCAGGTTGTCACATTCTTCCCTCCTTATAAAAATTTCGTCCTCAAAATTTCTAAAACCACACCCATACCCGGGTGCCTACAACCTTTAGCAACGGTTTAATCTCAATTCATTCTCATAAGGATCATCTGTTGACATAATCGTCATTAGTTAAACCTCACGCTTAACTATACTTTCAATCTTTCGGGTCCTCACATTCACCCCTTCTTCACAGAATTTCGTCCTCGAAATTTTAGCTTACTCTTATTCTCAACTTCTCTCTTCAAAGAAGTTCTTTATTATTCATACATTCCCTACCCTTTATAACTTATCAAGAATCATGAAGTGAAAGGAATAAATAGGAATATAAGGATTCCTTTAAAACATTTCATTCTTTTGCTGAGGGGTCAAATAGACCATGAACTCTTACTAGGTTTAACAGCATTTCACTGTAAACCCTTCTTACATGGTCAGTTTACAATCACAAAAAAGGTAAACTACCTCTTCCATACGTAGGCGATCAACCCATCGTATATCCTCATTTCGGGGTATGTTCACCTCAGACTTAATCATTAGATTTCGCACCAAAATAATTTGGTTCGGCATTAACTCTTCAAAGAAAGCTCGATTTTCTTTGAATCATGACATACCATTCGTCTTAGCCAAATCAAGTAGCTTAGACCATACCAATAAATTGGACATCAATTTGAAACATTCGTCTAGTCAAATCAATTAACATCGACTACTTTAAATTCTTTCGCAATACATCAAAACGTTTTATGACGTCATGATACCGTACTTTTCACAATACGTTGAGGACTTCATCAATTTATGACTTCGTCATTATACATCATACCATAGCTGGTTGTTGATCCTAAGATCACATCCAACACTAGGTTCAATTGCATTAATAACTCCATCCTTTTATCATCTTTGCATCAAATGCACTGATGATACAAAATTCGTTTTGATATTTCAAATCAATTTCTGTCTAGCCAAATCAACTAGCCACTACTACAAAACAATAAATAGATAAACGCGAAAAAAACGTTGTGATTTCAGTCAGAAAAACGTCGTGGTTAAAGGTATCATCTATTTGACACCCTTACACAACATTTTTAAAACATTGTAGTTAAGCATATTACACAACATTTTTTAAGAAAAAAACGTTGTAGATTTGTTTTTTATAAATTAGCATATGCTTAAAAACATTGTAGAAGGTATGAATTCCACAATGTTTTTTGGCTAAAAATGTTGTAGTTTAATATATTAGACAACGTTTAAGCACATTTACACAACATTTTTAAAATGTTGTAGATTAAAAAAAAAAAAAAAAAAGGTTGTGATTCACCTACATTACCAATTCCCAGCAAGTGCCATAACCATGTTTGTGTTGCCTTGAGCCAAAGGATAGAACAAAGAGAAGGAATAAGTAATTTGGAAAAATAACAGATCGCCAAGTACAACTACACTAATATTACCTTTAAAATAAATAGCATACCAATCTCACTGTTTTTTAAAGTGCATGGAAGTCGAATAGGGATAGCTAAAGTTAGAAGGGGAGTAGTAAATAACATACACAAAAAATCAACTTCTATTTAGCATGATCTGTACTCCTTAAAATTAAAAACAAAACAAATTTCAATCAAATCATACATCAAATCAAGATCAAGGATTTATCTCACTTTGCTACTTTACTAGAAAAAATGATCACATTCATAGTCCTCTATGCGTAGTAAGATACAACTGCTTGATGGGCAGTTGAACCCATTTTTTAGCCCGGTCGAATGAGGCCTGCAAAAGGAAATTTCCAAACATTACAACTGCATGTAATAACATAACAATTGCTTAAGCAAAATGCCAACTAATATATTTAAGCCATACTATCCAGATAAAATTAAGAGTACCTGTGTGTCACGTGTTGATTTGAAGAAACCACCATCATCACGCATAGGCCAACCCAAAGAGAAGCAATCGGACAACCTAGACAACATCAGAGGCTATAAAGATAGAAGTGACTAATCAAACTCATTTTTAGGAGTTAAAATTAATGTTTACTTAATAATTCTAAATGAAAATTCAAAACTGTAGTTCAGTATTTTAATTAGAGGCTATAAAGATACACCTTCAGGACTGCTGATAGCAAAGCTAAATATGCAGGATGGGAGGGAATACTCAAGGAAGCATTCCCCGATGTTCTCCATTATACATAAAAATGAGTTTGATTAGTCACTTCTTGTTGCCCTTGAGGGAGCCTGAAAGGAATGAGATTCTTACTTTTACGCTCATAAGCTCAGGATCATACTGAATATGCACCATATGAAAACTATAGAGAAACTAAGCATGTAGAAGCTGTCCAGTAACAAAGTAGAAGCAAGCGCGTCATGTCTCACCGTAAACTGTGTTTTCTTCCCAAGTACTTGCACCATGTTTTATAGTTTTTGAAAAGCATCGACTGCTCGATCGTCAAGTTGCAGAAGACATGGGTATTTAGGTTCAATTACTTGCCCAACTGAACAAAAATTACGAGGAAAGTTGTTTAAGGAGATAGCAGACACAAATGACAGTATGACACACATATGTAAACATTTGATTAAGAACCTTTCAAATATGAAGTTAAAATGAAACCCAGGAAAGTGTATAATGCATTTATAGGGTGGATTCAAAACAGGCGTAAGGTAACTAACGCTGAAATCATAAAAAAAATCAGAATACAAAGTAGTTATAGTTTGACACATGAAAATGGAACACACCTTGTTAAGTGGCTCGGGCTTGGGATTAAGCCTTATATGAACATTTGCGAGCAGCAACGTCAAATGATCCCTCTAGTGCCTGACATCATGCTTGCCTTAATATGAACATTTGTTAAGTGTGATATCATCATGCATGCTCTCACCCACAAAACTACAGTGATAAAATTAATATTAATGTAGCAGCAATAAAGAGGGTTGAGATTTTTAGCTACACTATGGTTCAACAATTAATATTTGACTGTTTTGTACTAGTGAAAGTTCCACCAAACTTACATACTCCATTGCCACCAGTCTGTTTCCAGTCACTGTATGATTTAAGTCCCAAAACACAATTGACAATCCTTGCAGATTTCCCTCCCTGGAAAATTATACATGTAACATGATGTTATTAAACATAATATTGTTCTGCAAAATAGCATCCCCGAAGTGGATTAACAAAATTTACTCTAAACAACTCTAAAAGTCTTTATAAATCAGCAACAGAAACTGAACAGCTGTTAATTCAGATGCAGATAGCACAGCTTGCTCTTTCAAAAACCTGCATACATTTATCAAAGGATGTAAACATTTATTTATCTAAAACATAGTTTTAGAACACAACACGGTATAAACAACTTCACATCAAAAGTCGCAGACAATGAATTTTGATTCTAGTTAAAAGCTGAAGCAAAATAGTCCTGATGCAGAAATTACACCAAATTGGAATATTACCAAGGTTATCATATATTACCTTGGGAGGTTTAATGTCCACCCTGAGGAAAAGCTCGGGATTCATTAGAGGTAATTCTATAGATTCCCTCAGTTCTCAAATCTGATCTGAGAGACCTCCCATAGCAGAGTAACTAACATTTCCAGGATCTTCATGAAGTATATTATACACAACTAGATCAACCTGTAAAACAAAATTCATTGAAAATACACATCAAAACTTCTTATAATGCGAACACATGTACAAATCAATAATCAATTTTAACAACCAATAGTAATTCAGCACAAAAAGAAGTTACTAACTTCAGGTGGGAGCGCTCACATAATCGTGAGAATGGTCGTATCGAGAACTACTCTTGTGCCAGCAGTGAGCTTTTCCTTGTCCACTTTACTGCGACAGCCAACAACATACCTCGGACCACTACTGGCTTTAACTATCACTGTAATAGAATACAAGATTAAATGAACTAGAGGAAGAAGGGGATAATGAAACACATTTGTGTTCTAAATACAAAATATGCCCAAATACTTTACTTTTATCAATTTATAGGTATCATGCAAACTAGAGATCTTTAGATTCATTTATCCATTCTTTCTGGATTAACCAAAGACAATGAATAAAGCTTAGTCAAGTGACACCTAAATTGAATTGAGAACAGTAATCTGGGCTAAGTGAATGTTTACAGGAAAAATCTCAAGTATATGTTTATAAACTACAAGGAAAAATAGTCAACAGTATCACATCCTAAATACAACAATTTTACCAATCGCTTACCTTGAATCCAACAAGACACTGTAATTATTGAATAGAAATATAGAATAGTACATTAGCAGAACAACAACCTAACTAATGCAATAAACCCAAACGGCAAAACCCAGCAAAACAGAAATGACCAAATAATCACCTATGAACAAATAACAAACGCTAAAACGAGCATAGGAAAAAAAATAATACATCCAATCTGGCCATGAGCAGGATATACAATGAATCAAAAGATGAAGCACAGATCGGAACAACACGGATAACATCCAGATTTGAACACTAAAGGAATAAGCAAAAAATCAGAAGTCCAGATCGGATAATACCCACAGTGAAAGCCAAAATGAACTACCAGATCAAGCAGATCCCACATCCAAACTCCAACCCAAGCAGAACATCAAGATCTAGACCCCAAAACCATAACCCCATACCTCCAGATCATAACTTCAAACCCTCCCTCAAAACAAACCCCTACAAATCTATAACAGAGAAGCCCCGTGATCTAAGCCTTCGGACTTAGCTATATAAGATCGAAAAAAAGAGTTTCAGAGGGGTGCCCATAACAGCCGCCGATAAAGCTCGAAACAACACCCAATTTGTAAACATATTGTGAAGAAGAGATGGTGGGCCGGAGAAGAGGATAAGGAAGGAGAAGAGGAGCAGGTGGGCTGAATGGAACGATGGGTGAAGGAGAAGGAAGGACATGCTCGCCGGATGAGCTTTTTTTTTGCTAAATTTTGTTTGTATAAAAGAGGAACCAAATAACAAAGGCTAAGGGGCATACCCCTATAATATAGGACCAAATAACAAAGGCTAAGGGGCATGCCCAAAGAAGAGGAGATTATACAAGGAAGGATCCCAACCAAAAACTAACTAGTAAACAACCAATTACAAAAATATTGTTATTGGTGGCTTTAGCAAATGATTTACATGTGGAAAGCCGAGACTTAATGATGTGGATAACCTCCTTTTGAATGTCAGTGATAGGAGGTAATGATGGCCATGAAGCTTTTTGTTCATTGCCTCCCAAATTTTGTAGAAATGCATGACCCACATCCAAGCTTAGAATATTTCAGACATAGTCGAGCCTTGGAATGTAGTTAAGAAATTCATAATGGCATCCCAAGATATAGGGAAGGAGATCCAATTACCAAGACTTAAGGCCTTTGTAAGAACCGAATTGGAGAAACCACAATTAAAGAACATGTGATCAAATGTCTCGGGATGAAGGTTGCAGAGAGAGGACATAGCCATGATCTATTGGAGTATCTTATCGTTCTATCATTTGTGGGAAGCTTCTTGAGAATTCCTACCACATAATGAAAGAGTATCGTGGAACATGGCATTTATTCCGGAGAATGGAGCACCATGGAACCACTTGTTGTCTTGTTCTAATGGATTCCCATAACCGATTTGCTTTAATATTCTTAGTGTCCCAATGGTCCCAAAGGATCCTATCCAACCACCGAGAAAGGCGGGGAGAGGTGTGCCATGTTCCTTCTCAAAAGGATCAAATCATGGTGGTTGCCTTGAGGAGGAACCCAATTGTTGTAGCTAATAATGTGGTCACCGTCATTGCAGCACCTTTGAATCCTAGTAGTTAGATAGCACCTGACAGAGAAGGATTGATAGCTGTGTCATTTAACCAAGGGTCATACCATAGGCTTGTATCCTGCCCATTTCCCACATGGTAGTGTAAGTGTTGAAGAGCCAGTGGCCGAAGTTTCAAGACTTGTTTCCAGATCCATGAGCATGTTGCTGTGATACGAATTTGCCAAAAGGAAGTGTTCTTCAGAATAGTTGCTTTGACCCAATTTGCCCAGAGAGAAGAGGGATGAGGTTGGATAATGCAAACCAAGTGCTGGAGAATAAGGGCAGAATTCCATTCCACCAGATTTTTGATTCCAAGACCACCCTCAGATAGTGGAAGTGAAATAGTGGACCAAGCAACCTTTGCCCCATACTTTTCAAGTGTTGCACCTTTCCATAGAAACCGGGTTAAGATTGATTGAATGTCTTTTAGGACCTCTTTTGGCAGAAGGAAGTGGGAACTCCAGAAGACTTGAATAGAAAAAAGTATGGATTTTATAAGTTGAAGTCTGCCCGAGTAAGAGAGTACCTTTGAGGTCCATGAGGATGCACGGTTTGTGATCCTTTGTATAAGGGGTATACAGTCAGAAGATGATAGCTTCCTTGACAGCAGTGGAACTCCCAAAAATTTTGAAGGCAAAGTTCCAGATTGGAACCCAAGAATGTGAGAAATATCACTCTCTGCTATGGTTGCCGAGTTGGATAAAAAAAAATGACTTTTGTGAGAGTTAGGGATAAGGCCAGAATATAAGGAGAAGGAGAGAATGCATGAGTTAATGATTTCAATGGATTGCAAGCCTGCATTACAGAAAATCAAGATGTCATCTCGCAAAGAATAAATGAGTGAGTTTGCGCACTTTTTTCTCTCCAATGGTATGAGAACTCTGGATTTGAGGTAGCATTGTTGAGCTTTAGAGATAGCATTTCCATAATCAACACAAAAAGGAATGGAGAAAGGGGGTCTCCTTGTCTGAGGCCTCTGGAGCTACCAAAGAATCCTGCAAGAGTGCCATTGACCTTAACTAAAAACATAGCGTAGTGACACAGCCTTGATCCAATCAATGTAACAAATAGAAACTTGAAAGCTCTTAATGTGTCAAAGAGGAATTCCCATCTCACAGTGTCAAAAGCTTTGGTGAGATCAATCTTAAGAGCACACCTAGCAGGACCCGTAGATAGATGATAGCCTTTTAGCATCTCTTGGGCAATAAGGATATTGTCACTTATGCTCCTACCTTGTACAAAGGCCGATTGGGCTTTATCAACAAGACATGGGAGAACATTCTTCAGCCGAGAAGATAGGATTTTTGCAATGCATTTGTAAATCGTATTACAAAGATGAAATCGGTCTAAAATCGACATTGAAGAAGGGTTGGAACTCTTAGGGATTAGAGCAAGAGCAAAGGAATTGAAGCCCTTGGAGAGTCTATCGTTATCAAAGAAGAAGTGAATGTTTTTTAAAAAATCAAGACCTACAATGTCCCAAAGAACTAAGGAAGAAATTAACATTAAACCCATCCGTCCTCGGACTTTTGTTGCATTTCATAGATTTGAGGGTTGCTAGAATCTCCATATTAGAAATAGGAGCAATCAGCATAGTGCCTTGAGCCGAACTGAGAAGTTTGGGAGGAGTTATTGCATAATTATCAAACCCCGGATAGGGGTCTTCAGCAGAGTTGAAAAGGTTGTGAAAGTACCTCACTGCCACACCTTCAATGTTCCTTTGACCATAAACCATATTCCCTTCAGTATCAGTGATGGATAAAATCTTGTTTGCATTCCAACGATTTTTCATCATGTTGGAGAAGAAATTTGAGTTCCTGTCACTCAGGGATAACCAGTTAGCTCTAGATTTCTGATGTAGGAGGGTTTCCTCTCTATCCAAAGCATTCCAGAGCTATTGTTGACTAATTTTCTCACGAGCAAGAAGGTCCAAATCCAAAGGCTGATCAATCAGTAGAGACTGTACATCATGCAGATCATCTTTTGCAATTTTTACTAAGGTGGTGACATTTCCATTTAGGAGATTTAGGGTCACCAACGCTGCTTAAGATACGTTTCAAATTTTCTCCGAGAGCACATGAAATGGGGAGCCAGAGATGGTCGGGGTCCAAGCATTAGAAACAGAGTCCTTGAAACCATCAAGAAGAAGCATGTGGTTGAAGAATTGAAACTGACGTCTAGAATGAGTAAGTCGGATACCGTACGTAAGCAGTAGTCAAGGAATGATCGATAATCCTCGAGGAGCAAAAGTAGCTAGTGACATGTCAAGTTAGAGAACCAATCGTAATTCCCCATTACACGATCCAATTTTTTGAACCTATTTAGTAGATCAGCATGTTCCACCAAGTAAATAATGGACCACCAATCCCCTAATATCATCGACCCCAATAGTAGTGGTACATGATTTAAATTCATCCATCCCAATGTCCTGTATCATTGTCTTGGTTAGTTTCATTAAGATCTTTTATGACATTAAAATCACCCATCAAACACCAAATAGCATTAGGGGTAAAGGAGAGTAAATCATTCCATAATTCTCTCCTTAGAATGTAAGAATTCAAATTATAGATGAAAGAAATCGAGAATGATATTCTAAGGAGATCAACAGATTGAACCTTGCAATGAATTACTTGAGAAGACACACAAAGGATATCAACATTCCAAATACTTGATTCCAAACCAACCCAAATTCTCGCCATTTGGGTGAGTATCATAGTTGAAAACCCATTTCCAAGATTTACAAAGATTCCTAGAGATTTTAGGGGCTTTACTTTGTTTAACCCGAGTTTCAAGAAGACCCAAAAGAGAGATTTTATTATCAAGCAATTATTTGCCTAACATAAGCCCCGCTTAGGCTTTTTATCGAGACCTCTAACATTATAAGAAGCTAACATAAGGAAACTAAGATGTAGGGGAGTGACCAAATTTTTTCCTTTCCTTTTCTTTTCTTAGCAACTGCAGATTGACAAAGCTAGATCCCTCGCTTGTTCTTAATATCTTTCCTTCCTTTTCATCAATAGCCTTGAGTTTGGTGACAAGAGGGTCCGGACCAGAAGGTGATTCATCATCAGAGATACCATCTTCATTGATTGGAGTAAAGGTGTTGAAAATGTTAAGAGCATGTCCAGGAGAGGAATGGCCTGAACCTTGCTTGACACCACGAGAGACATTAACCCATGAATCCAGGGGGGGAGGGGGAGGCGAGACCAGAAATCCGGAAGGGTTGGCAATAGGGGAAGGAATGATAGGGCTGGTCAAAGAAAAAGTCGCCTTTATATTCACTTTCGGACCCAAATATAATTCGCTTTAGGGCATTTCAACCAGTGTGTGACCAAACACATTGCATGAGGGCAAGAAGGAGGTCTACTCGTATTCTACCTCAACTGGAACAAAGATGTTTGGTCAAGAGTCATCATTTTTGACAACCACACGATTGAAGGTGGGAAGGAGAATGTAGCATTAACTTCTATGCAAACCCTTGCAAAGTTCGTAGAAGTCATTTTTTGCAAATATCTCACAAGAAATGTAGAGGTCGCCTAATAGCGCTTTGTAATATAGCTTATACCTTCATCGCACCAAGATGATAGTGGTATATTGGACAGCTTCACCCAAATAGGGAACACATCACATTCTGCCTTTTTGAAGTCCACACCTTCCTTCCATTTTTGCAAGACGATGCCTTTAGATGCAAAATGCCAAGGGCCAGCGGCAAGGATGTTGTCACAGTCAGAGATAGAGTCAAATTTGAAAATGTAATAACCTTTGTTGTGCAAGAAGACCTCTGATAGCCCAAGACGACCCCATAAACGTCTAGCTATAGGTTCAACCACTTTGTAGGGTAACGAGGACTGTAGAAAGTATCCTACTAGACTAGAGGCCCAGAGTTTATTACCTCTAGAAAGCATATCGTCTGGGGGAATAACAGTGATAATCTCATCTGCAGAGGATGGAGGATGGTACGTGAGGTGACAAGAGGATTTCCCAGAAGATTTCCCCACAATATCACTCCAGGTTTTAGCTGGCTCCTTGCCCAAAGTGACAGGTATTTCACCTTCCTCAAGAAGGGTGTCAGAGGTTGTAGCAGGAAATTTGAAATCTATGGGACCTTTTGGCAGAAGTCCAGGAAAGGTCTTGTCCAGGGTAAACTCCCTAGAGACGAGAGTATCAGTAGCCGGAAAGGTGCCTTCCCCCACACATACCACCGGAGAGAAAACATCCCTAGAAGGATTAGCCAGAGGAGATAACTCAGACTTCTTGGGAGCATTATTAAAGTTAACAATTTTTCCTTCGGAGAGGAATGCTTGGACGTCATTAGATGAGATTCCATGAGTTGTTAAGAATGACATAAGATGTAAATTTTTCTCCTTTCAAAAATAGCATTTTCACGATCTTGATGCGAGAAATGTTGAGCAAATTAAAAAATTTCACTTAGCATTATCTCCCAAAGCAGGCCTAAGTTGATCTCTTGCACTCAAGTGCAAGATTAACTCGATTCATCGAGCTCACTTGAGTCCCATAGGGAAGGAAGGGCATCTCGATTCCCCATCTCCTCAATACCAAGAATAGGAGAAGCGCGCAAGGGCTCGGGATTTAACTGGTTTGAGACACCATAATCAAAGAAAGATGTCCTTCGACTCACTACTACCAGAGTTACCAAATGAAAGATGATTGTAACTAACCATGGGGACAAAAGGAGAGAGGAGAAGGAGCCAAGGAGAGAGGCCCAAGGAGAGAGCCTATTTAGAAGGAGAGGTAGGTGTAGAATCGGAAAATTAGTGGGGGAAAATGGGGGAGAATTCAAATAAATAAGAGAGAAGGCAGAGAAAAAATTCTAGAGAGAGAAACATGAGCTTTTTATCAAGAATAGTTCTTTTAAAATCCCTTGGTTCCAAAAATTGAACCAATTCTTTCATTTTCAAAACGCGCACACATAAGCACGATTTCAATAAGCTTCGAAATCTAGCATAGCTAGATGACTTGGAATATCCTATTTTCCATCTTCCTTCATTGTGTTTGTGACAACCCGAGAATTTAAAAAATTTTTAAAATAATAATTGATTGATTTAAGGTTCAATATTAGAACCTAGACAGAAAATAAGTGAATGGATTTGACATTTCTGGAAAGAAATTTTATGGATTTAAAAAAAAATTATGGTGAATTATTCAGGATTAAGTATATAAGTGTATATGTTCTGTGAATATGGTATTATATGTGTACAGTATGTGGTTAAGGGTCAAGGGTTGACCAGATAGCCTATCAGTGGCAAACTCTAATATTATATTTAGAACGTCAACGTTCAGTTAGAAAATTCTTATGATTTATATGAAACCCTAATTTGGGAACCCTAATGCTAAGTATAAAACCCTAAGGGTTAAAAGTTATGTGAGTAATGAATATGAATATTATGTGTTTGTTTTTATTTATTTATTATATAGACAAATAAAAAAAACTAGGGTAATCTAATTATACATATTAGGAATGAAAAATTGGATAACTTAAAGGTTACTATACGGGAGAATATTAGTATATAAAATATATACTAATTCTAAGAGATTTATTTTATACATATCAGTTAATTAATTTTATAACCTAATTATAGCAAGTCTAATTGGGTTATGGAAATAAATGTGCATGAGTAAGGATTTATGTTATAATTGAGAAATGAAAACCTTAATTAAATAATTAGGGAATGGTAATATTAAGAGTGTTGAAATATATTATTTGTTATAGCCCAAAGAAACTAGATTTGAAAGCCCAAAAGAATTAAAAGAATGGCCCAACATTTAGCCCAATGGGAGAAAAGCATTTTAGTCATTTGATATATTAAATATTACATAAAACAAAAATCAAACTTGGACAAACTAAGGCCACTTGGCCAGATGGGAGGAGGAGAGATTGAGCATGTGTGGTAATTATTTGTTTACTTTAGTTGTTTAACAACTCCTACTAACTCCCCCTATGTGTCAATTTATTTATGAAGCCACCTTGTTCAAAAATCTTCCACATATTTATTTAGTGGTTAGTGAGAGAGAGAAAGAGCAAGGAATATGGGACGAGTATCCGACCATTTTGTAGAGAATTAGCATGTAACTTATTAGATTTTTCAACATTTGGTTACCAACTCCTACCAAATCTCATTAGGTGTCCAATTTTTATTTAACCAACACATTAAGCTAAAGTGCAAGCAATCTTATAATGATTGAGAAAGAGAAGGCAAGAGAGAGTTGATGGGAGATCAATGTGAGATATACAAAATATATCTACACATTTTTTTTCTACACCACAAAAACTATTTCATTTCTCTCTCATCCTATTACTTCCAAGTTATCTAATGAAATCAAATAGAGAGAGAGAGAGAGAAAGCTATCATATTTTGGCAGCTCCAAGAGAGGAGGAGAGAAGATTTTGATCTTCCATGCCATCCAAGAACCATCACATAGTTTGGAAGAAAAAGATATGTCAAGAAATCAAAGGTATAAAACCAAACCTAAGTTATCCTTTTATTTAAGTTATTTTGATGGAATAAAGATCTAAGGTTTCAAAACTCAAAAAATCTTAGATCTACATGATTTAGAGTGTTTTGTGTGGATCTATCCATCTTGTGTTAGAAGTTAGATCTAAAGTATGAAATGGAAACTAGGTTTTTCAAAATGTAGAAAATCCTAATTTTTCTTAGCCTTGATGGTGTTTAATCTTGTGTTTGATGATTGTTTGATGAAATAAATCATGTATCATGGTAAAATCATGGGTATATGAGGTATTAGTAAGTGTTATGATGAGTTATTTTGGTTATTATGTGAAAACATGAAAGTTTTCTTAGAAGACACCAAGAGTTAAAAATCATATTTTTGTGAAAACGAACCATAAAATTCAAATGACCATATCTCCTATTATATTTCGAATTTTTGAGTGTGGTCAAGTCCTAGAGTTTGATCTATGAGTTTTCTAACTTATCCAAGTAGAATCACTGAAAAAGGAGTTGTAGATCTATGTATGGACTGATTTTAGCAAAGGAGTCAAAAACTGCAAAGTGACAAAAAGCTACTGCCTAGAAATTTAAAAGGGCATTTTCGACCACTTAATTTGTGAAATAAATTCTGGCACTTTGGGAAAGGAAAATATATGGTATTAAATAGCTCATGTCCAAAAATGAACTCATTCCGACTTAAAATGACCAAGTTATGACTATTTCAATTTTTGTAATTTTTTGATGAAAACGGTTATAACTGGAGTTCTATAACTCCGATGGCCACGAAATTTAAACTGGAGGCTCACGTTAACACGTATAAAATTGTGTTAAGAGATGGGAATTTCTGGAGTTAAGCATGATAGGGCTAATTTCTTAAGCTACACACTAAAAATGATTTTTGAAAAAATACTAAAGGAAGTTGAAAAATTATGAAAAAATAATTTTTGTAAATGAAATATATGTATATGTGTTTGGACAAAGGATAGAAAAATAATAAGCTGATTTGGTGTTTTTGTAAAGAGGATTTGATATCCAGTTTGCTGGATTGAAAAATCTGATAAATCCACCGGCCGATTGAAAGCGCCATTCTTGAATTGAAAATATGTTGAATCCAAATTTCTTTGATTGCAAAGATAGTTTGTTGGATTGGCCATCTAGTTATTGTATTTTGAATCCAGCTTGCTGGATTCCAAATCTGGGTTGCTGGATTGGTATTTGACTTATATGTTCAAGAAAAACTTATAAAATACTCCCTCCGTCCCAAATTAATTGCTCAGTTTTGACTTTTTTAAGTCAAATTGACTATTTTTAGAATTAATAATTAAGCATATATAAATATATTTTTAAAATTATAAAATTGGGGTTAGTAATAAATTGTATATACTTTCTTTTGGTTATAATTTCTTCACCTATATTTTAGAAATAAGAGTAAAAAGATTAGTTTTAAAAATGGTCAATTTGACTTTAAAAAGTCAAAACTGAGCAATTAATTTGGGACGGAGGGAGTATGAGATTAAAGTATTTAAATCATATAAATATGATAGTAATGATTGAAAAATCATGATAAATGATAATTATTATGTAAAAATTATTATGAGACTTGGAAAAATATTTTGATTGATAATAAAATTATCTAAGATAATTGTTAAGTGTTTAGGCAGAGTTTAATTGAACTTAAACTCGATAATTATTCGACTAGACCGTTGGAATGTTAAAATTGAGTCGGGTTCAACTCAGACTGCAATAGTTTGACTTGATACCGAGTCTTAAGTAGTTTGTGGACTGATAGTGTTATGTGTTTAGGATTATTTTAATATATATATATATATATATATATATATATATATATAACAACATTATACTATGATGTTATTATTCTAATATTAGAGAACTATATTACTAATATTAGGTCTTCGGATAAAGCGATATAAACTGTGTAGCAGTAGTCGGTGATACATGCAAGTTCCTAAACTTGAACTCCTAATTATTGTGCAAGTGTTCTCTAAACTCGATCTCGAGTAGATCTTTCTTTCAATTATAATTATTGCTAATCATTTCTGATTACCATGTCTATGAATTGTTGAATAGCTTTCTGTGCAAATAATGCATGTGTTCATCAGGTATGAAAGGCTGATCACCTTCATTACCATTCGGTCCAGATATAATTGCTATGTTCATGTACTTTCTTGACCATTCAATTCCTATTGACTTGGTCGTTCAGTTATAAAAATTTGTTCATACTAATTCATAACTATATTGTTGAATTATAGCCAGCTTATTATTCAAATTCTTTCAATCATGATATATCCTTAAATAAACTTATACTTGCTGGGCAAATTTATGCTCACCCTTGCTATATCATGATAAACATTACAGATTAAAGCTTAATACGCCGACACAAGGAAAGGTCAAAGATGGGCCCAAATTTTAAGTTTATGTGTACAAATAAATTTGTACAAGTATTGTATATTAATATTATTGTAAGTCAAATAAGTTATGATCTGTGTATTAAGTGAAGGTTTTCGACCTTGGGGATAGTGTGTATAGTTTAATGTATAAGCAATTTATGTTTATACATTACGATAAATAATTTATGTTTATAAACAATTTAGGACCCGAATTTGGGACTCTCACAGTCTTACTTACGATAATACTTAATCTTCTCTAGCACCTTCAATGCTAAGTCTACTGAAAATAACTCATTTTCAGTCTACACATTCCTATACCTTAGATACCCCATCAACTTACCACACATTATGAGTTCAGAACTTTCCACAATAATATGAGTTTAAGAACTATCCTGCATGCACCATAAGCGTCCATTCGATGAGAAATTCAAAAACATACCATACAATTATGAGTCACAAACTTACCATAAGTATGAGTTTCAAGAACTCGCACCTACTTTATCATTCTCTACCTATCAAGTATATACATGAGAAAAGATTCACCTTCTCGTCATATACATCTTAATAGCACGACCAATTCTAATGATTATCACTGTAATAAACTAAGCAGCTATTGCACCGAAGCACAAACCTCTGCCCATAACAAAGGTTCATACAACTCAGCTATCACATGAGTACTCAATTGAAATTCTATAACTTCTAACTTTCTCTTCACTTAATACGAATTTTCTTTAATTCATATGCTATCCTTTACAACTCAATCTGAGTTCTTATTCCCATACTACTTCGTAGTACCATTCATTTATAGCATTAGCTACAAATCATTCATCGTTTAACAGATCATCTGTTATTACGATTCACTATGATCACGTGGTGATCTTCTTCCTTAATCGTTTAACTCAACGATCTTCTTATCCTTCTCTCATTTATTATAGCCTTTAGGTACTCATACCTAAGGTTTATAACCTATCGCCTTTGATACTAATCATAACGCCTCAAATTCTATTCTATTTTCACATCAGAATTCCGTACGTCACGATCCCATCTTCTTCCAAACATACATCATTATATAGCTAAATATAACAATATACATTCTCAAATCCCAGGTTCTAAAACTTTTATAACCTCTTTCATTACAAATAATGATAATTACATTATTCTTTATCTCTTACAAGAGTGACTTTCATCCACCACCAAGGATACATAACCGTTCATTAAACTATTCTATAGTTTAAGTCTATCATTATATATTACAAGTCTTTGCTTGATCTTCACGCTCATTCATCTAATGAATGGCACTTCGTCTGGATACTGATCAGCTTGATCTTTACGGGATCCTTAAGTTTTTCCTAACATCATTTGCTGAAAATGTTTTTATTTAAAGCAAGTGTGAGCATTCAATTTCCTAACAAGTCATAGCAGTTAAACAACTTCAAGAATTTAAACATTTTTTTAAGACTTCAATAACCGAACGAAGGTTATGAAGCAGCTTAAATAATAGGAATAATCTCGATTCCTATCATTTTAAAACATTAGTCACATTCACTTTGAAATACTTTCATTCTCTACTCTCTTTATACACATTCTCATCTGCTAGAATCAATAAAGATGACTTAACAATAACGATTCATGTATAAATGTAACATTCTCATATTGAATAGCCTCAATCACGTAATAGCTTCATCTTATAGAAATACTCGGCAGTGTTCACATTGTGGCACAAGGCCTCATACATTCTAACACCTTGTACAAATATCACACATTTGCACATAGACAGAACTTCTCAAGTTCAACATCTGAGAAGTTTTAGAAACTAACATTCATTTAGAATATGAATGAAGTTAGGAAACTTACCTTACACACATCTATAGCTTATAGTTTATGCTGAACTGCTCATTCCAATTTCTATGTAGCACATAAGGAAATAACACATACACCAATTAGTCATATACTTGACTTACACATTGTTTTACTTAACTTTACTTCTTAGGGTTCGCGTTCTTACAATCTAAGTTTACGCGACCAACTTCCTTTACCTAAGAATCTGGCTTCATGACATACAAGAGATGTCTTTACTCAATAATGCTCATCATCTTTGATGATTTGCATTATTATCTTCTTCTTATAACTTTTCTAGGACTCAGCACACATCGTGTCTCTGCTAGTAGTCCATATGGTACTCTGAGTGGTTTCCCACAAACAACCAACAAACAAGTTCCCGTCTCATCTACACTGCCCATAACAGTGAGTTAGATCGGTTGCCAATTTCGTATATACCTTCGCTCCCTTATGTCAACCATCAAAGGTTACGATTTCACCACAACCTAACTTATCTTAACTTATCCAAACCATTAAACTATAATGTTCGTTAAGTCAATTTCTTATTCCTTATGGCTTTCTGGCAACTAAATGACATACCTCAGGATTCATTCTTTATCGTCTAAGTCATACAGTCTTTTGTATACTCAGTGATCATTCAATATTCATTCTACGCATTTATAGTGTTAACCATTTTACTTTACCTTATTCTTATCTTACAACATTCGGTCCATTCGACTCAGAACGTCATCCAAGTTATAAACATTAACTCGGCTTCTTTACGTTATACGTACTTGTCCTTAATTCAACTTCTTCACCGTTCACAGGTTTAATCATTGGTCTTCATTATCCTACGGTCAAACCATACACTGGGTGTAGGTTCTACCCGTTTAATATTCGCGTACACTTAACCTTCACATCGGTTAAAGTGTTTAACGCTTACATTTCATTCTAACATTCTCCATCTGACTCACCTTCGGCTTTCATTAATCTTATTACCGTTCACTACGGCTTTCTTGATAATTCATATCTTACTTACTACCTTCGTCAACGTTTAAGTTATACAACCAATGTACACTTAGAACGTTCGCTCGGCGCGAATACAATTCACGAGGATCATTTACGTATTCAACGTTTACGTCGTTCATCCCTTAATCTCTCATTCAACCTTTACCTAAGGTTTTAATCGCTTTCATTCATTACTATCACCTGAACCCCATGTTCATTATTCTTTCTTAATGTCAAAGCCATACGGTTCGTTTTGTATGCTAAGACTGATCGTTCATCGCAACAACGTTGCGTTCACAGTGTCTATACGCTTTACATTCATCTCTCATTACCACGTCATAACATTGAAATGTTATACATTATCCTCAATACTCAACGTCTAAGAAATCACCATTATAGTAATCCCTTACGTTCCTTTATCGCGACTACGGTCCTCAAATATCGGTTCCGTAATCCCGCATTCACATTCTTTGTCTTTTAATCTCATTTAATATTTCCGTTCAACCTTCAATAAAGGTTTAATACACTTGATTAAGTGTTACATTAGTTGAACTACATGTTCATATTTCTTTCTTGCACATCCCCTAGTAATTGAGCAGTTAAAAGCTCATCATTGGGCACTGTCTTGCCCCGGCGCTGCGGTGCCGGTCCCCTTTGTAAATCTCATGCTGCAGTGCCACTCTGCAGGGTTGGACAACCTAGGTTGGCGCTGCGGCGCCACCCTCATTGCTCATGCTCGCGCTGCAGCGCCGTGGCATCACTCTCCTCGTTATAGCTCGTGCTGCAGCATGAGTTTTTAGTATAGAACTCTTCGGTCTGGCGCTGCAGTGCCACCTTACTAGGCATGGCTAGCGCTGCGACGCCAAGCTCTAATCTTAGAAATTTTTTTCTAAGTCTTTAATTGTTCTGAGACGGTTACTTTACGATCTCATAACTTCTTCGTTATAACTCGGAATGAGGTCATTCCAAAGCCATTCTCTTCATTATCTTACGTACTTAAATCCCCCTCAGACAGAACTTCATTCTGAATCCGTTAACATGCTATACGATTGGCTTAATCTTCACCCTTCATTCGTTTTACATTTTTAACGTTCTTCGTTCGTTCATCCGTAATTCGGTCATTCGAACTCGGAACTCTTTCGTTCTTGAGTCCAAAACTCATGTTTTCTACATTCTTTTACATTCTTATGAAACCCTACACATTCGGGTTCATTTATTAACTTTCTAATTCTCATTCTTCTTTTACGAAATTTTTGCCATAACTTCGTTATAGCTAAGTTTTAATCCGTTCTTCATGAATGTTTCTAACGTTCCTAACCAAACAATAAGCATCTAACTTATACGCTATGGTTTTAAACTTGTCCATCAACAACAATTACACCACGATGGTTTTAAATTTGTCCATCAATAACGTTCTTCGTGTGTTCTTCGCGTTCTTCGCGTGTTCTTCATTTTTAATCAATATTTTGATTACGATTTTACTTTTTCTTACAATTTGATATTATAAAACACCATTCCTTACTTATTTCACCGAATCATTTATATGATTTATTCGGATCATTCTAATTCATTACGAATCTTACACTTCCTTAAGAAATTTATAAAATAAACTTCTAATTTCTTATTTATTCTTTTCTCATGATTTCAACCATATGAAATCATTCTTAACATCTTTTACTTCTTATTCTCCTTAAGCTATGTTTTAAACATATAAAACTTAAAGAACATTATCTAGAAGTTAGGTTTTCAGATTACCTTTCTTCTTTAATCTCTTTTCGTCGGACAAAATTTGCTCACGAGCAAGCTTTTCCTCTTTCTTCTCCTTCTCATCCGATCCCTCTCTCTCTCTCTCTCTCTCTCTCTCAAGTGTTATAGGATTTTCAAAATCCTAAACAAATGAATTAAGCTTCCTATTTATAGAAAATCAAGGCTAGGGGAAAAATAGTCATTTCGCCCCTCTGGTTACTATTCACACCTCCTTACTTCCACCTTCTTACATTCACGAAGCTTCCCTTGGAAGCTTTGAGCTTCCGTCTTCATGAATTAAATCCGATAATCTGAAAATCTGCGATTCTCTAATCCAAATATTTTGGATATTTCGCCTTCGTTCTGGATTAACTTTTACCCATTCTTTGGATCTCCGAAAAACTAAAAAACACTTTTTCACGATAAGCGTTTTCCTTCACGTTTTCCCCTAACGTAGTTAAATGAGTGAAAAGTACATAACAGTACTTTTCGTCATTTTTATTTCGTCCGATTTCTGCACATTTTTTTAGAAAAACTTTTATCGGCTTACTTAACTTTTCATGATATATTATCGTCAAGTCTTTCGACGGAATGTTATTTTGACATACCGAACTCTCGAAAAGGCTTAGGTTATTCAAACCCCAACCCTTAGGGTTTCGTCGGGTGAATAGTGTCTACTTCATCTTTTTCCCCGAAAATATTTTTGTTCCTGGAAAATTTTATTTTTATCTTGAAAATTCTTACTAGTTCAGTCTAGCTCGTAGCCAGAATCCTCTCGATTTATAATCATTCTAGGCTCTAGAACGATTAATAAACACATAGCACAGAATAGTATTAATAAAAATTCCTTTTATTAATAACTAATTCTTTAAATATATATATATTCTATAACTAGCTCAGCAAATACAACAATTCTATTTAACAATATGTTTGAATCATACAAATCATATATCTTCAATAACTGAACAGTAGTTATGAACTACTATTAATAATTCAAAATAGCACTTCTCTTTTCTTTAAAACGTTTTACAATGACAACATTCAGTAAAACATCAATTCCGGTCCAAGAGCTTGAGCATTTCATACTTTCTTTGAAAAGGAAAACCCGACACTAAGTCCATAAGTCTGACATTACTTACAAGCACGTCTAGGTGATCAACCTATAGTACTCTATGTTGATCAACACTACATTCTTTAAATGTATGTACGTTTAAGTGGTGGCAACCTCACGTGCCTGTCGTTTGACGATAAAACATTTGTTCAGCATACTCAGTCTTCATTTGAAAACCATACCAATATAGTTTGGTAAAACATTGACCATACTTCGATAGATTATAAGAAATCCGAACATCTTAAGTCTAGCCGAAAGAATTGGCTTTAACTTCATCATACATCAATTCATGAATAAGAATACATGAATCACAAAACCTGTCTAGGTTGAACATAGACAAGGGTTAGAATACTTGCCTTTAGCGTTTGCTATTGTTATTACACGTTCACTTTAAGTCTTTAAAGTCTCTACAATAGATGATCACATACATAACACGTTAGGTCATGAATAAACATACATGGTTCCTAATGAATCTTACCCTTCTTCTCAATCTAATCATTTATTAGATTTGTTACTATTTGTTCCGGCTTGCCGTTTATAGTTTACATCACCATTAAGTTTAAGTTAGATTGATTATCTTCAACCTTTAGTGATCATACTTTAAGGTTTAAAATACTTTAAATAATGCTACATTAAGTTAATTAATGTTGTACTTTATCATTAACCAACTACCTTTCTTTTTATCTTCATAACCTTTCTTCACTGTGAAAACCCTAAGGCTGGTGCTGTGGCGCCAACTATTGCTCTACAACTCATGTCATGCGCGAAGTTTCGAGAGGGGTCTCTCACTTTTGGTATTGCATTTGGCCCACTTCTTCCTCTCTCGTGCTAATGCGTTACGGTATGAACTTCCAATGTGTAAGGCGGGACTCGGCCAAGCACATGAGTCCTAGTTCAATTCGCCGTGATGCGGTGCCACTTTATAGTGGGTGATAGTCAAGCCTGGCGCTGCGGCGCCAAGGACAATGCCTTGAGTGGCGCTGCGGCGCCGGCTCTGAGGCATAGAAAAATTTGACAGAAAATTTTCTTAAATGAGATTCCCAGGCTCGTAACTTCTTCGTTATAAGTCCAAATTAACTCGTTCAAAAGCCAATAGCTCACAAATCACATACTCTACGTGTTCTTGCAAAAAATTTTCATTTTCGACTTCATTAACTCAAAATTCACATATTAGTTCATTTTTAACGAAAACGATAAATGTTCGTGAACATTCAACGCTCGTTTCTTCGTTCTAAGTCAAAATTCGGTCATTTTTGAGTCCGCAACTCTATAATGCCAAATAAGACTTGCCTCCATCAAAAACCAATGTTTCCGAGCTCAATATCAAAATTCAACTTCTAATCCGAGAATTTCACGAATTCGACGATTATCGTCTAATCGTGTGAATTCCGGCATAACTTCACTACTTATGATTTGTTCATCATTTCAAATGGATTATTTCCATCATATTAACATCTTAACCTACTCATTTCATTAACTTATTTTTAGGATAAGTTATTACTTGTTCTTCATGAGCTTATAACTTATAAAAGTATAAACTACTTACGCTTTCATTTCACATGACTCATGATAGTTTAAGTCTTCTAACCATCATCCTTACCTCTTCTTCTCATACAAACTTCATTCATGTAAACATGCTACAAGTCTTACAAGTTCTTCCTTAGTTCATAATTTATCTATGAACAAAGTGCTTATTCACGGCTTATTAAGACTTAAGTCCTTAGATTATTCATTATTATCATTTCTTAGCATACATGTCAATCAATCAACACTTCTCTTATCAACCTACAATTGTAGAGATGGAAGACTAATGACATAGGATCATTACCTTTGATGATCAAGCTTTTCTTCTTCTTTTCTTATAATGGAAGTCTAACTTTTCTTACTTATTCTCTCTAACAATTAAGCACTTAAGTTGTTGGTGAAAGTTAACAAACAAGTAATGAAATCCAAGGTTCTCTATTTATAGGAAAACCAAGGTTAGGGCATATTAGACAATACACCAATCCCACCTCCTTACTATTCATTACCTATGCACTAAGTTAACTTGCTCATCAAATTAATTACTGGGCCATCACACTCTTTTCTTGGTCACCAAGATTAACCATATGATCATGGGTTGCCCCATGGGTCACCCTAACCCATTGGATTAATAGTTTGGGCTTTAGGTTTAATTAACTTATCTTACACTTAGGCTTGTATTAACAAACTTAATTGGACTTTACCATTACTTACACTTGGGCTTGCACATTAACTCATATTGGACTTTACAAATTGCCACACAATCCTACAAGTCCATTTCATTTGGCTTAAAGCCTTATAACGTATTCTCTATGTATTATTCTCGTATTCTCATTCGTATACTTATTCAACATATACGACATACCATTATTCATACATACTCGTATTGTAAGACCCCGAATTTTATGAAATGAAAGTATTCAATTTTCTTATAATTGTTATTTTATCTCGTAAATGATTAAATTGATAAAAGGTTAAAGTTAAGGGTGATATGTGAAAATTTTTGCAAAGTATGCAAGTTGTTATAAAATATTCGTTTGGTCGGGGAATATTCTTTTTATCAGGGAATATCCGTGCTACGGCACAATCATTGGTGGACCCCACAATGGACGTATTGTCGTAGTTAGAAAATGACAAAATTATCTTTTTATAAAAATAACGGCGAAAGTGTTACCGTTAAAACTGTTGAACTACCCGATAGTAAAAGTACATTAATACGCGTGGTTACATAGTAGCACCACGGTATTGATTATTGATGTTTACGTAAGAAGTCACTCAGTTATACTCAATTATTGCTACAGTAATTGCTGCATCATATCTCTCATATTATTGATTCAATTATTGTCACAGTATCATCTGTATAATATGTTGGTATTATTAAATCAATAATTAAGACGAAAAAGTTATTCATATTATTATTTTCAATATTGACAATGTCTAGAAGTTCTGTCATGGAGAGGTTTGGTCACCTAATTGTGCGCCAATAAGGAGAAATCCTTATCGGAAAGCCCCCTCTTTCCTGGGAACGACCTGATTGTTAAATATTGTGAATTATAATATTAATGATGAATAATTTCGTGTTGATTAAAGATAAAATTGATAGTTCCATTGTGTTGGAATTATTAGTGTTAGTGAAAATCGACATTTATTTCGATAATAATTGATGTCATATTGACCAATCGGGTAATTAACCGGATAAATGAGCAATTAATTGCTATTAATTCACATGGTTATAACTATTTGTTCACATGTGTGTACTATTGATTCACATTCATTTACTATTAGGGGAGTTGGTGCAAGATTGATAATACTTGCATGAATAAGTTAAAAATGGAGGTATAGTTGAAGGTACTATACTATAATTAATTTTTTCACATGTTTAGAACTATTGAGTCACATGATTTACTATTGATTCACATGATTTACTATTAGGGGAGGTGGTGCAAGTTTGATAATACTTGCATGACTAAAATAAAAATGAAGGAAAAGATGAAGGTATTATACTGTAATATTTCGAGGCCCAAAATGTGCAATTATCGAAACTATATTTTCCTATAAATAGAAGTTCATTCCTTCATTATTTTTCACCAATTCACTAAAGCTATAGAGCAATTATTATAGAGAGAAATTATAGAGAGAAAGAAGAAGAGAAGTCTGCTACCTCACTATTTCAGTATCAAGTCTTCGTTTGAGGTAAGGGATATTATTATTATAGTAAAGGGTATTATTCTTTCGTATTCATGAAGAGAGTTATTTTCTTTCAATACTCGTAAGGGTTGTTATTCCATTCTTTATTATTATATTGGAATAACTTTGCTTATGCTAATCTACCGCATACATGGTAAAATTCTTCATTATTCCATTCTTTATTATTCTGTTGGAATAACTTTTATGCGTCTTGATCTATCGCATGCCCAGTGAATTCTCGTTGTTATTCCATTCTTTATTATTCATTTGGAATATCCTCATGCATAAGCGGATTATGCATGACCCGTTCCATTCTTTATTATTACATTTGGGAATAACTCATGCATGCATGCGGCCTATCGCATGCATGGTGAATTCTTACATTATTCCATTCTTTATTATTACATTGGAATAACTCATGTCTATGTGGATTACTGCATGCATGGTGAATGATCCTTCGTATTCATTCTTTATTAAATTGTGAAAATGATGCATCTCACGTGGATTACCGCATGGCGGGTGAAAATCCATTTACAGCTTCGCATATTCTATTATACTACTGTATATGAGATATCATTTCTTTTGTACTCGCCATGGAATATCATTTTCTTTGGTATTTTTTACGAGTTACTATTCACGGGTTACTATTCACCTGGTTACTATTCACTCTAGTATTATTCACTCGGGTATTCGGGGCACTTTTCGTGTCGGAGTACTATTCACGAGTTACTATTCACCCAAATATTATTCACTCGGGTATTTGGGGGACTTTTCATTCTGGGGTACTATTTACGAGGTACTATTCCCGAAGTACTATTCATATGGTACTATTGCGGGGTACTATTTACCCGAAAAATATATTTCTTTTCTGTCCAAATTATTTTTGGTACATGAATATTATTCTTGAATTTTACTCCATAAAGCAGTATCATGTTGACAATTTGGATATTTTTAAACTCTGGATAAATTTAAAATCTTTAATATTTTTCTTTGATTTCGTTTGATTAATGCTTATATCATTGTCATCATCCTCATACTTATATTATGATAAAAGTCATCTTTGGCTTACGTGCAAAGATGTACTGTTGATTATTGGTTTTACAGTTGTATATCTTTGGCTTACGTGCAAAAATGAACTATTGATTGATGAGTATCTTTGGCTTATGTGCATAGATGAACTGTTTATTGGTATGATTATGACCAGGAATCATTCGGTATAATCATGACCCGTAATATTATAGATGATGTGGTAAAAGTCCTCATCGGCTCGTAGTGCATTGATGTACAATTATTGGTATGATTATAACCAAGGATTATTCAGTAATCATGACCATTGATTATTACATGAATATCCTTGGCTGTAGTGCAGGGATGATTCGATGATGTGGATTATTTATTAAGCTGAGTCTTAGCGATAAAATATTGATTATACATTTTTAATTCGTAAAAGATAGTAGATATCATGCTCTACTTGACTCTTCTAAAATACAGTTGTATGTCTTTGGCCTGTAGTGCAAAGATGAATTGTTAATGAATATCTTTGGTAGTAGTACAAAAAGATGAATTTATTAGTATGATTATGAGCGGGAATTGTGATTTGGTATAACCATGATTTTTGATGTTTCGGTGAAGATAGGTGATAAAAATTATCTTCGCCCGGGTGCTAAGAGGAATTTAGAATCACAATTATGATTATGAGTTATTCATATGATTGTGGACAAGAATTGTTGATTGATGTTATAGGGATAAAACATTATTGGTGGACTTTTAACATGGAGAAGATAATAGATTGGATGGTCTATTTGACTCTTCTAATGGATTGCTCGTTCCGCTGCAACTATGGTTGAAAAGTTTTATCATCTACTATATGTTCTAAATCTCTGATATTGATGATGTAAATTATCTTTAGTCATGATATTCTTTACTGGGTTAGTTGTGCTCACCCTTTTTTGCTTCACAATTCTTTTCGGGTAATAAGTGTAGTATTTGGGTCGAGGGTAAGGGTAACATGAGAATAGAACTATGGTCTATAGTCATTGACGTTCTCCTAAATAGTATGGAAATAATTTTATTGAGAACTTTAGATAAGTGTGTCGTATTGTATCGTCATTTTATATTTAATTTTGGTGAACCGAATAGGGTGAGGTGAACCCAACTTTGAAGGTGTTTTGCCACTATCATACAAGATGTCTAATGACATACAACCTCGTGTTATCATAAGATGTGGTTGTGCACATCCACTTGCTTGAGTATATCTACGAGCACTACTTATATGATCTTAGAGTTTGGTTGAAATATAATTTTCAATTGCAGACAGTGGAGATAGTTATATGTCAAGAGAAGACTCACCATTGGAAAGAACATGATTGTAATCTTATCGTTTATCTTTGGGGTCTATTAGGTCAACCAAGGATAATTCTGTGGACATATGATATCTATCATAACCTAGACTCATGGCCTCCCATGTACAAAAGTTTCCTTGAGCACTTCCCAAATATTTTAACTTCTAAAACAGTTTTTGACTGTACTTTTATGTAAAGTACCATTGTAAGGTTGTGGTCGAGGTACCATGAGAGTTACATATATTTGTATTAAAACTCACATTTTAACTGTGGTCGTATTATGCACGACAGTTCAACAGTTGTATAAATGAAGTTTGTATTTGATTTTTATAGTGTGATATCTGGCGACTTAGAATGGGTCATGTGGACCTATTTTGGGGGCGTCACACGTATAATACTTTGTATCATACTCGTATTCATTTTCTCGTACAATACCTATGTATTATACGATAAACACTTTAGCTCCTTACCGTTTTATCTTCCCAAACGTTCTCGAATTAAGTCCGCATGCGAAAAACTACATTTTCCATACTTGAATTATTATTACATAATCCATCTTACCTTGATATTTTATCGTTACATATTTCTCGAAAGTTCAAAAATAATTCCCGAGAAGAAATTGATGAATAGTATTTTTCGGAAAATTTTATGAAAAACTTTTATTTTCGTCTTGGAAATTCAAACACTTTAATTCCTTCACGTAGTCGAAATACTACAACGTTTAGACGTTACTAGGTTATAGAACGACATTCATCTTACTAACACGTAATAATAACAAATAATATAATTTTATTCATTATTTAATTAAATAAAATTATTTTACAATAGATCCGAATTTCTCGGTCATTACAGAGGAGGTGGCCCACGTCTATGTATTTGCCCATGATGATTCCCCACAATATGATAGCCCTTTCAGACGGAATGTCATGCTGGTGTGACGATGGCATTAACTTTGTACATATAAACAGGTTCCATGCCTTTGCGTACTGGTTAAGCGCTAAACTTGGGAAATTAGTGGGCTGATTCGTGCCTGGTTTGTAGTTCCACTGAGTACCAGGCACACATAAATTAGCTATCACCCTGTCTAAATTTGTCTCAAACCTTGCAGCCTCCACCCAATTGGCACGACCAGTCGGTGGGTCAGGCAAATTAAAACCCCCCTAATCGCCCGTGGGCGACAATCCACTTGCACACCTCTGACAAATGACAACCCACTCATTGTTTCCTTAGCGTTGGCGTAGAACTCAGGTACAATACCCATGAGAGCAGGCATGGGGGTAGATACAACTCCCACCCAGCCTCGCTCTCTTATTTCCTAGAGCTGCCCATCTTGTTTCCTAGGATTAAACCCTCGTTCCTTCACAAAAGTTTTGGCCACAATCCGGTAGTACTCCATCTGAGCATCTAAGCTAACAAACTTGGTGAGGTCCAAGATGTCTTCACTTTGACTGCTTGAAGAGGATGACTCAGGGGTACAGGAACGTGCGCGTTTTGGACCCATAAAGATTAATGAAGAAAACCCTAACTGAAAAGAGGAGAACTTGACTGAGAAAAACAATCTCTCTATACTCTAAAGAAAAAGAAAACCCCCAAACTCGTTGCTTTGCAATACTCTGAATAAACCCTATGCAACCCTTTTGTAATTGAATGGGTAATGGGTGGAGAGAGATTATGGAATGAGAGGGTGCGTACGAATCGTGGTGGGGTCAGGAGTTTTTGAATAGAAACCGTCTGGAGAAGGAGAAGGGCTTCAGTTTCTTGTAAGAGAGATATGAGGGCGCACGTTTGAGGAATGAAGGTGTGTTGTAACTAAAATAAGAAATGAAGTCGTGGGTTATCATTTAAATATCTTAATCCTACCAGGGACCGGACTCGGGCGCGGTCGCGTCGAGTTTGTTCTTTAGTGTGGCGTGGGCGCGCAAAGGGTTTGAAAGCTCTGAAGTCTTGCGCTTAACGCCAAGCAAATTTCAGATTACTACCCAGCCTACAAGGCCAAGCTTACCCTCGCACCTAGAATCGACACCAGGTTTGCACATGAAGAAGTAATAAGCAGTAATTGACACTCTTCATCTAACCTGCATACCAAGCATTCCAAAAATGAGATATACCAATTTCCAAATCAAAATTTATACTATATAACATGTATGAATGATTGTATATCCAAAAATGCTCTATATGCTATTCCTAACAAAAATGATATGTGCATTCAACTCTATCAAAATTTGTGTCAAAAATTTTATAATCACAAGAATTAAACATGGGGGAAGAAATAGACACGATTCATCATCAAAATTAAACAGTAGAAGAAGTAGAGATAAATGCATCTTAAGAATTAAACAAAAGGGAGAGATAGACATGCTCAAATAGAATTAAACTTGAGGGAGAAGTACACATGATGCACAAAGAATTAAACATGAGGAGAGAAGAGAGATAATGGGGTGCCTCCCATTGAGCGCTAGTTTATAGTCTATTAACTTGACTATATATGCTCTGATCAAGTTGTAGAAAGAATTGAGGTGACCTTTTGCCTGTCAACCTCACCACCATAGTAATGCTTAAGCCGCTATCCATTGACCTTAAAGGGCTTGTCTGGGAACTTGTTAAAAATTTCAATCGCACTATGTAGATATACATTCTTCACAGTGAAAGGCCCTGACCACCTTGACTTGAGCTTCCCTGGGAAGAGTTTAAGTCTAGATTAAATAACAACACTCTTTCCCTTGGCTCAAACACCCTTTCCATAATCTTGCGGTCATGCCATCTTTTCACCTTTTCCTGGTACAATATAGAATTTTTATAGGCTTGCAATCTAAATTCATCCAACTCATTAAGTTGGAGTAGGCGTTTCTCTCCTACAGCCTTCAAGTCAAAATTTAGCTTCTTTATTGCCCAATATACTTTGTGTTCGAGCTCCATGGGAAGGTGACAAGCCTTTCCATACACAAGCTAAAATGGCAACATACACAGCGGTGTTTTATAAGCAGTTATATAAGCCCATACCACATCATCTAGCTTCAGTAACCAGTCCTTCCTCGCGGGGTTCACAATCTTTTCTAGTATTTTCTTAACCTCACGATTCGATACCTCTGCTTGGCCATTAGTCTGGGGATGGTAAGTTGTAGTAATTCGACGACTTACCCCATATTTGGCCAACAGTGCTGTGAATTGACGATTACAAAAATGGCTTCCTTCATCACTAATGATTACCCCGGGATTCCCAAACCTAGAGAAAATGCTCTTTTGAAGAAACCTTAGAACCACCCTAGCATCATTCGTTGGTAGAGTTGCCACTTCCACCCACTTGGATACGTAGTCGACAGCCAATAGGATGTACAAGTTCCCACATGATGAAACGAAGGGCCCCATGAAGTCTATCCCCCAAACATCAAAGATCTCCACCTCGAGGATTGTATTTAAGGGCATTTCATTTCTCTTAGATATGTTCCCTACTCTCTGACAACTGTCACATTTTAGAACAAAGCTATAAGCATCTTTGAAAATAGTCGGCCAATAAAAACCTGCTTGCAAAACTCTAGCCGCTGTCATTTCACCTCCATAGTGACCTTCATACACTGATGCGTGGTAATCCTACAATATACCCTTTGTCTTGCTATATGGAATGCACCTTCTTATCATTTGATTAGAACACTGCTTGAACAAGTACGACTCATCCCACATATACCATTTCACATCTTATAGAAACTTCTTCTTTTGATGCCCAGTCAAGTTAGAAGGGATTATCCTGCTCACTAAGTAGTTTGCATAATCTACGAACCATGACACTTCACCTTTCACCACAAACAATTACTCATCTGGGAAGGACTCATTGATCATAACCTTATCATTTGCATCCCTTCCCTAATTTTCCAATCGAGATAAGTGGTTAGCCACTTGATTCTTAGTCCCTTTTCTGTCCTTGATTTCTAAGTCAAATTCTTGCAAAAGAAGTATCCACCTGATCAGACAAGGCTTGGCATATTTTCTGTGGTCGTGTAGTTCAACTGAGCATCAGTAAGGGTCTTGCTCGCATAATAGATAACATGAAAAACCTTTTCCCTTTGCTGGCCCAAAACAACTCCCACAGAAAAGTGACTTACATCACACATCAATTCAAAAGGAAGGTCCCAATCTGGTGCTATGATCATAGGTGTTGTAGTCAACTTCTTTTTTAAATGTTCAAATGTAGTCAGGCATTCTTTATCAAATTTAAACTGGACATCCTTTTCCAATAAACTGCAAAGTGGCTTTATAATCTTTGAGAAGTCCTTTATAAATCTACAGTAGAAGCCTACATGCCCCAAAAAAACTACGAACACCTTTAACAGAAGTAAGTGGAGATAAGTTTTCAATGGTTTCCAATTTAGCTCGATCCAGCTCTAATCTTTTCTTAGAAACTCTATGTCCCAGTATTATACCTTCTTGTACCATAAAATGGCAATTCTCCCAATTCAGAACAAGATTCGTCTCAACACATCTTTTTAACACCCACCAAATTTTCCAAACACAGGTCAAATGAATCTCCAAAAATTGAGAAGTCATCCATGAAGACTTCAACATTGTGCTCAACCATATCCAAAAAAATAGCCATCATACACCTCTGAAATATGCTTGGGGCATTGCACAACCCAAAAGACATCCTTCTAAATGCAAATGTTCCATACAAACAAGTAAAGGTAGTCTTTTCCTGGTCTTTTGGAGCTATCACAATCTAATTGTATCTTGAGTACCCACCTAGAAGGTAATAATATTCATGACCTACTAGCCTATCTAACATCTGATCAATGAACGGAAGGGGAAAATGGTCTTTCCTTGTATCCTTATTCAGTCTGTGGTAGTCCATGCAGACTCTCCACCCCGTCACTGCCCTGGTCGGTATTAGCTCGTTGTTCTCATTTGATACCACGGTCATACCCCCTTTCTTCGGCACACATTGTACCGGGCTCACCCAAGAGCTATCTGATATCAAATATATTATCCCTGCATCTAACCACTTTAGAACTTCCTTCTTAACCACTTCCTTTATTATTGGGTTCAGTCTTTGTTGTTGCTCCACTGAAGGTTTACTATCATCTTCCAGCAGGATCTTATGCATACAGAATGATGGGCTGATCCCTTTAATGTCTGCTATGGTCCATCCAATGGTTGATTTAAACTCTGTTAGAACTCGTAGAAGTTTATCTTCCTGGCAAGATGTTAGTGCAGCAGAAATAATATTAGGTAACTTTGAAAATTTATTCAAAAATACATACCTTAAGTGATCAGGAAGAGGTTTAAGTTCAAGATCTGGAGGCATCTAAAGAGATGGCTTGAGTCATACTAATGTCTCCCCAGAAAGCTTGAGTGGCTCGATAGGAGTCTTAAATCTTCAGAACTGTGGCGTTGTGTCAAGAATATGCACAAATTCTGCAATCTCAGTGTCTTCCATCTCTGAATCTCCCAATATAGCATTCTTCAAAGGCTCATTACCAACCAAATTTCCAACTTCTTCATTCAACATTCTATCTGCCGAATAAATCCGAAAGCATTCTTCCTCGTCGGTAGGGAAATTCATATCCTTAAACACGTTGAAGGTGACTTCTTGATCATGCACTCTCATTGTCAACTTACCTTTCTGAACATCTATCAGAGTTCATCCTGTGGCTAAGAAAGGTGTCCCAAGGATGATTGGTATATTTCTATCTTCTTCATAGTCTAAAATAATGAAGTCAGCTGGGAAACTAAATTTATCCACTTTGACCAACACAACTTCCATAATACCCCGTGGATAAGTGATGGATCTGTCAGCAAGCTGTAGAGTTATAATTGTCGGTCTTGGAGCCGATAATCCCAATTGATTGAAAACTGATAGAGGCATCAAATTTATGTTCGCCCCTAAATCACACAAGCATTTATTGAAAAACAACTTTCCAATGGAGAATGGTATTGTGAAACTTCCCAAGTCCTTAAGTTTTGGAGGTAGCTTAAGCTGTAGCACTGCACTACACTCTTCTGTCAAGGCTACTGTCTCAAAGTCCTCTAGTCAATTCTTCCTTGACAAAATTCCCTTCATGAACTTCGCCTAGCTCGGCATCTGCTCTAAAGCCTCTGCGAAGGGTATATTTATCTGTAGCTTCTTGAATACCTCCAAAAATTTGGCAAATTATTTATCTTCCCTTTGTTTCTGCAATCTTTGTGGATATGGAACATGGGGGTAAACAGGTGGTGGTTTGGTTATTATTTTCTTAGGCAACTCTTCATTATTCTTCTTCACTACCCTTTGTTCAGAACCTTCTTTTATCAAGCCATCATCAGAACTAACTTGCTCCTGGCACGGCCGCGCGGTCTCCCCTTCAGTATTGGGCCCGGGCGTGTCGGCCTGTAAGTCTGCCATTTGCTTCCCTGATCTCAGTAGGATGGCTTGACATTGTTCCTTTCCTTCCCTTCTTGGATTGGTTTCAGTAGTACTTGGCAAGGTCCCTTGTGGTCTATTGTTCAACATATTGTCCATTTGGCCCATCTGAGTTTCCAAATTCTTTATAGCCACAGCTTGGCTCTTGATCATAACTTCTGTATTTGTCATGTACTTAAGCATCATCTCCTCCATTTCTTACTTCTTTTCTGGTTATGGAGCAGGTGGTGGATGATGTTGCTATGGTTGTTGAAATCCAGGAGGGTAAGGTGGTTTGGGTGCATATTGTTGGTGAGATGGTTGTGGTTGGTATTGATGTTGAGACTGAAATTGTTGTGGTTGTTGGTGTTGTTGCATGTTCTGATTGTTGTTCCAGCTGAAATTTGGATGGTTGCGGTTGTTGGGGTTATAAGAATTCAGAAATTGATTCTGGTTCTTTTGGTAGTTGCTCACAAATTGCACTAATTCTAAACTGATAGTACACTGGTCTATTTGATGTGACCCCGCACATATCTCGCATACATAAGCAACTGGCTTTACCTTGCTCGCCACTAATGAATCAATCTTCTTCGCCATAGCGCCATCTGAGCTGACAATTATGTAATGTCATCCACCTCTAATGTCCTCGCAACTTTAGGTTGTGGCATCCTAGCCGTAGGATTCTGAAATTCGTTTGCTGCCATAGTCTCAATGAGATCATACGCTTCTTCATAACTTTTGGCCCATAAGGCTCCTCCTGCAGCAGCATCTACTATTGGCCTAGACTTCCAACACAATCCATTATAAAAAGTATTTATAACCATCCAATCAAGAATTCCATGATGAGGGCATTTCCTTAGCATTTCTTTGTAGCGTTCCCAGGCTTCATACAGTGTTTCACCCCGTTGCTGTTCAAATTGGGAAATCGCAGTCCTCATTTTTGCTGTCTTAGCCATAGGGAAAAATTTGGCTAAGAACTTTTGTGCTAAGTCCTCCCACTTGGTGTGTGACGCCCCCAAAATAGGTATACATCACCCATCTTGAGTTGCCAAATACATGGTACAAAATTCAAATACAACTTCATTATACAACAGTCGTGTAAAATACGACAAAACATAATCTAAGAGTTTTAATAAGAATATTGTCATCTAGACAATATCCACACTCAATGGAGTCCTCATTATATTTATTGTCACACTATTATATAGAATAGTGAGGACTACTAAAACAACCATTTGGACCGTCAATCCGTTCTCCTCTCGTCCCAAATTATATTCTCATTTCACAAGAGAAACAGATCGAAAAGTGAAAGAAAGGGTGAGCTCAACTAGCCCAGTAAGAAATATTATGACAAAGATAATGCAGAATAAAGTATCCTTAGCCTTCAACAATATAACACAACTGATAGAATATAATACACAACAAGTTTTAGATCAACAACTGCAGCGGAATAAGCAATCCATTAGAAGAGTCAAGTAAAGCATAAAATCTACTATCTTCTATGATTTAAAAAGTTTTTCATCAACTTTATCGCTGAGACTCAGCTTAATAAATAAAATCGAATCATCCCTGCATCACGGCCAAGGATATTCATGTAATCATCAATGGTCATGATTATACCGAATAATCTCTGGTCATAATCATATCAACAACTATCCATCAATGAACTATAGGCCAATGAGGACTTTTACCACATCATTCGTTACATTACGGTCATGATTATACCGAATAATCCCTGGTCATATCATACCAAGTCCATCTATGCACGTAAGCCAAAGATGACTTTCATCACAATATAAGCATGAGGATGATGACAATGACATAATAATTCAATAAAACAAGTTCAAGGATAAATTTTAAAGATTTATAATTTAATTTATCCAGAAATCAATAACGTCCAAATTGTCAACATGATACTGCTTTGTGGAGTAAAATTCAAGAATGCTCAGAAGAATATTTCCATGAATAGATTCTGGATGAAGCGCAAATATCCAGGATATTCTACTAATTTCATGGAGTATAGAAGCCAAAAATTTAACCAACTGAGTATAATAGAATATTTGAAACTGCAAATGGATTTTTCGTCCGCCATGCGGTAATCCACGTAGACGGATCATTTCCATAATTTAACAAGGAATGAATACGAAGGATCATTCACCATGCATCTGATAATCCACATAGACAAAGTTATTCCAACGTAATAATAAAGAATGAAATAACAAAAGAATTCACCATGCATGCGGTGGTCCGCAGAGACAAAGTTATTCCAACGAATAATAAAGAATGGAATAACAGAAGAATTCACCATGCATGCGATAGACCGCATAGACGAGTTATTCCAATGTAATAATAAAGAATGGAATAATGTAAGAATTCACCATGCATGTGATAGATCAAATGCATACGAGTTATTCCAACAGAATAATAAAGAATGGAATAATAGAAGAATTCACCAGGCATGCGATAGATCGCACAGATAGGTTATTCCAACAGAATAATAAAGAATGGAATAACAACCCTTACGAATATTGAAAGAAATAACTCTCTTCATGAATACGAAAGAAATAATACCCCTTACCTTAGAAGAAAACTGGATATTGGAATAGTGAGGTAGCAGACTTCTCTTCTTCTTTCTATATATAATTTCTCTCTATAATAATTGCTCTATAGCTTTAGTGAATTGGTGAGAAATGAAGGAAGAATGAGCTTCTATTTATTGGCAAATATAGTTTCAATAATTGCACATTTTGGGGCTCAAAATATTACAGTATAATACCTTCCTCTCTTTCTTCATTTTTAATTTAGTCCTGCAAGTATTATCAAACTTGCATCACCTCCCCTAATAGTAAATCATGTGAATCAATAGTAAATCATGTGACTCAATAGTTCTAAACATGTGAAAAAAATAATTATAGTATATTACCTTCATCTATACCTCTATTTTTAATTTAGTCATGCAAGTATTATCAATCTTGCACCAACTCTCCTAATAGTAAATCATGTGAATCAATAGTACACACATGTGACACATAGTTATAAACATGTGAATTAATAGCAATTAATTGCTCATTTATCCGGTGAATTACCCGATTGATCAATATAACTTCCAAACATCAATTATTATCGAAATAAATGTCAATTTCAACTAACACTAATAATTCCCACACAATGGAACTATCAATTTCATCTTTAATCAACACGAACTTATTCATCATTAATATTATAATTCACAATATTTAACAACCAGGTTGTTCCCAGGAAAGAGGGTGCTTTCTGATAAGGATTTCTCCCTATTGGCGCGCAATTAGATTATCTAACCTCTCCTTGACAGAACTTCTAGACATTGTCAATATTACAAATAATAATATGAATAACTTTGTCGTCTCAATTATTGATTTAATAATATATATTATACAGATGATACTGTGACAATAATTGAATCAATAATATGAGAGATATGATGAAGCAATTACTGTAGCAATAATTGAGTATAACTAAGTGACTTCTTACGTAAGCATCAATAATTAATACCGTGTGCTACTATGAAACCACGCGTATTACTGTACTTTTACTACCAGGTAGTTCAACAGTTTTAACGGTAACACTTTCGCCATTATTTTTATAAAATGATAATTCTGTCGTTTTCTAACTACGACAATACTTTCGTTGTGGGGTCCACCAATGATTGTGCCGTCGTACGGATATTCCACAACAAAAAGAATATTTTATAACAATTGTATACTTTGCAAAAATTTTCACATATCACCCTTAACTTTAACTTTTTATCAATTTAACCATTTACAAAATAAAATAATAATTATAAGAAAATTGAATACTTTCATTTAATAAAATTCGGGGTCTTACAATCTCCCCTCCTTATGAAATTTTGCCCTTGAAATTTACGTACGTACTTGGTATGCCGAAGAGGTGAGGATACCTCGTTTAGATTCTAACTCTTGAGATATAACCTTTGAGTGTCGAATATGATCTTTCTAATCCAAGATTTTAACACGTATCTCCTCATACGTTAAATCTTTTGCTATCTCGTCTAATTCCAATTCAATAACGTGGTTCGGGTCGTCCACATATTTACGTAACATTGATACGTGAAAAACGTTATGAACACGCGTCATACTTGGCGGTAAAACGAGTCTATAGGCCACAGTTCCTACTCGATCGAGGATTTCAAATGGGTCAATTAAATTGAGGGTTGAGATTTCCTCTATTCATCGATTCTTGCTTCTAGAATAACGCCCTCTTGAACCTTCTTCTTCACATTCATCAGCTCTGAGTATGTAGCTTGAGCGGCTTTAACTTTATCGATTAAAGTCGATTCTACTCGTATATTCGCTATCTTCACGTGGGTCTCTAGAGTCTTTAACTCTATCTTCATCATTTGTAAGTTATACGAAATGGGTTTTTATGTTAACAACATCGCACTCGTAAACACATACGATCTTCTACTTAACGCGTCAGCTACCACGTTTACTCTTCCACAATGATATTGAATGGTATAGTCATAGTCTTCAACAGCTCGAGCCAATGTCTTTGGCGCATAATACGTTCGTTCTAGGTGAAGAAATATTTAAGGGTTTTAGAAATGGGTTTTGTACTGGGGTCAATACAAAATTCGATTTCACGCTCTAGGGTTAAGCTAAGAAGTCTTCAGAGATTACGTCAGGAAATTTATTAATAATAAAAATGTCATTCAAAACTGTGACTCTTATCCAAGACTTGGATATCACGTCACATTGATACCTATTGTGATGCCCCCAAAATAGGTATACAACACCCATTCTGAGTCGCCAAAATACATGGTATAGAAAGCAAACTACAACTTTGACAATACAGATGTCGTGTAGAATACGACAATACAACTGTGAGTTTGAATACAAATATTGTCTTCTAGACAATATACACACCCAAATAAGTCCTCATTAATTATTCATACACTATTTTACGTAAATAGTGAGGACAATTAAAAACATCTTCCTAGAACCATCACTCCATACCCCGACTCGATCCTGCTATGTTCTCACCTCCTGAGAAGAAAAATGGAACAAAAAGGAAAAGGGTGAGCTCAACTAGCCCAGTAAAGAATATTATGACTAAGATAATATACAACAAATTATCGTTAGTCTTCAACAGGGAAAAATCTAATAGAATACAATAGACAACAAGTTTTAGATCAACAAATGCAATGTGAAACAACAATCCATTAGAAGAGTCACGTAGAGAAAGAATTCTACTGTCTTCTAAGGTTTAAAAGTCCATCATCAATAGTTTATCCCTATAATAACAATCAATATACATCTTTAATCATCTTTGCACTACAGGCCAAAGATATTCATTTGTATCACCAGTTGGTCATGTTCATCTCAACACCTGTTCATCTTTGCACTACAGCCAAAGATATTCATCGATTAATCGCTCATCTTTGCACTACAGAGCCAAAGATATTCATTTATATCACCATTTAGGACTGAGGATGATGAAAAACATTTTTAAAGAAACGAATCCAGTGAAACAAAATGACAAGGATTAAGGATTAAGGATTCGTACTTTGTTTTACCCATGTCCAAAAATACTTGAAAATAATCATATTGGTGTAAAATTCAAGAATGATCAAAACATGGATACAATCAAAGCTAGTATCCGAATAGATATTTTGGACAAAAAGAAATTTTTTATTTTTCTATGAATAGTGCCATATATCGTGAATAGTCTTAGATATCGTGAATAATCTGGTATACGTGAATAGTAACTCCCAAACACTAAAAGTTCCAAATTTGATAAAAAGTTCACCAATACTTCTTGGCATAATGATATTGAAGAAAAAATATCATTTAAGAAGAAAATAATACCCTCACCTCAAAATAACCGTATTTCCATTCGAATTTCGATATAGTCTTTGTAAACCCATATGTATATAGCAACACTCAAAGTATACTCACAAGAATACGCTCGATAATTTAGAGAGAAAGAGAGAAACTTAGTTTACGGTGTGATTTTCAATTCTAACTTACCTCTATTTATAGGAAAATGTTAGAACGCCAAAGGAGACTAAATTAATAAAATATATTATTATTTATCAAATATTCAAGCCCACCACCAAGGAATCTGATTTTAGCCACCAACCACATGTTAAAGATGCTCACCAACCTTTGAAAAACGTTTTTCTTGAAAATAATAATTACAATTTCTAAAAATCAATTATTTCGGAACTCCGAAACATCAATAATTCACAATAAATATCCCTTTTATCAGAAAATTCAAATCTCGCGACTTTCCATGGGAAATTCCATTCTCTACAACTTTGCAGAAGAAAATATTTCCAAATTCCAAACAGAAATTGACCGAAATCCACAAACGGGCGATTTTACAGTCTATAATCAATTTTCGGTCAAGAATTGTGTCCACCGACACACAAAACATATGTTAAACATTTAATGCCACAAAATACTCTACCTCCTCATATACTCATATATCCCACATTCATTATAAAAATATCACCGTTAATATATTATTAAAATAATATATTTAAATGAATTATTTTATCAGAAAAAGATAAAATATTAATTTTCAACAATTGTCACATTAAAAATTTTCTCCATCTATATCCACATAAAATAAATATTTTCTTTATCATAATAATCAATAATTACTTATTTAAAAATAATATTACGTAATCACAAAGATCGACCCGTGCCGTTCCCCTAAGAAAGAGGGGGCTTCAATAAGGATTTCTCCTTATCTGCGCCGCAATTAGGTGACCAAACCTCTCCTTGATGAACTTTCTAGACATTGCCAATAATGTTATCTCGATAATATTATTCAAATAATATGAATTATTGATTTGATAATGGAAAATACTGTGTAATGACAATTATTGAAATAATGACAATACAAAATATCAACGCAAAGAATTATTGAATCAATAAAATATAATATTGAATAAGAATTCACCGTAATAATTATTGAGTAGTGCCTTACTACGTAAGGATCAATAATTCAATAATCTTGCAATATCTGCATTGCTAATGTGCAACCACGCCAGACATCAGATTTTAACCACCGAGTAACCCAACAATGTTAATTCAGTAACAATTTACGTCGTTATTTATAAAACTCAATCACCGCTTTTTCCGTTATGGGCCCCACAATGATCATACCAAGCTGTTATCGGAGATTTCCGACAAAAAAAATATTCCACGACCAAACGAATATTCCCCGAATAATAATGAATATTTTATAACCACTTGCTTATTTTGTAAACTTTGCACATTTCACCCATAACCAAAGAATTATATCAAATTAACCCTTATTAATTTAGAATAATGAATAAAGGAAAATTCAATTTTATTTATAATAAGTTGGGGTCTTACACCTATCAACTTGCCATCGTCATTCACGACGTCGCCTATAGAAAGTCTGGCTTCGGTGTTTTCCAAGACTTGGAAGTCACCAGCGAAAGGCTCGGGGCTCTTTACTTATGGCTTGATATGACAATAATTGACTTTAGTGGTTTAGTTGATTGAATTCGCATAACAGGTTGGTTAGGAATATGAAAGATAACAATCTTACGAAAAGCATGATGAGTAGTTAACCAATCAATTCCTAAAACGCATCAAAGGCAAGTATTTTCAAAGAGATAAGATCGACAGGTAACGTGAAAGTGTCAATTTGAATTAAACAAGATTTATAAACAATGGATGTAATGAAAGTTTCTCCTAACAGAGTTTCAATCGATAAGTCAAAGTCTAATTTCTCCATAGTTAAGTTCAAACATTGAACACAACTAGGTGAAATAAAAGAGTGAGTAGAACCGGTATCTAACAAGGTTTAGACTTCGCAAGAGTTTATGATTAACTTACCCGTGATAACTTTGTTCAGGTTCCTCGTCACGAAAAAAAAATGCTCTCTCTTAAACTACCGATTTTGACTTGTCTCGGACATCCCAGTTGGACTTAACTTTGTTGTAGAGTACATTCCACCCTTAATTGCTTCGTCACATTTCTGATCCATGATTCAATCATTACTCTCCGATCCATATCGAATTGGGGTTGACCGCTTTCTGCATGTGGTAATTCCGAATTCGATGTTGGATTCTCCCAATTGTTGTCCAAAAAGAAAAATCCATTTCATCTATTTTGGCCTTATTAGATCGGACATCTTTTTCTACAATATCTACGCGTCGTACGGCTTTTACCCATGCATCATCTATTTTCATTAGTTCAGTTCCTTCTTCTTTCATTAGAACTTTGATCATATCATTCTCAGATTCCAGCTCTAATATCTTATACTCTACTAAAGAGTGTTTTTTTTTGCTAAGTTTGTGTTTGATAAAAGAACCATAAAAACAAAGGCAAAGGGGCATACCCCAGATGCTATAGGGGAACCATCTAAAGACAGGCCTCAAGATGATCAACCTATAGAAACAAACATGGAAACCCCCATGAATACAGAAAAAAAAACTAATCAGTAATTACAACCATATGTGATACGAAGAGCATTTTAGGACCGCTTTTTGAAACTTGGAGGACGAGGAGAGCCGAGCTTTTATGAGCTGCACAATCTCTTTATCCAAAATGCGAGGGGGCAGTTTTGTTTTGTCATGGACCATTGTATTCCTAGCACCCCAAAGTTTATACACGGTAGTAGCAAAGATGAGCTTAAGGATTTTAGAAATCATGAATTTGCCTTTGAACTGCAAAATGTACTATACCAAATTATCCCAATCAGTGATTATCCGCCAATTTCCGACAACCAAAACAATTGATATAACAGTAGATGAATAAGAGCAGTCGAATGCCAAAGAGTGCTTCTGTTCAAGCATCGCACATCGGGTAACACAATTTTGAATTGTTACATCTCTTTGCTCCACGACCGCCTGCCGTTCTTCAACCTGCTCTTCCAACTCATGAATACGATTTTGTAATTCTAAATTTCGATCATAAAATTCTTCTAATAAATTCTCCTCAGGTTCATCTTCTTCCTCTTCTTCCTCACTCTCACTCGCTGCTTCTAGCTTCAAGGTGCAACTATTAGTTCTTCACTCACCACGTAGATATCTCTAATTTCTTCTTCGTCTGACATCACATTAACCTGATTAGTGATTAAAGGTGTCTCAATGGTCTCATGTGCTTCATTGCTTATCTCAACATTTTCGGATGCCATTTTCAAATACTGCCACAAAATAAGGGTTAATTAACATATCACATATTATCCCTATACTCTGACCGACCAATTAAATACCAAATAAACTTAGGTAGGTCATACTAGCGAAGAAATTCCCCGTCTCTCCCCTCCTGGTTCTTGTCTCACATCTCAGCCAGGGATCATATCCCTAAGCTTTGATACCAACTGTGACGCCCCCAAAATAGGTATACATTACCCATCTTGAGTTGGCAAATACATGGTACAAAATTCAAATACAACTTAATTATACAACAGTCGTGTAAAATATGACAAAACATAATCTAAGAGTTTTAATAAGAATATTGTCATCTAGACAACATCCACACTCAATGGAGTCCTCATTACATTTATTGTCACACTATTTTATAGAATAGTGAAGACTACTAAAACAACCATCTGGACCATCAATCCGTTCCCCGACTCATCCCAGCTATATTCTCATTTTCTGAAGAGAACAGTGAAAGAAAGGGTGAGCTCAACAAACCCCGTAAGAAATTTTATGACTAAGATAATGCAGAATAAATTATCCTTAGCCTTCAACAGTATAACAACTGATAGAATATAATAGACAATAAGTTTTAGATCAACAACTGCAGCGGAATAAGCAATCCATTAGAAGAGTCAAGTAGAGCATAAAATCTACTATCTTCTATGATTTAAAAAGTTTTTCATCAACTTTATCGCTGAGACTCATCTTAATAAATAAAATCGAATCATCCCTGCATCACGGCCAAGGATATTCATGTAATCATCAATGGTCATGATTATACCGAATAATCCTTGGTCATAATCATACCAACAACTGTCCATCAATGAACTACAGGCCAATGAGGACTTTTACCACATCATTCGTTACATTACGGTCATGATTATATCGAATAATCCCTGGTCATAATCATACCAAGCCCATCTATGCATGTAAGCCAAAGATGACTTTCATCATAATATAAGCATTAGGATGATTACAATGATATAATAATTCAATAAAACAAGTTTAAGGATAAATTTTAAAGATTTATAATTTAATTTATCCAGAAATCAAAAACGTCCAAATTGTCAACATGATACTGCTTTGTGGAGTAAAATTCAAGAATGATCAGAAGAATATTTCCATGAATAGATACTGGATAAAGCGCAAATATCCAGGATATTCTACTAATTTCATGGAATATAGAACAAAAAACTTTAACCAACTGAGTATAATAGAATATATGAAACAAAAAATAGATTTTCGCCAGCCATGCGGTAATCCACGTAGACAGATCATTTCTATAATTTAATAAGGAATGAATACGAAGGATCATTCACCATGCATGCGGTAATCCACATAGACAGGTTATTCCAGCAGAATAATAAAGAATGGATTAACAGAACAATTCACCATGCATGCGGTAGTCCGCGTAGACAGGTTATTCCAACAGAATAATAAAGAATAGAATAACAGAAGAATTCACCAAGCATGCGATAGACCGCACAGACAGGTTATTCCAACAAAATAATAAAGAATGGAATAACAGAAGAATTCACCATGCATGTCATAGACCGCATGCATAAAAGTTATTCCAATGTAATAATAAAGAATGGAATAATAGAAGAATTCACCGGCATGCGATAGACCACATACGCAGTTATTCCAATGTAATAATAAAGAATGGAATAACGTAAGAATTCACCGTGCATGCGATAGATCAAGATGCATGTGTTATTCCAATGTAATAATAAAGAATGGAATAACAACCCTTACAAATATTAAAAGAAATAACTCTCTTCATGAATACGAAAGAAATAATACCCCTTACCTTAGAAGAAAACTGGATTCTGGAATAGTGAGGCAACAGACTTCTCTTCCTCTTTCTCTCAATAATTTCTCTCTATAATAATTGCTCTATAGCTTTAGTGAATTGGTGAGAAATGAAGGAAGAATGAGCTTCTATTTATAGGAAAATATAGTTTCAATAATTTCACATTTTGGGGCTCAAAATATTATAAAGATAATACCTTCCTCTTTTTTTTTTCATTTTAATTTAGTCCTCGCAAGTATTATCAAACTTGCACCACCTCCCCTAATAGTAAATCATGTGAATTAATAGTAAATCATGTGACTCAATAGTTCTAAACATGTGAAAAAAATAATTATAGTATAGTACCTTCATCTATACCTCCATTTTTAATTTAGTCATGCAAGTATTATCAATCTTGCACCAACTCCCCTAATAGTAAATCATGTGACTCAATAGTACACACATGTGAACACATAGGTATAAGCATATGAATTAATAGCAATTAATTACTCATTTATTCGGTGAATTACCCGATTGATCAATATAACTTCCAGACATCAATTATTATTGAAATAAATGTCAATTTCAACTAACACTAATAATTCCCACACAATGGAACTATCAATTTCATCTTTAATCAACACGAACTTATTTATTAATATTATAATTCATAATATTTAACAACGTGTCGCTCCTCGTGAAAGAGGGGCTTTTCGATAAGGATTTCTCCTATCAAGCGTAATTAGATTATCTAACCTATCCTCGATGTAACTTCTAGATATTATCAATATTGCAAATAATAATATGAATAACTTTGTCGTCTCAATTATTGATTTAATAATATATATTATGCGATGATAATCTTGTGACAATAATTGAATCAATAATATGAGAGATATGATGCAGCAATTACTGTAGCAATAATTGAGTATAACTAAGTGACTTCTTACGTAAGCATCAATAATCAATACCGTGTGCTACTATACAACCACGCGTATTACTGTATTTTTACTACCAGGTAGTTCAATAGTTTTAACGGTAACACTTTTGCTGTTATTTTTATAAAATGATAATTCTGTCATTTTCTAACTACGACAATTCTTTCGTTATGGGGTCCTCAAATGATTGTACCGTCGTATGGATATTTGTAACAATCAGAAATTTCAAATTTAAATTTTAAATATTTATTGAATTATCTAAATATTTATTTGAGGTGTTTATTGTTGAATAAATATTTTAACTGTCATTGATATGGTTGTTTTTAGTAAATATTTATGAATTAAACTTATTAGATAATATTCTAAATTAATTAATTTATAGTTTAGAGAGTTGTAATATAACATGAGATGTTATATTGTTGTTTCAATTTAATAATTTAAGGTGGTATATTAAATTATTAAATAAAATTATAATAAAATTATAATTTTGTAATATTTATTTAAGTGGAGTATTTATTTAAAATATAGTATGTATAATTATTTTATTTGATTAATGTTGGATATGGAAATCCAAATAAGTCATATTTGGTTATAAATTATAAACTAAATGGTTTATTAAAATAAAATTAAAGTAGTTTAATTTAGTTTTGACCAAACAAGGCTTAAGTATTTTAATTCTTTAAAATTAAAAGGTTTTTGCCAAACAAAGCCTTATGGCTTTTGAATTTCTAATTTTTGAATTTAAATAAAATAAATAATATAAATAAAATAAATAAAATAATAAATATAATATATTTATGTTATATACGTTAGTAACTAAAATAGCAATTAGTATTATTAGTAAGGGTTATCAGTTTTACTTCTTACGCTTGTATATCGGTTGGTATTCTATTACACATTCTATTTGCTAAAGCTTAGAGAAGAGAAGAATTTGAGAGTTCAGATAATTGAGAGAGAAGTTACGAGGGAATTGAGAGTCTTAAGAATTTTCACAGCAAATTCCAGTGATTAGCAGCGATTGTATTAGAAATTGAAGGTATGTTCACAACCTTAGTGTTATATATATATGTATATGTATATATGAGGCTACGACAAACTTTTATATAATCTGTGAATTGTAAATTGTTGAATTGTTGCTATACAATGGGATTACTTGTGATTATATGAGTATATGATGATTGGAGGTTGTGCTTAAACAAGAAATTCATGCTAATTTCGGATATCAGTAGAAATTTTTGACAGTATATGTATTTTTTTCATATGTTCATGAAAAGTATCAATTTTAGTGGCCAATTCGTATGTGAAACTGTAAATTGACACTTGTATATGGTAGTTCATTAAGAAGCGAGCATAGCGTAATTTGAATGGAGTGATTTGGTCAAGTAATGAATTCACAGTGATGATTGTTAGGATGAATGTCAAAAAAATTGAGTTTTGTATGAAAATGTGAAATTTGAAGAATTAAACTAGTATACTTGATGTTAAATTGTTCTAATTGGTTGAAAATGTTAACAAACATGTTTACAATAGTTTTGTATCAATTGTGCGTGTTAATTTCACTATTTAGTGGGTGAAATTTGTGTTTGTTGGGCTAAAGTCGGCTATTGTTCATTAGCCTTCTCTCTCTGTCATTCACACCAAATAGCAGCACTGCTACCGGTGCCAAAGTTAATGGCGCAATTGCTTGGGGTCCCAGTCGAACTTTGTGTTTAATGGTAATTTCTTGCTCGGTCCCTGTGCCTTTGTATGGCATTGAATCGCACTATACCCTGGTTTGAGATTCTGACTTCTGCTGCTGCTGCAGACTTGGGAAAGCATCATAGCATGGTTTGAAATTATGTTAGCATGTTAAATGTGTAATGTTAAGGATAACATAACATAGTGAATTGTGGTTAGTAAGTTCAAAGTTGCAAAAATGATTAGTAAATCGAGAACGCGTTATGTGATAACTTAGTATACACAATGAACGTTAGATATGTGTTGCGAAGTATAACACTTGGAATTTCTGAAATGTAAGTGGTAATGAAAGACTTGTGCTTCAATGATAAGTTTAGATAGAAGTGTACATGTTTTGGAATGTTAGCATATCTAATAGATATTATGATTGCACTAAAATGTATAGGTGGACGTGAATTTTAATATTATAGCTTACGCAAGAGGCAAGTTCCCTAACCTTTGCTACTTTATTATTCAGCAAGGTTACTTTTCATTGTTATGTTATTCTTATACAAATTCTCTATTTCTGATCTCTTGCTTAACGATTTATTGTCATGCAAGTTCTTTAATCCCTCATTTATTGTTGAGCAAGTTAGTTAATCTTTGTTTCTTTATTCCAATCGAGATTACCTTGGTTATTCAAAGTCTGTATTTTATTTGTAAGAAGTGTGTTTATTCAGCTACTAATAACTGTTGTTTGATCTTCGTTCTTCAATATCATTTTACTATCTTACATTATTGTACCGAACTCTAAGTTGCTTAGCGATTCTTTACCAATTCAACTAATCCTTAGTTGATGAATGTTCTAAACTCTAAATTACCCTTGAAGTCAACCTAAACCAAACTTCCTTTGGTTTGTTCATGTACTCACACACCTTTGAAAGCATGTTCTCGATGATAACATTTGTTCAATTTAGAGATTGTTAATACTCTAACTATTATTGATTCATCGATATACCTTGTTCATGAAGATATTATAATCAAACCCTTGAATAGTTATTAGTTCCTATCTGATTCAACTAGTACTTGGTTGATGAGCGTTCTTAAAATCTAGACTTCCTTTGAAGTTAATTCCCAACCAAACTTCCTTTGGTTCGGAACCTGATAATCTAAGCTGAGATGAACATCCCTATATCAGGGGATTATTTTAGAGCTACGCAATATCGTTAAAATGTTTACGCAATACATAGTACAAAGGGCTGATCACCTAGGGTACAGAATGATGGTACATATAGTCGTTTAGACTGTTAAAGGTTATAGTAGAAACACCAGTAAACCTAGGACATAGATGATGATTATAGTCTTTTAGGCTGTTAAAGGTTAAAGTAGAAATACTTGAAAACCTAGAATAGAGTTCGTGGTCTGGTGACCCTCAGTGTATTCTTTGATGTTGTTATCTATTGTTAACTTAAACGTTCATTATTCCTTTAAACTCATAGTTGTTGAATTAAAACTTATTGTTTCGGTAAGAATACTTTACCATTGAAAGCTCAGTTAATTGACATTCATAAAACGTTATTGTATATTATCCTTCTTGTGGGAAATTGTTTACTCACTCTTGCACAAAACAATGCAGATGAAGTTAAGAAGTTTGAAGAGCTTTCTACAAGTAAGGGCAAGGACAAAGTGTTGGATTAGATGACAATGTTTTATTTATCTTTTATTTATGAAGCTTATGTAATAGACTTAATTATGATCATGTTTTAATTTTTCCATTGATGATTGTAATAAAGGTTAGATGACCTGGGATTTAGTTTAGATTATGTAACCCTTTAATGAGAGATTGATTATTTAAACTTTTGAGTTTAATTATATCCTTTGTTTATGGGTAGTTAGTTATGATTTAATTGGACAGTGAACACCAAATCTGTGGGATTGAGGTGCCCGGATTCGGGGGTGTCACAAGTTGGTATCAAAGCTTTAGGTTATAAACCTTAGGTGGGGAAACCTTAGGCTATAACCTTCTAGGAGATCGAAACCATAGAGGTGATAAACTCTTATCGAGTTCTAAGGAATTAATTGGGGAAAATTCATTGAAGATAAAATGATAAAAGACCTTTTGTGTTTATGTGTTAATGACTTATGTGCTCGCAAGTACTTAGGAGTAGCAAGTATTATACACTAGTTGTGGGGGTTGTTAAAACTTTGTTGTCGGAAGGACTGATGAAGGAAGATAGGGATTAGAATCCCTGAGAAGTTCATACAATCTGAGTATGGTTTGTATTGGGAAAGCCATACCTGTTGATTTCTGTTGTAGACCTTGGGTATAGGCTTGAGTTTGAACGAGAGGATAAAATTGGGGTGATAAAGGTGAAGGATGAGAACGAGGAGAGGAAATTCCTCCAATGAAGTGTATAGTCATATCATTGAGTTATAAAAGAAGGTTGAGAAATTAAAAGGTCAAGTCGTAAAGCACCAAGCCACGTTAGCGCAAGAAGATGTCGCGACTCAAGACCTTGCTGCACAATTTACAGATGTAGAGAGGATATTAGCTCAGTCAGAATATTAAAGAGGATAGTTATTAGTTGGGAATGAGATTGCGCAGGAATGACTGGGGAAAGGAGTCAGCAAAGCGGGTGAAAGCTGAAGATGCATGGGTGAAGGCTTCTAAACACAAGGATCATGTTGAAGACAAGTTGAAGAAGGCCAAGCGAATGATAGAACTTAGAATTTAATCTTCCACTCTCCTGATGATTCGTATCATGGAGCAAGAGCGCAATACAGTTGTACAACGTGGAATGTTCTTGTAGATTGCAAGAAAAATAATAAGATGATATATAAATTATAATGAAAATTAATAGATGTGGATCCCGACTTTTGAAATAAATAGTGGGATATGATGAAGTGATCCTAAAATTTTATTATTACAGGATAAATAATATAAATAGCAATGAGGCTATTTTGTGATGTGGTGATGTAATAAATGAATAAATACATCATTGTTTATTAAGATATATTATGGGTTGTTTAAAAGTGGTTGAGATAAGTTTGAAAATTTTAATGTGTGGATGAACGATGATCTAATAGTTCGAGTTTTAAACAGTAAGATGCCACCTAGTGACAACAGCGTCAATAGAGACCCAAGGAATATGCATACAATAGGGAAGCTAACGCAAATCTAGTGCCACAATTGGTGAATTTTCTGGTGGGAGCACTGACAAATCAACTGAATTTCTGGCTATATAATCAAATCTCGATGTTCCAACCAAATTCGTTCACAACAGGGCTGGAATGAACGATTAACGTAGATGGGGAAGGTAATACGCTGACATACAATCAAGAGCAGAAGGGAAAGAAGAGTGAAGATGATAAGGTGGGTGATAGCCATATCGGTACGGCTTGGAAAAGAAAGTGGGACAATAATATTAATGCTGAAAATCAGCAAGGGAAGAAAAAGAAGAAGGTGGAGGAGTGTAGCAACTGCGGAAAGAAACATGTAGGTGTTTGTTTGAAAGGGAAAAGGGTGTGCTTTAATTGTGGTTTGAAGGGCCACATTGCACCAAAGTGTTCAAGACCGAGGAAGGTATCCTGCTTCACGTGTGGATCAAAAGAGCACTTGGCTCGAGGGTGCCCGATGAAAGTGGTAGGAAAAGCAAGTGGAAGCAAAGGGGGCAGTGGAAAACTGATTATTATTGAATCAGCTCCGTCGAGTCGACCAACTGAACAATCATCCAACATGGGGATGCAGGGCGCAATGCAAGGTATGGTTCCGATCAGTTGTTTGTATGACTGTGTGTTATTTAATTCAAGTGCCACTTGTTAATTTATTCCTGATGAATTTGCTTAGAAACTAGGTTCGCTTCGGGAAGAGTTAGACTATTCCTTAAATATAGAAAGTGTGAATAACGATTCCTTTTAAGTTAATGTGTAGAATTTCTGTGTTGTATTAAAGGCCACGTGATGTCAATGGATTTATTTCCGATTTGATTTATGAGACTCTGAGGAAGTCAAAGGTAATATTTTGTTCTTTTAGTTGAAAGACGTCTGTACGGTAAAGTTATCTATCGATGTTGTGAATTAAGAAGTTATTAAGAAAATATCGTGAGGGATACGCGAAGTTCAAGATAGTCACTTCGTTAGCTAACTTAACAAGAAAATCGGTGGAATTTATATGGGTAGGAAATTATAGGGTGAATTTTCACGAATTGAGGAAGAATTTAGTATGACACCTGTGTTGTCTCTACCAGATAATATAGAAAATTTTGTGTTGTATAGCGACGCATCGTATAATATACTAGGATGTGTGATTAGGCAGAACAACAAGGTCATTTTATATGCATCGTGTAAGTTAAAATTTTATGTGAAAGGGCAATCAGTTAGAGGTAGTAGTTATTTTCTTAAATGTGAAAGATGGGTTCATAATAGAAATGAAAAATTTGTGGTAGAAGGTAAGATATATGAAAAGTCAGAGGAGAAGCTGTTCAGGTAGAAAATCGTACAATTTTGCTAGACAGAGTAAAGGAAGAGAAGCTCCAAGATGAAGGTGTCAAATTCATAATCGATACTGAAGGATAGTTGAAAGTAGAAGGAAGAAACTAGGTTTCGCTAATATCAGGAATCGAAAATGAAGTTTTACATAAAATTTATATATTGAAAGGAAGCACGAAATTATATATTGCCTTCAATATTACTATTGATGGCAAGATATGGTGATAAATTCTATGGTATGTCAAAGTTAGCATTTTACCTATCGAACAATGTGTGAGGTTATATGTTAACGAAATTATTTCAAGGCATGGTATTTTAGTGTCAATTGTGTCGAACCGAGATTCACGATTCATATTAAATTTTTAGAAAGGTTTGCATGAGCGCATGGAACGCAATTAGAAATAAGTATGTCATATCGTCTGCAAATCGATTGCCAAAATAAAAGGAAATCCAGACATCGGAAGGCATACTAAGCGCACGAGAGGTTTTCGTTAATGTCATATGAGGAGTCCGTATTGAGCAAGTTATGGGCAAGTTAAGAATAAGTTAAGAGTTAGGTAATGCTAGGTGGGATTTCAATTGAGGACTCATATGGTAACTAAGTCGTACATACTTTTGTATGGGCAGAGGTTTTGTGCATATACTTGGTTTATCACATTGATAATCATTGGAATATCGGTATCGCGCTATCCATGTATATGTGGTGGAAAGGTGATTCTTTTCTCATGTATATAGAAGAGGGAGTTGGCGCCGTAGCGCCAGCCTCAGGGTTTACATAGAGAGGAATGATTATGAAGATAAAAAGAAAGACAATGAAGTAGTACAAATTTAATAAACATGATGTGACATTGTTAAGACATTGTTGAACCTTAAGTATGATCACTTGGGGTTGAAGTAAGTTAATTGCATGTGAATGTAAGAATGACGTAACAGAAAGCCGAGACCAATAGTAACAAATCTAAAACGTAATTAGATTGAGAATAAGGGTAAGATTCATTAGGAACCATGCATATTTATTCATGACCTAATGTGTTATGTGATGTGATCATCTACTATAGAGACCTTAAGGACTGAAAGTGCACGTGTTATAATTGTAGCAAACGCTGAAGGCAAGTATTCTAACCCTTGTTTTAGTTCAATCTAGACAAGCTTTATGGTTCATGTACTCTTATGCATGAATTGATGTATGATGAAGTCAAAGCCAACTCTTTTGGCTAGACTTATATTATGTTTCTATCAAAGCATGGTTAATGTTTACCAAGTTATATTGGTGTAGTTTTCAAAGGAAGACTGAGTATGCTAAAAATGTTTTTTCGTCAAACGACAGGCACGTGAGGTTGCCACAACTTAAACGTACATGCGTTTAATGAATGTAGTGTTGATCAACATAGAGTACTATAAGCTGATCACCTAGACGTGCTCTTAAGAAATGTCAGACTTACGGACTTAGTGTCGGGATGTCCTTTTCAAATAAAGTATGAAATGCTCAAGGTCTTAGACCAGAATTACTGTTTTACTAAATATTGTTATTGTAAAACGTTTTAAAGAAAAGAGAAGTGCTATTTTGAATTATCGATAGTACTTCATAACTATTGTTCAGTTATTGAGGACATATGTTTTATATGATTCAAGCATATTGTTAAATAGAATTGTTGTACTTGATGAGCTAGTCATGCTCACTCTTGCTTGAACCATATGAATACAACTAAGATCAAACCGACCGAAGACTCCGGCAAGGATAAGGGCAAGGCGAAGACAAACCCGTAGAATACTTATGTAATAGTATAGGTTTAATGTTGTAATATATTTGATATTATGACAAGAACGAATGTAATGGTTATAAAGAACCTGAGAAATGTTAATATTATTTTGAATATATAGAAGACATTTTCGTTCCTTTGAGACTTTTCAATTGAATGTATGTGTGAATGGTAGTACCGTGTAGCACCATCTGTCGGGTTGGAAGATACCCGAATTTGGGGGCGTCACAGGTTGGTATCAAAGCATTAGGTTATAAAACTTAAGGGGGAAAATTAAAACTTTAAGTCGTAACCTTAAGAGAAATCAAAGAAGTAAAAGAAGAAAATAACCTTATAAAAATGCATTATGAATATGTTATGTGTTTTTATTATTCTACTGACGTGTACTAATCAACTTAATTATTTTGTGTAGATGTCAGGAGTAAATGGAATGCATTTAGATGTACAGGTTTTTAGTGAAGAATCGGTTAATTAGATAGAGATTATACCGAACCCCATATCGACAGAGCCCGAAGTTGTAGTGATTGAGTCTGGAGACTCAGAGGACCCTGATCTCATATCAGTATTTGATGGCATAATGGAGGAAGAAGTGGAGGTAGTGTCCTTTAACCCAGTAGCAGTAGCAGCAGAGATGGCTCCGGGAGAGTCAATGATGTCACTTTTTATGTCAGTGTTGGATAGAAACATCCATTACTGTCAGGAGGTTAAGGAGCTAAAAGCAGAGCTCTAAGCTGTCACAGAGGATAAGACGGACGTGGAGTCCATGTGGGAGTAGGAGCACGATGAGAGAGTTTTGGCTATGGACAAAGTCCATGAGCTGAAACAGGAGGTCTTTGAGCTCGGGGGAGCTAAAGACCAAAAAGCAGAAGATAGGTAGAATGTCCTATATTCATAGGAGTTCTCATGCAGACTTCCGGCAGCAGGTGGCTGGTTATCCCATAGAGGCAGGGCAGACACGACATACTATCAGCCGTGATATTATTGTCGCTATTTCCAAGGAAGATTTTGATAATGCCTTAAGGCAGATCTAATCTAGTAGTAGCTAGAGTAGTTTAGATATGTAAATATTTTGTATCTAGTAGTGACGTAAAACCCTCTTTTGTATAACAAAGGGTAGTCTTTTGTAAATCCCAATTTTTGGAAAGCAATTGCGGGAAAGTAATGTAATCAGCTTAGGCTGTGTAATGTAACCGATGTAGTATTATACTACAATGAATGAATGAATATAAGACTTTTTACGGAACAACTGAGCAATGAATGTTTACGTTATTGTGTAAATTGAGAATAATAACTAACTAACCGGAAAGGAATAATAACGAAATGTGTTGTTTGATGTAACAACAAAATGCCGCCAAGAAGAGTATAACGTAATCAAGGAGCTTATGTAAATCAACCAGAGGGAGGTCCGGTTAACCCTATGCAGGAGTTTGTTAATCTTTTAACAGTCGCATTTAATAGAACTGGGGCTAATATCCTCGTAAATCCGGGAGTAGCACGAGCTACTACCTTTAAGGATTTTAAAAGCGTGGGTCCGCCAGAGTTCAAAGGAACTATGGACCCTATTGAAGCCCAAAGGTGGGTAAAAGAAATCGAGAAGGCATTTGTGATAGCAAATGTCGACGAGTCCCAAAAGGTTGCCTTTGCAACCTACATGATGAAGGGAGGCCAACTTTTGGTGGGAGGCCAATCAGGCTAGGGCCGGGATAGAGAATTTGACGTGGGTAAGGTTCAAGGAGATATTCTTCGAGAACTATTTTCCCATGAGTATGCAGGGGAGAATGGAGATGCGGTTTTTGGATTTGAAACAAGGGGACATGACGGTTTCCCAATACGCCGCCAAGTTTAATGAACTGGCGATGTTTGCTCCACACCAAGTGGATACCGAGGTTAGAAAGGCGCGACGGTTCGAGCAGGGCTTGAAACCCTAGCTCTACAATCGTATTTTTGTGTTCCAGAGTGCATCGTTTGGGACCATTTTAGAGAAGGCGATAATCGCCGAAGGTGGTAGTGAGGCTCTAAGCCAATACCATAAAGATAAGAAGAACAAGGGGAAAGTGGATGGGGGAGTGAAGATAGAAGGAGCCAGTGGGAGTGGTGAGGGATAGAAGAGGAAAGTGTTCAGCTCTGGGAATACCGGAGTGAAGCAAGGAGACCCGAAGAGGAGAATGGAGGCCTGCAAGACCTGTGGGAAGACTCATTTAGGAGTCTGTCTCAAGGGGAAGGCCGTATGCTAAAACTGTGTACAGGAAGGGCACATCTCGCTTAACTGTCTAAGTCCGAAGAAGAATCACGGATGCTTTGTGTAAGACCTCAACTTTTTATAAATAAAATCGAATTTCCTCTAATTATTATTGTGAATAATAAGGTGTTAATTTGATATAATGTTTTGATTATGGGTGAAATGTGCAAATTTTGCAAAATAAGCAAGTGGTTATAAAATATTCATTTTGTCGGGGAATATTCGTTTGGTCTTGGAATATTCTTGATGTCGGGGAATATTCGTACGACGGCGCAGCCATTTGTGGGACCCATAACGGAAATCGATCGGAGGAAGAAAATGACAAGTTTGAGTTTTTATAAATAACGGCATAATGGTTACCGTTAATACTGTTGGAATACCCGGTGGTTAAAATACAATAATACGCGTGGTCGCATAAAGAAGACACCAGATTGTACATGATTTTGAATTATTGATTCTTACGTAAAAAGGCACTACTCAATAATTGTTACGATAATTACTTTGCTCAATATTTTATTTTATTGATTCAATAATTGTTATGTTGATATTTTATATTATTGTTGTTTCAATAATTGTCATCGCACAGTATTTCCCATTATCAGATCAATAATTCATATTATTTGAATAATATTATTAGATGGCATTATTGGCAATGGCTAAGGAAGTTCCGTCTAAGGAGAGGTTTGGTCACCTAATTGCGTGCCAGTAAGGAGAAATCCTTATCGGAAAGCCCCCTCTTTCCTGGGAACAACCTGGTTGTCATAATTGTTATTCTATAATATTATTTGTGAATAATTAATTATTGATTTATATGATAAGGAAATATTTATTTTATATGGATATAAATGAAGGATAGGGAAATATTTATTTTATGTAATTATAAATGAAGGAATTAATACTGAGGTGTTTTATCAGTATTTTGTCGGAATAGAGGTAATAAAAAACGTTCGTATGTGGATTTCAAGCACTTTTCGTTTGGAATTTGGAAAAACTTAAAGTTACAAAGTTGTAGAGAATTCGATTTCCTATGGAATGAACATAAAATTTGTATTTCTCTGATAAAAGGGCTATTTATTATGAATTATTGAAGCTTCGGAAATTAAATATTTTTATTAAAATTATGGGTGGGACCCACTTTTATTTTTTTGTGAAAACATGTGCTGAAAATATTTTTCAAAAGTGGTGGGCTGGTCTTGGTTGGCTTGCGTAGGAGAAAAGAAAAAATATAATATTATTTTATTAATTTAGTCTGCTTTGTCGTTCTAGCATTTTCCTATAAATAGGTGCTTAAGTTAGAATTGAAAATCACACCAGAAACATAAGTTTTCTCTCTCTATATTATCGAGCATATTTTTGTGAGTATTTAGATACTTTGAGAGTTACTATTCAGTGCAAGTTTCCTTTGGCTTTACATCCGAGATTCCAGTCAGAAGTACTGTTCTTTTGAGATAAGGGATGTTATTTTTTCTTCATAAATGATGTTATTCTCTCAATATCATTATACCAAAATATTGGTATGAATTTTATTATGAAATTTTTACCTTTTCATGTCGAGGTTACTATTCATGTATACGGCACTATTCACAAATACGGTACTATTCACGTGTATTGTTCACGAAGTATGATTTTTCTTGTAGAATTTCTACCTTTTTGTGTCGGGATTACTATTCACGTATATGACACTATTCACGTATACGACACTATTCACAAATACGACACTATTCACCGTAAAATGAAATTTTTTCTTCTTTGTCCCAAATGTCTATTATGGTTATTATCTTTGATTGTATCCATGTTTTGATCTTTATTCTTGAATTTTACTCCACTATAGTTTATTATGGAGTGTTTTTGAACTTGGATTATCTAAAGTACGAATCTCTAATATTTGTTCTTTTGTCTCACTGGATTCGTTTCTTAAAAACATTTTTCATCATCCTCAGTCCTTAATGGTGATACTTGATGAATATCTTTGGCCTGTAGTGCAAAAATGAATGATTACCTAATGAATATCTTTGGCCCGTAGTGTAAAGATGAACAGGTGTTGAGATGAACATGACCAACTGGTGATACAAATGAATATCTTTGGCTCGTACTGCAAAGATGAATATTGATTCTAGATGTATATTGATTGATATTACAGGGATAAAATATTGATGATGGACTTTTAAATTCATTGATGATAGTAGATTTCATTCTCTACTTAACTCTTCTAATGAATTGTTGTTTCCACTGTAGTTGTTGATCTAAAACTTGTTGTTTATTATATTTTATCAGATTTTCCCCTGTTGAAGGCTAAGGATAATTTGTTGTATATTATCTTAGTCATAATATTCTTTACTAGGCTATTTGAGCTCACCATTTTCCTTTTTGTTCCATTTTTCTTCCCAGGAGGTGAGAATTTAGCAGGAACTAGCCGGGGTATGGAGTGATGATTCAAGATAGTTGTTTTAGTAGTCCTCACTATTTTGTAAAATAGTGTATCAATAATTATAATGAGGACTTATTTGAGTGTGGATATTGTCTAGAAGACAATATTTGTATGTAAACTCACAGTTTATGTGTTGTCGTATTTTGCATGACAATTGTATTAATAAGTTGTAGTAGGTTCTGTACCATGTATTTGGCAACTCAGAATGGGTTGGATGATGTATACCTGGTTTGGGGGCGTCACACTTTGTGAGTGGGTCAACTGACCACATGGCAAAGAATTGCCCGAAGAAGGGGACGGACGGGAACAAGGGCGCCAATAGTGGTAAGTTAGCTATTAGTGGTCCAGCACAGCCGGGTAGGCCGATGGGCCATACTTTTAACATGACAGTCCAAGATGCAGTTGCATCATGGGACGTCGTCGCATGTATTATTCCGATCAACGACCTAAATGCTTACATGCAGTTTGACTCGGGTGCTACTTGTTTGTTTCTAGCATGTGATTTTGCTAGACGATTAGGATTACTTCCCAAAAAGTTGCCTATACCTTTAAATATTAAGGTAGCAAATGAAGATATAATTCCTGTTGAAAATATTCATAGGAGTTGTTGCGTAGACATACGGGGTTATACATTATCGGTAGATTTACTACCAATAAAGTTAGGAGAATTCGATGTAATTCTCGAAATGGATTGGTTGGTAAACCATGGGGAAATTATAGATTGTCAGAAGAAATGTGTGAACCTTAGAACGTTAAAACAACCACAGGTAGTATTTTACGGGAATAGATCGCCGGGAAGAAATGTGTCATGTTGTTGATACCTAGAGAGTGGTAGCAACCATGGAACAAATACCTATAGTTAGAGAATTCGCGGATGTATTTTCGAGTGAATTACTGGGTCTTCTGCCGGATAGGGAGACTGAGTTTGTAATAGACATTGTGCCAGGAGCAGCACCAGTTTCTAGGGCACTGTATCATATGGCGCCAGTGGAAATGAAGGAGTTGATGGTACAGTTACAAGAATTGTTGGACAAGAGGTACATACAACCAAGTGTTTCACGGCAGTAGAGAACCCCAGATCTTTATTTGTTACAGAAGAAGGACGGATTGTTGAGACTTTGTATCGACTACAGAGAGTTGAACAAGTTAACGATAAAGAATAAATACCCATTGCCTAGGATTGATGATCTTTTTGATCAGTTAAAAGGGGCTAAGTATTTTTCTAAAATAGATTTAAGGACTCGTTATGGTCATTACGAGTTTCTGGTGATGTCATTTGGGTTGACTAATACACCAGCTGCATTTATGGATATGATGAACAGAGTGTTCAAACAATATTTGGACAAGTTCATCGTAGTGTTTATCGATGATATTCTAGTCTATTCTAAGACGCCGGAAGATCATGCTGAACACCTAAGAATAGTGTTGGAAACACTAAGGAAGGAGAAGTTGTATGCGAAGTTCACTAAGTATGAATTTTGGTTGGAAAAGGTACAATTTTTAGGTCATGTCATTGACCATGAGGGTATTTTAGTAGATCCAGCAAAGGTGGAGGCTGTGATGAATTGGGAACAACCAAAAACACCGACTGAGGTGCAGAGTTTCCTAGGGTTAACGAGATACTATCGGAGATTCATTCAGGATTTTTCAAAGATAGTTACTCCATTGACTAAGTTAACAAGGAAGACGATGAAATACACGTGGATTGAGAAATGCGAAGATAGTTTTCAAGAACTGAAGAAGAGGTTGAGTGAAGCACCTGTTTTGTTACTACTCGATGACACAGGAAATTTTATTGTTTATAGTGATGCTTCACATAAAGGGCTTGGTTGCGTTTTCATGCAGCATGGCAAGGTCATTGCGTATGCATCCAGGCAGTTGAAGGATTATGAAAAAGTTTACCCTACTCATGATCTGGAACTGGCCTCAGTAGTTTTTTCCTTAAAGATATGGAGACATTATCTTTACGGAGAGAAATGTGAGATATACACAGACCACAAGAGTCTAAAATATATCTTCACACAAAAGGAGTTGAATATGAGACAAAGGAGATGGCTAGAGTTGATAAAGGATTACGACTGTGAAATCCTGTATCACCCTGGAAAAGCCAATGTAGTTGCCGATGCCTTAAGTAGGAAGGGTCGGGAGAAGTTGTCTATGTTAACGGCTTAAATTAAGTTAATAACAGAGATGGCTAGGATGGAATTAGAAGTGAAGTTGCCGAGTGAATCAGGACAAATACTATTTCCGACGGAGATGCAATCTACCATCGTAGAGAGAGTCAAGGAGGTGCAGCTCAAAATTGATGAGTGTGACTAAATGAAGAAGAGGTTAACCAATGAAAAAGACATACAGTTTAGTCTTGATAATGAGGGATTATTAAGATTTAAAGGAAGAATTTAAGTTCCGAATGAGACAAAATTAAAGGAGCAGGTATTACAAGAGGCTCATAGTTCAAGATTTTTGATTCATCTTGGTAGTAATAAGATGTATCAAGACCTTCGACAGAGTTTTTGGTGACCAAACATGAAGAGAGAGATAGCTGAGTATGTGAGTAGGTGCTTGACTTGTCAGAAAGTTAAGGCCAAACATCAACGGCTAAGTGGCTTGTTACAGTCATTGGAGATTTCGAAGTGGAAATGGGAGCATATCACGATGGACTTTGTGGTGGGACTTCCGACTACAATAAAAGGGTATGATGCGATTTGGGTAATAGTGGACCGGTTGACGAAGTCGGCTCACTTTTTGCCAATTAGGTTAAAGTATAACTTAGACCAGTTAGCTAAACGTTATGTTAAGGAAATAATTTCCAGACATGGAGCACCAGTATCGATTGTGTCAGATTGTGATCCACGATTCACATCGAACTTTTGGAGGAGTCTACAAGAGAAGTTGGGAACGCAGTTAAAGTTGAGTACGGCGTATCATCCACAAATTGATGGACAAAGCGAGAGAACAATTCAGACGCTAGAAGATATGTTGAGATCTTGTGTCATGGATTTCAAGGGTAGTTGGGATGATCATCTACCATTAATAGAGTTTGCGTATAACAATAGTTATGATGCAAGCATAGGTATGCCACCTTACGAAGCTTTATACGGGAGGAAGTGCAGAACACCATTGTATTGGGATGAAGTGGGAGAAAACTGAATGCTAGGGCCATAATTGGTGCAGCAAACAACGAATATGGTGAAGTTGATACGAATGCGTCTCATAGCAGCTCAAGACAGACAAAAGAAGTATGCAAACTTGCATCGAGAAAATAGGGAGTTCGAAGTAGGCTCTTACGTATTTCTAAAGGTATCTCCTTGGTTTATAGAACCTTTTAAAGTGTTAAAACGGGTAGGTGAACTAGCTTATATGGTAGGGTTGCCTCCAGACCTAGAACGAATACATAACGTGTTTCATGTATCGGTATTGCGTCCTTATAAGCTGGATTATAAGCACGTAATAGAATATGAGCTTATTCATATCGAGAAGGACTTAACGTACGAAGAGACGCCAATTCAAATTGTCGATAGGAAAGAACAAGTTCTGCGAAACAAAGTTATATCTTCCGTGAAGGTGATATGGAAGAACCACGATGCAGAAGAAGCAACGTGGGAATTGAAAGAAAAGATAAGGAAGGATTACCCTCAGTTGTTTGCATAATGAGAGACGAGATTCTGGGGACAAAATCTTTATATGGGGAGAAGAATGTAACGACCGAGAAATTCGGATCCTTTGTAAAATAATTTTATTTAATAAAATAATGAATAAAATTATATTACTTGTTATTATTATGTGTTAGTAAGAAGAATGTCGTTCTATAACCTAGAAACGTCGGAACGTCGTAGTATTTTAACTACGTGAAGGAATTAAAGTGTTTGAATTTCCAAGATGAAAATAAAAGTTTTCCGAGAAATACGTAACGTTATAATATCAAAGTGAGATGACTTATGTAATAATAATTGATGTATGGAAAACGTAATATTTCGTATGCGGACTTAGTTCGTGAACGTTAGGAAAATCAAGTATTAAGAATCTAATGTAATGATCGTATGATACGTATGTATTGTACGAGGTAGTGTATACGAGTATGATACGAAGTATTATACGAGTATATGGGAATGATGGTATTTCATATATTATGATTTAGTATACGAGATAGAATACGAGAATTATACGTAGAGGATTTGTAATAAGGCCTTAAGACATTTGTAAATGAACTTGTGAATTATGTAGTATGTACAAGTCCAATAAGAATTGGATGTGCAAGCCCAAAGTAAATTAATACAAGCCCAAAGGAATAAGTTAATCTAAGTGAACCTAAGCCCAATTAATGATCCAATGGGTAAAGCATGATCCATGGAGCAACCTATGTTGATATGGGTGAACTTGGTGACCAAGAACTTTATGTGGTGACCAAGTAATTAGTGTGGCTAGTAAGTTTACTTAGTTGTTAAGTATGGACTGGTAAGGAGGTGGGATGACCTAATGTCCCTTATGCCCTCACATTGGAAGTCCTATAAATACCCAACTTGGATTTCATTATTGCTTGTTCATTTTCGTCCAATGCAAAACAACTTAAGTGTTAGAGAGAATAAGCCAAGAACTTAACTTTCCTTGTTAGATTTCCAAGAAGAAGAAAGCTAGTCATCAAAGGTAAATGATCTTATGATCTTATATCTTCCATCTCTACAATTGTAGGGTGATAAGAGAAGTGTAATTTAATGAACATGTATGCTAAGAACACATAAGGATTGGATAATCAATGGACTTAAGCCGTATAAGTCATGTATAAGTAAGTTAAACCTAAATAAGTTATGAATTTATGATGAACGTGTCATATGAAGTTAGTATGATTTGTAAAAGGTAAGAATGTTGGTTAAAGAACTTAAACCAAAAATAAGTCATAAGGAATTAAATCTTGTAGATTATAATTTATTAAGTCATGAACTTATGAAGAATAAGCCAAAACATAACTTGAAAATAAGTTGTTATAATATGTAAGTTGAAATGTCTATAGAATGAATTGAATCCATTTGGATTGATGAACAAATCGTTAATAATATCGAAGTTTTGCATTTAATTCACATGATTGATTTATAATCGTCGAATTCGTGAAATTCTCGGAATGGAAGTCGTATTTTGTGTTTGAACTCGAAAACGTTGGTTTTCAATGGAGATAAGTCATATTTGGCATTATAGAGTTGCGGACTCAAAAATAACCGAATTTTGACTTAGAACGAAGAAACGAGCGTCGAACGTTCACGAACGTTTATTGTTTTTGTTAAAAATTAACCAATAGGTGAATTTTGAGTAAACGAAGTCAAATAGATAAAATTCTTGCATGAACACATAGAGTATGTAATTTGTGAACCGTAGGCTCTTGAACGAGCCAATTCGGACTTATAACGAAGAAGTTACGAGCCCAAAAATCTCACAAAGACAAAAATTAGTCAAATTTTTCTGAGGCACAGAGTCCGCGCCGCAGAGGTTCGCGCCGCAGCGCAAGGTCGAGACATGGTACACTGTTAATTGGCGCCGCAACGTGGCCATAACAAAGAGGACTCGTGCCATAGCGCCGAGTCCGGGTCTTTAGCTTCTGCAGCTTTTACCCAATAACGTGGAAGAAGAAGAGGAGTCAGCAGCACAGCCGCCAAACCTCGTGGTTTACATAGAGAGGAATGATTATGAAGATAAAAGGAAAGATAATGAAGTAGTACAAACTTAATAAACATGATGTGACATTGTTAAGACATCGTTGAACCTTAAGTATGATCACTTAGGGTTGAAGTAAGTCAATTGCATGTGAACGTAAGAACGCCGTAACAGAAAGCTGAGACCAATAGTAACAAATCTAATACATAATTAGATTGAGAAGAAGGGTAAGATTCATTAGGAACCATGCATATTTATTCATGACCTAATGTATTATGTGATGTGATCATCTACTGTAGAGACCTTAAGGACTGAAAGTGCACGTGTTATAATTGTACCAAACGCTGAAGGCAAGTATTCTAACCCTTGTTTCAGTTCAATCTGGAATGACAGGCACGTGAGGTTGCCACAACTTAAACGTACATATGTATAATGAATGTAGTGTTGATCAACATAGAGTACTATATAAGTTTAATGATCACCTAGACATGCTCATAGTGATAAGAAATGTCTGAACTTACTTTTGAGGACTTGGTGCTTGGGATGTCCTTTTCAAATAAAGTATGAAATGCTCTAGGTCTTGGACCGGAATTACTGTTTTACTAAATATTGTTATTGTAAAACATTTTAAAGAAAAGAGAAGTGCTATTTTAAATTATCGATAGTACTTCATAACTATTGTTCAGTTATTGAGGATATATGTTTTATATGATTCAAGCATATTGTTAAATAGAATTGTTGTACTTGATGAGCTAGTCATGCTCACTCTTACTTGAACCATATGAATACAGCTAAGATCGAACGGACCGAAGACTCCGGCAAGGATAAGGGCAAGGCGAAGACAAACCCGTAGAATACTTATGTAATAGTATAAGTTTAATGTTGTAATATATTTGATATTATGACAAGAACGAATGTAATGGTTATAAAGAACCTGAGAAATGTTAATATTATTTTGAATATATAGAAGACATTTTCGTTCCTTTGAGACTTTTCAATTGAATGTATGTGTGAATGGTAGTACCGTGTAGCACCATCTGTCGGGTTGGAAGATACCCGGATTTGGGGGCGTCACAAGTTTCCTTTGACTTTTCCACATATGGTTCTGAGGTAGATTCCCCAAAACCTAAACTTGTTCTGTCATATGCACTTCTCTGACTGGAGATCAGGGAGTCCATGGATGAAGAGGATCTATTCCACATTAAGATTGTCTTTTCTAGTTCCTTAATCTTAGAGGTTAGATTTGACTCTCTTTATGCATTAAGTTCATTGGTCTGTCTTAAGAGTTTATTCTAAGCTTCAAATTTAGAGAGAGAGAGAGAGTTAGAACTTAGAAGAGCTGTTTCTAGTTCTTTTTGAACTTTCTCTTACTCTTTTTGAAGAAGAGAATAATCTATAGACAAAACTTTGAACCACTTCATGTATTGATGCAGATCAGTTGTTATCCCATGTAGTGCAGTTCTTAAATCATTACTATCTACATCAGGAGAGTTAAAGTCGAATACCTCATCGAAACTTACTTCATAATGGTCAGCATTTTTCTAATCCTTTGCATTTTTGGCCATTAGACATAGGTTTGCTACTTGAGGATCTTTATCATCTCCAGACTCAGGAGCTGTGTCGTTATCTGAGTCACTCCATGATCCTCAGCTATAAGACCTTTATCTTTCTTTTGGAGCCTTTTGTTGCCTATGACTTCCTTCTTTGGATTTGTTCTTCTTTTGAGTTCTTGTCTAAGAAGTTTGTTGCAGTTTGCAATAAAATGGCCAGGCTTCTTGCAATTGTAGCATAGGTCGTTGATCTGCTCCTGACTGTTGTTGTTATTGAATTTCTTAGGTCTATTTCTTCTGCCTTTACGCATGAACCTTTTGAGTCTTCTTACCTGCAATATCCTCGTCATCATCTTCCTCAGAGTCAGAATCATTTTCAACATAAGCTTTGGAGATGGTTTCTGTTGCTTTGAGAGCAACTCCTTTGTCCTTCTTTCTTCCTTCAGATAGATTCTGTAACGCCCCAAAATCTAGTCTATTTTCACATCCGGATTTCGTACGTCACGATCCCATCTTCTTCTAAACATACATCATTATATACTGAAACATAACAATATACATTCTAAATTCCCAAGTTCTAAAACCTTATAACTCCTTTCATTACAAATAACGATAATTACATTATCCTTTACATCTTACATGAGTGACTTTCATCCGCCACTAAGGATACATAACAGTTCATTAAACTGATCTAAAGTTCATTTAACTTATTTTATATTACAAGTCTTCACTCGATCTTCTCGCTCATCCACATTCTGAATGGCACTTCATCTGGGTACCGTCAGCTTGATCTTTACGGGATCCTTAAGTTCTTCTAACATCGTATGCTGAAAATGTTTTTCATTTAAAGCAAGTGTGAGCATTCAATTGCTCAACAAGTCATTGCAGTTGAACAAACAACTAAAAGAGTTTAAACGTTCCTTTAGAACTTTGATAACCGAGCAAAGGTTATGAAGCAGCTTGAATAATAGGAATAATCTCGATTCCTATCATTTTAAAACAATATTCACTTTCATTTTAAAATACTTCCAGTCTTCTACCTTTTTCATACACATTCTGTCTGGCTAGAATCATTAACACAAACTTAATAATAACGGATCATGTATAAACAGAGCATTCTCTTATTGAACAGTTAAATCATAGAACAGTTCATCTCATAGAAACACCAAAGTGTTTACATTGTGGCACAAGGCCTCATATGTTCTACCACCTTGCACAAATATCGCACATTAACACATAGACATAACTTCTCAAGTTCAACATCTGAGAAGTTTAAGAAACTAGCATTCATTTAAAATACGAATGAAGTTAGGAAACTTGCCTTACGCACAGCTATAGCTTACGCTGAACTGCTCATTCCAGTTCCTATGTAGCACATAAGAAAAACAACACATACACTAATTAGTCATGTATATTGACTTATGCATTAGTTTGCTTAACTTTACTTCTTAGGGTTCGCGTTCTTACAACCTAAGTTTACGCGACCACTTTCATTATCGTTCTATGGCTTCATGACATACGGAGATGTCTTACTTATACGTTCATCATCTTTGATGTTTTACATTCTTATCTTCTTCTTATAACTTTTCTAGGACTCAGCACACAACACTTCTCTGCTAGTAGTCCATATGGTACTGTGAGTAGTTTCCCACAAACAACCAACAAACAAGTTCCCGTCTCGTCTACACTGCCATCACAGTGAGTTAGATCGGTTGCCAGTTTCGTATATCCCTTCGCTCTCTGAAGGAATTGTTTAGCCCAGCTCCCATATGTCAACCATCAAAGGTTACGATTGTACCACAACCTAAACTTATCGTAACTTATCTTAACCATTAACTATAACGTTCGTTAAGTTAATTTCTTATTCCTTACGGATTTTTTTTGGCAACTAAATGCCATACCTCATGATTCATTCTTATACGACTCACCTTCAACTTTCATTAATCTTATTACCGTTCATTACGGCTTTCTTAATACCATTCATATCTTACTTATTACTTTCGTTATCCATTACTTGAACCACATGTTCATTAGTCATTCTTAATGTCCAAGCCATACCGTTCGTTGTATGTTAAGACCGCTCGTTTATCGCAATAGCGTTGCGTACACAGCGTCTATACGCTTCACACTTATCTCTCATTGTCATGACATAACATCAAAATGTTATTCATTACCCTCGTCGCTCAACGTCTAAGGAATCACAACCATAACAATCCCCCACATTCGTTTATCGTAACTACGGTCCCCGGATATCGGTTCCATAATCCTTGTTTACATTCTTTATCTTTTACTCTCGTTTAATCTTTTCATTCAACCTTAATTAAAGGTTTAAAACACTTGATTAAGGGTTACAATAGTTGAACATTATGTTCTTTATCTTTCCTTATGTTTTCCCCAAGAGTTGAGCAGTTAAAAGCTCTTCTCTGGCTTTTTCCCTACTGCATCGCATCATGGCCCACTCTCTTCTTTATCTCTCATGCCGCTGCGAGTTTGCGATACTGGCTCCTGAGTCAAATGCGCAAGACTTTCACCTTACAAGGCATGGTTGGCGCCCCGGCGCTAAGCCTTAACCCTAGAAAATTTCTCTAAATGTTAAATTCAATTTGAGACGCTTACTTCCCGCTTTCATAACTTATTCGTTATAACTCAGAACGAGGTCGTTCCAAAGCCATTCTCTTCCTTATCTTACATACTTCAATACCCCCTAGACAAAACTTCATTCTGAATCTGTTAACATGCCATTCAATTGGCTTGATCTTCACCCTTCATTCATTTTACGTTTTTAACGCTCTTCGTTTGTTCGTCTGTAATTCGGTCATCCAAACTCGGAATTCGTTCGTTCTTGAGTCCACGACTCATGTTTTCTATGTTCTCTCACATTTTTATGAAACCCAACACATTTGGGTTCATTTACCAACTTTCTAATTCTCGTTCGTCTTTTACGAAATTTTCGCCATAACTTCATTATAGCTAAGTTTTAATCCATTCTTCATGAACGTTTCTACCGTTCCTAACCAAGCAATATGCATCAAACTTATACTCGATGGTTTTAAACTTGTCCATCAACAACAATTATCCTACGATGGTTTTAAATTTGTCCATCAACAACGTTTTTTTTTGTTAAGTTTAGACTGAATTAAAAAAAGAAGGACAAAGTACACGGGCAAACCCCAATCAGTATACCATGACCATCATAGGACATGCCCTATGATGGCAATAGTAAACCAAAGCTAGACAGTAGCATAAGAAACAAACAAGAGAAAATAATAATGAAACAACCAACAGATTTGCTAGAACACGATCATTACAAACAATAGCAATGCAAAACCCCGAACCAATACCACAAACCCAGCATTCAGAACCTATCATGGCAAGGACCAATTATTGAAAGCAAAACCACCCTCCCATAATAGCACAACTTCAACATCCGGAGAATCGGCGGTGGCAAGGGCTTCTCCCCAACCAATTAGCCAAGCCAACCCCAACAAGCTACAAAAAGAAGAGAAAAACAAGCCAAGACATCCAAAGCGGTGCGGCAAAGAAGATCAACGATAAACAAAGACTCTAACAAAGAAAAAACCAAATGAAGCAAACCCACAAGCCTAGCGAGAGACCCTCTCACCCATTACACAAAGATATAGCATCGAGATGAAAACCAATAGTCTGCCAGAAATATCAAGCTAGACAAAAAGCAAAGGGAAAGATACTGAAAGCAAACGGCGAAAACACAAAGAGACCCAAAACACGAAGAAACAAATAGCTCAGATTCAAATTTAAACCAACATGGATCTGCGAGAGTGTAAAATGGACTCACACAAGCGACAGCACTCAACCCGAAATTTGAAGCACAACAACAAAGTCACGCCAAGCGGTGAAGACAACAAAAGGTGCTCAAACAAACCAAAGAAATGACCATGAAAGCGCAACAAGCAACACAAACTCCACTAACTGCATTGATGCAGGTTTCTATCGACTAGCCCACTAACTCCACTAAATCAAGACCGATCGCAACAAGCATCACAATACTGCAGAATGAGAACTTTTAGACAAGCCAAAAATCCGAGAGACAAAAGTTAAACAATGTTTAAACTTAGTGTCCTAAACCCAGATCTATTTTTAATTTCGAATTTAGAATTTGTATGGAGTTTACACTTGAGCATTTGAAGAATATCGCTAAACAAGATTACGAATGGGCTAGATTTATTTCTAAAAATCCTTGCATTACGTTCATTCCAAATACGGTATACAACCGCAAAGAAACCCGAGATGAAGCAAGCTATGATGAAATTTAGGGCTAGAATAATGGATGAGATAGTCCGTTATGGAACTCCAACTCCTACTAAATCCCCTCCACCCACAATGTCTAAGGACAGAAAGAAGGACTCTAAAAGAGTAATCACAATGAAAGAAGATGTGGTCAAAAGTTTCCGTCTTAGAAAAACATAGAACACATGTAGAGTTAATAAGCATCCCAAAATTGAGCAACTTGTCCATAGTACGCAACCCTCGGTGAAAAGCCAACCAGAGAGTAAATGAGTATCTTGGGATCAGAATCTTATTCCCACACCAACTTGTCCCAGATAACAACAACACCTACCTACCGAATGGAGTGCCAAAAAGTAGAGGCTTTAACCTCATTCGATTTAGTTGTCTCCCAAAGAATCTCATCAGGCCTTGAAGAATCACAGTGCCTAAGGAGATCAAAAGAATCTCTGAAGACAATAAAGTCATTATGGTTAGAGGAAGGAAGGTGCCAAGAGGAATTTCTAATAATACCACTCACAGAAGCATTTCTACCCGCACTGAAATTGATGATCAAGGAAGAGTGAGGACCCGAAGCTAAGGGGACCATATTAATCCAAAGATCAAACCACAAGCTAGTAGACATCCCATTACCAATATGAAACCAGATATATTTAATTGCAAGCGCTCTCAACTGCAGAACCTTTCTCCATATCCAAGAACAGTCATTAGGATTCTTCAAACCCCAAATTTTTTTAGATTTAATATGATATTCTCTGACCCAAGAAGCCCATAGTGAATTGGAAGTTGGGTTAACCACCCTCCATAGCTGAAGTAAGATCAAAGCAAAATTCCAGTCCTCCAAATGCTTTATAGCTAGACCACCTTCGGAGAAGGGGAGGGCTATTTTACTCCAAGCAACTTTGGCACAAAACTTCAACATAGAAGGGCCCTTCCATAAGAATCTACTCATAGTAGACTTAATATCTTTATGCATAGCCGCTGGAAGAATGAAATGGGTAGACCAATACGATTGAATAACAAAAATAACTGATTTAATCAATTGTAATCTTTCAGCATAAGAGAGAAATTTGTTAGTCCATGAAGTAATTTTGGTTTTGACCTTTTCTAAAAGCGGGTAACAATCAGCAAGGCTAAGCTTTGAGGTGAGCAAAGGCACCCCAAGGAATTTAGCAGGGAACTTTCCCACTTGAAAGCCTAGCCTATTGAAAATAACATCTGCAAGAGGAGGAGAAACATTGGAGAGAAAACACATACTCTTCGAACCAATTAACATGCAATCCCGAGAGAGAAGAGAAATAATCTAGGCAATATTTGATAACCATGATCGAATCAACATCACCATGACAAAAAATAAGCAAATCATCCACAAAACAAAGATGAGAAAGCGAGAGACTTAGTTTTCCAATGGTGCTTAAATCTAGGAGACCTTATCTCCTTAGCCAAAATAAGAGATAACACTTCTATAGCAATAACAAAAAAATAAGGAGAGAGTGGGTCCCCTTGTCGTAAACCCTTTGCCCCTTTAAAATAGCCACAGAGGGAACCATTCACCCTGACTGAGAAGAATGGAGAAGTAATACAAGCTTTTATCCAGTAGATAAACTTAGTGGGAAATTTGAAAAGTCTAAGAGCAAATATAGCAAGAATTCCCAAGAAGCAGAGTCAAAAGCTTTCTGAAGATCAATTTTCATTGCACACCTTGGTTGCCCATATGCCCTATGATAGTTCCTGAATAACTCTTGAGCCAACAAAATATTATCACCAATCCTCCTTCCCGGAACGAAAGCAGACTAGCTAGGAGAGATTAAGGTAGGGAGAATACCCTTTAGCATAACAACAATGATCTTTGAAATGCATTTATAAGTTGTGTTACAGCAAGAGTTAGGCCAATAATCACTCATAGACGAGGGATTAGGAACCTTTGGAATAAGAGCAATGGCAGTGGAGTTTGTACCCCTAAGAAGACATCCCTGTTTGAAGAAGGACTGAATGGCCAGGGTAAAATCTCTACCAACAATATCGCAAGCAAGAATGAAGAAATTAACATTGAAACCATCAGGACCAGGGCTCTTATTTTTCTTCATAGACTTCAAAGTGGTCAAAATTTCAAGATCTGAAATATCTCTCTCAATTTTAGAAGCTTGATCATCCGAGACAGCATTAGTAACCAAAGGTGCCAGATCCGGGAAACTTATATCCCCCACCCAAGAGGAAGTGCCCAGCAGAGAACGAAAATGTTCAACAGCAATAGTTTGGATATCCTTCTGCTCAGTACAAAGAACACCATCCGTATTATAAATAGCAAGAATTTTATTATGATTCCATCGGTTCTTAATTTGATTGTAGAAATAGCCCGAGTTTTTATCCCCATCCTTGAGCCATTGGATTCTCAATTTTTGCTTTAGGAACTTTTCTTCACAGCTAAGAGCATACCAAAGATTCTCAGAATGAAGTCTTTGAGCCTTTAGGAGAGAGAGATCAGTTGGGTTATGGGAAATTGCATTCTGAGAAGCATGAAGAATGTCTCTAGCCTTAGCCAAATTCGAAGCAAGATTATCGTTATCTTTATTCAGATTGGAGAGAGCCCATTTAACCGACCTAAGCTTGCCAGCTAGAGATTGAAGAGGATCCCCAGGAACAGAAATATTCCAAGCAGATTGGACAATCTCATGAAAATTTCCAAGCTCACCCAGGAAGTTAAAAAATTGGAAGGGCTTGGGGAATCTCGGTAAGGACAGACCAGTTTGAACAACTGCCGAACAGTGATCAGAGAGTTCACGAGGAGTGAAAATAACCTGAGAGTCATGAAACTTATGCAGCCGCTCATAATTAACCAAAACCGTATCCAACTTTTTGAAGAGAGGTTTTGTGTCACTAGAATTCTTCGTGTTCTTCGCGTGTTCTTTGTGTTCTTCGTTCGTTCTTCATTTTAATCGATTTTTTGGATTATGATTTCACTTTTTATTGGAATTTGATGTTATAGAACATCATTCCTTAGTTATTTCACCTACTTATTCATATAATCCACTCGGATAGTTCTAATTCATCACGAATCTTATACTTCCTTAAGAAATTTATAAACTAAACTTTTAATTCTTATTTCTTCATTTTCTTACGATTTCAACCATATGAAACCATTCTTAACATCATTTACTTCTTATTCTTATTAATCTATGTTTTGAACAAAAAACCTTTAAGAAAAGTTAACTTAGGAGTTAGGTTTTAATACCTTTCCTCTTTATTTTTCTCCCGCTAGCCAAAATCGGTGATTCACAAACTTTTCTATTTCACGAATACTTTCAATCCGATCATTCATGCTCATGCTCTTCCTTCTCCCTCTTCATCCGAACCCTCTCTCTCTCTCTCCCAAGATATAGGATTTTCGAAAATCCCATTTAAATGAAAGTTAGCTTCTTATTTATAGAAAATCTAAGCTAAGGGTATTTTAGTCATTTCACCCCCTTAGCCTCTGTACTTTTCATGGCTTAAGGACTAAGTTAACTTAGCCCTTAAGTTTGCTTAACCCTTAAGTTTACTTAGCCTTTAAGTTTACTTACTCATTAAGTAACTTATCCTTTACTTAGCTCTTAAGCATAAGCACTTTACAAATCAAAAATCATGATTCTCGTAATCCAAATATTTTTGGATATTTCGTCTTTCCTTTACCGATTAACTTTTACGTATTTTTCGGATCTCCTAAAAACTAAAAAATACTTTTTGGTGTTAAGCGTTTTCCTTCACGTTTTCCCCTAACGTAGCTAAACGAATGAAAAGTACATAACAGTACTTTTCGTCATTTTTATTTCGTCCGATTTCTGCACATTTTTCGAGAAAAACTTTTATTAGCTTACTTAACTTTTCACGACATATTATCGTCAAATATTTTAACGGAATGTCATTTCGACATACCGAACTTTCGAAAAGGCTTAGGTTATTCAAATCCTAACCCTTAGGGTTTCATCGGGTGAATAGTGCATATTTATCTTTTTCCCCAAAAATATTTTTGTTCCCGGAAAATTTTCATTTTTGTCTTGAAAATTATTACTCGCTCGATCTAGCTCAGTGCTTAATCCTCCCGACTTATAATCATCCTAGATTCTAGAATGATTAATAAACACATAGCACATAATATTATTAATAAAAATTTATTTTATTAATAACTAATTCTTTAAACTTAAATTTTGGACGATCTGAATTTTTGGGTCGTCACAGATTCTCTGCCCTTTAGGTCAGCTCCAATTCATAGGTAAGAAGGTTACCATAGAGTTGTTGAACAGTCATCTCATGGAGATTCTTTGATTCTCTGATGGTAGTGGTCTTGGCATCCCACTTGCTTGGTAAAGCTCTCATGAATTTTATGATCAGATCTTTGTTTAGATAGATCTTTCCAAAAGCTCGAAGAGAGTTGAGCAGAACATTGAATCTTTCATAAGTGGAAGTGACGTTTTCTCCTGGAATATGGGCAAACATTTCATATTGTTGAGTCAGAAGAGATTGCTTGTTTTCTCTAACTTCTTCACTTCCTTCATACATAATGAGAAATGCTTCCCAGACTTCCTTGGAAATTTTGCTGTTGACCACATTCTCGAATAGATCATCTTCTAAATACTGGAATAAAATGTTCTTGGCCTTTTTGTCGAGTTGGACAACTTTCTTCTCATTGTCAGTTCATTCTCTTTTGACCTTGATTTGAACCCTGTTTGGATCATATGGAGTTGGTGCAAGCTTTGTTGGAATGTAAGGCCCATTCATAACAGTTTCATATAACTCTTCATCTATTGAGTTCATGTAGGCTTATATACGAACTTTCCAGTTTGTAAATTTGTCTTTGTTGCACATTGATGGCTTGCTGCCTCCTCAAGTTTTGGTTCGCTTATCAGATGTGCCATTGGATCTATTTAAGATTTGTAGGCTGATTGAGAGAACCTGCTTTGATACCAATTGTTAGTTCCCAGAGGCACAATAGTTATCTAGAAGGGGGGCTAAATAGATATTTTAAAATTTTCTTTTACAAAATACTTGTCAGATTTGTTAATGATTTAATCATAGCGGAATTTGAGATTTATTTGTTTTCCTTTAAGATAAACCAAGTTAATAGGTGATATGCAGTTATGAAAGATATAGCAGTTATAGCAAGAATATAAAAGACACAATGTTTTTAAGTGGTTCAGAGCACTCAAGGCTTTTAGTCCACTCTTCTACTCTTCGAGTAGGAAATTCACTAAGGATGTCTTTACAATCTTTGAATCACTTAGATTCCTTCAAGACTAGCAGTCTTGGAACTTCTTAGTTCACTTAGAACTCTTCAAGTCTAGCAGACTTGGAACTTCTTACTTTACTTTATGAGAGTTGAGTTCTTGAGTTGTGCTACTCAGTTGCCGTTAAGCATATGTTCGAAAGAACTAAGTAGCTGAGCAAGCTTTCTTTCTAGATCGTAGATTTTGGCGTTTAAATGTTCCTCAACTTTTTGTTCTGTGCTTTCTTAATTTCTTGCATCTGCATCTGATTTGTATATAAGGTGCCTCTGAAATATGTCAGTTTGAAGGCATTCGTTGAAGCATTGATTGTATTTGACATTTCTGAGCACTAATGGTGACTTCTTGGAAACCTTCTGTTCAGTCGTCTGACCCACTGACACAGTAGACTGCCATCTCACCTAACACACCTGAAAAGGTGTTTTCAGTTGATATGTAGTACTTTTCTTAGCTTCTTCAATAATTTTTTTTGTTATATACTAAGGATGAGTGTTAAGTCGTTGAGATTCCTGAGAGTCTTAACGTCTATAATCCATTCCATATTTGTTGTAATTTATTTTTCAACAAATGGACAAAGCTCGATGCTTCTGATGCAGACAGATGATGCACTACGATCATGATCGTGGTGTCTTGTCACATTCGTGTTTGATTTGGACTGATAGAGGAGAACACTACGATTTGTAACGATCCGAAATTTTAAATTGTAATATTAAATATTTATTGAATAATATAAATATTTATTTGATGTGTCTATTATTGAATTGATGGAATAAATAATTATTGATGTGATGGTCGTTAATAAATATTTATAAATCTAAATTTATTAGATAAATTTCTAAATTAAATTAATTTATAATTTAGAGATTTGTATTATAACATGAGGTTTTATATTGTGACTAATAATTTAAAATGGTATATTAAATTATCAAATAAAATTATAACATGAAATTATAATTTTGTGATCTTTGCTAAAATGCTATATTTAATTAAAATATAGTATGTGATTAATATAATGGGTTAGTGTTGGATATGGAAATCCAAATAAATAGTATGTGATTATAACTATAAACTAAAGTGTTTATTAAAATAAATTAAAAAGGGTTTACTTTAGTTTTTGCCAAATAAGGCTTAAGTATTTTAATTCTTTAAAATTAAAGGGTTTTGCCAAACAAAGCCTTGTGGCTTTTGAATTTCTAATTTTTAAATTTAAATAAAATAAATAAAATAAATAAAATAAATAAAATAATAAATATAATATAATTATAATATATACGTTGGTTTTGTAACTGTTATTCTATTAAATTTGGCGTATTAAGGATTAGTAGTTTTAGCTTTTTCCATTATAGCTATCAGTTTGTTTTAGTTTTACGCATTCTAGTTGCTGAGAAAAGAGAGAAGAACTTGAGAGAGAATTGGAGAGGAGTCTAAGAATTTTCACGTTAATTCCAGTGTGTTTAGCAAGAATATCTGTTGAGCAACAAAAGGTATGTTCATAACTGTGATAATATATATGTATTTGTGTTGGACGGCAAGAATTTTCTCATGTTCTGTAATAAGCAATTGTTGAATTGTGGATTTATATAGTTGGTAATTGCAATTGTATATGTTTATAATGTTAGAGTTTATGTCAAACAAGGAAATCGCATGTTAATTTTCGGATATCAGTAGAAATTTTTGACAGTATATGTATTTTTTTCATATGTTCATGAAAAGTATCAATTTTAGTGGCCAATTCGTTTGTGAAACTGTAAATTGACACTTGTATGTGGTAGTTCATTAAGAAACGAGCATAACATAATTCAAATGAAGTGATTTGGCCAGGTTTAGAGATTACAGTGATGAATTTTGTAAAGGATGTCAATAAAATTGAGTTTTTCATGAAAACATGAAAATTGAGAAATTAAAATAGTTTTAGTTGTTGTTAAATTATGCTAAGTGGTGGAATATGTTAACAATCATGTTTATGATAGTTGTATATTTATTTTACGTGTTAATTTCACTGTCTAGTGGGTAAAATTTGTGTTTGTTGGGCTAAAGTCGGCTACTGTTCATTAGCCTTCTCTGCTGTCTGTCGTACACTGCACAGAAAAGCCAAGGCAAAAAAAAGCAAGAATCGCACTTGTCCCAGCCTTTGTATGTGGCAAATTGCTACCATACCCTTTGAGATTCGACTTCTGTTGTTCTTTGCGGACTTGGGAAAACATCATAACATGGTCTGAAATTATGTTAGCATGTTAAATGTGTAATATTAAGGTTAACATAACATAGTGAATTGTGGTTAGTAAGTTCAAAGTTGCAAAAATGATTAGTAAATCGAGAACGAGTTATGTGATAACTTAGTATACACAATGAACGTTAGATAAGTGTTGCGAAGTATAACACTTGGAATTTCTGAAATGTAAGTGGTAATGAAAGACTTGTGCTTCAATGATAAGTTTAGATAGAAGTGTGCATGTTTTTGTATGTTAGCATATCTAATAGGTATTGTGGTTCTAAAATTATGTGTAGGTGATCGTGAGTTTAATTTTATAGCTTACGCTCAAGGCAAGTTTCTAAACCCTATCTTTTTACATTGAGAAAGCTTTCTAACTCTACACTTTCGTTGAGTTAGTTCTATTATTACATTGTGCAACTTTATTCTTTTGATTGAGCAAGCTTTTTATCTTAACTGTTATTGAGTAAGTAAATTGTTCCTAAATTTCATTCGAGCAAACTTTAACTCTAATGTAATTTGAAATTCTCATTTGGTTGATTCATTCTAACTTGTTTATAGTTAAGCAAGTTTCTTAAGTTCTATTCTTGTAGAATGAACGTAGTTTTTGAACTCTCGTCTTTATTATTGAACTGTTTTAATTCTTTGCATGAGTTAATACCATGTTGGGCAAGTTTTTAGTTTCCAGCTTGCTATCAGTTAGTGTACGTTCTGTAATTTCATTTCTAATGTTATAAGACTCTAACCTTAGCTTATTTATTGTTCAAGCAAAGGTTTACCATTTTATTCATTTTGTTGAATACTTATGCTCTATAGTTATTTCAAGCATGAGTTTAATATGTATAATCAGTTCATTTATGATTCTCAATTGTTCTATGTTATGTTGTTATTAAACATCTGATGTGATTATATTGATTCAACTAGTCCTCTAGTTGATGTTCGTTAAACTTCAAATTACCCTTGAAAGCTTATCCAAACCAAACTCTCTTTGGTGCGGACTTGTACTCTAAATACTGAGATGAACAACCCTATTATTAATAGGGGATAAGTTACGCTTAGCGTTGAAATGTTTGTGCACAATACATTGTACGAAGGGCTGATCCCCCTAAGTACGAGGAGTCCTTGTAGTCTTATGACTGTTAAAGTTGGAGTTGAAAGATTACTCGCAACTGTGGACATAGTTCATGGTCTTATGACCCTCAGTTATATATATATTCCATATTTTGTATTTCAGTTTTTGATTATCATTGTTAGAGTACTATCCAGTTTTGGTGAGCCTATTAGTTAGCAGTTATTATTGTTATTCTCCTGTTGATTCATTATTATATCCAGTGAGCAATTGTTTTTTTTTTTCCTAAATTTAGACTGTATTAAAGAAAAAGAAAAGATTACAAACACATGGGATAAACCCCAATCAGCATATAGCATAGACATCATAGGACATACCCGATGAGGTCATGACTATAAAAAATACACAAGGCCACAAGTCCGGCATGGAGATACATTTCTTTAATGAGCAAGAAATCAAAATATAGCACATTAGCAGAAGACAATTTTGCAATAACCTACATCCATGCACTGCCACAAGTATTGAAGCTAAACAACATATGACATAGCAGCTCCCCACTCAAACGAAACCAGAAGTCACACCAGAATCATATCCCACTACAAGAAAAGCAGCAGATTTTTAACAAGCCATACAGCATCGACATAGATAGCGACACAGGACAATGCCAAGTAGAAAATAGCCTAGACCCAACTAAAGCAACTCAGGGCCTACCAACCGACGCGTGACCTATAGCAATGACACCCCCCAACCATCAAGAAAACCAAACTGCGGCATCAACTAGATATTCTGCGTGATTTGCTCAAACCAAAGACGCCCACAACGCACAACAATAGCACAAAGTTGAGAAGGTAGATGAGCCTTCAACCAGCACGCCCACATCACTCTTGCATATTTATATACTCATTGCAGCTAAAGTTGAGAAGGTAGATGAGCCTTCAACTAGCAAAGGAAAGGGAAAATTGTACAAGTGATGTTGATTTGTACTTTTATTTATTATGATGATCTAAGACTTCCAAATAATGATGTGATGTAATAAATTTTATTTCCACACTTGAATGATGTTTAAGGTTAGATAACCTGGGATGTTTTTGGATTAAATGATGTAACCCTATTTAAAGGGAGGATTATGGTTTAAATATTATTTATTTGGGTAGATAGTATGAAATACCTAGATTTGGGGGTGTCACACGATTTCTCTTAAGCATTGGTAGACTATGATCTTTGCTTGCTTGATTTGCAGACTCTACGTTTCCGAGAACAGACTACGATTCTTGATTTGGCTCGGCAGGCGTTTGGACCAACTCTAGGATTCTGAGTGAGGCCCTCCAAAGCAGACTACGATTTTTGTAGCAACTTTCTTGATACTCTACGATTCTGCCTTGGCTTCTGCAATCCCTCGGCTGGCTCGACAGACTACGATTCTGTTGATGCCTATCTATTACATTTCAAAATAGATTATCCTAACAGCTTTAATCTTTTCTTCTATACATTCATTTACAAAAAAGACAAACATAAAGCTCAGATCAACCTAACAATTTTGATCTATTATCTAAGTCCTTGTACATATGTTCTTTGAAGGACTTTACATATAAGCATGATTATTTACTTTCAACATCAAATTTAAATATGCAATACACAACAAAATATCTCATATTTTAGTCCCCAATCAGCCCATAGCAAGCTTAGATCAGAATCATAGAGAAGAATTTCAAGAATTGCTCAAAAAGGTAAAAACTCTAATCCTAACCCTAGATCTTTAAAGCTATGTTAAAATTTATGATTTAGTATTTAGATATGTTAAATAACATGTTATTTAGTGATCCGGGTTGCTTAAACATGAATCCATAACTTTTAAATGTATAAAAATGAAGATTTTAGAAAACAGTCAAGAACCCTAAAAAGAGGTCTGACAGTCAAATGTCAGAGCCTCTAGATCTAAATCTGTTAGATGTTAGAATGGCTAAGCGTATCATTGAGATAGTATGCCATGAGGAGAGTAGACTGGAAGTGGAATCAAGTTTATACCATGTCTAGATCTCATGTTATTAATGGTCAAACATGGTTGACCAGTCATGAAAACTGATTTTTGGAAAACCCAGAATCTGCCCAGATAGGTCTGACAGTAAGTTTAGGGGCTTAGATCTTTCAACTATTATGTGTTTGGCAAGTCTAAGTGTATAATTGATATACTCTAACATATGGACTATAGAACCATGACACTAGAACACCTAAATCATCAACAAGATCAAAGTTATTGATGGTCAAACTGGGTTGATTAAAGCCGTATAAACCTTTTACGGAATTTCTAGAAAATTCCCAAAGCAGATTCGACAAGCTTTGGTGCCTAGATCTTGCAGTTGTGATGTTGTTAAGCTACCAAAGCGTATTACTTTTGTACCTTGACGTACCACATAAGTGTTACACTTTAACTCACAATCAAAGCCCAGAATCATATCCAAGCTATTAAGATCCAAAATAGGACCCTCACACTGGTTTCATTTTCTGGAAATTCCAGGAAATGAAGAACATGTCTGATAGCAACTTTGATGCTTTATATCTTCATGTTGTGATGTAGTTTGACCCTGAACTTTGTTTGTGCTTGCAGTATTACATCAATACTACATAGTTAGTACACTCTAATGCCCAAAAACATCAGAATCAAAGAATTAAAGCTGGTCAAACTAGGTACCATGAAACTGGTTTTGAATGTTCTTGAGGGCTCATGAACACTTATAGCGACAGTTTTCGTCGTTATAGGCCCTTTAGCGACGGTTTAAGTGAAAATTAATTATTTAATTAAAATAAATAGAATAAAATGGAAATTAATTATGAATAATTCATAATTAATTTGTAAAAATTATTTTAGGTATAAAATTAACTTTTAATAATTTGAGTTATATTTTATTAATATTTTAATTTATTAAAATATTAATAATATTAAATTTATTTAATAATTATATTAAATAAATTACTTAATAATGATTTTAATATTTAAAAATATATTAAAGTATTAGAAAATATTTTAAGTTATATTGAATAACTTTTAATATTTTGGGATGGATTTCATTAATAAATTAATGTTAATTATAATAAATTTATTTAATAATTGTATTAAATAAATTATGTAAAAATAGTTTTAATGTTTTAAAAATCATTTAAAAATGATTTAAGGATTTTAAAAATGTTATAAAATATAACTTTTAATATTTTGACAATTATTTAATAATGATTTTAAATGTTTTAAAATCATTTAAAGGTGATATTACGGTATTAAAAAATATTACGAGTTATAATAAATAACTTTTAATATTGGGACATGTATTTCATTAATATTTGAAATTAATTAAATATTAATGATAATGGAATTACTTGATATTTAAATCATATTAAAATGATATTAATGATTAAAAAATTATTATAAATAATAATAATTATTTAAAAATTATTATGAGCTTGTGAAAAATATTATGACTGATAATCAAATTATCTAAGACAATATTGAAGCTTTTAAGTAGAGTTTAATTGAAAATAAACTCGATATTATCCGATGGGGCAATCGGGACATAAAAATAGTACGTATACCGAACTCAAATAGACTGAAATAGTTTAACTTGGTAACATGTCTTATATATTTTAGTAAATGTTATGTATATGTGGTATTGTGTTAAGATATATTATGACTGTAATTAACAGTAGTATATGTGATGATATTATTCTAATTGAGAGATTGATATTATCAATAATAGGTCTTTTAATTAAAGCTCTATTAGATTGCATAACAGTAATCGACGGTACATGCAAATTTTTCTGCACTTTGTGCAAACTTTATATTTCAAATGCAAGTTTTTTAGCTTCATTTAATTTATTTATTAAATGCAAGTCTTCTATTTATCAGATATGATATTGTGATATACATTATTTATGATATATGTTGTTAAAAAGGTTATGATTTATTGTTCAAACATAACCAAGATATATGAGCTGTTGTTTGCATAAAATGTGTTTGATTTGATATCAAAACATAGATTGCGAGAAACCAATGTTGTTTGGTACAAACATATATACCGACACTATTATGATCGGCAGTAACAGGCTGACCGGGTTTTATGTACCGACATTTATAGCAATGACCAGGGGTTATTAAGATAGGATGATATGCATACTCCTAGGTTGTATGGTTGAGCGGATCAACTTGAGTTTCTAAGTCCATATGATTGACATAAAATCGTAATGTGCGGGGTTTGGCAGATAAATCTCAGTATATTTATGTGGAAAAACTCTTAACTTTATGTTCTTTCAATCCAGATTTGGTGTGGGTATAATATTGTTACTTGTTCAAAACTTGCTAAGCTTTCTGTAGCTCATCCTTGCAAATATTTTTCATTTGCAAATAGAAATGATATATTCCAGCAGTTCCAGTATTTGTGGATAGAAAGGCTTAAGACATGGTTATCCTTTTTGAGGACTATAATGTAATAGTTAACTACATTTTGAATCTATGTAATTGTATATTAAGTTGTGTAATGTACTATTAGTTTTCAGTGTTTAGTTTTACATTTCTAAATGCATTAGAAAATAGTACAATATTGCTATGAACTATACATCTGAATGATAGTATTAACAGACATTGGGAATTCTCTGATGCACTGAGGTATCATTTCTCAGTTCCAAGAACCCTACCATTAATACTATGAATGTCAGATAGATAGGAATTATTAATATGGAAGAAATATATGTAAGATACTAAACCTGTACATCCAAGTGAGGGTACTCAAATACAATAATTATTCTGATGAGAACTGTGAATCTTGGATTTATAGGAATTATTATCTTATGGAATATTTACGTGAGCACCAAATCTGCTACAGGAAATGTAGAGAATTTGGGAGCATCACAGGAAAGCGAGTCACCTCCCAGTGGAATTACAGCATAAGGCATACTGAGCTATTCAGAAACTCAACTTTGATCAAACAGATGCAGGTGAGAAGAGATTACTCCAATTGAATGAACTTGATAAATTTTTACTGCAAGTGTATGAGAACTCAAAATTGTACAAAGAAAGTTAAGAAGTGGCATGACTAAAAAATTTTGCAGAGAAGGTTTGAACTGGGACAATCTGTGTTATTGTTCAACTCACGACTAAGAGTGTTCCCCGAAAAGCTTAAATCCCAATGGTCGGGGCCATTCACGATCAAAACTGTTTTTCTACATGTCGCCGTTAAACTGTACAGTAGAAATACACTTGAGACATTCAAAGTAAATGGGCGGCGGTTAAAGCATTACTGGGGTGGCGACATCGACAATGAAGCCATCGCAATCCCACTTACCGATGCGCCATGAACAGGGAGTAGTCAGGCTAAAAGACTAAAAAACAAGCGCTAATTGTGAGGCAACCAAATTTTCTTTCCATTTATAGTATTTTTATGTTATGTTATTCATTTCGTAGCTTAGTTCATAATTCTAGTAGTGCATAGATCATTCATGTGTAATTCTTTGTTATTTAGTTTCTATTTTTATAGTAAATTCGATCATACTTGCTCAATCTTCATGATGTTATCTCATATTTAATGTTACAATGTATTTCAGCTACTTAGGTTGCTATTGGACATGCATGCATACGGGGAGAAGAGACTAAAAAATCAAAGTCCTTTACAGAAGAGACCCACTTGTGAAATCCATTCTAACTGGCACCCGCACCAAAATGGGGTTCTTTGTCCATGCCCGCCCCGACGGGCTTATCTAGTATAAATATCCCCCACCCCAGCGGGGGTACGGGAGTCAGATTAAAAGTTTGAAACATATTTTGATTTGGTCTCCTCCATTTCCCCACTTCTGTTCTTCCACAACCTAACCCTCAACCCACTACATACCCCAAAAAATTGTAAGCAAACTCCATCACATATCCACTAAATCCAAACACCTCTATCACAATATATATACACAACTCTAACTCCATCAATTCCACAATCACCACACCCATTACATAACAAATTTCAAAAATCAATTACCTAAAACCTAGGGTTTGTAACAATTTGTGGCTGCAGAAGGAAATCAAAAGGGGGAAAACTTCAAATTGGCATCACCTACTGCAGATACATCTCTCAATTAAGGAAAATCACTCTGGGTAAGTTGTTACTCTTAGTTATTCATCACAGTTTGGATTACAGTGTTCATATTTGGGGTTTTGAGAGTGGACGCACACCAAGTGCTTGAATTATTGTCAAAGCGATGTTTCGGGAGTAGTTGATAGAAATTGACTGATATGGCACCTAAGACACCATCAAAGCGACAAAGGGGTGAGGGTTCAGGTTCTGCACCACCTACACGTGCCTTCGACAGACAGAAGTTCATAAGTGTAAATGCCGCTGATAAGTACGATTACTTAGTGACCAAAGCACTAACACCAGAGCGGGGTTTTGCACCGAACTCATTTGACGGGTAGATGCATGGACAGATACATGAGTAGGGCTGGGAGATGCTCACTGATGATCTTGACCCAACTATAGTAAATGTGGTGAAGGAGTTTTATGCAAATGCTAAGGACAGGGCACCGTATATGACATTTGTGAGGGGTAAGCAGGTTCCCTTCAGTCCATAGGCAATCAACAAGTATTACAGCCTGCAAGCCCCTGTAACATGCCAATATGCTCAGCTACGTGATGGTAATCCCGACTATGACCAGATTTTGACTGAGATATCTAAATCGGGCACAGTTTGGGTTAAGGGAAGGAAGGGTGGAACAATCTTCTTAAGTAAGGAGTTGAGCCATTATGGTAAGATCTGGTATGCATTTTTATGTGCAAAGTTGTTTCCTTTGACGCATACCAGTGAGGTGACAAGGGAGAAAATGCTACTGCTTTATGCCATCGTCAAAGACTTCGACATCAACATCAACACCATTATGAGCTTTTCTATTCGCCGCTGTCTGAGAGGGCCATTCTCCGGTGGACTGCCACACCCATCCCTCATATATGGGTTGTGCCCGCAGGCAGGCGTTCGATGGTCAGAATATGAGCCTACACATCAGCCTCTCCAGTTATTAGACTCCAAAATGATTGCATAATACATTGTCTGGCCTGGAGGGAGTCTCATCCACAAGGTGTCAGTTTTATATTTCCGGAGGCTTCTGAGGAGGAAGAAGATGTTGAGGACACCTCAGAGGATGAAGAGTTCTGAGATGATGAGATGACTAGAGAGCAGGAGATTGAGGGGAGTAGAAGGACGGGCATGTTCATATTCAGTTCTCAGTTCTGCAGTCATCAGAGACATATCGATAGAAGAGACAAAGATGTTAATAAAAAGATGACCCGACTGGCGGCATGGCAGGACCATATGTTCAATGCTATGAACAATTCTTTTGCCTCATTAAATGCATCCTTATAAAGTTTAAATCCAGTCACTGCTGCTCAATTTCAGTATCAGATGCTAGGGCCCATGCCACAATACCCACCATCAGATTTAGATATAGAGGAGCGTTGAGTGTTTGTGCCATGGCCACCGTCACCACCTGATCCTCACGCTTAGCTTCTTACAGGGAAGTTCTCTTATTTTTACTGCTATATTCTTACAATGAGAGCATTATATCTGCTAAGTTTGGGGGATTTAAGTCTATATTTATTTCATGTTTTAGTTTCATATTTATGTTATTTGTTTAATTTGCATATGTTTTCATGTTTAGTTTAGGTTCATTATGTTTGTATTCATGTAGTGTATTTGCATAGTAGTTTTGAATAGTAGTGTAGTATTGTAAGTAGTTTCTTATTCTATTATTCTTATTTTGGTATGCTATAATTTTTTTTTTATAAAATTGAAAAAGTTTTAAAATATTAGTTATTTTACTGTGTTCATGCATTTAGTTCATCTTGTATGTTTCCAGCTATTAAGATAGTAAAAGTCTATTTTGGCCAATGATGAGATTGGAATTGAGTAGACAAGTATGGTATTGATTATTAAGGCTTTGATGTGATTTCCTGTTATGAATTGAATCTTTTTCTGTTTAAAACTGGTATAATAAGGATAGCACAGTAGAACAGCTTTGTTGACTGATTAAGTCTAAATTGACACATAATGAAACTCTAAAGGATAATGCTAGTTTGAATGAAAGGAACTCATGAATAGGCAGTGATGGCTAAATTTAGACAAGAACCTAAGTTTGGGGAAAATTTTGGGGTATATAAGCTATTTAAAAAAAAGAAAAAAAATGAATAAGCACCATGGCTTGTCTAGTTTTGTGGCCTTTGCTACTTGAGTAAGTAAGCCCGAGGGGATGTCTTTACACCTAGCGCCCTAAGGCCTTAATGGTTTAAGAGTCGTTGGTCGAAAACTCGTTAAGGTAGCATTGAAAATCCTAAGGGAATAAGACATTGCACAACCATGTAAAAAAAAGAGAGTAAAATGGGGAAAAAGAGCAAAAGCCCCCGTAATGAAAAATAAAGCATAAGTACCCCATTTTGACCCTCGATAGTGGTATTGTTTGATTTTAGTTGGATCTAGACTATTTTTGGATTTCTTGAGTTTACACTGTATGATGCCTTCAAAGAGACCTATTATGCGTTAAATTTGATTTTATATCAGTTAGCATGGATGTTGAGCACAAACGCACTATATCAGTGATAACAGTCTAATATTTTATGATTGATGGAAAATTACTGATTTATTTTGATATGATGTACTATCATGTTTACTTGATTTTTGTGAGGCCGGTTAAATGGACTTTAGTTTGTCTTACTGCTAGATTCGTATGCATGTAGATTAGCTGCATTTCATTACATTGTATTGCATATTGTGATTGTGATCGAGGACTAGCACGATTTAAGTTTGGGGGAGTTTGATGAGTGAGTTTTATACCTACGAATCGGCTTCTGATTTGGACTTAAAATTTTTTGATCCTGTCTATTTCTGTTCATTTTTACTTGTTTTGTGTTTAGGATTTCATTACGTTGCATGGTGGTATAAAGAAGGCGTTATGGCCAGACTTGGCATGTAAAAAGCTAGAATTCGACACTACAAAAATACCCCCCGCCGGGGCAGGCATATCACTGAAGAAAACCCCTCGGCGGGGCGGGGGTACAAGAGCAAGAGCAATAGAACCCTCCACCGGGGCAAGCCTTTACCAGTACAAAACCCCCGCCGGGGCGGGGGTACGGGGAGAGAGAAGGTTTTCTACTTTGTTTAGAACTCTACAGCTGCGTGGATGGAACAATTTGGCATGGACTGGGACTATGTTGGGCGTCGTTTTATCATTTATATACATGATTTATGCTGGATATAACATAACATAACAGAGATCAATTACAATTAATCAATCAATTCAACTTAGAGCCCTAATTTTAGAGAAGAACATTGGAGGAGAGCAAGGAAGGTCAAGATCATGAAGATTACATAATTGAAGGCTAAGAAGGGTGGTTTTATAACTATTCTATTTCTTTAATTCGAATTTTGTAATTGGGATGATGAATTCTCTACTTATTTCAGTTTTTAATTCATTGATGATGAACTAAATTACTTATTAGGCTTGCAATGGATCTTTATTATTGAACAATAATTGTCATGCCTTAATTTTAGTTCAATAAAACTATCAATTCAGTTTATCTATTGTGATTTTAACTTTAATTTATAAATTTTTTGATCACCAATTCTGTGTTGATTTATATGGATTCGAGAGATGATGTATGAATTTAGACCTAATGACTTTAGCATGTGTTCTTGAATTCTGTGTTTTAATGGAATCTTGATGGAATGTTTAGGATATAGATATACCTAACATCACATATAATTGTGTAAAGAACTTGGAATTTAAACCTTCTTTAATTTTAATTCACATAGAGATATAGTGAATTAGTTCATTAGGGTGTTTGACTTAATTATATAAAATTGTAGATTTACGTTAATATGGGGTTAATGCATTGAGAGATGGCTAATTCTACTTAAGTGTTCTTGATTAATAAACTGAGATAGTGAATTGAAATGGAATAAGGTGTGATAATCAGAGTGAAACGTAAAGTGAAGTTGTAAGTCTAATTCTCCATTATTTGCTTGAATTTTACGGTTACTTAGGGTGCTGATTGGTTTGGATTTTTAGTTGTTCTTAGTTTTTATTAATTATAATCCTTAATTTGAATAGTTTAATAAAATTGGGTTCATAAAAAATTGGTAATTGTTAGATTGAATTTCATACTAGTCTCTGTGGGAACGATACTTTTCTTATTACTATATTACTTGTTGGCCATGTACACTTGCGTGTTAAGCGTAATTAGATTTTACCCAACATGTATCAATCTATTTGGATTCACTAATCCCATTTTTAGTAATCCAATGATTAGGAATGATTTTAGTCCGACTGCGGTTGGGAAACTCCACATTATCAAAAAAAAAGTATATGCTACATCATATCAAATATGATTAGCTTGCGTGTATACTACTTTCAATGGATTCATCATAGATGATAATGATGAGGTACACATCATAGAGGATGATGATCCAGTTACATACGATGAGGCTATGTGTAGTAGACAATCAGAGAAATGGCAAATGACCATGAAATCTGAAATGGACTCCATGTATTAAAAACCAAGTGTGGACTTTTGTTAACCCTCCGGTAGGCATAAAGCCTAAAGAGTGTATATGGGTCTTTAACAGAAAGACTGGAGCAAATGGCAAGGTGGAGACCTATAAGGCCAGACTGGTTACAAAAGGTTTCAAACAAATTCAAGGAGTTGACTATGATAGAACTTTCTTACCGGTAGTAATGCTCAAGTCCATTTAGATTTTACTTGCGATTGCAGCTTATTACGATATTTGGAAAATGGACGTGGAGACGCACTTCCTCAATGGTGATTAGAGGAGAATGTATGTATGATAAAGCAGATGGATTTATTTCAAAGGTTGAAGCATATCAAGTATACGAGCTACAACAATCTATTTATGGATTGAAGCAAACTTCTCTCAAAGATGGAACATTTGTTTTGATGAGACAATTAAAAGAGTTTGATTTTATCAAAAAGGAGCCCAAGTGTGTACAAGAAGGTCAGTGGGAGCACGTGCCATTCATAGTATTATATGTTGATATACTACAGATAATGAATGACATGCTGATGCTACAAATCAGTAAAGATAAAGTTGTTTAAATATTCATCTATGAATGATTTGGGAGGAACATCAAACTTATTGGGGGATACAAATCTATATAGATAGATTTCAAAAGGATTCTTGGCTTGACCCAAGGAACATACTTTCATTCGGTGCTAAAGGAGTTTAGCATGGCAAACTACAAGAAAGGTCTCATGATGATGAGCCGTGGAGTGTATCTCTATAAGAAATTGTCCCGGAAGACACCTGAAAAGAGGGATCACATAAGTAACTATCATGTATGCAATAAAATGTACGAAAACTGATGTTGATAAGTCATATTCTAGAGAAGATCATTATAAGGTAGTGATTAACATCCTAAAGTACTTAACAAGAACTACGGATGTGTTTATAATTTATCGTGGGTCTGAATTGAAACTAGAGGGATATACAAACTCAAGTTTTTTCAGATTGACCAAAACGATAATAAATCCACTTTAAATTATGTGATTACCTTGTACGATGGTGCAATGAGTTAGAAAGGTTCCAAACAACAAAAGACTATTAATTTAGTAACAAATACAAAGTATATAGATGTAAATAAAGATGCAAAGTTGATTGTTTGGATGAAAAGTTCATTACAGAATTAGGAATAGTTCATAAGTCTCATCTGGGATTCAAACATGTGTTTTGCCACTTTCATTTGATTAGAAAAATCATTGAAAGAGGAGAAGTCACTATAAAGATAGTGAACTCTCAAAAATAAAATTGCAGATATATAAGACCCCGACTTTTATGAAATAAAAGTTTAATTTAATTAATGAATATTATTCTAAAACTGTAAAATGTTAAATAATAAATGGTCAAACGAAAAATTAAACGAATAAGTGAGTAAATAAAAGAGGAGGAATTAAATTTTTGGAATGGTGGGCCATGAGGGGACGGCTAATGCTGATAATTGAGGAGGAAATGCTGAAATTATTTTCTCCAACTACTCCCAAGCTTTTTCCTAATTTCCTACCCAACCTCTCTTTGATTGTCCTATTTTATTTTGGTAAGACATGAGATGATGGATAAATGATTTTAGCAAGGCAAGCACACACTTTATCTCCTCATTTTTCCTACACTTTACTATCGTAGAGAAAGAGAGGAAAGGAAGAGAAGGAATGAAAAAAGAAGGAAGAGGAAACTAAGGAAGGTATATATCTAAACTCTAAGCTAAATATTTTGATTTTAATATAGATGTTAAGTTTTATGAATTTTATATGAAGATGACATGTTTATGCTTGTTTATGATAGATTAAACTTGCATAAACATGAATCAAACAAGAGAAATCAAGAAACCAAAAGGAGAACAAAAATCTGGAAATTTTCAGAAAAATTAGTTTACTACTAGATTTTGTAAAATCTATAACTCTTTGTGTATAATGAGTTAAGAGATGAGCCATATATCAAAAGAAAGACGTGAAAGTAAGCTAAACACAGAATCAAGAATTATCTAAAAATTCCTTGTGGTATTTTCATGGTGACTATTTGAATGAGACTGATCCGAAGGACTTATAATTTAACAGAATCTGGAAAATCAGTTTTCTTAAGGTTTATGTGTGGGTTATATCTCTTAATCTGACCGTTAGATCGTTACAATTTTTTGATATATTATACATACATAAGCTGAGAATATGTTCACAAATTTTGAACCATTAAAGATTAACGTTTTGTTTGTTATGAATTACAAGACATGACTGATATAAAATTTTTGTAGTAGAATTTCTAGCAATGTGCTTTAGTGTTTAAAAATGTATAACTTAATGATTTTAAATCCAAACTTGGTGATTCTTAAGGCTAAATTGGAATATTTGAAGTCTATTTTCTGTTAAAATTAATTAATTTGTCAAATAAGTTTTAGTTAATGGTGATAATACCATAATAGTGGACTGGCATTTTAAAAATAAATTGTCATATATGTGTTTCTTAAGTTTTGTTATTCACTTATAAGTTTTGGAATATGAATAATGATTTAATTTGATAAATAAAGGAACCTTGAATGGATTATGAATTATTAGTTGGTGTATATTTTATTCAAGGTGAATATGTTTTGGTGACCCCGACTTTTAATAGAATTTAAATTGTTTATAATAAGGTGTTAAGTTGATATAATGATAAAAGTTTGTCAGGGAATATTCGTCGTGTCGAAGAATATTCATTTTGTTAAGGAATATTCGTACGACGGAGCTGAAATAACCAATCATTGGTGGGCCGACAACAAAATATTGTTAGATACTATAAACGACAGAAATAACCTTTTTAAAATTGTTGGCAAAACTTTTACCATTAACTATTAAAAAACTCGGTGATAAAGAATAGTATCACACGTTATTCCATAGTAACACACGGTACTCTACAGTATCACACGGTATTACACAGTATTTCATAATTATTGATTCAATAATTGTTACAGTAGCAACTGTATAATATTTCATATTATTGACTCAATAATTATCATAGTAGCAACTGCATAGTATTTCATATAATTAAATCAATAATTGTCATGACACAATATTATTTGATATGATATATTTAGACTAATTGATAGTATTGTGAGTCTGTAATAATAATTGTGGATAATTGTTGAAAGATTGAAAATGTGTAAATAATTGATGAATAAAAAGTGTTGATTAAAGATAAGTATGATAAACAATGAGAAGTTATTCGTTTTGATAGAGCAAGAAGAGTTAGTAAAAGAAATGGAGAAAATGGAGTTGGAGGTGAAAAATCTGAAGAATTTAGATAAAGTAATAGAAATGGAAGCAAGTTTGACTCTACTCGACAAGGTGAAAGAGGCACAAGAAAATGATGAAGAATGTGTAACATCAAGAATCGGTTAACTGAAGGTGATGAGTTGAAGTTCAAGATCAATATATGGCACCGGACTGCTGAGATTTGAAGGACGAATTTGGGTACCTTTAGTACTAGAACTAAGAGAGGAGATTTTGTAACAAGCACACAGTACGAGTGTAACGACCGAGAAAATCGGATTAATTGTAAAATAATGAATAAAATTATATTATATGTTATTATTAATGAGTAAGCAAGATAAAGGTTGTTCTATAACCTAAAAATGTTATAATATCGTTGTATTATGGCTACATGAAGGAATTAAAGTGTTTGAATAGTAAATAGGTGGAAGTTAAGGAGGCGGGATAGCTTTTTGACCCTTATACCCTCACTTGGCAAATCCTATAAATAGAGAGGTTGCTATTTCTTTTGTTGCTTGTTCAAATACACTAACATCTTAGAGCTTTTACATTGAGAGAAAAGTTAGAAGTGTTTTGCTAATTCAAGAAGAAAGAAGAAGAACCAAGTTAAGAACATCAAAGGTAATGAATCCCTAACCATTAATATCCATTTCTTCATCATAGTTTTGATATAGAAGTGAGTATTGGTGGTGCATGTATCATAAGGTGTATAAGGATGGTTATTAATGGATGTAAACCTTAATAAACCATATGAATGGAATCATAAGCATAAAAGTTAGGAATTAATGAAGAACATTGAAGAATTGTAATTTTGTTATTGATGGACAAATTGAAAACCATCGTGTATAGGATTAGATGAAATATGCTTTGTTAGGATGTTAGAATGATGGAATGAATCCATTTTGAATGGAGTAAAAATCTCAAGTAACGAAGTTATGGCAAAATTTACAAGATTAGACGATAATCGTCGAAATCGTTAAATTCTCATAATGGAAGTCAAAAGTCACCATTGAACTCAGAAATGTTGGTTTTCGATGGGGAATAGTCTAAGTTTGGATTTTTGAGTTGCGGACTCAAAAATGGTCAAATTCTGACTTAGAACGAAGAAACGAGCTATGAATGTTCACGAATGTTTAACGTTTTTGTAATACAGAACTTAAATGGTGAATTCTGTGTTAACGGATTTGAAATTGTAAGATTCTTAAATGAAATCGTAAAACATGTGATATGTGAGCTAACGGCTTTTGAACGAGCCAATTCAGACTTATAACGAACAATTTATGAGCCCGAAAAGTATTGAAGTTGAAAAAGCATTAAATTGCACGAGGCTCGTACGTATTATTTAGTCACGGCGCAAGGAGGTAAGGTCGGCACCACAACACCATGCCGCACCCTCGAGACATCAGGAAGTGTGCCGCGCAACGCGCGTAAAATAAAAGTATTAACACTTGCATGGCGCCAAGGCCGGGTACCATGTATTTTCAAGTCGCGCTGCAGCACGAGGTTTACTATAGAAAGTTGGCGCCACAGCGCCAACACTAGAAAAGTGGCAGAGAAGAATGCACATGAATGTAAAAGAAATGTTAGTTGATTGAAGGTGAATTATAACTTTAATTAACTTAAAGTAACATCCTTAATGATGATAATAACCTTAAGAATTACAACTAAAGGTTGATGAAAGATTACTTGAACATAAATGCAAAGTAATACGATAACCGTAACCAATGTTAATCAATATAAGGAATAATTAGATAGAGAAGAAGGGTAAGATACATTAGTGACCATATATGATTGATTATAACCTAATGTGGTATGTTATGTAATTATGTATTATAGAATCCTTAAAGACTCAAAGGGAAAGTATATATCTGTAGAAGATGTTGAAGGCAAGTGTTCTAACCCTTGTCTATGTTCATTATGGACAAGCTTTGTAATTCATGTATCTTGCTCATTAATTGATGTATAATGAAGTCTAAGCCAATTCCTTCGTCTAGACTTAATGTGTTTGGTAGATTTTCTTTATAATCTATCAAAATATTGTCAATGTTGTTTTCTTTTGCCAAACTATTTTGGTATGGATTTCAAAGAAAGACTGAGTATGAGTAAACAAATGTTTTGTCATTAAACGATAGACATGTGAGTTTGCCAAAACTTAAACATAGATACGTTTAAAGAAGTAGTGTTGTACAACATAGAGTACTATAGGCTGATCACCTAGATGTGCTCGTAAGATATACCAGACTTATAGACTTGGTGCCGGGTTGTCTTTTTCAAAGAAATAATGAAAGGTCTTGGACCAAAATTTATGTTTAATGAACATTGTTCATTGTGAAACATTTTAAAGAAAAGAGAAGTGCTATTTTGATTTATCTATAGTACTTCATAACTATTGCTTCAGTTATTAAAGATATACGATTCATGTGATTCAAGCCTGTTGCTTAAATGAAATTATCATACTTGCTGAGCTAGTTATGCTCACTCTTTCTTGAACCATATGAATGCAGCTAAGACCGAATGACCTGAAGGATCCAGTAAGGATAAAGAGAAGGCTAAGACAGAAAAATAAGCTGCCTTTGTAATAGTATAGTAGGAATGTTGTAATTATTTGATATTATGACAAAGAACATATGTAATGGTTATAAAGAACCTGGGAAAGGGAATATTGTTTTGGAATATATAGATGACATATTCACTCTTTTGAGTTATTTCAATTGAATGTATGTGTGCAATGTAGCACCATCTGTCGGGTTAGAAGATACCCGGATTTGGGGGTGTCACAGGTTGGTATCAAAGCTGTAGGTTATAAAACTTAAGAGGGGGAAAAAGAACCTTAAGCCATAACCATGAGAAGAATTAAAGAAGTAAAAAATGAAATTAACCCTAAAAATGCATTAGATGTGATATGTGTTTTTACTATTTTAATGATGTGTACTAATCAAACTAAATTGCTTTGTTGTAGATGTCAGGAGATAATGTAATGTATAGGGATATACATGTCATTAGTGAGGAGTCTATGAATCAAGTAGAGATTTTACCGACACCAGTAGCTGAGTTGCCGGAAGTACTGCTAATTGAGTCAGAAGACTCGGAAAACTTGGAATTTATGTCCTTATTTGATGGGATGTCAGAGGAGGAGCTGGAGGTGGTGTCATTTAATACAGTAGCACCTGTAGAAGAGATGACTCCGGGGGAGTCGATGAAGGCGTTGTTCATGACGGTGTTGGATAGAAATATCCAATTAGGGCAGGTGAGAGAGCTGAAGGAGGAGGTCCATGACATCTTGGAGGACAAGAAAAGCATGGAGACGATATGGGAGGAAGAGCACAACGAGAATGTTTTAGCAAAGGACAAGGTCCATGAGCTGAAACACGAGGTCTATGAGCTCAGGCAGGAGCTAAAGACCAAGAAGCAGAAGATTGGTAGGATATCCTATATACATAGGAGTTCTCACGGGGACTTTCAAATGACAATTGGCTAAGTATCTCAGGAGGCAAAAGCGGACTCGACATCTTATCAATTCGAGATATGATAAGCCATCTTGCCAATGCAGATTATGAAAATGCCATAAGGCAAATGTAATCTAGTTACTAGCTAGAGTAGAGTTAGATATATAAATATGATGTATCCATGTAGTGACGTAAAACCCTCTTTTGTATAATCAAAGGGTAGTCTTTTGTAAATCCCAAATTTTTGGAAAGCAATGGCGGGAAAGTAATGTAATTAGCTAAGGTTGTGTAATGATGAAAGATGTAGTATTATACTATTAGGAAGAAGCATATCAATATAAGTCTTTTATGGAACATGTTGTGTATTGAGTATGAGTTATTATTTAGTAAGAAATAATAACTAACTAATAAGAAGGAAGTAATAATGAAGTGTTATTTATTTTAACAAAAAGATGTCACCAAGAAGAAGAAAACAAAATCAAAAAGCGAATGTGAATCAACTGGAAGGGGGACCGGTGAACCCGATGCAAGAGTTCGTTAATTTATTAACGGCTGCTTTTAATCGGAATGGGGCGAATATACCTATAAATCCTGTGGTAGTATGGGCTACTACGTTTAAGGATTTTAAGAGTGTAGGTCCGCCGGAGTTCAAAGGAACTATATACCCTATAGAAAGCCCAGACTTGGGTAAAGGAAATTGAGAAGGCATTTGTTATTGCAAATGTTGATGAGGGGTAAAAGGTTGCTTTCGCTACCTACATGATGAATGGAGAGGCCAACTTCTGGTCGGAGGAAAACCAGGCTAGGGCTGAGATAGAGAACCTAACGTGGACACGGTTCAAGGAGATTTTCTTCGAGAACTATTTTCCCATTAGTATGTAGGGGAGGATGGAGATGAGGTTTCTAGAGTTAAAACAAGGGGAATTTACTGTTCTCTAATATGCTGCCAAGTTCAATGAAATGGCAAGGTTTGCTCCACATCAGGTAGATACGGAGGTTAGGAAGGCGAGGAGATTCGAGCAGGGCTTGAAACCCTGGCTCTATAGCCGGATATCAGTGTTCCAAAGTACTTCCTTTGGAACCATTCTAGAGAAGGCGATAATCACCAAGGGTGGTAATGGGGCTCTAAGCTAATACCACAAGGAAAAAATAGAACAAGAGTAAGGTAGACGAGGGAGTGAAAAACTAGGGAGGTAGCGATAGTGGCTGTAGACACTCTAAATTTTGCATTCCTGTTACTAACATTGTAGGAGGGCAGAATCATCATTCGGAGATAACCCTGGAGGACAAAACAGTTCCAGTTCCGGAAATCCCACCGGAGAAGCCTTTTTAATCTCGGAGATAACCCCAAGATATTTAATCCCAGAAAAAATATCGGGAGTTTCAGTCTCAACCTCAGAGATAACCCCGAGGAGTGAAATTGCAGTTCCGAAGATAATCCTAGAGATGCTAATTTCAACCATTGCAGTCAGCTTCAACCTCGGAGATAACCTCAAGGCACTCAGTCCCAAAACCGGAGATAACCTCGGGAGGTCAGGCACACCTTAAAGACAACCCTGAGGACATCCAGTACTTACAGCAGCCCAAACTCAGAGATAACCATGAGCAACGACTGCTTTATCAGCCTAAATCAAAAATAACCATGCTAAGGGTCAAAATCGTCATTTTGCCACTTCAATGCCACATGCGCACCATCTAAACACATTTTAACATACATTCCTCACAGAAGTGTCCCACAAGAACCAAATAGCTGCAATCCCGAGTGACTACTACACATGACAGCACACCGGATGGAATTCGAAGCTTGAAGACCAAGGGCATGGTCCCATCTTCCTGACTTCTTACAACCTCTAATCTCATGTCATTTGTGTAGCTCTCGATAATAGCACTCCAAAATAGGTCTTATACACCTCGATCGGATGCCCAGATTAAAGTTCTAAAAGTTCGAGCGGACATCATGTTGCACGCGTGCAGATACTTGGAGACGGCGTGACCCACGGAGCACGGGGCACCCCGGGCAGCCGCAGGTGCATCTGCGGCTATCGCAGGTACACCTATGGCTCCCCCCTCTATACATAGAGGGCTTGGGGTGGCCATTTTGTAAGAAAAAATGGTGAAGAAACCCTGTCCAATTTGCTCTGTACACACTATAAACTGAGTGCTTTCTCATTTTAAACACGTGTGAGCTCATATATGTTATATTTTTACCCGTGGGAACTGAGTGTTCATCCATTTAAAGCTATAAAATTCTTCTTTGGCAGTCCACTGTAAGCCTTCTTACACCTTTCAAAGCCTTTTCTCCACATTTTGCACACACCGTTTGTGTCGCCCCCAAATTCAGGTACTTAAAACCCGAACTCAGTACTTCACGATACCATTTCTATGAGCGGTATAATACTAATAATAATAACAATAATATAGATACCAAACTTAATTTACATAAATCAGAGTCTAAATCCCAGGTACGCGACCTTTAAACATTTATTACATCATAGATAATAAATATCATTGTCTTAATAAACTTTAACTATTACACAGAATATTATAAAACTCATTCGAACAGCTTTCCTTTCCCCTTGTTCTTGCCTGGACCTTCGGGTTGATCATACTTAGCTGAAAACATATAAATTTAAAGCAAGAATGACCATTTGATTGACCAGCAAGTAATAGCAACAATAAACATTTGCTGAAAGGATTAAATATTTTCTTTGAACAACACTTCTACAATGAATCAAAAGTTGTGAAGTAAGCTAAACCAATAATAACAACATATCAATTCTATATCAAAATTTTTGAAACTATGTATTGACTTTAAATGGAGATTAGTCGACAGACTATGAACATTGTTTTCTATTTTCAAAAAGGTATACAGAAATTCATCTGCAGACCATCATAACTTACAGGCACGGTGTAAGAACTCGAATTTTCAGAAAATATTAAAATAAGAATTTAGTAAATAAAATTCTTAAGGCATAAGAAGGGTTCGAATAAGAGTATATATATAAATATATATACGTTGTGAGGTATGTGGTATTGCATTGCATGGGGTAATATAAACTATGCAATAAGTGATTTTTGTGTTTAATAACCATATTATTATTATATATTTGTTATTTATTGAATAGGTGAGTTATTTGAAGTATAGAAGATGGATAGAAATTTATCTATCGATATTAAATAATTTATGTGAAATTATTTTATCATAGTAAGTTGGTGACATTAAATATATTTGATAATCACCAATTTCTTGAGTATGTATGAGTAAGTATCAAGTCTAAGGTAGTGCAACCGTACCCTTTAATGGTGGATGTGTAGGAGCTAGGCTAAACGATTCCTTCAGAGAGCGAAGGTATATACGAATTAGTAACCGCTCTAACTCACTGTGAAAACAATGTAGACGAGACGGAAACTAATTTGTTGGTTTTTTGTGGGAAACCACTCAGTGTACTATATTGAATACTATTAAAGACTCGATGTGTGCTAGGTTTGGACTTGTATGTATGTACGTTGTTGACGAGAGAAGAAAATCGATATATCTTTAGATAAATATTGGTTAGAGATTTATTGATTAATATTGAGATATGGTTAAATGTATAGATTAAAGAAATTGTGTTGAGACAATCTATAGAAAGGAAAGAGAAATAATTATAGTATATTTTTACTAAAGGATATTAAAATAAATTCTAGCATTTGATTATTTTAATAAAAGGGGAAATATTATTTTGATATTACCTTGTATAGCTTTGTACGAGGTAATGTGTGTGATTAAGTAATATGGTAAATATATTAAAACATATTTGCTATATAAGTTGATGGAAACAATTTAGCATGATAGGAAATAAACTTATTTTCTATTTATAGTGTGTACGTGTGTCGTGAATGTAAATAATCTAATAATACATATATATATATATATATATATATATATATATATATTACGAATAATATCTTGAGAAAATGAGTAAATCGTTTTATTATGATTAGTTCCTATATTTAGAGAAAACATGATAAAAACATCTTATGTTATGTTATGGCGAAGTACATAATTTTGATTATAGTAATGTGGTGGAAAATTAATAAGTAATAAGCTTAATGTAAGCTTGTGTGATATGCCTAGTGTGGCAAAGTGATAGAATAAGCATTCATTAAATAATTTAATGAATGAATAATTGAAGGAATTAAATTGTATGTGCAATGGTTTTATATTATATAGTAGCTACATCTATATGATATGAAATGAGGTAGAACACTTCAATGGTAACTATATAATATAGGAAGTATTTGAATATATATGTATAAAAGCTTGTATGTTAGCATTATGTACAAGTGAGATAATAAAATGTAACATGGTGCAATGGACCACTTCCATGACCATGTTATAAGATGTAATGTTAAGAATAATGTTATTTTGTGAGATTATATTATTATAAGCTTGTGGACTATTAATTACTAAGTTCACATAATTATGTCTTGTGTGGCATAACTAGTGAAGTTAAATCAAATGGGGATTTAATGGAAAAATAAATGAGGAGTTAATAAATAATTGATATTAATTATCATTATGATAATTGGGTATATTTGAGATGATAAATTTTATGGAAAATGATGGGTTGAGAATATCCAACTATTTTATAATTAGCCCAATTAAAATATTATTTAAATTAAACGAATGTACATGGATTATATAATTCAATGTGTAATGTATGAGTGGGTGTATATATATGTTCATTTGTGGACAAATATCAAATAAACCTAAGTATGCTAATAATAATATGGAATGCTGAGTTATAGCTTTTGTCCCATTTTATGAGTCTCATCTCATTATCACGTGAAAAGGTCATTGGCCTAGTCTAGCTTGCTTCTTCTTCTCCAAAATCCATAGATTCCAAATGATGATGAGGGGAGTGGGTTGATTTGATTTTCCACCAACTCCTTCTTGTCCAACATCTTTTTCTTTCTTCCTATGGTATTCAAACATTGGGTAAAGCTATGATTTGGTTAATGGTTTCTCTATAAATAGAGCTCCTCTCTTCTGAAAATCAATTGCTGAGATTTCTAAGTAGAGCTAATATAAGTATATTGTGAGAATGAGAGGGAGAAATCAGAAGTTAAGATTCAAGGATTGTCAATTTAGCTTCAAGAGGTATAACTCTTAAACTATGTTCTTAAATTCATGTTTTTGCAAGTTCTTAGAAAAGTACTAAAATACTTGTTTTGAGTTGAAAAGTTTAAGGTTGAAGCATGATAGAATCTGTAAATTGATGCTAGACATTGTTAATATAATCATATGCAAAAACAACGAAAGTTAAACGAACCAATTTGGTTGAGAAACGAATTCGTAGTGAATGAATTCGCTAAACTTTTCAAAACATGAAAATTAGTATGAACATGAGTTTGGTATAAAGAATTAGGATAGTTAGGGTTTTTGTAAATTGTTATAATTCTAGTATGTTGTAGTTCTATGAATTACGAATCCATAGAATCAAAAACGAACTAATTTGGACATATATAACTCAAATTATGAAGGTTAGAAGGGAAGTTTGCATTATGGTTCATAACAGGGAACAAAATTTCAGTTTGCAGCAGCTAGGCCCGGCCCAACGGGCTATTTTTAAGGTAAAACCCCCGCTCCGGTGGGGGGTGTGTCCTGCAATGAATGCTTTGACCTGTTTTGGTAAAACGGCCATAACTTTTTCATACGAACTGCGATTGAGGTTCCAAGATGATCCGGAACGAGGACGAATAGACCTATAACTTTTCTTCTTTAAGGTTTTCAATTTAAGGTCATTATGAAGGGTCAAAACAGTCATCTCTGTGACTGTTACGTAATAGGAGGCGATCAGAGGTTGTCGAACGAGCACATACGCAAGTATAGTGCTCCAAACGATGGAATATGTTATTCTAAGTAATAAAACATGAATATGCATGATAATAGACATGTCATATGGTTAGGATTACTTTACTCATAATGGAATGCTTTAGCATGACTTAGTATATGTTTTAAAAAGAAACTTGAAGATTTCGAAAACAAACCTTGACGAACTTTAAGTCATTTGAGTTCTGACTTTGTAGTGAGCATATGGTGGAGTCATGTAAGCATAAAATGTGATCTTAAGTTACCTCGTATAAGATAACTTGTATAGCTTGGTTTAAAGTGTTTTAAAATAAAAACATGAATTTTTGAAAATAAAACTTAACGAACTTTGTATCTTTTAAGTTTCGACCTTGGAAACATATGAGTGTGGCCTAGTTATGTGCGCGGATGAATAAGGAATGTAATTCCAAGATGTATTGCACATAAAAGGTTATCAAGCTCAGTTTAGTATGTGTTTTAAAGAGAAATTTAAAAGTTTTAGAAACTAACTTTGATGAACATTGTATTACTTGCATTAGGACCTTATAAGCAAGCATGATAGAGTTGTTTATGCTTTCGAACATGAAAGATATGTGCACTCAATTAGTCAAGCATGACATAAGTTATTTAAGAATGTTTTAAAAGTATGAACTATGCTATATCTATGTAAATGAGATAGATACATATGAGCATGCTATTAGAGGCTTATTAGTACAAATATATGGTTTAAAAGCTTATATAATCGAATCTTGTTAAAGAAAGTTGTTAAGCCTTATTGATTGAAATAAATCATTATGGAGTTAAGTCGTTTGAATATGAACTTGAAAAATAGATCACAACCTATTTGATGTCAAGTACGGATGGTTAAGGTATACTTATACATGTCTAGTTATTCTAAGAGTATGATGAGAAAGTGAAATGAAGGTTTTACAAACCTAGTTAGGAAATAATATAATATTTATTGTTATATTAAGAACATATAAAATATATGACTAATGGATATGAATCCATGATTATATGACTGTATAAGAATACACGCAGTGCAGATAAGCTGTGACAACCCAAAAAATCGGATTGTCCAGAATTTACGATTTAAAGAATTAGTTATTAATTAAAAGAATTTTTATTAATATTATTCTGTGCTATGTGTTTATTAATCATTCTAGAACCTAGAATGATTATTAATCGGGAAGATTCTGGCTACGAGCTAGACTGAACGAGTAAGAATTTTCAAGACGAACATAAAATTTTTCCAGGAACAAAATATTTCCGGAGAAAAAGATGAAATATGCACTATTTACCCGACGAAACCCTAAGAGTTAGGGTTTGAATAACCTAAGCCTTTTTGAGAGTTTGGTATGTCGAAATGACATTCCATCGAAAGATTTGACGATAATATATCGTGAAAAGTTAATTAAGTCAATAAAAGTTTTTCTCGAAAAACGTGCAGAAATCGGACAAAATAAAAATGACGAAAAGTATTGTTATGTATTTTTCATTCGTTTAAGCTACGTTAGGGGAAAACGTGAAGGAAAACGCTTGACACCAAAAAGTGTTTTTTAGTTTGTCAAAAATCGGAAGAATACGTAAAAGTTAATCGGTAAATGAAAGACGAAATATCCAAAAATATTTGGATTCCGAGAATCGCAGTTTTTAAAACTGTCGAACAAAACCCAAAAGACGGAACCACGAAACATAAAGGCTAAGTAGACTTGCGGGCTAAGTAAACTTAATGCTTAAGTAATGAATAGTAAGGAGGTTGGGGAAAAATGACTAAAATACCCCTAACCTTGGTTTTCTATAAATAGAAAGCTTATTTCATTGTTTTGGAATTTTGAAAATCCTACAACTTTTGAGAGAGAGAGAGAGAGATTTCGAATGGGGAAGAAGAGGAAAAGGAAGAGGAAAAGCTTGCCTGAGTGAACGCTTTGTCCAACAAAGGAAGATTAAAGAAGAAAGGTAATCCGAAAACCTAACTTCTAGATAATTTTCTTTAAGTTTATATGTTAAAAACATAACTTAATGAGAATAACAAGTACAAAAGATGTTAGAAATGATTTCATATGGTTGAAATCATGAGAAAAGAAGAAATAAGAAATTAGAAGTTTAGTTTATAAATTTCTTAAGGAAGTGTAAGATTCGTAATGAATTAGAACGATCCGAGTGGATTATGTGAATGAGTAGGTGAATTAAGTAAGGAATGGTGTTCTATAACATCAAATTCCAAGAAAAAGTAAAATCGTAATCAAAATATCGATTAAAAATGAAGAACGAACGAAGAATGCGAAGAACGTTGTTGATGGACAAATTTAAAACCATCGTAGTGTAATTGTTGTTGATGGACAAGTTTAAAACCATCGCGTATAAGTTAGATGCTTATTGCTTGGTTAGGAACGTTAGAAACATTCATGAAGAACAGATTAAAACTGAGCTATAACGAAGTTATGGCGAAAATTCGTAAAAGATGAATGAGAAATAGAAAGTATATAAATGAACCCAAATGTGTAGGGTTTCATAAGACTGTAAGAGAACATATAAAACGTAAGTCGTGGACCCAAGAACGAACGAGTTCCGAGTTCAGATGACCGAATTATGGACGAAAGAACGAAGAACGTTAAAAACATAAAACGAACAAAGAGCGAAGATTAAGCCAATTGAATGGATTTAAAATGAAGTTTTGTCCATGGGTAATCGAAGTACGTAAGATAAGGAAGAGAATAGCTTTGGAATGACCTCGTTCCGAGTTATAACGAATAAGATATGAGATTTCAAAGTACGCATCTCATACTTGATACAAGACTTAGGAAATTTTCTAGGTTTTGTGCTCAAAGTGTGCATGTATGAAATGAGCCTTTGGGAGGTACACCTTTATGTAGCGAGGCCCCGCCATCGACTACTATCTTGAGTGGCCGCCATGGCATAAAAAATAGAGAAGGGAGTGGCACCGCAGCGCCAGCCTCGGCAGTTTGACACTGCAGAGTGGCACTGCAGCTTGAGGTAAAGGAAGGGGCACGGCGCCGCAGCGCCGGTGCAAGACAGTGTCCAGCGATGAGCTTTTAAGCCAAATGTGAGTCAGAGGAGAGTGTTAGAATGAAATGTAAGCGTTGAACACTTGAACCGATGTAAAGGTTAAGTGTACGCGAATATTAAACGGGTAGAACCTACACCCCGTGATGGTTTGACTGTAAGGTAATAAAGATCAATGATTAAACCTGTGAACGGTGAAGATGCTGAATTAAAGACAAGTACGTATAACGTAAAAGAAGCCGAGTCAATTTTTATAACTTGGATGACTTTCCGAGTCAAATGAACCTGACGTTGTAAGTTAAGAAGAAGGTAATGTAAAATGCGTAGAATAAATATTGAATGATCGTTCTGAGTATACAAAAGACTGTATAACTTGGACGATAAAGAATAAATCCTGAGGTATGACATTTATTTGTCAGAAAGCCATAAGGAATAAGAAATTGACTTAACGAACATTATAGTTTAATAGTTCGAATAAGTTAAGATGAATTTAGGTTGTAGTACAATTGTAACCTTTGATGGTTGACATATGGGAGCTGGGATAAACAATTACTTCAGAGAGTGAAGGTATATATAAAACTGGCAACCGATCTAACTCACTATTATGGGCAGTGTAGATGAGACGGAAACTTGTTTGTTGGTTGTTTTTGGGAAACCACTCAGAGTACCATATGGACTACTAGCAGAGACACAATGTGTGTTGAGTCCTAGGAGAGTTATAAGAAGAAGATAAGAATGTAAATCATCAAAGATGATGAACGTATTAAGCAAGACATCTCCGTATGTCATGAAGCCGTTAACTGGTAAAGGAAGTTGGTCGCATAAACTTAGTTTGTAAGAACGTGAATCCTAAGAAGTAAAGTTAAGTAAACCAATGCGTAAAGTCAAGTATATGACTAATTGGTGTATGTGTTATTTCCTTATGTGCTACATAGGAATTGGAATGAGCGATTCAGTAAACAAACTATAAAATATGTAGAATGCGTAAAAAGGCAAGTTTCCTAACTTCACTCATATTTTAAATGAATGATAGTTTCTAAAACTTCTTAGATGTTAAACTTGAGAAGTTCTATTTATGTGTGAATGTGTGATATTTGTACAAGGTGGTAGAATGTATGAGGCCTTGTGCCACAATTTGAACACTTCGGTGTTTCTGTGAGATGAACTGTTCTATGATTGAACTGTTCAATATGAGAATGTTCTGTTTATACATGAACCGTTATTGTTATGTATGTGCTATTGATTCTAGCCAGACAGAATGTATATAAAAGAGAGTAGAGAATGAAAGTATTTTAAAGTGGATGTGACTAATGTTTTAAAATGATAGGAATCGAGATTATTCCTATTATTCATGCTACTTCATAATCTTTGTTTGGTTATTAAAGTCTTAAAAGAATGTTTAAATTCTTGAAGTTGTTTGTTCAACTGATATAACTTTCTAGGCAATTGAATGCTCACACTTGCTTTAAATAAAAACATTTTAAGCGAACGATGTTAGAAGAACTTAAGGATCCCATAAAGATCAAGCTGATCGTTATCCAGAACAAGTGACATTCATTATATGAATATGTGTGAAGATCAAGTGAAGACTTGTAATATAGAATTATAGAATTAAACTATAGAATAGTTTAATGAATGATTATGTATCCTTGGTGGCGGATAAAAGTCACTCGTGCAAGATGTAAAGAATAATGTAATTATCATTATTTGTAATGAAAGAGGTTATAAGGTTTTAGAACCTGGGATTTGAGAATGTATGTTGTAACACCCCAGTCCCACATCGAAAGATAGTGGAAAAATTTGTCTGCATATAAGTAAATAAGTTACTACCAATAGTACCTTCAAGTCATGACCTTTTGGGTGAGCCTGTGGGAGGCTAAGTTGACCCAAGAAGATACTATTGGGCCAGTAGTTTGAGGCCTTATTTTGATGGATTTGATTCGATTCGGACTTGGGATTTGACCTAAGATTTGTTTCGGACTCGGGATTTGACTCGGGTTGTTACATATGGTATCAAATCCGACTCTCGAAAGCTCGGGTCGGGTCATCTGATCGAGTTGTCGGAGGTGGGGACACGAAGGCTGATGGTATTTTCCCATAATGGAGAGATGGAGGTCCAGAGGTGGGGACACGAAGCCAGTCGGTATTATCCCACAATGGCTAGAGAGGCAAAGATCTTTGGGCTGTGTGTGTGATCGCTTCTGACGGGGACGTCAGAAATTTAAGCGGGGGAGTTTGTAACACCCCAGTCCCACATCGAAAGATAGGGGAAAAATTTGTCTGCATATAAGGAAATAAGTTACTACCAATAGTACCTTCAAGTCATAACCTTTTGGGTGAGGCTGTGGTGGGTTAAGTTGACCCAAGAAGATACTATTTGGCTAGTAGTTTGAGGCCTTATTTTGATGGATTTGATTCGATTCGGACTTGGGATTTGACCTAAGATTTATTCCGGACTCGGGATTTGACTCGGGTTGTTACATATGTTGTTATATTTAGCTATATAATGATGTATGTTTGGAAGAAGATGGGATCGTGACGTACGGAATCCGGATGTGAAAATAGACCGAATTTCGGGGCGTTACAGATTGGTATCAAAGCTGATAGGTTATAAGCCTTAGGTATGAGTACCTAAGACTATAATCATAGAGAAAAGGATAAGAAGATCACCACGTGATCATAGTAAATCGTAGTAACAGACGAGTTGTTAAACGATGAATGATTCATAGCTAATAATATGAATGAATGGTACTACAAAGTAGTACGGGAAGAAGAACTCAAATTGAGTTGTAAAGGATAGCATACGAATTAAAGAAAATTCGTATTAAGTAAAGAGAAAGTTAGAAGTTGTAAGATTTCAATTGAGGAGTCACGTGATAGATGAGTTGTATGAACCTTTGTATGGGCAGAGGTTTGTGTTTGGCGTAACAACCACTCAGTTTATTACAGTGATAATCATTGAAATTGGTCGTGCTATCAAGATGTATATGACGAGAAGGTGAATCTTTTCTCATGTATATACTTGGTAGGTAGAGAACGATAAGATAAGGTGCGAGTTCTTGAAACTCATACTTATGGTAAGTTCGTGACTCATAATCATATGGTATATTTTTGAACTTCTCAGTGAATGGGCGCTTTATAGTGCATGCAGGATAGTTCTTAAACTCATATTATTGTGGAAAGTTTTTGAACTCATAATGTGTGGTAAGTTGATGGATTGTACTAAGGTATTCCTGTGTAGATTGAAAACTAGTTATTTTCAGTAGACTTAGCATTGAAGGTGCTAGAGAAGATTAAGTATTGTCGCAAGTAAGACAATGAAGGAAGATGGAGAATAGGATATTCCAAGTCATCTAGTTATGCTAGATTTCGAAGTTTCTTGAAATCGTGTTGATGTCCGCATTTTGAAAATGAAAGAATTTGTTCAGTTTTTGGAACCAATGGATTTTAAAAGAACTATTCTTGGTATATCTATGCTAATTGTTTCTGCTAAACAGAAATTGATTTGAAATATCAAAATGAATTTATATCATCAGTACATTTGATGCAAGGATGGTAAAAGGATGGAGTTATTAATGCAATTAAACCTGGTGTTGGATTTGATCTTAGGATCAACAACCAGCTATGGTATGATGTATAATGATGAAGTCATAAATTGACGAAGTCCTCAATGTACTGTGAAAAGTACGGTATCATGACGTCATAAAACGTTTTGATGTATTGTGAAAGAATTTAAAGAAGTAGTCAATGTCAAGTGAGTTGACTAGATGAATGTTTCAAGTTGATGTCCAATTTATTGATATGGTCTAAGCTACTTGATTTGGCTAAGACGAATGGTATGTCATGATTAAAAGAAAATTGAGCTTTCTTTGAAGAGTTATGCCAAGCCAAATTGTTTTGGTGCGGAATCTAATGCCTAAGTCTGAGGTGAACAAATGGGGTTATACGATGGGTTGATCGCCTATGTATGGAAGAGGTAGTTTACCTTCTTTGTGATTGTAAACTGACCGTGTAAGAAGGGTTTATGGTGAAATGCTGTTAAACCTAATAAGAGTTCATGGTCAATTTGACCCCTCAGCAAAAGAATGAAATGTTTTAAAGGAATCTTTATATTCTTATTTATTCCTTTCACTTCATGATTCTTGATAAGTTATGAAGGGTAGGGAATGTTTGAAAGATTGATTAGAATTGTGCTCTTTGCCATCTAATCTTATTGGGCAGCCCAATTTATCTTTCCTAAATCAGTTTTGAGAGCTATTCAATCTGTTCTATGTAGATTTCTTTGACAAGGTTCTTCTCTTCTTTACCAAGGCTCTAAAGTATCCTGGAAGGATTTAGCTCTTCCTTTCTGTGAAGGTGGTCTAGCCATCAAAAATCTTACTGATTGGAATTCAGCTCTCATCATTCTCCATCTTCTTAAGGTTATTTCCCCCGCTCCAACCTCCTTGTGGGCCAAATGGGTCAATTCTACGGTGCTTACAAGAAATAATTTCTGGCATATCTCTATCCCTGCAGACTGCTCTTGGATTTGGCGTAAGATTCTAAAATTACGCCTCATTGCTCTAAATTTCCTTCATTATTGTGTTGGAAATGGAAACTCCTTTAGTCTTTGGCATGATCCATGGTTGAATGGTCAGGCCATTAACCCCTCTGTGTCGCTTCTCTACAACTCCAGAATTCCAGTGAATGCTCGTCTATCCGCCATTACATCTCTTGGTGCTTGGTTATTACCCTCTAGTAACCATCTTGAGGTAATTCAATTTCAAAGTTAGTTTTCTTCACTCCCTGCTCCCTCGGCCTCTGAGGATAAAATTTTATGGGGTACTAGTGATATTAAGATTGTTAAAGCTTCCATTATTTGGGAATCTATTCGATCACCCGCTCAAAAAGTCCCTTGGGCTCAATTGCTATAGAACTCTCTTCACATTCCCCGATACTCCTTTACCCTATGGCTGGCCTTACGTGGCAGACTACCTACCAATGATAGATTTTATCTTACTCTAGTTTTCGTCCTCTCAATTGCTCGTTCTGCGACACTCATGTTGAGACCTTTTCCCACCTGTTCTTTGAATGTAGCTACTCATCTTCTACACTCTCCTCGGTTCTTGCTGTAGGAGGCTGGACTAACGTCCCAAAGAGATGGAACAACCTTGTACAATACATTCTCCAGTTTAGGTGAAGTAACATTAGGTCAAATATCCTTAAGCTTGCCTTGGCTTCTATAGTGTACAAAATCTGGGCAGCTAGGAACTCATTTGTTCATGATCAGATTAAGAAGCCTTTGGGGGTCGTGGTTAGGGAGATTTTGAACGTCATCAGATCCAGGCTTTCTTCTTCTACTAAATTCCTTTTGGTTGCTCAGAGCAGTCCTAGTCTAAGAGCGTGGTTGTAGTCCAGGTGTTTGGAGAGTTGGGGGACAGCTGAGTTCTGATGATGCTAGTTTAGATTGTGTGGGCGAGGTGGTAAGGCTGCTCAACATAGTCCTGGTCTCAGTGCGTGGTGGTGGTGTGAGGTGGTCCGGTTTGGGCGTGGTGGTGTGGTTTGGGCGAGCAGCCAGCATCTGATGTGGTATGCTTGAGGTGGTATGGTTTGGGCGATGTGATATGGTTTGGGCGAGGTGGGGAGGCGGTTGAGCGAGCTGCTTTGCTAAATCTTTATTGGGTGGCGAGGTGGAGCTGGTTCCTTGGGTTTGGGCGAGCAGCCAGCAGCAGAAGCTCTTCGGCACTCGGGTAGGGTGCTGCTGGTTTGACTCATGGGCGGGGTGCTGGTAGTTGCTCTTCGACATAGGGCGAGCTGATTCCGGGCAGTTGCTACTTGTCATGCCATCTGTTCCTGCTCGCCCAGTTGAATGGAGTCTTACAAGCTTTGAGTTGGTAGTATTTCTGGCTTGGGCTGGTAGGACTAAAAGTATTGGAAATGATAATTATAGGTCACTTTCCTCACTAGCTTGAATTATTCATTTTTTGGTGGTTTTCTTGATAGTTTCAATCGGCTTCTTGAAACCAGGCAGCTTGACTCTAGAGTTCATCCCTATTGTCCTGTTTGGTTGTTCGACTCACTTAGCTTTGATGGTTTTTTGTTAGAAAATTGTACTTTTGATTTGGCTATTAATCTTTAGTTGTTCCTTTTGGGGGTTGTCCTATGGGTTCATTCTACTGCCTCGGGGGTATTCCCCTTTGTGATTGTGAAATCTCTCTTTCTTTTCAATCTAAAACAAATTTAGCAAAAAAAAATGTTTGAAAGATAATAACTTCTTTGAAGAGAAGTTGAGAAGAAGGGTAAGCTAAAATTTCGAGGACGAAATTCTGTGAAGAAGGGGTGAATGTGAGGACCCGAAAGATTGAAAGTATAGTTAAGCGTGAGGTTTAACTAATGACAATTATGTCAACAGATGATCCTTGTGAGAATGATGAATTGAGATTAAACTTTTGCTAAAGGTTGTAGGCACCCGGGTATGGGTGTGGTTTTAGAAATTTCGAGGATGGAACTTTTATAAGGAGGGAAGAATGTGACAACCAGGGGAAATCAGATTGTCCAGAATTTAAGATTTAAAGAATTAGTTATTAATAAAAAGAATTTGTATTAATACTATTCTGTGCTATGTGTTTATAAATCGTTCCAGAACCTAGAATGATTATTAATAGGGAGGATTCTGGCTACGAGCTAGACTGAACGAGTAAGAATTTTCAAGACGAAAATAAAAAATTTTAGAGAACAAAATATTTCTGAGGAAAAAGACGAAATAAGCACTATTCACCCGACAAAACCCTAATGGTTAGGGTTTGAATAACCTAAGCCTTTCCGAGAGTTCGGTATGTCGAAATGACATTCCGTTAAAAGATTTGACGATAATATATCGTGAAAAGTTAATTAAGTCGATAAAAGTTTTTCTCAAAAAACGTGCAAAAATCGGATAAAATAAAAATAACGAAAAATACTGTTATGGACTTTTCATTTGTTTAAGCTACGTTAGGGGAAAACGTGAAGGAAAACGCTTGACACCAAAAAATGTTTTTTAGTTTTTCGAAAATCGGAAGAATACGTAAAAGTTAATCGGTAAATGAAAGATGAAATATCCAAAAATATTTGGATTCCGAGAATTGCAGTTTTTAAAACTGTCGGACAAAACCCAAAAGACGGAACTACGAAACTTAAAGGCTAAGTAGACTTCCAGGCTAAGTAAACTTAGTGCTAAAGTAATGAATAGTAAGGAGGTTAGGGTGAAATGACTAAAATACCCCTAGCCTTGGTTTTCTATAAATAGAAAGTTTATTTCATTGTTTTGGGATTTTGAAAATCCTATAACTTTTGAGAGAGAGAGAGAGAGAGATTTCGGATGGGGAAGAAGAGGAAAAGGAAGAGAAAAAGCTTGCCTGAGTGCACGCTTTGTCCAACAGAGGAAGATTAAAGAAGAAAGGTAATCCGAAAACCTAACTTCTAGATAATTTTCTTTAAGTTTATATGTTAAAAACATAACTTAATGAGAATAACAAGTAAAGGATGTTAGAAATAATTTCATATGGTTGAAATCATGAGAAAAGAAGAAATAAGAAATTAGAAGTTTAGTTTATAAATTTCTTAAGGAAGTTTAAGATTCGTAATGAATTAGAACGATCCGAGTGGATTATGTGAATGAGTAGGTGAATTAAGTAAGGAATACTGTTCTATAACATCAAATTCCAAGAAAAAATAAAATCGTAAACAAAATATCAATTAAAAATGAAGAACGAACAAAGAACGCGAAGAACGTTGTTGATGGACAAATTTAAAATCATCGTAGTGTAATTGTTGTTGATGGACAAGTTTAAAACCATTGCGTATAAGTTAGATGCTTATTGCTTGGTTAGGAACGTTAGAAACATTCATGAAGAACGGATTAAAACTGAGCTATAACGAAGTTATGGCAAAAATTCGTAAAAGATGAACGAGAAATAGAAAGTATGTAAATCAACCTGAACTTGTAGGTTTCATAAGAATGTAAGAGAACATATAAAACGTGAGTCGTGGACTTAAGAATGAACGAGTTTCGAGTTCGAATGACCGAATTACGGACGAAAGAACGAAGAACGTTAAAAACATAAAACGAATAAAGAGCAAAGATTAAGCCAATTGAATGATATGTTAATGGATTCAGAACGAAGTTTTGTCCATGGGTAATCGAAGTACGTAAGATAAGAAAGAGAATGGCTTTAGAATGACCTCGTTCCGAGTTATAACGAATAAGATATGAGATTTCAAAGTACGCGTCTCAAACTTGATACAAGACTTAGGAAATTTTCTAGGTTTTGTGCTTTCAAGCCACAGTCATGAAATGTGAGTCTTGGGAGGCTACATCATATGACATGAGGCCTTGGCCATCACCATCTTCTTTGAGCCAAGCAACAATGAGAAAAAGAGAAGAAGGAGTGGCACCGACGTCGACCTCGGCGGTTTGACAGCTTGACATCAGAGTGTAAGTGCGGTGAAAGGTAAAGGAAGGGCACACAATGGCAAGAAGCGCTTGCAGGGTGCAAAGACAAAGGCTCAACAATGAGCTTTTAACTACTCAATTACTAGGGGATGTGCAAGAAAGAAATATGAACTTGTAGTTCAACTAATATATCACTTAATCAAGTGTATTAAACCTTAGATGAAGGTTGAATGAAAAGATTAAACGAGATTAAAAGACAAAGAATGTAGACGTGGGTTACGGGCCGATGTCCGTGGGGCCGTAGTCGTGATAAACGAACGTGATGGATTGCTATGGTTGTGATTCCTTGAGACGTTGAGTGATTTAAAGTAATGTATAACATAATAACCCACAATTTTTATAAGTTATTAAAATAGGAATTTAATAATTAAAATTCTTATTATGAGATATTTGAGTTTGAGTATGTATATATGTTTTGAGTTTGTACTATCGTATATATATTTTTGAAATGTGTGATGCGGTGTGAAGAAAATATATATTCATATATTGGGAAAGTGAGGTTCAATAGTTAAGTTAACTATTGAAGAAATTAAATAATTTGGTAATTATTTTAAATATTTATTGAATTAAATAAATATTTTAAATAATTTATTTATTGAGATAAATAAATATTCGATGAAATTGTTGTGTAATAATTTAGTTAAGTGTTTATATTAACTAAATTAATGTATAATAATTTTATGGATTGAAGATTTAATTTTATGAAATAATCAAATTAAATTAATTGTTTAATAATTATAATATCGTGTAATGGTGTTATTTTAATTTAATTGATTAATGGAATTAAGGAATGATTAATTTAGAAGTTTAATATTTATTAAATAAATATTAAGAATTATGTTGGCTAAGTAAATATTATGTGGATATTAAAGATTATGATTTAAATTTAATAAGTGTGACATTTGTATACTATACAATAAGCAAAACATGAAAATAAATTAAAAGGAGGTTGGAGAGGGTTTTGCCAAACATGGTCTTGTGACCTTTGGCATAATTTAACTGATGAAGCCACATAATTCTACGCTTAATGTTATATAAGTTTTGTGTTACGTGTTTTATCAGTTTAGTTTTATACATATATTTTCCTAAGTCTAAAAAACAAGAAAGAAGAATCTGAGAGAGAGAAAATTGAGGGATTTGAGAGACAAGGTTGAGAATCAAAGAAAGAGAAGAAGAAGGGTAATCATCTTGTTAATCATCTATTTCAAGAATCAAAGAGGTAATAACCTATTCTACAAACTTTAGTATATGTGTTCTTAGAGTTTTCTTTTGAAACTTATATTTTATTGGATGATATGATAAAAATAGATATTATATATATGTTGGTAAATGATTATAATCTGTATATGTTGTCTAGGAATGATTTTTAGAAATCAAAATCCATGGAAACATGTTTAGGATGAAGAACTTGGTTATGTGATAATATATATTTTGGCTTACTTTGAGACCAAAATTAGTGGTTGAATCATGTGTTAATCTGTAAATTGGCAATGGTTTGTGTTAATACATTCAAAAACGAAAATAAAGCAAGTTGAATGAATCAATTTTGTTAAGAAACAAATTCGAAGTGAATGAATTCGCTAAACATGTTAAAATATGAAAATTTAGTATAAACATGAGTTTTAAGTCAAGATTTGGGTTAGTTAATGTTCTTGTAAATTTTTAATTCTTTGGTATGTTGTAGTTCTATGAATTAAGAATCCATAGAATCAAAAACAGACTAATTTGGATGTATATAACTCAAGTTATGAAGATTAGTAGGAGAAAATGTCAAAAATTGCAAAAACAGTGTAATCTGGGCGTGCCATGGCGTTGCGCATCCGGACGCGGCAGTGTGAGCAGTGGCTTTTAAGTCCTGCTGAATGTGCGCGGAAAAAGCAGTGATTCATGCCCATGTCTATTGCTATGACTACTTTGACCTAGTTTGGTAAAACGGCCATAACGTTTTCATACGAACTCTCCAATTAAAGCGATTCAAGATGATCCGAACGAGGACGAATAGACCTACAACTTTTGTTCTTTAAGTTTTTTTAGTTTGAGGTCTTTAGGAAGGGTCAAAATGGTCATCTTTAGGACTTTGTTGTGTTTTCGAGGCAATCGGAGGCGTCGGGCATGCACGTATGCAAGTGTAATGCTCTTGGCGATAATAGATGTTATTCTAAGTTATAGAACATGAATATTATGAAGTATAATGATGCTTAACATTAATAAATGATATATTAGATAAGTTATATCATACATACTAAGCACACACAAGAGAGAAAATTGGGCGTGTGGCGAATAAATGTCGAAACGTGCGTGATAAGTGATAATGAACATAAAAAAAGTGTTTTAAATCAAATGAAATGAATATTATAAGATATTGAATAGTGTTAATATAAAACCAATAATGATTCCTAGCAAGACTTAAACACTTGAATGAACTTGAATATGAAATATAGTGAGCTATAAGTCAAAGTAACAACAATAAAATTGAACATTGTGTATTGATAATAGGAAGGGTTATGAGATATAAATTAAAGTTTACATTACAACTACTATGCATTGCTATGTGACTAATAGTTGATGTGTATGATTATATAATTGTGTAGGACACGTGAAGTGCGAGATATCATAAAGTTATTAAAAGCTTATTATTAGTAAACAACGATCAAGGCAAGTCTTTGGTTCTATTTGCTATGTGAACTTGGTGATTAACTTTTTAAATCTTTATTGCAAAAGAGCATGATGTGTTATATATATGTTGAATGTATGAAATGTTAAAATCAACTTATGACTACGTTGATTGAGTAAAAGCATCTTGATTGATTGAGTAAGAACTCAATCTTTATACTTGATTATATGAACTGTAACATGTATGTTATGTTAGTCTAATGTTTATGAGATATATGTTGAGCATGTTATTATGTGCTACGTGATGCATGAAAACTATTAGATTTTCTTTGGGTACATCGAGCTCAACCTTGCAAATAACCATTTTTGCGAGGTTAAGGATTGAAGGTAACACTATGTGCTACTTGAATGATATGGATCAAAAATAATACACGAAGATATTATTTTTAGCTAAAGTTGTTATTTCCTTTAAACCATGATTAAGGTTCATGAGATGTATTACTAAATGTTTTATGATGTATAGTTTATGTTGAGTTGTAAAGCTAAAGTTAGAGTTATCGATATATAAAGGATATCGATTTGAAATGTAAGTATTTATATAATAATAATGATAAAGTGAATCATGGATTATATATTGATTCAAAACATGTAGATGATAAAGGTTTTGATTCAGAAATTGAAGTAAGAAGACAGAAAAATTTAAATTATTCCGCATTTTATAAAGTTTAACATCGAATAATGATGTAAAATCAGAAGTTAGATGTGTTATTAACGACCAAAGTTGAGAATTAAATTGTATGAATTTTGGGGTCGTTACAGTTGGTATCAAAGCTGTAGGTTATAAACCTTAGGTAGGAGTACCATAGGCTATAACCTTAGAGAAGGAAGGTGAAGATAATGAAAGAATACGCTCAAATAGAGTTTGAACAATAAGAAATAATTTAAGAAATTTATATAGAAGGTATTAAAACATGCGTGAAAGGATTCAAAGAAGAATCTCGCAAAGTTATAAGGATTATGAATGTGGGGTTACCCAACTCCAATAATAAGAATGTAAGGTGATAATAAATAGACTATGTCTATAAGAAGAGAGTGATAAAGAAGTTAAGAATCAAAAAGTTATATCTAAGTGTGGTACAATCGTACTCTTTAAGAGTTAATGTATGGTATCTGGGCTAAACGATTCCTTTATAGAGCGGAGGTATATACGAACTAGCAACTCAAAACCTAGTTTGTTGGTTGTTTATGGGAAACCACTCAGCGTACTATATTGAAACTGTTAGAGACTTGATGTGTACCAAGTATAAAAAGTGGATACGTATGATGAAAATGTAGAACTTGAATGAAATGTGGAGCAATGTAAATGAAGTTAGAAGTTCTTAAAGGAAGAATTGTTATATAAAGAAGAAAATTCAAAGAAGAATCTTGAAGAGATATAAAGATAAGAAATAGGAGTTACCCTAACTCCAATAGCCAAGATAACGAATAATGTAGTAAATGATGAAAAAGGAAAGAAAGGGGATCGTAAAACAAAATGATCACGAGTTAAGAAAAGACTTTTAAGGGAGATGATTCTAGAATAAGATCACAGCGTGATCTGTTTAAGTTATAAAAAGAAAGATGGTCTGTAATGTTTGAATAATTATAGCTTGATGCTATGAAGATGATGTCTTATAAAATAGTATGAGAGATAACTCACGAGGAGTTATAGATGATGTGATCTGAGGAATTTGTATCGAGCAAAAGAAGCAAGTTATGAGCAAGATAGGGTTAGGTGGGATTTCAATTGAGGACTCATGTGATGGTTGAGTTGTACAAATCTTTGTATGGGCGAGGGTTTGTGCTTGCACTCGGTTTATCACATTGATAATCATTGGAATGTTGGTGTCGCTATCTATCAATGTATATGTGGTGAAAAGGTGATTCTTTTCTCATGTGTATATTTGATAGTTATAAACTATTAAGATTAGTCGGATATTATTAGGATTAGGTGCGGTTCTTAAAACTAATGCATATGGTAAGTTAAATGACTCATAATAATATGGTATGTTTTGAACCCTCGGTGAATGGGCGCTATAGTGCGACTAGGACAAGTTCTTAAACTCATATTATTGTGGCAAGTTCTTGAACTTCCAATGTGCGGTAAGTTTGATGAACTATATTGGGGATATAGGAGGATTATAAGTTGAAATATAAGAATATTTGGTGTAAAGATTGAAATTGATGGAGAAAATTAGGTATTCCAAATCTTCTAGCTTTGCTAGATTTTTTTGAAATTTATTGACTTAAATTGAGATGGTTATACTTTTGATTTTTGGAAAAAATGTGTTGGGTCACACTAGTGACCAAAGAATTTTTAAAAACAATGCTATTATTAGGTATGTCTATGCTAATTGTTTGGCTAGACAAAAATGATTTGAAATATATCAAAATATTTTTTTATATATCATCAATGCATCATGTAACCTGGTGCAAAGATGATAAAAATGATGGAGTCATCAATACAATATTACTTAGTGTTGGATGTGATCTAAGGATCGTCAACCCACTATGGTATGATGTAGTATGATAAAATCACCAAATGACGGAATCCTCAAATGGACTGTAAATATAGTACGGTATCATGACGTTATAAAAAGATATTTGAGATTTCTTTAAGATATAAGAATATATATATATATATATATATGTATATTTAGATTGATGTCACGAATTATTATAGAAGTCTATGCTATTTGATTACGCTAGATGGATATTGAAAGATGTTCATGAAATTCAAGCGTTTATTGAAAAGTTATGCCAAACCAAATTGTTTTGGTGCGGTTCGAGATGTTGAAAAGATGAGGTGAACAACCCTATAAGGGGACATATTTTTGAGGACAATGGTTAGAAAAGTAATGCATTAGTCGTTACAAAACACTACGTTATGGTTACCAACATGGTGAATACAATAAATTTGGCCACCTAATTATGCGTGTGGAGGTGTTTTTCGGTCTTTGTGATTGATAAACACTCTCGGTTTGCGATGTGAAGGATTGAGTTGAAGCACTAGTAACCCAGAATAGAGTTTCACGATCTTGTGACCCCTCGGCATGATTTGGAATCTTTGAAATTCACATTATTCATATCGCTTCCCAATTATTGAGCAATTGTGGAAGATTCTTATTATTACGAAAGGTGAAAGTGGAAAGGATGAGAAAATTAAGCAAAACATAATAATTTCAAGAAAGAAATAAAATTTCGAAAAAGAAGAGAAAGGTGAAACTCTTAAAAGAGGATGAGGTGAGGAATATGATGATCTTAGAATGATCCTTAGAGAAAGAATTTGGTTGCGAGAACCTAATGAATAAATAGATATTAACATAAAATCTATTTTGATAAATGGAATGAATGAAAATTAGTAAGTCAAAAATTTTGAGGGCGAAATTCTTAGAAGAAGGGTCCCATGTAATGTCCAGAGTTTGAGAATATAGTATATGATAATGATCCTTAGGAAAGATAATGAGCGAATTAAAAGAATATGTAATACTCAAATATAATTGAGTCTAAGTAAAGGTTATGAAATAAAACTTACAAGAATTTATTATCAAGAATGGTGGGAGTAGAAAATATAAAACCTATATTAAGGTAATGTGGTGAAGTTATTCAACGAAGAGATTTGGTAAAAACCTGAGTAAGGTAGGGTTTCGGTGATTCCAAGGACGGAATCCTTATAAGGAGGGAAGGATGTGACAACCCGAATTTTTATAAGTTATTAAAATAGGAATTTAATAATTAAAATTCTTATTATGAGATATTTTGAGTTTGAGTATGTATATATACGTACTATATATATTTTGAAATGTGTGATTTAGTGTGAAGAGAAATATATATTCATATATTGGAAAAGTGAGGTTCAACAGTTAAGTTAACTATTAAAGAAATTAAATAAATTTGGTAATTATTTTAAATATTTATTGAATTAAATAAATATTTTAAATAATTTATTTATTGAGATAAATAAATATTCGATGAAATTGTTGTGTAATAATTTAGTTAAGTGTTTATATTAACTAAATTAATGTATGGTAAATTTATGGATTGAAGATTTAATTTTATGAAATATTTAAATTAAATTAATTATTTAATAATTATAATATCGTGTAATGGTGTTATTTTAATTTAATTGATTAATGGAATTAAGGAATGATTAATTTAGAAGTTTAATATTTATTAAATAAATATTAAGAATTATGTTGGCTAAGTAAATATTATGTGGATAATTAAAGATTATGATTTAAATTTAATAAGTGTGACATTTGTATACTATACAATAAGCAAAACATGAAAATAAATTAAAAGGAGGTTGGAGAGGGTTTTGCCAAACATGGTCTTGTGACCTTTGGCATAATTTAACTGATGAAGCCACATAATTGTATGCTTAATGTTATATCAGTTTTATGTTACGTGTTTTATCAGTTTAGTTTTATACATATATTTTTCTAAGTCTAAAAGCAAGAAAGAAGAATACAGAGAAGAGAGAAATTCAGGGAATTGCGTTGAGAATCAAAGAAAGAGAAGAAGAAGGGTAATCATCTTGTTAATCATCTATTCCAAGAATCAAAGAGGTAATAACCTATTCTACAAACTTTAGTATATGTGTTCTTAGAGTTTTCTTTTGAAACTTATATTTTATTGGATGATATGATAAAAATAGATATTATATATATGTTGGTAAATGATTATAATCTGTATATGTTGTCTAGGAATGATTTTTAGAAATCAAAATCCATGGAAAACATGTTTAGGATGAAGAACTTGGTTATGTGATAATATATACTTTGGCTTACTTTGAGACCAAAATTAGTGGTTGAATCATATGTTAATCTATAAATTGGCAATGGTTTGTGTTAATACATTCAAAAACGAAAATAACGCAAGTTGAATGAATTAATTTTGTTAAGAAATGAGTTCGAAGTGAATGAATTCGCTAAACATGTTAAAATATGAAAATTTAGTATAAACATGAGTTTTATTAAGTCAAGATTTGGGTTAGTTAATGTTCTTGTAAATTGTTAATTCTTTGGTATGTTGTAGTTCTATGAATTACGAATCCATAGAATCGAAAACGGACTAATTTGAATGTATATAACTCAAGTTATGAAGATTAGTAGGAGAAAATATCAAAAAATCACAAAAACATTGTAATGCTGGGGCATAGCCAATGTAGCAGCGTGCCATGCAGTCTTGGCAAAAGCGCCGAAGCGAAAAAAGCGCCACCTGCATGTCTCATTGACTATGACTACTTTGACCTAGTTTGGTAAAACGGCCATAACGTTTTCATACGAACTCCGATTTAGGCGATTCAAGATGATCCAGAACGAGGAAGAATAGACCTACAACTTTTTTTTCTTTAAGTTGTTCAATTGGAGGTCGTTAGGAAGGGTAAAAACATTCATCTTTGTGACTGTTACTTAATCAGAGGCAATCGGAGGACGTCGGGCATGCACGTATGCAAGTGTAATGCTCTTGACGAGAAGAGATGTTATTCTAAGTTATATAACATGAATACTATGAAGTATAATGATGCTTAACCTTAGTAAATAATATATTAGATAAGTTATATACGCATACTAAGCGCACACAAGAGAGACAAATTGGGCATGTGACGAATAAACGTCGAAACGTCGTGATAAGTGATAATGAACATAAAAAGTGTTTTAAATCAAATGAAATGAATATTATAAGATATTAAAAACTGTGTCTATTATTGAATTGATGAATCTAAATTTATTAGAGAATTTTCTAAATTAAATTAATTTATAATTTAGAGAACTGTAAAATAACGTGAGATGTTATATTGTTGATTTAATAATTGAGATGGTATATTAAATTATTAAATAAAGTTATAATGAAAATTATAATTTTGTGATTTTGCTAAAATGCTATATTTAATTAAAATATAGTATGTGATTAATTTAATGGGTTAATGAATATGAAAATAATATGTGATTATAAATTATAAACTAAAGTGTTTATTAAAATAAATTAAAAAGGATTTAAAGTAGTTTTCCCAAACAAGGCTTAAGTATTTTAATTCTTTAAAATTTAAATGGTTTGCCAACAAGGCTTTTGATATTTCTAATTTTTGAAATTTAAATTTAATAAATAAATAAAATAAAATTAATATAATAAATATAATATATTTATAATATATACGTTTCTTTTAACTGATATTAGTTATTAGCATTATGAAGCGTTTATCGATTTATTTCTTTGCCCTTAAGTGTTTGCTAGACTACGTAATTTGGTATTTGGGCTTAAGCTAAGAACTAAGAAGAGAGAAGAGTCTAAGAGTTGAGAGAAATTGAGAGAAATCTTAGGATTTTCAAGCAATTCTAGTGGGTTAGCAAGAATTACACGCTAATTGAAGGTATGTTTACATAACCTTTGTATACACACACACACACACACACACACACACATATATATATATATATATATATATATATATATATGAGTTCTAGGACAATAACTTTCATACTCTGTGAATTTTATTTGTTTAGAATTGATGTTCTTGAATTAGTTATGATAATTGCATGTGTCCATGATGATTAGATATTATGTTTAAACAATAATCGCATGCTAATTTCGGATATCCGTAGAAATGTTTGACAGTATATATATATTTTTTCATATGTTCATAAAAAGTATCAATTCTAGTGGCCAATTAGTGTGTTAAACTGCAAATTGAGTATTGTATATGGTAGTTCACTGAGATAAGAACAAAACCTAATTTGAATGAGATGAGTTGATCAAGTAATGAATTCACAGTGATGATTTTTAGGATGAATGTCAAGAATATTGAGTTTTTATGAAAAACATGAAAATTGAGGTATTAAAATAGCTTTAGTTGTTGTTAAATTGTGCTAAATGAGTAATCATGTTTATGATAGTTGTAGAATTATATTACATGTTATTATCACTGTTTGGTGGGTGAAAATTGTGTTTGTTGGGCTAAAGTCGGCAACTGTTCATTAGCCTCTCTGCGTCTGTCTGAACAACATCACAGCAATTGCACTTGCACTTAAGTTTTTATATGTGGCAATGCAATTGCGCCATACCTGATTTTGAGATTACGGTTTACTGAATTCTTTGCGATTTGAGATAACAACATGGCTTGGTCTGAAAGTGTGTTAGCATGTTAAACGTGTAATGTTAAGGTTAACATAACATAGTAAATTGGGGTTAATAAGTTCAAAGTTGCAAAAATGGTTAGTAAATCGAGAACGCATTATGTGGTAACTTAGTATACATAATGAGCGTTAGATAAGTGTTGCGAAGTAAAACACTTGGATTTTCTGAAATATAAATGGTAATGAAGGACTTGTGCTTCAATGATAAGTTTAGCTAGAAATGAACATGTTATGGTATGTTACCACATCTAATAGGTATTGTGATTTTAAAAATTATGTGTAGGTGATCGTGAGTTTAATTTTATAGCTTACGCTCAAGGCAAGTTTCTAAACTCTATCTTTTACATTGAGAAAGTTTCCTAATTCTTTACTTTCGTTGAGCTAATTCCATTATTACATTATGTAGCTTTATTCTTTGTTTGAGCAAGCTTCCTATTTCAACTATTGATTGAATAAGACAATTGTCCCTAGAGCTCATTCGAGTAAATTTTAACTCTAATGCTATTTGAATTCTCATTTTGTTGATTTACTCTAACTTGTTTATGGTTAAGCAAGTTTCTTGAGTTATATTCTTGTATAATGAACACAGTTTGAACTCTCGTCTCTATTATTGAACTGTTTTAACCCTTGCATGAATTTAATACCTTGTTGGGCAAGTTTTTAGTTTCAGCTTGCTATTGGTTATGGTACAATCTGTAATTTCATTTCTAAATGTTATAAGACTCTAACCTTAGCTTATTTATTGTTCAAGCAAAGGTTTACTATTTTCTTCATTTTGTTAAATACTTATGCTCTATAGTTATTTCAAGCATGAGTTTAACATGTATAGTCAGTTCATTTATGATTCTCAATTGTTCTGTGTTATGTTGTTATTAAACATCTGTTATGATTCTCAAACACTATTAATTCAACTAGTCCTCTAGTTGATGTTCGTTGAACTTTAAATTACTCTTGAAAGCTTATCCAAACCAAACTTTCTTTGGTGCGGACTTGTACTCTAAATACTGAGATGAACAACCCTATTATTATTAGGGGATAACTTACGCTGGCGTTAAATGTTTAATGCACAAATACATGGTACGAAAAGTGATCCCCAAGACGTGCGAGGAGTCTTTATAGTCTTATGGTACATTAAAGTTGGAGTTGAAAGATTACTTGCAACTGTGGACATAGTTCATGGTCTTATGACCCTCAGTTATGTTTATTCCATATTTTGGATTTCAGTTCCTGATTATCATTGTTAAAGTACTATCCAGTTTTGATGAGCCTATTAGTTGGCAGTTATTATTATTATTCTCTTGTTGATTCATTATTATATCCGGTGAGCAAAACTGGAGAAGGTAGATGAACCTTCAACTAGCAAAGGAAAGGGAAAATTGTACAAGTGATGCTGATTTGTACTTTATTTATTATGATGATCTTAGACTTTATTTTAATGATGTTATGTAATAATTTAATTCCGCATTTGAATGACGTTTAAAGGTTAGATAACCTAGGATGTTTTGAGTTTAATTATGTAACCCTATTTAAAGGGAGGATTTTATGGTTTAAATATTATTTTATTTGGGTAGATAGTATGAATGTTTGTTTAGTGAGCACTAAATTTTGTGGGAATGAAGTACCTAGATTTGGGGGTGTCACAGGTTGGTATCAAAGCCTTAGGTTATGAACTTTAGGTGGGGAAAAAGCCTTAGGAAGTAACCTTTGAAAAGATAGTGATAATGAACTCTTATCGAGTTTTAGGAAAGAGAAAGTAATAAAAAACTTATGTGATTATGTGATTACAACTTATGTGCTCGTGAGTGTCGAGTAGTAATGATTAGTAATTAAAACTTAAAATTTGGTTGACAGGATGGCTAATGTAGGAGGATCCAGTCAGGCTAAAGAGGAGGAGCCTCGGGATATTCAGGTGATTTGGGAACAACTACTGCCACGGGAAATAGTTCCGTCGGTCATGATAGTTGAAAGCGGGAGAGAATACTGAGAGAGGATGATGAGATAGAGGCAGACGAGGAGGACCCGTGGGCTGCCAGTCGAGGGAATGAGGAGGACGAGGAGGAAGAGCTTCCACTTGGTTCGATAGTTTGCCGTATGTATGCACGAGAGATGTATGTCCGCAATGTGGAACTTCAAGATACTGGTCGAGAAGTTACGGAGATAATGGTGAACAACGATCTCGATGGCACGAAAAGACGAGCGAGATCCAAGATCGAGAAGAACAACTGAACAATGTTGAAGAGAAGCTGATTCACACAGAAGGGGAAAACGAGCAACTGATGGAGAAGATTGCAGAACTGAAGAATAAGCTGAAAGAGGAATCTACTAAATATTTTAATTAATTATTATTATTTATTTTTTTATTTTTATTGCTTTCGTGGGCGGGTAATTTAGTTTAGTAACACCACCACGGGAAGTGAGCTACTAAACTTCGATTTCTAGTTCTGCAGTTCACACGTAACAAGGTTGGGCCAAAAAAAATCTCACAAGTTCACCCATATGTTCTCGTGAAGAACACAGAGAACATGGCCATAACTTTCAATTTCCTTGTCCATATATTAATTTTTTTTTTTTGCTAAATTTAGACTGAAATAAATGAAAGAAAAGTACATGGGTCAAACCCAAACAGTATACAATAGCCATCATAGGACATGCCCTATGATGGCAGTAGTAAACCAAAGCTAGACACTAGCATACAAGGATCCAACAAGGAACAAAGAAACGGTAGAAAACAACCATCAAATTGGCTTGAAAACAATATTACAAACTTATAGCTACAAGGCAGCAAAAGTCAAACTGCCAAGACATAACATCTCAACAACAGACCAGAACCCGGGGCCACAGTAGCAACATCAGCAGAACACAGTAGCATCAGAAGCAGCACCACATGAGCTAGCCGTACAGAAAACTGCCCAGCAACTTGGCAACGACCCACAGCCCCGCTCAGCTAGCAGAACAGCACAAAGCTCATAACATCAACTGCTAACTGCAGAGAAAAACCAACCTGCACACACGCACCAACAGACTTTCCCCCAGCAGACAACTAGATTTAAGCAACTAAAAGCCAGCAGCTTTCAGGCCACTGCTACATGAAACAGCAAACTTACACCAAACAGTAGAATCACCAGCAGACTTACACCAAACAGCAAGCAGCATAAGGCACAACACTGCTACAAGAAACAAGCAATCCCAGCAACAGCCGCGACATGATAAAAGCAGAATCAAAAAAATGCTACAACACTGGAAGCACTATGATTGTGGTTGAGGCCTGCTATAAACAACAACCCCAACAAACCCAGCCCCAGCCCATTGCAAGCATTCCGGTCACACCCCATCAACCCAGAACTAGCAGTCCCGCTTACTGCTGTAACTTCAGGAATAAACCAGCAGATCCAAGCACCCCTTAACAGCAGCAAGTACCATAAAGCCACATAAAGCCAGACCAGATCCCAACCACAACAGCAGCAACCCTTAGGTTTTGCCAAATAAAGCCAGACCAGATCTGAACCAAGCTTTGTATACACTGAACCATAGTGAAAAAACATGAGAATTACAGTACAAGATGTTGCTAACATAACCGAGATTTAAACCTTTGAAATTTAGCATTAGTGTGGAGACCACATTTAAGTAACTGGATAATATCTAGAATAATGACCCGGGCAGTAGTATTAATTTTAGTAAAAATCCTAGCATTCCGTTCTTGCCAAATCCTATAGACTACAACTGCAAAACCAAAATGCAAAATATTGTGGTGAAATTTGGGGCAAGAGCTGCTGATAATAAAATCAGTGATAGAGGTCCAACTTCGGCTAAACCCTCTCCAACCACAACGCCTAAGAACTGCAACCAGAATCTGGAATGAATAGCTACAGTTGAAAAAGATATGATGGAACGATTCCAGATCATTAGAGCACAGAACACATAAAGGGTCAACCACAAGCCCAAAGTTTAGAAGCCAATAAAGGGTCTGCAACCCATTATGCAACGCAAGCCATAGAAGGAACGAATAACGAGGAGGAACAATCTTATGCCACACTAAACTATGCCACCCCACAGTCGTCCCAACACGACGAATAGAATGCCAAATAGTAGATGCTCTCACATCCTTAGCCACAAAACCATCCCAACGAAGCCCATCCTGACCATCCGAATCACAAGTCCTAGTGAAGTCAAAAGAGGATCGAAACTCAATACCTCGTGGTTAGAATTAGGGAGAATCCATCTAGAGTTGTGAATAATACTACTAACAGAAGCATTAGGCCCAAGTCCTGAGTTGGCAATCAAGGATGAGTGCACAGATGAGGCCAGAGGGGTTTGCCCAAGCCACGGGTCAAACCAAAGACTCGTATTTGCGCCACTACCAATACTAAAGGATATGTGACTCCGAGCTAGGTCCCTTAATTGAAGCACTTTCCTCCAGATCCAAGAGCAATCAAAAGGTATATTAATAATCCAGAAAATTTTATTTTTAAGTTGAACTTCACAAACCCAAGTAGCCCAAATAGAAATAGAAGTTGGATTGATGACTTTCCAAAGATGCATCATGATCAAAGCTTTGTTCCAATCTGCAAGATTCTTAATAGCAAGACCACCTTCAGAGAAAGAAAGAGAAATTTTGGTCCAAGCAACTTTGGAATTAAATTTCTGCATAGAAGGGCCCTTCCACAAGAATCTGGATAACGAAGATATAATTCATATAATTCATATATGATCATTACCCAACCTTTCTAACATGATTTTAACAAATTAATTTATATAATTACTTGAATCAAAACACATAATTTCACTGTTCTTGATGTTCTTGCAAGTTTTGAAAATAAAACATAAAAATTAACACTACGGGTTCGTTATAACACCAAATCTGTCCATTCGAAGTTTGTTTTCTTCGTTTTAACATGCATAATTATATAAAAGTGTAAAATTTTGGGACACCATATGATTGACGTACTAAATTTAGGTGTAAGGGCCATATGGCCACATTTCTATACTCTGTAATTTTGTAGCAACCATATACAACGTATTTTCATGAAACTGATGTTATGGAACCATAATATATAGCACAACACATTATAAAAACATCTTACCACATATATAAACACATAATTATTACTCTTTCCAACTACAGAGATTTTAACAGAAACTTGAAAGCCATTTTCATGAAAACTTTAATAACGTAAAATAGAAACTGGTTGAAGAGATTACCCAAAGCGTAGTGTAGATTTAGTAGAGATGAATTCCTTCTCGATTCTTCTTGACTCTCACAATTCTCTTAAAAATTCTCCGAATTCTCTCGACTCTCAAGTTAACTCTAAATTGCAAATACGTAAAATGGAGAAAGCTGACCGGTAGCACAAATAAATCCAGTAATGTTAAGGTCAGTTAACCCATACGTGGTTAATCGCTCTCAACTTCCCTTAAAGCTCTGCTTGGTTATTCTTAAAGACTCAATCCCAATTAATTTAATTAATCCTTTATAATATAGTTTAATCATGTCACATCTATTTAGGCAGTTAATCGTGTCATATAATAATTTCTCATTAATTCATATAGTCATAAAAATTAAATTTCTCATTTATTAATTATGTCAAATTATTAAATCTCTAATTAATTATAAAATTAATTAAAATAATATTAGGCTTATTAAATATTTCTTTTAATTCAATAAGCTCACATAATTACATACTTTGAATAATAAAATTCTCCACATTAATTTAATAAATATACCACATATAATTAAATTAATCTACCACAACTTCATGAATTAATTATTTAATCTAATAATCAAATCATCAAAAAATATTTATTTAATCCAATAAATATTAAAATTAAATTACAAAATCCCGTTTGTCACATCTTTTCTCCTCTTAAAAGGATCATGTCCTCAGAATCACGACTCAATTAATTCGACCCGTTACAAGCTTGATCTTTACGGGATCCTTAAGTTCTTCTAACATCATTCGCTGAAAATATTTTTTCATTTAAAGCAAGTGTGAGCATTCAATTGCTTAGCAAGTCATAGCAGTTGAACAAACAACTTCAATAGTTTAAACATTCCTTTAGAACTTCAATAACCGAACAAAGGTTATGAAGCAACTTGAATAATAGGAATAATCTCGATTCCTATCATTTTAAAACAATATTCACTTTCATTTTAAAATACTTTCATTCTTCTACCTTTTTCATACACATTCTGCCTGGCTAGAATCATTAGCACAAACTTAACAATAACGGATCATGTATAAATAGAGCATTCTCTTATTGAACAGTTAAATCACAAAACAGTTCATCTCATAGAAACACCAAAGTGTTCACATTGTGGCACAAGGCCTCATATGTTCTACCACCTTACATAAATATTGCACATTCGCACATAGACAGAACTTCTCAAGTTCAACATATGAGAAGTTTTAGAAACTAGCATTCATTTAGAATATGAATGAAGTTAGGAAACTTGCATTACGCCCAACTACGGCTTACGCTGAACTGCTCATTCCAATTCCTATGTAGCATATAAGAAAATAACACATACACCAATTGGTCATGTATATTTAACTTAAGCATTGGTTTACTTAACTTTACTTCTTAGGGTTCGCGTTCTTGCAACCTAAGTTTACGCGAACACTTTCAATACCGTTCTACGGCTTCATGACATACGGAGATGTCTTACTTATACATTCATCATCTTTGATGTTTTACATTCTTATCTTCTTATAACTTCTCTAGGACTCAGCACACATCGCTTCTCTGCTAGTAGTCTATATGGTACTCTGAGTTGTTTCCCACAAACAACCAACGAATAAGTTCCCGTCTCGTCTACACTGTCATCACAGTGAGTTAGATCGGTTGCCAGTTTTGTATATACCTTCGCTCTCTGAAGGAATTGTTTAGCCCAGCTCCTATTTTTCAACCGTCAAAGGTTATGATTGCACCACAACCTAACTTATCTTAACTTATACGAACTATTAAACTATAACATTCGCTAAGTCAATTTCTCATTCCTTATGGCTTCATGGTAACTAAATGCCACACCTCAGGATTCACTCTTTATCGTCTAAGTCATACAGTCTTTTGTATACTCAGAGCGATCATTTAAGTTAATCATTACTCAGCTAAGTTACGTTAAACGTCATTGTCTTTAATTCAGTCTTTTACCATTCATGGTTTAATCATTGATCTTCATTATCTTACGGTTAAACCATACACGGGGTGTAGGTTCTATCTACTTAATATTTGCGTACACTCAACTTTCACATTGGTTAAAATGTTCCATACTTACAATTCATTCTATCATTTTCTATCCGAATCACGATCGGCTTTCATTAATCTTATTACCGTTCGTTACGGCTTTCTTGTTACCATTTTTATCTTACTTAATACTTTTGTTATCCATTACATGAACCCCATGTTCATTACTCTTTCTTAATGTCGAAGCCATACCGTTCGTTGTATGCTAAGACTGCTTGCAACTGCGTTACGTTTATTCTCTTCTTGATCTTTTAATCTCTTTCAACCATTTCGTTCAACCTGTACTAAAGGTTTAATTCACTTGTTTAATTGTTATTTTAGGTGAACTACATGTTCATATTTCTTTTTTGCACATCCCCCAGTAATTGTGCACTTAAAAGCTCATCACTGTCTTTTACCTACACCAAAGTAGCCAGGCATGCCGAGTCCCTCTTTATCACTTTCATGTTGCTTATTTCACTCTGCAGATGTCTAATCGCCGAAGTCCGCAACATGCGACACCACCTCCCAAGGCACGACTCACGCTGCGGTGCCAAGCCTTCATCCCTAAAAAATTTTCTAAGTCTTAAATCTAATTTGAGACGCTTACTTCACGCTTCCATAACTTATTCGTTATAACTCAGAACGAGGTCGTTCCAAAGCCATTCTCTTCCTTATCTTACGTACTTCAATCCCCTTTGGACAGACCTTCATTCTTAATCTGTTAACATACCATTCGATTGGCTTAATCATCACCCTTTGTTCGTTTTACATTTTTAACGCTCTTCATTCGTTCGTCCGTAATTCAGCCATTCGAACTCGGAATTCGTTCGTTCTTGAGTCCATGACTCATGTTTTCTATGTTTTCTTACATTCTTATGAAACCCTACACGTTCGGGTTCATTTACTAACTTTCAAATTCTCGTTTGTCTTTTACGAAAATTTTGCCATAACTTCGTTATAGCTAAGTTTTAATCCATTCTTCATGAACGTTTCTACCGTTCCTAACCAAGCAATAACACGATGGTTTTAAACTTGTCCATCAATAACAATTATTGTACGATGGTTTTAAATTTGTCCATCAACAACGTTCTTCGTGTTCTTCATTCGTTCTTCATTTTAATCAATATTTTGGATTATGATTTCACTTTTTATTAAAATTTGATGTTATAGAACATCATTCCTTACTTATTTCACCTACATATTTATATAATCCACTCGGATCGTTCTAATTCATTACGAATCTTATACTTCCTTAAGAAATTTATAAACTAATCTTTTAATTCTTATTTCTTCATTTTCTTACGATTTCAACCATATGAAATCATTCCTAACATCATTTACTTCTTATTCTTATTGAGTTATGTTATTAACATATAGGACTTAAAGAGAAATTAAATTCGACTAGTTTTTAGGTTAACCTCTCTTCTTTATTTTTCTTCCGCTAGACAAAGCCAGCGATTCGCAAGCTTTTCTATTTCACGCTCACCTTCGATACGATCATCCACACTCAATCTCTTCCTTCTTCTCTCTTCATCCGAACCCTCTCTCTCTCTCTAAGGTGTAGAATTTTCAAAACCCCATTTAAATGAATTAAGCTTACTATTTATAAAAAACCAAGGCTAGGGGCATTTTAGTCATTTCGCCACCCGAACCTCCTTACTATTCACACCTCCATACTATTCCCACCTCCTCAATACACCTCCTTACTATTCACGAAACTTAGCCAGTAAGTTTCGTGGTTCCGTCTTTCGGGTTTCGTCCGACAGTTTTAAAAATTGCAATTCTCGGAATCCAAATATTTTTGGATATTTCGTCTTTTCTTTACCGATTAACTTTTACGTATTCTTCGGATTTCCGAAAAATTGAAAAACACTTTTTGCTGTTAAGCGTTTTTCTTCACGTTTTCCCCTAACGTAGCTAAACGAATGAATTTCGTTCGATTTCTGCACGTTTTTTGAGAAAAACTTTTGTCGGCTTACTTAACTTTTCACGACATATTATCGCCAAATCTTTCGACAGAATGTCATTTCGACATACCGAACTCTCGAAAAGGCTTTGGTTATTCAAACCCTAACCCTTAGGTTTCGTTGGGTGAATAGTGCCTATTTCGTCTTTTTCCCTGGAAATATTTTGTTCCTGGAAAATTTTTATTTTCATCTTGAAAATTCTTACTCGTTCAATCTAGCTCGTAGCCAGAATCCTCCCGATTTATATTCATCCTAGGTTCTAGAACGATTAATAAACACATAACATATAATATTATTAATAAAAATTCATTTTATTAATAACTAATTCTTTAAACTTAAATTTTGGACGATCTGAATTTTCGGGTCGTCACATGTCCTACCTAAGCTTAATTTTCTTACCTAAGTTGACAAATTGCGATATTTCAATTAACCTTTATTTTGAAGATGTATTCTAGAATGATATATGAAATACATGAGATGAGCAATGGGAAAATCATGATACAAAGGAAATAACCGGGAATGTACAATCTGAAAAGAAAGCAATGTATTCTCATCTCTTCGAACTACCAGGTACGTAAATTTCGAGGGCAAAATTTCATAAGGAGAGGAGATTGTAAGACCCCGAATTTATGAAATGAAAGTATTAAATTTTCTTATAATTGTTATTCTATTTAGTAAATGGTTAAATTGATAAAATATTAAAGTTAAGGGTGATATTTGAAAATTTTTGCAAAGTATGCAAGTTGATATAAAATATTCATTGTGTCAAGGAATATTCGTTTGGTCAGGGAATATTAGTTCGACGACACTATCATTGGTGGACCCCATAATGGAATAACTGTCGGAGTTAGAAAATGACAGAAATATCTTTTATAAAAATAACGGCAAAAGTTTTACCATTAACTGTTGAAATAACCGGTGGTAAAAATACAGTAATACGCGTGGTTGCATAGTAGCGCACGGTATTGATGCTTACGTCAGAAGCCACTCAGTTTACTCAATTATTGCTACAATAATTGTTGCATAGTATCTCACGTTATTTGATTCAATTATTATCACAGTAACATCTGTATAATATTTTATATTATTAAATTAATAATTGAGATGACAAAGTTATTCATATTATTATTTGCAATATTGACGATGCCTAGAAAGTTCTGTCGAGGAAAGGGGTTTGGTCACCTAATTGCGCGCCAATAGGGAGAAATCCTTATCGAAAAGACTCCTCTTTCCTGGGAATGATCTGGTTGTTAAATATTGTGAGTTATAATATTAACGATGAATAATTATTAATAGATTAAAAATGTGTTTATTAAAGATAAATGATTTGTGGTAATATTTATTTAATTTTTGATATAAATATAGGGATTTATTATGAGGCGGTTGTTCTAGTTTTGACTTAGTATTCCATGAAAAGATTTACTAATTTTATGGACCGTTAATGGTGGTTTTAATAGTTAACCAATCTGGACCATTGATGGTGGTTTTAATAGTTAATTAATCTGGACCATTGATGGTGGTTGTAATAGTAAATCAATATGGACCATTGATGGTGGTTTTAATAGTAAATCAATCTGGACCGTCGGTGGTGGTTTTAAAAGTATATCAATCTGGACCGTCGATGGTGGTTTTAAAAGTAAATCAATCTTGTCGTCGGTGGTGATTTTAAAAGTAAATCAATCTGGACCGTCGGTTGTGGTTTTAATAATAATCAATATGGACCGTCTATTCTAATAGTAAATCAATATGGACCGTTCATGAATTAGTTACTATTTAGTCAATTCTCCTATAAATATAAGCTTAATTCTTCTTTCATTCTCACCAATTCACTGAGATTCACAAGAGAAACTATAGAGAGCAAGAAGAAGAGTATTCTGCTACTTCACTATTGTAGTATCCAGTCTTCTACTAAGGTAAGGGATATTATTTCTTATATTTGTAAGGGATATTATTTGTTGTATTAATAAGTGATATTATTTGTTGTATTCCTAAGGGATATTATTTATTGTATTCGTAAGAGATATTATTTTTTATATTCGCAAGGGATATTATTTCTTTTGATATTCTTAAATCTAAACTTATTATGGTATGTATTGCTTCTATAATCCCTGAAATTAGTAAAATATCCTTGAGTTTGTCGCTTCATCCAGTATCGTTTCATTGGAATATTGATCTGAACTTTCTTATTAAATATCAATATTGTCACACGGGGTACTATTCATGAGTTACTATTCACCTGGTTACTATTCACTCGAATATTATTCACTCGGGTATTCGGGGTACTTTTCATATCGGGGTACTATTCACGTGTTACTATTCATGGATTACTATTCACCCAGTTACTATTCACTCAAATATTATTCACTCGGGTATTCGGGGCACTTTTCATGTCAGGGTACTATTCATGGGGTATTATTCTCGAAGTACTATTCACGAGATACTATTCACTCAGGTACTATTCACCCGGGGTACTATTCACGACAAATATTGATTTCTTTTCTGTCCAATTTTGATACATGAATATTATTCTTGAATTTTACTCCACAAAGCAGTATCATGTTAACAAGTTAGATATTTTTAAACTCTGGATAAATTTAAAGTCTTTAATATTTATCCTTGATTTCGTTTGATTAATGCTTATATCATTGTCATCATTCTCATGCTTATATTGTGATGAAAGTCATCTTTGACTTACGTGCATAGATGGATTGTTGATTATTAGTTTTGGTTGTGGTTTTAATAATAATCAATATGGACCGTCTGTTCTAATAGTAAATTAATATGGACCGTTCGTGAATTAGTTACTATTTAGTCAATTCTCCTATAAATAGAAGCTTAATTCTTCTTTAATTCTCACCAATTCTCTGAGATTCACAAGAGAAACTATAGAGAGAGAAACTATAGAGAGCAAAAAGAAGAGTATTATGCTACTTCACTATTGTAGTATCTAGTCTTCTACTAAGGTAAGTGATATTATTTGTTGTATTCGTAAGGGATAGTATTTGTTGTATTTGTAAGGGATATTATTTGTTGTATTCATAAGGGATATTATTTGTTGTATTCGTAAGGGATATTATTTGGTGTATTCATAAAGGGTATTATTTCTTTTGATATTCTTAAATCTAAACTTACTATGGTAAGTATTGCTTCTATAATCCCTGAAATTAGTGGAATATCCTTGAGTTTTGTGCTTCATCCAGAATCGTTTCATTGGAATATTGATCTGAACTTTCTTATTAAATATCAATATTATCACCCGGGGTACTATTCACTCAAATATTATTCACTCGGGTATTCGGGGTACTTTTCATACTGGAGTACTATTCACGAGTTACTATTCATGGGTTACTATTAACTCGATTACTATTCACTCAAATATTATTTACTCGGGTATTCGGGGCACTTTTCATGCCGGAGTACTATTTATGGGGTGATATTCCCAAAGTACTATTCACAGGACTATTCACTCAAGTACTATTAACCCGGGGTACTATTCATGACAAAAATTGATTTCTTTTATGTCCAATTTTTTTTTTGATACATGAATATTATTCTTGAATTTTACTCCACAAAGCAGAATCATGTTGACAAGTTGGATATTTTTAAACTCTGGATAAATTTAAAGTCTTTAATATTTATCCTTGATTTTGTTTGATTAATGCTTATATCATTGTCATCATCCTCGTGCTTATATTGTGATAAAAGTCATCTTTGGCTTACATGCATAGATGGACTTTTGATTATTGGTTTTACAATTGTATATCTTTGGCTTACGTGCAAAGATGGACTGTTGATTATTGGTTTTACAGTTGTATATCTTTGGCTTACGTGCAAAGACGAACTGTTAATTGATAGCTTTGGCCCGTAGAGCAAAGATGGACAGGTGTATGACATGATCATGACCACTGGTGTGAAATCCCGAATTTATGAAATAAAAGTATTCAATTTTTCTATTTTGGTAAATAGTTAAATTGATAAAAGTTTGAAGTTAAGGGTGATATTTGAAAATTTTCAAAGTAAGCAAGTTTTCATAAAATACCCGGTAGTAAAAGTACAGTAATACGCGTGATTACATAGTAACACACGGTATTGATTATTGATGCTTACGTGAAAAGTCACTCAGTTATACTCAATTATTGCTACAGTAATTGCTGCATCATATTTCTCATATTATTTATTCAATTATTGTCACGAGATCATCGTCAGATAATATGTTATATTATTAAATCAATAATTGAGACTGACGGCAAAGTTATTCATATTATTATTTGCAATATTGACAATGTCTAGAGAAGTTACATCGAGGAGAGGTTAGATAATCTAATTGCGTGCCAATAGGGAGAAATCCTTATCGGAAAGCCCTCTCTTTCCTGGGAACGACCTGGTTGTTAAATATTGTGAATTATAATATTAATGATGAATAAGTTTGTGTTGATTAAAGATGAAATTGATAGTTCCATTGTGTTGGAATTATTAGTGTTAGTGAAAATTGACATTTATTTCAATAATAATTGATGTCTGGAGGTTATATTGACCAATCGGGTAATTAACCGGATAAATGAGCAATTAATTGCTATTGATTCACATGATTATAACTATTTGTTCACATGTGTGTACTATTGATTCACATTCATTTACTATTAGGGGAGTTGGTGCAAGATTGATAATACTTGAATAACTAAGTTAAAAATGGAGGTATAGATGGAGGTACTATACTGTAATTCGTATTTTCACATGTCTAGAACTATTATTCACATGATTTACTATTGATTCACATGATTTACTATTAGGGGAGGTGGTGCAAGTTTGATAATACTTGCAGGACTAAATTAAAAATGAAGAAAAAGAGGAAGGTATTATACTATAATATTTCGAGCCCCAAAACGTGCAATTATCGAAACTATATTTTTCTATAAATAGAAGCTCACTCTTCCTTCATTTCTCTCCAATTCACTAAAGCTACAGAGCAATTATTATAGAGAGAAAAAAGAAGAGAAGTCTGCTACCTCTCTATTCTAGTATCCAGTTTCTTCTAAGGTAAGGGATATTATTCTTTCGTACTCATGAAGAGAGTTATTTTATTTCAATACTCGTAATGGTTGTTATTCCATTCTTTAATATTATGTTGGAATAACACATACATCTAAGTACTGCATACATGGTGAAATTCTTACATTATTCCATTCTTTATTATTACATTGGAATAACCTATCTATGCTTGATTCAATCGCATGACACAGTGAATTTTTCATTATTCTATTCTTTATTTTTACATTGGAATAACATGTCTATGTGGATTACCACATGCATGGTGAATGATCCTTACGTATTCATTCTTTATTAAATTGTGGAAATGATCTGCATCTACGTGGATTACCGTATGACGGGTGACAATCCATTTGCAGTTTGAGATATTCTATTATACTCGTCTGAGATATCATTTCTTTTGTACTCGTCATAGAATATCATTTTTTTTGGTTTTTTTTACGTGTTACTATTCACGGGTTACTATTGACCCAGTTACTATTCAATCTAGTATTATTCACTCGGGTATTCGGGGCACTTTTCGTGCTGGAGTACTATTTATGAGTTACTATTCACAGGTTACTATTCACTCGATTACTATTTACTCGGGGTATTCAGGACACTTTTCGTGTCGGGGTACTATTCCCGAAGTACTATTCACAGGGTACTATTCACCCGAAAAATATATTTTTTTTCTGTCCAAATTATTTTTGGTACATGAATATTTATCTTGAATTTTACTCTACAAAGCAGTATCATGTTGACAATTTGGACGTTATTGATTTCTGGATAAATTAAATTATAAATCTTTAAAATTTATTCTTGAACTTGTTTTATTGAATTATTATATCATTGTCATCATCCTCATGCTTATATTGTGATTAAAGTCATCTTTGGCTTACGTGCATAGATGGACTTGGTATGATTATGACCATGGATTATTCGATATAATCATGACCGTAATGTGACGACTGATGTGGTAAAAGTCCTCATTGGCCTGTAGTTCATTGATGGACAGTTGTTGGTATGATTATGACCATGGATTATTCGGTATAATCATGACCATTGATGATTACATGAATATCCTTGGCCGTGGTGCAGGGATGATTCGATTTTATTTATTAAGCCGAGTCTCAGTGATAAAGTTGATGAAAAACTTTTTAAATCATAGAAGATAGTAGATTTTATGCTCTACTTGACTCTTCTAATGGATTACTTATTTTCGCTACAGTTGTTGATCTAAAACTTGTTGTCTATTGTATTCTATCAGTTGTTATACTATTGAAGGCTAAGGATAATTTATTCTACATTATCTTAGACATAATATTTCTTACTGGGCTAGTTGAGCTCACCCTTTCTTTCATTGTTCTATTTAGGAAATGAGAATATAGCTGGGATGAGTCAGGGAATGGAGTGATGGTCCAGGATAAATGGCTTTAGTAGTCCTCACTATTTTATGGAATAATGTGATAATAATTGTAATGAGGACACCATTGAGTGTGGATGTTGTCTTGATGACAATTTTCTTGTTTAAACTCGCAGCTATATTTTGTCGTATTTTACACGTCTGTTGTATAATTTTGTATTTGATTTATGTATCATGTATTTGGCGACTCAAGATGGGTGATGTATACCTGTTTTGGGGGTGTCACAACTGGTGATACTAACAAATATCCTTGGCCCGTAGTGCATGGATAATTCGATGATGTGGTTGGTATGATCATGACCATAGTTGAATGTCTTTGGTCATAGTGCACTGACAGTTGATTGGTATGATCATGACCATTGGTTTTATAGTTGAATATCTTTGGCCCGTAGTGCAAAGATAGACAATTGATTGGTATGATCATTGTTATTACATTTGAATATCTTTAGCCCTTGGGGTAAGGATATTGAGGAAACGTTTTATTATGCCTTTGTGACAAGGAAAAACTATTGATTTACATGATTATAAATATGAATTGTGAACTTAATTATAATCTTTAGTGGTTCAGGTGAAGACAGGTGATGAAAGTTCTCTTTATCTTGGGTACAACAAAGAATTGTTGATGAGTATTAATACAGGAATGAAATATTGATGACGGACTTTTAATTTGGAGGAGATAGTAGACATTACGTTCTATGTGACTCTTCTAATGGATTGTGATTCCACTGCAATTATGGTTGAAAACTTTTATTATCTACCATATGTTCTAAATCTCTGATTTATTCTGATGAAGGCTATTGATAAATTAATTATCTTAGCCATGATATTCTTTACTGGGCTAGTTGAGCTCACCCTTTTGCTTCATAATTCCTTTCAGTAATAAGAGTGTAGCTGGGTCGAGCGGGGATAACAGGGGAATAGTGTGATGGTTCGAGACTGTCGAAGTTTCTCAATACATTATAAAATGGCATGACATGCAATATATAATTGTATTGAGGACCTAAGATGTGTGTGTCGTATTTTATACGTCACTTAATAATTGATTTTGGTGAACAACAATAGGGTGATGAGAACCCGACTTTGAAAGCGTCAAAAGTGCACCTCATTAGAATGAACATGATAGTAATCTTCTCATTCTTCTTTGGGTCTTGAAATATTTGCTGATGTATTTTATATGGAATTGTAATAATTTGAGTTTGGATACTGTCTACGAGTCAATATTGTATTAAAACTCACAGCTTATGTGTTGTCGTATTTTGCACGATAGTTCAACAGTTGTATAAATGAAGTTTGTATTTGAATTTTGTACCGTTTATTTGGCGACTCAAGATGGGTGATGTATACCTATTTTGGGGGCGTCAGACATACATTCCTTTAATCTTCACTTCTCGCCGTGTATCAAATTACTTAATAATTCTCTAACCAATTTAAAGGTATATTGATTTTCTTTTCTCGTCAACAACGTACATATATACAAGTCTAAACCTAGCACGCATCGAATCTTTAATACTATTCAATATAGTACACTGAGTGGTTTCCCACAAACAACCAACAATTAGTTTCCGTCTCGTCTACACTGTTTTCACAGTGAGTTAGATCGGTTACTAATTCATATATACCTCCGCTCTCTGAAGGAATCATTTAGCCCAGCTCCCATACATCCACTATTAAAGAGTACGGTTGCACTGCCTTAGACTTGATACTTACTCGTACATATACTCAAGAAATTGGTGATAATCAAAAATATTTAATGTCACCAACTTACTATGATAAAATCATTCTATAAATTATTTAATGTCGATAGATAAATCTTATCCATCTTCTTACTAATTCATCTCTACAATTTATAACAAATATATAATAATAATATATTTATTAAACACAACATCATTTATTACATAGCTCATATTACCCTATGTAACACAATACCACATACCTCGTAACACATTTATATATCGTTGTTCGAACCCATCTCATGCTTCTGTTAGGTTCGTATACAAGAATTGTAGGGTGAATATAAAAGGGAATGTTATGAAGGTAGACTTAATTCCGATAAAACTCGGAGAGTTCGATGTGATATTGGGAATGGATTGGCTATTCAATTATGGAGCGATAATTGACTGCCAAAAGAAGTGTGTAAACCTTATGACAATGTCAAAGGTAGTTTTTCATGGTAGCAAATCGCCTAGACAAATGAAATGTCTGACGATGATGTAGGCCAACAAGTTATTGAGTCAGGGCTGTGTGGGGTATTTAGCTTACATAGTCGATATTCAAAAGGAGAAGGGTGTGAAATTGGAGGAAATACCGGTAGTTAGGGAGTTTGTGGATGTGTTTCCGGAGGATTTGCCAAGACTTCCGCCTGACCGAGAAATCGAGTTCGTGATCGACTTAGCACTAGGAACCGCTCCAATATCGAAGGCCCCGAACCAAATGGCTCCGGTAGAAATGAAAGAATTAATGGTGCAACTGCAAGAACTGTTAGACAAGAAGTATATTCAACCGAGTGTGTCATCGTGGGGAGCCCCGATGTTATTCGTGAAGAAGAAGGATGGGTCAATGCGTCTTTGCATTGATTATAGGGAATTGAACAAAGTCACTATTAAAACCAAATATCCATTGCCAAGAATAGATGACTTGTTTGATCAATTGAAGTGTGCTAGATATTTCTCGAAAATAGATTTGAGAAGTGGGTATCATAAACTGAAAGTAAGGAAGGAGGATGTACCGAAGACGGCATTCCGAACTAGGTATGGACATTACGAATTTTTAGTGATGTCATTTGGTTTGACAAATGCTCTTGCAGCATTCATGGATTTGATGAACAGGGTGTTTAAACCATTTTTGGACAAATTTGTGGTGGTGTTCATCGATGATATTTTGGTGTACTCTAAAATTCAAGAGGAACACGTGGAACACTTACGTCTGACGTTGGAGACGTTAAGAAAGGAAAAGTTGTACGCGAAATTCTCTAAATGCGAATTTTGGCTGGAACATATACAATTTCTTAGGCATGTAATCGCTAAAGATGAGATTTCTGTAGATCCATCAAAAGTCGAAGCTGTGATAAATTGGGAACAACCAAGAACTCCATCAGAAGTAAGAAGTTTTTTGGGGTTGGCATGATATTATAGACGATTTATTCAAGATTTTTCCAAGATTGCTACTCCGTTGACAAATTTGACAAGAAAATCTGTAAAGTTTGTTTGGACGGAGAAATGTGAAGAAAGTTTTCAAGAATTAAAGAAGAAGCTCAGTGTGGCACCTGTGTTGTCATTACTGGATAATACAGAAAACTTTGTGGTGTATAGTGATGCTTCACACAAAGGATTAGGTTGTGTCCTTATGCAGAACGGCAAGGTTATTGCGTATGCATCAAGGCAACTGAAAGACTACGAAAAAGGGTATCCGACTCATGATTTGGAGTTGGCGGCGGTTGTGTTTGCACTAAAGATATGGAGACACTATCTTTATGGAGAGAAGTGTGAGATCTATACAGACCATAAAAGTCTGAAGTATATTTTCACATAGAAAGACCTTAACATTCGGCAAAGGAGATAGATGGAACTGATAAAAGATTATGATTGCGAGATCTTTTATCATCCAGGTAAAGCTAATGTGGTTGCAGATGCCTTGAGTAGGAAAGGCAGAGAAAAGTTGATGTTGTTAACAGATAAGGAGGAGCTTATTACAGCAATGACAAGGCTAGAGTTGGAAATCAAATTTCCAGAAGAGTCTGATGAAAAATTGTTCCAGATAGAAACTAGTCCAACTTTGGTGGACAAAGTGAAAAACGCTCAACTACAGGATGAAGAGTGCAAGAAAATAAAGGAAAACGCGGGCAAGGGTAAAGAAGTGAAGTACAAAGTCGATACTGAGGGAATGCTAAGATTCGAGGGACGAATTTGGGTTCCAGCAGTACAAGATATTAAAGAAGACATCTTGACGGAAGCTCATAACTCAAGATATTCAATTCATCCAGGAAGTACAAAAATGTATCAGGATTTGCAGCGTCATTTTTGGTGGCCAAACATGAAAAGAGATGTTGCAGAATGCGTTGCAAAGTGTTTGACATGTAAGAAAGTGAAGGCCAAGCAACAATGACCAAGCGAATTACTTCAACCGTTGGAGATACCGGAATGGAATTGGGAGCATATCATAATGGATTTTGTGGTAGGTCTTCCAACGACTCAGAAAGGATATGATGCAATATGGGTAATAGTGGATAGATTGACAAAATCTGCACACTTTTTGCCAATAAAGATTAGATTTAATCTTGACCAGCTGCCGAAATTATATATTAAAGAGCTTGTCTCAAGATATAGAGTTCCAGTATCAATTGTATCAGATAGAGATCCGAGGTTCACATCAAATTTCTGGAATAGACTACAAGAATGCATGGGAACGAAATTGAAGATGAGCACAGCTTATCATCCGCAAACCGATGGGCAAAGCGAAAGAACGATCCAGACGCTTGAAGATATGCTTAGAGCGTGCATCATGGATTTCAAAGGAAACTGGGATGATCATCTTCCGTTGGTGGAATTTGCATACAACAACAATTACCACGCAAGCATTGGTATGCCGCCATATGAGGCGTTATACGACAGAAAGTGTAGAACTCCGCTATGCTGGGATGAAATTGGAGAACGTCAATTGTTAGGCCCAGAATTGGTTCAGCAGACCACTGAAGTTGTCAAACTCATCGAGCAGCAAGACCGGTAGCCAAAGATCGACGTAAGAAGTATCTTTGATCAACATGAATAGAGTCGTGAGTTTGAAGCAGGAAATTTTGTATTCCTGAAAGTTTCTCCTTGGAAGGGGAAAATTTGTTTTGGCAAGAAAGGAAAGCTCAACCCTAGGTTTATTGGACCTTTCAAAATTCTACGCAGAGTTAGAGAGGTAGCTTATGAGGTGGCTTTACCTCCAGAATTAGAGCATGTGCACAATGTTTTTCATGTGTCGGTATTGCGACCGTATAAACTCGATTACAAGCATGTGATCGAGTATGAACCGTTGCAGTTCAGTAAAGATTTGTCTTACGAAGAGATTCCTATCTAGATAGTCGACAGGAAGGAACAAGTGCTCAGGAATAAAGTGATACCTTCTGTGAAGGTGATATGGAGGAACCACAACGTCGAAGAGGCTACGTGGGAACTCGAAGCTGATATGATGAAGAATTATCCTGAGTTATTTGTCTAGTCCGTGTCTTCGATTCTGGGGACAAAATCTTTGTAAGTAGGGGAGAATGTGACGATTTGATTGTTTGAATTGTGATTCTGGGGACAGAATCCTTGTAAGGAGGGAAGGATGTAACGATCCAAAATTTCAAAGTGTAATATTAAATATTTATTGAATAATATAAATATTTATTTGGTGTGTCTATTGTTGAATTGATGAATCTAAATTTATTAGAGAATTTTCTAAATTAAATTAATTAATAATTTAGAGAGTCAGAAATAACATGAGATGTTATATTGTTGATTTAATAATTGAAATGGTATATTAAATTATTAAATAAAGTTATAATGAAAATTATAATTTTGTGATTTTGCTAAAATGCTATATTTAATTAAAATATAGTATATAATTAATTTAATGGGTTAATGTTGGATATGAAAATAATATGTGATTATAAATTATAAACTAAAGTGTTTATTAAAATAAATTAAAAAGGATTTGAATTAGTTTTGCCAAACAAGGCTTAAGTATTTTAATTCTTTAAAATTTAAATGGTTTGCCAAACAAGGCTTAAGGATTTGAATTATGGCTTTTGATATTTCTAATTTTTGAAATTTAAATTTAATAAATAACTAAAATAAAATTAAAATAATAAATATAATATATTTATAATATGTACATTTCTTTTAACTGATATTAGTTATTAGCATTATGAAGCGTTTATCAGTTTATTTCTTTGCGCTTAAGTGTTAGCTAGACTACGTAATTTGGTATTTGGGCTTAAGCTAAGAACTGAGAAGAGAGAAGAGAAGAGTCTGAGAGTTGAGAGAAATTGAGAGAAAGCTTAGGATTTTCAAGCAATTCCAGTGGGTTAGCAAGAATTACACGCTAATTGAAGGTATGTTTACATAACCTTTTTTTTTTTTGCTAAATTTAGATTGAAATAGAAAGAAAGAACAAAATACATGGGTCGAAAACCCCAACAGTATACCTCAGCCATCATAGAACATGCCCTATGATGGCTAAAGTAAACCAAACCTAGAAACTAGGGAACAAAGATCCAACCATGGAGCAAAGAAAAGACAATAACCAAACAAATTGGCAATGGAAAAAAACTTTTAAAGAATCCAAACTACCAAACAACCCATCGACTTTTACGAAGCACACGAGAGCTCGAAACGACCAAGAGTCAGTGCTGGCGATATAGAAAGAAATGACCTTGACCTTGAGCGGAAGACGGTACCAAATGACCGACGCACTACTACTAGAACCAAAGACATCAAGAGAAGACTAAAACACACCACACACGAAACCATCTTCCCAACACACAACATATAGCATCAGTAAGAACAAGAAAACATCTTGAGCGGCGAATGAAAACACAAAGAGACCAAAACACAAAGAACAATCATACCCATCACAACATAATCATAAAGAAGACAAACTTGACTTCAAATTTGAAAGGGACCCAACAACTAAACCACGGCAACAACAAAGTCACCTTAGCAAATTGAAGGCAAAGAAAGAGGAGCCCAAGCTGACTAGCCCAACTACACTGACTGCAAAAGCCTAGCAGACTAGCCCATAATAACCCAACAGATTTGCCCCAATCAAACCAGCAGAAGCCTAGCAAGCAACCAACAGATCCGGCCTTTCATCCAAAATAAGTCACAAAAACCTACAATGAGAACTTTGCTAGACAAGCCAAAAATCCAGAAACTAAAGTTAAACAACGTTTAAACTTAGCTGTCTAAACCCGGATCTATTTTTTAATTTCTGGAATTTAGAGTTTGTATGGAGTTTACACTTGAGCATTTGAAGTATATCAGCAACAAGATTCCGAACAGGAGTAGACTTATTTATAAAAATCCTTGCATTTCGTTCATTCCAAATACGGTATACAACTGCAACAAACCCAAGATGAAGCAAGCTGTGATGAAATTTAGGGCTAGAATAATGGATGAGATAGTCCGTTAGGGAACTCCAACTCCTACTAAATCCCCTCCACCCACAATGTCTAAGGACAGAAAGAAGGACTCTAAAAGAGTAATCACAATGAAAGAAGATGTGGTCAAATGTTTCCGTCTTAGAAGAACATATAACACATGAAGAGTTAATAAGCATCCCAAAATTGAGCAACTTGTCCATGGTACGCAGCCCTCGGTGAAAAGCCAACCAGAGAGTAAATGAGTATCTTGGGATCGAGAATCTTATTCCACACTAACTTTGTCCCGGATAACAAGAACACCCACCGCCCGAATTGAGTGCGGAAAGTAGAAGCTTTAACCTCATTCGATTTAGTTGTCTCCCAAAGAATCTCATCAGGTCTTGAAGAATCACAGTGCCTAAGGAGATCGAAAGAATCTCTAAAGGCAGTAAAGTCATTATGGTTCGATGAAGGAAGATGCCAAGAGGAATTTCTAATAATACTACTTACAGTAGCATTTGGGCCCAGATCAGAATTGATGATCAAGGAAGAGTGAGAACCTGAAGCCAAGGGAACCATATTAATCCAAGGATCAAACCACAAGCTAGTAGACATCCCATTACCAATATGAAAGCGGATATATTTAATTGCAAGCGCTCTTAACTGTAGAACCTTTCTCCATATCCAAGAACAGTCATTAGGAATCTTCAAACCCCAAAATTTTTGATTTAATATGATATTCTCTGACCCAACAAGCCCATAGCGAATTGGAAGTTGGGTTTACCACCCTCCACAGCTGAAGTAAGATCAAAGAAGAATTCCAGTCCTCTAATTTCTTGATAGCTAAACCACCTTCGGAGACGGGGAGGGCTATTTTACTCCAAGCAACTTTTGCTCCAAACTTCAACATAGAAGGGCCCTTCCATAAGAATCTACTCATAGTAGACTTAATATCTTTAAGCACAGCCGCTGGAAGAATGAAATGGGCAGACCAATACGATTGAATAGCAAAAATAATCGATTTAATCAATTGTAATCGTCCAGCATAAGAGAGAAATTTGTTAGTCCATGAAGTAATTTTGGTTTTGACCTTTTCTAAAAGCGGGTAACAATCAGCAAGGTCCATAACCTTTGTATATATATATATATATATATATATATGAGTTCTACGACAATAACTTTCATACTCTGTGAATTTTATTTGTTTAGAATTGATGTTCTTGAATTAGTTATGATAATTGCATGTGTCCATGATGATTAGATATTATGTTTAAACAATAATCGCATACTAATTTCGGATATCAGTAGAAATTTTTGACAGTATATATATTTTTTTCATATGTTCATAAAAAGTATCAATTCTAGTGGCCAATTAGTGTGTTAAACTACAAATTGAGTATTGTATATGGTAGTTCACTGAGATACGAACAAAACATAATTTGAATGAGATGATTTGATCAAGTAATGAATTCACAATGATGATTTTTAGGATGAATGTCAAGAAAATTGAGTTTTTATGGAAAACATGAAAATTGAGGAATTAAAATAGCTTTAGTTGTTGTTAAATTATGCTAAGTGATTGAATAGGTGAGCAATCATGTTTATGATAGTTGTAGAATTATTTTACGTGTTATTATCACTATTTGGTGGGTGAAAATTGTGTTTGTTGGGCTAAAGTCGGCTACTGTTCATTAGCCTCTCTGCGTCTGTCTGAACATCGGTAGCAATTACTTGTAAGTGCAAGGCAAAAAAATGGTGCGACTAAACCGTAGCAAGTGCCTGCTGCCCACCTGATTTGAGATTACGGTTTACTGTTTTGTTGTTGCAGATTTGAGATAACAACATGGCTTGGTCTGAAAGTGTGTTAGCATGTTAAATGTGTAATTTTAAGGCTAACATAACATAGTAAATTGGGGTTAGTAAGTTCAAAGTTTCAAAAATGGTAGTAAATCAAGAACGCATTATGTGGTAACTTAGTATACATAATGAGCGTTAGATAAATGTTGCGAAGTAAAACACTTGGATTTTCTGAAATATAAATGGTAATGAAGGACTTGTGCTTCAATGATAAGTTTAGCTAGAAATGAACATGTTATGGTATGTTAGCACATCTAATAGGTATTGTGATTTTAAAAATTATGTGTAGGTGATCGTGAGTTTAATTTTATAGCTTACGCTCAAGGCAAGTTTCTAAACTCTATCTTTTACATTGAGAAAGTTTCCTAATTCTTTACTTTCGTTGAGCTAATTCCATTATTACATTATGTAGCTTTATTCTTTGTTTGAGCAAGCTTCCTATTTCAACTATTGATTGAATAAGACAATTGTTCCTAGAGCTCATTCGAGTAAATTTTAACTCTAATGCTATTTGAATTCTCATTTTGTTGATTTACTCTAACTTGTTTATGGTTAAGCAAGTTTCTTGAGTTATATTCTTGTATAATGAACACAGTTTGAACTCTTGTCTCTATTATTGAACTGTTTTAACCCTTGCATGAATTTAATACCTTGTTGGGCAAGTTTTTAGTTTTAGATTGCTATTAGTTATGGTACAATCTGTAATTTCATTTCTAAATGTTACAAGACTCTAACCTTACCTTATTTATTGTTCAAGCAAAGGTTTACTAATTTCTTCATTTTGTTAAATACTTATGCTCTATAGTTATTTCAAGCATGAGTTTAACATGTACAGTCAGTTCATTTATGATTCTCAATTGTTCTATGTTATGTTGTTATTAAACATCTGTTATGATTCTCAAACACTATTAATTTAACAAGTCCTCTAGTTGATGTTCGTTGAACTTTAAATTACCTTTGAAAGCTTATCCAAACCAAACTTTCTTTGGTGCAGACTTGTACTCTAAATACTGAGATGAACAACCCTATTATTATTATGGGATAACTTACGCGTAGCGTTAAATGTTTGTGCACAATACATGTACGAAGGGCTGATCCCCCTAAGTACGAGGAGTCCTTATAGTCTTATGGTCATTAAAGTTGGAGTTGAAAGATTACTGCATAGCTGTGGACATAGTTCATGGTCTTATGACCCTCGGTTATGTTTATTCCATATTTTGGATTTCAGTTCCTGATTATCATTGTTAATGTACTATCCAATTTTGATGAGCCTATTAGTTGGCAGGAAAGGGAAAAATGTACAAGTGATGTTGATTTGTACTTTTATTTATTATGATGATCTTAGACTTTATTTTAATAATGTTATGTAATAATTTAATTCCGCATTTGAATGACGTTTAAAGGTTAGATAACCTGGGATGTTTTGAGTTTAATTATGTAACCCTATTTAAAGGGAGGATTTTATGGTTTACATATTATTTTATTTGGGTAGATAGTATGAATGTTTGTTTAGTGAGCACCAAATCTTGTGGGAATGAAGTACCTAGATTTGGGGGTGTCACAATTATTATTTAATTCCTAAAAGGGTTTGGTAATTAATTAATAAAAGTACTCTCATATATTCCTAATTGGATTAGGAGCCTAATTAATTAAAGGAGTTTACTTAATTAAAATTAAACTCTATTCCTAAATTGTTTAGGAGGCTTGCTCATATCTATAAATAAGAGGAGTCTTATTATGATTTAGGGTTGTTGACAATTCCAAGAGTTGGGAGAGTACTGATATTTTCTATGAATATGGAAACTAGGGTTTTGCCAATATCCATCTTCTTGAATACATACTTCCTTGGTGGATCACCTCTAGAGGCCAAACACTTGGGTAGCCAACGTTGATCAGAGGAAGGAATCTAACTCGATGAATTTAAGGAGAGCACAAAGGACTTGGAGTAGAACTCGTACATGAGGAAACTCATTTCTACAAGGGTATGAATCTGAATTTCCATCTCTTTCTTATTAATTGATAATTAATGTAACGATTTGGAATTTTATATGTAATTTAAATATTTATTGAATTAAATTAATAGTTTTATATGTATTATTATGTGTTGATAATTTTATTGTTTAATAAATATTTGTTTGATTTGATTATTTATTAGTTAAATAAATAATTCATGAGTTAATGGGAATTAACTTGATTAAGTGTAATGTGTTAATTAAGTTGATATTCGATAATTTTTATTTTGAAGTGAATTAAATTAAATGACTATTGAATTAATTATTATGTTACATACTTGTAATATTCTAATTTAATCTAATAATTAAATTAGAGAGTTGATAATGATTAAATGAATTGTTATAATATTGTTTTAATTTAATTTAGTAATTAAAAGTGATGAACTAATTTATTAAAAAAAATTATAATAAAATTATAATTTTGTAGCAATTTGATTATTTATCATTTTGATTTAGTAAGTTGATATGACTTTATTTAATTGAATTTGAGTATTAGAATTTAATTAAATAAAGTGTGACAATAAACTATATAGTAAGTGGGTTATTGAAATAAATTAAAATGAGTTTTAATTTAGTTTTACCAAACAAAGCTTAAGGCTTTTAAGTCTTTATTTTAATTTAGTTTTGCTAAACAAGCCTTAGTGGCTTTTGAATTTTTTAAAAAAATATAACTGATATATTTTTAAGTAGGGTTATTATTATACTTGTTATTTTTTTTTTAATTTTTATGTTAATGTGTATTATATGTATACGTCTGATTATACATTAAGTTAGAAGAGAGGAAGAAACTGAGAAGAGAAAGAAGAAAAACACAAAGAGAAAAGAGAGAGAAAAGAAGAGAAGAAATTCTCTGTTCTTGCTTCTCGAAGTATTCCTTCTTCGTTGATTCTTGCTTCTGGAATAACACTTTCTTGCACTTTCTTTTTCATACGCATCAGCTCCGGGTCTGTAGCTTGAGCAGCTTTAACTTTATCGATTAAAGTCGGTTCTACTCGTATATTTGACATCATCCCGTGGGTCCCTGAAGTTTTTATGTGACGCCCCCAAAATAGGTATACACAACCCATTCTGAGTCGCCAAATACATGGTAAAAAATTCAAAAACAAACTTCATTAATATAATACGACAAACGTAAGCTTAGAGTTTTAACACGAATATTGTCTCGTAGAAAATATCCAAACTCAAATGGAGTCTTCATTACAATTATTATCACACTATTTTATAAAATATTGAGGACTACTATAGCCACTATCTCGGACCATTACTCAGTTCCCCGACTAGTCCCAGCTATATTCTCATTTCCTGAAGAGAACAATGAAAGAAAATAGTGAGCTCAACTAGCCCAGTAAAGAATATTATGACTAAGATAATGCAGAATAAATTATCGTTAGCCTTCAACAGTATTAAACTGATAGAATATAATAGACAACAAGTTTAACTACAGTGGAACAAAAAATCCATTAGAAGAGTCAACTATAGCATGGTATCTACTATCTTTTATGATTTAAAAGTTCATCGTCAATATTTTATCTTTTATGACCAAGGATATTCGTTAGTATCACCAGTGGTCATGATCATGCCAACAACTGTCCCTCAATGCACTACGGGCCATTGCGGACTTTTACCACATCATTTGTAACATTACAGGTTATGATTATACCAATACATAGTCATAATTATACCAATCAACAGTCTATCTATGCACTACAGGCCAAAGATGATTTTCATCATAATATAAGCATGAGGATGATGACAATGATATAAAAATTCAATTAACTAAGAGCAATGATAAATTTTAAAGATTTATAAATCGATTTATCCAGAGTTCAAGAATGTCCAAATTGTAAACATGATAAATGCTTTGTGGAGTAAAATTGAAGAATCATATTCATGTATCAAAATAATTTGGGCAGAAAAGAAATCAATTTTTGTCATGAATAGTTCCCCGGGTGAATAGTACCCGGGTGAATAGTATCCTGTGAATAGTACTTCATGAATAATACCCCGTGAATAGTACCCTGGCATGAAAAGATCAAAATTTAACAAGAATATTCAGAAAAATATTCTTGTGAAACGATACTAGATGAAGCGCAAATTTCAAGGATATTCTACTAATTTCAAGGAGTATAGAAGCAATACTTATCAACATAAATGTAGAATTAGGAATATGAAACGAAATAATATTACTTACATACTACAGAGTATGGAAGAAAATATTATTTCTTACGAATACTGAACAAAAATAATATCCCTTACCTTAAAAGGAGAGTATTTCTGACTGGTAGGGCGGGGATATTCTTGAAGAAACTTATACTATTTTCTACACTCAAAGCTTTCTTAAACTCAAAAGAAATACGCTCAATATTATAGAAGAAGTATTCTCTGATTCTGGTGTGCTTTTCAATTCTAAACTAAGCATCCTATATATAGGAGAATGACATGTATTATTTAGAAATTTTTTTCACAAACCAACAGTTGCAGAATCACGTATGAAAATTTCAAACGTCCAATTTTTAAAATAATAATATAATATTCAAGTAAAAAATAACTTTATATATATATATATATATATATATATATATATATATATAAAAACTTAGATAACTTTCTCCCGATGATTTTGAAAAATGAGAAAGTGGGGGTCCATGTAATAAGCCAAATTTATAATAAATACTTTATAAAAATCCCCTCTATTTATCTCAATTCACTTGGCTTCTCAAAACACATTTTTTATCAACAATTATTCATCATTAATATTATAACTCACAATATTAACAACCAGATCATTCCCAAGAAAGAGGAGGCTTTCCGATAAAGACTTTTCGTTATTGGCGCGCAATTAGGTGACCAAACCCCTTTTCTCGACAGAACTTTCTAGACATCGTCAATAATGCAAATAATAATATTAATAACTTTGTCATCTCAATTATTGATTTAATAATATAAAATATTATGTAGATGATACTGTGACAATAATGTGAGATACTATGCAACAATTACTGTGGCAACTGGATTCATGGATCCTTTAAATTCTGGGGGTCCAACCGCTTTGAAGTCTTTAAAAGTTTCATTATAATTTTGAGGTTGGTTTTGAAATGCTCCCGTCAATAAGTTGACCAACTGCTGAACCGGATTAGCGTTGCCTTCATTATTATTATTAATAAACCACTCAAGGAGTAGTTGTTGACGTGGTTGATGTCTTCTTGGTGGCATTTTCTGTTTAAGATATACGTTTATTAGATCATTGCTCAATTCCTTATGTATTTAAGACTTAACCTAAACATTTTAAGATTAACACTTAACACATAACATCTTCAACAAACTCTGATATTTTATTCATTCATAATTTTTAAACATTAAAAAGATAGCATCACTGCTATTTACACCAACTTTCTTGAACTGGTAAAGTTTCAGGATTACATCTTCACCTTATACCATTATTCATATAAACATTTGGGATTTACATCACATTTACTTCCATAATTATTTACATAACTTATCATTCATCCTATCATGACCTACTAAGTTGTTGCATAGCTTCTCTATGCTCTTCCTCCATGACACAGAACATCGTTCTTCGAGCCATCATATACCATGGCAAGTCCTCGAACTAAACTGGATAGTAAAAGACTCAGTCCTTGGCCTTGTCAATAGTTGAATGGAAAGCATAGTCCATATCATCAATCATGTCCTTCTTTGCCTAAACCTCGTCCTCAACACGGTCTGCACGCTGAGAAGCTTTCTTCCACGCGGCTTCAACTCTTGAGCGCTTAGCCGACTCCTCTCTCAGGTCCCATTTATCTTCTCCACCTCAGCCAATAGTTGATCTTTATGATTCTCGGTCTGAGTTAGCGCATGCTCTACATTTGTAAGACGTTCATCAAGATCCTCAATCTTCTCATCCCTCTTCTCTATAGCAATCTGACGTATATCTGTCAGTTCCTCAAACTCCCTGACCCTATCCTGTAACTCTATATTGCGGTCATACAACTCATCATACATCTCAGTACTAATAGAGTTAGGTGGAAACTCTTCGGGATCCTCCTCTTCTTCCTCATCCTATAACTCCTCTAGCTCAAACTCAGGTTCATACTCCTGACCAACAATTGTGACCAACGGGGATTCTACCCTCGGCACAAGCTGCTCCCAGACTACCTGGATATCTCGAGGCTCCTCATATCTAGGCACTCGGGGATCCTCTTCCCCAGCCTAGCTAGATCCTTAACATTAGTTATCCGATAACAAAGTTTTATGTTTTAGTTATTACTTGATACTCGATACTCCTCAGTACTCGTGAGCACATAAGTTGTTAACACATAAGCACATAAAGTCGATCTTTTAATGTTTATCTTTAATGAATTCCTTAATTCATTCCTTAAACTCAATAAGAGATCATCACCACTATGTTTTTGATCTCCTATAAGGCTATTTCCTAAGGTTTTCCCCACCTAAGGTTCATAACCTAAAGCTCTGATACCAACTTATGACAACCCCAAATCTGGGTACTTCATTCCCACAGGATTTGATGTTCACTGTCCAAACAATCATATCTAACTACCTACAATAAAGGATAATAATAATTTGCAAACTCAAATAACTTAAACAATAATCGTCCCCATTATAGGGTTACATAAATTAAAATTAAACAAATCACAGGTTATATAACCTTTATTACATCATCATGTGCAAAAATAAAATTTATAACAACTAAGTCTTATTACATAAACATTTTCACATAAACGTAAACAAGTCTTCATCACTTGTTTATCTTGCCTTTTCCCTTATTAGTGGATGGCTCGTCAACTTTCTCAATTTTAGATGAATGTTATATGTAAGCGTGAGCAAGACAAATGCTCACTGAAATAACAATGAATAACAACAATACATGAAACAAAAAGAATAAACTCAACTTAATAATATAATCTTTACTGTCAACAATAATCAGGAACAGAAAGCTCAAAAAGAAATTTGACTTTTGAATCAAGAATATAAAATAAGATCAAAAGTACATTTGAGGGTCACAAGACCATGAACTATGTCCCAGGTTATCAAAAACCTTTAACAGTCGTTAGACTATATAGACCTTCCTTCTCGTACTTAGGGGGATCAACCCTTTGTACCATGTATTGTGCATAAATATCTTAACGCTAACGTGTAATATAATCCCCTATAATAAGGTTGTTCATCTCAGCTTTGACATACGAGTCCGCGCCAAAGGAAGTTTAGTTTGGATTAGCTTCAAAGGTAATTTAGAGTTCAACGTTCATCAACTAAGGATTAGTTGAATTAATAAAGTTTTATATTATTTCAAGTGTTCGATAACAACATGATATGGAGTAGTCATGAATCATAAATGAATCAACATTAAACATCGAAGTCATGCTTTAGAACTGAACTAGAAAGCAAAGGGATCGGATATTATAATAAACATTTCTTAAATAACAATAAGCTAAGGTTATAATCTTGCTCAACAAAAGAATTGAGTTAATGCACTTACATAATTAATAAAAAGTTAAGGAATAAAACTTATTCAGCATAAAAATAATAGGATTTAAGAACTTGCGTAACAAGAAACAAGTTAAAGGTAGGAAACTTGCTCAAAGTAAAAGTAAAATTAAAGAAATTGCTCAATGATAATTAGTTAGGGATAGGAAACTTGTCTCGTGCGTAGGTTAACAATTACTACTCAAGTTCCTCACAAGTCCTACACAAACCATTAGAATCGCAAATGTTAATTAGGTAAATTTACATTAACCCTATAAGTTTAATTCCCACTTTAGTTAAACTTGTTATCTTAGTTCAAGTTTTGATAATTACCAATCACAAATCACCAATCTGAAATCCTTGCTTAGAAAATAATGCAACTCTTAATCAACATCACTAACCCTCACAAACAATAAGTTAAAGTCTTTCGCAACTTATAAATTTATAACTTATAAACATCATATACATGTTAACAATCTATTATAGCATCTTGTTATATATCTAACACATTACCATAAACATTACACTAGGTGATAAGTGTATTTTATATACGTGATTTAATATTCAATTCATGCTTATTTGTTGCTAATTTCTTGTGATCATGTTCAATTTCACTTGTTTTATGTTATTTCATGTGTAGATTGGTGGTTGTGGCATTCAACGTATGATTTGTGATATTTGGTGTGACTGGAATCAAATGGAGCATATTTGGAAGCAATTCAGCATAGTAGCATAGTCAGTTAATAGAACACACCCCCGCCGGGGCGGGCATGCACAGCTTATAAACCCCCGCCGGGGCGAGAGGGTCTTACAATCAAGTTAGCAAGAACATAGCCCGCCGGGGCGGGCATTATTAGGCTATACACCTCCACCGGGGTGGGGGTCCTCATCTGAAACAAGACGGAAGGCAAGCTTGGCCAAGGCGAGCATCCATAGTATATAAACCCACGTAAAGTAAAGGTGGAAAAATTGAGTGTCCTGTTTCGGTTATAATTCCTCTTGGGTATGAATTTTAGCTATTTGCATGGCAGTATAACTCTATTGGATAGGAAATTCGGCGAGAGTTTTATGCCTATGCTTTCTAGATATCTATTACTCTATCAAAAACAACAAGGAGATTAGAGAGAGGAGAATTACGATGATCTAAGGGGAGTTTTTGATAGCAAGCGTGGAGGAGTATTTCGAGGAGTTTTTCAAGACAATTGCAATTTTAGTCTACGTGAAGGGTGTTTTTCAATATTTTTCGTGTTAGATTATTATTTGTAATTGGGAGAATGATTTCTATGATATATTCAGTGTTTATTTCGTGTATTATGAACTAATTCACTTGTTAGACTTATGATGGATCCTTAAGTGAATCGATGGTTTTGTAAACTTTGATTTCTAATTTAGTAAGCTATCTCCAGTTTATCTATATTAATTTGTGCTTGAATCTATGAATTGCCTGATCAACAATTCTTCGTGGAGTTGGATGGAATCGTGAGAGGATATTCAAATCTAGACCTAGTTGATATAGCATGTGTTCAGGATTTTGTTAGTAGCTTAAACTTGATGAGTGTTAAGGTAGAGATATGTTTGACACCACATGTAATCGGATAGAGAACTTATTCTTCAACATTCTTCAATTGTAATTCACATAGAGAGATATAGTGGGTTAGTTGATTAAGGTGTTTAACAGATTTCTATCTTAATTGTGGATTGAAGTTAATAGGGTATTAGGGCATCGAGAGGTGGTTAATACTACGTTCGTGTTCTTGATTAATAAACTGGGATAATACATTAAATTGGGATAAATGTGTTAAAATCAAAGTGAAGCTTAGGGCGAAATCATAAGTCTAATTCTCCATTAATTGTTTGAAAATTCAGATTTTGATATTCGTGGTTATTTTGTGTTAATTTAATTATATTTAAATTTTAGTTTCGTTAATTTAAATTATTGAGTTTGATTTATTTAATAAAATTAGGGTTAATAGAAGATTGGTAATTGTAAGTTAAGGTTATTACTAATTAATCTCTGTTGGAACGATACTCTACTTATCACTTTATTACTTGTTGACCACGTATACTTGCGTGTTGTGCGTAATTAGAAATTACCCAACAAGTTTTTGGCGCCGTTGCCGGGGATATTTTTAGCATAAATCTTAAGTGTTTTACAATATCAGTTTAATTAATCCAGTTTTACTTAGACATTTTTTTTATTGTGCTTCTTATTTCAGGTGTTGGACGTAGTTTATGCGAACTCGGTCCCAAAATCCAGACTTGCTGCCTTTTGACGACGACATTGAGAAAAGGTTTCAGAGGTTGAGTAAGTGGATCAAGGAAACGAGGTAAGAATTCAAAATACCTGAAAAGGAAGAGGGAATAGTAATGGCAGCCGAAGATCGGAAAGTGTTGATGGACTTCGCAACACCCAAGGTGACTGAACTGCAGTCAAGTATCACTAGGCCAGCAATAGCAGCAAATACTTTCGAAATTAAGCTTGGGATGATACAAATGATTTGGAATTTAGTTCAGTTTGGGGGATTTGCAAATGACGATCCGAACGAGCATTTAGTCAGCTTTCTAGAAATGTGCGACACATTTAGGTTTAATGGGGTTTTGGATGAGGTGGTGAGACTTCGATTGTTCCCATTCTCTTTACGGGACAAGGCGAAGAGTTGGTTGCATTCTCTACCATCCGGTTCGATAACTACATGGGAGAATTTAGCTCAGAAATTCCTCGCAAAATTCTTCCCACCGGCAAAAACTGCGAAGATGAGGAATGAGATTACAATGTTTGAACAGCAACATGGGGAGTCGTTATATGAGGCCTGGGAAAGACACAAAGAACTGCTCAGAAAGTGCCCACATCATGGACTACATGAGAATCTCAGGATAAGTATCGATGCAGCATCGGGCGAAGCGTTCATGGCTAAGAGTTACGAGGAAGCCTACGAGTTGATTGAAACCATGTCAGCTAATAACTACCAAAGTGTGAAAAAAATGACACAAAGCGAGGCGCCTAGGGTATTAGAAGTAGATAGTATGACAGCGATGTAGGCACAGATATCTGCACTTTCAACGAAGTTGAGTTGCGGTGTCAACAAAGACAAGCTCAACAAACACAAAGTAAGTACAAAGAAGTGGCAATAATATGCGAGTTGTGCGCAGGAGAGCACCCAACGGAGCAATGTACAATTAATCCAGCAGCTGTGCAATTCATCGACAATTACAACATAATTCCTTAAAACACATATCAGAACACATACAATCAAGGAAATAGGAATCATCAGAATTTCTTATGGAGCAACAACCAGCAAAATAAAGCTTCACGACAATCATATCCTCCAGGTTTTCAGAACCAGCAACAACCAGTTCAATATAAAGAAAGGAAACCTGATTTGGAGGAAGTGTTGGCAAAATTCATGACTACCACCGAGTTGGCTATAAAAAATCACACCATGACTATGAAAGCACAAGAGATGTCGATCAAGAATTTAGAGAATTAGGTGGGTCAAATTGCGTTGGCATTGAATAATAGACCACAAGGGACATTACCAAGTGACACCGAGAAAAATCCTAAGGGTAATCACGAGCAGTGTCAAGCCATTATGTTGAGAAGTGGAAAATAGCTTGTTGGCAAAGAGCCGGAAATTTTGGTTACAAAGGAGATTGATCCAGAGACAGAAAATACAGTGGGTGAGGTAAAGCAAGGGAACGAAAAACAAATGGAAAGTAAAAACCAGTCAACGAACCAGCTGTTTATCCTCCCCCACCATTCCAGTAAAGAGTTCAAAAATAGAAATTAGACAAGCAATTCTCAAAATTTTTGGAAGTGTTCAAGAAACTTCAAATTAACATACCATTTGCAAAAGCCCTAGAACAAATGCCTAGTTACGCAAAATTTATGAAAGGGATTCTATCAAGGAAAAAGAAATGGGAAGATTTTGAGACTGTGGCATTAACAGAGGAGTGTAGTGCGGTATTACAGCAAAAATTATCACCAAAACTCAAGGTCCCGGGGAGCTTTACTATTCCATGCACGATTAGGGAGATGCATTTTAAGCAAGTGTTTATGTGATTTTGGGGCGAGTGTAAACCTTATGCCATTGTCAGTATATTTGGAATTAGGTTTGCCCGAGCCAAGGCCTACGAACATCTCCTTACAGTTGGCGGATAGGTCAATCACGTATCCTAGAGGCATAGTAGAGGACATTTTAGTGAAAGTGGATAAGTTTATATTCCCCGCGGACTTTATCATTCTGGATTTTGAGGAGGACAAGAACATCCCAATTATCCTAGGAAGACCATTTTTGGCTACAGGGAGAACACTCATAGATGTACAAAAGGGAGAACTCACTATGAGGGTCCAAGATCAAGAAGTGAAATTCAATGTGTTTAAGGCCATGAAATTTCCTACGGATGAGGAAGAATGTTTTCGAATGGATCTAATTGAGCAAATCATTAGTGATGACATGAGTAAAAGTTTGGTGAACGATTTGTTAGAAACAACGTTATTGGGAGATGAAGAGATCGATGATCCGGATTTGGTGGATTACCTTCAATTGCTAGACTCATTGCCACGAGTACCAAGATTTAGAACACCGTTTGAACCACTTTGCATACGAGAGGTAACTGCAAAAAACCGAAACCATCATTGGAAGAGCCACCAAAGTCGGAACTTAAGCCACTTCCTAAGCACCTCAGGTATGCGTATTTAGGCAATTTAAATTCTTTACCTGTTATTATTTCAGCTGCACTTAACGAATTGCAGGAAGAAAAGTTGTTGAGGGTGCTTCGGAAACATAAATCAGCTATTGGATGGACAATTGCTGACATAAAGGGAATCAACCCTTCATTTTGCATGCACAAGATCCTAATGGAAGACGAAGAAAAACCAACGGTGGAACAACAGCGGCGGCTCAATCCAATTATGAAGGAAGTGGTAAAGAAGGAAATTTTGAAATGGTTAGATGCCGGCATCATCTACCCAATTTTCGACAGCAAATGGGTTAGTCCAGTCTAGTGCGTACCGAAAAAGGAGGAATGACGGTGGTGCAGAATGACGACAACGAGTTAATCCCAACTAGAATAGTTACAGGTTGGCGGGTTTGCATGGATTACAGAAAATTGAACAAGGCAACCCAAAAAGATCATTTCCCGCTGCCCTTTATTGACCAAATGTTAGATAGATTGGCGGGACACCAATTTTACTGTTTGTTGGATGGGTATTCGGGCTACAACCAAATAGTCATCGCTCTGGAGGATCAAGATAAGACCACATTCACGTGCCCTTACGACACATTTTCATTCAGGAGGATGTCATTCAGGCTATGCAACGCACCGGCAACTTTCCAGCGGTGTATGATGGCAATTTTTTTAGATATGGTGGAGAAAAACGTTGAGGTCTTCATGGATGACTTTTCAGTTTATGGGGACAGCTTTGATAATTGCTTGAAGAATCTGGTCATGGTTTTGCAAAGATGTAAGGACACGAATCTTGTACTAAATTCGGAGAAATGCCACTTCATGGTTGAAGAGGGCATAATTTTGGGCCATAAGGTATCGGCTCAAGGGCTGGAAGTTGATAAACCGAAGCTGGAAACTATTAAAAAATTACCTCCACTGACATCAGTGAAGGGTATTAGGAGTTTCTTGGGACACGCTGGTTCTACAGGAGGTTTATAAAAGACTTCTCTAAAATTGTGAAACCCCTATGCAGTCTTTTAGAGAAGGATGCAACATTCAACTTCGATAAAGAATGCAAGACGACTTTTGATTTATTAAAGAGGAAATTGACTACAGCCCCCGTTATAGTTGCACCGGATTGGAGCATGCCATTCGAGCTTATGTGTAATGCAAGCGACTTCGCGGTTGGGGCTGTTTTGGGTCAGCGGAGAGACAAGGTGTTTCACGCTATATACTACGCAAGCAAAACACTTACAGAAACTCAAATGAAAAACACAACCACAGAAAAGGAATTTCTTGCAGTGGTATATGCGTTCGATAAATTTCGGGCTTACTTGATCGGGACTAAGGTAATAGTCTACACAGACCATGCAGCGATTCGGTACTTGATAGCGAAAAAGGATGCTAAACCACGCCTTATCCGGTGGATTCTCCTACTTCAAGAGTTTGATTTAGAAATAAAGGATAGGAAGGGGACGGAGAATCAAGTAGCCGACCAATGTGAAATCAATGAATCATTCCCAGATGAGCAACTGTTTGAAATGTCAGAGGAGATTCCGTGGAACGGCGACTATGCAAATTTCGTTGTGAGCAATATTCTACCACCTGACCTCACAAGGCAACAGAAAAAGAAATTTCTTCACGACGTGAAATGGTACATGTGGGATGATCCATATTTGTTCAAGCGGTCTTGTGAAATGAGGTGATTCAATGAAAGCGTCCCATATAGCGAAGTGAAGAACATTCTGCATGAGTGTCACTCATCAGCGTATGACGGGCATTATGGGAGCCAGAGGACAGCAGCGAAGGTGCTGCAATGTGGTTTTTATTAGCCCACATTATTCAAAGACGCCCACCAGTTTGTCAAATAATGCAATAGGTGTCAAAGGGTGGGCAACATTTCGAAACGTAATGAGATGCCCTTACAAATGATTTTGGAAGTGGAAATTTTTGACGTATGGGGTATCAATTTCATGGGACCATTTCCCTCGTCCTTGAACAATTAATAAATTCTACTCGCAGTGGACTACGTGTCAAAGTGGGTTGAAGATGCAGCTTTACCAACAAACGATGCCAAGGTGGTCCTCAAATTCCTTCAAAAGAACATCTTCACGAGGTTTGGCACACCAAGAGCAATTATAAGTGACGAAGGTAGTCACTTTTGCAATAAACCGTTTACTACTCTTTTGGCCAAGTATGGGGTAAACCACAAGATAGCTACAACATATCACCTTCAAACCAGTGGACAAGCTGAGGTATCGAACAGAGAAGTCAAAAAGATATTGGAGAAAGTGGTGAATCTGAGTCGGAAAGATTGGTCACTTAGATTGGACGATGCTCTATGGGCCTACCGGACTGCATATAAAATGCCAATCGGGATGTCACCATATCAACTGTTGTACGGGAAGGCATGTCATTTATCGGTGGAACTACAGCATAAGGCATATTGGGCAGTACAAAAACTCAATTTTGATCAAAAAGCTGTAGGAGAGAAGAGATTACTTCAATTGAATGAACTCGACGAGTTCCGCCTTCATGCCTATGAGAATGCCAAACTATACAAGGAAAAAGTCAAAAGATGGCATGACTAGAAAATTTTGCGTCGAACATTTGAGCCAGGCCAATCAGTTCTATTATTCAACTCAAGGCTGCGTTTGTTCCCTGAAAAGCTTAAATCAAGATGGTCGGGACCATTCACAGTCAAACAGGTATTCCCTCACGGTGCGGTTGAAATTTACAGTCGCAATCCACTCAAAACATTCAAAGTCAACTGACATCGTCTAAAGCATTACTGGGGTGACGAAGCTAACACTGACGTGATCGCCATCACATTGGCCGACACAACTTAAGCAAGAAGTAGTCAGGCTAAATGACTTAAAATCAAGCGTTCATTGGGAGGCAACCCAATTTTTAGTTCTTTATAATATTTTCCATTCATATTTGCTTAATCATAGTTTAGAAAATTACTAGGTAGAAGAATAAAATAAAAAATCTCGTTAATCTCTCCACAACATAACATGATATCAACGACTCAGTAAATCTCATGTTTCATGTCATGCAGGATGGAAAAAGGATCATCAAGCACTATATTGAAGCAAAGTGAGCTACATTGAAGCAAACCAAGAGAGCCTGGTAGTAACCAAGCCCACCGGGGCGGGCCCCCTCTACACTTTAACCCCTGCTGGGGCGGGGGGTCTCCAAAAAATTTAATAGTAAGCACGCCCGCCAGGGCGGGCCCTAAAAACACTACAACCCCCTCCGGGGTGGGGGTCCTCGACTTCAGAAATCAAGTGGCCAAGCACCAGTATGGCCTTCTAGTTCAATACCCCACGGGGTGGGGTCCTGGAATTTAGACAGATGTGGCAGTTGGTTGGTCTTCCCTCCTTCCCAATAATACCCCACTTTAAAACTACTCCATTACCTCATTACTCCATAACCACCACCCACTTTCCCCATATTCCCAAGACTTCATTACTCTTCTCCACCTCTCCACCTCCTCACCACCAATGTTAGACTACCATCTCCATCTATAAATACCACCACATATAATACCAACTCTCCCACCACACTTCCTATAAAGAAAAAGAGAGTAAAGTTGTAAGCTAGAGAGATAATAGTGCAAAGTTTAGGGGAGAGTAGAGCAAAACTAGCAATTGAGAGAGCCATGGCTTCACAATCATCTGCGAAACGCCAAAGGGGGAAGAGTTCACGTCCATCCCAACCAACTCGCACCTTCGATCGCAAGAAATTTACAAGTGCCGTCGCCGCCGATCGGTATGACTACATGCTTACCAAAGCCCTTACACTAGAGAGGGGATTGACACCGGATCCTAATGATGGGGAGCTGATGCTGCAAATTTACCAAAAGGGATGGACAAAATTTATCGAGGAGCCGGAACCAGTCATTGTAAATATTGTCAAGGAGTTTTACGCAAATGCTGTGGACAAAGAACCATTCCAAGCATTTGTACGCGGACGTCTGGTTCCATTCAATGCCGACGCCATCAACACATACTACCAACTACGAGTGCCTCGCAACTGCCAGTATGAGCATCTCCGTAATTCTGACCCAGATTTTGAAGCTATTATCATGGAGATAACAAAGCCGGGAACGTCATGGATGAAAGGTCGAAAGGGAGGCACCATGTTCTATGGCAAGGACCTTAGTCGGTATGGAAAAATTTGGTGTGTATTCCTCTGTGCAAAATTGCTGTCGTCGCAACATACCTCAGACGTCACCAAAGAGAAGGCGTTGTTATTGTACGCCATTGTGCAAGATTTTATAATTGATGTCGGGGCTATCATTTGCTTCTCCATCCGCCGGTGCCTACGTGGGAATTTTTCTGGAGGCTTGCCACACCCATCACTCATATGCGGGTTGTGCCATCAAGCAGGAGTTAGATGTTCTGATGACGAGCCCACTCAAATGCCACTCGCGCTGCTTGATTCAAGAATGATAGCTCGGTACTCTGTATGGACAGGAGGCGAGTCACACCCGCGTGTGGAGTGGGCTTCATTTTCCCATCATCGTCGGAAGACAACGTGGATGCTACAGAGACATCGGGGGACAATGATGAAGAACTGGGCGATCAAGGGGATGAGCAGGTACCGCGGGCCGAGGCTATATCTAGATCTCAATTCCTTGATTTCCAAAATCAAATGAATGCACACACCAAGGCAACTCGTCGGGAGATGCGCCGATTGGAAATGAGGCAAGAGCACATGTTCGACGCTATGCACACATCTTTTGCCTCGTTGAACACAACTCTTCAGAGTTTCAACCCGACAGCACAATTTCCATATCAACAACCCGGTCCAATGCCAAGGTTCCCACCGAGTGATTCCGATGAAGAAGAACAACAACCACCTCCTCAAGCTTAAGCATTGACAGGGAAGTCCTCATGTACTTATTTTGATCAATTATCCAATGAGGACATTGTATTGTTTAAGTTTGGGGGATTTAAATTCATGTTTGCATGCATTCTAGCTTTTAGGATTCATTTTTAATTTTGGTCAATTAAATATTTATATTGCATTTTATTTTTAGTATTGCATGATAGCTTAGGGCCTATAAAGCATTTTGTTATCCGCATTTTGTTATTCACATCTATAAAAAAAATATGTTATTTAATAATTATTGTGTTGTTTAAGTCCATCAATGTTGTGTTTCATGTTGTTGTGGGCCTATGATGTGATTGTCAAATAAGTAGCAAATACAAGATTGAGTATTAGAACTATGACGCAATGATCGTTTATGAGTCGAATCTTGAGTTTGTTTGAAACTAGTATAAAAGGATAGCACGAGTAACAAACATCTATGTTAATTGGTTAAGTTCAAACTGGTACCTAAATAGTCTCTAAAGGATAATGCTAGAGTGAATGATAAAATGACAAGGATGGACAGTAAAGGCTAAAGTTAGGCAAGAACCTAAGTTTGGGGGATGTTATGTGGGGGTATATAAGCTCAGTTTATCTAAAAAAAATTAAAAAATTGAACCAAACACCGTAGCGTGCTTGTCTAGTTTTGTGGCCTTTGTTACTTGAGCAAGTAAGCCCGAGGGGATTGTCTTTACACCTAGCTCCCTAAGGTCTTAATGGTCTGGGAGTCGTTGGTCGAAAGCTTGTTAAGGTAGCATTGAAAAGCCTAAGGGAATAAGACATTGCATAGCTATGTGTATAAAAAAAGTGAATAAAACAGGAAATAAGAGCAAAAAGCCCTCGTTGATGAAAATAAAGCATAAGTACCCCGCGTGAACCCTTGAGATTTGTGATTGCTTGATTTTAGTTGGAACTATCTATTTTTGAAATTTTTAAGTTTGTGCTGCATGATTCCTTCTAAGAGACTGATTATGTATTGAATTTGAGTTAGTATCGGTTATCATGGATGTTACACACACACACACTATACCAGTGATGATGGCTTAAGATTTGAGAATTAAGGCGTATTTGTAGATTGGGTTTTAATGGTTGATATTGTATAGTTGCTTATTTTTCGCTGAAGCTGTTAAGATAATTTTGATTCCGCGATATTGTTGGATTTGATAGCATATAAGTGAATTCGTATTCATATCATTGCATTGCATGTAGTTTATTTGTGCTCGAGGACTAGCACGGTTTAAGTTTGGGGGATTTTGATAAGTGTATTTTATATACGCGATTTAATATTCAATTCATGCTTATTTATTGCTAATTTCTTGTGATCATGTTCAATTTCACTTGTTTTATGTTATTTCATGTGTAGATTGGTGGTTGTGGCATTCAACGTATGATTTGTGATATTCGGTGTGATTGGAATCAAATGGAGCATATTTGGAAGCAATTCAAAGATAACGAACACACTCACGTATGTAAATGCACGTTTATAAACTCCGTAAAATGGGGTCTTACAATCAAGTTAGCGAGAACATAGTTCACGAATGACATTATTAGGCTATACACCCCCACCAGTAAGGGGGTCCTCATCTGAAGCAAGACAAGGCAAAGCCACGTAAATGCATCCATAATATATAAACCCCGTAAAAATGAGGGGGGAAAATTCTTGAGTGTCCTGTTTCGGTTATAATTCCTCTTAGGTATGAATTTTAGCTATTTGTATGGCAGTATAACTCTATTGGATAGGAAATTCGGCGAGAGTTTTATGCCTATGCTTTCTAGATATCTATTACTCTATCAAAAACAACAAGGAGATTAGAGAGAGGAGAATTACGAAGATCTAAGGGGAGTTTTTGATAGCAAGCATGGAGGAGTATTTCGAGGAGTTTTTCAAGACAATTGCAATTTTAGTCTACGTGAATGGTGTTTTTAAATATTTTTCGTGTTAGATTATTATTTGTAATTGGGAGAATGATTTCTATGATATATTCAGTGTTTATTTCATCTATTATGAACTAATTCACTTGTTAGACTTGTGATGGATCCTTAAGTGAATCGATGGTTTTGTAAAATTTGATTTCTAATTTAGTAAGCTATCTCCAGTTTATCTATATTAATTTTTGCTTGAATCTATGAATTGCCTGATCAACAATTCTTTGTTGAGTTGGATGGAATCGAGAGAGGATATTCAAATCTAGACCTAGTTGATATAGCATGTGTTCAGGATTTTGTTAGTAGCTTAAACTTGATGAGTGTTCAGGTAGAGATATGCTTGACACCTCATATAATCGGATAGAGAACTTATTCTTCAACCTTCTTCAATTGTAATTCACATAGAGATATAGTGGGTTAGTTAATTAAGGTGTTTAACAGATTTCTATCTTAATTGTGGATTGAAGTTAATAGGGTATTAGTGCATCGAGAGGTGGTTAATATTACGTTCGTGTTCTTGATTAATAAACTGGGATAGTGCATTAAATTGGGATAAAGGTGTTAAAATCAAAGTGAAGCTTAAGGTGAAATCATAAGTCTAATTCTCCATTAATTGTTTGAAAATTCAGATTTTGATATTCGTGGTTATTTTGTGTTAATTTAATTATATTTAAATTTTGGTTTCGTTAATTTAAATTATTGAGTTTTATTTGTTTAATAAAATTAGGGTTAATAGAAGATTGGTAATTGTAAGTTAAGGTTATTGCTAATTAATCTCTGTGGGAACGATACTCTACTTATCACTTTATTACTTGTTGACCACGTATACTTGCGTGTTGTGCGTAATTAGAAATTACCCAACACTAGGTTAGACTATCATGCTATGGACTGAAGAAAAAAAATAGTCTTTGTTCAGGGGAAGGTGCAGCTGCGCCGTTATGAGCCTTGGAACCGCACGACAGTGCTCGGACTTAGAAGCCCAGCCGAGGCGCCGTTCTCACATTTCTTGACAAGCGACGTTAGCTTGCATATGTGCGCAGACTACTTCCTGCACTGAACATAAGCCCAAAAACTCACGAATTTTGTATTCAAACAACAAATTACTCATACCTAGATACTTTAAACTTCATATAACCAACACCAAGCATGCTTAACATGATTCTTATCAACAAAACAATTATAAACAATCAAATTAGAAAAATTAAAACCATGTTCATGCTAATTTCATGCATTTTGACATATTTAGCGATATCAACCACCATGAATTCATTTCTGATCCAAATTAGTCCATACAACTTCCATTACTTTTGTATTTCAGTGTATTGACATAATCTATAATTAATTTAAAGATTATCATATGATTCAAGCATCAATTTTAGTTTTAAAACAAGCTGTATTATACATATAACCACAAAAACTCAAATCTTCATTTTAAAAACATGCTTACATTAATTTATCAAACCAAAAATATTTCTAGACAACATATAACATATTATAATCATCTCTTTAGCATATATAAACCATTATCTCAACAATCAACCATAGAAATTCAACTTTTCAATGAGAACTCAAGAACACCCAAACTAGAGTTTATAAAGTTAGATTATTTACCTTAATTTCTTGTTTACACTAGCAAAGATGATTATCAAGCTTGTTCCCTTGATTCCAAAGTCTTCTCTTCTCTAATTTCTTGATTTCTCTTCCTAGTTCTCTCTTTTTCTCTATTCTTTGCAAAATAGGCTAAGCCCAATGAAATACTACGTAACACTAAACTGACACAAAAATAATGCGTATCATTTAGTCCATCAGTTACACAAGTGAAATGTTTCATCAGTTGAAATAAACCAAGAGCCATAAAACCATGTTTGGCTAGCTCTTCTTAAACCCCTTTTAGTTTATTTTTATATTCCTTATATACTAAGGTTCATTTGTCACTCCTTATTAAATTATAATAATATTAACTAAATTATTCCTTAATACGATTTCCATTATAAAATATAATTTCATTTAACAAATTATTAAATCTCTAATTTAATTATTAAATTAAATTAGAACAACATTATAATTATTTAACAATTCATTTAATTTAATTACCTCATTAAATTAAAACTTCAAACTATAAAATTATTCAACATTAATTTAATTAATATATCATACTTAATTAAATTACTCCACAACAAATTCCACAAATTAATTATTTAACTTAATAAATACATCAACTAAAATATTTATTTAATTCAATAAATATTTAAAATTAAATACAAAATGCTCGATTGTTACATTAGAGGAGCATCGCCTTTATTCTATGATAACACTGGAGTTATTGCACAGGCCAAGGAACCCAGGTCTCATCAGAAATCTAAACACGTGTTTCAGTAATTTTATTTGATTAGAGAGATCATTGAAAGAGGAGATGTCACCCTGGAGCGTGTGGACTATCAAGAAAATATTGCAGATCCATTTACTAAAGCTTTAACACAACAACAATTTGATCATTTCTTAGAGAAGATGGGTATGAGATACCATGGCGATTGACTTTAGTGCAAGTGGGAGATTAAAAGTTGTATGCACACAAGCTAATCATATTTGATATGATGAAGCATATACTTCGTAATAATCTTATTCATTTATTAATAAAAGAATTCATTTATTAAAGGCTTTTACTTTATCTACAGGTTGTTATATAAATATTAGTGAGATCTAAATTTTTAGATAGCTTAAAACAAAAATAGTTCCCAATCGTTTGATTACTAAAAAAGGGATTAGTGAATCCGGATAGATTGGTATATACATTATTTACTCTTAGAAAGAGGATGATATATTGATCTCATAATCATTTATGTGGAGACACTAAAGCACATAGTAGGTGCTTGTTAGAGAATAAGTTCATTGAACGTGGCTCACTAAGGAATACCTAATAGAGTTTTACTTGTCTGTCAATAGGAATTCCTCTAGTGATAGTAGTACAAGTGATCCTTAGTGTGACACCCCCAAATTTGGGTGCTTCATTCCCACACGATTTGGTGTTCACTTTCTAAACATACATTTTCTAACTAACCAAACATAATAAAATTTAAACAATAAATCTTCCCATTAAAGGGTTACATCCTTAAATTCAATAAAATCCCAGGTTATCTAACCTTAAATGTGAGACCCCAAATTTTATGAATAAAGATTTAAATTTCTCGAAATATTTTTTTGAATATTATGGTGTGGATTTGATATAATGTTATAGTTGTGGGTAATATTTATAAATTTTGCAAATTAAGCAAGTTGTTATATAATATTCGATTAGTCGGGGAATATTCGTTTTAACAGGGAATATTTGTACGATGTCACAATCATTGGTGGACCCCACAACGGAAGTATTGTCGTAGTTAGAAAACGACAGAATTATCATTTTATAAAAATAACGGCGAAAGTGTTACCGTTAAAAAAGCCGCTGAACTACCCGTAATAAAAAAATACGATGTCGGCGTGGTTGCATAGTAGCAGACACCTGCGATATTGATTATTGATGCTTACGTAAGAAGTCACTCAATTATACTTAATTATTGTTACAGTAATTGTTGCATCATATCTCTCATATTATTGATTCAATTATATGGTCACAATATCATCTGCATAATATGTTATATTATTAAATCAATAATTGAGATGGCAAAGTTATTCATATTATTATTTGCAATATTGACAATGTCTAGAAGTTCACAAGGAGGGTTTGGTCACCTAATTGTGCGCCAATAAGGAGAAATCCTTATCGGAAAGCCCCTCTTCCGGAAAGCGACACGGTTGTTAAATATTGTGAATTATAATATTAATTATGAATAAGTTTGTGTTGATTAAAGATGAAATTGATAATTACATTGTGTTGGAATTATTAGTGTTAGTAAAAATCGACATTTATTTCGATAATAATTGATGTCTGGAGGTTATATTGACCAATCGGGTAATTAACTGGATAAATGAGCAATTAATTGCTATTGATTCATATGATTATAACTATTTGTTCACAAGTGTGTACTATTGATTCACATTCATTTACTATTAGGGGAGTTGGTGCAAGATTGATAATACTTGCATGACTAAGTTAAAAATGGAGATATAGATGGAGGTACTATACTGTAATTCATATTTTCATATGTTTAGAACTATTGATTCACATGATTTACTATTGATTCACATTATTTTCTATTAGGGGAGATGGTGCAAGTTTGATAATACTTGCAGGACTAAATTAAAAATGAAAGAAAAGAGGAAGGTATTATACTGTAATATTTTGAGTCCCAAAACGTGCAATTATCGAAATTATATTTTCCTATAAATAGAAGCTCATTCCTTCATTATTTTTCACCAATTCACTAAAGCTATAGAGCAGTTATTATAGAGAGAAATTATAGAGAGAAAGAAGAAGAGAAGTCTGCTACCTCACTATTCCAGTATCCAGTCTTGGGGTATTATTCTTTTGTATTCATGAAGAGAGTTATTTTCTTTCAATACTCATAAGGGTTGTTATTCCATTCTTTATTATTATGTTGGAATAACTTTGCCTATCTGATACCGCATACATGGTGAAATTCTTCATTATTTCATTCTTTATTATTACATTGGAATAACCTGTCTGCGTGGTCTATCGCATGCCTGGTGAAATCTATTGTTATTCCATTCTTTATTATTCTGTTGGAATATCCTGTCTGTGCGGTCTATCGCATGTCTGGTGAATTCTGTTGTTATTCTATTCTTTATTATTCTGTTGGAATATCATGTCTATGCGGATTACGCATGACCTGGTTCCATTCTTTATTATTTTGTTGGATTATATTGTCTGTGTGAATTACGCATGACCTAGTTCTATTCTTTATTATTCTGTTGGGAATAACCTATCTGTGCGGTCTATCGCATGCATGGTGAATTCTTCTATTATTCCATTCTTTATTATTCTGTTGGAATAACCTGTCTATGTGGAATACCGCATGCATGGTGAATGATCCTTCATATTCATTCTTTATTAAATTGTGAAAATGATCTGTCTACGTGGATTACCGCATGGCGGGTGAAAATTCATTTACAGTTTCGTATATTCTATTATACTCATATGGGATATCATTTCTTTTGTACTCGTCATGAAATATCATTTTCCTTGGTATTTTTCTGTTATAAGTTACTATTCATAGGTTACTATTCACCCGGTTACTATTCACTCTATTATTATTCACTAGGGTATTCGGGGCACTTTTTGTGCCGGAGCACTATTCACGAGTTACTATTCACAGGTTACTATTCACCCGATTACTATTCACTTGGGTATTTGGGACACTTTTCGTGTTGGGGGTACTATTCACGAGGTACTATTCCCAAAGTACTATTAACGGGGTACTATTCACCCAAAAAATATATCTCTTTTCTGTCCAAATTATTTTTGGTACATGAATATTATTCTTGAACTTAACTTTACAAAGCAGTATCATGTTGACAATTTGGACGTTATTGATTTCTGGATAAATTAAATTATAAATCTTTAAAATTTATCCTTGAATTTGTTTTATTGAATTATTATGTCATTGTCATCATCCTCATGCTTTTATTGTGATGAAAGTCATCTTTGACTTACGTGAATAGATGAACTTGGTATGATTATGACCAGGGATTATTCGGTATAATCATGATCGTAATGTGACAAATGATGTGATGAAAGTCCTCATTGGCCTGTAGTTCATTGATGGACAGTTGTTGGTATGATTATGACCAGGGATTATTCGGTATAATCATGACCATTGATGAGTACATGAATATCCTTGGCCGTGATGCAGGGATGATTCGATTTTATTTATTAAGCTGAGTCTCAGCGATAAAATTGATGAAAAACTTTTTAAATCATAGAAGATAGTAGATTTTATGCTCTACTTGACTCTTCTAATGGATTGCTTATTTCCGCTGTAGTTGTTGATCTAAAACTTGTTGTCTATTGTATTCTATCAGTTGTTATACTGTTGAAGGCTAAGGGTAATTTATTCTGCATTATCTTAGTCATAATATTTCTTACTGGGCTAGTTGAGCTCACCCTTTCTTTCATTATTCTCTTCAGGAAATGAGAATATAGCTGGGACGAGTCGGGAAATGGAGTGATGGTCCAGGATAAATGGCTTTAGTAGTCCTCACTATTCTATGGAATAATGTGATAATAATTGCAATGAGGACTTCATTGAGTGTGGATATTGTCTAGATGACAATATTCTTGTTTAAACTCTCAGCTATATTTTGTCGTATTTTACACGACTGTTGTATAATTAAGTTGTATTTGAATTTATGTACCATGTATCTGGCGACTCAAGATGGGTGATGTATACTTGTTTTAGGGGCGTCACAGTTGATATTAAAGCTTAGGGATATGATCCATGGCTGAGATGTGAGACAAGAACTAGGAGGGGAGAGACGGGGAATTCCTTCGCTAGTATGACTTACCTAAGTTTATTTGGTATTTAATTGGTTGGTCAGAGTATAGTGATAATATGTGATATGTTAATTAACCCTTATTTTGTGACAATGTTTGAAAATGGCATCTGAAAATGTTGAGATCGGCAATGAAGCACATGAGACTGTTGAGCCACCAACGACCAATACCCAGGATAATCCTCAGGTAAATAACAACACCGATCAGATGATGAATGATGAGATGTTCAGAGGCTTTATGCAATTCATGCAACATCAGGCGAGAGAGACTCCTGTTCATAATGCAAGTGGAAATAATGGCAACCCACGGTCGGTCACCGCTAAGCAGTTCAAGAAGCTGGGACCACCGGAGTTTTTGGGAAAGCCAGAACAACTTAAGGCGGAGACATGGTTAAAGCAGATCACAAAGATATTTGATGTCTTGAGATGCTCCGAGGAGCAAAAGGTTCCCATTGCCATCTTTATGTTGCGTGAAGAGGCAAATTACTGGTGGGAATCTATAAAAGCATTACCCGACTGGCCTTTCAAGATGTCTTGGGAGAAGTTCCAAGAGCTGTTGAACGACAAGTACTTTCCCAAAAGTATTCGTCACATGAAGGAGATGGAGTTTATCAAGTTGGAGCAAAACAATATGACCGTGTCACAATACGAGGCTAAATTTGCGGAGTTATCCCGGTTTGCATCCCATTTGGTCGATAATGAGGAACGAATTACGCGAATGTTTCTAAGAGGTTTGAAAACCGATATACGTTAATACCTTATTTCTCACAAACTTTGTTTATATTCAAATATTGTGAATAGGGCTCAGTTATTGGAGCACGATAATGAGTCAGCACAACCAAAAGGCAATGACTAACAACACGATAATAATCATACCGGTGGCAATGGCCATCGGAACAATGATAACCATCGTGGGGGAAATTATCATTCCAAGAATGGTAACCACTTCGGTGGTAATCATGGCCAAGATAATAGGAGTGGAAATTTCAAGAAGAGAAGGTTCAACAATAATGGAAAGATAGCAGCACTAACATCCGTTTTCAAGGAAGGAGAACGACCACCAATTGTATGCTTCAAATGGGAGGGAGGACATATCGACCAAAAGTCGCATCGATGCGGTCCAAAACATGTTACAATTGCGGAAAAGAAGGTCACCTAGCCCGATTTTGTCATGCACCAAAGTCAAGTCCAGTTGGGACGGTGGCACCAAAGGCGGATACGGACAAAACAAAGTCGGTGGTTTCAGGAAGAGCGTTTTTTGTGACTTCTCAAAAAGCGAGTAACCCGAACGAAGTTAGCAGGGGTTAGTTAAATATAAATTCTTGTGAAGTCTATACCTTATTAGATACCAGTTCTACCCATTCTTTTATCTCTCTTACTTGCGCTCAATGTTTAAATTTGACTCCGAAGAAATTAGACTTTGACTTATCGGTTGAAACTCCGTTAGGTACCTTCATTTCTTGTGCTATCCAAGTCTTGGATGAGAGTCGCAGTTTTGAATGATATTTCTATTGTTAATAAATTTCCTGACGTATTCTCGAAGAACTTCCTGGCCTACCCCATAGCGTAAAATCAAATTTTGTATTGACCCCAGTACAAAACCCATTTCTAAAACCCTTAAATATTTCTTCAACCAAAATAAACGTATAATGCGCCAAAGGCGTTGGCTCAAGCTATTGAAGATTACGACCATACCATTCAATATCATCGTGGAAAAGCGAACGTGGTAGCTGACGCGTTGAGTAGAAGATCGTATGCGGTTATGAGTGTGACGTTGTTAACATAAAAACCCATTTCGTATAACTTACAAATGATGAAGATAGAGTTAAAGACTCTAAGGACCCACATGGTGATATCAAATATACGAGTAGAATTGACTTTAATCAATAAAGTTAAAGCAGCTCAAGCTACACACCCGAATCTGATGAATGTGAAGAAGAAGGTTCAAGAAGGCGTTATCTCAACCCTCGATTTATCTGGCCCATTTAAAATCCTTGATCGAGTAGGAACTGTGACCTATAGCCTAGTTTTACCGCCAAGTATATCGCGTGTTCATAACGTTTTTCATGTATCGATGTTACGTATTAAATATGTGGATGACCCGAACCACGTTATTAAATTAGAACTAGACGAGATAGCAGAAGATTTAACGTATGAGGAGATACGTGTTAAAATCTTGGATAAGAAGGATCGTATTCAACACCTAAAGGTTATACCTCAAGAGTTAGAATTTGAAATGAAGTCAAGGTATCCTCATCATACCAGGTACGTACGTAAATTTGGAGGGCGAAATTTTATAAGGAGAGGAGATTGTGAGACCCCAAATTTTATTAATAAAGATTTAAATTTCTCGAAATATTTTTTTGAATATTATGGTGCGGATTTGATATAATGTTATAGTTGTGGGTAATATTTATAAATTTTGCAAATTAAGCAAGTTGTTATATAATATTCGATTGGTCGGGGAATATTCATTTTAACATGGAATATTCGTACGACGTCACAATCATTAGTGGACCCCACAACAGAAGTATTGTCGTAGTTAGAAAACGACAGAATTATCATTTTATAAAAATAACGGCGAAAGTGTTACCAATTAAAACCGTTGAATCGCCTTGCGGTAGTAAAAGTACAATGAATACGTGTGGTTGCATAATAGCACACGGTATTGATTATTGATGCTTACGTAAAAGTCACTCGGTTATACTCAATTATTGCTACTGATAATTGCTTTGCATCATATCTCTCATATTATTGATTCAATTATGGTCACAATATCATCTGCATAATATGTTATATTATTAAATCAATAATTGAGACGACAAAGTTATTCATATTATTATTTGCAATGTTGACAATGTCTAGAAGTTCTCATCGAGAGAGATTTGGTCACCTAATTGTGCGCCCAATAAGCGAAAATCCTTATCCGAAAGCCCCTCTTTCACGGAATGACTTTGTTTGTTAAATATTGTGAATTATAATATTAATGATGAATAAGTTCGTGTTGATTAAAGATGAAATTGATAGTTTCATTGTGTTGGAATTATTAGTGTTAGTGAAAATCGATATTTATTTCGATAATAATTGATGCCTGGAGGTTATATTGACCAATCGGGTAATTAACTGGATAAATGAGCAATTAATTGCTATTTATTCACATAATTATAACTATTTGTTCACAAGTGTGTACTATTGATTCACATTCATTTACTATTAGGGGAGTTGGTCCAAGATTGATAATACTTGCATGACTAAGTTAAAAATGGAGGTATAGATGGAGGTACGATACTGTAATTCATATTTTCACATGTCTAGAACTATTGATTCACATGATTTACTATTGGTTCACATTATTTGCTATTAGGGGAGATGGTGCAAGTTTGATAATACTTGCAGGACTAAATTAAAAATGAAGGAAAAGAGGAAGGTATTATACTGTAATATTTTGAGTCCCAAAACGTGCAATTATCGAAACTATATTTTCCTATAAATAGAAGCTCATTCCTTCATTATTTTTCACCAATTCACTAAAGCTATAGAGCAATTATTATAGAGAGAAATTATAGAGAGAAAGAAGAAGAGAAAGTCTGCCTCCTTATTCCATTATCTAGTCTTCTTTTCGGGTAAGGGGTATTATTCTTTCGTATTCATGAACAGAGTTATTATTTTCTTTCAATACTCATAAGGGTTGTTATTCCATTCTTTATCATTATGTTGGAATAACTTTGTTTATCTGGAATACCGCATACATGGTGAAATTCTTCATTATTCCATTCTTTATTATTCTATTGGAATATCCTCGTCTGCAAGTGATTACGCATGACACAGTTCCTTTCTTTATTATTCTCTTTGGAATAACTCATCTGTGCGGTCTCATCGCATGCCCGGTGAATTCTATTGTTATTCCATTCTTTATTATTACATTAAAATATCCTATCTCGTATGCGGATTACGCATGACACAGTTCCATTCTTTATTATTCATTGAAATATCTTGTCTATGTGGATTACGCATGACACGGTTCCATTCTTTATTATTACATTACATGCATGCGATCTATCACATGCATGGTGAATTCTTACATTATTCCATTCTTTATTATTCATTTGGAATAACTTTGTCTATGTGGATTACCGCATGCATGGTGAATGATCCTTCATATTCATTCTTTATTAAATTGTGAAAATGATCTGTCTACGTGGATTACCGCATGACGGGTGAAAATCCATTTGCAGTTTCGTATATTCTATTATACTCATCTGGGATATCATTTCTTTTGTACTCGTCATGAAATATCATTTTCTTTGGTATTTTTCTGTTACGAGTTACTATTCATGGGTTACTATTCACCCAGTTACTATTCACTCTAGTATTATTCACTCGGGTATTCGGGGCACTTTTCGTGCCGGAGTACTATTCACAAGTTACTATTCACAGGTTACTATTCACCTGATTACTATTCACTCTAGTATAATTCACTCGGGTATTCGAGACACTTTTCGTGTCGGGGGTATACTATTCACGGTACTATTATTCAAAATACTATTCACTTCGGTACTATTCACCCGAAAAATATATCTCTTTTTTGTCCAAATTATTTTTGGTACATGAATATTATTCTTGAATTTTACTCTACAAAGAAGTATCATGTTGACAATTTGGACGTTATTGATTTCTTGATAAATTAAATTTTAAATCTTTAAATTTTATCCTTGAGCTTGTTTTATTGAATTATTATGTCATTGTCATCATCCTCATGCTTATATTGTGATGAAAGTCATCTTTGGCTTACGTGCATAGATGGACTTGGTATGATTATGACCAGGGATTATTCAGTATAATCATGACTGTAATGTGACGAAATGATGTGATGAAAGTCCTCATTGGTCTATAGTTCATTGATGGACAGTTGTTGGTATGATTATGACCAGGGATTATTCGGTATAATCATGACCATTGATGAGTACATGAATATCCTTGGCCGTGATGCAGGGATGATTCGATTTTATTTATTAAGCTGAGTCTCAGCGATAAAGTTGATGAAAAACTTTTTAAATCATATAAGATAGTAGATTTTATGCTCTGACTCTTCTAATGGATTGCTTATTTCCACTACAGTTGTTGATCTAAAACTTGTTGTCTATTGTATTCTATCAGTTGTTATACTGTTGAAGGGTAAAGATAATTTATTATGTATTATCTTAGTCCAATTGAGCTCACCCTTTCTTTCATTATTCTCTTTAGGAAATGAGAATATAGCTGGGACAAGTCAAAAAATGGAGTGACTGTCTAGGATAAATGGCTTTAGTAGTCCTCACTATTCTATGGAATAATGTGATAATATTTGTAATGAGGATTTCATTGAGTGTGGATATTTTCTAGATGACAATATTCTTGTTTAAACTCTCAGCTATGTTTTGTCGTATTTTACACGACTGTTGTATAATTAAGTTATATTTGAATTTATGTACCATGTATCTGGCGACTCAAGATGGGTGATGTATACCTGTTTTGGGGGTGTCACATTAAACATTCATCAAATGCGAAAAAGTAAATAATTACATCACAGTAGTTAAAATAAAGTCTGACATCATAACAGTCAATAAATTTACAAGTCTTCAACACTTGTTCATTTTTCTTTTCCTTTTGCTAGTGGTTAGTTCATCAACCTTCTCAACTTTAGCTGCAATGGTTATATATGCAAGAGTAAACAAAACAAATGCTCACTTGAAATGACGATGAATAATAACTGCTAATGAATTGGATCAATAGAATTGAATAATGTTTTCTATCGTTTACAATCAAGAATTGTAAACAGAATTTGAAGTTTATCTCAGGGTCACAAGACCATGAACTATGTCTAACGTTATAAGTATTCTTTCAACTTAAACCTAAACAGTCATAAGACTATAGGAACTCCCCGTACTTAGGGTGATTAACCCTTCGTACCATGTATTGTGCACAATCATTTAAACGCTTAGCGTAAATAATCCCCTATAATAGGGTTGTTCATATCAGTTTTTAGAATACAAGTCCGCACAAAAGTAAGTTTGGTTTGGATAAGCTTCAAGGGTAATTTAGAGTTCTACGAACATCAACTAAGGATTAGTTGAATCAAAAGTGTAATAACAATTGAAGGATTTGATAACATCGTAGTATGAAATAACCATGGGTTATTAGTGATTACACATCACACATCAAAGTGATACTTTAGGAATAAACAGGAAAGCATTGAAAAGTAAAATAAACCTTGCTTGAACAATGATAATAAGCTAAGGTTACATTCGTTGTCAATAAGGAAACAATTTAGGAACTTTGTTCAATATAAGAATATGGAACATGTTCAATAAGATACAACTTGAGCAATTGTAATTGAAATAAGGTAAGGACCGTGCTCAATGCATCAATAAGGTTTGCATCATACAACATAAATAGGGTTCAAGAGTTTAATAAGAAATTAAGTAACTTGTGTAATCTTAAAAACATAACATGATGGTGAAAAGTAAACCTTGCTAAATAATAAAGTAGCAAAGGTTAAGTAACTTGCATGAATGTAATCAAGTTAGGATACATAAGAGTAAGATTAAGAACTTGCTCAATTGTAAACAAGGTAGGGTAAAGAAAACTTGCATAACGTAAGTAAGGTAGGACAAACTCAAATAAAGATTAGAGTTTGGAAACTTGCCTTGCGTGTAAGCTAAAAGTATAACTTGATTCTCAATATCTTATACACATGTCATCATGACATAATTAGTTACTACATGTTCACAATACATCATTAAGTATCTATTTCATGAACTACTTGATTTAACCATATAGTTAAGCCACGCTTTTAATGCAATAACATTACTCTTTAGTTATTACATAATTAACTAATTACTTAATAAAAATTTCATATTTGATAATATAATAATACCATAATATGATAATTCACATTCTTAATAGTCATAACACTACACTTTATCATCAATTACGGGATTGGATAATTAAAATAAATTTTTTATGCCAAATTATTAATCGGCATCGCAGAGCCCCGATTTGTCTTGAAACGGCGTTCATACGACTGTATTTGCCAAGACGAGATAAAAGCCTTAAACTGTGTTTAGGCCAAAGATACACGCCAACAGATGCTAAGTGGCGCTGCAGCGCCCAGTTTCTTTGAAAAACTTGTGATGCGGCGCCACGGCACAGTTGCACGCAGACATTGTTCGTGAAGAATAGAACAAAGCCAAATTTACAGAAACTACTTTCTAACAACCAATTTAACACATATAAAACACATAAACTTTACAGAAACATAACTTAAGGTTTTCAACATGTTTTTAACTATATAAACAACATAAACATCAATATTATAACCCTTAATTTCACTATTTTTAAAATTATTTCTTCACCTTTTGACATTTATAGTGAAATTCATCACCGTGAATTCGTTTTTCAACCAAAACAGTTAGTTTAAATTACTTTGTTTCCGTTTCTTCATGTATTTTCATAATCAACAACAATTTACAGTTTAACACATGAATTGAACATCAATTTTAACATCACATACGCCATATTCATATACATATTTCACTATACTTCAATTTCTTCATAATTATCATGTTTTCATGGATTAATTAACACTAAAGCACATAAAAATAATTTCTATACATAATCTAATATATAAAAATTATATATTCCATCAATTATCACAAAAATCCAATTACAGAGAACTTTTTGATAAAAACAAAACTTTTTAAAAAATAAGAATTATACCTCCAATCTTTTTCGCGTTCAACTTGAATCCACTGTGTTTGGTTCCTTCCTTTGATCAATGTTATCCACCCAAGCGTTTCGCCTCTAGAGGTAATCCACCAAGGAAGAAAAAAGATTCAAGAAGATGGGTGTTTGGAAAAACCCTAGTTTTTCTATCTCTCATAGAAAAGGTGTACTCTCCCAACTCTTGGAATTACGTCTGATGTGAAAACGACAACCACACTCACCCATAATAAGACTCCTCTTATTTATAGATGTAGGCAACCCTCCTTAACAATTAAGGAATTATGTTTTATTTTAATTAATTAAACTCTTTTAATTAATTAGGCTCCTAATCTTATTAAGAATAATTAATTAAACTCTTTTAATTAATTAGTCTCCCAATCTTATTAGGATATGTGAGAGTATTTTTATTAATTAATTCCCAAACTCCTTTAGGAATTAAATAATAATAATAATAATAATAATAATAATAATAATAATAATAATAATAATAATAATAATAATAATAATAATAATAATAATAATAAGACTCCTCCTATTTGTAACACCCCGAAATCCGGTCTATTTTCACATCCGGATTCCTTACGTCACGATCTCATCTTCTTCCAAACTGTATCATTATATAGCTAAATATAACAACATACATTCTCAAATCCCAGGTTCTAAAACCTTATAACCTCTTTCATTACAAATAATAATAATTACATTATTCTTTACATCTTGCAAGAGTGACTTTTATCTGCCACTAAGGATACATAATCATTCATTAAACTATTCTATAGTTTAATTCTATCATTCTATATTACAAGTTTTCGCTTGATCTTCATGCACATTCATATAATGAATGGCACTTTTTCTAGATACCGATCAGCTTGATCTCTAGGGATCCTTAAGTTCTTCTAACATCGTTCGTTGAAAATGTTTTTATTTAAAGCAAGCGTGAGCATTCAATTGCCCAGCAAGTTATAACAGTTGAACAAACAACTTCAAGAATTTAAACATTCTTTTAAGACTTCAATAACCGAACAAGATTATGAAGTAGCATGAATAATAGGAATAATCTCGATTCCTATCATTTTAAAACATTAGTCACATTCACTTTAAAATACTTTCATTCTCTACTCTCTTTCATACACATTCTGTCTGGCTAGAATCAATAGCACAGACTTAGCAATAACGGTTCATGTATAAACATAACATTCTCATATTGAACAGTTCAATCATAGAACAGTTCATCTCATAGAAACACCAAAAATGTACATGGGTTAAAATGTACATGGGTTATATAATGTGAGTACATAAATAATTCCCAACTTTCCTTTATGTAGGAGCATTAACACATTTAAATTACATTTTGGGAATTATAGTATCCAAACTAAACCTTAAAGAACTTGTTGCTGAGCTTGTCCCAAATTGAGAGTCCAATATCAGTACATGAACAGTAACCTATCACCTAAATACGTAACTTACAAGTCTATGATCATTAGCTATGGTGATGGTTGGTGGTGGGTTGTTAACCCACTCCTTATTAACCAATGTTTCCTGCTAATACATCATGAATTCAACCTCAGTGCAATATGATTGTCCAGTCCAAGTTTCTTCTATAAATGACAGACATAATCTTCAATTCACGTTGCTTTGTTTTAGTTCTTGAAAACTCTAATAATTTGAGAGTAAGTGAGTTGTGGTCCAAAGAAGAGGTTAGCAATCACAGAGGGAAGAAACTAAGTTCATTTAGCTTCAAAGAGGTATAAAATCTAATTTATGTTTTTGAATTGGGTTTTTGTCAAATTCTTACAATTCTCAAGAATTCTCTGTTAATTGATATAGACTAGCATGTTATTGTGTTATCTGGGTTTGTTTGCATGTCTAAGAGTTATATAATGGGTTTAAACTGAGGCTTGATGTTGATTATGTTGGAACCCTGCCGAAGCAGAGTCCTTATTTTTGTTTCTGGGCGAAGTGGCGCGGCCACGCCACTTCCCAAGTCTTTCACCGCGCAGCCGCGCGGGTAGCATATCACAGTTGCTCATGTTAGCTTCTTAAGATATTTTGAGCATGTTAATTTGATTACTATATTCATACAAAAGACCTGAACTTGTGGACTAAGGTAGTTATGTATATAGTAAGCCATAATAGGTTTATTTTGACTTGGTTATTTTAAAAAGACTTAAAGATTTGAAAACTAGAAATTGTATATATGGAGTAATATACATTCTGACTTTGTGAACATATGTACATAAATTGAGTATGTGCACAAATGCCTATGAAAGCATGAATTAGATAATAAAGATGTATTTTGCATGCTTGAATGAATTTTTCTAATGGAGACATAAAGTTTTGAAAATGAACTTGATAAACTATATATACATTAAGTTGAGAACTTGTAAGTATATTTTTGATGTCTAGCATGTATATATATGAAAGTATGATGTATGGTAGGTAAAGTGACTTACATGATTGATAGCTTAACATGTGAAGTCCTGATTTAGAAAAAATGAATAATGACCTTTGATATGTTTGATGAAAGGTTAAAGTTAGTTCTTCATATAATAACATGTGTGTTGTGCATCATTGTTCATTTATGTGCAAGTCGTGTGTGCACTGGTTTCCTGTAGAAGCAGCCATGTCTTGGTTTGCACCAGGAGCAGCACGACCGCGCCACTCCTTAGTACAAACCAAGAGCGGTACCGCTTGATCAATCTGTCTTGAGATCCGAGTTCATTATTAAATTGAGAACCGATGCATACTTATATGGTTACTCTAATCATAATACATGTCCAAAGATAGTAGTCTTATGATAATAAGCATGTTATTGAAAAGAATCCTATGATGAATTAGTGTTTACAACTTTAAAGCTCAATGGTGATTTCAACTATGACCTAGTGTGTTAGAAACTAATTGAGTAATGTATTGATACATGTATAGAAGTATGCTATGTGATGATTTGATTCTTGTAAGTGTAGACTCATATTAGTTTACACGTACTAATTGGAAAGGTCGACTTGTTATGTTAGGTCGTTTCAACGCAAATTAACTAAAGCTAGAATTATATTGTAGCTAAGCAAACTGGCAAGTATCCTAAACCCTTGCATTACTTTATTCGACGCATATTGTAACTTTCCTTGAACCCTACTTTTGTTAAGCAAGTTTCCCTAAACTTACTCTAAATTATATTGAGCAAGTATCCGAATCTATTGTGTTGCAAGTTTCCTAACTTACACAACTTTGAGTTTGTGAAAGTTTTCCTATCCTTCTCCTATTGCATTGAGTAGGATATTGTTGAATTGAAAGTTATTCATTTAAGCTTGGAAATCTTATTTCCAAGCATGCTATTAAGTGGTTTAATTACTTTACAGTTATTCCACATCGATATCATTGACATTCGCACTTAGTACACTTAAGCTCGTACAGTCTTGCACTTGTACATCATTTGAAGTTCAATAATTCTTGAACTGTGGTAAATAGAGTCTGAACCTTTGTCCGGTCAGACAAGCCTATGAAGTTTTATAAAAGCTATCCAAACCTATTGAGGGTAAGGATTCTTTAACTGAAAGAACACCCCTCTTATGATAGGGGAGTACCCCAGGTATCTAATATAAGATACAACAGAGCAGAATTAAATGTTATGCATATACATAAAGTACGTGAGGCTGATCCCCTCAAGTACTTATTCTGTAGCCAGTAACCAAAGGGTCCATTAGCTATTGATTCCATTGGAGTGTTATAGTTCAAAGTCTACTTGACTAGCAGTTATTCTAAAAGCAACCATTGTCTTCGCTTATAATATTCATACTGTTGAATCCTTCAGATATTCATATTGTTGAATCCATTGCCAGATATTTTTCCATTCATCATGATATATCCTTATTGTTGTATTTAAACTTGTTGAGCAAACTTGTTGCGCATCCTTGCTATATCATGAATTATATTGCAACTAAGCCCGAGACCTCAGGAAAGGACAAGGGTAAAGGGAAGATGTAGGATAATTGCGAGAAGCAAAATTTATCTTATGCTTAGTTTAAATTACGATTATGTAATGTGAACCCTAATATTTATTTTAGGGTATGATTGTAAGATGATATTAAGGTTATCATATCTTGGGACTAGTAACACCTTTTGAATGAACGACGTACGTTTATTATATTTCGCATTTTAGTTATCGTATATTGTTTAGAGGTGGATGTTTGTATTTTATCGTGATGACCGAACCGGGTTCAGAGGACCCGGATTCGGGGGTGTCACATCTAACATAGACCATCCAATCCGTCATCATCACAGATCCAGGAACCCTATCCCCCATAAACTACGTGGCGCAGATCTGGGCTCCGATGGTACGAGGGGACCACCAACGCTCAAACATCTCTTGTGTAAGACCCCAACATTTTATAAATAAAATCAAATTTCCTCTAATTATTATTGTGAATAATAAGGTGTTAATTTTATATAATGTTTTGATTATGGGTGAAATGTGCAAATTTTACAAAATAAGCAAGTGATTATAAAATATTCATTTTATCGGGGAATATTCGTTTGGTCGTGGAATATTCTTGTGGTCGGGGAATATTCGTATGATGGAAAATGGTCGGAGGAAGAAAATGACAAGTTTGAGTTTTTATAAATAACGACGTAATGGTTACCGTTAATACTATTGGAATACCCGGTGGTTAAAATACAGTAATACGCGTCCTTATAGAGATCCAAATAGATGTAGCTGTTACCTTATTAGCATGAGTATCATGCCACCGAATAGTGTCCGAAGAAGCAGAGTTGCAATACGTTGAGGTGTCAAAATTCCTCAGAAATTCCATAACAGCATAATAGCTTGAGGCGAGAAGCTGTCAAGTTGAATTGCAATATTATTTTATTGATTCAATAATTATTGCGTTGATATTTTATATTATTATTGTTTCAATAATTTTCACTACACAGTATTTCTCATTATCATATCAATAATTCATATTATTTGAATAATATTATTAGATAGTATTATTGGCAATGGCTAAGGAAGTTCTGTCTAAGAAGAGGTCCAATCACCTAATTGCGCGCCAGTAAGGAGAAATCCTTATCAAAAAGCCCCCTCTTTCCTGGGAACAACCTGGTTGTCATAATTGTGATTCTGTAATATTATTTGTGAATAATTAATTTTTTATTTATATCATAAGGAAATATTTATTTTATTTGGATATAAATGAAGGATAGGGAAATATTTATTTTATGTGATTATAAATGAAGGAATTAATGCTGAGGTATTTTATCAGTACTTTTTCGGAATAAAGGTATTAAAAAACATCAGCATGTGGATTTCGAGCACTTTTCGTTTGGAATTTGGAAAAACTTAAAGCTACAAAGTTGTTGAAAATTTGATTTACTATGGAATGGACATAAAATTCGTATTTTTCTGATAAAAGGGCTATTTATTATGAATTATTGAAGTTTCAAAAATTAAATATTTTTATTAAAATTATGGGTGGGACCCACTTTTGTTTTTTTTTTGTGAAAATGTGTGCTGAAAATATTTTTCAAAAGTGGAGGGCTGGTCTTGGTTGGCTTGTGTGGGAGAAAAGAAAAAATATAATATTATTTTATTAATTTAGTCTGCTTTGGCGTTCTAGCATTTTCCTATAAAAAGGTGCTTAAGTTAGAATTGAAAATCACACCAAAAATATAAGTTTTCTCTCTCTATATTATCGAGCGTATTTTTGTGAGTATTTATATACTTTGAGAGTTACTATTTAGTGCAAGTTTTCTTCGGCTTTACATCCGAGATTTCAGTCAAAAGTATTATTCTTATGAGGTAAGGAATGTTATTTTCTTCGTAAATGATATTATTTTCTTCAATATCATTATGATGAAATATTGATATAAATTTTATTGTAGAATTTCTACCTTTTTGTGTCTGGGTTACTATTCACGTATACGACATTATTCACGTATACGGCACTATTCACAAATACGGCACTATTCACCGAAAAATGAAATTTTTTCTTCTTTGTCCCAGATGTCTATTATGGTTACTATCTTCTTTGATTGTATCAATTTTTTTATCTTTATTCTTGAATTTTACTCCACTATGGTTTATTATGGAGTGTTTTTGAACTTGGATTACTAAAGTACGAATCCCTAATATTTGTTCTTTTGTCTCACTGGATTCGTTTCTTAAAAACATTTTTCATCATCCTCAGTCCTTAATGGTGATACTTGATGAATATCTTTGGCCTATAGTGCAAAGATGAATGATTACCTGATGAATATCTTTGGCCCGTAGTGCAAAGATGAACAGGTGTTGAGATGAACATGACCAACTGGTGATACAAATGAATATCTTTGGCCCATAGTGCAAAGATGAATATTTGATGCAAGATGTATATTGATTGATGTTACAGGGATAAAATATTGATGATAGACTTTTAAATTGATAGATGATAGTAGATTTCATTCTCTACTTAATTCTTCTAATGAATTGTTGTTTCCGCTGCAGTTGTTGATCTAAAACTTGTTGTCTATTATATTCTATCAGATTTTTCCTTATTAAGGACTAAGGATAATTTGTTGTACATTATCTTAGTCATAATATTCCTTACTGGGCTAGTTGAGCTCACCCTTTTCCTTTTTGTTCCATTTTTCTTCTCAGGAAGCAAGAATATAGCAGGAACCAGTCGGGGTATAGAGTGATGGTCCTAGATAGTTGCTTTAGCAGTCTTCACTATTTTTGTAAAATAATGCATCAATAATTGTAATGAGGACTTTATTTGAGTGTGGATATTGTCTAGAAGACAATATTTGTATTTAAACTCACAGTAGGTGTTGTCGTATTTTGCACGACAATTGTAATAATAAAGTTGTAGTTGTTTTTGTACAATGTATTTGGCGACTCAGAATAGGTTGGGTGGATTGAACCTATTTTGGGGGCATCACAGTTGGTATCAGAGCTTAGGGATATGGTCTTAGGCAGAGATCGGGAAATAGAACTAGGAGGGGAGAGATGAGTAAATCCTTCGCTAGTGTGTCCTACCTAAGCTTATTTGTTGGTCGGTCATAATATAAGGATATTATGTGATATGTTAATTTGTTTAATTAACCCTTATTTTATGGAAGTATTTAAGAATGGCAGCTGAGAACGTTAACAATGGAGTGTATGTAACGATCCAAAATTTTAAATTGTAATTGAAATATTTATTGAGTTATATAAATATTATTCGAGGTGTTTATTGTTAAATAAATATTTTATTGATGTGATGGTTGATGAATCTAAATGTATTAAAGATTTTTTTTCTAAATTAAATTAATTTATAATTTAGAGAGCTATAAAATAACATGAGATGTTATACTGTTGTTTTGATTTAATAATTTAAATGATATATTAAATTATTAAATAAAGTTATAATGAAGATTATAATTTTGTGATATTTGTTAAAATGCTATATTTAATTAAAGTATAGTATGTGATTAATGTAATGGGTTAGTGTTGGATACGAAAATTCAAATAAATAATATGTGATTATAATTATAAACTAAAGTGTTTATGTAAATAAATTAAAAAGGGTTTAATTTAGTTTTTGCCAAACAAGGCTTAAAAGTATTTTAATTCTTTAAATTTAAAGAGTTTGCCAAACAAGCCTTATGGCTTTTGGAATTTCTCATTTTTGAAAACAAATAAAATAAATTAAAATAATAAATATAATATATTTATATTATATACGTTAGTAACTGATTTTGCAATTTGTAGTGTTATTAAGGGTTATCAGTTTTATTCTTGCGCTTGAATACCAGTTGATTTTCTTATTACGCATTCTATTTTCCAAGTTTGAGAGTATTGAGTTTTGTGAGAGTTGAAAGAATTTGAGACAGAGAATTACGAATTTTCACAGCAATTCCAGTGATTTTTAGCAAGGATTATCTTAGAAATTAAAGGTATGTTCCATAATCTCTATATTATAAGCATGTATATGAGTTTTACAACAATAATTTTCATACTCTGTGAATTTTATATGTTTAGAATTGATGTTCTTGAATTAGTTATGATGATTGCATGTGTCTATGATGATTAGGTATTATGTTTAAACAATAATTGCATGCTAATTTTGGTTTACAGTAGAAGAAAATTTTCGACAGTGTATGTTTGTATATATGTTTTTATATGTAGCTATGTAAGTATCAATTTTGATGGTCAAATTGCATGCTAAGATGTTAATTGAGTTTTGTTTATGCTAGTTTGTTGAGATACGAACATAACGTAATTTGAATGAGATGATTTGTTCATGTATTGAATTCACAGTGATGATTTTTAGGATGAAAGTCAATAAAATTGAGTTTTTCATGAAAACATGAAAATTGAGAAATTAAAATAGTTTTAGTGGTTGTTAACTATTTTAATTTCTCAATTTTCATGTTTTCATGAAAAAACTCAATTTTCTTGACTTTCATCCTAAAAATCATCACTATGAATTCAATACATGACCAAATGTTTCTCTCACTAGAGATTTTGCTCAGCCATCTCTCTAGACCTATTTTAAAATCTTGCCCTCCTTTTGCCCCCACCTAAATATTCCGTCCATTTCCTCGCTCCACCTATCTGTCTACTCCTGTCACTTTCTTTCCTTTTTCGCTTAAAATCTTTACACTTTCCCTCGAGTCCTTACTTCCCCGGTTTCTTTCTTTCCTAATCTATTTTTTTCCTTCCCTCTCTACACCTCCCCTCCATTACTCCCTTGTCTATCTCCTCTCCGGTTCTCTGCCCGGCCCCTGTTCTCTACCTCTTGATTTACCCTAGTGCTGTTTTGGCCCTCAACATGGTCGATTATTCGTATCTCTCGACCGAAAATTCCCTAAGCATCCCTTCTCGGGATCCTTTTGATGATTTTGGGGTCTCTAACCCCTACTCCCCGGGCTCTGATGATGCGGCCTGAGTATATAATCTGATAATTATCATATATAAGCAATTTTTAGTGATCAAATTCATGGAATTTGGTTTGAAGAAGAAAATTTAAATAACAGTGTTATATATGTATGAAAGTGGCTTATTTGAGGTCAAAATTGGTGTTTAATTTTCAGTATAATCAGTAAATTGGGTATGGATTATGTTAAGATGTTAAGAAACGAAAAGAATGCAATTGAAATGGTTTAATTCGATTAAGAAACAAAGTTTTGGTGATTGAATTCGCTAAATGTGTTGAAGTTGAAGAAAATAGCAAAAATATGGTTTTTAATCCTTTAAATTTGATTATGTAAGTTGTTTTAGGTGTTAGAATGATTGATTGTATATGTTATGTGGCTTTGGTTAAGTTTTTAGTATGTGGATTTGTCTATGTTGCTGTAGAATTGGGAAATTAGAGTTTTGGCTTATATGATCTTTGAAAATTCTAGCTGCTGCGATTTCTATCTGCGTCTTGGCCTTGTTGTCTTGCGTACCAATAATGAAATATGCAATTTACGCAATACCGCGTATTGATTTTACGGGATTGAGCACTGCTAGACTCTACTGTAGGTGCCAAGGCTTGGGAAATGACATCTAAAATTTAAGTAGGCACACTTAGAAGGGGGGGTTGAATAAGTGTAGGAACAAACTATGTCCAACTTTTGATCAAATAAAAATTCCATTGGATATTCAATGCAGCAAGCTAGATTCTAAATCCTTTATAAATTGAAATGTTAAGACAAGATGTTGAATTGATGTAAAACTTCCCAAAATACTTAATTTAGAGACTTAGCCTTTTTCAGGATGTGATTATGTCAAAACAATTTGCTGAATTAGTTTTGTAATTTTATAGATATTGAATGCAGGCTGCTGGATAGTTAGCAGAATGATAAAATAAGATAGCTGAATATGCAATCACATGAACACATGAATTTTTTACGTGGTTCAACTACTACCCTCTATAATAGTAGCCTAATCCACATCCAATACCAACTAGTATTGGAGACTCACTTTTATTAAATAATTTCAATTACAATACAAGTTTCAACCACTTGAGCACCTTTTCTCCTTGTACACCTATGCACCCTCAAGCACATATGCTTTCTTCAAACTTGATTATAACAAAATAATAATCCAAACCGAATTACTATTCAGATAATATTGATTTGTATGAGAAATTTAAAATACACAATAGAGGTCTAATGATCTAAGCCATTTATCACTTAACAATGCAAGGCTCTAGTATGCAATGATATGCAAGAAAGATATTACCAGAGTATTTGCTACAACATCACCTCAGAAATAGACAACAGTAACTTCTTCAACAGAGTTGCAGTAAACAGTAGGAAGAAGAAGACACACAAGCTTACTGTATTTTAGATATTAATGAGAGCAATATCTATTTCTTCTTCTTTTCTTATTATTAGATCCAGTCCTTTTATAGGCACCATAATATGTTACCGTTGCTTAGTGCCAATTTTGTAATATGACCGTTTGCATAAATCATGTAATTCTAGAATAATATCCAGATTATGTGCCAATGATCAAGACTCTTTCCAGTCTAATGCTAACGTATGACACTGTTATAATAAATAAGAGATATCGTGATATATCAGTGATTGGTGAAGAGTTTATTCTTGATTGAATGCCAGTCACGTGATAATAACATGACTCATACATTATATCCCATCTTTGTCATATGTAGATTCGCTAAGTGTAAATTACCAACTTAATATCAGGTAATCATATAAATTTCCTTTCCATATTGTTTAGTCTTCAAAACCAACACATCCACTAAGATTATTACCATAACGAGTTAACATAAAATGGTTTAAAGGCAGTCTAATCACTTTCCTTAAATTAAGCATTTGTATGACGCATGATTTATGGTATTTATTTAACCACATATTTACACCAAGCTACCATATTTGATTTATAAAAAAATTCCCTAGATTATGAAGCATGAGTTAAGGCAATTACTTTTAAACATTTAATCCATGATCTTAGTGAATCTGTCAAACAACTTATTTTAACAATATTTAGCATATTTGTTAAATTCTGTATTAATCAAAATAATTATATATATATATGTGTGTGTGTGTGTGTGTGTGTGTGTGAAATGCACATGCCCTAAAGCCTTGTATTGGAAAGTAATTAATGCTAAAGATCTTACATATATTTCCTAGGACTCAAAAAGTCGTTCACCCTCTAAAGACTTCAAGTCTTATATTTTCCTCCTCGATGTTCCTTTAATGCCATTTCTTTTCCTGAAATTTCATAGAGCATGATTAGAGGAATAATATGGTCATCATCAAAACATTTAGGATGGAGTATGACATAAGTCAATATTCTTCCCCTTTTTGATGATGACAACAAAATAATTATGACTCCCCCTAAATTCATGTATATCTCAAAATTAACAATTATAGAATCAAATGTTTGATTCATACTTTCTGCATATGTGCAGTGTTACTGAACCTGCAATAAACTGTTAGGATAATCCACAATGTACTCTAAACATTTGTAGCATCATTAAACTATTAAACCATTAACCATAAAGTTATCCCAACAATAAACACTTAAAAACATAGTCTTAACCAATCTTTAAACAAAAATATATAATCATGCATGAAAGTTTTAAAAATTATCAGTCTTTAGTAAAGGTAGAATTCATATCCCCCTTTGGCATCTATCAAAAAGAAGACCAAAAGAGCAAAAGGGAAAAGAGGGAGTACGAGCTTAGGCATATGTCGACGTCGGGATTTTTATTTGTCCCTTTTCTGTTTTTGTTCTTTGGTGTTCTCATGTTATGTGAGATTTGTTAGAAAAAATAAGTGAAAAAGGTCTGACATGTATATGTCGACGATTTAACTGTAAGAGTCTCCAGTTGGTGTTTTTAACTGGTTACACCAACGCAACCGAGAAAAGGTTTGCACATTGACCCAGTGATCTGACACTGCTAAACGAGTGTGTGAAATTGAGATTCATTTAGGTTCGAGGGCTTGATTATGCGGAGGGAAGGTGTTAGGCACCCCCCGACATCCGTGTTACCACGGTGACCGCCACTTTTCAAGAAACTGTTATATGAATATGTGTGTGTGTGTGGGTGGGTCAATGTGATGTTATTTGGAAGTAGTGCGAGGCCTCATTCGTACCTATATACAAAGGGTTTGAATTTATATAAAAAAATTCAGTTTTAAACATGATATAGCAATGAAGTTTTGTAAAAGAGGTTTTTTAAACCATGTGCTCAATAGTAATTGAGACTTTTTCATACTTCCATTTTATTATTAAATGTTGAAACTTGATTGCTTTTATTTTTAGAGATCTGAAGCATCTTCAAAAAAATAATATATAGCGATGTCGAACTCCTCATGGGCATGAAAGTCATCTAAGGAAATTCAAACACCGTGAATAATTTACAAAGTCACATTACGGTGACAATGTCCATTACTGAGGAACCGAATCTAGATTGATGGAGATGAATCTGTGATCACTACGATTCCTAGGCTCACATGATGTCACAATTTATATGAAAAAACAGTAAGCGGTTGTATATATATATATATATATATATATATATATATATATATATATATATACACACACACACAAACATGATCAACCACCACGAAGCACCTCCATGGGGGATCAGAAATGTAAATATATAAAAGCGATAAATATATATATAGAGACATGATCAACCACAACGAAGTACCTCCATAGGGGATCAAAAATGTAAATAAAGCTGTAAATGCGATCAACCACCACGAAGTAAACTCCAGGCAGGACGAAATGTAAATAAAGAAGTAAAAATGATCAACAGCCACGAAGTAAGCTCCAGGCGAGACGGAATGTAAATAAAGCAGTAAAAGGCCACGAATTAAACTCCAGGCCGGAAAGAAATATAAATATATATATATATATATATATATAGAGAGAGAGAGAGACTAAAATACACTTTGAACCCTAAATTTTACAAACATGTTGAGGTTTGCATCCTAAACTTCTAAATGTGCCCACTTGCACCCTAAAATTTAATTTGCATGACAAAAAACACCCTCCGTACTCTCAACCGGTTAAAAATGACTTGAAGTTCATGTTAATCTATAATTAATACTTTAAAAAAATAATATATTTATATTAAAAGTAAAAAAAATAGAAAACAATTAAATTAACATCACTCATTCTCTCTCTTCACTCTCGTTCATCTTTTTCATTTTAAACCCAAACTCACAACAAATCTTTACTCTTCATCAACCCTAATTTTTAAAATTAACATCCAAATGTTAACCACTTTATTTTCTCTCTCTTGTTTTTCTTCATCTTCATCACAATTGGTACATCTCCTTTCTTTTTCATCACATTTTTAACATCACTATTACATCTCCTTCATCCTTTCATCCAATAAAAGTAAAATAAAGAGATATGCATGATTAGAGATAGAAAAGAAAAATTCATCTCCTCTCTTTCATCCCACAATATAGAGAAAAACAAAGATAGAAAATGAATCTTGATGTTTCATTGAATATTGAACTTCCACAAATACCTTAAACCTTCATTTAATTTTGATGTCTATTTTTAACTCCAAATTCTAATCTCATACCCAATAAAATTCGAATCAAATTGCTCCTTTTCTTCATCTTCACAACAATAATCTTAAACCTAAAATTTAACCCCAAATTAGATTTTATTGATGTTTTTAGTTAATTGAGTGAGAAATTTTTAGATCAATTTGGGGTTGGGGTTGGTGTGGGTTAAGGTTTTACTCATTGATGGTTAAAATGGAATTGGATGAATTTTTTTTATCGGGGATGAAACAATGAATTGAAGTCACAATCAATTGATTATGTCGCTACTCTATAAACATCATGTTGTTAACCATGGTCCATGGCTGACAAAGATGAACTAAGTGAAGAGAAAGAGGGAGAGAGAAGGGTGGTGGTGTTAGGTTTAATTAATTTTTATTTTCATTTATTAGTTTTAATATTATTATATTATTTTTGTTAATAATTTACTTATTTTATTCTTAAAAAAAAGAACATGAACTCCCGGTCATTTTTGACCGGTTGAGATTTTGGAGTGTTTTTTGTTACACAAATTAAACATTAGGGTACAAGTAGGCACATTTAGAAGTTTAGGATGTAAACCTCAACATGCTTGTAGAACTTAAGGTGCAAAATGTATTTTGGTCATATATATATATATATATAAGTATATATATACAGACAGAAATGAAACCACGGACCGAAGTTCAGGCATACTCACACAGCACGACTCTCAATGTGAAGAAGAGTGTGTGCAAAGATGAAGAGAAATGTTTTATAGTGTGTAAGAAGGATTACAGTGGGCTGCCAAAGAAGACTTCTATGACTTTAAGTGGATTAACACTCAGTTCCCGCTGGTAGAAATATAGCTATGTGTGAGCTAACAAATGTTTAAAATGAGAAAGCACTCAATATGGGGTGTGTACAGAGAAAGTTTGTCAGGGCTTCCTCACCTTTTTTCTCTTGAATATGGCCACCCCAAGCTCATAGAGTTGGGAGCTGCAAGTGTGCCTGCGGCAGCCGCAGATGCACCTACGGCTGCCCGGGGTGCCTCGGGCTCTACTAGTCCTACCGTCTCAAAGTACGTGCACGCGTGCAACGTGATGTCCGCTCGAACTTGCAGAACTTAAATTCGAGCATTCGATTGAGGTGTATAAGACCAGTTTCGAACTGCTATTGTCGAGAGCTAGGCAATGACATGGGATTAGAGGTTGTACGAAGTCAGAAAGATGGAACCATGTCCTATCTCTTCAAGCTTCAAATTATATTCGGTGTGCTGCCTTGCGTAGTAATCACTCGGGATTGCAACTCCTTGGTTCTTGTGGGACATTGTTGTGTAGAATGTATGTTGATTGTTGATTGTTGAGATGACGCCTTATGGGGTTGAGGTGGCAATTTGATTACTTTTCCCTTCACCGGGGTTATCTCCGGTTTGGGCAGATAAAGCAGACGTTGCTCAGGGTTATCTCTGAGATTGGACTACTGCAAGTGTTGAATGCCCTCAGGGTTGTCTCTGAGGTGTGCCTGTCATCTCGGGGTTATCTCTGGGTTTGTGAATTGAGTGCCTCGGTGTGAGTCCCGAGGTTGAAGCTGACTGCATGCATTTGAAACAAGCATTTTCGGGGTTATCTCCGGAACTGCAACTGCACTCCTTGGGGTTATCTCAAGGTTATCCTGAGACTGAATATCTCAAGGTTATCTCCAAGATAAAACGGCCTTCTCCGGTGGAATTTCCGGTATTTGCACTGCTATCCTCGGGGTTATCTTCGAGATGGGGAAAGGATACTCCCGGTTTGTTTTTCGGGGTTGAAATTGAACTTCCGATGGTATTTCTGGGATTAAGCTGAGCTGTCTTCCAGGGTTATCTCTGAAAGAAGATTCTGCACTTCCTGTAATGTTAGTAACAGGTATGCAAAAAAAATTCGAGTGTCTACAGATGCCCCTCTTTATCATATTTATGCAATGCAATGGCATGGATAGGATAAAGAATACTAGACACTTGAAATGCAACAAGATGATTATGATGCAATGCATAAAAACATGATGCAAATATATGTGGTTTGTTGGATTGTCCTCCAACATAATGGGATGATTGCCGGCTCCCTGTTGCTTCTACTGGGGATGGCAATAAATAACCAGCCTGATGAACTGTCTTGGACGCGTGATCCACAACTACCAGGAATCTCTAGGATGGTTGACGTTGGGGATATCACCAAAGTCTTGAATCCTTGATACAGACATTATCCTGAAGATGTATCTCTCATGTACAAGAGACTCTGTGGGGATGGGTTTTGTCTTTTGAGGATGTGTATAACATATTTCATCATCGGTCTTCCCCGATGAGGATGTTTTTCCCCAGTTTTGTATCGCTTGAGTCCTTCCGCTTATTCTCATTGGAGTTCTCGCCAGCAGTTGGTGTTGTCAGGGTTGCCTGACCTTCATTGACATGTGTATCAACGAATAAAATCCCTGCTGAGGATAATGTCAAGGCTGCTTGACCATCATTGACGTGTGCATCAACGGTTGAAAATGCATGATACCCCTGCCGGGGACCATGTCAAGGCTGCTTGACCTTCATTAACGTGTACATCAATGGTTGAAAATGCATGACACCCCCGCCGGGGACCATGTCAAGGCTGCTTGACCTTCATTGACGTGTACATCAATGGTTGAAAATGCGTGACACCCCCGCCGGGGACCATGTCAAGGCTACAACCCTGACTTGACGGCATCAGACCTTCGTGAGGTATTTCTGAATGTAATTTCCAATAGCTGAGATCATCGGTATAGTGTACCATGTGTTTGGGTGAAGACCAATGAGTGCTATGTAAAGGCAGAGTTTGGCCTGTGAAAACCAGGGTTTCAGGCTATTCCGCTCAATCGCGTAGCATTTTTATTCCTGATTTAGCCTTTTCAGCTTGTACGAACTCCTTTGCAACTCGAACTGGACCGAGCCGGAGGGGTGGGACCCATATAGGGACGTCGCAAGTACACCTACAGCAGCCGTAGGTGGACCTGCGGCCAACGTGACTTCGCTTAAATGGGATGGTTGATGTCCCAAGTCATTTCAAGCTGCATTGCGTAGGAAACCTGAGAGCTCTTCTTCAGATCTGCTGTGTTCGAACAACTTTTTGCAAATTCTATCACTGCACAAGTGTTCTACATTGTCCTGGTAATGTATACATGTATTCTTTTCCAGTTTTTATCCGTTGGAAAATGAAATATCACATGAAATGCATCTAAACATATAGTAGTGATTATGCATGCTGAAATGGCTTGATAAAAAATATTCAACATAGTAAATATTAGTATTAAACCATGCTGAACATAATGATGTGAAAAAATTTGACTTTTGAAATAGTCAAATTAATACCCTTTTTTCTGCTATTTTTTATCCTATTTGAGGATAACTGAGCAAAGGTGAAAAAGCAAAATAATCCTAGTAATTAGGATACCCTTACGGATTTTTTACTTTGATGTATTAATGCATGTAGGATGTATATGACTGTGGGTAGGTGTGCTACTGAATGACCACCTAGTCATGCCTATGTGCATGTGGATAGTCCTATTTACAAAGGGGACTATGGCAAAAAATTTCCAAAATGTATACATCGGTTAGTCATGCATTTTTAATTCTACTGTAGATGTATGTTAAAATAATGCATGCATGCATGTAGTCATAAAGATGCATTTTGAAAAGCACTAGATAAGAATTTATCACACCCTTTCTGAGGTGATTTGGAGACTTGTTGTCCAGATATATGGATCCGGATCAGCCAAGTAGTTCCCGTAGGACCATTTCTGGTGTGCGGAGAAGGGCTTCTGAAGTGCCTCGACCCCGTTCTGTTAGATAGCCTCGTCGTTTGGCAGAGGCGGTGATACATCATGTCCGGGTTGATGTACCAGATGTGGAGGACGAGGAGGAGGATGTACCAGTTGAGGCTCCCGCTCCTACTGTATATGTTCCCCGTAGGGACCTCCCGAGTATTCAAGTGGTGAACCCAAAGCTTCTGAGTGATTTGAGTCGACATCCCTCAGTTTACTTGCATTCAAATGAGGTAAAAAGCTAGACTTCGATCTTCCTTCTTTCCTATTGATGAAGAGTAAAGGGTTCTGATATTGATCTGCTTTGTGATGTAGGTTCCTGACTTTACACAGCCTGGAGGAAATTGGTCAGCATTTACGCCATGTACCAGGCTCTGCATCCTGAATATAGAGCGATCGTGCATGATTGGGGATTTGGGGCATTCTTTTCCATACTTCCCCGCCGTTGTCCCTGGGGTTACCTCAGGCCATTGTGAGAAGTCTTTGGTTTCACTGCACTCGATCCACTCCATTGTTGGACTGTGAGGTGATGAATACGCCGGTGGATTGGTAATTTATCACAGGTATGGAGTTTGGAGGGGTACTAGTGCCTTGTATGGCGGATATTACCCCGACTACCGTCAGATCCTTGCTAGGAGTTCCAGTAGAGGTGCTCAAGGGCAGGAATGTTCGTAGAGGTCCTTTGAGCATAGATGCTATGAGCAGGCTGTTGAGTGAGCCCATACCCGATGATGTGAGAGTCAAGGATTACATTCTTTGGTGATTATTCCTGATGATCATTAGGGGCTGCTTAATAGCTGAAAACTCTTCTACGGTGTCCTTCGCTTTGATCAGCGCCACTAGACACGTAGACCGTATTGGAGAGTATGATTGGGGTTCCTACACCTTTGCCTATTTCCTCAGGGGAATGACCGAGGCTTGGCTAGGATTTTACCCATTTCTGCTGGTGAGTATTTCTCTTGTAATTTCCCATATACAGGTTAAGAGCGTTGACTGACAGCAGATGTTTGCCTTTGTGTTGGCAGTTTTGGGCCTACGAGAGGCTCACATGCTTACGTCCGATGAGTGTGTTAGTATTAGATACCTACCCACGAGGACGACAATGGCATCATTCCATACTGGCAGAGGTCCTTATAGCTGAGGGTTTCACTCATTGTCGCCTACTGCTGGAGTTGTTGACATCTGATTGTTGGGTAAAATCTAATTACACACAACACGCAAGTATACGTGGTCAACAAGTAATATAGTGAAAGTAGAGTATCGTTCCCACGAGGAATTAGTTAACAAGAATTACCAAGTACTAACCTATAACCAATTTAATCTTATTTAAATGAATGAATTTCAAATTATATAATTAAACTACTATTAAATTCCACTAGTTAAATTAAGATTATGAAGATTTAAGATCACAACTTCACTTATTGCTTCATTTAAGTTAACACACTTCTCATCAGTTATTCTCTATTTTGAATTGTTAATCAAGAACACTAAAGCAGATAAAACCACCTCTCGATGCATAATACCCATACTCACTTAAATCCACAGATGATAAAATTAAGTAAGACACCCTAATTAACTAATCAACTATATCTCTATGTTCATTACAATTAAAAAGGATTTAAAGCACAAGTTCTCTATAATATTACATATGGCGTAAAGGCATATCTCTATCCTAAACACAAATCATGAATTCCATCTATGCAGAAATCACAAACACATGCTATCATGATAAGATCTAAATCAATACTTCATCTCTCGAGTTTATACAAATTATCACGGTAATTGTTAGCTAGGCAATTAAGCAATTAAGTCCAAATCATAATAGACAATCCTCACAATAGATCATAATAATTGATAGTGAAGCATATTAAAATAAACTACACAATAAGATTCATTGTAATCTCAAACAAAGAATTAGTTCATGATAGAAGACAAAGATAGAAGAAGATGAGAAGATATAATCTATTATCTGTAGATTTGAAGCTCCCTCTTTGCTCCTACTTTGAATCTTCAATGGTCTCAAAGTTGCTTCAATCTCCAAAACTCATTAGAACTAGTGTTTTGATCTAATCTAATCTAAGAGAATCATCTTTCTAATCAAATCTATTCCATCTCTTTTATGCCTCTCAACATGTATTTATAGGTTACAAGTCTAATTTTTAGCTTAGGAACAAACCCAATCCAATTTGGAGTCAAAAAGATATCAAAATTCGACCCAAAACGCATAAAAACGTGTTCTAGCCCATACCCTCGCCCCGGTGGACTTTTTCTCTTGGCTAGACCCGCCCGTGATGGTATATCTTATTTTCTTGTTGGTACCCCCCCCCAAGGGCACCATTTTTCTGCTGAAGTGTTATCTGGTAAAATGGCCATAACTTTTGATCCGGGAGGAGTTATGGGGCCTACCACCTATCAAATCGAAGATATAGACGAGCTCTACAACTTTTATTCTTTGAGAATTGAGAAATAAAAACCGGATGAAGGTCGAAATTGGGCTGTAAGTGACTACTATGCAAATGGCCACCCAAAACAGTGACGTTCGACGTCCGTTGGTACAAATGTCATAACTTTTGCATCCGAACTCCGATTGGAATGATTCAAGATGTTCCGAAAAGCTAAGAAGAAGCTCTACAATGTAATCCAAGTCCCCAAGCCAAGAACATGAAATAAACATGAAAGCCCAAACAATGTCTGGATTGCTTTCCTTTGCGATTTCATACCAATTCTTTGCAATATGAGCTCCCAAGCATACAATCTACAAAATGAACACAAAATACATGAAAAGAAACTAAGAAACATGAGATTAAGCAACTAATTCAAGTAAAATAATACCAAATAAGTAGGTATAAAACCTACTTATCATTGATGTCATCACATGGATTCCCTATTCAGGGGAGCACTTGAGCATTGGATTTGAGGATGGTTACCCAACTAGTGTCGAGCACGTAATTTCCACTCATAGGATTTCTCTCTCCACAGATGGAGGATGGGAGCTCTATTTAGGAGAACGTGCTATTAGAAGCACCACATGATCTCTCTTATACCGATCTTGCCTCCTACCAGGCGTTATTGGCCTGTTTCGCAGTCACCTGTCATTGATATCCCATTGTTGGGTGTTGACGGTTTTGCATTATTAGAGGGTCCCTACACTCGGGAGATATTCCAACATTGGTGGTTCCCTCGTACCATTGGAGCCCAGACCCGCGCCACTCAGTTCATGGGGGATATGGTTCCTGGATCCGTGATGATGATGGATTGGCTAGCCTTGTGTTCGAGATCCGACTAACTTGACACAGATTAATGATTTGACGGCATTGGATAGGGCACATTTCTTTATCCCAAGACTTGGCGAGAGATCCTTGAGGCGAATACTTTTGATCCTTCCGGCTATGGTGCGGCCCTTCAGTGACCCATATGGCTTTCTTGCGGGCAGAGATCCTCCTCAGATAGGCCTCGACATCCCCATGGATAGAGATCCGATGACTCGGGAAGAGTTACATCGTGGGCAGAATTAATGATGTAGACATTGACACCATTGTCTTCTTCTGATGTATATTCTCGTTATATCTTTGGATAGGCCTCTGTTAGACATTGGGTGACTTCGCCCCATTCTCGCTATATCTTTTGATAGGCCTCTGTTAGATGTAGGGCGTTTGTGCCCCATTTCCCTGTATTTCTAGCTATACAGAGATGTATTAGATGATAATATACTTAGGAATGTATGTGCAGTTTTCCATTCCCTATATCATATTACCATCTATTGTTCATCATGCATGTATTATGTTATGCATATGTATGTATGTCCAGAGATATTCAGCATTGACCTCTGGATGGTCTTATGACACGGCCCGTACAGATGTCTTCTTCGACAGTTAGCCGTATTGATCATACCCCACCATTGTTGGTGGCATCCCGTATGAGATCGTGGTATGATAGTATGTCACCTTCAGACAGGGTGACTGTAGATCAATTTTTACAGTATACTATGACTCTCCTGATGTTTTATGTTCCCGTAGGCTTTATAGAGGGTATGCTGGAGCATTGGATACTAGAGAGGCAGGTTTTCCAGTTTGGCATCCACGAGTTGACTCCTACTCTGGAGGAGTATGCACGGTTGATGGTGCTATCATTGGACAAACCTTACGCACATATGGCCATCGGCGACATGAGCCGACAGTTTATAAATCTCACCGGGCTGAGGCGGAGAGTTGTGCAGGATGAGATCACATCTGATCATGTTGTATCCCAGCATTTTTTGTTGGAAAGATTTGGCTCTGAGGATAGTTATGCATGGCACTCCGGGGATTTCACCATGCCGGAGGATCATTGGCACTCGGGCAGCGTAGATGTACTGCTGCTATGCATATTGTCGTATGTATATATGCCATGGTATATGGATGAGCTAGATATTGGCGTTATCATGGCAGTGAGAGCTCTCAGGGAGGGTCACACCATTATACCGATGATCATCGTAGAGATACTGAGGTCAGCCACATATTGCAGCATTTACCCTGCAGGGGTATTCATAGGCAATTCGGTCATGTTGTACATGTGGTTTATGTCACACTTAAGACTGATTGGCACTTTCAGACGTTATGGGTATTGTTTCACCCATAATATAGCCATGTCATACTCCTTTCAGCCTACGGAGTGTACAGATCCTGCATCTTGGTCTATTTTCCTGGAAGGGATCGAAGATCCATTTGATATATTACCGTGTACAGGGCTCAGCTCACCCTACAGCTTCATCACTTATGCTTCGGGCATGGATTATCTCCCTCTAGCTGGTTTGAGGGGCATGATTACTTACCAACCACTGGCCGTGATGTGTCAATTTGACCAGTTCCAGGACTTCCATCCTTTTGAGGGGGCATTGAGTCAGCCTTTAGCTTCTCGCCACTTATCCATAGAGGATAGATCCAGGTTGTATGCCTGTTGGGATCAGCGTGAGCTAGCTGAGTTTTCCATCAGCCATCTAGGTTATTCTGCAGAGTATTCCGCATGGATAAAGACAGAGACGGCATTGACTATGGCAGTATCCATAGTGCAGGGGATTGATTCTGATGATGGGGAGCCTATGGAAGAGACTTATATTCCCATCGAGGAGGATTTGTCTACTGGGTTGCCAACAGTTGTGATGGATTCTCCCACTACGAGTGCTACTGTGATTCAACATTCAGCACAGTATATGGAGCAGAGTTTACACCTGATGACCTTTGAGAGAGATCAGGCTAGGGCCTTGATGTTGACAGCTCTTGATGGGAGAGACGCATCTCTATTAGAGAGAGATGAGGCCAGATCAACCAGAGATGCATTGATTGTAGAGCGGGATGCTGCCCTATCTTCCCGGGATATGGCCGTTACAGACAGTACTTCAGTGAGATCCCTTACAACTGACATCCTAGCCGATATGAGTGCATACATTGATGTACATCATGCCACCATGCAGTTAGCCTCAGATCTGTTAGCTCGTGTAGATACCATTGGGCAGGAGCTTGCAGCGTTACCTCCTTCTTTGGAGAGGGATGCTATGTTAGATCTGATAGTCTGTATATATATAGATCCGTACATAGACTTGTATTTTCCTGCACAGACTAGCTTAGCCATTTTGTCATGTACAACACATATTGTATATATCAAATAGTATTATATATGGCAGAGAAATATATTTTGATTCACTTCCCTTTTAGTTGTGCCTTGATACTTGCTTGATATTTGTCTATTTCTTCAGGGTTTGTGATCTTGATGTATTATGAATTCATCCATGATGTGTGGACATTGAGACATCGTAGGATCTTTCAGAACGGATCATTGATCTGTGTGTATCCCTACCATCTTTGGTGTCTTAGGACTGGTTTCTGTATGGAAATATGGAGAGGAGTGTAGCTTTTCCTCTCTAAGATTGACCGTACCATAGATGGTCGCCATTACTCCTATTTAAGAAGAGCCCAGTTAATTCCATCTCTTATGGATTGGTGTTCCTCTTTGAGGCACAACCACAACTTAGATGGTCGCCGGATCTCCTATTTGTGAGGAGGGGTCAGGTAGTTCCATCCCTTTGGTCTGAAGCCGATGAAATGTGGTGGATTAAAATTTGATCCCAGTACCGTGTGACAAGTTTTTGTGTTCTGGTAGGGGGGTTAGACCGAACCATAAATGGCTACTTACGTACTCCTATTGAAGAGGAGATCAGGTCTGCGTATTTCGAACATGGTGTAAGAGGTTCAACGCTGAATGTAAAAGGGTGTAGGAATGTTTTTGTTTGTTTTTGTTTATGTAGAGAAAGGGTAGAAGTGTTTTTGTTGTTTTTGTTTTTGTAGAGAAAGGGCAGAAATGTTTTTGTTTTTTTATTGCGACCGGGTTGCCTACGTACTCCCGGGTATCAGGGAGATCAGGTCGACGTAGTTCGCCCCTCAGGACGATTTGCAGTCGAAGAAAAGTTTGAATCCCATGTGCAGGCTATACTACGGGGGAAAGAAAGTTTGATCCCATGTTTGGGACAAACTGCAGGTGTGAAAAAGTTTGATCCTAAGTTCAGGACAAACTGCAAGCGTGAAAAAGTTTGATCCTAAGTTCAGGACAAACTGTAGGTGTGAAAGGTTCAATCCCTGGTGGGATAACCGAAATTGTATGAAAGGTTTGAAATGAGGTGAAACCAGGCTGCTGGCTTGAAGAGTATGTTTCCCTGAGGGGCAGAAGAGTATGTAAAAAGGGTTAGCAAACTGGAATGACTGGTGATCTGATGATCCAAAACCAGGATGTTTGCTTGATGGTAACCTTAGACATAGTACCGTTTCACGATGTCCGAGTTGATGAGTTATGGAAATTTATCGTCTTCTATTTCCTGTAGTCTGAGAGCACCTCCTGTCAATACCTCCTTAACAACAAACGGGCCTTCCCAGTTTGGAGCGAATTTTCCCTTAGATTGATCTTGGTCTTCAATGATCTTCTTTAAAACTAAGTCATGTTGTTTAATCTGTCGTAGCTGGACTTTTCTATTATAGGATCTGATGATCCTTTGTTGATATAACTGACCATGGAAGATAGTCGCGATTCGCCTTTCGTCTATTAAAGACAATTGGTGATATCTGTCTTGTACCCAATTGGTCTTCATCTAGCTGAGCGTCCATCAACACTCTGAGACATTCCATTTCCACCTCTATGGGGAGTACTGCTTCCATCCCATAGGCTAATGAGTAGGGGGTTACCCCAGTGGAAGTACGCATTGAAGTTCTGTAGGCTAATAAAGTCAGAGGCAAGAGGTCAGGCCATCCTTTGTGATTGGCGGACATCTTCTGCATGATCTTCTTGATGTTTTTATTACCCGCTTCAACAACACCATTCATCTTTGGATGGTAGATGACGGAGTTAAGGTGTTTGATGTGGAATTTACTGCATAACTCCTCCATCATTTTGTTGTTGAGGTTCTTAGCATTATTTGACACAATAACCTCTGGTTGCCCATATCGACAAATGACATTGTTTCTGATGAAAGCAATGTTGACTTCTTTAGTAACCCTGGGGAAAAAGGCTGCTTCTACCCGCTTGGTGAAGTAGTCGATCATGGTGAAGATAAACTGATGCCCATTACTGGCTTTGGAATCGATGGGCCCGATCACGTCCATTCCCCACATTGAGAAGGGTCATGGCAAACTCATATTGTGGAGTTCCCTTGGAGGGGCATGGATAGCATTCCCATGAATTTGGCAATGATAGCACCTCTTGACATGATCATCACAGTCAGCTTTAAGCGTAAGCCAGTAATGCCCTGTTCTGAGGATTTTCTTAACAAGTAGGGGTCCGCTTATGTGTGGGCCACATACTCCACCATGGATTTCATCTATGAGCCTCTGAGCTTGGTCTTTGTCCAGACATCTAAGGAGATCTAATCATGTATCTCTTTTGTAGAGAGCATCTCCGCTCAGGTAGAATTTCATAGCCATTCGATGGATCCGCCTTTTTTCAGTCGGGCTTGCCTCAGCGGGTGTATATCCATCTCGTAGATACTCCTTGATATGCTGATATCAAAGGTGTTGGATGGGAGATAGCTCATCCGATACTTCTCCAACATAATCCCCATAAGCTGGAGCCTTTCGTAGGGAAAATGGGATGCTTGGCGTGTTTTCCTTGTCATGTATGTTGATCCGAGGAATGTTGAGGAAGTGTACTTCTTCAAACTCTGAAGCCATCTGTAAAACTTCTGATGGTAAAGCAGCAAATATAGGTCTTTGCTTTGATAGATTCCCGTGGTTTGTTTAATTACCAACTTCGAATCCCCAAAGATAGTTAACCGTTTGATACCCATTGATTGGGCAAGTTTGAGTCCCATGATACAGCCTTCATACTTAGCTATATTGTTGGTGCTGACAAACTGCAATTTGACGACGACGGGATACTGCTCCCCCATACCGGATACTAGAACTGCTCCAACTCCAGAACCTTCTGTGTTAATAGCTCCATCAAATTACATTTTCCATGTATGGAATGCATCGTATTGATGGTGTTGCTGAATTGTCATGACCCCTTCATTGAGGAAGTATGTTTCTAAGGGTTTGTAATCCCCTGCGGGTGCGGCGGGCAGTTGATCCACAATTCCTTGTCCTTTAATGGACTTTTGCATCACATAGACGATGTCAAATTATTGCAGAATCAACTACCATCTGGACAGCCGATAATTCAGTATGGGCTTACTGAACACATATTTGAGAGGATCCATGCGTGATATGAGATGGGTTGTGTGACCATGTAGGTAATTCTGTAACCTAATGGAAGCCCATGCTAAAGCACAACAAGTCTTCTCAATTAGAGTGTACTTATGTTCACTACTGCTGAATCTTTTGCTGAGGTAATAGATAGCTCGCTCTTGGCCTCTATCGTCTTTCTATCCCAGCATATAGCCCATAACATTGTTATTAATGGACAGGTACATGAACAAGGGAACATCATCCCTAGGAGGTACCAAAACAGGAGCACTAACCAACTGCTCTTTGATTGTAAGGAAGGCTTCTGACACTCATCATTCTATTTCATGGAGGAGTTCTTCCTTAATAGCTTGAAGATGGGCTCACAGGTTGTTGTGAGTTGAGAAATAAATCTGCTAATGAAGTTGATTCTTTCCAAAAATCTACGTATTTCCTTCTCTGTCTAAGGAACGGGCATTTCCTTGATGGCCTCAATTTTAGTGGGATCCAGCTCAATCCCTTTGTGGCTTACTAGGAAACCTAGCAACTTGCCTGATTTAACACCAAAGGTGCACTTGGCTGGATTCAACTTCAAGTTGTACTTATGCAACCTGTTGAAAAGATTTCTGAGATGGTCTAAGTGGTCTTCCTCCATTCGAGACTTGACAATGATGTCATCCACATAGATCTCTATCTCTTTATGCATTAAGTTGTGGAAAAGAGCCATCATAGCTCGCTAATAGGTTGCTCCAGCATTAATAAGGCCAAATGACAACCGTCTATAACAGAAGGTTCCCCAAGGCTTGATGAAAGCAGTTTTCTCTCAATCCTCCTCAGCAACCATAATCTGATGATACCCCGCGAAGCAATCCGAAAAGGAGTACATGCCATATTGAGCAGTATTGTCAATGAGAATGTGGATAAATGGCATGGGAAAGCTATCCTTAAGGCAAGCTTTGTTTAGATCCCGGTAATCCACGCAAACTAACACCTTTCCTCCTGGTTTAGGTACGGGGACTATGTTTGATAGCCATTCAGGGTATGTAGACACCATGATGATGCCTGCTTGAAATTGTTTAACAATTTCTTCTTTAACCTTTAAACTCCACTCAAGTTTTAATCGCCTAAGCTTATGCCTGACTGGCTTGAATCCCTCTTTAATGGGAAGGCGATGAAGGACAATATCAGTGGACAAACCCACCATATCTTCATGAGACCATGCAAACACATCCTGGAATTGGGTTAGTAGCACAACCATGTCATTCCGTTAGTTTGGAGTGAGGTCTGAACAAATCTGGATTAGCTTAGGGTTTTCTAAGGCTCCGAGATTGAAAGAGGTGGTTTGATCAAGATTAGGTTTAGGTTTGTCTTCGACCCATTCCTTAATCTCCTGAGGTATCTCAATGTCCTCTTGTATTTCCATCAAGTCTGAGTCCAACTTTTCATCAAAGTTATAGTCATGCCCTTCCTGCAAAGTCTTTGGTCACTCCCAAGTCAAATGCCCTAAAGCAAACTTTAAATGGGTACCTAAAACAGTTGCTAATCAGCCCCCCATTAAGCAATCCTCCCTTGTGCAATCTCCACATGCTCCTGCTCCTACTATGGACCAATTGGTGACTCACTCATTACCCTCTGCTGGTACCTCCCTAGCACCTGCTCATGTCTCAACTGATTGGGTATCTGTTTCTAGGGGTGTAAAACCCGGCATGAACTCTCTCCTCCTCCCTCACATGGCTACTTCAAACTCCTTCTCTCCGATTGCTCTTCCATCTGGCTCGATGCTGAACTCTGACTCAGAATCCCCTACTTTGGATAACCCCCTTTTTTCCAGGCTCAAGGCAATGGACGAAAAAGAGGGCAAAGACCTAAAGCATAAACATGGTCTTGGTAGTGGAACTGAAATTACCCAAGCTGAAAAAAAAATAGGAAAGGCAAAGGGAAAGCTGGTCTCAACCCCCCCCCCCCCACCCCCCTTTAATTATGTTAACTTCATACAATGTTAGAGGGTTAAATAAAAAGCCTAAGCAAGCTTATGTTAGTTAGTTAATTGTTAATAACAATATCTCTTTTGTTGGGCTGCTAGAAACATGAGTTAAGAGCCAAAATGCACCCAGAATAGCTACTAGATTATGTAACAATTGGACTTGGGCTTTTAATTATGATTCTCACTGTAATGGTAGAATTTAGGTTGGATGGAATCATGCTATATGGAATGTGGATATCCTTTTTGTCTCATCCCAAACTATTCACTGTAAAGCTCAAAATCTTGCAGGCACTCATAGTATTTTTTTGTCTCCTTTGTTTATGGGCTAAACACTTATTTGGAATGGCGTGATCTTTGGAGAGATCTCTTGGCCCTTAATCTCACTGACTGCTGGTGTGTTCTGGGAGATTTCAAAGTTATCAAGCATTTGAATGAGACTAACCGAGAAGATGACATTTGGGATACTGGAATGGATGACTTCCTGACTTTTTCCACTTCTCCTGAACTGGATGACATAAGAGGGTTGGTCCTATTTTTACTTGGTGGAACTGCCAGACTGCTAATCCTATTCTTAAGAAACTGGACAGAGCTCTTGGGGATGCCTCATGGTTTGGAAATTTTCCTCATGCTCAAGCTCTTTTTGCCCCTAGAGGTATATCGGATCACTCCCCTATCCTTCTCAATACTGGTCTTTCAAGCATGAGACACAAAAAGCATTTCCAATTTTTCAACCACATGCTGCTCTTAGATGGGTTCTCTGAGTGTGTAAATTAGGCCTGGGCTCCTCCTGTACATGGAAACCCCTTCTATGTGTTCTCTGAAAAGCTTAAAAGGACCAAACGAGATTTGGTCTCCCTTAACATCTCTACAAGAAACCTCACAAATGCTATCAAAACTTCTGCGAAGACACTCCATAACATCCAAATTCTGTTTCACTCCTCTCCCCTTAACCCCACCCTTCTTGATTCTGAAAAAGACTATGCACTGGCTCTCAATATTACCTTGGAACGCGAAGAAACTCTTCTCCAGCAGAAATCTAGAGCAACTTGGCTCTCCTTGGGTGACAAGAACTCATGATACTTCTCTAACATGTTGAAAAGCAGATGGAACACCAATAAGCTTCTCTCTATTGAAAATGAATGTGGTGATCTAGTTCATGGTCAGGATGCTGTGGAAAATGTTGCAATCAGGTACTTCCAGCAATTGTTCCACCCCCCTTCTGTCCCTACCCACTCTGATTTTCCTAGCTATAGAGCCTCCCCCAAGCTCTTTGTGAGCCCTTCTCAATCCGCCATGCTATCTACTCCCGTTTCTGACTTAGAAATCTTTAAAGTCCTCAGCTCCATGAAGCGTAACAAAAGTCCAGGCCCGGATGGCTATAATGTAAATTATTTCATCAATTGCTGGAACATTGTGGGAGCCGATTTCATAAAGGCTGTCCAATTCTTCTTCTCCTCTTGTAGGCTTACTAAGGGCATCAACTCCGCTGCAATTGCCCTAGTCCCCAAATGCTCAAACCCTCCTCCATGTCTCCGACTTTCTACTTATGCTTGCATTGCAATACAATTTACAAATTTATCACAAAGATTCTTGCCAATGATCAAACTTGTGCTCCCCACCATCATTGACAAAGCCCAATCAGCCTTTTTTAAGGTAAAACATCGGTGACAACATTCTGCTTGCTCAGGAACTGTTCAGAAATTACCATAGGAATTCTGGTCTGATAAGTAGGTTTTATACCTACTTATTCGGTATCTGTTACTTGAATTAGTTGCTTATATTCATGTTCTTAGTAACTTTTCATACATTTTATGTTATTTTGTAGGCTATGACATGACATTGACATGAAGAAGCAAGGAAAAGCAATTCGGACATCTTTTGGACTAAAATACGCAAGCAAGTGCAAGAAGGGAATATTGAAGGACTTTTAATACCAAGTTAGATGCATGTTCTTGGCTTAGAACTTGGATTTTATGGTAGCTCTACTTCTTAGCTTTCCGGAACATCTTGAATCATTCCAATCGGAGTTCGGATCCGAGAGTTATGGCCTTTTTATCAACGAAGATCAAAGCTAAGAGTTGTCATGTTTGCCATATACATAACATCTACTTCAAGCCCGATTTCCGCCTTGATCCAATCCGAATCTGTTAAATCTCAAAGGATAAAAGTTGTAGATGTCGTCATTATCTTCAATTTGATAGGTGGCAGGCCCCGTAACTCCAAGCGGAACAAAGGTTATGACTGTTTTACCAAAGGACATCGCAACAGAAAACAACATAGCGCGGATCGCGCTTCGCCTTAGCGATGAAGGCTGCGTCGGGACACTGAAACTCTTCTGCTGTAGAGCGCAGATCGAGCGAGAATGGCCTAGGGACAAGATCTTGATCGCTTGGTAGGCGGCGAATTTAGTGAAATTGGGTTATTTGATGTCCAAATTGATCTAGAATAGGATTCTTAGTTGCCTAACTTGCTAGGATGTTCATTAGAACTCAAAATACTTGAGTTTAACTTGGATTGGGAGGCTAGTTCTAAAACTCCATAAAATCCTTCTTGGGATAGATTTCTAGGAGTTAATTCTTTACTTTCTTTCTTAGATTAGGAACCCTAGATTAGATTAGAATTGAAGATTGAAGCTATTGATTATCATTGGAGAATCAAATTGGAAGCAAGAGAATGCAGATTTGTTTATGTCAATTCTAATTTCTTTTCTTATTTATTTGTATCTTTTTAATGCTTAATCAATTGTGGATGATAGATTCTAGTTTATTTATGAATTAAACTCTATTTTGAGATTACTATGGATCTTTTTGTGTAATTTACTTTGATATACTTCTTTGTTAGTCTTATTAGCTATATTTGGATTATCTATTATGATTTGGACTTAATTGCTTAATTGCTTAGCTAACAATTACCGTGATAATCTATATGAACTCGAGAGATGAAGTATAGATTTAGATCTAATCATGATAGCATGTGTTTGTGATTTCTGCATGGATGGAATTCATGATTCGTGTTTAGGATAAAGATATGCCTTTACGCCATATGTAGTCTAATAAGAACTTGAACTTAAACCCTTTTTAATTGTAATTCACATAGAGATATAGTGGGTTAGTTAATTAGGGTGTTCAAAATGATTCTATCATCTGTGGATTTGATTTGATATGAGTATGGTGCATTGAGAGATGGCCATATTTTACTTTCGTGTTCTTGATTAACAATCCAAAGATAAATAATTTGGCTTAACAGAAGTGTGTTGATTTAAATGTAACAATAAGTGAAATTATAATCTCAAGTCTTCAATATCTTGTTTCATTCTAGGGATAGTTAGTAATAGTTTATTTAATTATTTTAAATTAAATTATTAAATCATTTGTTTAAATAAGATTAAATTGGTCATGGGTTAGTACTTGGTGATTTTTATTAAATAATTCTCTGTGGGAACGATACTCAACTTATCACTTTATTACTTGTTGACCACGTATACTTGCGTGTTGTGTGTAATTAGATTTTACCCAACAAGTTTTTGGCGCCGTTGCTGGGTAATTAATTTAATAATTATTTACCAATATTAATTTCAATCAAATTAGTCTTAATTTAAATATTTTTATTTTTATTGTTAATTCTCTTCCTATAAGTCTCTCTTTTTAGGTACCATGGATAACTTTGCGTATCAATGGCCATACACGAACATGACTCAACCAAGGGAAACAGGGATTGATGGACTTAATGCATTTTTCGCAATATCAGCATAGATTGAAGAACTTTCAAGGAAGTTAGACGTTTTTGCAGCCCAAAGGAGTCGAAGGATGGCAGTTATGTGTGACTATTGTGCTGGCAATCACCCGAGTAATCAATGCACCATCAATCTTGGCCTCAGATGCAGATGCGATGGTGAATACCTCAACGATTATACATATGTTAATTATCATCAAGTTTGGGGGTATCACCCGGATTCGTCATGGAGCTATACTTATGAAGATCAATACTACGCTCCAAATCCAACATATCCATCAAATTTCTCAAATCCACCTCCAATTCAACAAGAAGACAATTCAGAGTTCAAGGAATTCATGTTAAGGATTATAGCAGAAAAAGAAGAGATGATAATGAGTCAGGAGCTATCAACCCAAAATTCTAATAATCAAATGGAACAACTCGTCACTACCTCAACCAATGGTCCTCAATACATGGCTTCCAAAACTGAGACAGATAATTCGAGATTGGAGGAATTGTTGTCCAAGTTCATAGCATCAAATGAGGAGAGGAGAATTAATCAAGAGCGGTCAATTCAGAATCAAGAGATAGCAATTCAAAATCTGCAGAATAAGATAGATCAAATGACCAAAGCCGTAAGCAACCTTTCTCCAAACACTTGGCTTTATGATATGGATGACAAAATTGATGGAGAACCCGAACCGAATCTGCGACTGGATGAGCCACAAGATATCGGAAGTGTGGAGACAATTGGGGATAATGAAATAGAGGTCCACGAAGATCTAAATGGGTCTCCACCAAAGATCAAAGAGTCGGTCAGATTTGAAAAATCATGCTCACTTGGTAGTCATGTTGTCGGCGAAGCTCTTGATGACATAAGAGCGAATACAATTTTGAATCCATGGTGGGATGAGAAAGAGAGGAAAGATGGAGAGCCCATTGTGTGTGACAAGCTTCCATGCCCCAAAGTGATCACATATACAATGGAGAAAACACCTAGCTGGGGGATGTTCTTGATTGAGATCATACCAAATCAGAGCATGCTAGGTGACTTTAAAGCAATGGCTATCATAATTGGGAACCTACCAAAAGCTACATTATTTCCGATGGATGGAGGGTTCCTCAATTATCGAAGAGGAATTGGATAGCATTGACCAGACAAAGTCAGGCTCAAAGACTATAATTCAAGCGCTAACCGGGGAGCAAACCCAAGAATTTTTCTATTTATTTGCTTTACTAGTTTATTTAGTAGATAGGAATTAATTTTCTTATTAAGTTCTCTTACCAATCCAAAGTGTTATTCTAATCCATGTTGTCTCTTTTCATTGCAGGTATTGGAGGTTCAATGGATAACCAAAAGATAATAGAAAGGTTATGCAAGTCCAACTCAAGTGTGATGCCCGATTCATTCCAATGTGTTTAACCTATTCTTCAAACATCGCAGACAAGGAGATAAATTGCTATATGTCAGGGAAGTCCTCTCTTTTAATTTTTCCTATCTTAGCCATTGAAGACAATGTCTGTTTTAAGTTTGGGGGTATTTATCATGTTTAGTATTTACTTGGGCAATGTTTTGATGGAATTTGATTTTTTATTTTGGCCAATGAGAAGTGGGTGGTTGATATTGTTAACTCTTGGAGAATTGATGAGCATGCTTAGTTTATATTTTAACTAGTTAGTTGGGTTTCACATTACTTGCGAAATTTTTAAAATTTTTTACACATATCCATTTGTTTAGCCAGTTGGGATTGAAATTTTTTTTGGCTAAATGCTTATGAAAGATACCATTGCAACTTGAGATATCTTATTTGAGCATCATTCGAAGTGAAAATTAGGCACTCACATAAGTTTGGGGGAAATCTTGGGGTATTTATGAAAAAAAAAAATATTGGAACCTTCCCGAGTTGATTAATTGAATCTTGTGGTGGGTCGAGATGGAGCATAACACGCACTCCGCATAAACACATGCACGAGATGGAGCGTAAAACGCACTCGTTCAATGAAAAGTGGAAAGTGAGATGGAGCGTAAAACGCACTCGTTCAATGAAAAGTGGAAAGTGGGATGGAGCGTAAAACGCACTCACTAAATAGAAAAAAGAAAATATGTATGTTTGAAATACTTGGGAAGGGTTCTTACGTGCTTAAAAGTTTAAATATCCGGGTGATCCTCAAGAAAAATTTGTGTTATGTCTATATTAGCGGTGATTGATGTGATAAGAAGTTTTGAAAGTCATTTTTGAAAATCTTTTATGAGTATTGGTTGATTTAATCTAAATCATGACTGGATTGAACATGTGGATGCACATACGCACTTAAAGGATCAAGAGTAGATGTGAATCTAATGACAGTTGTTGAAATTTTAGACATGACATTGTTTTGAGATTTTCTACGGGTTATCATCTGTTATAACCTTTGAGGCCATTGATCGAATTCATATTGATTCATTGTTTGGGTGGATCATTGCTAGAGGTTTAATCTGTCTAATTCGTGTTTTTGCTTGAGGACAAGCAAAGGTTTAAGTTTGGGGGTATTTGATAAACAAAAAGATCCATAGTAATCTCAAAATAGAGTTTAATTCATAAATAAACTAGAATCCATCATCCACAATTGATTAAGCATTAAAAAGATACAAATAAATAAGAAAAGAAATTAGAATTGAGATAAACAAATCTGCATTCTCTTGCTTCCAATTTGATTCTCCAATGATAATCAATAGCTTCAATCTTCAATTCTAATCTAATCTAGGGTTCCTAATCTAAGAAAAAAAGTAAAGAATTAACTCCTACAAATCTATCCCAAGAAGGATTTTATGGAGTCTTTGAACTAGCCTCCCAATCCTAGCAAGTTAGGCAACTAAGAATCCTATTCTAGATCAATTTGGACATCAAATAACCCAATTTCACTCAATTCTCGCCGCCAGCGCAGCAAAGATCGCCTTGTCCTAGGCCATTTTATGGCGCAATCCACACATGCCAGTGATGAGGTTCTCGTGTCCTGGCGCAATCCGCTAGGCGTGCGCGATCCATATATGTTGTTTTCTGCTGCGACGTCCTTTGATAAAATAGTCATAACTTTTGATCCGCTTGGAGTTACGGGGCCTGTCACCTATCAAATTGAAGATAACGACGAGATCTACAACTTTCATTCTTTGAGATTTAACATATTCGGATTGGATCAAGGCAGAAATCGGGCTTGAAGTAGATGCTATGTAAATGGCAAACATGACAACTCTTAGCTTTGATCTTCGTTGATAAAAAGGCCATAACTCTCGCATCCGAACTCCGATTGGAATGATTCAAGATGTTCCAGAAAGCTGAGCTACCATAAAATCCAAGTTCCAAGCCAAGAACATGCATCTAACTTGGTGTTAAAGTCCTTCAATATTCCCTTCTTGCACTTGCTTGCGTATTTTAGTCCAAAAGATGTTCGAATTGCTTTTCCTTGCTTCTTCATGCCAATGTCATGTCATAGCCTACAAAATAAAATAAAATGTATGAAAAGTAACTAAGAACATGAATATAAGCAACTAATTCAAGTAACAGATACCGAATAAGTAGGTATAAAACCTACTTATCATGGTCCTCTGAGATGTGCACTCAAAATTGATCTGAGGAAGGCTTTCGATATAGTAAACTGGGATTTCTTGCTAGATATTTTGGCTGCATACCAATTCCCACGGACCTTCATCAACTAGATCAAAACATATGTCTCAACTGCCATGTTTTTTGTTAAAGTAAATGGTACCTTAGCTGGGTTCTTTCCGAGATCCAGAGGACTAAGGCAAGGTGATCCCTTGTCCCCCTACCTCTTTGTTCTTATAATGGAAATGATCTCCTTGAAACTTAACTCATGTAACTCTAGGCCCGAGTTCATCTATCATTGGAGGGCTTTAGACTGCAAGCTGACTCATCTCCTCTTTGCTGATAATGTACTTATTTTTTGCCATGCTAACCTGCAATCTGTCTCCATCATCAAGTCCTGCATCCACTCCTTCTCCATTTTTTCTGGACTTATTCCTAATGTTCACAAGAGTCACTGTTATCTTGCAAACACTGACCCTATCTCAGCTCAGTGCATTCTAACCACTCTCGAGTTCCAACATGGAGTCTTTCCCACCAAATTCTTGGGAGTTCCTATTATCTCAACTAAGCTATCTTTCCAGGATTGTGTCCCTTTTGCTTCACCGAGTCAGTCAGAGAGCATCTTCTTGGACAACTAAAGCTTTATCCTATGCAGGTAGACTACAACTGATGAAATCAATTCTTTTCTCTATGCAATCCTATTAGTGCGGTCATTTCATGCTACCCAAGGCGCTTCTTGAGCTATACAATCGCCTTCTCTGCAGATTCTTATGGAAGGGCTCCTCTCTTGCAAAATTTGGGGCAAAAGTTGCTTGGTCTACTATCACTCATCTTACGAATGAAGGCGGGCTAGGCTTAAAGAGCCTAATGGATTAGAAGAAAGCACTCATCATGCTCCATCTTGTGCACATCCTCCAAGCTAAGCAAAAAACTATTCTCAAAAATAGATCATTTTGGCAGATCCCTATACCACAGGACTGCTCTTGGATTTGGAGACAGATACTAAAGCTCAGACCCTTAGGCCTTCAACATCTGCAATACTTGGTTGGTAATGGGCAATCATTTAATTTTTGGTATGATCCTTGGGTGAATGGGGTGGCTGTCAATCCTAATCCCAGCCTCCTCTCCCACTCGGGCAGACCTCCATTTGCCAAAGTGAGTAGCATTATTTTGAGGTTATCCTTGGGGTCATCTAGGATCATGCCATCAAGTAACCATCATGACGTCATTATGCTTCGGCGCCAACTGGAGCTTCTTCCTCCTCCCACTCTTGGGTGTGATAGAATTTTTTGGGGTACTTGGGATATAAACTCTGTCAAAGTTAAACACATCTGGGATTCCATTCGTGCTAGACAAAATAATGTTCAATGGAGTTTTATCCCTTGGAGCAAGCTTCATGTCCCTCAGTACTCATTCTTACTGTGACTAGGAATTCTTAAGAAACTATCCACCAATGATAGGACTATACACTACTCTGGTAGAACTTGGGATTGTCCTCTATGCTCACAACATCCCAAAACCTTTGCCCATCTCTTCTTTGATTGTGCCTACTCCACCTCAATCATCAGATTAGCGAACTTTAGGCAACTAGAACAATGTACCACACTCTTGGGATGACCTTATGGCATATCTCATTTCCTTCCAAGGCACTACACTCTCACGGAACATCATATATCTCAGTGTAGCTATTTCCTTCTATAAAGTTTGGGAAGCTCAAAACAAAAAGATTCACGGGACTTCCCTCATTCCACCAGCAAACCTCGCGAAAGATGTCATTCATCTCATTAAATCAAGACTATCTACTTGCAAATCTTTTCTTAAGGCCACCAGTTGTTAATACTATTGTAACTGGCTATTGTAGTTAGCTTAGTTTAAAGTCTAAGTTCATATTTCATGCTCGTGTATTGGAGCTGAGTTAGGCGAGTTGGTTGGGCAAGGTTGGCGAGCTGGTTTGGGCGAGCTCGCATGGCGAGCTGGTTGGGCGAGGTGATTGGTATGACTGGGCGAGGTGGTTTGGGCGAGGTGGTATGACATGGCGAGGTGATTGGGCGAGGTGATTAGGGGCTAGTTGGGAGAGCTAATTAGGGGCTGGTTGGGCGAGCTGGAGTATTATGTTGGGTGGCGAGGTGCTGGAGTATTATGTTAGGAGCTGGTGCTTTTGTTTGAGCTGGTCATGGGTGTACATGGGTGGGGTGCTGCTCTTAGACACATGAGTGGGGTGTTAGTTTCAGCTGCTCTTAGACACATATGAGCTGAGTTCGGGCAGTGAGTTTCCTATAGATAAGTGTTGTTGATTTTGGGCTGATGTAAGTGGGGTCCATGGTTGGCAATCTGACTATGCCTTGTGGGCCTCCCCCTTAGGCTAAAATGGGTCCCTTGTGCTCCTTTTGTTGTAGTAAATTATGTTTTGTTTCAATTACATAGTCTCGGGTTGTAAGGAAATTGTATCAAGGTTATGTAATTTGTTTCCTAGTATTTCTAGGTGTTTTAGCCCTCTCAAGAGAAGAGGACTATGATTTGATCTTCATTGTAATATTCAAAGGTTTTGCTTTTTTATATACAAACAAATTTAGCAAAAAAAGAAAAAAAAGAAAAGGCACCTCATCAGCAAGTATAGGCACATCTAAATTCAGAGTCCTGAAACAAAATATGCTTTCACTTAATATATGAAACTGTTTAATCAGACAAAGTGTTAGCATGTACTGATAAAACAACTGCTAATACTGTACAGAAAAGTAAGCAGTTAAAGTTATCTACAGGGTAGATGGAATTTCAGTCTGTTTTACCCTCGTCGACCAATGCATGGAGTGCTGCTCCAATTGTCGAGGGTATAGTCCTGATAGACTGCAGTGATGGAGGGGCTATTATCGTCCTCCTTCTCCCTAATGATGACCATGCCATCTGGGCAATCATCGTCTGGGGTGTATCTATTTTTATGCTCATCATGGACAATGATGCGTATGCCTGACATCATCAGGGCGATGTCTTGTTTACATTTCCGTTCCCTCTCTTCCACTTCAGGATCAGGAATCAGGACCTCTTTTGCTTTAACCGGTATCAGTTTGAGAAATAGCATAGCCATAACATGGGCTGACACCTTTACCGGAGACTGTATCAACTTAGGATTTGCAGGTGGAGAAAATTGTCGTGTGGCTGAAGTTGAAGGAATCTGTTTGTGCTTATGAAGATTCCTGTGACTGGAGCTAGCAGAATAGCCTAATCTAGCCGTTCCCGTCTGACTAGGCACTTGAATCGGGTGCTTAATACCCTGATGCTCTTTGCCCAACCCTTGTCCATGTTGATGACCCAACGACATCATTTCTTGAGTGGCCGACATAACCTCGGCAAAAATCTTGGGTGTAAGAGGTGGTTCCCATATGGGATGGTAATAAGTGTTGCTCACTTCCAGGGCGTGGAAATTGACCAACTCAATTTTTGAATTGAAGCTGATTAGTGGCATATCACTTTGTTCCGAATATTTTGACTCAACATTAACAATGACTAAGCTATTGTTGATAATGTACATGATTTGCTGATGAAGGGTGGAAGGGACAGCTCCAGCCATATGAATCCATGGTCTTCCCAACAGCAGGTTGTATCCCGAAGCTATTTTGAGCACGTGAAAGGATAAACTGAATGTATGTGGACCAATCTCTACTAGTAATTCAATTACTCCAACGGCGTTTCGTCGGGACCCATCAAAAGCTTTGATAATCGTATGGCTGCTTTTGATCCTCTTGGGATTGATATTCATCTTCTCCAAGGTAGTATAAGGACAGATGTTAGAGATGAACCTCCATCTATCAAGACTCCTCCAACCATGTATCCGGAGGCAAAACCGCTATATGCAACGGCTTGCAATGACCGGTCCCTTCAGCGGGTATGTCGTCATCAGTGAAAGATATCACATTGTTGTTGAAAATGTGATCAACCAGATGTTGGCATTTTTCCACATCCCCTGATTTTGGTAAATGAGCTTCTTCCAAGACCCTTAGCAATACCTTCCTATGATCTTCAGAAGCAAAAACCAAGTCCAATATAGAAATTTACTGTGGAGCTTCTTTCAAGCTTAAAACCACTTTGGCTTCGTTATGGCCTATGGTACAGAGAAACTCTTTAATCTTCTCCATGGGAACTTTCCCATTTGATTTGATGGCGGGCTTCATCACCCGATGGGGAAGATACAATGGATTCTCCTTCGACACTGCAACAGTAGTATGTGAAGTAGATCCTTAAACCTACCCATAATTCCATGGGACTTTGTGTAGGCTGACAACAGGATAATGTGGTCTGCATGGTAAGTTAATTGGCTTTGGTGCAGCCACTTTCAAATGATTGTCAGCTCCTTTGAGTTGAATTGCTTGTATTGTGAGTGGGCTGGCAACCAAATCATCCTCAGCGGATGTAATTGCTACGTCGTCCTTCCATTTTGTTGGACATGTGTTCCTACTCTCAAGTAGCAAAGTGTCATCATCTGCCATTTGCAGGACACCACTGTTAATTAAATTTTGAATGAGGTGGAGGAGTGCCCAGCATTCTTTTGTGCTGTGACCGCAAGAGTGGGAGTGATATTGGCATACTCCCTTAGAATTAAACCATCTAGAACGGGGATTGATTGGAGGTAGAAGGGATGTAATTCTTCCTTCACTGATCAACATTTGAAATATTTCCTCCATAGGTTGGCCAAGGTATGTAAATTCTCGTTTATTGGCAAACTCCCGACGGGCTTTGGCACTTGCTCTTTTCGCAACTTTATCCTCCAATTTTTCACATTCTGAAGGCGAGGATGGAATATTCATGACAAAAGGAAGGAGACTAGCATGCTCCTGACTCATTAATTGGCGTGTGACTTGGTGTTGATGAATCACAAGTTCTGCCAATTGATCTACTTGTTTGCAAAGAGCCTTAATCTTTTGCTCCATCATAAACTGGAACTGTGCATAATCCCATCTATTAGCACCATTTTTGCTGGTCAGGGAAGATTCAACAATGTAATTGGAACTCTGTCCACTGCTCCAATTAATCATATTGACCTCTCCCTCCTTGTGTTGAGGAAGAGGATTGTCTTGCGCATGAGGTTGGTCGGGTTTAGTCACGACAATCTCCCCATTGTCAATTAAGTCCTGGATCTTATGTTTCAAGGCCCAGCAATCCTGAGTGTCATGTCCCGGTGCCCCAGCATGATAAGCACACTTCCAAGTAGCATTAAAACCCTTCCCACTTGGGTTAGCTGGTGGAAGAAGATGTGTAATTTTCTTCTGAGTAGTCAGAAGAGCAAGGATATTCTCGAGCGAGTCCCCTAAGGGTGTGAACACTCGGGGGCATTTGACTTCTCCACCTTTAGGCAATGGAGGATTTGAAGACTGTGCTTGGAAAGGGGAGTAGTTTCTCCTCTGAATAGGCATATTCTGATTATCTTTTTGACCTTGTAGTATCAAGGAAACATCTTTCTTTGGGGGTTGTTTCCATAAGTTCCAGACTGGATGTGCTCAGCAACTACTTTAAGAGCGGCTAGGTCTTGAATCTTTCCTGACTTCAATCCCATCTCAGCCATCTCTCCGTGTTTGATCATTTTAGAAAATGGCTTGCCAATGCCAGCTAAGACTCTTTCATAGAAAGAAGTTTCTTGTATGTCTATAAAGGTCATGACCATTTCTGATTCTGTCATGAAGGGAATAACTTGAGCAGCAAGGCGCCTCCACCTTTAAGTATACTCTCTAAAAGACTCAGTAGATTGTTTCTTGACCTTGGTAATCTGGTACCGGTCATGAGCCATTTGAGATTGGAAGTTGTACTGAGTGAGGAAGGCATGAGCTAGTTCCTCCCAGCTATGGATCTTTGAGTTATCTAATCTGGTATACCACGATCGGGCTTCTCCAGTCAAACTTTTCTGGAACAGCTACATTCTGAGCTTCTCTTCCTCTGCATAAGATCCAAGTTCTCCTATAAATATTTTCAAATGTGTGTAAGGATCCCCTAACCCATCATACTTTTCAAAGTCAGGAATTTTGAACTTCTCTGGATAATGCACACCAGGGAATATACAAAGGTCAGCATATGAAACACTCCTTTATGTTCCAATCCCTTTGATTGAAAGGATGGTTTCCTCCATTTGAAGGACTTTGTTCCTGATATCATCGGTATCTGGATCTTCTTTAAGATGGGTGTTTTTAGGAATTTTATTGGTCGTATCCGACTGCAGTTCAGGATTTTTTTTAACTGAACTTTGTGTTCCTCCTTGTGCAGAGGATTCTGTATGTATGGGTATTCGCAAACCCTGAGTAGATTGGTGTAATTCTTTAAGCAGAACATCCAAATTTGTAATTTGCTTGCTTAATCCGTCAAACTCTTCTCAAGAGACAAGAGCAGGATTAGACTGGTCAGACGAAGACATAATTGGATGTGGGCTCGTGGTCTTTTTGGATTGTGAGCGGGTAACATGCTCAATTGTTTCCCTACAAACACTTATGTAGTTTAGTCTTAGGGAATGTATAAATATTTACATGCTATCATAATGTGTCCATTTTAGGAATTGATGCCAAACGGGTATCATTTGATAACATGTTATGTATTAATATGCATGCGCAAATATTCTTCATATTTTCCATTACATAAAGATGAACATGGAATTAAATTACAAGTAATTGTCTTTACAAGTAATTTGAAAATGGAAAGCATGAAGAGACTTTCCTCCGCGTTTGATTTATCAGAGGCTGGCTTATCTTAGGTTACTCTCGCGGCTTTTTGGCATGAAGGTTCCCAGATCATCGCAATTTACTTAACGGGAAGTTAATCCAGTCTTTCAACTGGAGCAAATCTGGGTGGTGCCTTTCCTGAGCCTTGTTTGAATTAGTCTTCCTATGAGTCCAGTAATCAAACACCGACAGGATACACACACAACACGACTCTCAATGTGAAGAAGGGTGTGTGCAAAGATGAAGAGAAAGGCTTTAGTGTGTAAGAAGGATTACAGTGGGCTGCTAAAGAAGACTTCTATGACTTTAAGAGGATGAACACTCGGCTCCCGCTGATAAAAATATAGCTATATGTGAGCTAACAAGTGTTTAAAATGAGAAAGCACTCAATATGGGGTGTGTACAGAGCAAATTTGACAAGGCGTCCTTGCCTTTTTTTTCTCTTGATTATGGCCACCCCAAGCTCTATATTTATAAAGCTGGGAGCCACAGTGCACTTTTCTTGATCGCCTTGGCTCCCGTCGGTCCATTGTCTCAAGTATGTGCATGCGTGCAATGTGATGTCCGTTCGAACTTGCAGAACTTAAATCTGAGCATCTGATTGAGGTGTATAAGACTTGTTTTGGACTGCTGTTGTCGAGAGCTATGTAATGGCATGGGATTAGAGGTTGTACAAAGTCAGGAAGATGGAACCATGTCCTATCTCTTCAAGCTTCAAATTCTATCCGGTGTGTTGCCTTGCGTAGTAGTCACTCAGGATTGCAACTCCTTGGTTCTTGTGGGACATTGTTATGTAGAATGTATGTTGATTGTTGTTTGTTGAGACGGCTCCATGTGGGGTTGAGGTGGCAATTTGATGACTTTGCCCTTCACCGGGGTTATCTTCAATTTTGGCAGATAAAGCAAACGTTGCTCAGGGTTATCTCTGAGATTGGACTGCTACAAGTGTGGAATGCCCGTAGGGTTGTCTCTGAGGTGTGCATGTCCTCCCGGGGTTATCTCTGGGTTTGTGAATTGAGTGTCTCGATGTGAGTTCCAATGTTGAAGCTGACTGCATGCAATTGAAACAAGCATTTCCGTGGTTATCTCCAGAACTGCAACTGCACTCCTTGGGGTTATCTCCAAGGTTGACATTGTCTTTCCCGGTGTTGTTTCTGGGACTGAGACTGAACATTTCGGGGTTATCTCCAAGATGAAACAACCTTCTCCAATGGAATTTCTGGTATTTACACTGCTATCCTCGGGGTTATCTCCGAGATAGGGAAAGGATACTCCCGGTGTGTTTTTCGGGGTTGAAATTGAACTTCCGATGGTATTTCCGGGATTCAGCTGAGCTGTCTTCCAGGGTTATCTCTGAAAGAAGATTCTGTACTTCCTGCAATGTTAGTAACAGGTAGGCAGAAAACATTTGAGTGTCTACAACATCTTCTTCATCAATTTGAACATGATTAGATGCTCTAGCAATGAAATAAGGGTGATGAAGCAGGCGATGTTCAATTTTCTCCAAGGATAGTGTGTCAACGAATCGTTGAGGGAGTGCGATGAAGGCAGGATGAGGTAAAGGCAGGTCCAGGAAATCCCCTTGGTATTCAGCCATCCAGTTGCATTTTGGCCCTTCAGGAATGCGAGAATTGACTTGTCCTGCTTGTAACTCTTCACTTAAATCATTCATGCGTTGCTCGGTGAATCATCCTAGTGACCCAATCTGGTTGCAGATAAATTTTAGTTTAGTGCTTAATTAGCATGCATTACGATTCATTTTACTCTACAGAGCTTCAACCATAGCCCGGGTATGCAGTTCGAATCCTACCTGAAGATCGATGAATTCATCCTCAATAGTGCGAAAGACAGTGTGTAGTTCAATTCGACTGATGGGGAGTTTGCCCTTTTCTATCACTGAGAGGCGGTGTTGGATGTCTTTGACATCAGCAGTGAGTGTGGTTTAATTTGTAGCAAATAGTATGGAGAAGAGTAAGAATCTCAGGAGAAGGAGTTTGTGGAGTAGGAGGAATGGAATTTGGTACTGGAGGAACTGAGGGAACATCTGGGGCAATGCGCATGAATTTACCATCTACCAATGTGATATGAGAAGTTTTGAGATTTACTGAATCGATTGAATTAGTAATTGTGACTGAACCTTCATTGTCTAGGGTGATTTGAAAGTGAGTGAACAATTTTGTGAGAAAACAACTATAAGGCAGACATTTTTTGGAGTGTTTTATGCAGTTAACCATATGTTTGAGCATCATAAGAGAAAAATTGAATGGTTTCCCTTTCATTATCAGAGCAACTAAGACCAAGTTCTAGTATGTGAATTCAGCCCCACCACCAATACGAGGAAGAAGATTATACCTCAATAATTTGTGAAGAACTATAGCAATAGGGGACACATCAATTGTCTTTCGAAGAATGACTGAAGTCAGAGTGGGGTCAGTCATGATGGTTTGAAGTTGGTCATGTAAAAATCTAAAACCCTAATAAGACTCGGATATGTAAAATTCACTTATATTAATAAAATCTCTCCGTTCTGAAAGTGTTATGTGTTAATATATACTTTGTTTAACAAATTTGGTCAAATAAAATTTTGTCTAAAAATTGACGAGCTTGACACCTCGTGCTTAAAAATTTTCTTCCGAAATCGAACTTTTCGGTATATTTGATGGATAAGCTGCTTTGTCGTGCTTATACTGACAAAACGCTTTGTTGTGCTTGTTAGGATTAGTGGGAAAAGCTAGGTTATTAACCCTAATTAGCAAAACCCTAACCCTAATTTATAAATCTAACCCTAATTAGCTAAATTAACCCTAATTAGGTTATACTAACACCTAATTATGATTACTAAACTTCAATTAGATACTAATAAACATTATTAGACAACCCTCATCATTAAAAACAAAACCCTAATCAAGATTAGTAAAGATTAGGGCATAATTAAGCTACTAAATTAGTCAACAAGCTTACAAGTAGGTTATGAATCAGCCACACAAGTCCCAAAACCTCATATGAAATGCTTCCAAACTCCCAAGCACCAGAAGAGTCACAGATCAGATCTTTTAGGAGGCAAGTAGGTGGAAAAATGACCAAAAAGCCAAGTTGAAGAACTCTATAAATAGGAACCCAAGCTCAGTGTAAACTCACGAATTCTATAAGCCAAGACACTCTTATAAACATACCAAATCAAGCCTGGGTGGTAGCAGCAACCAATTCAGAAGCTAGAATCCAAAATCAAGCAAGAAAGGTGCAAACCCTAATTCTTAGCTAGATCTTTGATAAATTTGTTGTTTAGATGTTTAGAATTATGTGTTAGTATGTTAGAAAGTATGTTAGGTTGATATAATACGTTTTCATAACATCTAGATGTCTTAATAAAGCATTTTTAGTAATCTGGGAATTTTGAAAATTTAAGTCTGACAGTCGAATGTCAGAGCTTGTAGATTCGTATGTGTTTATGATTAGGTCTGTAATTTGTATGTTATTTGTAGCCTGATTGTAGGTCTTAAATCTGGAAAAGAAAAAAGGTTCATTAGAACCATAGATTGCAAGATATAGATGGTGGTGGTTGGCCGATCGATCATTAAGTTCGCTTTTCTCGGGTTACCCAGAAAACTCAAGAACAGGTTGAGCCGGCGACTTTGACCAGCCTTTTGATCGCTTTCAATTTGTTGTTTTTGTAACTTTTTGTGATAGACTAATACCCTGATATATATACTACATATCCATGGTCTTATATTACTTAAACAACTCATAGGATTACTAGAATTAATGGTCAAAAGTCGTTGACAGAGCTTGACCAAGTTTTTTGGGTTACCCAGAAAACTGATGAACACGAAGAACAGTTGTTGGCTGTACTTTGACCAACTTAGATCAGGACCTTATTGTCATGCTTTGTCCAAATCAATGTTATGTATATGTACCTTGACATATATACTACATGTTATAACAAACACAACACAAATCTATTACACAAAATCAGAGATATTGAAGCCACAAAACTGTTGACCGACCATTACCATTACCATTGCTCGGGTTACCCGAAAACTCAAAACAGCTCGATAAAGGACTTTGAGCCTCTATAACTTCTTGTTATATGTAGATTTAAGCATGCAATTAGGCTTATGTTGTACTACTGAATAAGTACTATAACACCAACACTTGTTCAAACCCAGAATCATAAACAATAGTGTGATAGATTAAGGTCAAACTGGTCTCTCGACCATGAGTGGCCAGAAACCCAGAAGCTCAATAACACCTATAGCGACACTTCCAAATACTATAAAGGCTTTAGTGATGATGTAAAATTATTATTTTTTCAAATTAAATTATAAAATTAGAAATAATTAATAATAAATATAAAAAATACCAAAAATAGTTTTAAAAATTATATTAAGTTATTATAATTAATTTACGATATTTTTACATAAATTCTATAAATATTTTATTTTATTTGGATATTATTAATAATTAATTTTATAATAAAGTAATTAGAATAATTTCTTATAAATACTAAATAATTATTAAAAATAATATTAATGGTATAAAATCATAATAAATGAATATAAATTTTTTAAAAATAATAAACAAAGTTTTTTTTGTAAAATTCTAAGTAAATATTAATTATTTAACAATAGAAATAAATGATTTAAAAATCATTTAAAGGATAAATAAATACTTAAAAATTATTATAAGCTTCTAAAAATTATTATAATGAATATATAAATTATCTAAATAAATAATAAAGCTTATAAATAAAATTTAGTTGATATATCAACTTATTTAATATTCGGTAAAGTCATTAAACACCGAAACTCTATCAAATCTAACCCGAACTTATGTAATTGTTGTATTTGAGTATTGTTATCAATACTAACGTGTTAAATTTATATGAATGAACATCGTAGGTGTTTATTAAGCGAATCGAGTAGCATAACTTGACTGATCTACGCTCAGGCAAGTTCTCTATCCTTAAATTCTCTTATAAAGCAAGTTTTCTTAAACCCTAACTACTTATGCAAATTTCTCAAACCCTGTTTATTCGTTAAACAAGATTCTTATCTTGATATACTGTTGATATGATGTATACACCTACATTTGAATTACTTCTTATTGTAAAGTTATTGCTATAGCTTCAACATAACTAAGAAATGAATTATTTATTCATATGATATTGTTTATTGAGCATAAATTGTTGTGTCAAACCAAATTATTTTGGTAAGACATCCTATACTGAAGTTGGGTATTCCGTAAGGAATCAATATTCGGTCGATAATATATTGACATTAATTTGGGTGCATTTGAGCACTGGTAAGATGAGATGCATACTCCTAGGATATTGAATATGCTGATCCCCTATCTCATATCTAAAATAAATGTTTCTAAGTCTACGTGACTGACAGATATAAAAATCCAAAAATGGTTGAAAAAGAAATCCAGAAAATGGTAACAACTATCAGTCGAATTTTGAATTGTTATATTTCTTCAAATCATATATTGTTATAAACATAAAACCTACTGAGCATGTCATAGCTCATCCTTGCAAATTATTTCCTATGCAGTATTAGATGGTAACCCTGAAACATCTGGAGTAGACAAAGGGAAGCGTCCCTGCTAGATTAGGTTATATTTATGTCTAGTTGAATACTTTGTAATAAGAAACTCTTGGTGAGAATCATGTAATCGAACCTTAATATTTATATGTATATAACATATTTAAATTCCGCAACCGTGTTTTCTTACATATATAGATGTAATTAAGAATTCTTCAAATCTAGTTTGAGATCCTTGGGAACTATTTATCTAAGTGAGGGTATTGATAGCATGGACTGTTCATGTTGTTATTAATACTCTGGATTTTGGATAGATAGTTACTATCGATACGATAGTATAAATTCGCATGGCATAGACTATACATCTGGGTGAGGGTATTGGTAATATGGACTGTTCATGTTATTACTGGTACTCTGAATTTCGGATATATAGATTCTATTCACAAATACAATTCATATATCCAAGTGAGGGTATCCAAACACAGTAATAGTTCTCTTGGAAATTGTTTTCTGTTATGGGATACTGTGAACCTTGGATCTATGTTAATTATATCTGATAGTCCCTCAAATTAATATAAGATTATAATCAGATACCATGGGTTTATAGATATAAATGCATTATATTGATTTGTTGTAAACACCATATCGAATACCATGGGAGTATAGATATGGGGGCGTTACAGGTCAAAAGGGAACATAGGAGAATAAATCGGTCCTTTAAGGGTAAATGGACAATCACCCGTAAAAGGAATGGACAATATACTTCCTAAATCCATAGCAGTAAAAAACAATGAATTGCCTTTAACAAATGAAGTATAACAGTCACCATTATTTTCGAGGTTTGTGTAGAATTGTTAAACCAACTTTGGATAGGCCACAGAGGGAAGAACACTTAAAGGGGACAGACCACGTGCTTCAAGAAGATGTTGAAGATAGGAGTTTTGATAATAAAACATGTCAATTGATTTTTCATAAACAAAGTATTTTTGACAGATTGAAGATTTAAAACGAAGTTCGAAATTATGACCTCTAAAGAAATTCTCAAGAACGTTATGCAAAGAGACAGATAAAGGGATTGCCATCATTGGGGGAGATCCTAGGGTCGACTCTTTTATTTTTCAGTGTTTGGTTCCAGTAGAAGTGCCAATCGGTGGAGGGGATGGCAAACTTGCTTCAGACTCTATAGGGGATGAGTCACCGGAGATGGTCGTGATTGAAGGTTGCTTTCTTTTCAATTTTCGAGTAGCCGGGGGTTGAGATGGTGGAGATGGCAGAGACACCTCATCGTAAATCATCTTCTGAAAATAGGATCATATATATATATACTAACCATACGGATTCGTGAATCCTTGCTTTAAAAAAAATGGATAGAGATGTCGCAAAAAAAATTAAAAAAATTTTATACAACAAATTATGCCCAATTAAATTGTTCTAAACACATATCAATATATATATATATATATATATTAAATTATAAACAATTAATAATTCGCATAAAGGTTTGGTTCTGATGCCACTGTTAGGTTTGTAATATTCGTGAACAGAATTAAATTGCACAAATTAAGCAAAAATGTGGAAATATAGAATTTTAGAATTTTACAAACCATATACCCGGATCATCCTTTATGCACAATTATTAATTAAACGAAAAGATAAAGAACAAGAATCATAGCCTTGAATATTCGAGCTTCCTCAGGTACAAGTTCACCTCCGAATCCTTTTTCGCGTTCAACTTGAATCCACCGGGTTTGGTTCCTTCCTTTGATCAACGTTAGCCACCCAAGTGTTTGGCCTCTAGAGGTGATCCACCAAGGAAGAAGAAAAATTCAAGAAGATGGGTGTTTGGCAAAATCATAGTTTTTCTATCTCTCATAGAAAAGGGTGTATTCTCCCAACTATTAAAATTATGTATTCACGTGTTTTGTGAAAGTGTCAACCACCCTCACCCATAATAACTCATCTTATTTATAGATGTGGGAAACCCTCCTTAACAATTAAGGAATTAGGTTTTATTTTAATTAATTAAACTCCTTTAATTAATTATGCTCCCAATCTAATTAGAAATAATTAATTAAAAAAATTTAATTAATTAGCCTCCTAATCTTATTAGGAATAAATGAGAGTACTTATATTAAATTAATTTCCAACTCTTTAGAAATTAAAATAATAATAATATTAATAATATTAATAAGACTCATCTTATTAATTTATATATTTAATATTTTCAAATTATTAAATAATAAATATTGAGCTATTTAATTTATTCTATCATCATAGATTAAATTAAATACACTTAACATATTATTATGATTATGCAATTAACTTCTTAAATAATAATTTTTCCTTTTATGGTGTTACCATTTAGATTCTCCATATTAAACCTATTTGTGAATAAATTAATTATAATAATTCTAATCTTATTTAAATAAATAAATTAAAATATTAATTTATTTAAATAAATAATATTTATTCTACAATAACGTCTCCCTAGCGATTAACGACTTTCCAGATAATATAGATTTCAAAATTAATCATAAAAGAACCTTTGAGTAAATAGTTACCGTACAATTCAATCCTTCCACCATACAATGTCCCAATTAAATTAATTTCCAACTCTTTAGAAATTAAAATAATAATAATTGTAATAATATTAATAAGACTCATCTTATTAATTTATATATTTAATATTTTCAAATTATTAAATATTAAGATATTTAATTTATTCTATCACCATAGATTAAATTAAATACACTTAACATATTATTACGATTATGCCATTAACTTCTTAAATAATTATTCTTCCTTTTTATGGTGTGACTCTTTAGGTTCTCCATATTAAACCGGTTATGAATAAATCAATTAGAACAATTCTAATCTTATTTAAATAAATAATATTTATTCTACAATAGGGATAAGCTTCCCTAGCGATCAACGACTTTTCAAATAATATAGATTTCAAAATTAATCATAAAAGAACATTTGAGTAAATAGTTACCGTACAATTCAATCCTTCCACCATACAATGTCCCAATTAAATATAAGACATGGAATTACTTTCAAGTCTTATTTTATTTAATTATATGTATTTCGACTCTTAAATGCACAACTCCAAATAATACAAATTAGAAACTCCTTTCTAATTTCATTCTGTCTTGGCCAAGAACTAATGGGTTGTCATTTATCGAATCACATAGGACATTTCTCTTCTTTTACTAGAAGTGGTAGATTCTTTATTGATCATACATTATCTCCATGTATAACTTATTATACCCAAGCATACCCTTTGATATACCCTAAGATTCTTAAGGAATAAGTCAAAGTACAACTCATCAAACACAAGATACTATGATGATCTCAAGTCCAAGGATCACTTGTACTACTATCACTACAGGAATTCCTATTGACAGGTAAGTAAAACTCTATTAAGTTTTCCTTAGTGAGCCACGTTCAGTGTACATATTCTCTAATAAGCACCTACATACTTGTTTTAGTGTCTCCACACAAATGATCATGAGATCAGTCATCCTCATCCAATGAGCAAGTAACGTATGTACCAATCTATCTGAATTCAGTAATCCCCAATTTAGTAATCCAATGATTGGGAACTATTTTAGTTTTAAGCTTTCTAAGAATTTAGATCTCATTAGAATGATCATCATCATTATTCTAAAAGCATTGCTTAAAACTATAGGGTTATCACATATTATAAAGTCGCATCATGTAGATAATTAAAAGCTTTTAATAAATTAATACCTTTTATTAATAAATGAATAAGATTGTTACAAAGTATATGCTTTATCATCAAACATGATTGGCTTGTGTGCATACTACTTTCAATCTCCCATTTGCACTAAAGTCAATCGCCATGGTATCTCATACTCTTCTTCTCTAAGTGACGATTATTCTGCTGTTGGATAAGCTTTAGTTAATGGATATGTAATGTTGTTCATGAGAGTCCACTATCTCTATAGTGATTTCCCATCTTTCAATGATTCCTATAATCAAATGAAAGTGTCATAACACATGTTTAAATCCAAGATGAGACTTGGGAACTATTCCTAGTTCTGTAATGCACTTTTAATCCAAATAATTAACTTGTATCTTCATTTATAGCTATATACTATGTCTTTATCACTAAACCAGCATCTCTTTGTTGTTTAAAACCTTTCCAATTCACTGCACCACCGTTCAAGGTAACACTTTACCTTAAATTGGATTTTCTGTCGCCTTGGTCTGTCTGAAAAAAAAACTTGAGTCTGTTAAGCCCTCTAGTTTTAATTTAGACCCACCATGAATATAATCACATCCTTAGTGCTGGTTAAGTACTTTAAGTTGTTTTTCACTAACTCACAGTGAACTTCTCCAGAATATGGCTGATCAACATCAAGTCCCATATATTTCATTGCGTACATGATAGTTACTCATGCGATCTCTCTTTTATGAGTCTATGGGGACTATTAAGAGAGATACACTCCAGGGCTCATCAACATGAGAATTCCCACGGAGTTTGCCATGCTAAACGACTTTAGCATCAAATGAATATACGTTTCTTGGGTTAAGTCAAGCAACCTTTTAAATCTATCTATATAGATTTATATCCCCAATTAAGATATTCTTCCCAAATCATTCATGGAGGAATGTTTAGACAACTTTCTCTTTACTGATTGTAGCATTAATATGTCATTTCTTATAACATATAATATTAGGAATGTCACAACGCTCCCACTGGCCCTTTTGTAGACACTAGGTTCATTCTTATTTGTGATAAAATCAAACTCTTTTGATTTGTTTCATCAAAACGAATGTTCCATTTTTGAGAAGCTTGCTTCAATCCATTTCTTTGAGTGTCTATAACTCTTACCTCATCGTATGTAACTGGATAATCATCTTCTATGATACGTACCTCATCATCATCATCCATGATGAATTTATACCTCCCAAGTATTTTCGGTACTATTCCAGATTTATGATTTGGTTGTGGTACAATAGTTCTATCTACAGGTTCCTCTTATTTGACTTATAGTGTTTTTTGGTTCTTGAACTCTTCAAGATCTATTATCCTCCCACTAGCCCCTTTAATGATAAACACCTTTATCTTAGAAGGTAGCGTGTTTCGCAACAAATACCTTTTGCTAAGTAGGATTATAGAACATATACCTTAAACTTACTTTAGGATGTCCAACAAATCTGTACTTGTCAAATCTTGTCTGAAGCTTATACTTTGAAACCTTATTCACATAAGTTGGACAACCCCTTATCTTAGGATACTTATGAAAGTAGTATGCACACAAGCCAATCATGTTTGATGATAAATCATATACTTTGTAACAATCTTATTCATTTATTAATAAAAAGAATTAATTTATTCAAGGCTTATAATTATCTACATGATGCTATTTTATAATATGTGATAAACCCATAGTTTTAAGCAATGCTTTTAGAATAATGATAATGATCATTCTATTGAGATCTAAATTTTTAGAAAGCTTAAAACTAAAATATTTCCCAATCGTTGGATTACTAAATTTGGGATTAGTGAATCCGAATAGATTGGTACATACATTGCTTGCTCATTGGATGAGGATGATTGATCTCATGATCATTTGTGTGGAGACACTAAAGCAAGTATGTATGTGCTTATTAGAGAATAAGTTCACTGAACGTGGCTCTCTAAGGAATACCTAATGGAGTTTTACTTGCTTGTCAATAGGAATTCCTGTAGTGATAGTAGTACAACTACTGGGGACCGCAATACAAAATTCTTCTCCAATATGGTAAAGAGTAGATGGAATTCTAATAAGATCCTCTCGATCAAAAATGAAGATGGGGTGCTTATCCATGGCCAACGAGATGTGGAATTGGTTCCCACTACGTATTTCCAACACCTTTTCAATCCTGATCCTGACCCTTTTATGCAACCGACTATGGATTTCTCTCCTGCTCATTCCATCAGTCCTGGGCAGGATGCCTTTCTCACTGCTCCCATCACTAATAAGGAAATTTTCTCCACCCTTAAATCTGTGAAGAAGAATAAATCCCTAGGTCCGGATGGGTTTAATGTAAATTTCTTTTCTCATTGCTGGGATCTTGTTGGGAAAGACTTCTCAAATCTTGTCAAACATTTTTTCACTACAGGTTATATGCCTAAGGGTATTAACTCTACAGCCATTGCTCTCATTCCCAAGTGTAGAAATCCATCCGAAATGTCTGAATTCCGACCCATTTCATGCTGCAACACTATCTATAAATGCATCTCCAAGATCCTTACATGCCAGCTAAAGGCGGTCCTACCCACTATCATTAGCAAGTCTCAATCTTCTTTTATTAAGGGAAGGAATATCAGTGACAATATTCTTATCACTCAAGATCATTAAGAACTATCATAGATCATCCGCCTCCTCCTCGTTGTGCTTTCTTAAAATTGACCTTGAAAGGCATTTGATCTCGTTAATCGGATTTCTCCTCTCCTCCATGCAACTTTTGGGTTCCTCCCATCTTCATTCGATGGATTCGCTTGCATATCTCACGACTATGTTCTCCATCAAAGTCAACGGTTCCCTTGGGGGTTATTTTGGGAGTACTAGGGGTCTTAGGCAGGGTGATCCCCTATCTCCTTACTTATTTGTGATTGTCATGGAAATGCTCTCTAGTAAGCTATCTGAGGGTGCTATGCTCCCGGATTTCAAGTTTCACTGGCGAACTAAAGAGTGCAATCTCACACATCTCTTTTTTGCGGTTGATATCCTTGTCTTTTGCCATGCTAGCATCAAATCTGTGAGCATCATTATTTCTTGCATTCAATCCTTCTTGGCCTCATTCCTAATGTCCACAAAAGTTAATGTTTTATTGATGACATCCACTACTATTCTTTCTATGCTTGGATTCCAAGTGGGTACCCTCCCTATCAAATTCCTCGGGGTCCCTCTTATTTCATCAAAGCTTTCGTACATGGACTGTCTTCCTCTTATCCACCGAATCACTTCTAAAGTCACATCTTGGACTTCCATTGCTTTAGCCTATTCTAGTCGTCTTCAACTCATTAAATCTGTTTTATTCTTCATCCAGTCTTTCTGGAATGCACATTTCATATTTCCCAAAGCGGTTTCCAGAGCTATTCAATCCATTTTAAGCAGGTTCCTTTGGAAAGGCCCCTCTCTAGGAAAATTTGGTGCACGTGTTGAATGGCATAAGCTATGTCTCCCAGTCTCTGAGGGGGGGTTAGGGTTAAAGAGCATCATTGAATGGAATAAATCTCTGGTTATGATGCACTTGCTTAATATCATCCGTGTGGATTCGCCCTCCTTATGGGCCAACTGGATCATCACCACTGTCTTGAAAGGGAGGAATTTATGGAACTATCATCCCCCCTCAGATTGCTCTTGGATCTGGAAACAAGTCCTCAAGCTCAGGCAATCGGCTAGAAATCATATTTCTTATATTGTTGGTAATGGATCTAACACGAGTTTATGGTTTGACCCATGGATAAATGGTAACCCCATTAACCCTAGTCAGACTCTGCTGGCCAACTCTGGGCTTTCAGCCAAGGCCACTGTGGCTGATATCATGTTTAATTCCTCTTGGTTCCCTCCACCGAGTTATCACCATGAGATGATTGAACTTAGAAGTCTCATTGAGGCTCAACCTATCCATCCTCTCTCAAATGACCGTATTGAATGGAATGGTCTTTCTCTTTTGAATCTCAAGGATCGACACGTCTGGGATTGCATTAGAACTAAAATGCCTACACTTATTTGGCATAAAATTGTCTGGCACATGTCCCCCGATTCTCCTTTATCTTGTGGTTGGGATTTCTTAGAAAACTTCCTACTAATGATATCACTAGGCACTATTTGTCCGGGAGAACTTCCTCCTGCCCTCTCTATCAGCGACATGATGAAAGTTTTGACCATCTATTCTTTGAGTGCCCATACTCCTCCTCCATTCTGCAGAAAACTCTTGAATTGGGTGAATGGTCTAACTTACCCATGGACTGGACTGGTGTCTCTTCATTCATTATCTCTTTCCAAGGTATGAAACTCTCAAAGCTTATCTTTTATCTTACTTTTGCTACTACCTTCTACAAGATTTGGGAAGCGAGAAATATAAAGACTCATTCGGACAAGCCTACTCCCCCATCCATGGTTGCAAAGGACATTACCCATATAATTAAATCAAGGTTGTCCTTTTACCCTCTCTTTATCAAAGCATCTCACTCTTCTCCTTATTACTAGAACTGGTTACTATGACTTAGTTTGATGTTGCTTCTTGCTAGCTTGGGTCCCACTGCTTGTGTCTCACTACAGTGATCCGATTCAGGTTCCTTAAGCAAAAGTAGGTAAACTGCCTATACGGGTTCTAGTGCTAGCTGTGCCGCTACTGCTGACTTGGTTTGATGTTGCTACTGCTCACTTTGTGTTGTGCTACTAGCTGGGGGTTTGTGCTAGCTCTCAATTACTATGAAATCACTCTATTGGGGCTATGCTCGCCCCTTGATAAACAGTTTGCTCCTCGGTTGTTGGGCGAGGTGGAGTTTAGGCAGTCTTTGCTTTCTACACAACATAGGCGAGTCTTTGCTCTTAGTGCTCTGCTCTTAGTTAATCTGAAATTACTCTATTGGGGTTGTTCTCTGCTGTTTCAAGTGGGGTTGAGCTCGCCCCCTTGTTAAACAGTTACTCCTCGGTTGTTAGGCGAGGTGGAGCTGCTCCTCGAATTTTGGATGTTGGGCGAGGAGGAGGTTTGGGTGAGGTGCTGCTCTACACTGGGCTATTGAGGCTGCATGGTCTTGGCTAGTTGCTTGTTACTGTTACTTCCTATGCTATCCTTTCTGTGTAACCATTTAGCTAGGGTTTCTATAATGAAGAGTTGGGTTGTGCACTCTATGTCATAGTCAGTAATGACAGGTTTAGTACTGTTTGGCTATGGGCCTGCAATTTTATATACTCATGACATCATAGGGCTTGTCCTATGATGTCTATGCTATATTCTGATTGGGGTTTTCCAATCTTTTGTACTTTCCTTTTTTATTTATACAGTTTAAATTTAGCACAAAAAAAAAGATAGTAGTACAAGTGATCCTTGGACTTGAGATCATCATAGTATCTTGTGTATGATGAGTTATACTTTGACTTATTCTTTAAAACCCTTAGGGTATATCAAAGGGTTTGCTTGGGCATAATAAGTTGTATATGGAGATAATGTATGATCAATAAAGAATCTACCGCTTCTAGTAAAAAAAGAGAAATGTCCTATGTGATTCGATAAATGACAACCCAGTAGTCCTTGACCAAGGCAGAATGAAATTAGAAAGGAGTTTCTGATTTACATTATTTGGAGTTGTGCATTTGAGAGTCGAAAGACATATAATTAAATAAAATAAGACTTGACAGTAATTTATGTCTTATATTTAATTGGGACATTGTATGGTGGAAGGATTGAATTGTACGGTAACTATTTACTCAAAGGTTCTTTTATGATTAATATTGAAATCTATATTATCTGGAAAGTCGTTGATCGCTAGGGAAGCTTATCCCTATTGTAGAATAAATATTATTTATTTAAATAAGATTAGAATTGTTCTAATTGATTTATTCATAACCGGTTTAATATGGAGAACCTAAAGAGTCACACCATAAAAGGAAGAATAATTATTTAAGAAGTTAATGGCATAATCGTAATAATATATTAAGTGTATTTAATTTAATCTAGGTGATAGAATAAATTAAATATCTTAATATTTATTATTTAATATTTTGGAAATATTAAATATATAAATTAATAAGATGAGTCTTATTAATATTATTATAATTATTATTATTTTAATTTCTAAAGAGTTGGAAATTAATTTAATATTAATACTCTCTTTTATTCCTAATAAGATTGGGAGCATAATTAATTAAAGGAGTTTAATTATTTAAAATAAAACTCAAATCCTTAATTGTTAAGGAGGGTTGCCCACATCAATAAATAAGAGGAGTCTTATTGTGGGTGAGAGTAGTTGACGCTTTCGCAACAGATTTGATTCCAATTGTTGGAAGGTATGCTCTTTTTCTATAGAGATAGAAAACTAGGGTTTAGTCAACCACCCATCTTCTCGAATCTTTCTTCTTTCTTGGTGGATCACCTCTAGAGGCCAAACACTTGGGTGGCTAACATTGATCAAAGGAAGGAACCAAACCCGGTGGATTCAAGTTAAACGCGAAAAGGATTGGAGGTGAACTTGTACCTGAGGAAGCTCGAATCTTCAACGGTATGATTCTTGTTCTTTATCTTTTCGTTTAATTAATAATTGCGCATAAAGGATGATCCGGGTATATGATTTGTAAAATTTTAAAACTCTGATTTTCCTTGCTTCCGCTTATTTTGTGCAATTTGATTGCGTTCATGAATATTACGTACAATCCTAATAATGGCATCAGAGTCAAACCTTTATGCAAATTATTAATTATTTTAATTTGATATGTATATTGATATGTGTTTAGAATAATTTAATTGGGCATAATTTATTGTATAAAATTGAAAAAAAATATATCGTGAATCCCGTTTTTTCTTTTTTTTGGTTGAATCTGTGGTTATTCAAAACTTGCTAGGAGATTCTTTCTTTCTTAGTACATGTTATATGGTCACCATCTTACTTAAGTTACATATATATGTTATTCATATTTACATGATCCTGTAATATGATTACATTATTAAAAAAAATTTCGTGATTCGCGTTGGCTCCTGATTAAACATGTTGTAAGATTTTGGTGAATAGTTATATTATATATATATATATATATATATATATATATATATATATATATATATATATATATATTAATATTCTTAATATTATATATAGAGCAGGATCAAGAACATTCCCTTAAATAGCATTCCTCCTTAAATAGCCCTCCTTTATTAAAACTACGCCGTTTTGGAGTCTTTTAAAAGAGAGTGGTCCCACTTGCTTTCTTTTTATTTACAAAAAATGTCCCACTTGTTTTTTTAAAAAATCTAAAACGATGTAGTTTTAATAAAGGAGTGTTATTTAAGAAAGAATGTTATTTAAGGGAATGTTCTTGATCCTTTCTCATATATATATATATATATATATATATATATATATATATATATATATATATATAGTTTGATCTTAAGCTCACTTTTATCCAATCACTCGAAGCTCACCCTCCTTTAGTAGATGGACTGATGATGCTTTTGGTTACACAACCGTCGTCTATATACTTTTAACAATGAACAACATATAACGTCACTAAAAGTATGACGATTACTTGTAAGATGATCAACCGTCGCTGTGTCTCTGTCAAAAGAGAGGTGAGCTTGGGTGAGTTGGATAAGGGTAAGCTTAAGATCCTGGGATATATATATATATATATATATATATATATATATATATATATATATATATATATATATATATATATATATATATATATATATATATATATATATTCTTAATTATTTTATAATTAAAATAAAATATTTATTTTAATCTTAAACTAAAAAGTTTATTTTAATCTTAAAATTGAATTTCATGCTAACTAATTAGAGTTGGAATTAGATTCCATGATAACTAATTGGAGTTGAAATAGGATTCCATGTTTCCTTAAATAAATGAGTTTATTTATATATGGAATAAGATTTTCATATTATTCAAAATAAAAGGAGTTTATTTATGAATAGGAAAGAGAATCCGTATTTTCTTAAATAAAGGAGTTTATTTAGATATGTAATAAGATTTCATATTATCCAAAATAAAAGAGTTTATTTTGACTTGGAATTGGATTCCATAATTAATTAAAATAATTAATTTTATTTTGATTAAAATAAAATAGTTTATTTTATTCAAAATTGGATAAATTAAAATAAAAGAGGTTTATTTTTATTTAAATTTGGATTAAAATAAAGGAGTTTATTTTGATTTAAAATTAGATAAATTTCCCCATTAAATGATATCAATATATATATATATATATATATTGAATGTTTATTATTCATGAGATGAATGTTATTTATTGATGCATATGTAGATGTGTATGATAATAAATGGGATTTGTGACGCCCTCGAATCCGGGTATCTTCCAACCCAACAGATGGTGCTACATGGTACTCATAACTGTACATTCATTCTATTGAAACAACATTAAAATATGTGTATCAACGACATTCTTATTAAATTAATAATAATACATCTCGTTCCCAGGTTCTGAAACCGTTACATTCTTTGTTCGTTGTAATATAATTCATACAAACATACTAATCTATTACAGAATAAACTAGTCGTTCATCTTTGCCTTGCCTTTATTTTTATTGGAACCCTCGGTTCGCTCGACCTCAGCTGCAATCATATGATTCAAGCAAGAAGTGAGCATAACTAGCTCAGCAAGTCTAACAATATATTATAAAGATACCACTTCAAGAATCATATGATTTTTCTTCATTAACTGAACAATAGTTATGAAGTACTATGAAACACTGAATAGCACTTCTCATCTCATAAAACAATTCCAAAGAACATGTAGTAGATTGAAAATTCTAAGTAGGTCCATAGACCATGAACATTTTCTTTAACTTTTATTTATAAAAAGGACAACCCGGTACTAAGACCATAAGTCCAACATTTCTTATGAGCACTTCTAGGTGATCAGCCTATAGTACTCTATGTTGATCAACACTACATCCTTTAAACGTATTTACATTTATGTTTTGGCAACCTCGCGTAACCATCGAATAATCGATGAAAAATACATTTGTTTATTCATACTCAGGCTTACCTTGAATCCGTACCAAACAATTGGCGTAGGATAGCGTTATCAATTCTATATTGAAAGACTTATAAATAAATCAATCAATTCTTCAAGATTAGTCTAGCCGAGTTAAAACTGGCATCGACCCTTTCTTTAAAACCATTCATGCATTTTATAACATGAATCACTGAAAACTTGGCTAACACGAAGGCTAGACAAGCGATAAGAAAACTTGCCTTTAGCGTCTGTTACAGTAAAATTACTTTTCCTTTGAGTCTTTACGGTCTCTACAACACATAACCATATAACATACCACATTAGGTCATGAATGAGCATACATGATTCCTAATGAATCTTACCCTTCTTCTCAATCTAATCATGTATTAAATTTGTTATTATTGGTTCCGGCTTACAGTTATAACTTACATCGTTCCTACCAACTTCTTTTTCTTCTATGTCTTAAGTGGATTTACTTCATTAATACAACTCGTTCCGAGTTAATCATCCTTCCTCACGGCTTACTAACGTTCCTATGTTACTATCCGAGACTTGATCGTCATTGGTTAAGTACACTTATTATATATCGTCCATGTTCACGTATTACTCAACAACTTTTAGTTGTAACTCTCAACGTTATAGTCATCATCATTATTGCATACAGTTCACGTTCTTATACTTTACGTTCGTCGTTTAACTATTCATTAAACAACATTAAATTCCTAAAGTCATCACTATAAAGTGATTTAGGAAAAGTTTTATCATGTTCATTAAGTAATTACATATCCCATACTTGTCTTGCTACCCATTGGTTTCAGAAACAACTTGGTCAACAAAATCCCCTTGTTGGCTGCCAGGTAACTGCAGTACCCTTTGTACTAGTGGTATTTGCATATTTCACTTTTCAATACCAACATCCGATCTCGGCAAATGCATTTGAGACTCATGCCTCACGAGTGGCACTCTGCAGTACGACTTCTGCGATGGCACTCCTTTGCTTCTAGCTAAGCAATACGGCTTAAAGATATCTCATGTCATGCTGCAGCATCGATCAGATCTGAAAAATTTTTGACAGATAAATTTTTCTATGAACTTCCCGGGCTCATAACTTCTTCGTTATAAGTTCGAAGTGGCTTGTTCAAAAGCCCTTAGCTCACAAATTACATACTCTAAGCGTTCATTTAAGAATTTTCTATTTTTGAATCCTTTAGCTCAAAATTCACCTATTAGTTCATTTTAACGACAATGATAAGCGTTCGTGAATGTTCAACGCTCGTTTCTTTGTTCTAAGTCAGAATTCGGTCATTTTCGAGTCCGCAACTCTATAATGCCAAATAAGACTATACTCCATCGAAAACTAACATTTTCGAGCTCAATGTTAAAATTTTACTTCCATTCTGAGAATTTCACGAATTCGACAATTATTGTCTAATCGTGTGAATTCCGGCATAACATCGTTACTTATGATTTATTCATCGTTTCAAATGGATTCATTCCATCATACTAATATCTTAACATACTTATTACATTAACTTATTTATATGATAAGTTATTACTTGTTCTTCATGAGTTCATAACTTATAAAAGTATAAACTACTTATGCTTTTACTTCACATGACTTATCATAGTTTAAGTCTTCAATCCATCATCCTCTCATCTTCTAATCATACAAATTTCACTTATGTAGACATATTACAACTTCTTACAAGTTCTTCCTTGGTTCATAACTTATCTATGAACAAAGTGTTTATCCATGGCTTATTAAGACTTAAGTCCTTTGATTAATCATTCCTACTTCTTCTTAACATACAAATCCTACCACTACTCACTTCTCTAACAATTGAAGAGAAAGAGATTCATGGTTTAGGTTCTTACCCTTGATAATCACTTGATTAAGCTTTAATCTTCTTCTTCTTGCTTCTTGAATTGAAAAGTCTAACTTTCTAGCTTCTCTAGCTTTTTCTCTCAAGACAATAAGCTCTTTATAATGTTTGGATGAAATGAAACAACCAACAAATGAAATTCTAAGCTTGCTATTTATAGGAATCTCAAAGTGAGGGTATAATGGTCATAAAGCCACTCCACCTCCTTATTATTCCTAGCTTTAGCACTAAGTTAACTTGGCCTCCACATTATTTACTTAACCATTAAGCTTACTTGATTACCTCACTTACTTGGTCATTACTCAACTTATCCCTTGCTTGCTCATCACACATAAGCACTTTACTTACTCATCACATATAAGCACTTTACTTGCTCATCACACAAGCACTTTACTTGCTCTATCACCTTATTTGCTTGCTCACCACTTAACTTATCCTTTACTTAATCATTAGTTGCCCTATGGGTTTTAATCATCCAATAACCCATAGGTTCTTACTTTGGGCTTTTAGCTTAATTAACTTATCTTATACTTTGGGCTTTCATTTAATTCACCTTGGACCTTAACCTTTAATTTCATTTGGACTTAATCATTCTGATACTTGGGCTTGTACAATTCCTAACAAATCCTACAAGTCCAATCCATTTGGCTTAAAGCCTTATAACATATAACCTACATATTATTCTCGTATTCTAACTCGTATACTTATTCATATGCGACATACCATCATTCATACATACTCGTATAATACCTCATATTATACTCGTATTCATTACCTCGTATAATACCTACGCATTATACGATCATTGCTTTACTTTATTATATGCATTTCAATTTCCTTCTTGGAAATCGCTTTCCCTAACCGTTAGGCTTTAAGTCCGCAGGCGAAAAACTGTGTTTGCCATAACTAAAATATTATTAGATATTCCATCTTGTCTTAGAATTCTATCATTATGTGTTTCTCAAAAATTCAAAAATAATTCCCGAGCAGAAATCAGTGAATAGTGTTTTTACAGAAATTTCTCAGAAAACTTTTATTTTCCTCTTAGAAATTCAAACACTTTAATTCTCTCATGTAGTCGAAATACTATGACATTCCGACCTTTCTAGGTTATAGAACGACATTCATCTTATTATCACATATAATCTAATTTTATTCATTATTAATCAAATAAAATTATTTTATAATTTGCTCGATTTTCTGGGGAATTACAGGATTGATTATGGACTATTGGCCAATGTAATAGGATTTTATTTTAGTTAGATGCATGAATGTATGGGTTTTATTAAATGGGGTCTGCGTACCTCGTCTTATCTAATTTTTCTTCATGTAAATTCTTTCTCCCTCCTATGTACTTCCCCTTGACTGTTGATCAAGGTTTCTATTTATTTTAAATAGTTTTGTAATAGGAATAGCTAGAATTAATTTTAAAGAATTAGAGATCAAGGATCAAGGAACGCTTGAAGACCCGTTTGTAATGGAGCCCGAGTTTAAATGTAATAGTTATATTTAAATATTAATTCTTGCACCCCTAGGGTTTGACCTTTTGGTTCACTTGGTGGCTAGAATAAAAGTCCATAATCAATCCGGGTAGAATATAATATTCTATATGTGCATGCTTATACTATATATATATATATATATATATATATATATATATATATATATATATATATATATATATATGTGTGTGTGTGTGTATGTGCATGCGCGCTAAACAAGATGAGACAAATTAATAATAAACCCCTCAAATATTTTATATTAAGTCCTAAGCGTTCAAAGATATGTGGAATATCAAACGTCGCCTTCTAGCATGATAAAAATAATAAAGTATCAATTAATTATTATAAGTTTGTTGTGTCACCACAAGGCTTATCTTAATTCTTTGAGATGTTAATTTTATCACATTTGATGCTTATAAAGAAAATTGAACAATGTTGTTTTGTTGTGTCACCACAAGGACAATGTTTTTCTTTTTTGAATATTTGGAAGTGCTATGTTGGACTTAACTTGGATAATTTTGATTCGGATGTGCCACTACTTGATCAAAATAATCTAAGAGGCAAAATAAAAGGAGTTACATGATGATGTAATTAACAAGAGTTGTCTACCTATTTATTTATATATAGTTTATTGTGTCACCACATGGCTATATATATTTGAAATGGGATCCTTATTCTCACTAGCAAATCTTTAATTAGATTTTGCCGAACTATATAAGTGAGGGTAATATAGTTTGAAAAAAATAGTGGGATACCAATTTAAAACAAGACCTAAATTATTTTGGTAATTAATAAAAGAATGTATGCTAAAATGTTTTTAATTAAAAATTCATTTACAGAATTTTACAATGTCTAAAATTTCTATCACTGCGTAGCATATTAGATGCTAAATTAATCAGACCAAATTAAACGGAATGGTTAAGGAAATTCATAATAGTTCTCACGGCTGAAAAGTTATCTTATGTCTTTAATATGCCTATCCCTGCAATGGTTGCAGACAATGCCTCTGAGGAAGAGATTGCTACTTTTAGAAAGTGGAAAGATGATGCACAGTTGACTCAATGCATCATGCTCGCATCCATAAGTAACGAGCTTTAGTGTCAGCATGAAACTATGGATGCTCTTACTATATTCCTGTACATCAAGTAGTTGATGGTGAGGAAAGTAGGACTGATAGATATCAAATATCTAAGGATCTCTTCCGATGTAGAATGACCAACGACACTACGTACAGACACATATCCTAAAAATGATCAATTTGATTAAATAATTAGGACAACAGGTTTTTGTCATGGATGGAGAGTTGAGCCAAGATTTGATCTTGTAGTCACTCTGGACTCCTTCTCACAATTGTTGTGAATTTTTCATATGAACAAGCTAGATATCAGCTTTGCTGATTTGCTTAACATGTTGAAAAATGTTGAGAGTCACTTTCCAACCAAGAAAGACCAAGTCTTACTGGTAGAGGCCAAAGGATCTTTTGAAAAAAAGAACGATTCAAATAAGGTAAATAGAAAGGCAAAAATAAAGGATAATAAGAACAAAACTGATATGAATAGCAAAGGAGTTTGCTTCCACTGCAATAAGTCTGGACACTGGAAAAGAAACTACAAGAAGTATCTTGTAGAGGCTAACCAGAAGAAGCTTAGTGAAGCTTCAGTTACAAATATAGTTTTTGTTCATAATTAAAATAAATTTTTCTTTAGGTCAAGGTTCTACTTGGGTATTGGATACCGACTTTGGTTATCATAAATATAGATTTATGAAGGGACCAAACAAAAGTACAAAAAAGGACATCAAGAAACGAAGCATGTCTCTCTCTAGGTTTTTTGCTCTGCCTTCTCTCTAACTTTTTCAAATCTGGCCCCCCTTTTGCTCTTACCTAACTTTTCTGACCTTACCTGCTTTTTTCATTCTCTTTCTTTCTTTCATCTGTCCCCCTTCCCGCTCCATTTGCTCTCCCTTAGCTAAGTCTCCCCTCACTCCAACCGTCTCTTGCTTCCTTCCCACTCTATTTCTTCCTTCACTCCTCCATTCTCCTTTCTTTTGCATTCTTCGATTTCGTGCCATGGTTGACCACTCACACCTTTCTGCTGGTAACTCGACCAGTAGCGTATCCAGAGACATGTTTGGGGAGTTTGGTGTTTCCAAACCTAACTCTCCCTCTATTGATGTATCAGCTATGACTAAATCGGCCCCCTTTCAAGTAGAGGTCCCGATAGAAACTGAGGTTTTCTCTGACTCCGAAGCTAATAGTGTGGCAGATGATAGTATTGGGGCTCATCTCGGGTCCTCTATGTCTGAAATTTTCAAGGCAGCTCAACTCCTTTCTCACCAAGGCCGGATTGATGCTACTGATGAAAGAAAGAAGAGTAACATTCTCATGGACTTCATTCTAGCACAGGGATTCTCTGTTCAGCACTAAAACTGTTTTGCTAGTAAAGGTAAATCCATTCGACAAGTTGACGAGCTTGATATGTTTGTCAAAAGTCCCCTTCAAGCTCCGGGATCAGAGAATATGGTACTTGGTTTGGTGCTTGGGGTCAAAGGTGGTATACTTGGTTTTGGCCCCACACAGCCGGCAGTCTTGGCCCATATTGTTAGCCCTGCTGGTTTGGATGCTAAACAATCATGGAGTTCTATTGTGGCTAAGGCCCCCCCCCCCCCCCCGAAGTCTTGTTTAAACCTTGAATAGTTTCCCCCTTCTCCTCCTTCTAGTGAGAATGGATCCATTACTATCAAACCTCCTTCTGAGGTTCTTCTGCTGGGGAACAGTATTTGGAATTCTTGTTTGATTGGTAGTTTCATTCACTCAGGCTTCCTTTTAAACTTGTTGAAGATAGTGTGTATAAGCTATGGGATAAGTATGGCTTGTAGAAGATCGTTCTTCATGATAAAGGATACTTTGTTTTTAAGTTTTCTTCCTCTGCCAAACGTGATAATATACTTGCCCTTGGCCCTTAGTACATCTCTAATAAGCTTCTTTATCTCAAACACTGGAAGGAGGGAGTGGATTTCCATTCAGAATCCTGTACTAAGACCCCTGTTTGGGTAAAATTTCATAACATTCCCATGTCTTATTTATCTGCCCCTAGTTTGAGCTACCTTGTTAGTGGAATAGGGAAGCCTCTATTTGTGGATAAAGTTACAGAAAAACTAGAACCAATGAATTTTGCAAGGATGTGCATTGAAGTCTCTTCTTCCTCTGCCTTTCCGTCTAACCTGGATGTTGTGGTTCTTGATGAGGAATCTAAGACAGAAAAAGTTATTGTTGTCAAAGTCAAATACTAGAATAGGCCTCAACTTTGTTCTCATTGTAAATCTTTTGGCCACTCTCTTATTCGTTGTCCCTCTGCTAACTACAAATTGGTTCCTAAACCTCCTCCTTTGGTCCCTGACCTGTTGGTTACTTCTGGAGCTTTTGTCATTCCGCCTGCTAGTCAAACATTGCCTTCGGATAGCTGGACTTTGGTGGCTAAAGGTCCCAAGCTTGTTGGTACTTCAGCTTCTATAGTTTCCTCCCCCTCCCCGGTGGTGCCTAGTCCTAATCCTTTTAACCTTATTTCACCCTTGGATGGTTTTTCAAATACCGATACTACTCCTTCGCCCAACCCTCTTGTGACCAAACTAAGACAAATTGATGAGAAGGATGTTCGTGACCTCAAGCATAAGGCCAAAACTTCTGTTGACACAGGCCAAGTCTCCAAGAAAAAGATCAAAGAAGGGGGAGCCACAAGTCTCCTACTTAAAATCTCTTACCTTTTATGTTATCTTTTTGCTCTATGAATATTAGAGGTGTTAATAAGTCTCCCAAGCAGGCTAGTGTCCGTGCTCTCAATGCTAAACATAGTCTCTCTTTTGTTGGTCTTATAGAGACTAGGGTCAAGAGTACTAAGGCCATTGCTTTCTCTAAGTCTATTTGTAAACACTGGGAATAGCACTTTAATTATGACTTTCATATTAATGGTAGAATTTGGGTTGGTTGGGACCCTAATTTTTGGAAAGTCAATATTCTATCTAAGTTTTCTCAATTTATTAACTTTTTTGTTTCCTCTATTGATCTTGATACCCAATTTTTTGTTACTATTGTTTATGGGCTTAACACTCCTACTGAGAGGAGGGCTTTGTGGAAAGATCTTAGGGATCTTGCCCAGAATATTAATTAACCTTAGTCCCTTCTGGGTGATTTCAATGTTGACCAATCTCTCTCCGAAATTAATGGCGGTGCAAGTACTTGGGACTATGGAATGCCAGACTTCAAAGACCTTCTCTCTGATTTATTTTTGGTGGACCTTCGAGCCTCTGGTCCCCTGCTCACTTTGTGGGACTCTCAGTTAGCTAATCCGACTTACAAAAAGCTGGACAAAGCTTTGGTTAATCACATATGGCTGGATTCTTTCCCAACCTCTCATGCTCTCTTTACTCCTCGTAAGCTCTCTGACCATTGCCCTGTGGTGGTTAAATTAGGATTGGCTATCCCTCACCTCCCGAAACCCTTCCAGTTCTTCAACTTCATGGCTGGGCTAGATAATTTCATGGATGTTGTGCAATCTGCTTGGAATACCCCTGCCTTTGGGGACCCGTTGCAGATCCTTTTAGGTAAGCTCAGGGCTGTCAAGAAGGCCTTAATTAGATTGAATCCTGTTAATGGAAACCTTTCCTCTAATGTTGAGAAATCTCGAGCTCTCCTTCATGCAACGCAACAGGCTATTTCATTGAACCCTACCGATCCTTATCTCATTTCTCTTCAGCAGTCCTAATCGGCTTCACTTTGGGCTGACCTTTTATGTGAAGAAAATCTTCTGAGGCAGAAGTCTTGGATCCAATGGCTAAAGGAAGGGGACAAGAATTCTGGGTTCTTTCATAATCAAATCAAGAACAGATGGAACCACAATAAAATCCTCTATATTGAAAATGCAGAGGGGGAATTGTGCTTTGGACACTCGGCTGTCCAAAGTATTGTAGTTGACCATTTCCGTTCTCTTTTGGGCAGTCCTCCCCTTGCTGAAGGTCAAGCTTACCCGAACCTGGAGTATTTAGTCTCTTCCAAATTATCATCCCAACAAGCTCTGATGCTTGAACGAGACGTTACTGATGAGGAGATTCTTAATACTTTGAAGCACATGAAAAAGAATAAGAGCCCTAGCCCGGATGGTTTTAATGTTAATTTCTTTATTCTTACTTGGGATATTGTGGGCCCAGTCTTCATTGTTGCCATTCAGTCTTTCTTTCCCCAAGGATGTCTCCTTAGAAGCACCAATGTTACGGCCATTGCTCTTGTTCCAAAAACCGCTAACCCTTCTTCCATGAATGACTACAGACCAATTTCGTATTGCAATACCATATATAAATGTATTTCTAAGATCATTGCCTCGCGTCTCATGGGTATCCTTCCTTATATCATTTCTCCAAGTCAAGCTGCTTTTATAAAAGGTAGAAGGATCAGTGACAACATCCTTCTTGCCCAAGAACTCTTCAGGAATTACCATAGACCCTTCGGGCCGCCTAGATGTGCTCTGAAAATTGACTTAAGGAAAGCTTTCGACTCCATTTCTTGGGATTTCTTAATGGCTGTTCTTCGTTCCTTCAACTTTCCCCTAAAATTCTTGTTCTGGGTTAAATCTTGCATTACCTCTACTACCTTCTATGTCAAGGTCAATGGTGCTTTTTGTGGCTATTTCAAAGGTTATAAGGGGCTTAGGCAAGGTGACCCCCTTTCACCTTATCTTTTTGTCATTATCATGGAAGTTTTTTCCCTTATGCTTTCTAAGGCATCCAAGCTTCCCTCTTTTCACTTCCACTGGAAAATGGCTGCCATCTCCCTCACTCATCTATGCTTTGCAGATGATCTCAGCATTTTTTGCCAGGGTGACATTAGCTCTGTTAGTACCCTCAAACACTGCCTTGATCAGTTCTCCTCTAAGTCTGGCCTTTTTATAAATGCCTCGAAGAGTATGTGCTTTCTTTCCCATGTCCCTCCTGACACTAGCAATGCTATTCTGTCTTCCCTGGGATTTCAGTTGGGTTCATTCCCTGCAAAGTTTCTTGGTGTTCCTTTGATCACAACCAAACTTAGTCTAGCGGACTGCTAACCTCTCCTCAAAAAGATTAAATCCAGAATCTCTTCATGGACTAATAGATTCCTATCTTATGCTGGTAGACTGCAATTGATCAAATCGGTTATCCACTCTATCCAAGCCTATTGGTCAGCTCATTTTGTTCTCCCTGCCTCTGCTATCAATGACATGAAATCTTCCATGTCCAGATTCCTCTGGAAAGGGCCTTCAATGGGTAAATTTGGCGCTAAAGTTTCTTGGAGCAAAATCTGTCTACCTTTTACTGAAGGGGGCTGGCTATTAAGAATCTTAAAGATTGGAACAAAGCTCAGATCCTGATGCATCTCTGGCAGATCATTTCTCCCTCCTCCTCTTCCTACTGGGCTAAGTGGGTTCGTATTGTCCATCTTAAAAACAAATTCTTTTGGATTCTTCCTACTCCATTGGATTGTTCTTGGATTTGGAGGAAAGTTCTTAATCTTCGATCTATTGCCTGCAGGCATATCACCTTTTCTATTGGTAATGGTACTTGTACTAGTCTTTGGTTTGACCCTTGGCTAGGTCAATCTCCGCTCGCTTCTTCTATTCACTCTTCCCTGATTGTCAACTCTGGCCTCGGCCCTGCTGCCTCAGTTAGCCAAATCATCATAAACTCCGGTTGGGTCCTCCCCGCATCCAACCATCATGATCTCATTGAATTCCGAAATTCTTTTGATATGTCTAGGTCTTGTAAATCTGATGCTCAAGATGCCATTCTCTGGGATGGCACTAGGGCTAAGGACCTTAAAACCTTTTCCTTTTGGAGTACTATTCGCAAAGTAGGTTTAACTGTGGGATGGTATAATATGGTGTGTCATAGCATAGTGCCTCCTCGGTATTCATTCATTCTTTGGCTTGCTTTCCACAAGGGGCTTCAGACTATTGATAGGCTTATCATATTTGGCATGGAAGTGAACCCCCTTTGTGTACTATGTTCTTCTGAAAGGGAAACATTTCATCACCTTTTCTTCCACTGTAGATTCTCTTTTTAGCTTTTGGTCGCTATCCTCAGACAACAAGGCTGGCGTGGGATGGATCGAAGTTGGTCATCTATTACTAATTTTCTTTGTTATAGCTCTGCCCCCAATTTCAAGCATGGTTTACTAATTTTTGGCTTTGCTACCGTTGTGTATTGGATTTGGCATAAGCGTAATTCTAAGATTTTCTCTAACAAGGCTACTCCTATTCCGGTCATTATCCGTGATATTATCCATATCATCAAATGTCGCCTCCACACTTATGCTAGATTTCAAAAAGTATAAATCTAAGGCATGTTTCCATCATTTGGTACTGTAATCTCAATCAGTCTTATGGTTTGGGGAACTCTCTGGTTACTCTATGTTGGGTCCGATTTGGTCAGATGTTTTTGGTCTACAGTTGGCTTGCAGATTGGTTTGTTGTGATAGTGTGGGCCTTCGGTCAAGAGGGGCTCGGTTAGGTTGGAATTCGGCATAGAGGGACTTCGACTTAGCCCATTCGGTCTTCGATCTCTTGGTTTTGATCAGTGGACGGAGCTTCTCTTGGACAATTAGATCTTCGACCTGTTGGTTCAGTGGGTGGGACTTCGTCTTGGTCCAGTTGGTCTTCGGTCTTCTGTCTTTGGCTTTAGGTCTTCGGCCTTCGGTATCTTGGGGTATTCAGTGGGTATCGACTTCGGCAGGGATGTCTTCGGCATCGAACATTAGTAGTTGGGCTCAGAGGGCTATTCCAAGGTATGGTGCTCGGGATGGTTCCGTGGGGTGGTTTTGTTTTGGACGGTAGTTCTGTATTCGGGCGTCTTGACTATTGTTCTTGTTTATGCTTTGGCACGCACCGTTTCTTTCTATTTTGGGCATCTATCTATTATCTTTTATAGTCCTTACATCATAGGGTCTGTCCTATGATGTCTTTTCTATATTCTGATTGGGTTTCTCCCATGAGGTTTTGTAATCTGCCATTTATTTATTTCAGTCTAAATTTAGCAAAAAAAAAAAATAGAAGTACAAAGCTAAACTAAGATAAATAATCCTATGTGTGGGAAATGAAGCAAATGTTACTGCATTAGCCATAGGAACTTATAGTTTAGCAATGCCTACGAGCAAATCTATTAAGTCAATAAGTTGTTATTGTGTATTCCAGTTCTCGTTAGAAACATTATTTTCATTTTGTTGTTGGACAATGAAATTTGGTATTATATTTAAGAATAATTGTTGTTCTATTTATAATAATAATATTTTGTATAGAACTGGAATATTACTTAATGGATTTTGTATACTTGACTTACGTGAAAATAATTTTACATATTGAACAAAATATTATAAAAAAGGAGATGATCATTCAAAGAGTTGAATGTTTGTATTTGATGAAATACAAGTATGAATTATTTGAAAGGTTCAAAGAATTCAAAAGTGAAACTAATTTGAAAAATATTAAGATTCTTTGATTAGATCGAGGAAGGAATACTTGTGCGATAAGTTTCTAGATCATCTTAAATGGTTTTCTCACAATGGACGCCCCGTGATACGCAATAATTGATTGATGTATCTGAAAGGAAAAATCATACCTTGTTGGACATGGTGCGGTCCATAATGATTTTACTAACATTCCAATATCCTTTTGGGATAATGTCCTAGAAATGACTGCATATCTACGAAAAAGTAACCTCAAACTCCGGCCCCAAGACTCCATAAAAGTTATGGACAGGGAGGATTCCTAATCTTAAGTATGTTAAGATAAGGGTTTGTCCAACTTATGTGAAAAGGTTTCAAAGGATAAACTTGGGACATAAATTTGACAAGTACAGATTTATGGGACATCCTAAAGTAAGTTTAGGTTATATGTTCTATAATCCTACGTAGAAAAAGGTGTTTGTTGCGAAACACACTACCTTTTAAGATAAAGGTGATTATCATTGAAGGAGCTAGTGGGAGGATAATAGATCTTGAAAAGTTCAAGAACCACAAATCATTATAAGTCAAATAAGAGGATCTTGTAGATAGACCTATTGTACCACAACTGAATTATAAATCTGAAATAGTACTGAAGATACCTAGGAGGTATGGATTCATCAAGGATGATGATGATGAGGTACGCATCATAAAAATGATAATCCATTTACATACGATGAGGTAAGAGTTGTAGACACTCAAAGAAATAGATTGAAGCAAGCTTCTCAAAAATGGAACATTCGTTTTGATGAGATAATTAAAAGTGTTTGATTTTATCAAAAACAAGAATGAACCTAGTGTGTACAAAAGGGTCAGTGGGAGCGTCGTGACATTTTTAGTATTATATGTTGATATATTACGGATAAGGAATGACATACTAATGCTACAATCAGTAAAGATAAAGTTGTCTAAACATTCCTCCATGAATGATTTGGGAAGAGTATCTTAATTAAGGATAAAATCTATATAGATAGATTCAAGAAGATGCTCGACTTAACCTAAGGAACATATATTCATTTGATGCTAAAGTCATTTAGCATGACAAATTCTAAGAGATGTCTCATGTTGATGAGTCATAGAGTGTATCTCTCTTAATAGTCCTCACAGACTCCTGTAAAGAGAAATCGCATGAGTGAACAGTTGAAACGCTCAAAATCCAAATCTGCAACAAAGAGGCCTCGGTCAAAGCTGGTGCTCGGTTCTATTGAAAATGCTTGTGTTGAGGATTGCTTTGATTCTTCAAGATCTTGTTTCAAATCTGTCGTATCTAGTCTAAAGGATGCTGACTTTGATTTGTCAGATAATTTCTACTCCTCAGATGAGAATGATTTGTCTATTGTTCCTGCTGATTCACCTTTGATGTTGAGTGAATCTCACTCTCCTGGAGATGCGTGTGTGTTACCTGTTGGTTGCCATGGGACCCACTCAGCTGATTGTCTCAAGGAACTTTTGGACATGAGCCCACGTGCATGTGATGATAACTTTCAGCCTTATAGTCAATATTCAAATTGTCTGAAAGGAAATTCATCTTCTAATTCTCAAATTTCTAATTGCCTGGGCCCTGCACTTGCACCCCATCTTACCCAACATATCGATAAATCCTCTCAATCTCAGTTTAGGGAGGCCGGGATAACTCTGTCTTTGCCTAAACTGTTATCCATTCAATTTGGCGAATTCTCTTCTCCCCTTGCCGGTGAATCCTCTTCGACTAACGGTAGGGCTGCTTCCGCTACCTCAGGTTTTTTGCTCCATCATAATGTCCTCTAAAGGATCATGAGATTCTCTCCATTCCTTCAAAAATCTCACAACATGGAGTTGATGTTTGGTCCCTCTCCCTTGTGGGTTCTTTTGTTGGTTATAAAAAATCTTTTCACTATGCTTCCTTTTGGGCAAAAATAATTTGGGGTGACCGAATTGAAAAAGTGTATTTTAAAGGAAATGGTCTTTTCATTTTCAATTTTAAGCAAGATGATGATATGCTCAGTATTCTCAACTCTGGTCCTGTATTTTTTGGCAAATCCCTCTTGATCCTTCATCGATGGCAGCCTGGTATGGAATTGGTTAAATTTGATACTATTGCTATTCCTATTTGGATCAACTTCCATAATGTCCCTCTAGCCCTTTGGCATGATGATGGTTTTGCTTACCTTGCTAGTCATTTTGGTAAACCTTTGTCCCTTGATGAGCATACTAGGAAGGGTAACAAACTTGCTTTTGCTAGAGTATGTGTGGAAAATTAGGACCAGAGATAATATTGTTGCCATAAAGTAGAGATCCGGAAACAGGTTCACGAATACCATCAATATCTGGGATCCGCTCAAGGACCTACTGGTTTTGGTAAATATTTAATGCGTTCCCCGACTGGAAGAACTGCTGAAACTGCGTGAAACCATCACAAGGGTTTATGTACAAAAAACGGGCAAACCCTTTTGGGAAAAATGTAATCGATTCTTTTGTTTCTTTGGGCCACTGGCCGTCCGCCGGGAGTTTCGGGTTTAATACCGATATTTTAGCACCGCACAATTTTCCCGATCTAAATCAAGCAAGTTTTACATGAAGAAGGTTTGGCTCGGCATGTTCTACGTCTAGCATTCCCTCACGGTTGGCGCCAATGCGGTTTTTATTTGACTTTGAGAGAAAAAAGAAGACTTGGTATATTCCTTTCTTATTCTTAGAATCCAGGCGGGGGAGTTTCTATTAATTTAATAGACCACGACTGATCCTGAAAGGGAATGAATGGAAAAAATAGCATGTCGTATCAGGTAATGTATTTGGGTTCAAAGCCCTGCGTGCTCTACGTCTGGAAGATCTGTGAATCCCTACAAACATATCAAGATAAATAATAGCGAACGGGGTGGCTTATATAGGTGAATCCATGGAGGGCCATCATTGACTAGCATTGACAACTGTTCCAAGTTCCTTCAGAATTCAAATTGAAAATTGTGCTCCTCATGAAATCAAGGTGGAAATCCCTTGGCAGCCTTGGAAATGCTTGCATTGTAAGACGTATGGCCATTCCGATGCTTCCTGCACTTCTAAGCCTCGAGCTATGGCACAGAATCGTGGGAAACACAAATCTTTTTGGAAAGAGGTGGAGAAACGAAATGAGGAACTATCATCTTGCCCCTCTTATCCTACCCTGCCCCCGGAACACTAGAATGATGTTCAGTCTAGAAAGGTTAAGCAAAATGAACACCCTCTTGGGGATTCAATGGCCTCCACTAGTGTAGATTTCCCCTTGGACTTTAGTATTGGATTACAGCCTGCTAGTCCAGGAAATGTTGATTGCAGTGGGAAGGTTTTGATGGTAAACTCACCGGATGTACCATCACAAAAGCAAAAAGTTATATCCCCAGGATCATGTTCGGAAAAAAGAGATCACTTTGATAAAACTGCAGTTTTAATGGATATAGCTAATATTGCTAAAAAAGATGCTTTAGCTATTATCTCTTTTCCAGCCCTCAAATCATGCTTAAAGGTTTCCACCGGGAGAATTGCAATGCGGCTAATCGAAAATAAACCACCTTGATGTGGGCTTGGTTTTTTGATGGGACTGGTGGGTTTATAGTTCAACAAGTTTGTTACGGCTGAAGTTTCTCTAGTGTCTCTTGTCGTTTTACTACTGTTTTGCCAGCTGATGGCTAGGTGTTGCGGAGGATGTGTTTATGAGGTCATGGGCTGGTTGGTTGCTCCCCTTGTGGATTTATGCTGATCTTGTGCCTCTAACATGCTTAGAGTTATTAAGTTGTGGGTTCTTTGCTGCACTTGTTATCTTTTTTTTTTCTCTCCCATGGTTCCTCTACTCTGCGAGGCAATTTGGGTTTGTCGTTGTCCATTAATTGATCTTCTCGGTTTTGTTCTTTTCTTTTAAGTCAATTCATGGTGTTTTGGTTGTGCTGAGTTTTAGCTCTGGTTATCCTCTTTTTTGACGTCCAGTGTGCTATGACTTGGTGGTTTGTTTTGGTCATCGTGTTATTTTCCGGTGGGCTGCGGTAAGCCGGCAGTATTTGGGTGGTCTGGCAAGGCTTTTATGGGGCAGTGTGATGCCTGCACTTCTGACGCCCACGCCTACTTGCTGACTGCAGCTCTATTTTGAACTTTGAATTGTGGTGGCTGCACATCTGTTTGGGTCGGATCTAGCTACTTGACATAGGTCGTAAGCCACGGTTTGGTTAGTTGGGCCTCATGTGAGATTTGCTTGTGGGCTGGTTATTTAAGTTGGCCTCCTGCTAAGTTAAAAAATCCACTAATTTATTAGTGTTTTGATTTTAAAATTACCTAGCCTCAGGTTGTGAGGATAATGTTTTTAGGTTAGGTAATTTTGTTTTCCTAGAATTTCCAGGTGTCTTAGCCCTCTCGGGAGATGAGGACTATGTCTTGATCTTCATTGTAATATCCAAAGTTTTGCTTCATTAATATACAAACAAATTTAGCAAAAAAAAAAAAAAAATCATGTATACAATGAAATATATGAGACCTGATGATGATCAGTCATATTATGGAGAAGTTCATTGTAAGACCCCGAATTTTATGAAATAAAAGTATTTGATTTTCTTCTAATTATTATTCTATTTAATAAATAGTTTAATTGATAAAAGGTTAAAGTTAAGGGTGATATGTGAAATTTTTTGCAAAGTAAGCAAGTTGATATAAAATATTCGTTGTGTCGGGGAATATTTGTTTGGTCGGGGGAATATTCGTTCGATGACACAATCATTGGTGGACCCCACAATGAAAATATTGTCGTAGTTAGAAAACGACAGAAATATCTTTTTATAAAAATAACAGCGAAAGTTTTACCGTTAAACTGTTGAACTACCCGGTGGTAAAAGTACAGTAATATGCGTGGTTGCATAGTAACACACGGTATTGATTATTGATGCTTACGTAAGAAGCCACTCAGTTATACTCAATTATTGATACAGTAATTGCTACATAGTATCTCACGTTATTTGATTCAATAATTGTCACAGTATTAATATTTTATATTATTAAATCAATAATTGAGACGATAAAGTTATTCATATTATTATTTGCAATGTTGACGATGTCTAGAAAGTTCTATCGAGGAGAGGTTTGGTCACCTAATTGCGCGCCAATAGGGAGAAATTCTTATCGGAATGCCCCCTCTTTCTTGGGAATGATCTGGTTGTTAAATATTGTGAGTTATAATATTAATGATGAATAATTGTTGAAGTGTTAAGAATGTGTTTATTGAAAATAAGTGATTTACAAAAGTTAGAGGGGAATAATGCAAACTTGGAAAACTTTATGGGTACCAAAGTGTAATAAGTTAAATCAATCTGGACCGTCGGTTGTGGTTTTAAAAGTAAATCAATCTAGACCGTCGGTGGTGGTTTTAAAAGTAAATCAATCTGGACCGTCGGTTTTGGTTTTAATAGTACTCAATATGGACCGTCCGTTCTAATAGTGAATCAATCTGGACCGTTCGTGAATTAGTTACTATTTAGTCCATTCTCCTATAAATAGAAGCTTAATTCTTCTTTCATTCTCACCAATTCACTAAGACTCACAAGAGAAGCTATGGAGAGAAAATTATAGAGAGCAAGAAGAAGAGTATTCTGCTACTTCACTATTCCAGTATCCAGTCTTCTACTAAGGTAACGGATATTATTTGTTGTATTCATAAGGGATGTTATTTTCGTTTGGTATGAGATATTATTTGTTGTATTCGTAAGGGATACTATTTGTTGTATTCGTAAGGGGTATTATTTCTTTCGTATTCATAAGGAATACTATTTTTCGTATTCATCCTTTAATATGTCGGAATAACATGTCTACGCGGATTACATACCGTATGACAGGTGAAAATTAATTTGCAGTTTCGTATGTTATTTCTTTTCATATTCTTAAATCTAAACTTACTATGGTAAGTATTGCTTCGATAATCCTTTAAATTAGTGGAATATCCTTGAGTTTTGCGCTTCATCCAGTATCGTTTTATTGGAATATTGATCATAACTTTCTTATTAAATATCAATATTTTTACCCAGGGTACTATTCATGGGTTACTATTCACCCAGTTACTATTCACTCTAGTATTATTCACTCGGGTATTCGGGGCACTTTCTGTGTCGGAGTACTATTCACGAGTTACTATTCATGGGTTCCTATTCACCCAGTTACTATTCACTCTAGTATTATTCACTCAGCTATTCAGGGCACTTTTCATGCCGGGGTACTATTCACGGGGTGCTATTCCCGAAGTACTATTCACAGGGTACTATTCACGGGGTACTATTTACCAAAAAATTTATTTCTTTTCTGTCCAAATTATTTTTGATACATGAATATTATTCTTAAATTTTACTCCATAAAGAAGTATCATGTTGACAATTTGAATATTTTTAAACTCTGGATAAATTTAAAGTCTTTAAATTATCCTTGATTTCGTTTGATATGCTTATATCATTGTCATCATCCTCATGCTTATATTGTGATGAAAGTCATCTTTGGCTTACGTGCATAGATGGACTGTTGATTGATATGATTATGACCAGGTATCATTCGGTATAGTCATGACCCGTTATATTACAAATGATATGGTAAAAATCCTCATTGGCCTGTAGTGCATTGATGGATAGTTGTTGGTATGATTATGACCATAGATTATTCGGTATAATTATGATCATTGATGATTACATGAATATCCTTAGCCAGTAGTGCGGGGATGATTCGATGATGTGTTTTATTTATTAAGCTGAGTCTCAGCGATAAAATTGTTGAAAAACTTTTTAAATCATAGAAGATAGTAGATATCTTGCTTTACTTGACTCTTCTAATGGATTGCTTGTTCCGCTGCAGTTAAACTTGTTGTCTATTATATTCTATCAGTTTAACATTGTTGAAGGCTAACGATAACCTATTCTGCATTATCTTAGTCATAATATTTCTTACTGGGCTAGTTAAGCTCACCCTTTTCTTTCACTGTTCTCTTCATGAAATGAGAATATATAGCTGGGACTAGTCGGGGAACGGAGTGATGGTCCGAGATGGTGCATTAGTAGTCCTCACTATTCTGTGAAATAGTGTGATAATAATTGTAATGAGGACTCCATTGAGTGTGGATATTGTTTAGAAGACAATATTCGTTTTAAAACTCTCAGCTTATGTTTTGTCGTATATTACACGACAGTTGTATAATTAAATTGTATTTGAATTTTGTACTATGTATTTGGCGACCCAAGATGGGTGATGTATACCTATTTTGGGGCCGTCACATTCACTGTGAGTCAGTAAAAAATATCTTAAAGTACTTAACCGGCACTGAGGATGTGATCATATTCATGGTGGGTCGGAATTAAAACTAGAGGGCTTAACAGACTCAAGTTTTTTTTTTCAAACAGACCAAGACAACAGAAAATCCACTTTAAGGTAAAGTGTTACCTTTAACGGTGGTGCAATGAATTGGAAAGGTTTTAAACAGCAAAGAGTTGTTGGTTTAGTGATAAAGACAAAGTATATAGCTATAAATGAAGCTGCAAGTTGATTGTTTGGATAAAAAGTTCATTACAGAACTAGGAATAGTTCCTAAGTCTCATCGTTGTGGAACTTTCATTTGATTATAAGAATCATTGAAAGATGGGAAATCACTATAGAGATAGTGGACTCTCAAGAACAACATTACATATCCATTAACTAAAGTTTATCCAACAACAAGATAATCGTCACTTAGAGAAGAAGGGTATGAGATACCATGACGATTGGCTTTAGTGCAAGTGGAAGATTGAAAGTATCATGCACACAAGCCAATCATGTTTGATGATAAAGCATATACTTTGTAACAATCTTATTCATTTATTAATAAAAAATATTAATTTATTAAAGGCTTATAATTATCTACATGATGTTGTTTTATAATATGTGATAAACCCATAGTTTTATTTTATTTTTATTTTTTTTTTTGTTAACCGTGGGTTTCCGATCCGCAGTCGACTAATCCCCGAGCCCGATACTGAGCGGGTTTATACCCGACTTGCAATCGGGTACCGTGGCCACCATGACCATTTCTCGCTTAACACTTGTTAGCGGGGTTCGAATCGAGGACGTCCCGGGTTTACGGCTCACCCTCAATCAATCCTTAATCACGCAAGCTACAAATGTCGGTGGTTAACCCATAGTTTTAAGCAATGCTTTTAGAATAATGATGATGATCATTCTAATGAGATCTAAATTCTTAGAAAGCTTTAAACTAAAATAGTTCCCAATCGTTGGATTACTAAATTGGGGATTAGTGAATCTGGATAGATTGGTATATATGTTGCTTGCTCATTGGATGAGGATGAAGGATCTCATGATCATTTGTGTGGAGACACTAAAGCAAGTATGTAGGTGCTTATTAGAGAATAAGTTCACTGAACGTGGCTCGCTAAGGAATACCTAATGGAGTTTTACTTGCCTGTTAATAGGAATTCCTGTAGTGATAGTAGTACAAGTGATCCTTGGACTTGAGATCATCATAGTATCTTGTGTATGGTGAGTTATACTTTGACTTATTCCTTAAGAACCTTAGGGTATATCAAAGGGTATGCTTGGGTATAATAAGTTGTATATGGAGATAATGTATGACCAATTAAGAATCTACCGCTTCTAGTAAAAGAAGAGAAATGTCCTATGTGATTCGATAAATGACAACCCAAAGAGTCCTCGCTGGCAAGGAGTAATAAAATTAGAAAGGAGTTTCTAATTTGTATTATTTGGAGTTGTGCATTTAAGAGTCGAAATACATATAATTAAATAAAATAAGACTTGACAGTAATTTTATGTCTTATACTCCTTCCTATTCAGATTAAATGACGTTTTAGAGTTAAGCACACTTATTAAGAAATAACACAAAATACCTTTTGTATCCCTTATTAATTATTTCTCTCACCACAATGGTCAAAGATGAAGGCAATTAATGGGTTATTGGAACTTTGGTTGTAGGTAAAAAGGTTCATAGAATTGTATTTACTAAGCATATTAAATTGAGGGGTAAATTAGGAAAAAATAGTGCAATATTGCATAGAAATTCCAAAACGACACTTATATAGAATAAAATTAATCTCCCTAAAACGTCATTTAATCTGAATAGGAGGGAGTATTTAATTAGGACATTGTATTGTGGAAGGATTGAATTGTACGATAACTATTTATTCAAAGGTTCTTTTGTGATTAATGTTGAAATCTATATTATTTGAAAAGTCGTTGATCGCTAGGGAGGCTTATCCCTATTGTAGAATAAATAGTATTTATTTAAATAAATTAATAGTTTAATTTATTTGTTTAAATAAGATTAGAATTATTCTAATTGATTTATTCACAACCTGTTTAATATGGAGAACCTAAAGGGTCACACCATAAAAGGAAGAATAATTATTTAAGAAGTTAATGGCATAATCGTAATAATATGTTAAGTGTATTTAATTTAATCTATGGTGATAGAATAAATTAAATAGTTTAATATTTATTATTTAATATTTTGGAAATATTAAATATATAAATTAATAAGAGGAGTCTTATTAATATTATTACAATTATTATTATTTTAATTTCTAAAGAGTTGGAAATTTATTTAATATTAATACTCTCATTTATTCCTAATAAGATTGGGAGCATATTTAATTAAAGGAGTTTAATTAATTAAAATAAAACCCTAATCCTTAATTGTTAAGGAGGGTTGCCCACATCATTATGGACCGCACCATGTCCAACAAGGTACAATTTTTCTTTTAGACACATCAATCAATTATTGTGTATCAAGAGGTGTCCTTTGTGAAAAAACCATTTGAGATGATCTAGAAACTCATTGCACAAGTATTCCTTCTTTGATCTGATCAAAGAATCCTAATACTTGTTGGATCTGGAGAAAAGTTCTTCAATTAAGGGATCAAGCTCGTAGACATATCTCTTTTAATATTGGCAATGGTGCTAACACGAGTCTATGGTTTGATCCTTGGCTTGGGCAAAACCCTCCGGCTTTCCCTGATTGTCAATTCTAGAATTGGGCCTAATGCTTCTGTTAGTAGTATCATTCATAACTCTAGATGGAATCTTCCTAAGTCCAATCATAACGATGTCATTGCGGTTCGGTCCTCCTTTAATTTCTCTAGGAACTGTGATTCAAATTATCAGGATGGGCTTCTCTGGGATGGGATTATGGCCAAGGATGTTAAAGCTTCTACTATCTGGCATTCCATTCGTCGGGTAGGCTTGACCGTAGGGTGGCATAGTTTAGTGTGGCATAAGATTGTGCCACCTCAACATTCTTTCCTTCTATGGCTTGCATTCCATAAAGGGCTACGGACGCTCGATAAACTTATACAGTTTGGCCTTGAGGTGGACCCCTTATGCGTTCTATGCTCCAACGATAGGGAAACTTTCCATCATCTTTTTTTTCACTGTAGTTATTCCTTTCAGATTCTGGTTGCAGTTCTTAGACACTGCGGTTGACGTGGTTTCAGTCGTAGTTGGACCTCTATCACTGAGTTTATTACTAGCCACTCTTGCACTAACTTTCTTCATAGTCTTTTGCATTTTGGATTTGCTGTTGTGGTCTATAGAATATGGCAAGAACGGAATGCTAGGATTTTCACTAAAGTTGCTATTCCTGCCAGGATCATTATCCTCGATATTATCCATTTGCTTAAGTGTGGTCTCCATACTAATGCTAGGTTTCAAAAAATTAAGTCCAGGTTATGTTTTTAACATCTGGATTTGTAAGTTCGTAAGTATTGTAAGTTTTGTAAATGTTGAACTTGAAATGATTGCCATTTTCTCTCTTTCCTGTTTGTTGGATGGGAGAGGGTATGGCCTAGGACTGATTATTGCAGGTAGGGGTTAGGGATTATCCCTTGTTGCTATGTTCTGCTTAATTGAATGGGCGTTTTTCTTATGCTAGATCCGGTGTTGGGGATGTCTGCTTGTCTGCAGTTTGGGTTAGACTGTGGATGCGGGGTTTTTGCTTTCACTGTGCTTCTGCTGGTTTTCCGGTCTGGCTGCTTATGCTAGTTGGCTGATTCAGATGCTACTGTTCTGGTCTTGGCAGCTGGCTATTGTCTGAAGCTGTCTCCTGCCTTCTGTTGTCTTTGCTTCTGTTGAAATGTTCTGGCTTGTTGCGTCTGCTGGCTTGTAATGCTTTCTGCTAGCTACGTGCTGGTTGCTAGTTTTGTGCTGCTGATTCTGGGCTTTCTCTGCTGCTGGGGGAGTTTTTTGCTGCTAGAGCCTGTAGTCCTAGTTGCTGTTTTAGGCTGCTGCAGTTGGAGCTCTCTGGGAGCAGGTAGCACGTGTTGGATGGTTTTTTCTATTGCAAGTTTGGGTTGCATGGGTCACTCCTGCCTGGATGGGGCTGGGTTTGGGCTGATTTGGCTGCAGAAACTGCGAGGCCTGATTTGGCTGCAGATGCTGCGAGGCTATCTTTGGCTCCTTTTGATTTGGGTTGCTATTGGGATTGATTTGAAAGTTTTGGAGGTATTCTGTGTCATTTGTCAGGTTGCTGGTCTTGGTTCAGTCCTTGGGTTCAGGTCAGTATGCTGGGTTTTATGTTGGTTTCAGTTGTCGGGGTTGCTGCTCCTACTGCTCTGATCTGGGCAGTTTGAAGAATCTTGGGAGCATAGTGCAGTTGAGTGCTTGCTTCAGGTATGAGGGTTAGCCTCTGCTGGGTTGTTGCTTGTAAGCTGGTATGGTTTGGTTTTGGGTTTCAGTATGTCTGCTGCGTTTGTAGTACGTTGTTTGAGCAGCTGCAGTCTTAGTCTAAAGCAGTTTGGTTTTGACTGCAGTTTGCTATTTGGGCTAGACTGCTATCTCTTCTGCAAACTAGCTGGGGTCGGTTTTTGGGCTTGACTGCTGGGGCCCAACTGATGTTATGGGGTATGCTGTAGTCTGTGTTAACTGGTTTTCTGTCTCTGCTGAAGCTGCTGGGCTAGTCTAGGCAGTTTGGTTATGGGATGCTGCTACTGCAATGGGGCTTCATTTGTCTTTCCTTATTTTGGATCTTTTTGGCTTTGTACAAAAAGAAATGATAGATTCTGTTTTAGCTCGCTGCGCTTAGTGCCTGTAATCTCTTATAGTCATGACATCATAGGGTTTGTCCTATGATGTCTATGCTATATTCTGATTGGGTTTTTTCCCATGAGGGTTATATTTTCTCTTTTCTTTTTTATATAGTTTAATTTAACAAAAAAAAAAATTCACACTTGTATTTCAGCAAATACACACATTCAACTCTTTGAATGATTATCTCTTTTTTCTTATACTAGTTTTTTCAATTTGCAAAATAAATTTTCACGTAAGTCAAGTATACAAAATCCATTAAGTAATATTACAGTTCTATACAAAACATTATTATTATAGATAGAACAACAATTGTTCTTAAATATAATACCAAAGAGTTCATTGTCCAACAACAAAATAGAAATAATGTTTCTAACAAGAACTGGAATACAATAACAACTTGTTGACTTAATAGATTTGCCCGTAGGCATTGCTAAACTATAAGTTTCTATGGCTAATGTAGCAACCTTTGCTTCATTTTCCACACATAGGATTACTTATCTTTGTTTAGCTTTCTACTTCTGATTGGTCCCTTCATAAATCTATATTTATGATAACCAAAGCCGGTATCCAATACTCAAGTAGAACCTTGACTTAAAGAAAAATTTATTTCAATCATGAACAAAAACTATTTTTGTAACCTAAACTTCAGTAAGCTTCTTCTAGCTAGCATATGCAAGATGCTTCTCGTAATTTTCTTTCCAAAGGTCCAGCTTATTGCAAAGGAAGCAAACCTTTTGCTATCCGTGACGCTTTTGTTCTTATGATCCATTATTTTTTCTCTTTCTATTTACCTTCTTAGAATCGTTCTTCTTTTTAGAAGATCCTTTGGCCCCTATCAGTAAGATTTGGTCTTTCTTGGTTGGAAAGTGTCTCTCAGCATTTTCAACATGTTAAGCAAATCAATGAAGCTGATATCTAGCTTGTTCATATGAAAAATTCACAACAATTGTGAAAGGAGTCCGAGAGTGAGTGCAAAATCAAATCTTAGCTCAACTCTCAATCCATGACAAAAACCGGTTCTCCTAATTGTTCAATTAAATTGATCATGTTAAGGACTTTTGTCTATACTGTAATATCATTGGTCATTCTAGATCGGAAGAGCTCCTTAGATATCTAATATCTATCAGTCATACTTTCCTCAACATCAACTACTTGATGTGAAGGAGTATAGTAGGAGCATTCATAGTTTCATGCTGACGCTAAAGCTCATTACTCATGGATGCGAGCATGATACATTAAGCCAACTATGCATCATCTTGCCACTTTCTAAAAATAGCAACCTCTTCTAGGCAATGTCTGCAATCATTGCAGGGATAAGCGTATTAAGGACATAAGATAGCTTTTCAGCTGTAAGAACTATTCTTAAATTCCTTCACCAATCCGAGTAATTCGGTCTGGTTAATTAACATCTAATATGTTTCACAGTGATAGTAATTTAGATATTGTAAAATTTTGTAGATGAATTTGTTCTTAACAATATTTTAGCATATATTCTTTTATTAATTACCAAAATAATTTAAGTCTTATTTTAAATTGGTATCTCCCACTATTTTCTTCAAACTATATTACCCTCAATATATATAGCTCGACAATATCTAATTAAATATATGCTAGTGAGAATAAGGATCCCATTTCAAATGTATAGCCTTGTGTGTGCACAACAAACTATATATAAATAAATAGGTAGACGACTCTTGTCAATTACATCAACTATGCAACTCCTTGTATTTTGCCTCTTAAATCATAATGGTCAAGTGTGTGCACATCCAAACTAAAATGATTTAAGTAAAGTCGACACTCCAAATATTTCCATATAAGTGAAGAGAAAATCACAACCTTGTGTTTGCATAAACAAAGCAAAGAATGTTCAATTCCTTATAAACATCATATGTAAGAAAAATAACATCTTAAATATTTAATACTTGCCTTGTGTGTGCACAACAAACTCATATTAAATATTTAATACTCTATTGTTTCTATCATGCTAGAAGGCGACGTTCGATATTCCAAATATCGTTGAACGTTACAACTTAATATAAAATATTTGAGGGGTTTGTTATTAATTTGTCTCATCTTGTTTAGCGTGCGCGCGCGCACACACACACACATATATAGGGAGAATTTCAAGAGCATAATTTTTAACTAGCATAATTTTCTTAAGTGACATAACTATTTTAAAGGCTTTCTTACTCGTCTTTTTAAAAAAAACCCAAATCTCGCTTTAGGCAAACTAAGCTCCTCTCTCTCCCTAAATAACCGCGCCCTAGGTTCTACAAACTGAAAATCGCACCCAAATCGTCTGACCTAAGAATCGCGAATTAGGCAGGGCTGGCTGAGAATCGCGATTGTGAGATCCCAAATCACAAGCCCTAGCTTCTGCGTTCTCTCTTCTCTCCAAACCGGACGGAAGCAGAGCCAAACTCCAAGATGTTTCTCTTATCGCTTCTCTACAAATTAGGTATGTGTAGTACAGTTCCTCTGTTTAATGAGTTCTTCTATGGGTTTTTCTCACCATGGTCATTTATAATCTTATTATCCTCTGTTTTCTTGTTCTTTTGTTTGTGGCCCTAGATTCCCAAAAATTATATGTGTTTCGGTTTATTGAATTGTTTGTAGTCAGGTCCGTAGTAGCCGTTCCAGTCAAGTCCAACCTCACAGTTTGTGCACATCTGAAAAGCAAGGACACAGACAAGGAGTTTAAAGAAGATGTATCCTTTGGTGTTGAACTCCATGGGAAATTGGGAAAAACTAATAAACAGCATACAAGTGAGGGTCACTTGGAAATGCTATTGGTATGAGTATATATATATATATATATATATATATATATATATATATATATATATATATATATATATGTTTCTATTGTAAATTTGTGACTTTTAAATATTTGAACTTTTATAGATTCATTTCTGTTAAAAATCTCGTTTTGTTTTAATTTGAACCAGGGATGTATTGTGATATGCAGTGAAGATCTCAGATTGGAGGCACCTTGGAATTCGATTTGCTATTTTATGTATTTCCTTTATTTTAAATTAGGATTGTATTTGTGGATTGTGGGTGGCAGTTGTTTGAAACTTTGATTTCTGTCATGGATGTGTTGTTTGAAACTTTGTGGATTGTATTTGTACTATGCGGAAGTTGTTTGGATTTCATTTTGGTTGTGGATATTTGGATTCACCTGTTTGAAACCGCTGCCATCCCCTGTGTCTGAGGATTAATGTGGCTGAAGTGTTATCGTGCCTGTTGCACATCCTATTTGGGTCTGATCTATCAATTTTTAGCTAGTTTAATTTACATGTCAACATTTTTAATTTTTAGCAAGTGCAAGCAACTATCAGTTTCCACAGGTAAGATGATCTTTCCTTCCTTGTGTCATAGCACAGTTCTAATTTGCATAAATTGTTGTATGAGTATCACTTGGAAAAAAACTTAACTATGTATACTGCTTCCAATTTGGTGTGGCAGCTTGCAGCTGTTCCTCTTTCTTTATTGATACCATCTGCTATCAAGAGCTGGTGGAAAAAATTGAGGAGATGACATTGAAGAATGAAAGACTGAAGAAAAAAGTGGTGTACTCGATTTTTCTTTTTTCTTTCATGTTGTGGTTTTTGTTGTTTGTAATGTAGTTGTAGTTGTGTTGTAATGAAATTGTTTAATGTAATGAAATTACAAGTTGTAGTTGCTTTGAAATGAAACTATTGTAATGAAACTTTCCAACTTTGTAATCTAATGAATTGTCATCTTTGAAATGAGTTGTAATGAAATTGTTTAATGTAGAGCTATTTTTGAGCTTGAAACTGCTTGAAGGTGGTGGATTAGTTTTGCAGAGATTGAAACTGCTTGAAATTTAAACTGCTTGTGTTTTGCAAAATTTTGTCCATTATAAGTTTGATAAAGTTTTGTCCATTATCTGATGTGTTTTGCAAAGTTTGTCCATTACCAGAGACACTAGCAAGAATTAGTTTTGCAAAGTTTGAGGTATCCCATGCCAGAGTTGTTATGGATTAGTTTTGTAAAGTTTGAGATACTAGTTTGGTTGTGGTTGGTAGTCCCAGCATCCCAGGGGGTAGAATTAGCAACAGATCTACAGCAGTTGGTCTTCCATTTACTTTTTTTTCATTTCAGGCGCGCACTTGTTATCAACATTATAACACTTGGCTAAAAGACTAACTTTAAGCTTCCTGATGACACATTTAAAACCAAAAAAACTATAATATTTGAAATCCTGAACAAAAATTATTAAACTATTACTATTACATTTTGTCTAAACCAAAAACATTACTGAAGCCAAAACATTACTGAGAGGCACAAGTTAAAACCAAAAAAAAACATCTATCTTTACTATTACATTCTTTTGGAGTTCCTGAACAAAAATTCTTCCATTAAGCTTTGAAATCGACGATAGCTTTGTCAAATTTCAAAAGCTTCACCTCTGACCAAAAACCAATTTGGGATTTTGAGCTGAATTTCACTGCAAATAACATGAACAGTAATCAGTGCAAGTAACTTTGGAGCCTAAAAGTTAAATGATTACTGCAGCATCAACATCATTTGTTAAAGGATTTGGATATACCAAAATGAGCCACATTTGGAACTAAGTCAATAAGGTATAGATGTTAGCATTCACTTACAATAACAACAGCCTCAATCATGGTAGATTAATGAGTAATACACCCAGATAAATGCAAAAATCAATACCCGTATAATCCATATCAAAAATCAACAGAAATGATGGTTGATTTATATGCAATTCAATACCATGATTCAGAATCCTAGAAAAAAGTGAAACACAATCAGCCCAATTTGACTAGTTATGCTACTATCAACAAAATTAGTTCCTATTCCTGAATCAAGCTGCTAGCATGTGATGCAGATGGTTTGTTCTACATGTATGATGGAAAGCACTTATTGGTTTAAATGACAGTAAATCACTTTGTCCCCAAGTCTGTGTCAATGTTTCCATGTTAGAGTGTAAGATACTAAAAGAGCGGTAATTGCCTTTAGAGTTGAGAGTGACAAAGCAGTTAGGAAAGACCAAGAAGGAAGGTGCATCAAGCCAATTTTACCATTTCAGATTCATTTTACTCACAATCCGAATTCGACGAGAAAACTAGTGCACATAACTTTGAGTAGGAACCAAAAAGATCGACGTAGCATCAATTCTTAATTTCTAGACAAGAAAACTAGTGCACAAAACTTTGAGTAGGAACCAAAAAGATCGGCCTAGCATCAATTCTTAATTTCCATACGCAGTCCCAGTGGGAGACACTATATACATTGAATTACCAAGAATGCAATACAAACTCAATTCAAACGTACTCTCTGTTTGACCATATACCCAAGAAAAAAGAAGCTTATCTCAAAATTCTAGTCCAAATTCTATCATCCAATGGCAATCACTTCAAGAAATTCCAAGACAAACATTTCTTCACCACACCTTAGCGACAAGTCCTATTTCCTTGGATGATGAAGATTTGCTGCATATAAAATTAATAAAATCGGCCCTCTTCATAATCATACCATATTAATATTATAACGATCTATAGTCAAGATCAGATGATAAATCAACCATCATTTAACTGCACGCCTAAGTACCTAACAATAATGGAAAATTTGAATTGCATATAAATCAAAAATCAACAGACCCATATCAAAAATCAACAGAAATCAATAAGCAAGAATTGACCAATCAATACCCGTATAATCCAAATACTCAAAAACAGTTCTCAGTTCTCAGAATTGACCCATCAACCACAGCGAAACATCACAGAAAAATTAGAAGGAAAAAGACACATACCAAATACAGCCTAAATCGCGAATCTTAGAGAAGCTTCAGTTGAGAAGAGAGATTCTTAGACAAGCTAGGGCACAACGAACTATTATGCGATTCTCAGGGCTTGCAGATTGCGTGAGAGGAGAGAATCGCGACCCATTTGGAGAGAATCACTGAGAATCGCGACCCATTTGAAGATTAGTGAGAAACTAGGGCTTGCAGATTCGCGAGAGAGGGTAGGAGAGAATGGCAAAGTTCAGATTTGGGTTTTTTCAAAAAGACGCGGAAGGTTGGCTAAGTGTTGGCTTTTAAATAGTTATGTCACTTAAGAAATTATGGGATGCTGCTACTGCAATGGGGCTTCATTTGTCTTTCCTTATTTTGGATCTTTTTGGCTTTGTACAAAAAAAAATGATAGATTCTGTTTTAGCTTGCTGTGCTTAGTGCTTGTAATCTTTTATAGTCATGACATCATAAGGTTGTCTTATGATGTCTATGTTATATTTTGATTGTGTTTTTTCCTATGAGAGTTGTATTTTCTCTTTTCTTTTTTATATAGTTTAAATTTAACAAAAAATAAATAAATAATAATAATTCACACTTGTATTTCAGCAAATATACACATTCAACTCTTTGAATGATCATCTCTTTTTTCTTATACTAGTTTTTTCAATTTGCAAAATAAATTTTCACGTAAGTCAAGTATACAAAATTCATTAAGTAATATTACAGTTCTATACAAAACATTATTATTTTAAATAGAACAACAATTGTTCTTAAATATAATACCAAAGAGTTCATTGTCCAACAACAAAATGAAAATAATATTTCTAACAAGAACTGGAATACAATAACAACTTATTGACTTAATAGATTTGTCCGTAGGCATTGCTAAACTATAAGTTTCTATGGCTAATGTAGCAACCTTTGCTTCATTTCCCACACATAGGATTACTTATCTTTGTTTAGCTTTCTACTTCTGATTGGTCCCTTCATAAATCTATATTTATGATAACCAAAGCCGGTATCCAATACCCAAGTAGAACCTTGACTTAAAGAAAAATTTATTTCAATCATGAACAAAAACTATTTTTGTAACCTAAACTTTAGTAAGCTTCTTCTAGCTAGCATATGCAAGATGCTTCTCGTAATTTCCTTTCCAGTGTCCAGGCTTATTGCAGTGGAAGCAAACTCCTTTGCTATCCGTATCAGTTTTGTTCTTATGATCCATTATTTTTTCTCTTTCTATGTACCTTCTTAGAATCGTTCTTCTTTTTAGAAGATTCTTTGACCCCTATCAGTAAGATTTGGTCTTTCTTGGTTGGAAAGTGTCTCTCAGCATTTTCAACATGTTAAGCAAATCAGTGAAGCTGATATCTAACTTGTTCATATGAAAAATTCACAACAATTGTGAAAGGAGTCCGAGAGTGAGTGCAAAATCAAATCTTGGCTCAACTCTCAATCCATGACAAAAACCGGTTCTCCTAATTGTTCAATCAAATTGATCATGTTAAGGACTTTTGTCTATACTGTAATATCATTAGTCATTCTAGATCGGAAGAGCTCCTTAGATATCTAATATCTATCAGTCCTACTTTCCTCAACATCAACTACTTGATGTGCAGGAGTATAGTAGGAGCATTCATAGTTTCATGCTGACGCTGAAGCTCATTAGTGATGGATGCGAGCATGATACATTAAGCCAACTATGCATCATTTTGCCACTTTCTAAAAATAGCAACCTCTTCCTTAGAGGCAATCTCTGCAACCATTGCAGGGATAAGGGTATTAAGGACATAAGATAGCTTTTCAGCTGTGAGAACTATTCTCAAATTCCTTCACCAATCGAGTAATTCGGTCTGGTTAATTAACATCTAATATGTTTCGCAGTGATAGTAATTTAGATATTGTAAAATTCTGTAAATGAATGTGTTCTTAAAAATATTTTAGCATACATTCTTTTATTAATTACCAAGATAATTTAAGTCTTATTTTAAATTGGTATCTCCCACTATTTTCTTCAAACTATATTACCCTCAATATATATAGCTCGACAATTTCTAATTAAATATATGCTAGTGAGAATAAGGATCCCATTTCAAATGTATATAGCCTTATGTGTGCACAACAAACTATATATAAATAAATAGGTAGACGACTCTTGTCAATTACATCAATTATGCAACTCCTTGTATTTTTCCTCTTAAATCATAATGGTCAAGTGTGTGCACATCCAAACTAAAATGATTTAAGTAAAGTTAGACCCAACATTTCCATATAAGTGAAGAGAAATCTACAGCCCTTATGTGTGCACAACAAAGCAGTAATGTTCAATTCCTTATAAACATCATATGTAATAAAAATAACATCTTAAATATTTAATACTTGCCTTGTGTGTGCACAACAAACTCATATTAAATATTCAATAATCTATTGTTTCTATCATGCTAGAAGGCGACGTTCGATATTCCAAATATCGTTGAACGTTACAACTTAATATAAAATATTTGAGGGGTTTGTTATTAATTTGTCTCATCTTGTTTAGCGCGTACGCGCGTGCACACACACACACACACACACACACACACATATATATATATATAAAACAGAGAAGTATGAAGAACAGAGTAGTGCATATATAAACAACACAATGTATTACTAAATAAAAACAAATTTATTGAACACAATGTATTACTATATAATTTTTTTTTTATTGATAACTGAAATATTTACAAACAAAACTGAAAATAAACTAACTTACTTACTATAGAAACATTTAAAGAAGAAGAGAAGAGGGGTTAAGTAGGCTAAACAGTGGTAGAAACCTAAGATTCGTCTGAGAAGGAACTCATAGTCTTACTAAGTTTCAAGTCCGTCTCCGCCAATGAGTTCGATTTCCTTTATAGATCAAGGAAAGGAACTATTACATTAATTGGGGTAAAGTAAGAAACATTTTACTTAAGGAAAAGTAAAATACAGACACTTTACTGTTGATGAACAGTAATTACTTTTGACTAAATACAGACGCTTTTGGCCAAATGGCCGACAACTTTTGACTCATTGATGCTTTTGGTGGAAAAGAGAGCATCTTTTGACTTTTGGAGCAGACACATGTGACTAGGGCTGCTTTTGGTGGAAAAGCAGGAGATTCTTCTGATTGATTGGTGAGCTGGCTGCTAGAGCAGGTGCAAATAACTGAGGACATTAGGCAAATGGATCCTGAGCGTCCTGTAGGTTGATGGTGCCGTATGGGTCGTCATCATCATTGAGGTTACTAGGAGAGCCATGACTAGAGGATGAAGAACATACTGAGGCTTCTTCATGTATGGCTTCGTCAATCCTTTTGTTGAGTGCTTGGGTAATTTTTATTAATTCTTTACTGGAACAATTTTTAAAATCAGAAATTTTACTAGAACATGCTGAACCAGTGGGACTGACTTTAGACTCTTTTGACTTGGATTTTGATTCCTTTTCTTTACTAGCTTGGGAATGGTTTGGATCGAAGAGGGAAACTGAGCAACAGAAATTCCTCATGAACTCCCACCAACTATTCTCATTAATGTCGAATTTATCCCACCACTTAACATAAAAGAGGCGAGACACTCGAGGGAGTGGATCTGACTGAATACCATTGACTGGAGTAGAGGGAGGTGGAATTTCGTACTGCCATTTAAGAATCCAGGGGATCTTATATTTACTAACAAATAAAAGAGTGAGGGAACTCCGCCATTCTTTGGATCTGCTTTTACTTGTGATTGCTAAAATGATTTAGTTGAACTTTAAGGAGGCTCTGGGAAGAAGATCATAAGTAGAACCTAACCTATACCGCCAAAGAACAAACCCAATAGGGATTGGGCTCTTGAATTTATGGTCAAATTGAATGAACCATGAATGACTATGTGATTCATTTTGGTGAAGGAGAACCTTGTACCAAGCTTCAATATAATCATAATAACATAAAGAATTATCTTGACTAGAGAGATTCATAAGATCGGAGGGGTTTTTCCCCCAATCAAACATTTGAACAAACTGTTTAATGTATAAAGAATGATAAAGAACTTTAGTCTTATCATTGTTGGCGTAAATTGGTTTAATGTTTACTGACTCTGTTTCCAGAAGAATATCCTTATAAAATACAAGAGATTTATAAGGAGCCAGGGGTTGGAAATGCCATCCAGGGGGGAAAAACTGGGTAGCAAGCTTAATGGGGTCATTTTTTGGTTTCATGTAGGGTTCAATATGAAAAAGGTAATTTTCCCACTTAAGCATATGCTCAAAAGGAGGATGACTAGGAGCTGAAGATGAAGCCTTGGTTGGATTACTAAAAGGGTCAATTGGTTCAGGCTTACTGGTTAAAGCTGAACTATATGGCTTGGGAAGTGTTCCAAGGACTATGAATTTGTTTGACTGATAAACTGGAGTGACTGGGTGAGGAATCAAAGTTCCTCTGGGTTGATTACTTGGGCGAAGGCGACCCTTACCCTTCGAGAAAGATGATCCTCTAATGCTCATGTCCGAATAAGACAGATTGATAAATTCTGAGTGAGAAAATCGAGAATTGAATTATTACTACCTTTGATGTATTTAATATCAAAATCAAAAATGCTTAATATGGCTTGCCATCTAGCAAAAGAATGCTTAGAGGCTAGATTTTCAACATCATTTTCTAAGATATATTTTGCTGACTTGCAATCAATACGGACTAAAAATTTTCTGATTTAATAGATCACTTTGAAATTTATTAATACATAATACTAAAGAAAGTATTTCTTTTTTAATAGTACTGTAATTTAATTATGTACTATTCCATGCATCGGAATGAAAATGAACAATTTGTTCTGGGGAGTTGAGAGTTAACTTTTGCTTTAGAATACCTCCGAAATCGATGTCAGAGGCATCAGTCTCAACGATCTTGAAAGCAGAATCGTTGGAGATGCCAAGGCAAGGCAAAGTCTTGACATATCTTTTAACTTGTTGGACGACGTAAGTATGAATGTCGACCCATGGAGGAGGATTGTCCTACAAAACGGAAAGAGAGGTTTGCAAATCTTCCTGAGATTTTTATAGAACTTGCCAATATAATTGAGTGAGCCCAGAAATCTTTGCAGTTGGGTTTTATTGGTAATTTTATCTGGGAATCTGTCAGCAAATTGAATAGCTCGATCAATAGGCTGTATGAGTCCGCGATAAATAATTAGACCAAGAAATCGAACTTTAGCTTGAAACAAGCTGCATTTGGAAGGTGAAAGAACAAGTCTGTTATCCTTAACTGTTTTGAAGAACAATTTCAAGTGTTTAATGTGTTCTTCAACGGAATTGGAAAAATGAGAATATCATCGATGTAGATTTACAATAAAATGACTGAAAGGGTTCAAAATATCATTGAGAATATTCTGAAATTCACTAGGAGCATTTTTTAGGCCAAAGGCCTGGACATTCCATTCATAATGACCGAATGGGGTAGTGAATGCGATTTTGTAGCTATCATCTGGGTGGATTGCAACTTGCCAGAAACCAGATTTAAGGTCGAATTTACTGAAGACAGTGGAGTTACTTAAACGGTTAATGAGGTCATCTTTATTAGGTAAAGGGTACCTAATCTATTCTAAGACTTTGTTTAATGGCTTGTAATTGATCACTAGACGGGGAACACCTCTCTCCTTTTCTGCTTAATTATTAACATAAAAGGCGGGACATGACCAGGGGGATTTACTATGTTTGATTAATCTTTTACTAAGCAGATAATTAATCTCCTTTTTACATAACTCCATTTGTTCATGATTCATTTGTATTGGCCAGGCCTTAGTAGGAATCAGGTGCTCTTTGAATTCCTTAGCATAAGGGAGCCTTACAACATGTTTCTTCCGATGCCAAAAGGCATTCGGAGAATCAGAACAAAGGTTGTCCTTTAAATAAGTTTTTAACTCATCAATTTTTTCTTGAACTTCCTTAATCTGAAGTTGTTCTTCAACACGTTTGTACTTAATTTCTTCCTTTAAGAAATTCAAATGGGTGGATTTACAATTCAATAGATTTAGTGATTTAGAAATAGATTCTTCTTGAATAAATTTTAAATCTCTTTTCTTTTGGTTTAATATGAAATCTAAATGTTATTTTCTTTCCTAAATGTTTACAACTTAATCCTTCATTACTGGTAGTAAAAGGGTAAAGTAAATATATAAATGGTAACCCTAAGATGATCTTATCAGTAAGATTGCGGATTAAAACAAATGATGTTTTAAAACAAATATTATCTTGACAGATATGAACTTTAGGCAATTTATATTTTATTTCCATTTGACTACCGTTGGCTGAATTTAATTTTTCATTAGTTTTCTTATAATATTTGGTTGGGATTAGGCCTTCTTGGATACGCTTTTAAATCACACTTGTGTCAACTAGGCGGTGAAGTCAGATTGAAAAGGTTTTATCAACAACTGTTGATAGAGATATACCATTTCTGAATGGTAATATCTTTAATTCTTTTAAGTGAAAGACCTTGAACAAAAAGATCATGTTCTTCCTTAGTACCGGATGACTCAGGCTCATTGTGATCTTCATCACTAGAGGAGGAATCTTGGACATGAAGATTGGATTTTTTGTCTTCAAAATCTTTTCTTAAATTAGAGACTTCTAATTTTAGGTTAGAAATTTTTTTTTTCAGTTTATTGACTTCTTGATTTAGTTCTGGAAGGGTAACTTCTTTTACCGGAGTTTTAAATCGCTCTAGAGTTTTATTAAGACTAAATACTGGTTTTTCTTTAGCTTTAATAATCTTATCTTTAACTCTGTTATGTTTGGTTAATAATTATTTTAACTGCTAGTGTATTGAGATTTTAACTCTGGGTCAGAAATTTTACTAATTAACTCAATTAACAAAGAACTTTCTTCATCTTCTTTGGTAATTACACTAACTCTTTTATTACAACACTTCTCATTGCAATTGTCAGCACAAATAGTGACTTCGTCATTCTCACTATCTGTTTCGTGGTTACTAGTACTGCTATTAGAAGAATAAGGAATATCAGAACCTTCATCATTACTTGACGCGCCGTTTCTATATCCTCATTAATTCTAATAATTGCTCAGTATCTTCACTTGAAATATTTAATTGAGATAATTTCTTTTTAATTTTGCACTCATTTTTGTAGTGTCCCTTCTGTCCACAATTGTGGCAAACAATTTTACTTTTATCAAATTTCTTTGATGATTTTTTATTGTATTTTTTATTTGTGGGTTTGGGTTTACTATAATAATCTACTTGATTTTTATCTTTTCTATGACTGCGTCTTTGTTTATGACGTTTGTTACTTCTATGATGATCAATATGTTTATGCAGGTGCTTCATTCTAGAAGGAGCAACTGGTGGTAAACCATATTGTTCACAGAACGTGCCTAACTCGTATTTAGCTTTTTTCTTATCTTTACTAGCTTGTTTGGCTAATTTAAAATCAATACACATTTTTAATCCAATTTTTTGAATATAACTGATTATGTCACCATAAGTTAGGTTATCATAATCGATATATCCTAGATTTTTACTTAACTCTTCACGAACTTTATGTGCCGATAATGAAGGTAAACCATTGACGAATTTTTCTTTCCAAAATGGTTTGTTATTATCAGTTCACATCATAACTCGAGAGGTAAACACATCTTTATACCACCTAAAATCACTTAGGGTGGGACAAGTGAGGTTACTTAACTGGTCGTGAATTTTCTCAGTAATATTACTGGGAGTACTAACAAAATGTTTAATAAGGGTAAAAATTAGAGTATTAACACCATCTGGCGGACCAATACCAACATCTTCATCAAAGATGGGATTGCCGTCATCGTCTAACTAGACAACATGAATTATTGATAATCTAGTATCTTCAGTGAGATGCTTTTCCCACCAAGATCTGAGAATACCAGTGAATCCACTAGCTAATAACTCAACAATATCTGGCTGAGATAGGTTGTTGAATTTAGTTATATAGCTATTTGCTACCATAGACATATGATTTAACTTGTTTAATATCTCTTGCTCACTAAATCCATCAATATTCCATTCATAAATCTTATTAGATGACACATAAAACTGTTTATCTAGATTTCTCTCTTCGAACTATAGATCCCAGAGGAGTAGGTCTAGAATACCGCTTACGTTATACTAGTGTTCTTGATTGTTAATTTATTTAATCGATCATTAAAGTCCGTATTGAATCAAGATCGAGAATGATCCGGATCGCTATCGCTTTCAATATCAGTTTCAACTTGATCAATAGTAGCAATAGTGCCACTTGAACTGGGTTCGATTTTTAATTTTTTAAATAACTTATCAATTGAACGGACAAGTTTGCTATCATCATTAGGCAGACCTAATTTACTTCTACTTTCTGGTAATTTTATTAAAGGATGTTCAATTTTTGAATCGGATTTTTTAATAGTGGGTTCTTCAAATTTTTCTTCAATTCTATCCAGCTGTCTTCCTACGGTTGCTAGATATTGATTACTAAAATTTAATTGTTCAATAATTTTTTTATCATCTTTGTTACCATCTAAAATCTTAAAGGGACTAGCAATAACAGATGTATTTTTAACTGGAATTAACACAGTTTCTAATGGTGGGTGACTAGAAGAAATTTTTGACCTATCTTCTCTTGTCCATTGAGTTATAGTAATAACACTACATTTACCTTGATATTGATCATACCAATCGTAAAAGTTAATGTTTATTTTTTCATTGTTAATTAAACGTTTCCATCTATTAACTACTTTATCACGTTTTTTTCCAGAAGGGTGATTTGAACGAAACAAATGTCTTTTTTCTTTATTAGATTTGGAATTAAAATCTTTTACAAGATTGTCCCAATCTAAGATGAATTCCTTTTTAATGACTCTTAATTGATTATTAATAGGAATTTCGAAATCTGACTGAGTTGAAAATTCAGAAGAAGTAGGAGAAGATGATTCTTCTTCTACAAGGTCATTACATGCATAGCAAGGGTGACTAGCTTGACCTTGATTAAGGATTCCCTTTAATTTAATATCCCTAACTGAAGGATTACTGAGTACTTCAGTATCTCTTCGAGTGTGAATTGAAGGAGTTGAAGAACTAGTAAAATCTTCTATAATAATTGGTCTCCTAGTACGCTCAAAACTTATTTTGAATTGCTTCATCGTAAAAATTGTTTAACATTTTTAATATTTAATGTATGTTAACTACAGTCATTGTGGTATTTCATTGGGTAAAATCCATTGACTAGGTAATGTAATATCTTTCCAGAGGATGGTTCTCGGGATCTGAATATTAGCATCACTAGTTGAACTTTGAATTAAAACGGTTTGATCTTTAGGACTTTTATTGAGAGCATGAACGTTTAAATTCGTTTTCATGGTCTTATAATAAATCCTATAAATCAAAGCTATGGGTTGAGAACCCTCAATCATATGAGTGATCTCACCAGACGTTTTAATGTTTAATGTTAAAGCTTTTAATAAATGTTGATCACTTAGGTTTAATGTGAAATCAGGAAAGCAATTAAAATGGATAGGTCCATTGTGCAGACTTGATTCCATAGCACCTATCATACTGGGATAGTAATTCAGGAATCTAACATCTCTGAGGCAGAGGTAGATGCTTGAATTAATTCCTTTAATGTTCAATGGTTTAACTGCAACTTGTACTAGACCGATGTGAATAAAATTGTAACCTTTCTTCTTATGTTTTTTAATGACATCAGGAGATAAAAGACTACAATTTTCATATTCTTTATTAATTGCATAAACCTTTTCAACAGTTTTAACATTATAATCTATTTTGAAGTTATCAAAAAATGTTGACTGGTAAATTTCTTTAGGGGAAACCCTAGGTATGTTCCAATTGTGTAAAGCTTGACTGATGTTTTCGTAATTGTGTGATTCTTGGTTAACTATGTCTGGAACAGGAGGCAAAGTCGACTGGTGTTACTAGTTGAGGAGTTAGACCTGAATAATCTACTCATCTTTTATAGATTTTCAAAATAATTTTTTATTCATTATTCTTCCATTCATACCCTCTTACCTTAGACAGACTCATACCTGTGTTCTATACCCGACACTGCTCACCCAAGAGACTTACAAAAGGTAGACACGAACAAGGTGAACTGAAGTAAGTTAGGTGACTTCGGAATAAGAATAAAAGAGAAATTTTGAAAATAGTAAACGAATGAACAGACTACTAGATCTTACTGGCAACTAGAACAAAACAACTTGGCTCTTTTATCCTTCTCAGACGAATCTTAGGTTTCTACCACTGTTTAGCCTACTTAACCCCTCTTCTCTTCTTCTTTAAATGTTTCTATAGTAAGCAAGTCAGTTTATTTTTAGTTCTGTTTGTAATATTTCAGTTATCAATAAATTTGTTTTATTTAGTAATACATTGTGTTCAATAAATTTGTTTTTATTTAGTAATACATTGTGTTGTTTATATATATATATATAATACGCATCATATTAATTAACATGAGAAGCATGTTTGCATAATATATATATATATATATATATATATATATATATATATATATATATATATATATATATATATAAGCATGCACATAGAAATACTATATTCTACCTAGATTGATTATGAACTTTTATTCTAGTTTGGTTTACTAGAGCCACCAAGTGAACCAAAAGGTCAAACCTCAGAAATTTGAAGAATTAAATTTAAATATAACTATTACATTTAATCCCAAGCTTCATTACAAATGGGTCTTCTAGCGCTCCTTGCTCCTTGATCTTCAATTCTTCAAAATTAATTTTAACTATTCCTATTACAAAACTATTTAAAATAAATAGAAACCTTAATCAGCAGTCAAAGGGAAGTACATAGGAGGAGGATAGAATTTACATTAAGAAAAAAATTAGAGAAGACGAGGACACAGACCCCATTTAATAAAACTCAAACGTTCATGCATCCAACTAAAATAAAATCCAATCACATTGGTCAATAGTCCATAATCAATCTTATTATCATACACATCACCATATGCATCAATAAATAACATTCATCTCATGAATAATAAACATTCAATATATATTGATATCATTTAATGGGTAAAATTAGTTAGCATAAAATCTAATTTTGAATCAAAATAAACTCCTTTATTTTAATTCAAATTTAAATCAAAATAAACCTCTTTAATTTTAAATCCAATTTTGAATAGAATAAACTATTTTATTTTAATAAAAATCTTTAATTAAAATAAATGAGTTTATTTTAATTAATTATGGAATCCAATTCCAAGTAAAAAACTCATTTATTAAAGGAAATACATATTCTCTTTCCTATTCACAAATAAACTCCTTTATTTTGAATAATATGAAATCTTATTCCATATCTAAATAAACTCCTTTATTTAAGGAAACATGAATTCACTTTCCTATTCATAAATAAACTCCTTTATTTTAGAAAACATGGAATCCAATTTTAACTCCAATTAGTTATCATGAAATCCAATTTTAAAATTAAAATAAACTTTTATTTTAATTATAAAATACTTAAAACTATTAATATATATATATATATATATATATATATATATATATAACTATATAACTATTATATATATATAATATTAACCGTTAGCGAGAATCCGTAAATCATCTTCCGAAAATAGGATCATATATGTATACTAACCATACGGATTCGTGAATCCTTGCTTTTAAAAAAAATAGATTGAGATTTTGTGAATTTTTTTTTAAAAATAACTTTTATACAACAAATTATGCCCAATTAAATTGTTTTAAACACATATCTGAAAGTAGTATGCATACAAGCCAATCATGTATGATAATAAAGCATATACTTTGTAATCAATCTTATTTATTTATTAATAAAAGAATTATTTATTAAAGGCATTTATTATCAACATGGTGCTATTTTAATAATATGTGATAAACCCATAGTTTTAAGCAATACTTTTAGAATCATGATGAGATCATGCTTATGAGATCTAAATTCTTAGATAGCTTAAAACTAAAATGTTCTCAATCGATGGATTCTTTGAAAGGGATTTAGTGAATCCGGATGACCGACATACATACGTTGCTTTCTCATTGGTTGAGAATGATTGATCTCATGATCATTTGTGTGGAGACACTAAAGTAAGTATGTAGGTGCTTATTGGAGAATAAGTTCACCGAACGTGACTCGCTAAGGAATACCTAATGGAGTTTTACTTGCCTGTCAATAGAAATTTCTGTAGTGATAGTAGTACAAATGATCCTTAGACTTGAGATCATCATAGTATCTTATATATAATTACTTACACTTTGACTTATTCCTTAAGACCTTTAGGGTATATCAAAGGGTATACTTGGGTGTAATAAGTTATATATGGAGATAATGAATAATCAATAAAGAATCTACCACTTCTAGTAAAAGAAGAGAAATGTCCTAGTGATTCGATAAATGACAACCTAGGAATCCTTGGCCAAGGTGGAATGAAATTAGAAAGTAGTTTCTAATTTGCATTCATTAGGAGTTGTGAATTTGGGAATCGAAATACATATAATTAAATAAAATAAGACTTGACAGTAATTCCATGTCTTATATTTAATTGGGACATTGTATGGTAGAAGGATTGAATTATACGGTAACTATTTACTCAAAGGTTCTTTTATGATTAATATTGAAATCTATATTATTTGGAAAGTCGTTGATCACTAGGGAGGCTTATCCCTATTGTAGAATATATATTATTTATTTAAATAAATTAATAGTTTAATTTATTTATTTAAATAAGATTAGAATTGTTCTAATTGATTTATTCACAACCGGTTTAATATGGAGAACTTAAAGGGACACACCATAAAAGGAAGAATAATTATTTAAGAAGTTAATGACATAATCTTAATAAAATGTTAAGTATATTTAATTTTATCTATGGTAATAGAATAAATTAAATAGCTTAATATTATTATTTAATATTTTAGAAATATTAAATATTAATTAATAAAAAGAGTCTCATTAATATTATTACAATTATTATTATTTTAATTTCTAAAAGAGTTTAGGAATTAATTTAATATAAGTACTCTCATTTATTCCTAATAGGACTAGGAGGAAAAATTAGTTAAAGGAGTTTAATTAATTATTCCTAATAAGATTAGGGAGCCCAATTAATTAAAAGAGTTTAATTAAATAAATAATACCTTATTTTGATTAAATAGGGTTACTTGATATCTTTATAAGAGGAGTCTTATATTAGATATCAAACATACGTAATTCCAATTGTTGGAGAGTACGTCTCTTTTTTATAGAGATAGGAAAAACTAGGGTTTGAGTCAATTCACCCTTTTTTTGAAAATTGTTCTTCCTTGGTGGATCACCTCTAGAGGCCATACACTTGGGTGGCTAACATTGATCAAAAGAAGGAATCTACCCGGAGATTCAAGGAGATCGCGAAGAAGTAGGAGATGAACTCGTACCTATGGAAGTTCGTATATATAAGGGTATGATTCCATAACTTCTTGTTCTTTGTTTTAATTAATAATATGCATAAAGGATGTTCCGGGTAATTGGTTTGTGAAAATTTTTAAAATATGATTTTACTTTGCTTCCGCTATTTTTGCAATTTGATTGCTACTTTGATTTTCACAAAACCTTACAGTGGTATCAAGAGTCAAACTTTATGCAAATTATTAATTGTTTTGATTCCATATATGTATGGGTATGTATCTAGAATATTTATTAGGCATAATTTGTTGTATAAAATTATTAATTTTTGAAAATAAAAATAACATTCGCGAAACCAAAATTTTGAAGGTTTTTTTTATTTGGCTGGATCTGTTATCCGCGTATATGTTGTTTTTCCAAAAGTTGATCTGAACTTGATTATCATACGGATATGTATGATCTGAACTTGATTTTTCTGTGATATGCGTGGCAAAGGTTAATATTCTATTTCACGTGAAGAAGTAATCTGCATGATGATTACTTATGATAACATATGAAAGTTAACAACTAATTATATATATATATATATATATATGGGGACCGATCCATAACATCTATATGTTATGGGATAAAATGTGGCATATAGGCTCTAATCCGTCCGTTTTATTGATGAAAGGCTGCGATCTTAAGTTCCAACTCCCGTCAAGCTAGTATTACTAGCGGATGCAATTAATAAAATTTCCTGGACCCTTATGCCCCTCGTGAGTGAAATTAGCCACCAAAGAAACATGGTCCGCTAGTAATACTAGCGGATAGAAGTCGATGAGCATCGTTAGAATCTATTGTTACATCTAACAATGATTTTTATGTATTAACCGAAAGCGGAAGGGATATGGTCGATTGGGCATTGAGCACAGGTCTAGGTAAATTAATACTCAACCTGCTTCCATCATCATTTTGGGTAGAGAGGTCTTGTTCTTCTTCATTGTTATGACAAATGCAAGTAGCATATTTTGTAGAATCCAGATTGAAGAAGATGAGCTAAAATCGATCGCCTTAAGGTGCAATTCTGCCGTGGTGACGGAGATCTTTTACTTTGCTTTCGATTATACAAGGAGTGGGAAAGTGTGCCTCATGAAAAGAAGAATAGTTGGTGTTGGGATAATAGTATAAATGCTAAATCCATGAGGAGATGCCGAAATGGTGCAAGCTGGAAAATTGTCTAAAAATGAACTTAATATCATTATCCCCACTTCTCATCGGCTTTGGAATCCATTGGTCCGTATCATGCATGATAGAACTTTAAAAAAGTCATAATCTCTTCCCTGCGGAGAATGTAGCTATATATTACGGATATGATCGGTTTAGTTATGAAGTAGCATTGACCGAGAAAAAATGTTCTTTACATCCTTCATGTTCTTTACTAACTTTTAGTGAAAGGCCAAATTGGGTAGTTTTGGTGAAATCCTCTCAATAAATAATCAATACTTGGTTTGTGTAATCTGCTATTGACATTGAATCTTTGTATAACCTTTGCCCTCCCTCCTTTGTTTGATGTCTCCGAGATTGCCACTCGGAAGGCGCAAGTAAGGGTTTTGACCGGTTGTGGTAGTACATTACTAAAGAAGTTCGTGGGAAGTCTAACAATAGTTTGCTTAACCTTGTTTCACGTATTAAGATTGCTTGTGCTAACGAAAGGATTGGAGTTGATGTCAATTTTGATCATAATGAAGTTCGGTTGTTCTCCTCTTCCCAAGACATCGAGAAGGTTTTTAGCTTTACAAATGATGCAATTTGGAGTATGAAAGAAAAGGTTTGCGAGAATGAATGCTAGAGAAATGCACATATCATGGAGGACACGGGGTCTCACCATACAGTAGCTTTGTTTGGAGTCAAAAGCTAAGATAAATCATCTAGAGCTTGAAAGGAGATATTTGACTATTGATGTTTCCCATTCGGATGTAAATGCTATTGATGATAAGGACCTTTTGATGTTTCTTGAGAGGAACACCTCGGGTAGTATCATGCGCATCCACAAGTTTGGCGTTGGACAAGCTTTAGCGAGGACAAGGAAAAGTGGGGGCGAGTAACATCTTGACTTCTAATGTTGCTCTCTCGACTTCTATCCGCTAGTATTACTAGCGGACCATGTTCTTTTGGCTGGCTAATTTCACTCACGAGGGGCATAAGGGTCCGGAAATTTTACTAATTGCATCCGCTAGTAATACTAGCGGACGGGGAGTTGGAACTTAAGATCGCAACCTTTCATCAATAAAACGGACGGATTAAAGCCTATATGCCACATTTTATCCCATAGCATATAGATGCTATGGATCGCTCCCATATATATATATATATATATATCTTAATAATTTTATAATTAAAATAAAAGAGTTTATTTTAATTTTGAATTTAGATTTCATGCAACTTAAAATTTCCCATTAAATGATATTCATATATATATGGAATGATTTTATTTTTTGATACATACGATGATATGTATGATAATAAATAGGATTGATTATGGACTATTGACCAATGTGATTGGATTTATTTTGGTTGGATGTTTGAATGAATGTGTTTTATTAAATGGGGTTTGCGTACCTCATCTTTTCTGGTTTTATTTTTGATGTAAATTCTGTCTCTCTCCTATATACTTTCCCTTGACTGTTGATCAAGGTTTCTATTTAAATTAAATAGTTTATGTAATAGGATTAGTTAGAATTTTTTGAAGAATCGGAGATCAGGGAGAAAGGAGCGCTCGAAGACCCGTTTGTAATGGAGCCCGGTTTTAAATGTAATAGATATACTTAAATGTTTATTCTTGCACCCTAAGGTTTGACCTTTTGGTTCACTTGGTGGCTCTAGTGAACCAAACTAGAATAAAAGTCCATAATCAATCCAGGTAGAATATAATATTCTATATGTGCATGCTAGTATTATATATAATATATATTATGTAAACATGTTTCGCATGTTTAATAATATGACACGTATTTTATATATATATTTCCATGCACGCTAAACAAGATGAGACAAATAATAACAAATCTCTCAAAGTTTTTATATATTAAGTCTTAAGCGTTCAAAGATATTTAGAATCTCGAACGTCGCCTTCTAGCATGATAAAATTAATAGAGTATTAAATATTTAATATGAGTTTGTTGAGTCACCATAAGGCAAGTATTAAGTATTTAAGATGTTAATTTATCACATTTGATGCTTATAAAGAAAATTGAACAATATTGTTTTGTTATATCAGCACAAGGACAATATTTTTCTTTTTTGAATATATGGAAGTGCTAGGTTGGACTTAACTTAGATAATTTTGATTCGGATGTGCCACCACTTGATCAAAATAATCCAAGAGACAAAACATAAGGAGTTACATGATGATGTAATTGACAAAAAGTTGTCTACCTATTTATTTATATATAGTTTGTTGTGTCACCACAAGGATATATATATTTGAAATTGAATCCTTATTCTCACTAGCAAAAACTTTAATTAGATTTTGCCGAACTATATAAATGAGGGTAATATAGTTTGAAGAAAATAGTGGGAGATATTATAAAATAAGACCTAATTTATTTTGGTAATTAATTAAATGAATGTTTGCTAAAATATTGTCTTTTTATATGCAGAATTTTGAAAATGTCACATTCACTAATTTCACTACGTAACATACTTGATGCTAACAAATTGACCAGACCGAATTACACGGACTGGTTAAGGAATCTGAGAATTGTTCTCACTGCTGAAAAGATTTCTTATGTCCTAAATTCGCACGTACTTGCAGAAGTTGCAGAGACAGCCTCTGAGGAAGAGATTGCTAATTTTAAACAGTGGCAAAATGATGCATCTGTGGCTCAATGCATCATGCTCACATCTATGAGTAGCGAGCTTCAGCGTCAGCATGAAACCATGGATGGTCCTACTATGCTACTGCACCTGCAAGAGCTGTATGGTGAGCAAAGTAGGGCTGCTAGATATGAAATATCTAAGTAGCTCTTCCGAACTCGGATGACCGAGGGCACTACTGTTGAGACTCATGTCCTAAAGATGATTAATTTGATTGAATGTCTTGGATAGCTTGGGTTCATCATGGATGGGGAGTTGAGTCAAGATTTAATCTTGTAGTCACTCCCGGACACCTTCTCACAATTTGTTGTGAATTTTCACATGAATAAGTTAGATGTCTGCTTGCCTGAATTACTTAACATGTTAAAAACTGCTGAAGGTCACTTCCCATCCAAGAAGGATCATGTCAATGGTGGATGATTCTTTCAAGAAAAGGAAGAGGCCCAAGGTATCTTCTGAAAAGAAGATATCCAAGAAGGCTAAGGGAAAGACAAAAGTGAAGGATCAAAAGAAACCTGATCCAGCTAGCAAAGGAATTTGCTTCCATTGCAACAAGCCAGGTCAATGGAAAAGGAATTGGAAGAATTATCTTGCAGAACAAAAGTAGAAGAAGCTTGGAGAAGCTTCAAATCCTAATCAAGGTTTGTTTATGATTGAAATTATTTTTTTTGAAAGTTAATCTTCTACTTGGGTATTGGATACCGGTTGTGGTTCTCACATATGTAATAATATGCAGGGACTGGTCAGAAGTAGAAAGTTGAGCAAGGATGAGGTCGTCCTACGAGTGGAAAATGGAGCAAAGGTTGCTGCATTAGCTGTAGGGATTTATTGTTTAGCACACTGCCTACGTGCAAGTTCATTAATTTAAATAATTGTTATTTTGTTCCAAATGTCATTAGAAACATTATTTCTATCTCTGTATTGGATATGGATGGTTTTAACATTATAATAAAGAACAACAGTTGTTTTATTTATAATGATAATGTTTTATATGGTGTTGGTAATTTGCGAAATGGACTTTATATACTTGACTTGCATGAAAATATACTTTAAATTAAACAAACTAAGAAAAGGAAAAGTGATGATGTTAATTATACCTTCATATGACACTATAGACTCGGTCATATTAATGAAACAAGATTATCCAAGTTGCATAAAGATGGGTTCCTAGAGCTATCGGATTATGAATCATATCCAACTTGTGAATCTTGTCTCATGGGAAAAATGACTAAATCTCCTTTTAGTGGAAAAGGAGAAAGAGTTACAGAGTTGTTAGCGTTGGTACACACAGATGTATGTGGATCTATGACAACGACTGCACGAGAGAGGGTATTATTATTTTATTACATTCAACGATTTATCACTCAAGATTTGGATATGTGTATTTAATGAAATACAAATCAAATCATTTGAAAAGTTCAAAGAATTCGTGAAGTAAAGAGAAGCAAACCGGTAAGAGTATTAAGATTCTTCGATCCGATCGAGGAGGAGAATACTTAAGTGGTGAGTTTCTCAATTATCTCAAAGAAAATGGTATAATCTCACAATGGACTCCATCAGGGACGCCACAGATGAAGGGTGTATCTAAAAGAAGAAATCAAACATTGTTGGATACGGTTCAATAGATGATGAGCTTTACCGACCTTCCAGTTTCCTTTTGGGGATATGCCCTAGAATCGGCTGTATACCTACTTAACAAGGTACCTACAAAATCCGTCACCAAGACCCCATATGAGTTATGGACAGGGAGGAAACCAAATCTTAAGCATGTTAAGACTTGGGGTTGTCCAGCTTATGTCAAAAAGTTTAAAAATGATAAGCTACAGACTAGATCTGACAAATGTAGATTTGTGGGATACCCTAAAGAAACATCGGGGTATTATTTCTATCATCCAACTGATCAAAAGGTGTTTGTTGCGAAATATGTTGCCTTCTTGGAAAAGGAGTTTATCCTTGAAGGGGTCAGTGGGAGTAAGATATATCTTGAAGAGGTTTAAGAACCACAAAATATTACAGATCAAAGTGGGTACCTAACCAAGTAGAGATTCCTTCTGTACCACACCCTATTCATAAATCCGGAAGAGTACCGAAGATACCTGATAGGTATGGACTTATCATAGAGGATGATGATGAGGTACGCATCATAGATGTTGATGATCCATTGAATTACGAATATGCTATGAGTAGTAAAGACTCAGAGAAGTGGCAAGAAGCCATGAAATCTGAGATGGACTCCATGTATGAAAACCAAGTATGGACTTTGGTTTCACCACCTGAAGGCATTAAGCCTATTGGGTGTAAATGGGTCTTTAAAAGAAAAACTGGAGCAAATGGCAAGGTAGAGACCTATAAGGCCCAACTAGTCGCAAAAGGTTTCAAACAAAGATAAGGAGTTGACTATAACAAAACCTTCTCACCAGTAGCAATGCTCAAGTCCATTCGGATTTTGCTTGCGATTGCAGCTTACCATGACTACGAAATCTGGCAGATGGACATGAAAACGGCCTTCCTCAATAGGAAGCTTGAGGAGGATGTGTATATGACACAGCCAGAGGGATTTGTTTTAAAGGTTGGAATAAATCAAGTCTGTAAGCTACAATGATCAATTTATGGATTGAAGCAAGCTTCTCATAGGTGGAACATCCGTTTTGATGAGACAATCAAAGAGTTTGATTTTATCAAAAATGAGGATGAACGATGTGTGTACAAGAAGGTTAGTGGGAACGCTATTTCATTCCTCGTATTATATGTTGATGATATATTACTGATAGGGAATGATATTCCTATGCTACAATCAATTAAAATCTGGTTATCTAAACACTTCTCTATGAAGGACTTGGGAGAAGCATCCTATATTTTGGGGATAAAGATCTATAGAGATAGATCTAAAAGGATGCTTTGCTTATCCCAAGGAACGTACATTGACTCGATGCTAAAGAAGTTTAGCATGGAAGATTTCAAAAGAGGTCTCATGCCGATGAGCCATGGAATACATCTCTCCAAGAAATAGGCCCCAAAGACACCTGAAGAGAGAGACCGTATGAGTAAGATTCCTTATGCTTAAGCAATAGGATCTATCATGTACGATACTATATGTACTAGACCAGATGTCGCTCATGCACTTAGTGTAACAAGCAGATATCATTCAAATCCAGGAGAAGAACACTAGAAGGCAGTGAAAAATATCCTAAAATACTTAAGAAGAACTAAGGATGTATATTTCTTGTCTATGGTGGGTCTGAATTAAAACTAGAGGGCTTCACAGATTTAAGTTTTCAAACGGACCAAGATGACAGTAAATCCGTTTCGGGGTATATGTTTACCTTAAACGGTGGCGCAGTGAGTTGGAAGAGTTCCAAACAACAAACAATTGCTGATTCAGTGACAGAGGCAGAGTACATAGCTACAAGTGAAGCTGCAAAGGAAGCTATTTGGATGAAGAAATTCATTACCAAACTTGGTGTGGTTCCTAGCATTACAGGACCAGTACCTTTATTCTGTGACAACACCGGAACTATTGCGTATGCTAAGGAACCCAGGTCTCATCAGAAATCCAAACATGTATTGCAGCGGTTTCATTTGATCAGAGAGATCATTGAAAGAGGAGACGTCACCCTGGAGCGTGTGGACTCTCAAGAAAATATTGCAGATCCATTTACTAAAGCGTTAACACAACATCAGTTTGATCATCACTTAGAGAAGATGGGTATGAGATACCACGACGATTGGCTTTAGTGCAAGTAGGAGATTGAAAGTAGTATGCATACAAACCAATCATGTATGATGATAAAGCATAAACTTTGTAATCAATCTTATTTATTTATTAATAAAAGAATTATTTATTAAAGGCATTTATTATCAATATGGTGTTGTTTTAATAATATGTGATAAACCCATAGTTTTAAGCAATGCTTTTAGAATCATGATGAGATCATGCTTATGAGATCTAAATTCTTAGATAGCTTAAAACTAAAATGTTCTCAATCGATGGATTACTAAAAAGGGGATTAGTTAATTCGGATAGATTGATACATACGTTGCTTGCTCATTGGATGAGAATGATTGATCTCATAATCATTTGTATGGAGACACTAAAGCAAGTATGTAGGTGCTTATTGGAGAATAAGTTCACTGAATGTGACTCACTAAGGAATACTTATTGGAGTTTTACTTGTCTGTCAATAGGAATTCCTGTAGTGATAGTAGTACAAATGATCCTTAGACTTGAGATCATCATAGTATCTTATATATAATGAATTACACTTTGACTTATTCCTTAAGACCTTTAGGGTATATCAAAGGATATGCTTGGGTGTAATAAGTTATACATGGAGATAATGAATGATCAATAAAGAATCTACCACTTCTAGTAAAAGAAGAGAAATGTCCTAGTGATTCGATAAATGACAACCTAGGAATCCTTGGCTAAGGTGGAATGAAATTAGAAAGTAGTTTCTAATTTGCATTCATTAGGAGTTGTGCATTTGGGAATCGAAATACATATAATTAAATAAAATAAGACTTGACAGTAATTCCATATCTTATATTTAATTGGGACATTGTTTGGTGGAAGGATTGAATTATACGGTAACTATTTACTCAAAGGTTCTTTTATGATTAATGTTGAAATCTATATTATCTGAAAAGTCGTTGATCGCTGGGGAAGCTTATCCCTATTGTAGAATAAATATTATTTATTTAAATAAATTAATAGTTTAATTTATTTATTTAAATAAGATTAGAATTGTTCTAATTGATTTATTCACAACCGGTTTAATATGGAGAACCTAAAGGGTCACACCATAAAAGGAAGAATAATTATTTAAGAAGTTAATGGCATAATCGTAATAATATGTTAGGTATATTAAATTTAATCTATGATGATAGAATAAATTAAATAGCTTAATATTTATTATTTAATATTTTAGAAATATTAAATATTAATTAATAAGAGGAGTCTTATTAATATTATTAAAGTTATTATTATTTTAATTTCTAAAAGAGTTTAGGAATTAATTTAATATAAGTACTCTCAGTTATTCCTAATAGGATTAGGAGGGGAAATTAGTTAAAGGAGTTTAATTAATTATTCCTAATAAGATTAGGGAGCCCAATTAATTAAAGGAGTTTAATTAAATAAATAATACCTTATTTTAATTAAATAGGGTTACTTGATATCTTTATAAGAGAAGTCTTATATCAGATATCAAACATACGTAATTCCAATTGTTGGAGAGTAAGCCCCTTTTTCTATAGAGATGGGAAAAACTAGGGTTTGAGCCAATACACCCTTCTTCTTGAAAATTGTTCTTCCTTGGTGGATCACCTCTAGAGGCCATACACTTGGGTGGCTAACATTGATCAAAGGAAAGAATCTACCCAGAGATTCAAGGAGATCGCGGAGAAGTAAGAGGTGAACTCGTACATGTGGAAGCTCGTATCTACAAGGGTATGATTCCATAACTTCTTGTTCTTCGTTTTAATTAATAATATGCATAAAGGATGATCCAGGTAATTGGTTTGTGAAAAATTTTAAAATCTGATTTTACTTTGCTTCCGCTATTTTTGCAAATTGATTGCTACTTTGATTTTCACAAAACCTTACAATATCAATATATATATCTAATTAAAAATAATTAATAATTCGCATAAAGGCTTGGCTCTAATGCCACTGTTAGGTTTGTAATTTCTTTTTTTTTTAGCAACCGAGTATCCCAACCGCAATGGACTAAATCTCCACGCGGACGGACCAAATTTTTTTGAAACCACTTATTTGGCGATGCAGTAGCCACCATGACCATTTCTGGTTTAACATTTGCTGCTAGCGGGGGTCGAACTGAAGACGTCTGGGTTTACGGCTTGCCCCCAATCAATCCTTAACCGCTGGGCCAAATGCTGGTGGTTGTTTGTAATATTCATGAACACAATCAAATTGTACAAATTAAGCGGAAACGTGGAAAAATAGAATTTTAGAATTTTACAAACCATATACCTAGATCATCCTTTATGCACAATTATTAATTAAACAAAAAGATAAAGAAAAAAAATTATACCCTTGAAGATTCGAGCTTCCTCAGGTACAAGTTCACCTCCAAATCTTTTTCGCATTCAACTTGAATCCACCGGGTTTGGTTCCTTCCTTTGATCAACGTTAGCCACCCAAGTGTTTGGCCTCTTGAGGTGATCCACCAAGGAAAAAGAAAAATTCAAGAAGATGAGTGTTTGGCAAAATCCTAGTTTTTTTTATCTCTCATAGAAAAGGATGTACTCTCCCAACTATTGGAATTACATATTCAGGTATTTTGTGAAAGTATCAACCACCCTCACCCATAATAAGATTCCTCTTATTTATAGATGTGGGCAATCCTACTTAACAATTAAGGAATTAGGTTTTATTTTAATTAATTAAACTCCTTTAATTAATTATGCTCCCAATCTAATTAGGAATAATTAATTAAAATTCTTTAATTAATTATGCTCCCAATCTAATTAGGAATAATTAATTAAAATCTTTTAGTTAATTAATTAAAATTTTTTAATTAATTAGCCTCCTAATCTTATTAGGAATAAATGAGAGTACTTATATTAAATTAATTTCCAACTCTTTAGAAATTAAAATAATAATAATTGTAATAATATTAATAAGACTCCTCTTATTAATTTATATATTTAATATTTCTAAATTATTAAATAATAAATATTGAGCTATTTAATTTATTCTATCCCCATAGATTAAATTAAATACAATTAACATATTATTATAATTATGTCATTAACTTCTTAAATAATTATTCTTCCTTTTATGGTGTAACCCTATAGGTTCTCCATATTAAACCGGTTGTGAATAAATCAATTAGAGCAATTCTAATCTTATTTAAATAAATAAATAAAAATATTAATTTATTTAAATAAATAATATTTATTCTACAATAGGGATAAGCCTCCCTAGCGATTAACGACTTTTCAGATAATATAGATTTTAACATTAATTATAAAAGTTACCGTACAATTCAATCATTCCACTATACAATGTCCTAATTAAATATAAGACATGGAATTATTGTCAAGTCTTATTTTAATTATATGTCTTTCGACTCTTAAATGCACAACTCCAAATAATGCAAATTAGAAACTCCTTTCTAATTTCATTCTGCCTTGGCCAAGGACTACTGGGTTGTCATTTATCGAATCACATAGGACATTTCTCTTCTTTTGATAGAAGCAGTAGATTCTTTATTGATCATACATTATCTCCATGTATAACTTATTATACCCAAGCATACCCTTTGATATACCCTAAGGGTCTTAAGGAATAAGTCAAAGTACAACTCATCATAGACAAGATACTATGATGATCTTAAGTCCAAGGATCACTTATATTACTATCACTACAGGAATTCCTATTAACAGGTAAGTAAAACTCCATTATGTATTACTTAGCGAGTCACGTTCAATGTACATATTCTCCAATAAGCACCTACATACTTGCTTTAGTGTCTCCACATAAATGATCATGAGATCAATCATCCTCATCAAATGAGCAAGCAATGTATGTACCAATCTATCTGGATTCACTAATCTTCAATTTAGTAATCCAACAATTGGAAACTATTTTAGTTTTAAGCTTTCTAAGAATTTAGATCTCATTAGAATGATCATCATCATTATTCTAAAAGCATTGCTTAAAACTATGGGTTTATCACATATTATAATGCAACATCATGTAGATAATTAAAAGCCTTTAATAAATTAATACCTTTTATTAATAAATGAATAAGATTGTTACAAAGTATATGCTTTATCATCAAACATGATTGTCTTATATTCATACTACTTTCATAATAAGGATCCGATCATACCTCTATATTTTGTTACTTCCACATCTATACCTTTTTCATCTGCTGTGAGTTTTATTGATGTGCTCATTTGTGTGGTCTTTGGATTTGAGTTGTCAAAATTGAATCTCTTAAGTAGTTCTTTTGTATACTTGGTTTGATGAATGAAAATATTGACCTACTTTTATTTGATTTGAAGACCCAGAAATTAATTGAGTTCTCCCATTAAGCTCATATCAAACTCTTTGTGCATGCATTTGGAGAACCACTCACAAAGAAAGTTATTAGCAATTGAGAATTCTGAGGGCGAATTATGTTCTGGGCAATTGGCTGTTCAACGGGTTGCAGTTAATCACTTCTATGATCTTTTTGGAGTGCCATCCCCTGTTGCCAGCTCCTCTATCCACTTTTCTGACTCTCTTGGGGCCAAGCTTGTGTCCTCTCAACAAGCCCTTTTGCTCGAAAGAGATGTGTCGAATGAGGAGATTTTGTCAACCCTTAAGCACTTGAAGAAGACCAAGAGCCCCGACCCTGATGGGTTTACTGTTAATTTTTTCCTCCATGCTTGAGACATTGTTGGGGAGGTCTTTACTGCTGCTATTCGCTCCTTTTTCAGTTAGGGGTGTTTGCTTAGGGGGTCCAATGCCACGACCATTGCTCTTGTGCCGAAAGTTCAGAACCCCTCCTCTATGAATGATTACCGACCCATCTCTTGCTATAATACAACTTATAAGTGCATTTCAAAGATTATTGCGTCTAGGCTTAAGGAAATTCTCCCTTCCATCATCTCTCCTTTCCAATCCGCTTTTGTCCCAGGACGGAGAATTAGTGATAACATTCTTCTTGCTCAAGAACTATTCAGAAATTACCATAGACCTTCTGGCCCGGCCAGGTGTGCTATGAAAATTGACCTCGGGAAAGCTTTTGACTCTGTTTCTTGGGATTCTTTGTGGGCTGCTCTTAAACTCTTCAAGTTCCCTCCCAAATTTATCTTCTGGATTAAGGCTTGCATTTCCACGTCTAGTTTCTCGGTTAAGGTTAATGGGGCTTTATGTGGTTACTTCAGAGGGACTAAAGGCCTAAGACAAGGTGACCCTCTATCCCCCTACCTCTTTGTCATTATTATGGAAGTCTTTGCCCTTATGCTTGCCCAGACTTCAAAGCAGGCTTCTTTCAAATTTCATTGGCGTACTGCACCTCTATCCATTACCCACCTTTGCTTTGCGGATGATATTCTTATCTTTTGTCATGGTGACATTGACTCTGTCAAGATTATTAAGACTTGTCTCGACCAGTTCTCATTGGGCTCGGGTCTCCACATCAATGCCTCAAAGAGTATGTGTTTTCTTTCCCATGTTCCTCCTGCCTAATCGGATCTAATCCTTAACCTTTTGGAGTTCCTCTTGGGGGTGTTCCATGCTAAATTCTTGGGGGTACCCTTGATCACCTCGAAGCTTAGCCTTGCGGCCTGCCGTCCACTCCTTGAAAGGGTCAAAGCCATAATTAGCTCCTGGACTAATAAGTTTCTTTCATACGCTGGTCGTATACAACTTATTAAGTCAGTTGTCCATGCCTCTCAAGCATATTGGTCGGCTCACTTCATCCTTCTTGCAGCGGTTTTGAAAGATCTTCAGTCTTCCATGTCTAGATACTTATGGAAGGGCCCTTCCATGGATAAATTTGGGTCTAAAGTTGCTTGGACAAAGATTTGTCTCCCTTTTGCAAAGGGAGGTCTTGCTATTAAAAACCTTGTGGACTGGAATAAATCACTTATATTGTTGCAGGTTTGGCAAATCATCCTCCTAGTAACATTATTGGCAACATAAATAAAGGAGATACCACAAGAAGAAGAGCACAAAATATGTGTGCATTTTTAGCATTCTTATCTCAAATTGAACCAAAGAAGCCATAGTTGACGAAAATTGGCTAATAGCAATGCAAGAAGAGCTACAACAATTCAAAAGATGTCAAGTTTGGGAGTTGATGCCTCCTCCAAAAGATTCATCCATTATTGGAACTAAATGGGTATTCAAAAACAAACTTAACGAGTATGGAACAATTATAAGAAACAAAGCTAGATTAGTGGCTCAAGGGTACAACCAACAAGAAGGAATAGACTATGAATAAATATTTGCCTCTATAGCTCGATTAGAATCCATTAGAATATTGTTAGCATTTGCGTGCTTTAGAAAGTTCAAAATACACCAAATGGATGTCAAAAGTGCCTTCCTCAACGGTTATATAAATGAAGAAGTATACGTAAAATAGCCTCTTGGATTCAAGCATGAAATGTTCCCACATTACGTATACAAATTGAAGAAGGCACTCTATGGACTCAAACAAGCTCCAAGAGCTTGGTATGAGAGATTAAGTAAGTACCTCCTATTGAATGGCTTCATAAGAGGTAAAATCGACTCTACTCTATTTATTAAACGTCAAAATAAAGATATCATCATTGTACAAATATATGTAGACAATATAATATTTTTTTTTTTGATAAATTTAAACTGTATTAAAACAAAAGAAATTATAAACGACATGGGAATCCCCAATCAGAATATAGCATAGACATCATAGGACATGCCCTATGATGTCATGACTATAAAAGATTACAGGCCTGACGCCCAATATACTATTACATAACAAACAACTATAATTGTAATAAAGGAAACAAGCAACATCAAGTAGCATTTACGTGCCCACAAACGCAGCAAAATCCCAAAAGGCTTCAGCAATAGTTTGAACCAGCAGCTGCCGATGACAAACTTCACCAGAGGCCAACCAAAGTGTAACAGCAAGCTTAACGAAGTCATCATCAAACAAAGAGTAACAGCTAACCAACAGAGCAGCAGCAGCAAAAGGCAGACAAAACGAGATTATAGCAGCAACATCATAGCAGTCCCACAAACAGGACCCATCAGCCGACTACCATAGCAGCTACATCATAGCAATCCCCTAACAAATTTCCATACCGCTTGAGGATTTAACAGAGCAAAGGCCACCAGCAACCCACAGCCAACCCCATGAGGACAACCTGCTTTACCTGCTATAGCGATGAAACGAGAAGCTAGCAAAGAAGCCATGAACCGTAAAACTGCACCAATGCAGCGACCTTTGCAATAGAAACCACAAGAAGAGAGGCATCTGCTGCAGCAGTGAACCAGGAAGCCAAAGAAAAACCAGTAGACCCATCATAACAAAAAGCAGATCGCAGACTCGAGACCATTCCAGAATAGACCAAAAGAATAGCAGTCCCTAGTCCACACCATCCGTCTGCAGTCCACAGTCCAAAGCATAGCAGCAGCCGTGACAAAAGCAACAGATAAAACTTAATGCAAAGAGAGACCATGAAGTTACAGCTGAATCCCAGCTGCGGCCAAATTTCAAAGAAGCGGCGGTCACCCAAAGAGCATAAGGTACAAACCCAACATATTAAAAGAACGCTATGGCAGAGGTAAGAGCAGTAATAACCAACTTCAGAGTCCAACCAAAACCCAAAGTAGGACCAAACTACCCCAAAACACACTAAGATAAGCAAACAGCCACCATCAACAAATCTGTAACAGAATCCATAGCAGCAGAACTGAACAACGCCCATTAGCGGCAAGGGAATGCATGAGAGAAAACAAATCGAGACCCATTCTCCAAATTCCGAAAAAGGTTATTGCACATAAATCACAAAGAAGAAGCAGCGTCAAACCCAAATTTACAGGTGAGACCAGGCCAAGAGACCCAAAGAGAGAAACCAGGACCTAAACACGAACCTAAATGACAAGCATACAACACAAGAGATCTATAGCATAGTCTAGACTTGATTTTTTAAAATTTAGCATTAGAATGAAGCCCACACTTAATCAAGTGAATAATATCACGAATAAGAATCCGAGCAGGGATGGAAGTATGAGAGAAGATTCTAGCATTTCTTTTGGTCCAGATTCTATAGACCACAGAAGTAAACCCAAAATGGAGAAGGCTAGAGTGAAAATTAGTACAGGAGTGGCTAGAGATAAAGCCAGTAATAGAAGTCCAACTTCTACTAAATCCTCTCCAACCGCACTGCCTAAGGACAACAACCAGAATTTGAAATGAAAAGGAGCAATCAAAGAATAAATGGTTGAAGGTTTCCCTATCATTCAAGCAAAGCACACACATAGGGTTGATATCAAGGCCAAATTGAGTCAATCTGTCAAGGGTCCGAAGCCCCTTATGAAAAGCAAGCCAGAGAACAAATGATTGCCGAGGTGGCACAGTCTTATGCCAAACCAAGCTATGCCAGGGCATTGTAGGGCCAATCACACTAATAGAATTACAGATAGTAGAAGCCTTTACATTTGTAGCCATGGTACCATCCCAGAGAAGACCATCACTTTTTGCTGAGTTACAAGGTCTAAAGTAGTCAAAAGAATTTCGAAAAGCAATGATATCCTGGTGATTTGAAGTAGATAACACTCACCTAGAATTATGAATAATGTTGTTCACACTGGCATGAGGACCAAGCCCAGAGTTGACAATCAGAGACGAATGAACAGAGTTTATCAAAGGAGAATGATCAATCCAGGGGTCAAACCATAGGCTAGTATTAGTTCCATTTCCTATGTCATAAGATATGTGTCTCCGAGCAAGATCCCTGCATTGTAACACTTTCCTCCATATCCAAGAGCAGTCAGGAAGGATCGGAATAGCCCAGAAAGATTTCGTCTTGAGCATAATGACATTGACCCATTTAGCCTAAAGAGAGGGAGAAAACGGAGATAATTATATGTAAAAAGAAGACTCGCCATTGGAAAAAAGATGATAGCAATCTTCTTGTTTTTCTTTGGGGACTATTGGGTCAACCAAGGATAATTCTGTGGACATATGATATCTATCATAACCTAGACGCATGGCCTCCCATGTACGAAGGTTTCCTTGAGTATTTTCCAAAGATTTTAATTTCTAAAATAGTTATTGACTATACTTTTATGTAAAGTACCATTGTAAGGTTGTGGTCAAGGCACCATGAGAGTTACATACATTTGTATTAAAACTCACAGTTTAACTGTGGTCGTATTCTGTATGACATTTCAACAGTTGTATAAATGAAGTTTGTAAATGATTTTTATAATGTGATATCTGGCGACTCAGAATGGGTCGTGTGGACCTATTTTGGGGGGCGTCACAACCTTGGTTTTCTTAGAAAGCTAAAGGTTCACACTTTTCCTATGACAATCTATTATATCTTTATGGTTAATCAACCAATCCATACCGAGAATTACATTGAATTCTCTCAACCTTATTGGTACTAAATCTACCGATAATTTGTTACCTCTAATATCTACACAACAATTCCTATGGATACGTTCAATGGGAATTATCTCTTCGTTTGCTACCTTAATGTCTAAAGGTATTTCTAATCTTTCCGGGAGTAAACTTAATTGCTTAGAAAATTCACATGCTATAAAAGAACAAGTAGCACCCAAGTCAAATAACACATAAGCATTTATTTCATTGACTGGAATGATACCTGCTACTACATCCGCTGATGCAACCACATCTTAGACAGTCATATTAAAAGTACGGGCCATGGGTCTACCGACGATGGTGTTGGTCCAATAATAGCTAACTTACCACTACTAGTACCATTACTACCATTTGACCCCTTCTTTTGGCAATTTCTTGCCATGTGGTCCATCGACCCACAAATAAAACAGCCCTTGTTCTTCTTAGGATTTGGATAATTGGGTGATATGTGACCCTCCTGCCCACAGTTATAACAAACCGATTTCCCTTTTAAGCAGACTCCTAGATGAGTCTTCCCGCATGTCTTGCATGCCTCGATCCTATGCTTAGGATCCCCTTGTTTCACTCCAGTATTTCCAGAGTTAAAGTTCTTCTTCTTGGACAGACTTCCACTGCCACTAGCTTCCTCCGCCTTGGGTCCTCCTTCTCCTTTGCCCTTATTCTTCCCCTCCTTGTGGTATTGGCTCAAAGCCTCACTACCACCCTCCGCAATGATTGCCTTCTCCGGAATGGTCCCATACGAGGCACTCTGGAAAATAGAAATCCTACTATAGAGTCAGAGTTTCAATCCCTGCTCAAACCTACGAGCCTTCCTCTCCTCAGTGTCCACTTGGTGTGGAGAAAATATTGCCAATTCATTGAATTTGGCTGCGTATATGGGAACCATCATGTCCCCTTGCTTAAGTTCTAAGAACTTAATCTCCATCCTTCCTTGCATGCTTGTAGGAAAATAGTTCTCGAAGAAAACCTTCTTAAATTGTTCCCACATAACCGCATCAGTTTTAACCCCACCCTAGTGAGCGTCCCACCAAAAGTTGGCTTCTCTTTTCATCATACAAGTCGCAAAAGAAGTCTTTTGCGCTTTATGTTACGTTGTAATAACAAACGCCTTCTCTATTCCTTCACCTATGTCCTGCCTCTATTGGGTCCAGTAGTTCCTTTGAACTCCCGTGAACGACTTTTAAATTCTTTAAAGTTAGTTGCTTTGGCTACCCTAGGTGTAAATACTTATATTTTCTATATAAATAAATCGGAAATTTTGCATATGATTTTTTTATTTATAAAGGTGGAAGTATGTTCTAGGTAATGTGTGTATATATATATATATATATATATATATATATATATATGATAAATAAAAATTTATTTATTACATTAATTATTGCAAATAATTTTATTTTAGAATTATTGATTATTATAAATTATATTCTTATAATAACTACTTTTATAGTAGAAATATTTTTATTAATTATTTTCATGAAAATATGATTATTATATTATTTAAATAATATAAGAAATGATTTTTAGAATAATTATAATAATTATTTTATTATAAATTTTAGTATGATTATTAAGTTAATTATTTTAACTTAATTAATAATGTTAAGTATGGCAGATACATCAGATATGGAATTCAAACCCTAATTTTAAATTTCGATCAAGGCATGAGAATAATAATATAATATTACTTATATTTTGATTTTTCAATTAATATAATATGTATCATTGTATATAGTATTGATAATGGTTGGTCAATTATGGTGTATTATGACCAAACCCTAGTAGTACTTAATATAAACCCTAGTATTACTATTAAACCCTAATTCTGAAGTCAAATGAGACTTTAAAAATCTGTTAAGACACTATGTTATGTGTTATATGATTTGTATTTCAGGTAAAGCCTTATTATTACTAAAAACCATAATTGTAAATTAAAACCCTAATTTCTGAAATTAGAAACCCTAATGTGAAACTTATACCGAAATTTATGCTCAGTTAGAAATTGTGTTAATTTGATTAATATCATGTATGATAGAGTTTATTGCTAATTATGGGAAAACCTAATTAGTAATCTAAAACCCTAATGACTAGAACTTTAATTTAGTAATTAGAAACCCTAATTGTGATTTGGTAACCCTAATTATCAAAATTGTAAACCCTAATTGCTAAATTAGCAAGGTTAATTATAATTAGTATATAATACCCTAATGTTCATGTATAAGGAAATTAGAAACCTAATCTAATTAAGGAAACCCTAATTACAAATTTTAGAAACTAAAATTTTATATTTTTCAAACCCTAATTGCTAAATCCTACAAATTCTATGTGCTAAACCTTAGGGTTAAACCCTAAGGGTTTGTCAAGATTACAAGATTGCCATTAAAATGGTAAGGTTATTAACCAAAATGTCCTTATGTACATTTTTTTAATTGATAACTTGTAAATCTTACCAAATATGGAGTGGGTGATCAACTATGTTGACATTTCGTCAAATATCTCAGCAAATCAGCCTCTCTTTGTCAGCAAATTCATCAATATACATTGCACCAATGTATTATAAAAGGATTGAGAGAGAGAAATTGTACTCATTTGCTCATTTTGCAATCTAGTTCTTAACAACTCTCTCTCTCACCTAAAGCTCCGAAAATCATAAGTTTCTCAGTCACATAAACAGCCCTTAGATCACCTAATATCAGATTTGAGAGCTAGAATCAAAAATTATTCATAGAAGGTATAAACCCTAACTTGAAAATCTGATCTTGATCTGCATGTTAGATGTTATAATTTAGTGTTAAAATATGTTGTTTATAGTATATAATGATGATCTGGGTTGATAGATGTTAGATCCATAACATCTATAGGCTCGGATTTGAAGTTTTATAAAATCTGGAAAAATTTGTTTTGTGTTCTGACAACCGAATGTAAGGTCTTATATCTTTGTAATCTTTAATGAGTTTTGTGTTTTGAAAGTTTGTAGTTGTAGTCTGATATGTGCTCTTTAATCTGGGCTTGAAATCAGGCTTAGATCTTATGTAGATTGCAAGTTATGGAAGGTCAAACTGCGTTGACCGACCATGACTTGCAAAGTTTCTGGGTAACCCAGATGTCCCCAGGTCGGTCTGACAGCTTATTTATGGGCTTTGATCTTGCAGGTTATACATGTTTTGTAAATGTTGTTATATCGTGGTTATAGTATTTTAGATGGACTTCAACCTTATCCCTTTATATCACCTATACATCAAATCGGATGAAAGTAGTAATCGTCAAAGTAGCTAAGTAGTTCACGTTCACGATTTTCTAGAAAACCCAGAAAATCTATGAACACAGATTCTGACAAGATTTGACCAGCCTGTATCTAGAGATTTTGTTGTTGATTTATGTGTTTTATGTGTTAGATATCTTCATTTACATGTGTACTACAAGTTTGAACAGATTAAGTCACCATAACATCAACCGAATCGGCTAAATTCTAAAGCACAAAGTAGTTATCAAGCCTTTGCTGGGTTTACGGGTAACCAAAAAACCGGGAAGGGCTTGACGACCACTTTGGACCTCCTGATCTCGTATTTGTTACATGTTATGATATTGGTTGTTGTTGGATCTTATAGTGTTGCATTAGTACTACAACCTCCAATCATTATCTTGCCTTGAAACACATTGATATGATCAGTGTGCTTGGTTAAACATGCTCCCTCGAAACTGACATGAATGTTCTGGGTTTAGCCAAGAACATGAGGAACACCTATAGCGACAGTTCTGTCGCTATAGGCAGTCTTTAGCGACACTTAATTTCTAAAAATTATATTTTTATTAAATAATTTTAGAAAATTAGTTTTTAATTATTAAAAATACAAAATAATTATTAAAAATTATTTTAAAGTCTAAAAATTAGTTTTTGATAATTTTTAATATATTTCATAAATAATTAATATTTTTGAAATATTACAGGTATTTAATTTATTTAATTATTATATTAAATAAATTATTTAAAAATGATTTTAATACTTGAAAAATCATTTAAAATTATATAATGATATAAGAAAATATTTTAAGTTATTTTAATGACTTTTAATATTTTGTGTTAAATTTCATTAATAAATTAATATTAATGATAATTAATTTATTTAATAAATAAATTAAATAATAAATAAAAATATATTTTATTATATTAAAAATCATTTTAAATAATAATAATAAGGTATTTAAAAATATTTTAAGTTATAAAATATAACTTTTAATATTTAAAGGTAAATTTCATTAATTAATTATTATTAATGATATTAAGGTTATTTAATAATTATATTAAATAATTTGGTTTAAAAATGATTTTATTATCATAAAAATCATTTTAAATAAAAATGAAGTGTTTAAAGATATTTGAAGTTATAAAATATAACTTTTAATATTTAAAGGATAATTTCATTAATAATTTAATATTAATGATATTAATTTAACATTAATGATATTAAATTTATTTAATAATTATATTAAATAAATAGTTTTAAAATGGTTATATTAATTTAAAAATCATTTAAAGAGGATATAAATGAATTAAAAATATTTTAAGTTACACTTAATGACTTTTAATAGTTTGAGGAATAGTAAATTAATATTTTAATATTAATGGTAATTATTGACCATTTGAACCTGATTTAGAAATATTGTTGAATATGATAAAACCTTTTTGTATCCAATCAAATAGTTTTGCTTCGGATTCTAGACTAAGTATGAACATCCCGAACATGGAAAAACTTTTATGCGCCCAGTGACAGAGAGTGAAACGATAATATCGTTCTTCGCATGTAGTATTGATCAATCACGAGGTATATAACTGAGATCACCCCATGCCCATAAGTTATGACGGTTTGCAGATAAAGTTCTGCTAAACCTATTCGAAAATTAAAAACAATGTTCATAGTATGTAACCTTAACCCTATTTATAGTCGATCGTAGTTTCAAAATTTTGATAGAGAGTTGTTATGTTATTATTATCGGTTCGATTTACTTCACAACTATTGATTTGTTGTAGAAGGGTAGTACAAAAAGAAAATATTTAATCCTTTCACTAATATTTATAATTGTTATTACTTCTTTGGGCACTCAAATGCGCATCCTTGCTTAATTTAAATGTTTTCAGCTAAGTGTGAACAACCTGAAGGCTCTGCTAAGAACAAGGGAAAAGGAAAGGTTGCTGAATGAATGCAATGTTATCTTATGTAATAGTTTGATATTATTAAGACAATGATATATATTATCTATCATGTTATGTAAGGAATGTACTAAAGGTTACGTACTTGGGAGCTAGACTTTGATGATTATGTAAATTAATTTTGATATTATATTATTGTTATTATTATTAGTATTATTCTGCTAATAGAAATGGTATCGTGAAGCACCGAGTTCGGATTTCAAGTACCCGAATTTTGGGGCTTTACACTAGGTACTGCGGGTGCTCTACCCCTAGTTTGGTTAAATGCAGCCATTAATAAATTAACGAACTCTTGCATAGGGTTATTTTGTCCCCCTTGGTTATCATTATGTGATTCAGCTTCTTGATTACGTTGTATTCTTCTTGGCAACATTATTCTGATTAAATAAATAAAGTTTCATTATTATCTATTTACTTACTTAACTAATTCAACAACAATAACTCATACCACAACAAAGCATATTTAATAGAACTTCATTATATTAATATGCTTCTTCATAGTTCAAAACTATTTATAGTTTGATTCGATAGCCAAAAGCTATTACATTACTATCCCGCGATTAACTTCTACAAAAATTAGGATTTACAAAAATACCACCCTTTAATTATACAAGAGAGGGTTTTACGTCACTACACATATGTATAAAAAGATCTACCGATCTACTAGTATTGCATCACAACATTCTCATGCTTCTGATTCGTAAGAATTGAAACATTATCCCGACTAATAGTATGTCAAGTCTTCCCCGACTTAATAGAATAACAAGTAATTTTTAGCTTGAAATCCTCATGAGCACTGTTATGGATGTGACGCCCCAAAAATAGGTATACATCACCTATTCTGAGTTGCCAAATACATGGTACAGAATACAAATAAAATCTTTAATATACAACAAGAGAGCTATGAATTTTAATACAAATATTATCTTCTAGACAATATCCACTCTTAGAATAAGTCCTCATTACATTTATTGTCACACTATTTAATAGAATTGTGATGACTACTACTATCATCTGGACTGTCACTTCGTTCCCCGACTAGTCCCTGCTACGTTCTCATTTCCTGAAGAAAACAGTGAAAGAAAGGGTGAGCTCAACTAGCCCAGTAAGAAATATTATGACTAAGATAATGCAAAATAAATTATCATTAGTCTTCAACAATGTTAAACTGATAAAATACAATAGACATCAAGTTTAACTGCAGCGGAACATATAATCCATTAAAAGATGATTCTCTCCACGCTTATTGTCACCGCTTCGATGACTGTTATCACATGTATTTTGCCGGCTGCTCTCTTTTGGTTGGGTTGACTCATTGTTGTGCTCTAATAACTGAGCCCTATTAACAACATCTGAATACAAACACAGTTTATGAGAGATAAGATATTGACGTATCTCGGGTTTCAAACATCTTAGAAACATTCGCGTCATTCTCTCCTCATTATAAACTAAATGGGATGCAAACCGGGACAACTCGGCAAACATGGCTTCGTACTGCGACACGGTCATGTTGTTTTGCTCCAGCTTAATGAACTCTACCTCTTTCATGTGACGAATACTTTCGGGAAAGTACTTGTCGTTGAACAATTCTTGGAACTTCTCCCAAGTCATCTTCAGTGCGGCAGGTTGAGTACGTTTTACAGATTCCCACCAGTAATCTGCCTCTGCACTCAACATGAAGGTGGGAAAGGGAACCTTTTGCTCCTTGGAGCATCCCAAGACATCAAATATCTTGCAGATATGCTTTATCCACATCTCCGCCTTAAGTGGTTTTGGCTCTCCAAAAAACTCCAGTGGTCCCAGTTCCTTGAATCTTGGTTGTGACCGTCAAAGAGTTGCCGGTGTTTCACACTGCATTTTACATGAGTCTCTCTCTTGCCTGAGGTTGCATGAATTACAGAAAGCCTCTAAACATTCCATCATTCATCATTTGGTCAGTGTTGTTATTTGCATGAGGATTGTCACCTTCCTGATGCACATTGTCCTGATTATTGATCTATGGAGACTCAACGGTCTCCTGTGCTCCATTGATGTTCTCAACATTCTCGGATGCCATTTTCAAATACTGCCACAAAACAAGGGTTAATTAACATATCACATATTATCCCTATACTCTGACTGACCAATTAAATACCAAATAAATTTAGGTAGGTCATACTAGCGAAGGAATTCCCCGTCTCTCCCCTCCAAGTTCTCGTGTCACATCTCAGCCAGGGATCATATCCCTAAGCTTTGATACCAACTGTGACGCCCCCAAAATAGGTATACATCACCTATTCTGAGTCACCAAATACATGGTACGAAATACAAATATAATCTTTAATATACAACAAGAGAGCTATGAGTTTTAATACAAATATTGTCTTCTAGACAATATCCACTATCAGAATAAGTCATCATTACATTTATTATCACACTATTTAACAGAAGAGTGAGGACTACTAATACTATCATCTGGACCGTAACTCCGTTCCCCGACTAGTCCCGACTACGTTCTCATTTCCTGAAGAGAACAGTGAAAGAAAGGGTGAGCTCAACTAACCCAGTAAGAAATATTATGACTAAGATAATGCAGAATAAATTATCATTAGTCTTCAACAATGTTAAACTGATAAAATACAATAGACATCAAGTTTAACTGCGCAGTTAACATACAATCCATTAAAATAGTCAAGTAGAGAATAAAATCTACTATCTTTTATTATTTAAAGGTTTTTCATCACTTTTATCGTTGGGACTCGACAAATAAATAAACCACATCATCCCACTTTTACGACCAAGGATATTCATTAGTATCACAACCACAAATTATCCATGAACTACGGGCCAAGGATATTTGTGTATTCATCAATAATCATGATCATGCCAACAATCGTCCATCAATGCACTACACAGCCAATGAGGACTTTTACCACATCATTTGTAACATTACTTCATGATTATACTTAATAATCCCTAGTCATAATCATACCAAGTCCATCTATGCACTTCAGGCCACATATGACTTTCAAAAAAAAAATATAAACATGATGATGATGACAATGATATAAGAGTTCAATAAAACAAGTTCAAGAATTAATTTATTCAGAAACTAATAACATCCAAATTGTCAACATGATACTACTTTGTAGAGTAAAATTTAAGAATGCTCAAAAGAATATTTTCATGAAAAGATACTAGATGAAACACAAATATCAAGGATATTCCACTAATTTCATGGAGTATAGAAGTCAAAACTTTAACCAACTGAGTATAATAAAGAATGAAATAACAAAAGAAATCACCATGCATGTGGTACTTCACATAGACAGGTTATTCCAACAGAATAATAAATAATGGAACCGGTCGAAGCGTGTCATCTGACCGAGCAGATATTCCAACGAATAATAAAGAATGGAATAACAACAAAATCACCATGCATGCGGTACTTGCATGACAGACAGTTATTATAGCGAATAATAAATAATGGAATAATGTAAGAATTTTACCAAGTATAGGGTAGATCATGGCGTATCTGAGTTATTCCAATGTAATAATAAAGAATGGAATAACAGAAGTTCTCTTCATGAATATGAAAAAAAATAATACCCCTTACCTTATAAAGAAGAGTACTCCGACGGTAGGGCGGGGATATACTTGAAGAAACTTGCACTACGCTCAAAGCTTTCTTAAACGCTAAAGAAATACGCTCAAGATTATAGAAGAAGAATTCTCTCTACAGTTTCTCTCTCTAGAGTTTCAGTGAATTCGTAAGAAATAATGAAGGAATGAGCTTCTATTTATAGAAGAATGGACTGAATAATACTCAATCCATGAACGGTCCAGATTGATTTACTTTTAAATGGACGGTCCAGATTGGTTTACAATAAAATATAATATATTTCTATTTATAATCTAATAAAATGAATAACTTTATAAAAGTATTATGTTTTATATAAAAAGATTTTACTATACAAACACTATGCAGGCACTATGCAAACACTATGCATAATAAAATATAATATATTCTAATCATTGTCTAATCATTGTCTAATATACTAGGAGGATGATTTTTGATGTATCTTGCTGATTTTGGAAGATGAATGTTATGGATTATTTCTTCTTGTTGATGATCAGTATCTTCTAGGTCATGGTTTTGTTGTTCATTTAATCCAGCTTGATGTATAGGTTCCTGGTCTTCGTATTCAGGTTGCTGGATAGGTTCCTGGTCCTGCTGCTCGTCTAATCCAGCTTGCTAAATGGGTTCTATTAACTTTCTATTTTGCTTTATGTGGTAGGCTGGATTTGCAGAAGTCTCTAAATTCCCAGCATCTTCTTCTCTTTCTTTTGGAATATCATGGTTAGACTCATTAAATTTAATATATATACTCTTCAATACACATCTTTTGAACATTATATGTGCGATATGCTTTACTATTTTAAGAATAGCCCATGAATATTCCCTCATATGATCTAGCATCAAACTTACCCAAGTTCTCTCTAGTGTTAAGAATAAAGCATTTAGATCCAAATACATTGGAATAACTTATATTAGGAAGGCTATTATTTAATAATTCATAGGGTGTTTTCAAAATAATTGGACGGATTAACACTCTATTTAGTACATAACATGATGTGTTTACAGCTTCGGCCCAAAATTTCTTTGGAAGTTTATTTTCTTAAATTAGGGTTTTAGTTGTTTCTTGTAATGTTCAATTTTTCCTTTCTACCACTCCATTTTGTTGAGGAGTTCTAGGTGCTGAGAACTCATGCGTAATTCCTTTTTGATTACAAAATATAATAAAATCCATTTGAAATTCAGTACCATGAGATTAAGACTATATTTTATTTCCAAGTTTCTAATTAGCTTTTCAAACTCTTTAAATGCCTCATCTTTGGTTCTAAGAAATAGTACCCATGTGTATCTAGAAAAATCATCAACAATCACAAATGCGTAAAATTTACCATTTAGACTAGCATGCCTTTTGGGTCCAAATAAATCAAGATGGGATAATTATAAGGGGAGATGAAGTTGATACCATGTTCTTGGCTGTGAATGATGTTCTTACTTTTTTTTTTGAGTTAACAGGGCTCACATATACCTTTCTTCTCAAAATTCATTTTGGGTAATCCTTTCACTAAGTTCTTTGATGATAGCTTTTTGATTAGGTCCATATGAACATGTCCCATTCTTCTATGCCATAGATTTGCTTCATCTTGAATTGTGGTAAGGCATAATTCTTTCTCATGTTGCTCAAAATCAAGAGTATATATATTTCCTTCTCCTTGGGCAACTAAAGTAACATTATTAGTACCATGTGAAATTGTACATTTGTGTTTTTCGAAATTTACTCGATGTCCATTATCCATTAATTGACTAACACTGATAAGATTAAATTCTAGACAATTAATAAGATGAACATTATGAATATTAACCTTACCATTACCGATTTTACCTTTTCTCACTATTTCACATGGCCGATTGTCTCCAAACGTGACAGTTCCCTGTTTCTTTTTGATATTCAGCTCCACAAACTTTGATTTGTCACCTGTCATGTGGCATGAGCATCCGCTGTCCAGAATCCACTTTTGAGATGAAACTTTTGCCTTAAAACATACATGTTTAAAGAAGGTGCAATTTATCTTTTTGGTACCCATATCTTCTTGGGTCCAATTTTGTTAGTTAAAATCAAATCATTTTTCTTTACCCATAATGTTTTTCTTTTACTGTTATTGTTCTTCTTTAAACAATTTATCTCTAGATGACCTTTAGTGCCATAATTTTTGCATGTAGTGAATGGTGTACAGTAATTTAATTTAAATGATGATTTAGACTTAAGCATTTTAACTTTTTTTCTATATACTGGATTATATCCAATGCCTTATTTATCATAACTAGGTCTTTGTTTCCCTAACATGACATTTAAATTTTCTTCACCGTGTACAAATTTAGTTAAGGAAAGTTTTAGTGATTCTATTTCTTTTTGAAGTTCATTAGATACGTCTCTCATTTTTATCTCATTTTTTAATTTTTCAACTTCATCATTTAATTATTTTACCTTGTTAAAAAGTATTTTATTGTAGTTATCTAAATAGTCATTTTTCACAGCTAATACCTTTTCTGCATTCGTGTGTGTTGTTTTTTCTATTTCCTTCTTTTCATTCTATTAGTGATTCAACTTCTCCCATTAGCGTGTTTACTAGATCTTTTAAGTACCCATTTTTTTCTTTTAGCCTTTCATTCTCTTGTTTCAAAATAATAATATCAGAAAGAGATACCTCGCTAGATTCACCTTCAAGTCCCATGAAGCATACTTGAGCTAGTTTATCGTTTGCATCTATCTCCACTTCGGATTCTTCATCGTCACTCCAAGTTAAGAAAGCTTTGTTCTTTTTGATCTCTTTAGTTCCTTGCTTTCCTTTGCTCTTGAGTTGGAAACAGTCCTTCTTGAAGTGACCTGCTCGTCCGTATTCAAAATATGTTTCTTCGGCTTGCTTGGTTTTGATTTTATTTGGATTGAATACGTTCTTCCTTTTGTTCTTTCTTTGAAGTTATCCTTTGAGTCTTCTCGAAATCATAGCTATTTCATCATCTGAGTTATCTTCAAGTTCCTCTTCAATTCCTGCATTTAAAGCTAACACTTTCTTTCGAGGAACTTCTTCCTCGCCATCATATCTTTTTAATTGATGTTCATATTCTTCTAGTTCACCAAAGAGAGTTAAAGTATCCATGGACGAAATATTTATAGAATCTTGAAGAGTAGTAATTTTGGATGCAAACCTTTTGGGCATAGCCCGAAGTAGCTTACAATTTATTTCACTTTGTGGAATTGATTTGTCGACAAACTTCAAGGAATTTATGAGTACTAGAAATCGTGCTTGAGCCATTTAGATTGTTTCATCTTTTTCTAGCTTAAATATTTCATAGTCATGCATGAGCATGCTTAACTTAACTTCTCATACTTTAGATGATCCTTCGTGACTCACCACTAGAATATCCCATATCTCCTTTACTATGTTACATGATGAGACTTTATTTATTTTGAATTGTACCATACCGCTGAGAAGTGTGTTCATTGCCTTTGAATCGTATAAAACCATATAGGTTTCGGTTGAGTCCATCTCGAGAAGATTTTTTGTAGTGCAGTCATCTTTCCTTGGGATCACCAGTCCATTTTGTACCACCCACCATTCCCATGGGTCTCGCTTAAGATAAATCCTCATTCGGAATTTCAAGAAATTGTAGTTCTCTGTTCCAAAGAGTAATGGAGGTCGGTTTGTTGATTGTCCTTCTTGATGAGCGTTTCCAAATAATGCCATGTCAGAATCTTTCCCTACAAGTCACCTTTAAGACCAAGATAAGTAAAGCCAAGCTCCAAATGAAATTTAAGTAGGCACACTTAGAAGGGGGGGTTGAATAAGTGTAGGAACAAACTATGTCCAACTTTTGATCAAATAAAAATTCCTTTGGATATTCAATGTAGCAAGCTGGATTCTAAATCCTTTATAAATTGAAATGTTAAGATAAGATGTTGAATTGATGTAAAACTTCCCAAAATTCTTAATTTAGAGACTTAGCCTTTTTCAGGATGTGATTATGTGAAAATAATTTGCTGAATTAGTTTTGTAATTTTATAGATATTTAATGTAGGCTGCTGGATAATTAGCAGAATAATGAAATAAGATGGCTCAATATGCAATCATATGAACACATGAATTTTTTACGTGGTTCAACTACTACTGATGAGTGGGATTTGTACATGCAAATCAGATCCTTTATGGCTTAAGTTGTTGCCTGTGTTTAGTTATTTAGTTAGCTTTTATTTATATTTTGTTGTTATTATGTCTAAATTCTATGATGCAAGGCCTTTACAGACCTTTTCCAGCTTTCAGAGGCATACTGGGCATTTTTGCTGTATTGGCACCGCAGCGCCAAGGACACACTAAGAGTCCGCATGCAGCATGACGCCATAGAAATTGGAACATCTTGGAAATCGGGGTAAGAGCGCCAGATATACACTCGAGCCCAGCTACTGGCGCTTCTCAAATACCATGCCCCTGATGTCATCCTCACGCCACAGCGCCGAGGCCTCTTCATGGAGTCGCGTAGCAGCGCGACCTCTGGTCTTTTTAGCTTACGTGGTGCCGCAGCGCCACTTGCTAGTTCATTGCTCGCGCCGCAGCGCGAGCTCCGGTGTCCAGAAAGTAATGGGGTTTAAATGACCTAAAGAAAGGGGGTTCAGACATACTTAATACTAGCCACATGCGATAGAAAAACCAGACAGTTAGCGTAGATTAGACATAGTTATTACAGTATTAACGTGTTAAAAGGAGGAAGAGTTATTGCATCCGACAGAAGCTAAGTAGCTACGCAGTGAAGAGAAGATTTAGAAGAAGAACACTTCAAAACAGGGGTTTTCTTATTCCAAATCTCCCATTTATTTGTGTATTACTGAAAATGTGGAATTTATTGAAAATGTGTTTTAGTACCATGGATATGAACTAATTCCATTTTTAGGATTGCAATGTAACTTTTTGTTTAGCTTAATTAACTTTCTCTCCTATTTTATATAATGAATCATTTTTGAATGTGTTATTGTATTTCTTACTTAATGACTAATTGCTTGATAGAGAAATTGGTATTGATAATAATGGAAATTAACAAATGGATGTTATTATCTATCTTTTAAATACAACAACACCTGTTATGACCATGCTAATGGAATGTGTGCATAAACTGCTAATATGATAGACATATCTCTATTTGCCTTGTGTAGCCTTGAGACTTAACTTAATGACCTTAGCCTAGTTATTTTCACCAATAGACATATTGTGATTTATCTGGTTAGGGATGTGCATTTGACCTTCGACAGAAGCTTATGCGTATTTACTATTCTCGGTTGACCATTCTTTGATTCGTTTGTAATGTGGAGAGTTAGGAGATTAGGCGACGCATTAAGGGAATTGTAATCCTATCTTGACTTCCTATCATAACTACTTCTCTTATAGTTATAGTTTTAATCACATAGCTTAACCAATCATCTTATTTCACTTGTTTAGATAAGGTAGTAAAGACTTTACCTTAGTATATGTTTATCTCTTAAGAGTTTGTCCTCGTGGGTTCGACACTCAACTCATTATATATTACTTGTGTACCGCGTATGCTTGCGCGCGATTTAGCAATAGCGAAATCGACCAACAACTATCCTCTATAATAGTAGCCTAATCCACATCCAATACAAACTAGTATTGGAGACTCACTTTTATTAAACAATTTCAATTACAATACAAGTTTCAACCACTTGAGTACCTTTTCTCCTTGTGCACCTATACACCCTCAAGCACCTATGCTTTCTTCGAACTTGATTATAACAATACAATAATCCAAACCGGATTACAATTCAGATAATATTGATTTATATGAGAAATTTAAAATACACAATAGAGGTCTAATAATCTAAGTAATTTTTCACTTAACAATGCAAGGCTCTAGTATGCAATGATATGCAAGAAAGATAGTACCAGAGTATTTGCTACAAGATCACCTCAGAAATAGACAACATTAACTTCTTCAATAGAGTTGCAGTAAACAGTAGGAAGGAGAAGACACATGCTTACTGTATTTTAGATATTAACGAGAGCAGTATCTATTTCTTCTTCTTTTTTTCTTATTATTAGATCAAGTCCTTTTATAGGCAACCATAATATGTTACTGTTGCTTAGTGCCAATTCTGTAATGTGACCATTTGAATAAATCATGAAATTCTATAATAATATCTAGATTATGTGCCAATGATCAAGACTCTTTCCAGTTTTATTCTAACGTATGACACTGTTATAATTAATAAGAGATATCGTGATATATCAGTGATTGGCGAAGAGTTTATTCTTGATTGAGTACCAGTCACGTGATAATAACATGACTCTTACATTATATCCCATCTTTGTCATATGTAGATTCACTAAGTGTAAATTACCAACTTAATATCAGGCAATCATATCAATTTCCTTTAAATATTGTGCAGTCTTCAAAACCAACACATTCACTAAGATTATTACCATAACGAGTTAACATAAATGGTTTAAAGGCAATCTAATCACTTTCCTTAAATTAAGCATTTGTATGACGCATGATTCATGGTATTTATTTAACCACCTATTTACACCAAGCTACCATATTTGATTTATAAAAAAATTCCCTAGATTATAAAGCATGAGTTAAGGCAATTACTTTTAAACATTTACTCCATGATCTTAGTGAATCTGCCAAACAACTTATTTTTTACAATATTTAGAATATTTGTTAAATTCCGAATTAATCAAAATAATTATATATATATATATATATGTGTGTGTGTGTGTGTGTGTGTGTGTGTGTGTGTGTGCATGCGTGTGAAATGCACATGCCCTAAAGCCTTGTATTGGAAAGTAATTAATGTTAAAGATCTTACATATATTTCCTAGGACTTAAAAAGTCGTTCACTCTCCAAAGACTTCAAGTCTTATATATATTTTCCTCCTTGATGTTCCTTTAATGCCATTTCTTTTCCTGAAATTTCATAGAGCATGATTAGAGAAATAATATGTTCATCATCAAAACATTTAGGATGGAGTATGACATAAGTCAGCAGCAGCTGCGCCGTCCCCTGAGGAGAGGTAGTTTGTTTTTTAGTTTCAATCCATGATGTGTTGGCTTAACCTAACCTATTATGCATGATGAGGTGTTAAACATGTAATGAAGTTCCATAACAGATTATAATCATGTATTTGATGAATTTAGATTGAAAAGATAAAGACTTACGAAATTTTAACTTGTTATTTGATTAAGACTCGAGATGTTATTTGAGCATGTGAAGTTTTACCAAATTTATGGTTTTAGACCTGTAAATGGTGTTGGTGAATGGAATATGAAATAGACAAGCGAGATGAACTTGGATGAAAATTAAACCTATAGGGTTAATGATAATATAACTAATCAATATTGTGATTCTAATGGTATATGTAGGGTATTTGGCGAATGTTTGTTATAATTGTATAGCTTACACACGAGGCAAGTTCTTTAACCCTAATTTTTCATTATGCAAGTTCCTAAACCCTATCTTTATATTGAGGAAGTTTCTTGGTTCTATCTTGATTACGATTATGCTAGCTCTTGTTCTAATTCTTTTACATTGAGCAAGTTTCATATTCCTAATTTGATATCGTTATGCAAGTTCCTAAAACTTTAATCTTTTATTGAGCAAGTTCCTAACTTTTGTTTCTTGCCATTCCAAAGCATAAACTATTCAAGTTCATTGTCCCAAATGAGTTTTCTAACTCTTTTGGATGTAATACTTTGTATATACAATGTCTGTTCAATTGTATATTGTTGACATTCAATCTTTGACTTAAGTATCATTGTTCAATCATATATTATCGTGTTAAACCTTCGAAAAGCTAATAATCCTTTATTGATTGGACAAATCTATAATTGATGAGTGTTCTAAAATTCTAGAATCATTGTTAAGCTATTCCAAACTAAACTTTATTTAGTGCAGAAATCCTAAAGTCAAACTGAGATGAACAACCCTAATATAGGGGATTATGTACGCGTTAGCGTTTAGATGTTTGTGCACAATACATGGTAAGAAGGGCTGATCCCTCTAAGTATGTAAGGAAGGGTCTATATAGTCTAAATAATTGTTAAGCTTGAGGTAGAAATAGTTAGTAACCTAGGACATAGTTCATGGTCTTAAGACCCTCAAATTTAAATCTTGAACTTGTTTTCTATTCTTGATTCATAGAACAAGTTCTCTATTATTCAGTATTCATTTCTTACCCTTATGTTACTACTATTATCATTCTTTATATTTGTGAGCAATTATTTGCTCACTCTTGCAATTAACACTGCAGCTAAAGTTGAGAAAGTTGAAGAGCCATCCACTAGCAAGGGCAAGGGAAAGATGTCCAAATGATGAAGCCTTGTTTAATTTTATTTACTGAATTTATGTTATGAGACTTATTTAATTATGTGATGTATTCCGCAGACTTATTTAATAATTTAAGGTTAGATTACCTGGGATTTGTTTTACGTTGATGTAACCCTATAATGGGGAGGATTATTATTTAAGTTGTTAAATTTATGTAATTATCCTTGATTATGGGTAGTTAGAAGTAATTATTTTGGATAGTGAGCACCAAATCCTGTGGGAATGAAGTACCCGAATTTGGGGGTGTTATAGTGACAGTTTGTACGGCAGGAAGGGCACAGCTGCTCTGGTCCGTAGCAGTGCCAAACTGATTTAGCTATATGCCAGTTCCAACCTCTACCACCATTCCAGTTTCACATAGCATGAATTAAATCCCAAGTTGATCATACTACAAATTAAACATACTATTCATTTTTCATGCATGAAGTTATTGTATCATTCAATTATATATAGTTTCTCATAATAAATATTAATTAATCTTTCTCTTATTAGACCGTTCTTCTCTTAATTCACTTAGTGAATCTCTTAGTCCTTCATTATGCCACACTAGGCAATTCTGATAATGTGACTCCCCCAAATCTAGGTACTTTCAACCCACATATATGGTGCTACATGATACTCATAACTATACATTCATTCCATCGAAATAACATCAAAATGATAGTAATAAATCCTTTCCTAGGTTCTGTAACCGAATACATTCTTCGTTCGTTATATTATAATTCATACAAACATACTAGTTTATTACAGGATAATCTACCCTCTGTTTGCTCGGCCTTAGCTGCAATCATATAATTCAAGCAAGAAGTGAGCATAACTAGCTCAGCAAGTCTATCAATATATAATACAAGTACCACGTCGATAATTATATGATTATTCTTCAATAACTGAATAAATAGCTATGAAGTACTATGAAATAGTAAAATAGCACTTTTCATCTCATAAAACAATTCCAGAGTACATATAATAGCTTAGGAATTCTGAGCAGGTCAAAAGACCATGAACATTCTCTTTTGGTTTTCATTCATGAAAAAGGACAACTCGACACTAAGTCCGTAAGTCTGATATATCTTACGAGCACTTCTAGGTGATCAGCGTATAGTACTCTATGTTGATCAACACTGATCCGTTAAACGTATTTACGTTTAAGTTTTGGTAACCTCGCGTGCCATCGAATAGAGTACTCCGTTAAACGTATTTACATTTAAACGTATTTACGTTTAAACGTATTTACGTTTAAGTTTTGTTTATTCATACTCAAGCTTACCTTTGAATCCGTACCAAACAATTGGCATAGGATAGAGTTATCAATACTATATCGAAAAACATGTAAACAAATCAATCAAACTCTTAAGATTAGTCTAGCTGAGTTAAAACTGGCATCGACTCTTTCAAAAAACAATTCATGCATCTTATAACATGAATCACAAAAAACTTGGCTAACACGAAGGTTAGACAAGCGTTAAGAAAACATGCCTTCAAGCGTCTTTTATTAAAATTCAACAGTTCTTGATCTTTATAGGTTCTACATGATATAGCACACTGCAATTAGCTACCAAACAATCTAATCACATTATTTTTACCAACTTCTTTCTCTTTTATAACTTAATCGAATTTATTTCATTAATAAAACTTGATTCGAGTTACTATTCTTCCTTATGGCTTATTAACGTTCTCATGTTCCTAAACAAATACTTAACAACCCTTGGTTAAATACCATAGTAATTGAATACAATTTTCTTTCTCACACTTAGTGTTCTTCGTTTAATTACTATTAAACAATGTTAAATTCCTAAAGTCATCAATATATATATAAATATATATATATATATATATATATATATATATATATATATATATGATATAGGAATAGTCTTACCATGTATATTAAGTATACATATGTCCCATAATTATTTTGCAACAATTGGGTTTAAAAATTAACTTGGTCAACTTTTCTTCCTTACCGACGCTGCGACGCTACACTTAAGTGCAACATTGGTATTTACGGCTTCAACTAATAAAGAGCTAAACCCTCGTCTTGTGTCTGACTGGCATGAGACTTCCTATACACAAGCTTACGCTAACTAACAAAGAGCCAAACGCCAGATATCGATATTCTATTCGTATAATTCTCATATTTTCTTCGTATACTATTCGTACAATATTCGTTTTATACGTCGTAATAATCTTCATACTATACTCGTATAGTAACTAGTATCATACTCGTATTTCTCACGTATAATAACCCTAATCATTATACATAGTCATTTCATTTTGGAAACTCACTTTTCGTAACCCTTAGGTTTTAAGTTCACAGGCAAAAGCTTCGTTTGCCATTACTGAAATATTATTAGATATTCAGTCTCATCTTAGAATTCTATCATTACGCGTTTCTCATAAATTCAAAATAAATTCCTTAACAGAAACGTATGAATAATGTTTTTACTAAAATTTCTCAGAAAACTGTTATTTTTGTCTTGGAAATTCAAAACAATTAATCCTAACACATAGCCAGAATCTTAACCACATTCGCATATTCTAGGTCATAGAACGACCTTCAAACATCTTACTCATATAAATAAATAATTAAATTCATTTAATTCAAATAATCAAATAAAATTTAATTCACATAAAAATCCAATTTTCTCGGGTGTTACAGATAAGCTTTACGTTAATCTCTTCACCAATCTCACCACATTACCTTACTGTCATATAGTTCTCAACACTTAACTTAATTGAATAGAATTTCTATAAACCATGACACAACAATATTTAATTATATTCAAATAAATATTTAACTTTTATTAATATATTTATTAATAATATTCAGGAAATTCTTGGGTATTACATCTTCCCCCTTATAAAAATTTTGTCCTCCGAATTTGTACAAGGTTACACAAATAGATGGGGATAGTCCCTCCTCATCTTATCATCTAACTCTCACGTAGCCTCCTTGGCATTGTGATTTCACCAAATTACTTTTACAGAAGATATAGTTTTATTTCTCAAAGTTTGCTCTTTCCTATCTATTACTTGGACGGGAATTTCCTCGTAAGTTAGATTCTTCTCTTCTTTAATCGGCTCATAAGATATCACGTGCTTATAATCATGCTTTTATGGACGCAACACAGAAATGTGAAACACATTGTGGATGTGTTCCAACTCAGGTGGTAAAGCTACTTTGTACGCCACCTCACCTACTCGCTTCAATACCTAAAATGGTCCTATGAACCTCAGACTCAACTTTCCTTTCTTACTGAATCTTATCTTCCCCTTCCAAGGAGATATTTTCAAAAACACGTAACTTCCAACTTCAAAGTCGCAGCTACAAGCCTGGCTCTTATCGTTGTTACTACGTCGACTGTTTGTAGAACTAATTCCAGTCCTAATATCCTTTGTTCTTCGACTTCATCCCAACACACCGGTGTTATGCACTTTCTCTCGTAAAGAGATTCGTACAGTGGCATGCCTGCCGATAGTCGCATGATAACTATTATTGTAAGCAAATTCAACTAAAGGCAAGTGGTCATCGCAACTCCCCTTGAAGTCCATCACGTAAGCTCTAATCATGTCTTCTAACATTTGTATGGTTCGTATGACGCCCCCAAATTTGGGTACTTTCAACCCACAGATATTGTGCTACACGATACTCATCACTATACATTCATTCCATTGAAACAACATCAAAATGAACATAATTACTACATTCTTATTACAATAATAATAATAAATCCTTTCCCAGGTTCTGTAACCGATACATTCTTCGTTATCAAAATATGATTCTTACAAACATACTAATCTATTACAGGATAATCTACTTATCCATCTTAGCTTTTCCTTTATCCCTACTTGGATCCTCAGTTCTTTCGGTCTTAGCTGCAATCATATAATTCAAGCAAGAAGTGAGCATAACTAGCTCAGTAAGTCTAGCAATAGATAATATTAATACCACGTCGAGAATTATATAATTATCTTCAATAACTGAACAAGTAGCTACGAAGAACTATGAAACATTAAATAACACTTTTCACTTCATAACACAATTCAAGAGTATATATTTAATAACTTAGGAATTATGAGCTGGTCAAAAGACCATGAACATTCTCTTTTGGTTTACATTCATGAAAAAGGACAACCCGACACTAAGTTCGTAAGTCCGATATATCTTACGAGCACTTCTAGGTGATCAGCCTATAGTACTCTATGTTTTTTTTTGCTAAGTTTGTTTGTATATAAAAAGGACCAAATACAAAGGCTAAGGGGCATACCCCAGAATATAGTAACATCATCTAAGTTGTATAGATGATGATACGATACATGGAAGAGAACCCAACATAAAAAGTTAAACTAACAACCAAATTTCATATTGATTATAGTTGAGAGTAGCCGACCCAGCCGACCTAGCTCCCCCACGCCCGAAGGCCAAAACCTGGGCTCGTACCTTCATGGTCGCCCACCTCATGCTCCCAGCCCGAAGCCACATGCTCGTCCGAAGGCCACATGCTCGCTCGCCCACTTCATGGTCGCCCGTAGCCATGTTCGCCTGAAACCATGCTCACCCGAAGCTATGCTCGCCCACCACATGGTCGCTCACCTCATGGCCGCTCGCCCGAAGGCCATAACCTGGGCTCGCACACCACATGGTCACTCACCACATACTTGCCCGAAGCCTCATGCTTGCCCGAAGCCTCATACTTGCCCGAAGCCTCATGCTCACCTGCCCCCCATGGGAGTAACCAACCAATTACAGTAATAATTACAGTTTGTGGCCTTGATGAAAGATTTACAAGTTGAGAGCCTAGATTTGATGAGCTGGATAACATCCTTAGCCAGATTCCTTGGAGGGATGATGGTACCTTTGTGGATTTTGGTATTCCGAGCCTCCCAAACTTTGTAAAAACAAGTAGCAATAGTCAGACTGAGGATGTTCTTGGAGTGTTTGGGTCCTTGGAAAGAGGTGATGAAAGCTATCAGAGCATCCCAAGAATAGGGAATGGTGACACAATTTCCCAAATCAACAGCACTTTTAAGGATAGTCGAGGAGTACTCACATTCAAAAAACAAGTGAGAAAAAGATTCTAACTGAAGGTTACAAAGAGGACACTTCCATGTCTGGCCTGTGTAGCACCTTGTCCGGTCATTTGTAGCAAGCTTTCTTAAGAGACCAAGCCAAAGAATAAAAGAATAACGTGGCACGTGAAGCTTATTCTAGAGGATAGAATTCCAAGGGACTATATGAGACCGTGCACGAAGAGAGTCCCAAATCTGTTTGGCCCTAACCGAAGTAACATCATAAGTATCCCACTTGATCAGGTCCCTTCGGGTAGAATGAAGTGGGATGGCAGTAACTTGTTGCCGAAATAGGATTACCTCATGGTGTTTGCTTTTAGGAAGAGCCGTACCACTAGTTATTATAGAGCTAACCATTGCAGTAGATGGAAGACCAGAGTTAGAAAGAAGAGAATATGATGGGTGCAGGGCAGTTCCATTTACCTATGGGTCATACCATAATTTAGTAAGGTGGCCATACCCTATAGTGTAACTCAGATGTTGAAGGGCAAGGGGACGCAACTTGAGGATTTGTCTCCATATCCATGAGCAATCCGGGCTTGCATTGACCTACCAGATGGACTTGTTCTTTAAGGAGATAACTTTGACCCAGCCAACCCAAAGTGATTTGGATTGATGATTGATAAGATGGATAAGGTGCATCATTACCAGTGCTGTGTTCCAGTCAAGGATGCTCTTAAGTCCTAATCCCCCTTCCTGAGTGGGTAACGTAATACTAGTCAAAGCCACTTTGGCACCAAATTTATGCAGTGTAGATCCTTTCCATAAGAATCGACTAAGGATGGATTGAATGTCTCTAAGAACAGCCTTTGAGAGCATAAAGTTGGTGCACCAGTAGACTTGAAAGGAGAAGAGTATAGACTTGATCAGCTGCAGCTGGCCTGAGTATGCCAAAACTTTGGAAGTCCAAGAAGAGGCTTTGTTGGTGATACATTGGATAAGGGGGATACAATCAGTATATGAAAGTTTTCTTGAAAGTACGGGAACCCCTAAGAATTTGGAAGGTAATGATGTCATTTGAAGAGGAAGGATCAGTATTTGAGAGATAGCAATGACTTTTGTGGGTATTTGGGATGAGACCTGAGTAGAGGGAGAATGAGAGGATATATGAATTCACAATAGAAATAGAAGGAAGGCTTGCATGGCAGAAAATGAGAATATCGTCTGCAAAGAGGAGATGTGTAAGATTGCATGCCTTAGCCTTCCAATGGTATTTGAAGTCTGAATCTAGAGTGCCTTTGTTGAGCTTAAGAGACAACATCTCCATTACAATTACGAATAGGAATGGGGAGAGAGGGTCCCCCTGGCGAAGCCCTCTGTTGCTACTAAAAAACCCAGCTAAGGTTCCATTCAGCCTGATGGAGAACATGGGAGAAGTGACACACACTTTAATCCAATCTGTGAATGCCTGGGGAAATTTGAAAGCAGCGAGGGTATCAAACAGAAAATCCTAACTTACTGTGTCAAATGCTTTCCTTTAATCGATCTTTAGGGCACACCTAGAAGGTCCAAAAATTCTAGTGTACCCTTTGAAAAATTCTTGAGCAATAAGGATGTTATCACTAATATTTCGTCCTTTAACAAAGGCTGATTGGGCTTTATCAATAATCAGAGGCAGCACAACTTTGAGCCGATTGGACAGGAGTTTAGCAATGCATTTGTAGATGGTGTTGCAACAGGAAATAGGATGGAAGTCAGCCATAGAAGAGGGATTTGAGCATTTAGGAATCAAGGCAAGTGTTGTGGAATTAATCCCTTTTGTGAACTTGCTAGTAGAGAAGAAAAACTGGACAACCTTAGTAAAGTTAGACCCAACCACATCCCAACAACTAATGAAGAAGTTAACATTAAACCCATCCGGTCCCGGACTCTTATTTTTTTTTTTTTTTGCTAAATTTAAACTGTATTGAAAGAAAGGAAATTACAAAAATCATGGGTAACCCCAATCGTAGAATAACATAGACATCATACGACAAGCCATATAAAGTCATGACTATAGAATACCGCAGTCGAAAAGCCTAACAACACTAACAATTTTATCATTAGTACAAACCATAACCAAAACATACAATTGCTTAAACAAGTCGATTATTCTGCACTCCAAAGAAAACTAGTATCTTTAACAAAGTCTAAATAAACCATCCGGGTTGCATCAAAGAAGCCACTCTTCTACAAAAATGACCAACCTCATTTATACAACTTCATGACATAGATATAACCGAGCAAGCGAAGCGAGAGGGCATTCTACGATCCCCAAGACCCATCCGGATCGACAACAACTTCCCTACCAAATAGCATTAAGAGGATCCACTATTTCTCTCCCTATGGCCCCAAATATAGTCAAGAATCAAGAAAACTCAAAGATCCACCGCCCCATTTATAGTCCTTTCTAGCCCACAGAGGAGCATCACGAGTAGATTTAGCTACAAATGTCAAATCTCCATTCAGTAGCAACCAATGAGAATCATTTTATAGCAAAGGGCGAGGGATACCAGAGAACCCAAGAATGGCCACGCCTAGCAGTCTCAGAAAGCGGTGAAAGATGGCCCCGACCCACAAACCGCTTTCCGTCACCTTGTAGCATCACCCGACAATTCCGAAAGCAAAGACAACCTCATCATTAGCAACACAACAAAACGACACTACGAGGTACCGAGCATCCAGATCTGCGATTGCATGCGCGATAACATTCGTAACTAGCAAAGAAAACCCCTCATCCAAATGATGTATACAAATGCTATGGTGTTCACAATCGATCCAATCATAGAACCATAGATCCCCAAATGCACCATACAAGACCCAATAAATACCTAGCAACCCTCAATTTCACCGCAAAGAACACACGTACTCCATACAATAGTGATGTCGACATCTCAACCATGTTCAAAACAATTGAAGACCGGACACAAAATAACTCCAAAGAATACAAAATAATCAAAGATCCTCATTTTGCACAACAACAACAAATTGCAAACCCTTCACCATTTCAATGACGAGGGCAAACCCGAAATAGACAGTCTCTCTAGCGCCAGATTAGAAAACCATGGCCTGCCTTTTCACTTTTTGGAATCTACGAATGGAGTGGAGCTTGCATTTCAAAATCAGATAACATTACGGTGACAAATTCCTAACTGCAAGATAGGACCTTTATCATGTGAATCTGAGCTTTATCAAGAACTGTGGCAAAACCTAGGAGAAGAATACCTTGTTGAACGGAGTCTGTTTGGTTGGGCAATGAGGAAAGAAGTGATAGGTTCCAACTCCTTGAGGATCCTTCCACCCATAGTTCCCGAGAAACGAAAAAGAGCATGTTGTAGGAGAAAGGGCAAATGAAGAAAAGATGGTCGAAAGTCTCATTGTGGGAGTTACATAAAAGGTATGTTTGGTTTACAACGAGCCCATAATTTGAGAGTGATCCTTGATACGTAACCTGCTCGGAATGCAAGCCATAAGAAGAAAGAATATCGAGGAGGGAGGTATTTGCGCCACACCGATTATCCCATGTCACTAGATTACCATAGGATCGGATGGAACCCCAAAAGAAGGAAGTTGCTTTCCCAACGGTATTAGTGTTGTCCCATAGAACCGAGTCCTCTATGGAGGGGTTGCAGCCTATGGCCGGAGAGAAGAGATGTCTAAATTCAATAACCGAGTGATGGTTAGAACTTGGGAGGGCCCAATCGGAATTGCTGATGATGCTATTAACCATTGCGTCAGGGCCCAATCCAGAGTTGGATATAAGAGGAGAGGAGGTGGAATAGGCTAGCGGTTCCTTCAGGATCCATGGGTCAAACCAAAGTTTAGTGCGGCGACCATTTCCAATGAGGTATGATGTGTGGCTCAAAGCAAGTTGCCTAAGGTTAAGGATTTTCCTCCAAATCCATGAGCAGTCTCCAGGGATGTCCATGCACCAGAAATGTTTTCCCTTTAAGGCAAATATCCTAACCCATTCAGCCCACATAGAAGTAGAACCGGGGTTGATGATATCCCACAGATGCTGGATAATGGAGGCACGGTTCCACTCATCCAGTTTTTTAATCCCCAGCCCTCCCTCAGGAGTGGGTAGAGCAATTTTGCTCCAAGCCACTTTAGCACCATGTTTCGAAAGAGTAGGGCCCTTCCAAAGGAATCGGCAGAAGGTGGATTTCATGTCTTTTAAGGCAGCAGCAGGGAGGGTGAAATTTGAAGACCAGAAAGTTTGGATAGAGAAGAGAACGGATTTGATAAGCTGCAGGCGACCCGCATAAGATAGGAATCTATTGGTCCAAGAGGAAATCCTTTTAGTAATCCCTGTCAAGGAGAGGTCTACACTTTCGGCCAAAGCTAAGCTTTGAGGTAAGGAGGGGGACCCCAGAACTTAGCGAAATGTCCCTCTCTTGAACTCTAGAAAGGAAATGATGGAAGCAGAGTTTTTTGGGAGGACATTTGACAGGAAGCAAGTGCTTTTTGAGTGGTTCGGAACATACGCCGGAGATAGAGGAGAACAAGTTGAGGCTTTCTTTAAGGATGCTTATCGATCGGAGGTCTCCATGGCAAAGAGAATAAGGTCATCAGCGAAACATAAATGGGTTAACCTTTGCTGCTTTGTTCTCCAATGAAACTTAAAATTAGGCCCATTTGTCTTGTGACGACCCCAAATCCTGGTACTTGAAACCCAACTCTGCTTCTCCACGATACCATTTCTTTAAAATTGAATAATACTAAATAATAATACATTCGAACTTAATTTACATACATCGAAGTTTACTTCCCAGTGCACGTGACCTTCAAATACATTCCTTACAATACTTGAATAGATACCAATACAACTATAACCATTAACTCATAATACACACTTATTCAATCACCTTTCCTTTTCCTTTGTTCGTGCTTCGAGCCTTCAAAGTTGCTCATACATAATCGAAAACATTTAATTTAAGCAAGGATGAGCATTTAAGTGCCCAAAGAAGTAATAGCAATTATATATAAGTCAAAGAATATAAGTATTCTCTTTACATAACACTTCTACAACGAATTGAAAGTTGTGAAGTAATCTGTCTTCGATAAAAAATTTACATAATGACTCTTTTTCAAATTCTTTAAATTTGGCTCTGCCTCTACCCTTGAATAGGGTTTAAGAAACATACTATGAACATTCTTTTCATTTTCGAAATGGTTTAGCGGAATTCTATCCTCAAACCGTCATAAACTTATGGGCACGAGGGTGATCAAATTTCCGTTGTACCCTATATATGATCAATAATACATATCTTGAGCGAAATTTATCGCTTCACTCTATCCGCTCTTGCGCAAAAATCTTCCCATATAGGGATGTTCATACATGCCCTGGGTTCTAAACCCGAAGGTTTTAATCTTGCTCAACAATAATATGTAATTCAACATATATATATACTGTAATTGACAAAGGTGTATCAACATGTGAATAAATGCCATGATTATCCAAGTGGGGACACTTGTATAACCATTTATAGAAATCAATGAATGTAATATATATCCGAGCTAACATGTCGATAATCAAAGAGTACATAATCAGCAGGATAGAATAATTCTCAAACTTCTTACTCATGTCCATTGCATAAAGGAAGTGCAAAGGTAGGATACTTGCCTGATTCGTTGATTATAAATCTCAACTTCTCTTTATCACAACCTATCAATAATCAGATCATTCGTTTGATTAGAATAATATATCTTAACACATAGTACTGTCTATTACAGTCAGCACATAGTCTAATCACATAATCACAATGATCATACTTTTAGTTCCTATTCTATACTTGAAATATTTCTATACATTTTTCAAATATCTCATCCATGCTCTTACAGTAGTCTTTTCTTTCTTTTATAAGGTTCCGACATTTGTCTGCCGCATCGGAAACTTTATCGGCAAAATATGAGTCTAAGACTCTTAATCTATACCTCAACATCTGTAGAATATCGTACATCTTATTTTTAATCATTTTCGCAATTTCCAGAAATTGAAAAATTTAAAATAATTCAAATCTGTCACTAAAGGGCCTATAGTGATATAACAGTTACTATAGGTGTTCTTCTTCAAATTCAGAACTTCATAATTGGTTCTCAAGTCAGCTAGTTTGGCTGGCTATAACTTTTAAATATCGGAATCATAATTAAATGATTTAAACATTAAACAATTCCATTATCATTAATAGTTTAATTAATACTAAACTATTAATGAAACCATTGTCAAAATATAAAAGTTATTTATAATAACTCAAACTATTTTAAAAATATTTATATTACCCAAATAATTACTATTAATATTTAAATATTAATGTACTATTTATCCAAATATTAAAAGTCATTAATTATAACTTAAAATATTTTTAAATCCTTAATATCCTCTTTAAATGGTTTTTAAATAAGTAAAACCATTTTTAAACTATTTATTTAATATTAATCATTAAATAAACTAAATATCATTAATATTATCTTAATATCATTAATATTTAATTATTAATGAAATTATCATTTAAATATTAAAAGTTATATTTTATAACTTAAAATATTTTTAAATACCTTATTTTCATTTAAAATGATTTTTATAATATTAAAATCATTTTTAAACTAAATTACTTATTATAATCATTAAATAACTTTAATATCATTAATAATTATTAATTAATGAAATTCATCACAAAATATTAAAAGTCATCACAAATAACTCATTTACATAATCAATTCCAAGCCAAAATAAACATAGTAAACTAATTAGTTTATTAACAATACTAACTAAACTTCAAAAATTCAAACTTTAACTAACAATTAAAAATAATAACATTACAAAATTAAATAAAAATATATACTAAATACGAATTCCACAGACCAATACGCACTTCCACGCCTAAAATTTAACTAAGGAGATCTTTATAAAAAGTTCTCCCACAACAAAGCCTTTCTCAAAATTGGAGGCCTTATTGTTGGTGAATGAAACAAAGGCCAAGCCCTTCTATTTATAGGTTTAGAAAATGGTGAAGTTCTCAATTTAGTCGATGTGGGACTTGGTTTATACTAATTTTTCAATAGCTCACTTTATGATTTTCTAACGATTACTCATAACTCCGATTAATCTGATTTTTGGATATGTTATACATGGTATGTAAGACTATTTTTAAAATACGAATTACCCAATTCGGGTTCATTAGGTAGCCCAAACAAAGGTCCAAAAGTGGACGCTCATAATAGCTTTTCAATCTCGCTTTCAGCTTTACCCTCTTTCGTAAAAATAGTCATAACTCTTTCATTTTAAAACATTTTTGAGCGATTCTTGAGGTCACGCCAAGCTAACTTCTGGGCTACAACTTTTATTCTTTGACCATTTCAAAATTCCGAACACATCAGCCCAGAAATTCCGTTCAAATGGACTGCACTGCACTTGTTGGGAAGTTTTGACACTACTACTTTGAAATGTCATAACTCTCTCCTCCGATATCGGATTTAGTCCGCTTTGAGTCTATGGAAAGCTTATTCGGTGTATTATAACATACCAAAAGCCCAGAAGGTTTTGGAAATATTAACTAATCGAAATAAAGTGTCCCGAATAGCACATCCTGCTGCTGACTTTCAGTTTTTAAGAAATTTGACACATTTCCTTCCAATCACCGTAATTCCCTCATCCGAGGTCGGAATGAGGTCATTCCAAAGCCTATGGCTTCCTAACTCAGTGCACTACAACATATCAAAAGCCCAGACCTTTTAAAGCACAAAAAGTGGACGAGAATGCCCCCATTACAGACTGCCCAAAAATAGTTTATCATGATCGGTCAACCATGTTTGACCATCTATAACTTCTAATCTATACATGATATGGACTTGATTCTTTTTACAGATTAAAGACCACATATCAGGCTACACATAACAACTTTTGAAGAACAAAACTCATGATCGAGCAAAGAGTTATGACCTCTGAAATTTGGTGAAAAAAATAACAAAATTTGGTTTTTCCAACTTGCTTAAATCTTCAAATTCGTGCACTTTGATGTTATGGGTCTTTGATTTATCAACCCATATCATCAATTAACATTCTATTACACAACTTTAAACAATCAATTGCATCAAATAACATCGAATCAAAGGATTTCTAGGTTTAGTGTTCTTATACCCTTTTTGCCAAAAATTTTTGATTCTTGCTTCTGATTTGTTATGGGTGATGGTTGGGCTTTGTTTAAGAGTGTATGGGCAATCTTGTACAAGGCAATTAAATGTAATATTTAATCACTAGATTTAATTCTTATAATTTACCAATTAACTTCTATCCTTTGGTAAATTAAAACACTTATACAATAACATCGAAATTAAACCCGATAATTAAAATTAGGGTTTCTCAACGTCATCAATTAGGGTTTCTAATTGACCATTAGTAGTTCTTTAATTATCTCATGTATGTTACTAACACAAAGTCGTTACGGTTTCTAATTTCAACCTGGTTAGGGTTATAATAATTAGGGTTTGTCCTAATTATCGACGACAACAATGAGTTAGGGTTTCTTCTAATTACCGATATTCTTATTCACAAGAATTTCATATACACAAATCACTACTCGTAAATATCCCATAAAACTGAAGTTTAATAATTAGGGTTTCACAAAGACGGTAATATGCTATGACCTAATTGGTCGTCGTTATTTGCTCAATATTATCTCGTTTCATATATACCAAAGACATAATTATGGTAATCAGAAAAATCATTATATAAATAATATAATATTATTATTCTCATCTCTTGATCACAATCCCAATCCGTGGTTTGATCTCATGTCCGACTTATTCTTCGTATACACAAAGATCAATAATCAAGTTAAAATAATTAACTTAAATATTCTCGAACAATTCATATAATAAAATATTTATTATATAAAGCTAATTATCACTTCATATATTATTTCCAATCATGTTTTCATGGAAAATAATTAATAAAAATATTTCTTACTTACAAAAATTTATTACCATATAATTTGTGGTAATTAATAATTCCAAAATTATTTCTAATTTTTCAAGTAATAAATGTATTCGCATTTATCGCTCACTTTACTTGACACTTAGTCTCGCTATTAAATAAAAAAAAAAATTTATACGCAAAAATTTCTTATTTATTTTATATAGAAAATCTCGTTATTACATTCACCTCCTTATAAGGATTCCGTCCCCTAATCACCGCTTTAAAAACTCATATGCGTATGGGTACATAGCATATAATAATTAGTATGTGAGATCTCGATCATACTTGATCGAATCGATCTTTAATTATTCATCATAACACTTGTCTATCCGATTAAGCGTAAATATAAGATATATAAGTTATTCAAGTAGCACTGAGTTCTGCTTCCAAATGCCACCGTATCCTCGGACCGGCCATGTTGTAAACCCTGAGTTGCTTTCGTTGGTTATCGGTTGAGTTGGGTCCTCAAATTGCTAACGTCCCCACTACTTCTCCCCGTGGTTACGCTCCCTACCTTCATTCCCTCTCGTGGGATGGGCTTCCTCACCTTATGCTCACCGATCCACATATGAAGCATCCACTGATCATCCTTGAGTTGGGGCAGTTGGGAGAGATATGACCCTCTTGCCTGCACTTGTAGCATACAAACTTGCCCTTCAGACACTCGCCAGAGTGATTCTTCCCGCAGTTCTTGCACTGCACTACCTGCTTCTTTATACCTTCCTGCTTTACTTGCATTTTCTTAGAAAAATTCCTCATTCTTTTCTCACCCCTATTCCCACTACTACTTTCTATCTTTACTGTTCCTCCTGACTTGCTTTTGTTCTTCTTCTCCTTATGGTAGAGGCTCATGGCCTCACTTCCTGTTTAGCAATGATAGCCTTCTCCATGAGTGCTGCAAAAGTATTGATTTGCAAGATCGACACCTTATCAGAGAGCTGTGGTTTTAAGCCCAACTTTAAATCTCCTTGCCTTCCTAGCCTCTCAGATCCACTTGATGTGGAGCAAACCTAGCCAACTCATTAAATTTTATGATACTCGCGAACAATCATGTTATCCTCGCTTTAACTCCGTGAATCTCACCTCCATTCTAGATCGTGATACTAACAGAGAGATAGTTTTCAAAAATAAATCCTTAAACCTATCCTAAGTAATTTCTTCTTCTCCTGCCTTAGTCTTATTTGCTCCCACCAAAAGTTAGCTTCCCTTTCATCATATAAGTGGCAAAAGCGGTCTTTTGCCCCTCATCTACTTTTTTAGCAATTACGAACGCCTTCTCTATCTCTGCTCACCCAAGTCTGGCTTCTATAGGTTAATGATCCTCTAATTCGTGGTCCTACGGCTTTAAAGTCTTTGAATTTTGCTGTTTATTGTCCGGGCCGGTTTCCCATAATCGGTGTTCCTCGTCAGATAGCTTTGAGCTACCATGTTTGCAAAGTTTTGCATCGATTCCGTCCGCTGCTCCTCAAAGATTAGTAGATTCTTCTATCCTTTGGTTTCGAGTTTGACGCTCATGGCGGCATTATAGTTAAATAAAACCATAAATTATACCTTTCATTTTAAACCTTATTGCATAAGATTAATGTATTAAACTCGTTTCATTTCTCAAACTTAGATTCATATTCATTTATCGAATATTTACACAAAGACATCCTCGCTTTAATCAATAAATTATCCCTTTGTGACTACGAAAAGCTCTGGATTTAAAATCTTAACCAACATAAAAGTTAAAAATAGTTCATTACTTATCACACATATTACATACATAACCCATACTACTTATTTACCAAGCCTTTTCTGGACATTAATTCGCCGATGTCCTTCCATCCCACAATTAAAACATTCACCTTTCTTATAGTCAGGGCAACGAGGAGAGGTGTGTCCTTCACTTGATGTGTCGCTTGAGGCTCCATCCGTCAATTTGGATTTTGAGCTTATCCTCGCTTCTTCCATTGTTTCCATTAACGCCTCATCGACGATCAACTTTTCTATCTCCCACAACCTTTCCAATGAAGAAACCTTGTTCTCCAAATCTCGCACCTCCGCTGATGCTTGAGCAATTTTCAACTTTAGTGTCCGAATCACTATCTCACAAATCCAACATTTCGGATCCGATGCTACGCTTTTTCACGATAGCCACCTCGTCCGATTTGGGTTCCTAGTGAGCTTCTATTTCATCTGTTGGCCTCGATATTAGCTCGGGGTGTGAATATGATCCTTCTTATTCCACATATCTTTCTCACCAGATATCTACATACATAAGTTACCCTGATTAATATATAGTATATATACATAGCAATCAAGAGTTCTATATACGTTGTCTCTTATTTTGATTGATTTATAAATTTATTCAATTCTCATCAACGCTTATCTCTGCCGAAAGGCGCCTCCATCCACTCGCATCGAATCGCATGAAGGTGATGACTAAAGCCCGGTCCAAGGTATATATCCGTGTCTTTGGCTTCTATTTCAACCTTCAACCTGCCTTATCTCAATATCTCCCCTCTCGCCCAACCTCCTCATAACTCCTAATTAACTCTATCTGTGGCTTACAACATTCACATATATCATCACATGCTACCCAATACACCTCTCAAAAGAGTAAAAGTTTTCAAATTGTCCGAGGGGTCATATAGACCATGAACACATAGTTTTAACAGTATTCATACCGCAAAAACAAAACATTACTTGGTATGTTTACAATCACAAAGAAGGTAAACTACCATTAATAGTACTTTAGGTGATTAGCCTATTGTACCCTCTACGCCATGCATAACGATTAATCATACCTAGCGAATATTTACGCCATTAGATTGGATCATTTATCCAAACAACATTGTTCACCTCGGTCTTTATCATAGGATTCCGCACTCAAACAATTTGGTTCGGAAATTTCTTTCAATGAACACTTAGAGTTTTCATAAACATTAGTCTAGCCGATTCAAATAGCATAGACTCATATCAATAATTCAATTCAATCAATTATTTAGATGTAGCCAAACCCCGCTGCAAATTAAACTTTTTGAAAACATTTTCGAGAATGACGCCATGATGCCGTGATCAGATTAACAATCCGCTGAGGATGCCGCCATTGTATGACTTTGTCATAACACATCATACAATAGTGGAACAAATACTTACGGTCAAATTCACACTATGTATTCCTCAGATTTACAACTCCATCACATTTTTCATCATCTCGCACAAAGTTACATGGTACATGAGTGATAATTAAAAACAAATTTTGATATTTCAAATCATTTACGCCTAGCCAAAATAAGTAGCATAGATCAGTATTTTAAACCGCTTTCAAAAATGATTACGAGTCTACATTTTTGTTTTCAAAAGCACATAGTGCGTATTTAGCTTGATGTCAAAAATTTTGAAGTTTAGCATAGCTAGGAGTTTAGGAAAACCTAACACCTTCACTAAAAATCATTTACTTAACAATCTCTATTCCTCGTAATCCATAACACTCCATTCACACAAAAACTATACCCAGCTTCATCAAACCACACTTATGAGTTCATAAATTGCCACAATCATATGAGTTTAAGAACTTATCCTAGTCAGACCTTTGGCGTCCATTCGCTGAGGGGTTCATAAATATTTCATATAATTATGAGTCAAGAATGTCTCATAGGTATGAGTTTTAAGAACTCGAACTTAATTTTATATTCTCTATCTATGACCTATTCTACTGTTATACACCGAGAATGGAGTCATCCTCTTAATGTGCATATAACAAATAGCGACGACGTAGACATTTCAATGATTATCGCGCTTAAACTAAGCGGTTTTTACACCAAGTACAATTTAGCTCCCATACGAAGAATCATACAACTCAAATTGCCGACATGAGTCCTCAATTGAATCCCCATCTAACACTAACCCCATTCTCCATACGAATTTAATTCAGATTTATAATTCTCTTCTCGGATCTGTACTAAATTGATAGTACAATTCATACACGTTAATCTTGTCAGAAACTTTCCAATCATCGATTGATTCCTTCCGGTCATTATAGCCTTATCGATCATCACGGTGATCTCATCGTATATATATTACGATTTAGTTCTATATCTTGATCGCTTCATTTTACGATCTCTCATAATCGCACTTTCGCCTTTTTTTAGACTCAATCTATTCCCCACTCACCGCTTAACTTTTTATAATCGAGTTAGGGAACTCTATGTCTTTACACTCACGAGATTCATCTTTGAATCTTATCGACCAACTAACTCTATATGAGTTAATATTTATCCTATCATTGCGGTTATTAGTCTCGTGTATTCCTACCTAAGCTTCATAACCAACAGCTTTTGATACCAACCCTGTGATTTACCCCAAATCCAGTACTTGAAACCCAACTCGGGTTCTCCACGATACCATTTCTTTAAGTCAATAATACTAAATAATAATACATTCGAACTTAATTTACATACATCAAGTTTACTTCCCTGTGCGTGACCTTCAAATACATTCCTTACAATACTTGAATAGATACCAATACAACTATAACCATTAACTCATAATACACACTTATTCAATCACCTTTCCTTTTCCTTTGTTCGTTCGTGTTCGAGCCTTCAAAGTTGCTCATACATAATCGAAAACATTTAATTTAAGCAAGGATGAACATTTAAGTGCCCAAAGAAGTAATAGCAATTATATATAAAATTTGAAAGAATATAAGTATTCTCTTTACATAACACTTCTACAACGAATTGAAAGTTGTGAAGTAATCAGATCGATAAAAAATTTACATAACAACTCTCTTCAAATTCTTTAAATTTGCTCTGCTCTACCCTTGAATAGGGTTTAAGAAACATACTATGAACATTTTTTTCATTTTCAAATGGTTTAGCGGAATTCTATCCTCAAACCGTCATAACTTATGGGCACGGAGGGGTGATCACCTTCATTGTACTATATCGATCAATAATACATATCTTGAACGAAATTTATCGCTCACTCTATCCGCCTTGCTACAAAAAAAATCTTCCCATATAGGGATGTTCATACATGCCTCGGTTCTAAACCCAAGGTTTTAATCTTGCTCAACAATAATATGTAATTCAACATATATATACGGGTAATTGACAAAGGTGTTTCAACATGTGAATAAATGCCATGATTATCCAAGTGGGGACACTTGTATAACCATTTATAGAAATCAATGAATGTAATATATATCCGAGCTAACATGTCGATAATCAAAGAGTACATAAATCAGATGTGGGATAGAATAATTAAAACTTCTTACTCATGTCCATTGCATAAAGGAAGTGCAAAGGTAGGATACTTGCCGATTCACGATTATAAATCTCAACTTAGGTTTTATCTCTTTATCACAACCTATCAATAATCGATCATTCGCTCGATTAGAATAATATATCTTAACACATAGTAATCGTTTATTACAATTAAGACATAGTCTAATCACATAATCACAAAGTGATCATACTATTAGTTCCTATTCTATACTTGAAATATTTTTATACATTTTTCAAATATCTCATCCATGCTCTTACAAAGAGTCTTTTCTTTCTTTTATAAGATTCCGACATTTGTTTGCTGCATCGGCGCCTTTTTTATCGGGTAAATAATGAGTCTAAGACTCTTAATCTATACCTCAACATCTCAGAATATCGGACATCTTATTTTTAATCATTTTCGCAATTTCCGTAAATTGAAAAATTTAAAATAATTCAAATCATTACTAAAGGGCCTATAGTGATATAACATTACTATAGGTGTTCTTCTTCAAATTCGTAACTTCATAATTGGTTCTCAAGTCACTAGTTTGGTGGCTATAACTTTCAAATATCTAATCATAATTAAATGATTTAAACATTAAACAATTCCATTATCATTAATAGTTTAATTAATACTAAACTATTAATGAAACCATCACTAAAATATAAAAGTTATTTATAATAACTCAAACTATTTTTAAAATATTTATATTACCCAAATAATTACTATTAATATTTAAATATTAATGTACTATTTATCCAAATATTAAAAGTCATTAATTATAACTTAAAATATTTTTAAATCCTTAATATCCTCTTTAAATGGTTTTTAAATAAGTAAAACCATTTTTAAACTATTTATTTCATATTAATCATTAAATAAACTAAATATCATTAATATTATCTTAATATCATTAATATTTAATTATTAATGAAATTATCATTTAAATATTAAAAGTTATATTTTATAACTTAAAATATTTTTAAATACCTTATTTTTATTTAAAATGATTTTTATAATATTAAAATCATTTTAAACTAAATTACTTATTATAATCATTAAATAACTTTAATATCATTAATAATTATTAATTAATGAAATTCATCACAAAATATTAAAAGTCATCACAAATAACTCATTTACATAATCAATTCCAAGCCAAAATAAACATAGTAAACTAACTAGTTTATTAACAATACTAACTAAACTTCAAAAATTCAAACTTTAACTAACAATTAAAAATAATAACATTACAAAAATTAAATAAGAAACATACCCGGAAATACGAATTTCACAGACTGAATACGCACTTCCACGCCAAAATTTAACTAAGGAGATCTTTATAAAAAGTTCTCCCACAACAAAGCCTTTCTCAAAAATTGGAGGCCTTATTGTTGGTGAATGAAACAAAGGCTAAGCCCTTCTATTTATAGGTTTAGAAAATGGTGAAGTTCTCAATTTAGTCGATATGGGACTTGGTTTATACTAATTTTTCAATAGCTCACTTTGCGATTTTCTAACGCATTGCTCATAACTCCGATTAATCTGATTTTTGGATATGTTATACATGGTATGTAAGACTATTTTTAAAAAATACGAATTACCCAATTCGGGTTCATTAGGTAGCCCAAACAAGCAAGTCCAAAAGTGGACGCTCATAATAGCTTTTCAATCTCGCTTCAGCTTTTACTCTCTTTCGCTAAAACAAATCATAACTCTTTCATTTTAAAACATTTTTGAGCGATTCTTGAGGTCACGCTGGCTAACTTCTGGGGCTACAACTTTTATTCTTTGACCATTTCCAAATTCCAACACATCAGCCCGAAATTCCGTTCAAATGGACTGCACCAAGCACTTGTTGGGAAGTTTTGACACTACTACTTTGAAATGTCATAACTCTCTCCTCCGATATCGGATTTAGTCCGTTTCAGAGTCTATGGAAAGCTTATTCGGTGTACTATAACATACTAAAAGCCCAGAAGGTTTTGGAAATATTAACTAATCGAAACAGTGTCCCGAATAGCACATCCTGCTGCTGACTTTCAGTTTTGAGAAATTTGACACATTTCCTTCCAATCACCGTAATTCCCTCATCCGAGGTCGGAATGAGGTCATTCCAAAGCCTATGGCTTCCTAACTCAGTGCACTACAACATATCAAAAGCCCAGACCTTTTAAAGCATAAAAAGTGGACGAGAATGCCCCCATTACAGACTGCCCAAAAATAGTTTATCATGATCGGTCAACCATGTTTGACCATCTATAACTTCTAATCTATACCGATATGGACTTGATTCTTTTGCAGATTAAAGACCACATATCAAAGCTACACATAACAACTTTTGAAGAACAAAACTCATGATCGAGCAAAGAGTTATGACCTCCAAATTTGGTGAAAAAATAACAAAATTTGGTTTTTCCAACTTGCTTAAATCTTCAAATTAAACACTTTGATTTTATGGGTCTTTGATTTATCAACCCATATCATCAATTAACATTCTATTACACAACTTTAAACAATAAATTGCATCAAATAACATCGAATCAAAGGATTTCTAGGTTTAGTGTTCTTATACCCTTTTTGCCAAAATTCTTGATTCTTGCTTCTGATTTGTTATGGGTGATGGTTGGGCTTTGTTTAAGAGTGTATGGGCAATCTTGTACAAGGAAATTAAATGTAATATTTAATCACTAGATTTAATTCTTATAATTTACCACTTAACTTCTATCCTTTGGTAAATTAAAACACTTATACAATAACATCGAAATTAAACCCCTGTAATTAAAATTAGGGTTTCTCAACGCCATCAATTAGGGTTTCTAATTGACCATTAGTGGTTCTTTAATTATCTGTGTATGTTACTAACACCGTTACTTATTTCTAATTTCAACCTGTTAGGGTTATAATAATTAGGGTTTGTCCTAATTATCGACGCATACAAATGATAGTTAGGGTTTCTTCTAATTACCGATATTCTTATTCACAAAGAACTTCATATACACACCTACTACTCGTAAATATCCCATAATCGAGTTTAATAATTAGGGTTTCACAAAGACGGTAATATGCTATGACCTAATTGACCGTCATTTCTTAATATTATCTCATCTTCAAGACATACCCAAAGATACATAATTATGGTATCAGAAAAATCATTATATAAATAATATAATATTATTATTCTCATCTCTCTGATCATAATCCCAATCTAGGGTTTGGATCTCATGTCTAACTTATTCTTCATACACAAAGATCAATAATCAAGTTAAAATAATTAACTTAAATATTCTCGAACAATTCATATAATAAAATATTTATTATATAAAGCTAATTATCACTTCATATATTATTTCCAATCATGTTTTCATGGAAAATAATTAATAAAAACATTTCTACCACAAAAATTTATTACCATATAATTTGTGGTAATTAATAATTCCAAAATTATTTCTAATTTTTCAAGTAATAAATGTATTCGCATTTATCGTTCACTTTACTTGACACTTAGTCTCGTCATTAAATAAATAAAAAATTTATACGCAAAATTTCTTATTTATTTTATATAGAAAATCTCGGGTTATTACATGTCTCCTTTGTGAGGATAACGGAAATGACTTCCATAGCTAGGACAAAAAGGATGGGGGATAGAGGATCTCCCTGCCGAAGCCCTTTGGCACCACTAAAGTAGCCATATAGTCCCCCATTGACTTTTACAGAAAAGGTGGGGGGTAGAAATGCATGCCTTTATCCAGAAGATGAACTTTGGGGGGAATTTGAAGATTCTCAGTGCTTCTAGAATAAACTCCCAGGAAATAGAATCAAAGGCTTTTTGGAGATCAATTTTCAAGGCACATCGAGGGGAGCCCGATTTCCTATGGTAGTTCCGAAAAAGCTCCTGAGCAATAAGAATGTTGTCGCCAATCCTCCTGCCTGGGACAAAAGTAGCTTGTTAAGGTGAAATGATCTTGGGGAGGAAACCCTTCATCCGACTCACTAGGATCTTTGAGATGCATTTATAGGTAGTATTACAACAGGAAATCGGCCTGAAGTCCTTCATGGAGGAGGGGTTTGGGTTTTTGGGAACAAGAACAATAGTCGTAGCGTTTGTTCCCCGCAAAAGACAACCCTGCTGGAAGAAGGATTTAACTGCAAGAGAGAAATCTGAGCCAACTGTTTCCCAGCAAACAAGAAAGAAATTGACATTGAAGCCGTCAGGGCCCGGACTCTTATTTTTCTTCATACTTTTGAGGGAAGCGAGGACTTCAGCATCTGTTATGTCCCTATCCATAGCAGTAGCTTCCACGGGAGTAATAAATTTCTTGAAGGAGCTTGCCAAGAGCTGAATATTTGAGAAGATTGCATGAGATGGGGAACCTAAAGTTGATTGGAAATGAGCCACTACAATCTGCTGAATGTTATGTTGCCCACTCACTAGGATGCCCTCATCATTTGTAATAGACAAAATTTTGTGATGGTTCCACCTAGCTTGTACTTGGTTATGAAAAAAACTAGAGTTCCTATCACCTTCCTTAAGCCATTGAATCCTGGATTTTTGCCTGAAGAGCTTTTCCTCCCATAAGAGGGCTTCCCAAAGACGGCTGGTGAGATCCTTCTGTCTCTCAAGCAAAACCTGATCATTCGAGTTATGAGAGATAGAAGTCTGAGTGGAATGGAGAAGAGACCGAATTTGAGCAACATTAGAAGTCAGATTACCAATGCTTTTATTCAGACCAATAAGCTCCTTTTTAACAGATTTGAGCCTCCCAGCGAGGACTTGAAGAGGATCACCAAACACAGGGATACGCCAAGCAGTTCTGACCACCTCATGGAAGTTCTCCATGTCCACCATAAAATTGAAAAATTGAAACGGTTTAGGAATACGAGGCAAGTGCATTCCAGTCTGGACTATCACCGGGCAGTGGTCAGAAAGGTCACGAGGAGAGAAGATGGCCTATGATAAAGGAAAATTATACAACCATTGGGAGGTAACCATGGCTCTATCCAATTTTCTGTAAATAGGATTCACACTATTAGAGTCCCACCACGTGTGGCAGGGGCCCATCGCTCAAGATCGAAAGCATGGATAAATCACCAATGCGCCTTTTAAATCTCTTGCATGCCTCTATCCCATAGCTCATTACCCCCATTGATCTCGAGATAAGTTCAAAACCTCATTGAAATCACCTAGATGCACCATGGCTTATCAAGCAAGCACAAGAATATCCCTCAAGGCCCCCCAAAGAAGTTTCCTTTCCACTAGAAGTGTTGAGCCCATAGATAAAGGACACATAGAAACCGATGTTGTGTTCCAAAAAGGTAACCATACAGTGGATGAATTGAGAGGACTTGGAAATAGAAGTAACATCCCACACAGAAGGGTCCCAGCCAACCCATATCCTCCCGTTAATATGATGCTCATAGTTGAAGAGCCATTTCCAATCCCTTCCTACTATAGCCTTAGCAGTAGTAATGGCTTTGGGAGCTTTGACTTGGGTTTCCAGAAGTCCAACTAAAGAGAGAGAGTATTTACAAATTAGATCTTTAACACTAGCCTGCTTGGCCCTATTATTTACACCTCTAATATTCATAGAGCAAAAACTGATCATAAAACAGTTAAGATTGTGAGATGGGGCTCCCCCCTTTTACTTCTTCTTGGAGCTTTTGTTAGAGACAAAAGAGTTATTTGCTTTATGCTTGAGGTCCCTACCATCCTTTTCATCAACTAGCTTTAGTTTACCCACCAGGGGACCAGGGGGAGGGGTGGTATCGGTGTCAGAGAAAGGATCTGGTTGAGGCACAACCCATGGAGAAAGGGGGCCAAACGGGTTTGAGCTGCATACGTAAGGTGGAGGAGCACCGGTGAAGGGTTGCTTGGGAATAGGGGCCCTAGGACCCTTAGCCACAACAAATCCACTCTGCTCATAATCCCCGGGGAAGAGGGGGGAAGCAAATTGAAAGCCAAGGAGAGGGGCCCTGAATTACTGATAGGAGACATAGGAGGCTCAGAGCTAAGAGCCAAATCCGCTTTTCCTGAGGGAAGGGCTATCACCGGACCTTTGGGGACCCACTTAAAGTTTGCATTTGGGCACACAGCAAATGTGTGGCCAAAAGATTTACAATGGGAGCGAATAGTGGCTTATTTTGATATTCCACCTTTACAATGCAAACCTTTTCAGATAGAGTATCATCCTCTATAACAACTACTTCCATAACAGGCATGGAGAGGATGCAGAATTTCAATGCATACTTTGGCGGAAGGACATAGGTTCCAATTTTTCGAATAGCTTGTCAACGAATGTGGGTTTGCCAATACCACTTGCTAAATAGTCGAGCCCAAATAGGAGAGAGATAGGACAAAGGTACATTGTGAAATTTTACCCAAATAGGTGCTTTTGTGCATGGTTCTCACATGGAAGTCTAACCCTTCCTTCCAATGTTTAAGGCATAACAAACTTGTTGGAAATGTACCAAGGGCCGAGAGCAAGCACATTCTCACGATCCTGTGGGCGAGAGAACTTAAACATAAAATACCCTTATCTTGCAGGAATACCCTTTGCAGTCCATGTTTGTCCCAAAGCTTATGGGCACTTTCCTCAACTAGTTTAAGCGACAATCGTGAGGTGATGAAACTACCCACAAGGCAGGAGTTCCACAAAGAGTTACCATGAATGAGAATATTAGGAGGATGTTTGATATGAATAATCGCGCTTTTGGAGGAAGGAGGGGGGGGGGAAAATAGTCAAGAGTAAAACTAGGCTTTACGCCTTGAGCCACTACTTCGCCCAAGAGTTCTTTTTCTTCCATCATGTCGAGGGGGACAGCCCTCCCACCACAGCCTTGGACTTAGAATCGTGCATATCTATAGGGACAGAAATCTCCACATTGATGGCCCCTCCCTAACCTCGTGGTCCAGAGAGCCGGGGGTAGGCATAGCATGAGCCTTCTCATGTGGCGGATGTTAGCCTGTATATGGGGGCTAGGACAGAAGTCCTAAGGCCCTCTCAGAGTATCGGTATAAAATGTCCCGTCATTGACATGCTCGATCGATTTGCCTTTGTTCGCATAGTCATTTATATTCGGACGTAAAAACCTCACGAAAGGATGAAGTCCATTAGGGTATTACTACGCCTACACTCATCAAGAAGCATCAATACGACCTCGCCGAGAAAGTTGTTGGTCGCTTTGAAAATGTCGTATATAGCATGACCAACCTGCGTTTCATCATTTCCATTCTCAAGACTATGGTTTTCTGATTCAGAGGAGCTGACAGCGATAGAAGTGATCTGAACCGGAAAAGGCTCCGATTCCACCATGGATTCTGATATCATCCAAAAGGTCCCGGGAAGGGCTGCTGAGGGAATTTCTGGTCAAGAGATGCGAGTAGTCGACCATGATAAGAGGGAGTGAAACACGGGCCGAGCAGAAACCAGAGAGGGGGAGCAGCAGAGAGGAGGTGACCGTCCCGGAATATTATTACGCTTCATAGAATTAAGAACTTTGAAAATCTCAGAATCAGAGAAAGGAGCACAGAGATTAGAGGCTTGGGAGGCATTAATAAGCCTGGAAGTAGTGACTCCATAATTGTTGAAACTATCGTACTGTGAATCAGAGGTGTTAAAAAGATTTTGGAAGCACCCTATAGCAACTGATTCAATTTGAGCTTGTTAAGTTACCACGTTACCATCATCATTTAAGATAAAGAAGATTTTATTTGAGTTCCACCTGCTATTCATAATATTAACAAAGTAGCTAGTGTTACGGTCGCCCAAAGCCAGCCAATTAGCTCTTGACTTTTGTTGTATGAGGATTTCCTCCCTATCAATGGCTTGCCAAAGCTGCTGAGAACATTCTTTCTCCTTTGCCAATAGATCCAAATCCAAAGGATAGGCATGGAGAAGAGTCTGCACTGCATGAAGGTCTTCATGAGCCATCTTCACTAAAGAGGTCAGGTTGCTAGCTGAGATATTAAGGGAGATTAAAGCCCGTTTGGAACATTTAAGTTTTTCAGCAAAAACATAGAAGGGATTCCCAAGAATTGGAGTGTTCCAAGCTGAACTCATAGCGTCATAAAATCCCTCAAGAAGAGTCATATGGTTGAAGTATTGGAAATGCCTTTTTGGCTTGGAGAACCGAATACCAGTGTTGAGAAGAATCAAGGAATGATCAGAGAGCCCCCAATGAGCATACGTAACATGAGATAGATCGAATTGAGAGAGCCAGGCTGAATTCCCCATAATTCGATCCAATTTTTTAAGGACTGGGCTAGAAGGTTGGTTGTTCCACCAAGTAAATAATGCACCAGTACCATGAATATCTGCAACTGCAATGAAATTAGTGCAGTCTTTGAACTCAGCTTTAGCAATATCCCATAAATCATTTGGTTGGTTTGTTTCAGTAAGATCCTTTATTACATTAAAGTCCCCCAATAAGCACCAGCTATTATAGTGTGATAGACTTATCAAATCCTGCCAAAGGTCCCTCCTTTCTATATAAGAATTAAGCCCATAAATAAAAGAAACCAAAAAAGTAGTACTAAAAAAATCTAAGGATTGCACCTTACAGTGGATTACTTGGGAAGAAACAAAAACGATATCCAGTTTCCAAAGAGCAGGATTCCAACCCACCCAAATCCTACCATTAGAATGGTAATCATAGTTGAAAGCCCATTCCCAGTTGTGGCAGAGCCTCCTGGAGATTCTAGTAGCATTTGCAGTCTTTACCCTTGTTTTAATCAAGCCGATAATAGATATATTGTAATCTTTAATAATTTGCTTAACATATGCCTGCTTAGGCTTTTTATTTAATCCTCTTATGTTGTAGGAGGCTAACATAGTTAAATTGATGGTGGTGGGGTGTTACCAGCTTTACCCTTGCCTTTTCTCTTCTTAGCAGCCTTAGGATTTTCCATGCCTGAACCTTGTTTATTCTTGAGATCTTTCCCTTCTTTTCCATCTATCACCTTGAGTTTATTAACAAGAAGAGGATTCATAGTAACAGGAGAATCATTGTTCGAGTCGATTATTTGATCTGCTTGAGCCATAGGTGCAAAAGTGTTGGAGATGATCATTGCTCTGCTGGAAATAAGAGTAACAGATCCAGATTTTGCTCCCCTACCAACTGTTACCCAGTCATTCTGAGGAGCACCACCAGTAGCTTGAAAAGCAGGTCTAGACCCTTGACCTTCAGCAGAGCCAGTTGCAACAGTAGTTGGCCTAATATTAGTCACCATTGTAGGACCCTCCACCATTACTTGCACATTATCATTTGTACCAACCCTTGGATCTTTAGGAATCCACTTGTAGTTGGCTTTGGGACACTTGAGAGGAGAGTGACCAAACACAAGGCATTCTGAGGAGCACCACTAGTACTCTATGTTGATCAACACTCATCCGTTAAACGTGTTTACATTTAGGTTTTGGCAACCTAACTTGCCCATCAAATAATTGATGTAAAATACATTTATTTATTCATACTCAAGCTTACCTTGAATCCGTACAAAATACTTGTCATAGGATAACGTTAACAATTCCATATTGAAAGACTTGTAAACAAATCAATCTAACTCTTAAGAATAGTCTAGCCGAGTTAAAACTGGCATCGACCCTTTCGTAAAACAATTCATGCATCTCATAACATGAATCACATAAACTTGGCTAACATGAAGGTTAGACAAGTGTTAAGAAAACTTGCCTTCAAGCGCCTTCAAATAAAATATTCAACAGTTCTTGATCTTTATAGTCTCTACATGATATATTCATATAACACACTATAATTAGCTACCGAACAATCTAATCACATTGTTTTTGCCAGTTTCTTTCTCTTCTATGTCTTAATTGAATTTATTTCATTAATAAATGTCAATTCGACTTACTATTCTTCATTATGGCTTATTAACGTTCTTACATCACATATGAATATCAGTAATGCCTTCTCTCTATATCTCTTTTCTCTCTGCCTTCTCTCTATATCTTTTTTCCGACCATCTCCTACCCAACTTTTCCGACATCCCCCCCTCCCACTCCTATTTCTGTATTCTTGCTGCTCATCTTCTTATTTTTTCTAATCGACTTTCAGTTCTTTTAAACGCCTCTCCATCTTTCGTCCTTAATCTTCCTCTGTTCCATTATGGTCAGCCACAACCATCTCTCAGCAGGGAACTCAGAGAGTAGTGCTTCTAAAGACCTTTTTGCTGAGTATGGAGTCTCTCATCCGAACTCACAGGACTCTCTACCTCCTCATCTTGGAGTCGAGGATATGGCGGAGTCAGCCCCCTTTTCGGGTGGTACGGGAACCAACTTTAGCTCTGAGGACTCATCAACCAATACTCTGGCTCCAGATATGGATATCGGTAATGCTATGGGGGCCAGTGCTAGGGAAATATTCTCAGCTGCTCATCTTTTTTCCTAGAAAGATAGGGAGGAAGCTCTGTTTGAAAGGAAGAAAAACATGCATTTAATGTCCTTTCTAACTGCTCATGGAATTACTACAAATGATGTTCAACATTTCTTTTCGGATGGTAAGAAGGTCCATTTTCCAAGTGCACACGAGGTACCTATGGTTAGTCCTAAACTGGATATCCCCCTGCGTTCATCTAGCTGCCTGGGTGGAGCTCTTCAACAGGTTGTGAGGGCTCTAGGCCAGAAGGATCTGCCCCAGCCTCTGAGGTAGGTGGACGCTCAAAACTAGTGGTTTTGGCTCTGTCTCCCACAAACTCAGGTCTTGTCAAAAATGGCCTCTTAGGGTCAGCCATTTCAAAATCTCCTGCTTTTTCCCTCGAGGAAGGAGAAATCCCTGCACCAGGTCCGAAAGCCACCACCAAAACTTGGAGTGATGTGGTTGGTAAAGCTAATGTCAGGTCTTCTAGGCTCCTTTCGTACCACCCACCTACTTCTACTTCTGTTGATGGGGTATTATCTGTCATCCCTCCGGACGATATGCTCCGTTGAGGCAACCAAATCTGGGCAGCCAATCTAGTGGGATACTTCCTTCACTCCTCTCTTCCCTATAAAGTTGTTGAGCCTATAGCTAGGAGACTTTGGGGTCATCTTGGGCTTTCTGATGTCTTCCTCTACAACAAAGGCTACTACATTTTCAAATTTGGCTCAGCTTTGGAATGTGATCATATTCTGGCATCTGGTCCTTGGCACTTCACTTCTAAGATCATAGTCCTTCAGAAATGGAAAGAAGGTGTTGAGTTCTCAAAAACTGAATGTAACACATTTCCAATATGGGTCAAACTCAGTAATATTCCTCTTTCTTATTGGTCTGACGAAGGTATTAGTTATATTGCTAGTTCAATTGGTAAACCTTTGTTCATGGATGAGATGACATCTAAGAATGATTTCTTGAACTTTGCCAGAGTTTGTATTGAAGTCAAGGCCTCATTTTCTTTTCCTCCTTCTATTCGAGTAGCCACTAAGCAAGATGAAGCATTGCAGTACTCTTTTACCTCGGTTGAGGTGGAATACCAAAGTAAACCCCCCACCTATCCCAAGTGCCTTGTATTTGGGCATTCTCCCCTTAAATGTCCTAAAACTAGTTACCAGTGGATCCCTAACGAACCAAGGTCTGATGCAAATGATAAAATGCAGTCTTCTTTGGATGGTAAGAAAAAGATGGAAAAGATGGCAAATGAGCAAGCTATTGTTGGAAACTGTTCCACCGGAGTACCAAAGACTGGGAACGCAGCTATCAAGATCGTTACGGAAGGGTCCTCCACGAATGACTGGGTAACAGTGGGGAGGGGAGCAAAATCTGGATAGGTTTCCCCAATTCCCAGCAATGCTATGATTATATCCAACACCTTTGCTCCAATAACTCAAGAGGACCGGATCATTGGCTCAGACACAGATTCACCTGTAGCCATGAATCCTCTTCTGGTTAGTAAACTCAAGGAGATAGATGAAAAAGAAGGGAAGGACCTAAAAAATAAACAAATCACAGGTATGGAAAATCCAAAGGCTGCTAAGAAGAGAAAAGGCAAGGGTAAAACTGGTAACACCTCCGCTCTATCAGTTTGATTATGTTAGCATCCTATAATATTAGAGGTTTAAATAAAAAGCCTAAACAGGCTTATGTTAAGCAAATCATTACAAACTATAATATTTCTATTATTGGTTTAATTGAGACTAGAGTTAAATCTTCTAAAGCTCCCAAAATTTTAAGAAAACTGTGTATGAACTGGGAATGGGATTTTAACTATGACTTCCATAATAATGGTAGAATTTGGGTAGGGTGGAATCCCCTCCTCTGGAAACTCGATATCCTATTTGTTTCCTCCCAAATTATTCATTGTAAAGTTCAATCATTAGATTTTACCAGTATTAGTTTCATGGTCTCTTTTGTGTACGGGCTCAATACCTATACTGAAAGGAGGAATCTCTGGACTGATATGGACACACTGTCTTCAAATGAATGTTGGTGTTTATTGGGTGATTTTAATATGATCAAAGACCTGCAGGAAACTAACCAAATCAATGTTAGCTGGGATGTTGGAAAAGAAGAGTTAAAAGACTGCACCACTTCTATTGGTGTGGATGATATTCGAGCAACAGGTCCAGTTTTTACTTGGTGGAACAACCAACCTGCTCATCCTGTCCACAAGAAATTGGACAGAGCCTTGGGTAACTCGGAGTGGTTCTCTCAGTTTGATCTATCACAGGTTACTTTTGCTCATCGTGGGCTTTCTGATCATTCCTTGGTGTTACTAAACATTGACATTCAATTTTCTAAACCTTGGAGGCAATTTCAATATTTCAACCACATGTCTCTTCTTGATGGTTTTCATGAAGCTGTCCGGTTAGCTTGGGATACACACTTTTATGGGAACCCTTTCTATGTTTTCTCTGAGAAATTGAAATGCACAAAGAAGGCATTATCCTCCCTTAACACTTCCATGGGCAATCTGACCACTCTAGTAAAGATAGTAATGGATGACCTCCACTCGGCTCAAACCCTCCTGAATGATAATCCTTATGACTTGAACCTTTTGGAAAACGAGGAGTGCTGCTCGAAACAGCTCTGGCAAGCTATAGATAGAGAGGAAGTCCTAATTCAACAAAAATCCAGAGCTACATGGCTAGCCTTAGGTGATCGTAACACTAGTTACTTCTCAAATATGATGAAGCAAAGATGGAATTCTAACAAGATATTCTCAATACTTAATGACGATGGTATTATGGTCCATGACAAGGACCAGATTGAGGCAGTAGCTGTGGGATATTTCTCTAAACTTTTTTCTGATCCAGGCTCTCACAATGATGGGTTAACCAACTTTGGCATTTCCCTAACCAAATTAATAGACCCTATTCAAGCCTCTCTTCTAAGTGCTCCTATCTCCGATTTTGAGATTTTCAAGGTGCTTAGCTCCATGAACCGGAATAAGATCCCAGGGCCGGATGGTTTCAATGTTAACTTCTTTATTAGCTGCTGGTCCATTGTTGGGGAGGCCTTTACAAAGGTTGTCCAGTATTTCTTCACCTCTAGCCGGCTAACCAAAGGGATAAACTCCACTGCTTTGGCCTTGATTCCCAAAAGTCCTAACCCAACTTCCATGGTTGATTTCCGTCCAATCTCTTGCTGGAATACCATTTATAATGTATTGTAAAAATCCTTGCGAATAGGATGAAGGTGGTTTTGCCAATGATAATCGACCAAGCATAATCGACATTTGTTAAAGGTCGTAGTATAAGTGATAATATACTCTTGGCTCAAGATCTCTTCAAAGGTTACACCAGGAAATCTGGCCCCTCTCGTTGTGCCCTCAAGATTGACTTTTGGAAACCTTTGATACAGTTAGGTGGGAGTTCCTTTTGGATGTCCTTAAATCTTTTCATTTCCCTCCAATTTTCATAGGTTGGATCAAGGTTTGTATCACTTCTGCCATGTTCTCCATTAAGTTAAATGGAACTCTTGCAGGCTTCTTTGGTAGTACTCGTGGGTTTCATTAAGGAGACCCCCTCTCCCCTTTCCTGTTTGTTCTTGTGAGGGAAATGTTTTCACTACAACTCAAAAAAGGGACTTCGGTTGATGAGTTTGCTTTTCATTGGAAGGCCAAAGCTTGCCAACTTACTCACCTTCTATTTGCAGATTACATTCTTGTTTTCTACCACGCGAGCTTACCTTCGGTGAATATAATTAACTCCTGCATACAATCGTTCTCTCTTTACTTAGGTATGATCCCTAATGCACACAAAAGCCAATGCTTTCTCTCAAATACTGAGCCTTCAACCATGGAGAGTATACTATCATTACTGGGATTTCAGCTAGGTTCGCTACCTTCTAAATTCCTTGGAGTCCCACTACTATCTCGAAAGCTATCCTATGCCGACTGTGTCCCACTTGTATAAAGGATAACCTCTCGAATTTCTACCTGGACTTCAAAAGTCCTTGCCTACTCCGGTCGTCTTCAGCTGATAAAGTCCATTCTTTGTTCCTTCCAAACCTTCTGGTGCAAGTATTTCATGCTACCCAAGGCTGTTCTTCGTGAGATTCACTCCCTTCTTAGTAGGTTTTTGAGGAAGGGGCTGAATCTGTGTAAGTCTGGGCTAAAGTGGCTTGGTCTCAACTCACACTACCTACGAGTGAAGGGGGATTAGGCATAAAAAGCATCCTTGACTAGAATACTGCCTTATTGATGCAACACTTCCTTCAAATTATCTACCATGATACTAAGTCACTTTGGGCTCAATGGATTCAACACACTCTCTTGAAAGATAAATCTATTTGGCAGGTTAAGGCAGGACCCGATTGCTCGTGGACTTGGAAACAAATCCTAAAGCTTCGTCCATGTGCTCTTCAGCATCTGAAGTACTTCCTTGGGAATGGTCATCAAACTTCTCTTTGGTATGATCCTTGGCTGAATGGTGCCTCCATAAACCCATCTATAGTTTTAATGTCCAACTCAGGTATTCCATCAATTGCTAAGGTTAGCCACATAATATTGGACTCCTCATGGAATCTCCCAGCAAGCAATCATCATGATGTTATTCTTTTTCGGTAGCAAGTTCTTCAAGTTCCAATTCCTCCTAGACAGACTGACAAAATTTTATGGGAAGATCACGCACTACATTCGGTTAAGTCCAACCAGATTTGGGATTCTATTCGGACTAGGACCCCATTGGTACCATGGAGCTCAATCCTTTGGCACAAACTTCATGTGCCAAGATACTCATTTATGTTATGGCTGGGCCTTCTAAGGAAACTATCTACGAACGATAGAACAAAGCATTACACGGGGCAGATGTGGAACTGTCTTCTATGCAACCAACACCTTGAAACCTTTGAGCACTTGTTCTTTGAATGTGCCTATTCTACAGTTATCATAACAAGCGCACTTGCCGTAGGAAATTGGGTTTCCATCCCACTGACATAGGAAGCTCTCATTGGCTATCTCACCAACTATCAAGGCTCTAAACTAACTAAGAACATTTTGAGTCTCACATTTGCCACTTGCTTCTGTAAAGTTTGGGAAGCTAAGAACACAAAGATGCACAAGGGTATTATAATTCCTCCATGGTTTCTTGCAAAGGACACTATCAATCTTATTAAATCAAGACTCTCTTCTAGTAAATCTTTCATCAAAGCAACAAATTGTAATTACTATTGTAATTGGTTGGTAACTCCAATGGAGGGCAGGTGAGGTGCTGGTATGGTATGTTATGAGCGCCCGTGGGCAAACATGAGGCTTCTGGCAAGTATGTGGTGAGCGACCATGAAGAGAGCGAGCCCAGGTATTGGGCTTCGGGCGAGCATGGTTTCGGGAAAGTATGAGGTGGGTGAGCATGACTTCGGGCGAGAATGGTTTCGGGCGACCATAAGGTGGGCGAGCCCAGGTTATGGCCTTCGGGTGAGGTGGTGGTTGTGTGGAGGTTATGGCCTTCGGGCGAGTATGGCTTCGGGCAAGCATTCGGGCTGCGAGCATGAGGTGTACAAACATGAGGTATGAGCCCAGGTTTTTCGGGCGTGGGGGTCGGCTGCCATTAACTGTTTTTTCATCAAGGCCACAATCTGTAATCAATACTGTATTTGGTTGTTAGTTTAACTTGTTATGTTGGGTTCTCTTCCATGTATCGTATCATCATCTATATAACTTAGATGATGCTACTATATTCTGGGGTATGCCCCTTAGCCATTGTATTTGGTCCTTTTTATATACAAACAAACTTAGCAAAAAAAAAAACGTTCTTACGTCACTAAACCAATACTTAACCATCATTGGTTAAGTACCCTTATTGAATACGATTCACTTACTTACACTTCACGTTCTTCGTTTAATTACTATTAAACCATGTTCAAATTCCTAAAGTCATCACTATATAAGTGACTTAAGATTAATCTTATCATGTATACCAAGTAAATACATATCCCAAAATAGTTTTGTAATAAATTTGGGATTAGAAAACAAATTGATCAACAAATTTTCACTACCGGCGTTGCGGTGCCATACTTCAATACATTATTGGCGCTGCGGCGCCAACTAACAGTGTGTTATGCTCGGTCTCGGCGCTGCAACGCAAGATCCCATTATACTAGTGGCATTGCTGTGCCACTCTCCAGTAGCTAATGTCCCTCACCTGGCACTGCGATTCGGAGATTAAAGCTTGGGGCGGCTCTGCGGCGCCCACCTTAAGCCCTTGAATTTTTTTAAAAATTTTGAAAACGATTCTTCCCGGACTCATAACTTAGTCGTTTTAAGTCAAATTTGGCTAGTTCAAAAGCCATTTTCTTACACGTTTCATGTTTTTCAACTTCATCTGGATAAATATAGTTTTTAAATCCGTTAACGATGAATTCACTATTAACATTCTAATAAGCGTTTGTTAAATGCTCGTGAGCGTTTATAGCTCGTTTTCTTCATTCTATGTCGAAATTTGACCGTTCTTGAGTCCACGACTCTTGAATACATTATACTACGTTATGCCATTGAAAACTAGGGTTTCCGAACTAAACGACAAGTTTTGACTACTAATAAGGAATTATACGATTCCAATGTTTAACGTCTAATTTCGTAAATTTTGCCATAACTTCGTTACTCGTGTTTTATATGCCAAATCAAGTGCAACCAATCTATTGATTCATTGTCTATATCCCAACCAAGCAATAGTCACATACCCTATAAATGATGGTTTTCAATTTGTCCATCAACAACCATGTCAAAACTTAATAATTTTTCTTCGGTTAAACTTACAAACGCTTATGATTTCTACTTTATACATGGCTTGTAAATGTTTAATTCACTAATAGCCATCCTTATTTCTCCGGAAGAGACATTCTCCACTATATCATGATTCTCTACGAAAAATAAATTTAAATGAATCGAAGACTAAGGTTTTATAAATTATTACCGTAACGTTCTTCGAATTCTTGCTTAAAACTTGTATGCAATGCTTCAAGCTCACTTGATTACTTGTTATAGCTCTTTTCTCTCTCTCTCTCTCTCTCTCTAATATATTGTTCAATGTTTGTAAACAAAGAAATGAACTAAGCTAAGCTTCCTTATATAGAATAACCAAGTGGAGGGTATTTTGGTTATTTGTCCCACCTCCTTAATATTCATGGCTTAACAACCAAGTATACACTTTACTTGGCCACCAAGTGGCCGGCACACATGGCTTTGTGGGTCCCCCCATTGGTTTTACCCATTCGGTGACCCATCAGTTTGATCCGCGGTTCAGTTTCTTGGATCGGGGTTGATTTAACCTAACATTGGGCCTTGACAATACTCAATCTTGTGCTTCATTTCACAAAACATTGGGCTTGACATAATCTATGTCCAATTGGATTCTATAAAGTCCATGAACTCAAAGTCCAATAAGAACTAATCGTATTCTACGCGTATAACTCACGTCTTCTCTTCGTATAGTATTTGTACAATATTCGTATTATACGTCATAATATTCTTCATACTATACTTATATACTAACTAGTATCATACTCATATATCATACGTATAATAACCCTAATCATTATACACATTCATTTCCTTCTTGGAAATCACTTTTCCCAACCCTTAGGTTTTAAGTCCGCAAGCGAAAACTTTGTTTGCCATAACTAAAATATTATTGGATATTCCATCTCGTCTTAGAATTCTATCATTACATGTTTCTCAGAATTTCAAACTTAATTCCCGAGTAGAAACGGATGAATAGTGTTTTTATAGAAATTTCTCAAAAAACTTTTATATTTGTCTTAGATATTCAAAACAATTAATTTTAGCACATAGCCAGAATCCTAACCACGTCCGCAAATTCTAGGTCATAGAACGACCTTCATATAACTTACTCACATAAATAATCAATTAAATTCATTTAATTCACATAATCAAATAAAAATTTAATTCATATAAAAATCCGATTTTCTCGGGCGTTACATTCTCCCCCCTTATAAGGATTTTGTCCCCAGAATCTCGCTACAATTACATAAAAAAAATGAGGAAAATTTTGCTTCATTTTACTCTCGAGTTCCCACGTTGCCTCTTCGACATTGTGGTTCCTCCAAATTACCTTCACCGAAGGTATTATCTTATTCTTCAAGACTTGTTCCTTCCTATCAACAATCTGAATTGGAAGTTCTTCATATGTTAAGTCTTTTTATATCTAAATAGATTCGTACTCTATTACTTGTTTGTATTCCGGTTTATAAGGACAGAACACTGACACGTGAAACACATTGTGTATACGTTCCATCTCTGGAGGTAAAGCTACTTCATAAGCTAACTCTCTTACTGATACAATCCTGATTAAGCTCTCATCAAATGATAATAACCCAATTCAAGTCTCAGTGGTTCATCAAATAATTTTAAATAATTGGGTTGAAGATTATTCAAAGGAGTACAATTCAAGTATTATTGGGTCGATCCAATTGGCCCATTCAATTCAGTTTATGCATGGATTTTATGTGGAGCATAGTGGGTCAAATATTATGGGACATCATCATGTATTCAACATGTTAATATGTCAGATTGCATGGAAAAGAGGATTAGACTATTCACATGTGGGCCATCAAATCTAGTCAGCAGCCATGCATGCCAAATTGTGAGCCTTCATCATATTTTGGAAGCTAACATATTATAGCTAAACCATATTCAGCATCTTTCTACGTGGGCTAATAGGAAGCAATCATTATTAAAGTCATCATCCTTATTATTCTCCAATTCCAAATGGAACGTCCGTGTTCCTTATTCTAAATTCGGTAATGTCCAATTCAAGAAGGAATTTCAGTGGCTTCACGCGGCAAGAAGAGTCCGAATGCGACAAGGATTTTTAGATTTTTATAATTCTATTGTAATTAGGATTTATTTTTAATTAAAATTTCTTTTTCAAATTGACTTCTATTAGGGTTATAGTTTATAAATTCCTATTAGGATTTGAATTGTTTTGAGTAGTATAAATAGTGGTCTAAGTTGATGTAATCAAACACATTATACATTATTCATTATTCAATATATTTGTGAGGTTATTCTCTACTTTTTGGTTCTTCAAAGAATTCCTAAGTATTTTTCTTAGTTATTTCTTTGAGATTCAGTTTGACTTATCATACAACAATTCATAGTTGTGTGTGGCGTCTTCTACCGCATCAATCGTCGATTGTACCGAGATTACCGCTTTAGTATAAGTGAGGGGTCAAGGTGTCGTTGGTGTCCATTCAACGCAGAATTCCGAACGCGAGCAATTGTACCAAGATTATTGTCTACATATAGGCGAGGGGTTAAGGTGTTGCAAGCAATTCACCCAACAACTGTGCTAGAAACGATCAGAGCGGCGACCACCTCACGCAAGCGTGCCGTGGATTCTATCATTTGGTATCAAAGCTTATCCTTTCTAGAGAGTTACTTATCTTTAATTTTCTGTCGAAATATATATTGCAAAAAAAAAAGAAAAAAAAATTCACATTATATTTTCATTGTGCTAACCAAACTTGTAGCACACCATCAAATCATCAAATTCCAACAAAGATTTCATACCGTTCCATCATCATACATTCTGAAACGGAGCTATATTTTACAAATCTGAAGCATACAAGAGGAGTACAAAACATTCGATCGGTGATTTTGTGATATTCTGATAGTTACACCATCTATATTTTTGTTTCGTGATAAGTATTTTGAATTGATTAGTAAAACAAAGAATTTTGCTAAGGAATTCAATAAGAACTTATTAGAGAGAATATTTGATGTAAAAGGCTTAGTGTTGAGATTAATCGAGGGTAAAAGCCAAATTTGAGCGATACACGCGTGATTCATCATTATTTAAGCGAAACACGTAAGGGAGTGTGTGAAGAAAATTTTTATCTACTAACCTTTATTTTACAGCAAACACGTATAGCTACAATTATGAAAGTTCTTATGGGTCTCGAAGGAATACTTTCCAAGGCAATATTGATACAAAGGCATATCTGAGATGGAAGAGAAAAATGGAGCGAGAATTTGACAGTCATGATCACTCCGAGAGGAGGAAGGTCAGATGGGCAGTTCAAGAGTTCTCCGATCATACAATTATATGGTGGCAGCTTAGCAAACAAAAACATGGGGAGTGTCCGTTTGAGACATGGGCAGAATTAAAAACAGCAATGAGAAAGCGGTTTGCTCCAGTACATCGTGACAGGAGGGAGGAGTATACATCTTAAAGACATGTAGAGCAACCTTCAAGGCGATTTACAGTAGACAATAATAGGAGGGTTCACACACAAGTAAACAAGGAAGACTATTGGATGCAGCTACAATATACTTCTAAGGCGCAAAAGAAACAAGATCAGCGGGGGTGGTGGAAGAAATTATAGAATATGCAGTCCAAGGAGAGTTATTGGGTTCGAGTGTTCAAGATGAAATACATGTGGAAAAGATCAACAACAAGAAATTGTTCAAAAGATTAATAATATAAAAGAAAAAATTGAAAAGAGTGAGAATGAAAAGAAAAGAGAGATTGAGAAAAAAGAGAATGAAAAGAGTGACCTTGAAAATAAACGAGAGAAAAACAAACGAGAGGGTGAATAAAGAAGAGAGAGAAGAAATATGTGACTATGAAAAAGAGAGTGAGTTGAAAAGTGAGTTATATTTTGAAAAGCCAATGACTGTACATTCATACAAGACGACGCTTTTGAATACTAACACTAATGATTCTTCTTTGTCTAGTTCTATTTTGTCTATTGTGCAGGTTGTTGATGAAATACCCTGTGCTATCATTCCGTACCGATCAGCTGATAGTATTTTCGAGGAGACAACGGAGTTACCAAGGCGGGTTGGAGAGTTGGTGAAAGTGGGTATCGTAAGAGAAGACATGAGTTCATGTGTTGATTATGAGATCATAGTACCTAAGGAGGATGAGATAAAGAATTTGTGCATCGATTTTGAATCGATTCGTGATAGGATCATATTCATCGAGGGAAGCATGGATCATGCAGTTCATCCCGTTCAATGCATAAGACATCTACATGGAAGTGTTTTGAATATTGTTTTAGTAGACTATGCATATGATTTTGGTTTATTTAATTTCTTTGTGATTAGACAAAAGGAACTTATTGATTTGTTTTGTTTTGTGTTTAATCCAGGAATTAAAGAGAGTTTGCGTGAGAAATATGACAAATTTCAAGTATTAATATTTGATCCAGGTGCATTGATGAATGTGTTTCTGCGAAGGATTGAGATCATTATATTGAATTTTGATCCAGGAATTCATCATTGGGAGAATCTACCACATGAAGAGTTTGTGTGACGATTTTTAATCCAAGAGAATATAAGACTTTTTATATTCTTTCTTACTTTGCATTCATGATTATTTTAGTAGATAGTAGATTATTTTATATATATAATTAGTGTTCTGGGAGTAACTGGTCTACAAATTGTCAATTCGGGAGAGAAGTCGGGCATTGTTATGTTCTTAAGCGGGAGTTGGAGTTTTTGTTGCTTATATATGTTATTTGCGAGTTGAGTTTTGGCATTATGATTGGTTTGATGCTACTAACTTAGTTTATTTTTATGTAGGAGCAATTTTGTGGTTGAATCATTTTTGAGAAGACGATGTGCCAGATTTGAGGACAAATCCTTTTGAAGAGGAGGGGAATGATACAATCCTGATCAAGCTCTCATCAAATGATAATAACCCAATTCAAGTCTCAGTGGTTCATCAAATAATTTTAAATAATTGGGTTGAAGATTATTCAAAGGAGTACAATTCAAGTATTATTGGGTCGATCCAATTGGCCCATTAAATTCAGTCTATGCATGGATTTTATGTGGAGCATAGTGGGTCAAATATTATGGGACATCATCTTGTATTCAACATGTTAATATGTCAGATTGCATGGAAAGGAGGATTAGACTATTCACATGTGGGCCATCAAATCTAGTCAGCAGCCATGCATGCCAAATTGTGAGCCTTCATCATATTTTGGAAGCTAACATATTATAGCCAAACCATATTCAGCATCTTTTTATGTGGGCTAATAGGAAGCAATCATTATTAAAGTCATCATCCTTATTATTCTCCAATTCCAAATGGAACATCCGTATTTATCTTTCCTTATTCTAAATTCGGTAATGTCCAATTCAAGAAGGAATTTCAGTGGCTTCACGCGACAAGAAGAGTTCGAATGCGGTAAGGATTTTTAGATTTTTATAATTCTATTGTAATTAGGATTTATTTTTAATTAGAATTTCTTTTTCAAATTGACTTCTATTAGGGTTATATTTTATAAATTCCTATTAGGATTTGAATTGTTTTGAGTAGTATAAATAGAGGTCTAAGTTGATGTAATCAAACACATTTCATTATTCAATATATTTGTGAGGTTATTCTCTACTTTTTGGTTCTTTGAAGAATTCCTAAGTATTTTTCTTAGTTATTTCTTTGAGATTCAATTTGACTTATCATACAACAATTCATAGTTGTGTGTGGCGTCTTCTACCGCATCAATCGTCGATTGTACCGAGATTACCGTTTCAATATAAGCAAGGGGTCAAGGTGTCGTTGGTGTCCATTCAACGCAGAAATTCGAACGCGAGCAATTGTACCAAGATTACCGTCTACATATAGGCGAGGGGTTAAGGTGTTGCAAGCAATTCACCCAACAACTGTGCTAGAAACGATCGGTGCGGCGACCACCTCACGCAAGCGTGTCGTGGAGTCTATCACTGTGATAACCCAAATTTTTATAAGTTATTAAAATAAGAATTTAATAATTAAAATTCTTATTATGAGGTGTATATATTTTGAATTATGTGATTTGGTGTGAAGAGAATTATATATTCATATGTTGGAGAATGTGAGATTTAATAGTTAATTAAACTATTAAAGAAATTAAATAATATTAGTTTATTTAATTAAGATGAAATTATTTTATGAGATAATATAATTTTAATTATTATGCCTTGTGGGTAATGGAAATTATTATGAGTTAAGTTTCATAAATAGTGTGAATAATTCACTTAATTAAAATAGTGAATTAATACAAGTATAATTCATTTAATAAAGTGAGAAGGTAATATATTGCATGAAAATGTAAATGTTAGTATAATGCTAGTAAAATATTTATTAAGTACATTAAATATTTTAGTTGCAAACTTTATGGAATAAAATGAATATTTATGGTATTAAATAAATATTTGATGAAAATGGTTATGGGATAGTTTATTTAAATGTGATAAAATAGATGGGATTTATACGTATTTTATTATGCAAGTATAATTGTGATATTCTAATTAATAATTAAATTAGAGGAGTGAGAATTTGTTAAATAATGTTATGATTATAATGGTTGAATAGAAATTATAATTTTACTGACAAGGTTAATTTTATTTCTTAAGGAATTAAAGGTACATAATCTAGTTTATATTTCTAGTTTATGTGTTCTTGAGTTTCTTTTAAAATTGGAGTTTTGGTTAATGAATTTGTGGGTTACGATGTTTTATATGTTATTAGATATTTATAATTTGATAAGGGTCATCTAGAAACAAATTTTCAAAAATCAAATTCATGTATTTATACTAAAAAAGAGGAGTTTGGGTTTTGATTGTAATGTGTGTTTTTGTGTACTTTGGGACTAAAGTTGATGATGAATTCGTGATGGAAACTTTAAATTGATGGATGATTGTTGTTCTCCTCTATAAAATGAAAACAACGCAACTTGAACGGATCGAATTGGTTAAGAAACGAATTCGTGATGAATGAATACACTTAGCATGTTGAAAATAGGAAAAATTAGTATAAACATATTAGAATTAGTATAAACCAAGTCCCACATCAACTAAATTGAGAACTTTACCCTTTGCTAAACCTATAAATAGAAGGGCTTGATCCTTTGTTTCATTCACCAACAATAAGGCCTCCAATTTTTGAGAAAGGCTTTGTTGTGGGATGACTTTTTATAAAGATCTCCTTAGTTAAATTTTGGCGTGGAAGTGCGTATTCAGTTTGTGAAACTCATATTTTCGGGTATGTTTCTTATTTAATTTTTGTTAATGTTATTATTTTAAATATTGTATTTAGTTTGTTAGTTAAAGTTTAAATTCTGGAAGTTTAGTTAGTTTTATTAGTAAACTAGTTAGTTTACTATGTTTATTTTGGCTTGTAATTGATTATGTAAATGAGTTCTAATGATTGTAATTAGAGATATGAAGCCTTAACATCATCCAAGTGTAACCAAAACTCATAAAATAAAATATTTACAAAGAACCATGTTGGACAGTTTTTGGGACTAAGCTTGAGGACCATTTGTGCTTTTGATTTATGTCTAAAAGCTTAATTTGATAATTGTATGTTATATCCCTCTAAGTTCTAAAGATTACCTAACTTGAATGAACCAAAACGGAGTTAAAATGAATCTGTGGTGAAGATTTTAGTAAACCATGTCTAGAAATGAAAACCAATGAACAAAGACTATAGTGTCAAATTCGAATAGCTATGTTGCCTGAAAAATTTTGAGTTTCTGGGTAGTTGTAGTGCACTGAGTTAGGAAGCCATAGGCTTTGGAATGATCTCATTCCGATCTCGAATGAGGGAGTTACGGTGATTGGAAGGAAATGTGTCGAATTTGTCAAACTGAAAGTCAGCAGCGGGAGGTGCTATTCGGGACACTATTTTGATCAGTTAATTTTTCCAGAAACTTCTGGGCTTTTGGTATATTATAGTTCACTGAATTAGCTTTCCATAGACTCCGGAATGGACTAATTCTGACTTCGGAGTAAAGAGTTATGACCATTCAAAGTAGTCACATCAAAATTGTCTAACCAACTCGGGACAGTCACCTTGAACGAATTTTCTGAAATTATGTGTTTTGAATTTGGAAAAGGTCAAAGAATAAAAGTTGTAGCCTCGGGAGTTAGCTTCGTGTGGGCTCAAGAATCGTTCAACACTGTTTTGAAACGAATTAGTTATGACTATTTTAGCGAGAGAGGGTAAAGCTGGGAAAGAATGAAAAACAGATTTGAATGCCCTTTTTGAACACTATTTTGGACTATCTATCTTATCCGAAATGGGTGTCCAATAACTTCTAAAAATAGGTTAATATGATGTTTATAGTATATCCAAAGTTGGATGTCATCGGACTTTTGAGATATAGCGTAATGTTTACATTACAACTACTATGCGTTAATATATGACTAATGGATGTGAATCCATGATTATATAATTGTGTAGGAATACACGAAGCGCAAATAAACGTTAAGCAGTTAAGTCGTAGTTCATAAACTATGGATCAGGCAAGTCTTTTAGTTCCTATTTGCTATGTGAACTTGATGATTAACTATTTTAAATTTTTATTGCAAAAAGCATGATGTGTTATATATATGTTGAAAGTATGAAATGTTAAAGTCGATTTATGACTATGTTGATTGATTAAAGCATCTCGATTGAGTAAGGACTCAATCTTTATACTTGTTATATGAACTCGTAGCATGTATGTTATATCTTGAGCATGTTATTATGTGCTATGTGATGCATGAAAATCATTAGATTTTGCTTTTGTCAGTTTAGCTCAACCTTGCAAATAACCACTTTTGCAGGTTCAAGATTCAAGGTAAAGTTATGTGTTACTTGAAAGACATGAATCAGATGTGATACTTGAAGATTTATACACTTTGGTTGTGTTATTATTATTTAAACCATGTTTAAGGTTCCGAATAATGTATTAATGTTGAATTGTAATATTATTTTGCGATGTAAACTATTTTAGTATTAAAATGATTGTGAAATATTTAGATGTAAAGGTTGAAGGTTTTGGGAACGAGGATAGTTTGTAATAGAAAATTTAATTATTCCGCAAATTTCAATGGTTGTATTATCGTTTAAGGATGTAAAATTAGACGTTGAATGTATTATTAACGACCGAAGTTGAGAATTAAATTGTATGAATTTTGGGGTCGTTACAATCACTTACTCTTCTTAAAATTTCAAAAGGTCCTATAAACCTTGGACTTAACTTCCCTTTCTTTCCAAAACGTATCTTCCCTTTCCAAGGTGATACCTTCAGAAAGACATACGAACCTACTTCAAACTCCCTCTTCTCACAGTGAGGATTTGTATACTTCTTTTTTCTATCTTTAGCCGCTACCAATAGAGTACGTATTAACTTTACCATGTCTGCAGTCTGTTGTACCATCTCAGGTCCCAACATCTGACGTTCCCCTACTTCATCCCAACACAGTGGAGTTCCGCACTTCCTCCCATATAACACTTCATAAGGCGGCATGCCTATACTAGCGTGAAAACTATTGTTGTACGCGAATTCCACCAAAGGCAGATGTTCATCCCAACTCTCTTTGAAATCTATAACGCAAGATCTTAACATATCTTCTAGCATTTGAATTGTTCGCTCACTTTGTCCATCCGTCTAAGGATGATATACTGTACTTAACTTCAGTTGCGTTCCCATTTGCTCTTGCAAATTCCTCCAAATACTCGATGTGAATCATGGATCACAATCTGACACGATCGAAATAGGTACTCCATGTCTTAAAATAATTTCTTTGACATACAGTTTAGCTAATTGTTCTAGGTTATACCTAACTCATATTGGTAAAAAGTAAGCCAATTTCGTCAACTGATCCACTGTTACCCAAATAACATCGTATCCCTTCCTTATTGTTGGAAGTCCCACCACAAAGTCCATTGTGATATGCTCCCATTTCCACTCTGGAACCTCTAGTCCTGCAATAACCCACTCGATCGTTGGTGTTCAGCCTTAACTTTCTGATAAGTTAAGCACTTACTAACATATTCTGCTATCTCTCTCTTCATGTTTGGCCACCAAAAGTTCTGTCGAAGGTCTTGATACATCTTAGTATAACCTGGATGTATTGAGTACCTTGAACTATGGGCCTCACTCATTATTTCTTCTTTTAACTTGGAATTATTCGGAACCCAAATTCTTCCTTCAAAACGAAGCAATCCCTCCTTGTCGAGGTTATACTTAGTCTTCTCTTCTTCACTTGCTCGCATTTTTCGTTGCCTAATTGTACTTCTTTAACTTGTTCCACTATAGTTTATTGGGTCTCCATTGCGAATAACATTACTACCGCTTTATTCGGTAATTTAACTTCTAACTCCATTCTTGCCATCTCTGTTATTAACTCATTCCGAGTCGTTAACATTAATAGCTTTTCTCTACCCTTCCTTCTTAGTACATCGACTACTACATTTGCCTTTCCTGGATGATATAAGATATCACAATCGTAATCTTTTATCAACTCTAACCACCTTCTCTGCCTCATATTCAACTCCTTCTGTATGAAGATATATTTCAGACTTTTATGGTCCGTGTATATCTCACACTTCTCTGCATATAAATAATGTCTCCATATTTTTAAGGCAAAAACTACTGCTTCCAATTTTAGGTCTTGTGTAAGATAGACCTTTTCATAATCCTTCAACTGGCGTGACGCGTACGCTTTGACCTTGCTGCATGAGCACGCAACCCAGTCCTCTATGTGAAGCATTTCTATAAACTACGAAATTCCCCATATCATCTGGCAAAGATAATACATGTGCCTCACTTAACCTCCTTTTTAGTTTCTGAAAACTATTCTCACACTTCTCAGTCCACACATACTTCATTGACTTCCTCATAAAATTCGTCAACGAAGTAGCTATTTTAGAAAAGTCCTGAATGAACCTTCTATAGTAACCCATTAATCCCAAAAAACTCTGAACCTCAATTGGTGTTTTTGGTTGTTCCCAATTATTAACTGTTTCAACCTTCGCTGGATCCACGGAAATGCCATCTTTATTAGTAACATGTCCTAAAAACTGCACTCTTTCAAGCCAAAATTCACACTTAGTGAATTTCACATACAACTTCTCCTTCCATAGTGTTTCCAACACTATCCTTAAATGTTCAGCATGATCTTCTGGCATCTTATAATAGACTAGAATATCACCAATGAACACTACAACAAACTTGTCCAAATACTGTTTGAACACTCTGTTCATCATATCCATGAATGAGGCTGATGCATTAGTCAACCCAAACAACATAACCAAAAACTCGTAATGACCATAACAAGTTCGGAATGCCATCTTAGGTACATCCTCCTTCCTCACTTTCAACTGATGGTACCCCGTACGAAAATCTATCTGAGAAAAATATTTTTCCCCTTTCAACTGATCAAATAGATCATCGATCCTAGGCAGTGGGTATTTATTCTTAATCGTTAACTTGTTTAACTCTCGATAGTCGATACAAAGTCGTAACGACCCATCCTTCTTCTTTACAAACAATACTGGTGCTCCCCAGAGAGATACACTCGGTTGAATGTACTTCCTAACTAATAGTTCTTGTAATTGAACCATTAACTCCTTCATTTCTACCGGCACCATCCTATAAGGTGCCCTAGAAACTGGTGTCGTACCTGGCAACAAATCAATCACAAACTCGACCTCTCTATCCGGCAGAAGACCTAGTAACTCGGCTGGGAATACATCCGCAAACTCTTATACTATAGGTATCTGTTCCAATGATGCTCCCACTCTTTGTGTCGGGGAATATTCGATTGGTCGAGGAATATTCGTACAACGACACAATCATTGGTGAACCCCCCAACAGAAGTATTGTCGTAGTTAGAAAACGACAGAAATATCTTTTTATAAAAATAATGGCGAAAGTGGTACCGTTAAAACTGTTGAACTACCCTAGTAGTAAAGTACAAAGAATACGCTGGCGTGGTTGCATAGTAGCACCACGTATTGATTATTGATGCTTATGTAAGAAGTCACTCAGTTATACTTAATTATTGCTACAGTAATTGTTGCATCATATCTCTCATATTATTGATTCAATTATTCTCACAGTATCATCTTTATAATATGTTATATTATTAAATCAATAGTTGAGACGACAAAGTTATTCATATTATTATTTGAAATATTGACAATGTCTAGAAGTTCTGTCAAGGAGAGGTTTGGTAACCTAATTGCGCGCCAATAAGGAGAAATCCTTATCGGAAAGCCCTCTCTTTCCTGGGAACGACCAGGTTGTTAAATATTGTGAGTTATAATTTTAATGATGAATACGTTCGTGTTGATTAAAGATGAAATTGATACTTCCATTGTGTTGGAATTATTAGTGTTCGTGAAATTCGACATTTATTTCGATAATAATGGATGTCTGGAGGTTATATTGACCAATCGGGTAATTAACCGGATAAATGAGCAATTAATTGCTATTGATTCACATGATTATAACTATTTGTTCACATGTGTGTACTATTGATTCACATTCATTTACTATTAGGGGAGTTGGTGCAAGATTGATAATACTTGCATGACTAAGTTAAAATAGAGGTATAGATGGAGGTACTATACTGTAATTTGTATTTTCACATGTCTAGAACTATTGATCACATGATTTACTATTAGGGGAGATAGTGCAAGTTTGATAATACTTGCAGGACTAAATTAAAAACGAAAGAAAAGAGGAAGGTATTATACTATAATATTTCGAGCCCCAAAACGTGCAATTATCAAAACTATATTTTCCTATAAATAGAAGCTCATTCCTTCATTATTTTTCACCAATTCACTAAAGCTATAGTGCAATTATTATAAAGAGAAATTATAGAGAGAAAGAAGAAGAGAAGTATGCTACCTCACTATTCCAGTATCCAGTCTTCTTCTGAGGTAAGGGATATTATTATTATAGTAAGGGGTAGTATTCTTTCGTATTCATGAAGAGAGTTATTTTCTTTCAATACTCGTAAGGGTTGTTATTCCATTCTTTATTATTATGTTGAATAACTCGCCTCTGCCAATCTGCATACATGGTGAAATTCTTCTATTATTCCATTCTTTATTATTCTTTTGGAATAACCTGTCTGTGCGGTCTATTGCATGCGTGGTGAATTCTGTTGTTATTCCATTCTTTATTATTCTGTTGGAATATCCTGTCTGTGCGGATTACGCATGACCTGGTTCCATTCTTTATTATTCTGTTAGAATATCCCGTGTGTGCGGATTACACATGATCTGGTTCTATTCTTTATTATTTTGTTGGAATATCCTGTCTGTGCGGATTACGCATGACCTGGTTCCATTCTTTATTATTCTGTTGGGAATAGCCTGTCTGTGCGATCTATCGCATGCATGGTGAATTCTTCTGTTATTCCATTCTTTATTATTCTGTTGGAATAACCTGTCTATGTGGATGCATGCATGGTGAATGATCCTTTGTATTCATTCTTTATTAAATTGTGGAAATGATCTATCTACGTGGATTACCGCATGGCGGGTGAAAATCCATTTGCAGTTTCGTATATTCTATTATACTCGTATGAGATATCATTTCCTTTGTACTCGTCATGGAATATCATTTTCTTTGGTATTTTTTTATGAGTTACTATTCACGGGTTACTATTCACCTGGTTACTATTCACTCTAGTATTATTCACTTAGGTATTTAGGGCATTTTTTTGTGTCAGAATACTATTCACGAGTTACTATTCATAGGTTACTATTTACCCGAATTACTATTCACCCGAATATTATTCACTCGGGTATTTGGGGTACTTTTCATGCCGGGGTACTATTCAAGAGGTACTATTCCCGAAGTACTATTCATAGGGTACTATTGCGGGGTACTATTTACCCGAAAAATATATTTCTTTTCTGTCCAAATTATTTTTGGTACATGAATATTATTCTTGAATTTTACTACACAAAGCAGTATCATGTTGACAATTTGGATATTTTTAAACTTTGGATAAATTTAAAGTCTTTAATATTTATCTTTGATTTGTTTGATTAATGCTTATATCATTGTCATCATCCTCATGCCTATATTATGATGAAAGTCATCTTTGGCTTACGTGTAAAGATGAACTGTTGATTATTGGTTTTACAGTTGTATATCTTTGGCTTACGTGCAAAGATGGACTATTGATTATTGGTTTTATAGTTGTATATCTTTGGCTTACGTGTAAAGATGGACTGTTGATTATTGATTTTACAGTTGTATATCTTTGGCTTACGTGCAAAGATGAACTATTGATTGATGAGTACCTTTGGCTTATGTGCATAGATGAACTGTTTATTGGAATGATTATGACCATGGATCATTAGGTATAATCATGACCCATAATGTTATAAATGATGTGGTAAAAGTCCTCATTGACCCGTAGTGCATTGATGGACAGTTATTGGTATGATTATAACTAGGGATTATTCGGTATAATCATGACCATTGACGATTACATGAATATCCTTAGTCGTAGTGCATGGATGATTCGATGATGTGGATTATTTATTAAGCTGAGTCTCAGTGATAAAATATTGATTATACAGTTTTAATTCATAAAAGATAGTAGATATCATGCTCCACTTGACTCTTCTAAAATACAGTTGTATGTCTTTGGCCTGTAGTGCAAAGATGAATTGTTAATGAATATCTTTGGCCGTAGTGCAAAGATGAATTTATTAATATGATTATGAGCATGAATTGTGATTTGGTATAACCATGATTTTTGATGTTTCAGGTGAAGATAGGTGATGAAAATTATCTTCGTCCTGGGTGCAAAGAGGAATCTAGAATCACAATTATGATTATGAGCTATTCATATGATTGTGGATATGAATTGTTGATTGATGTTACAGGGATAAAACGTTATTGGTGGATTTTAAACATGGAGAAGATAATATATCTGATGGTCTATTTGACTCTTCTAATGGATTGCTCGTTCCACTGCAACTATGGTTGAAAAGTTTTATCATCTACCATATGTTCTAAATCTCTGATTTATTACCGATGAAGGCTATTGATAATTTAATTATCTTTAGTCATGATATTCTTTACTAAGCTAGTTGTGCTCACCCTTTTGCTTCATAATTCCTTTCAGGTAATAAGAGTGTAGCTGTGTCGAGCGGGGGTAACGGGAGAATAGAACGGTGGTCTATAGCTGTTGAGGTTCTCCCTAAATAGTATGGAAATAATTTTATTGAGAACTTTAGATAAGTGTGTCGTATTTTATACATCATTTGATATTTAATTTTGGTGAATCGAATAGGGTGAGGTGAACCCAACTTTGGAAGGGTGTTTTTCCACTATCATACAAGATGTCTAATGACATACAACCTCGTGTTATCATAAGACAAGGTTTTCCACATCCACTTGCTAAATATATCTACGAGCACTACCTATATGATCTTGGAGTTTGTTTGAAATATAATTCTCAATTAGAGAAAACGGAGATAATTATATGTCAAGAGAAGACTCGCCATTGGAAAAAAGATGATAGCAATCTTCTTGTTTTTCTTTGGGGACTATTGGGTCAACCAAGGATAATTTTGTGGACATATGATATCTATCATAACCTAGACGCATGGCCTCCCATGTACGAAGGTTTCCTTGAGTATTTTCCAAAGATTTTAATTTCTAAAATAGTTATTGATTTGTACTTTTTATGTAAAGTACCATTGTAAGGTTGTGGTCAAGGCACCATGAGAGTTACATACATTTGTATTAAAACTCACAGCTTTAAGCGTGGTCGATTCTCGTATGACATTTCAACAGCTTGTATAAATGAAGTTTGTAAATGATTTTTATAATGTGATATCTGGCGACTCAGAATGGGTCGTGTGGACCTATTTTGGGGGGCGTCACAACCTTGATTTTCTTAGAAAGCTAAAGGTTTACACTTTTCCTATGACAATCTATTATATCTTTATGGTTAATCAACCAATCCATACCGAGAATTACATTGAATTCTCTCAACCTTATTGGTACTAAATCTACCGATAATTTGTTACCTCTAATATCTACACAACAATTCCTATGGATATGTTTAATGGGAATTATCTCTTCGTTTGCTACCTTAATGTCTAAAGGTATTTCTAATCTTTCCGGGAGTAAACTTAATTGCTTAGAAAATTCACATGCTATAAAAGAACAAGTAGCACCCAAGTCAAATAACACATAAGCATTTATTTCATTGACTGGAATGATACCTGCTACTACATCTGACGATGCAACCACATCTTAGACAAACGTATTAAAAGTGCAGTGCCATGGGTCTACCGACGATGGTGTTGGTCCAATAATAGCTAACTTACCATTACTAGTACCATTACTACCAGTTGACCCCTTCTTTTGGTAATTTCTTGCCATGTGGTCCATCGACCCACAAATAAAACAGCCCTTGTTCTTCTTAGAATTTGGATAATTGGGTGATATGTGACCCTCCTGCCCACAGTTATAACAAACCGATTTCCCTTTTAAGCAGACTCCTAGATGAGTCTTCCCGCATGTCTTGCATGCCTCGATCCTATGCTTAGGATCCCCTTGTTTCACTCCAGTATTTTCGGAGTTAAAGTTCTTCTTCTTGGACAGACTTCCACTGCCACTAGCTTCCTCCGCCTTGGGTCCTCCTTCTCCTTTGCCCTTATTCTTCCCCTCCTTGTGGTATTGGCTCAAAGCCTCACTACCACCCTCCGTAATGATTGCCTTCTCCGGAATGGTCCCATACGAGGCACTCTGGAAAATAGAAATCATACTATAGAGTCAGAGTTTCAATCCCTGCTCAAACCTACGAGCCTTCCTCTCCTCAGTGTCCACTTGGTGTGGAGAAAATATTGCCAATTCGTTGAATTTGGCCGCGTATATGGGAACCATCATGTCCCCTTGTTTAAGTTCTAAGAACTTAATCTCCATCCTTCCTTGCATGCTTGTAGGAAAATAGTTCTCGAAGAAAACCTTCTTAAATTGTTCCCACATAACCGCATCAGTTTTAACCCCACCCTAGTGAGCGTCCCACCAGAAGTTGGCTTCTCTTTTCATCATACAAGTCGCAAGAGAAGTCTTTTGCGCCTATGTTACGTTTGTAATAACAAACGCCTTCTCTATTTCCTTCACCTATGTCCGGGCCTCTATTGGGTCTGTAGTTCCTTTGAACTCCGGTGGACGGCTTTTAAATTCTTTAAAGTTAGTTGCTTTGGCTACCCTAGGTGTAAATACCCGATATTTCTATATAAATAAATCAGAAATTTTGCATATAATTTTTTTTATTTATAAAGGTGGAAGTATGTGCTAGGTAATGTGTATATATATATATATATATGATAAATAAAAATTTATTTATTACATTAATTATTGCAAATAATTTTATTTTAGAATTATTGATTATTATAAATTATATTCTTATAATAACTACTTTTATAGTAGAAATATTTTTATTAATTATTTTTCATGAAAATATGATTATTATATTATTTAAATAATATAAGAAATGATTTTTAGAATAATTATAATAATTATTTTATTATATGAATTTTAGTACAGATTATTAAGTTAATTATTTTAACTTAATTAATAATGTTAAGTATGGCAGATACATCAGATATGGAATTCAAACCCTAATTTTGGATTTCGATCAAGGCATGAGAATAATAATATAATATTACTTATATTTTGATTTTTCAGTGCTATAATATGTACTGTATGTACGTATTGATAATAATTGGTCAATTATGGTGTATTATGACCAAACCCTAGTAGTATTTATATAAACCCTAGTATTACTATTAAACCCTAATTCTGAAGTCAAATGAGACTTTAAAAATCTGTTAAGACACTATTTTATGTGTTATATGATTTGTATTTCAGGTAAAGCCTTATTATTACTAAAAACCATAATTGTAAATTAAAACCCTAATTTCTGAAATTAGAAACCCTAATGTGAAACTTATACCGAAATTTATGCTCAGTTAGAAATTGTGTTAATGTGATTAATATCATGTATGATAGAGTTTATTGCTAATTATGGGAAAACCTAATTAGTAATCTAAAACCCTAATGACTACAACTTTAATTTAGTAATTAGAAACCCTAATTGTGATTTGGTAACCTTAATTATCAAAATTGTAAACCCTAATGGCTAAATTAGCAAGGTTAATTATAATTAGTATATAATACCCTAATGTTCATGTATAAGGAAATTAGAAACCTAATCTAATTAAGGAAACCCTAATTACAAATTTTAGAAACTAAAATTTTATATTTTTCAAACCCTAATTGCTAAATCCTACAAATTCTATGTGCTAAACCTTAGGGTTAAACCCTAAGGGTTTGTCAAGTTTACAAGATTGCCATTAAAATGGTAAGGTTATTAACCAAAATGTCCTTATGTACATTTTTTTAATTGATAACTTGTAAATCCTACCAAATATGGAGTGGGTGACCAACTATGTTGACATTTCGTCAAATATCTCAGCAAATCAGCCTCTCTTTGCCAGCAAATTCATCAATATACATTGCACCAATGTATTATAAAAGGATTGAGAGAGAGAAATTTGTACTCATTTGCTCATTTTGCACTCTAGTTCTTAACAACTCTCTCTCTCACCTAAAGCTCCGAAAATCATAAGTTTCTCAGTCACATAAACAACCCTTAGATCACCTAATATCAGATTTGAGAGCTAGAATCAAAAATTGTTCATAGAAGGTATAAACCCTAACTTGAAAATCTGATCTTGATCTGCATGTTAGATGTTATAATTTAGTGTTAAAATATGTTGTTTATAATATATAATGATGATCTGGGTTGATAGATGTTAGATCTATAACATCTATAGGCTCGGATTTGAAGTTTTATAAAATCTGGAAAAATTTGTTTTGTGTTCTGACAACCGAATGTAAGGTCTTATATCTCTGTAATCTTTAATGAGTTTTGTGTTTTGAAAGTTTGTAGTTGTAGTCTGATATGTGCTCTTTAATCTGGGCTTGAAATCAGGCTTAGATCTTATGTAGATTGCAAGTTATGGAAGGTCAAATTACGTTGACCGACCATGACTTGCAAAGTTTCTGGGTAACCCAGATGTCCCCAGGTCGGTCTGACAGCTTATTTATGGGCTTTGATCTTGCAGGTTATACATGTTTTGTAAATGTTGTTATATTAGGGTTATAGTATTTTAGATGGACTTCAACCTTATCCCTTTATATCACCTATACATCAAACTGGATGAAAGTAGTAACTGGTCAAAGTAGCTAAGTAGTTCACGTTTACGATTTTCTAGAAAACCCAGAAAATCTATGAACACAGATTCTGACAAGATTTGACCAGCCTGTATCTAGAGATTTTGTTGTTGATTTATGTGTTTTATGTGTTAGATATCTTCATTTACATGTGTACTACAAGCTGGAACCGTTAAGTCACCATAACATCAACCAGAAATCGGCTAAACGAAGCCTGAAAGTAGCTTATCAAGCCTTTGCACAGGTTTCGGGTAACCAAAAACCCCAAGAAGGGCTTGATGACCACTTTGGACCTCCTGATCTCGTATTTGTTACATGTTATGATATTGGTTGTTGTTGGATCTTATAGTGTTGCATTATCTTGCCTAGAAACACATTGATCGTCGATTGTGCTTGTTAAACATGCTCCTCGAATCGGCATAATATTTCGGGTTTAGCCAAGAACATGAGGAACACCTATAATGACAGCCTACGTCCGCTATAAAGCGATCTTTAGCGACACTTAATTTCTAAAATTATATTTTTATTAAATAATTTTAGAAAATTAGTTTTTAATTATTAAAAATACAAAATAATTATTAAAAATTATTTTAAAGTCTAAAAATTAGTTTTTGATAATTTTAATATATTTCATAAATAATTAATATTTTTGAAATATTACAATATTTAATTTATTTAATTATTATATTAAATAAATTATTTAAAAATGATTTTAATACTTGAAAAATCATTTAAAATTATATAATGATATAAAAAAAAATTTTAAGTTATTTTTAATGACTTTTAATATTTTGTGTTAAATTTCATTAATAAATTAATATTAATGATAATTAATTTATTTAATAAATAAATTAAATAATAAATAAAAAAATATTTTATTATATTAAAAATCATTTTAAATAATAATAATAAGGTATTTAAAAATATTTTAAGTTATAAAATATAACTTTTAATATTTAAAGGTAAATTTCATTAATTAATTATTATTAATGATATTAAGGTTATTTAATAATTATATTAAATAATTTGGTTTAAAATGATTTTATTATCATAAAAATCATTTTAAATAAAAATGAAGTGTTTAAAGATATTTGAAGTTATAAAATATAACTTTTAATATTTAAAGGATAATTTCATTAATAATTTAATATTAATGATATTAATTTAACATTAATGATATTAAATTTATTTAATAATTATATTAAATAAATAGTTTTAAAATAGTTTTATTAATTTAAAAATCATTTAAAGAGGATATAAATGAATTAAAAATATTTTAAGTTACACTTAATGACTTTTAATAGTTTGAGGAATAGTAAATTAATATTTTAATATTAATGGTAATTATTGACCAGCTAGACACAGATTTAGAAATATTGTTGAATATGATAAAACTTTTTTGTATCCAATCAAATAGTTTTGCTTCGGATTCTAGACTAAGTATGAACATCCCGAACATGGGAAAACTTTTATGCGCCCAAGGCGGACATAGTGAACGATAATATCGTTACTGCATGTAGTATTGATCAATACAGGGTATAACGGGCAGATCACCCCCCATGCCCATAAGTTATGACGGTTTGCAGATAAAGTTCTGCTAAACCTATTCGAAATTAAAAACAATGTTCATAGTATGTCACCTTAACCCTATTTATAGTCAGTACGTAGTTTCAAAATTTTGATAGAGAGTTGTTATGTTATTATTATCGGTTCAGATTACTTCACGACTATTGCTTTGTTGTAGAAGGGTAGTACAAAGAAAATATTTAATCCTTTCAGCTAATATTTATAATTGTTATTACTTACTGGGCACTCAAATGCGTATCCTTGCTTAATTTAAATGTTTTCAGCTAAGTGTGAACAACCTGAAGGCTCTGCTAAGAACAAGGGAAAAGGAAAGGTTGCTGAATGAATGCAATGTTATCTTATGTAATAGGTTGATATTATTAAGACAATGATATATATTATCTATCATGTTATGTAAGGAATGTACTAAAGGTTACGTACTTGGGAGCTAGACTTTGATGATTATGTAAATTAATTTTGATATTATATTATTGTTATTATTATTAGTATTATTCTGCTAATAGAAATGGTATCGTAAAGCACCGAGTTCGGGTTTCAAGTACCCGAATTTTGGGGCTTTACACTAGGTACTGCGGGTGCTCTACCCCTAGTTTGGTTAAATGCAGCCGTTAATAAATTAACGAACTCTTGCATAGGGTTATTCTGTCCCCCTTGGTTATCATTATGTGATTCAGCTTCTTGATTACGTTGTATTCTTCTTGGCAGCATTATTCTGATTAAATAAATAAAGTTTCATTATTATCTATTTACTTACTTAACTAATTCAACAACAATAACTCATACCACAACAAAGCATATTTAATAGAACTTCATTATATTAATATGCTTCTTCATAGTTCAAAACTATTTATAGTTTGATTCCATAGCCAAAAGCTATTACATTACTATCCCGCGATTAACTTCTACAAAAATTAGGATTTACAAAAATACCACCCTTTAATTATACAAGAGAGGGTTTTACGTCACTACACATATGTACAAAAAGATCTACCGATCTACTAGTATTGCATCACAACATTCTCATGCTTCTAATTCGTAAGAATTGAAACATTATCCCGACTAATAGTATGTCAAGTCTTCCTCGACTTAATAGAATAACAAGCAATTTTTAGCTTGAAATCCTCATGAGCACTGTTATGGATGTGACGCCCCAAAAATAGGTATACATCACCTATTCTGAGTTGCCAAATACATGGTACAGAATACAAATACAATCTTTAATATACAACAAGAGAGCTATGAATTTTAATACAAATATTGTCTTCTAGACAATATCCACTCTCAGAATAAGTCCTCATTACATTTATTGTCACACTATTTAATAGAATTGTGATGACTACTACTATCATCTGGACCGTCACTTCGTTCCCCGACTAGTCCCTGCTACGTTCTCATTTCCTGAAGAAAACAGTGAAAGAAAGGGTGAGCTCAACTAGCCCAGTAAGAAATATTATGACTAAGATAATGCAGAATAAATTATCATTAGTCTTCAACAATGTTAAACTGATAAAATACAATAGACATCAAGTTTAACTGCAACGGAACATATAATCCATTAAAAGATGATTCTCTCCATGCTTATTGTCACCACTTCGATGACTGTTATCACATGTATTATCATTTTGCCGGCTGCTCTCTTTTGGTTGAGTTGACTCATTGTCACGCTCCAATAACTGAGCCCTATTAACAACATCTAAATACAAACACAGTTTATGAGAGATAAGATATTGACGTATCTCGGGTTTCAAACATCTTAGAAACATTCGCGTCATTCTCTCCTCATTATCAACTAAATGGGATGCAAACCGGGACAACTCGGTAAACATGGCTTCGTACTGCGACACGGTCATGTTGTTTTGCTCCAGCTTAATGAACTCTACCTCTTTCATGTGACGAATACTTTCGGGAAAGTACTTGTCGTTGAACAATTCTTGGAACTTCTCCCAAGTCATCTTCAGTGCGGCAGGTTGAGTACGTTTTACAGATTCCCACCAGTAATCTACCTCTGCACTCAACATGAAGGTGGAAAAGGGAACCTTTTGCTCCTTGGAGCATCCCAAGACATCAAATATCTTGCAGATATGCTTTATCCACGTCTCCGCCTTAAGTGGTTTTGGCTCTCCAAAAAACTCCGGTGGTCCCAGCTCCTTGAACTGCTTAGCGGTGACCGTCCGAGAGTTGCCAGTGTTTCCACCTGCATTTCGGACATGAGTCTCTCTTGCCTGATGCTGCATGAATTACAAAAAGCCTCTAAACATTCCATTATTCATCATTTGGTCAGTGTTGTTATTTGCATGAGGATTGTCGCCTTCCTGATGCACATTGTCCTGATTATTGATCTATGGAGACTCAACGGTCTCCTGTGCTCCATTGATGTTCTCAACATTCTCGGATGCCATTTCAAATACTGCCACAAAACAAGGGTTAATTAATATATCACATATTATCCCTATACTCTGACTGACCAATTAAATACCAAATAAATTTAGGTATGTCATACTAGCGAAGGAATTCCCCGTCTCTCCCCTCCAAGTTCTTGTGTCACATCTCAGCCAGGGATCATATCCCTAAGCTTTGATACCAACTGTGACGCCCCCAAAATAGGTATACATCACCTATTCTGAGTCACCAAATACATGGTACGGAATACAAATACAATCTTTAATATACAACAAGAGAGCTATGAGTTTTAATACAAATATTGTCTTCTAGACAATATCCACTATCAGAATAAGTCATCATTACATTTATTATCACACTATTTAACAGAATAGTGAGGACTACTAATACTATCATCTGGACCGTAACTCCGTTCCCCGACTAGTCCCGACTACGTTCTCATTTCTTGAAGAGAACAGTGAAAGAAAGGGTGAGCTCAACTAACCCAGTAAGAAATATTATGACTAAGATAATGCAGAATAAATTATCATTAGTCTTCAACAATGTTAAACTGATAAAATACAATAGACATCAAGTTCAACTGCAGCGGAACATACAATCCATTAAAATAGTCAAGTAGAGAATAAAATCTACTATCTTTTATTATTTAAAAGGTTTTTCATCACTTTTATCGCTGGGACTCAGCTTAATAAATAAACCACATCATCCCTGCACTACGACCAAGGATATTCATTAGTATCACAACCACAAATTATCCATGAACTACGGGCCAAGGATATTTGTGTATTCATCAATGGTCATGATCATGCCAACAACTGTCCATCAATGCACTACGGGCCAATGAGGACTTTTACCACATCATTTGTAACATTACGGTCATGATTATACCGAATAATCCCTAGTCATAATCATACCAAGTCCATCTATGCACTACAGGCCACAGATGACTTTCAAAAAAATATAAACATGAGGATGATGACAATGATATAAGAGTTCAATAAAACAAGTTCAAGAATTAATTTATTCAGAAACTAATAACATCCAAATTGTCAACATGATACTACTTTGTAGAGTAAAATTTAAGAATGCTCAGAAGAATATTTTCATGAAAAGATACTAGATGAAGCACAAATATCAAGGATATTCCACTAATTTCATGGAGTATAGAAGTCAAAACTTTAACCAACTGAGTATAATAAAGAATGAAATAACAAAAGAAATCACCATGCATGTGGTACTTCACATGTATGATTATTCCAATGTAATAATAAATAATGGAACCGTGTCAAAGCGTAATACGCTTGCAAGCGTGATATTCAAATGAATAATAAAGAATGGAATAACAACGAAATCACCATGCATGCGGTACTTGTGATGTACATGTTATTACAAAGAGAATAATAAATAATGAAATAATGTAAGAATTTCACCAAGTATAGGGTAAATCGCGTGACATGAGTTAGTCCAATGTAATAATAAAGAATGGAATAATGTAAGTTCTCTTCATGAATATGAAAAAAATAATAATACCCCTTACCTTATAAAGAAGAGTACTCCGACTAGTAGGGCGGGGATATACTTGAAGAAACTTGCACTACGCTCAAAGCTTTCTTAAACGCTAAAGAAATACGCTCAAGATTATAGAAGAAGAATTCTCTCTACAGTTTCTCTCTAGAGTTTCAGTGAATTCGTAAGAAATAATGAAGGAATGAGCTTCTATTTATAGAAGAATGGACTGAATAGTATTCAATCCATGAACGGTCCAGATTGATTTACTTTTAAATGGATTATCATTCAGATTGGTTTTACAATAAAATATAATATATTTCTATTTATAATCTAATAAAATGAATAACTTTATAAAAGTATTATGTTTTATATAAAAAGATTTTACTATACAAACACTATGCAGTAATTATGCAAACACTATGCATAATAAAATATAATATATTCTAATCATTGTCTAATAAAATGTATAACTTTATAAAAGTATTCATTTTATATAAAAAGATTTTACTATTAGCCTAATAAAATGAATAACTTTATAAAAGTATTCTATTTTATATAAAAAGCTTTTCTGTTTTATTACATTAATAATACTAATAAAACAAAACTTCATCATCATTATCATAATTCATACTATTAATCGACCGAAAGTCGTTCCCGAAAAGAGGGGCTTTCCAATAAGGATTTCTCCCTATCAAGCCGCTAACTAGGTGACCAAACCTCTCCTTGGCGTAACTTCTAGACATCGTTAATAATGCAAATAATAATATTAACAACTTTGTTATCTCAATTATTGATTTAATAATATATAAAATATTGACAATAATTCAATCAAATAACGTGAGATACTATAAAGAATTATCAAGCAATAATTAAACAAAACCGAGTGACTTCTCACGTAAGCATCAATAATCAATACCGTGTGCTATGCAACCACGCCAGATTCCTCGTATTTTTTTAACACCGTGTGTTTCAACAGCTTAACGATAAAACTTCCACCGTTATTTTCATAAAATATTTTTTGTCGCTTTCTCAATCCGGATAATAATTCAAATTGGGGTCCACCAATGATTGTGCCATCGTATTTAATATTCCCTGTTAAAATGAATATTCCCCGACCTATGGAATATTATAAACAACTTGCGTACTTTACAAAATTTCTAAATATTACCCACAACTATAACATTATATCACATTCATTCCATAATATTTAAAAATGATAATTATAGAAAATTCATCTTTATTCATAAAAGTTGGGGTCTTACATGGATGTAGGACATCCGTGCTATCTTCTGGTTCTTCTCAACCAGTTCCTTACGAAGCTATGTGGCCTCATTCTTTTAGTCCCTCGCCTTATCAGTCATGAGCACCTTCTCGTCATGCTCTAATTTAAAATCTTCTTCTGAAGACTCCTTTGCCTTATATAGAGCACTAATCTCTTCAATCTAGTTCTGCACAACAGTGTACAGTTGCACATTCTGATCAAGTACTACCAGATACAATGCCCTTATTACATCTGGAGGTGTTGGCTCTAGTGCAGGTACCACCGTATTGAACGATGCTACCTCATCCTCATCCCCCATCGACCACCATATCAAGATATGACGCCGATCCCATGTTTTCCATGTCTCCCTCAGAATAATCCTCCTCCGAATAGTCCTCCTTCGGCTCGGACTTTTCTAGGATCACTAATGGTACTCTCGCCACTTGCATAGGCATAGGTGCAGCCCCTACCGGTTCACTTTACTCTTCGCTCACCACGTGTATATCCCTATACATGGAGCTATCGATGGACATCTACAATAACATATAACATTTTGATTAGTACATAATACACAATAATATAAGCACAAATCACATTTAGTTTATTTAAGGTTAATTTCCATCTTTTAAATCTCTCAGTACTAAGTTTCCTCAATACTTAATTAATTCATTTTACTCGAGTTCAAATCCTTCTAACTTCACCTTTTCTAACGAGGTTATTAGCCTAAGGTTCTTCCCCCCTTAAGTTTTATAACCTAATGCTTTGATACCAACTTGTGACGCCCCCAAATCTGGGTACTTTCAACCCACAGATATGGTGCTACACGGTACTCATCACTATACATTTATTCCATTAAAACTACATCAAAATGAACATAATTACTACATTCTTATTATAATAATAATAATAAATCATTTCCCAAATTTTGTAACTGATACATTCTTCGTTATCATAATATGATTCTTATAAACATACTAATCTATTATAGGATAATCTACTTATCCATCTTAGCTTTGCCTTTATCCCTACTGGGATCCTCAGTTCTTTCGGCCTTAGGTGCAATCATATAATTCAAGCAAGAAGTGAGCATAACTAGCTCAGCAAGTCGCAATAGATAATAATAATACCACATCGAGAATTATATGATTATCTTCAATAACCGAACAAGTAACTATGAAGTACTATGAAACATTAAATAACACTTTTCATTTCATAACACCATTCCAGAGTATATATAATAACTTAGGAATTATGAGCTGCTCAAAAGACCATGAACCTTCTCTTTTAGTTTTCATTCATGAAAAAGGACAACCTGACACTAAGTCCGTAAGTCCGATATATCTTACGAGCACTTCTAGGTGATCAGCCTATAGTACTCTATGTTGATCAACACTCATCAGTTAAATGTGTTTACGTTTAGGTTTTGGCAACTTCACGTGCCCATAGAATAATCGATATAAAATACATTTGTTTGTTCATACTCAAGGTTTCCTTGAATCCGTACCAAATACTTGGCATAGGATAGCGTTAACAGTTCTATATCGAAAGACTTGTTGTAAGACCCCAAATAATTATTAATAAATGAAATTTAATTTCCTATAATTATTATTTTGAAATAGTAAGGGTTGATTTGATTAATGTGGATAGTTATGGGTAAAATACACAAATATTTCAAAATAAGCAAATGGTTATAAAATATTCATTATTATCGGGGAATATTCGTTTGGTCGTGGAATATTCAGCATCGTCGGGAAATATTCGTATTTACCAGCCGAGCCCATGTGTGGGCCCCATAACTAAAAGCGATTGGATGAAGAAAACGACAAATATAAGTTGTTTAAAAATAACTTCATGAAGTTGTTACCATTTACATTGTTGGAATACCGGTGGTTAAAACACAAGAATCTGCTGTTGTTGCACAAGAAGACACTAGATTGCACCAATTATTGATTCTTATGTAAGAAGACACTACTCAATAATGGTTACAGAGAATTATCGCTCTCGTATTTTATTGATTTAATAATTGTTTGCGTTGACATTTTATATTGTTGTTGTTTCAATAATTGTCATTACACATATTTTCATTATCGAAGCAATAATTCATATTATCCTAATAATATTATTAGATAACATTATTGGCAATGTCTAGAAAGTTCTCGCTCAAGTAGAGGTTTGGTCACCTAATTGGAAAGCCCCTCTTCCCCTCGAACCGCTCGTTGTCAATATTGTGATTCGTAATATTATTTGTGAATAATTAATTATTAATTTATATGATGAGAAAAATATTGATTTTATGTGGATATAGATGGAGAAAATTTTTATCGTGATAATTGTTGAAAATTAAAATTTTATATTTTTCTCGATAAAATAATTCATTTAAATATATTATTATATTTTTAATAATATAATAATGGTGATATTTTTACAATGAATGTGTGATATATGAGTATACTGAGAAGAAAGAGTATTTTGTTGCAATAAATGTTTAAAACATGTTAAACATGCTCATGGACCCCATTTCTTGATTGAAATTTGATTATAGCACAGTAAAATCGCCTGCTTAATGATTTCTATTAATTTCGCTTTGGAATTTGGAAACACTTTCTTCCGCAAAGTTGTAGAGAATTGAATTTCCTATAAAATTCCCCGAGATTCAAATTTTCCGATAAAAGGGCTATTTATTATGAATTATTGAAGTTCAAGTTCAAAATAATTATTTTTAAAAGTTTTAAATTTGTTTTAAAAGAAAAACGTTTTTGTGGTTGGTTGGTAAGGCACATGTGTTGCAAAATATGCTTTGAAATCGTAATTTCCAAGTTTGCATATGATTTATATAAATTTATTAATATTTTATTAAATTTTCTACTTTGGTGTTCTAAGCATTTTCCTATAAATAGGTGCTTAGGTTAGAATTGGAAATCACACGAAAATTGAAGTTTTCTCTCTATATTATCGAGCGTATTCTTGTGAGTATTTTGAGTATACTTTGATTATTGCTATACTATGCAAGTTCAAGTCATAGCCTATATCCTGTTTTTTCAATTTAAAGTACCGATCTTTCGAGGTAAGGGATATTTTTTTTCGTAATGATATTATTTATTCAATATCATTATGTTTGAAATATTGATCTGAAGTTTTATCAAATTTGGAACTTTTGGTGTCTGAGTTACTATTCACGATACTCTGCACTATTCACGATATCGACACTATTCACGAATACGGCAAGACTATTCATCTAAAAATGAAAATTTTCCTTTTAAATAAAATATCTATTGTGGATACTAGCTTTGATTGTATCCATGTTTTGATCATTCTTGAATTTTACACCACTATGATTATTTTTGAGGTATTTTTGGACATGGATAAAACAAAGTACGAATCCTTAATCCTTAATCCTTGTTATTTTGTTTCACTGGATTCTTTTCTTTAAAAATATTTTTCATCATCCTCGGTCTTAAATGATGATATTATTGAATATCTTTGGCACAGAGTGCAAAGATGAATGATTTCTGATGAATATCTTTGGCCCAGAGTGCAAAGATGAATGAACAGTGTTTAGATGAACATGACCAACTGATGAATATCTTTGGCTGTGTAGTGTAAAGATGAATATTTGATTTCGATATATATATTGATTGAGATTACAGGATAAAAGATAGATTTATGAACTTTTAAATTCATACATAGAAGATAGTAGTTTGCATTCTCTACTTAACTCTTCTAATGAATTATTATTTCAATTGCGAAAAAATTGATTTAAAACTTGTTGTCTATTGTATTCTATTAGATTTTTCCCTGTTGGAGACTAACAATAATTTGTTGTATATTATCTTAGTCATAATATTCTTTATCGGGCTAGTTGAGCTCACCCTTTTCCTTTTTTGTTCCATTTTTCTTCTCGTGAGGCGAGAATATAAGCGAGTACGAAGTCTGGGTATGGAATGAAGGTTCTAGAGAGAGTTGTTTAGTAGTCCTCACCATTTTTGTAAAATAATGTATCAATAAATGTGATGAGGATTTATTTGAGTATAGATATTGTCTAGAAGATAATATTTGTATTCAAACTCACAATTTTACTGTTGTAATAATAAAGTTGTAGTTGTTTCTGTACCATGTATTGACAACTCAGAATGGGTGATGTATACCTTTTTTGGGGGCGTCACACTGGTAAACAAATCAATCTAAATCTGAAGAATAGTCTAGCCGAGTTAAAACTTGCATCGACTCTTTCGTAAAATAATTCATGCATCTCATAACATGAATCACAGAAACTTGGCTAACACGAAGGTTAGACAAGCGTTAAGAAAACTTGCCTTCAAGTGTCTTCAAATAAAATATTCAACAGTTATTGATCTTTACTATCTCTACATGATATATTCACATAGCACACTGTAATTAGCTACCAAACAATCTAATCACATTGTTTTTACAAGCTTCTTTCTCTTCTATGTCTTAATTGAATTTATTTCATTAATAAAATGTCAATTCGACTTACTATTCTTCATTACGGCTTATTAATGTTCTTACGTCACTAAACCAATACTTAACCATCATTTGTTAAGTACCCTTATTGAATACGATTCACTTACTTACACTTCGCATTCTTTATTTAATTACTATTAAATCATGTTCAAATTCCTAAAGTCATCACTATATAAGTGACTTAAGATTAATCTTATCATGGATACCAAGTATATACATATCCCATAATAGTTTTGTAACAAATTTTGGATTAGAAAACAACTTGGTCAACAAATTTTCACTCACCAAGGACTGCACGCTCGACTTCATACACTATTGGCCATGGCTACTTCAACTAACTAATGTGTGTTATGCTTATTACCAAGGCGCTACAAGACGAGATCCTTTATACTAGTGGCAATCATGCATGTACCACTCTCCAAAGAGCTAATGTCCTCACTCGCAGTACAAGCGGGCGCGGAGATTAAAGCTTTGGGTGGCGCTGCGGCGCCCACCCTGAGCCCTTGAATTTTTTTTCAAAATTTCGAAATGATTCTTCCCGGACTCATAACTTAGTCGTCTTAAGTCGGATTTGGCTCGTTCAAAAACCGTTTTCTTACACGTTTCATGTACTTCAATTTCATCTGGATAAAAATAGTTTTTAAATCTGTTAACGATGAATTAACTATTAACGTTCTAATAAGCATTTATTAAATGCTTGTGAGCGTTCATAGCTCATTTTCTTCGTTCTAAGTCAGAATTCAACCGTTCTTGAGTCCACGACTCTTGAATACGCTATACTTGGCTATGCCATCGAAACCTAGGATTTCCGAACTAAATGGCAAGTTTTGACTACTAATTCGGAATTATACGATTTCAACGTTTAACGTTTAATTTCGTAAATTTCGTAATAATTTCGTTACTCGTGTTTTATACACCAAATCAAGTGGAACCAATCCATTGATTCATTATCTATATCCTAACCAAGCAATAGTCAGATACCCTATAAATGATGATTTTCAATTTGTCCATCAATAACCAAGTCAAAACTTAATGATTTTTCTTTGGTTAAACTTATTTAAACGCTTATGATTTCTACTTATACATGGTTTGTAAATGTTTAATTCACTAATAGCCATCCTTATTTCTCCAGAAGAGACATGCTCCACCAATTCATGATTCTCTACGAAAAATAAATTTAAACGAATCGAAGACTAAGGTTTTACAAATTATTACCTTAACGTTCTTCGCGTTCTTGCTTAAAACTTGTATGCTTTGCTTCAAGCTCACTTGATTACTTGTTATAGCTCTTTTCTCTCTCTCTAATATATTGGTAAATGTTTTTAAATAAACAAATAAACCAAGCTAAGCTTCCTTATATAGAAAAACCAAGTGGAGGGTATTTTGGTCATTTATCCCACCTCCTTACTATTTATGGCTTAACAACCAAGTATACACTTTACCTGGCCACCAAGTGGCTGGCCCACATGGCCTTGTGGGTACCCCCATGGGTTGCCCTTGGGTTTTACCCATCCGGTGACCCATCCGTTTGATTTGCGATTCGGTTTCTTGGATCGGGCTTCATTTAACCTAACATTGGGCCTTGACAATACTCAATCTTGGGCTTCATTTCACAAAACATTGGGCTTAACATACAAGTCCAATTGGATTCTACAAAGTCCATAAACTCAAAGTCCAATAAGAACTAATCGTATTCTACGCGTATAACTCATGTATTCTCTTCGTATAGTATTCGTATTATACGTCGTAATATTCATCATACTATACTCATATACTAACTAGTATCATACTCATATATCACACGTATAATAACCCTAATCATTATACGCATTCATTTCCTTCTCGGAAATCACTTTCCCTAACCCTTAGGTTTTAAGTCCGCAAGTGAAAACTTTGTTTGCCATAACTGAAATATTATTGGATATTCCATCTCATCTTAGAATTCTATCATTACGCATTTCTCGAAATAGTGTTTTTCCAGAAACGGATGAATAGTGTTTTTCCAGAAATTTCTCAGAAAACTTTTATTTTCATCTTGGAAATTCAAAACAATTAATTCTAGCACATAGCTAGAATCCTAACCACATCCGCACATTCTAGGTCATAGAACGACCTTCATACATCTTACTCACATAAATAATCAATTAAATTCACATAATCAAATAAAAATTTAATTCATATAAAAATCCGATTTTCTCGGGCGTTACATTCTCCTCCCTTATAAGAATACTATCCCCAGAATCTCACTACAATTACATAAACAAATGAGGAAAATTTTCCTTCATTTTACTCTCGAGTTCCCACGTTGCTTCTTCGGCATTGCGGTTCCTCCAAATCACCTTCACCGAAGATATTATCTTATTTCTCAAGACTTGTTCCTTTATATCAACAATTTGAACTGGAAGTTCTTCATACGTTAAGTTTTTTTCTATCTGAATAGATCGTACTCTATTACGTGTTTGTAGTCCGGTTTATAAGGATGCAACACTGACACATGAAACACATTGTGTATACGTTCCATCTCTGGAGGTAAAGCCATAAGCTACCTTTCTTGCCCTTCTTAAAATTTCAAAAGGTCCTATAAACCTTGGACTTAACTTCCATTTCTTTCCAAAACGTATCATCCTTTTCAAAGGTGATACCTTCAGAAAGACATACGAACCTACTTCAAACTCCCTCTTCTCACAGTGAAGATCTGCATACATCTTTTGTCTATCTTGAGCCGCTACCAATCGAGTATGTATAAACTTTACCATGTCTGTTGTCTGTTGTACCATCTCAGGTTCTAACATTTGACGTTCTCCTACTTCATCCCAGCACAATGGAGTTCTACACTTCCTCCCATATAACGCTTCATAAGGCGGCATGCCTATACTAGCATAGAAACTATTATTGTACGCGAATTCCACCAAAGGCAGATGTTCGTCGCAACTCCCTTTGAAATCCATAACGCAAGATCTTAACATATCTTCTAGCATTTGAATTGTTCGCTCAATTTGTCCATCCATCTGAGGATGATATATTGTACTCAACTTCAGTTGTGTTCCCATTTTCTCTTGCAAACTCCTCCAAAAACTCGATGTGAATCGTGGATCACAATCTGACACAATCGAAACAGGTACTCCATGTCTTGAAATAAATTCTTTGACATACAGTTTAGCTAATTGTTCTAGGTTATACTTAACTCCTATTGGTAAAAAGTGAGCCGATTTCGTCAATCGATCCACTATTACACAAATAACGTCGTATCCATTCCTTATTATTGGAAGTCCCACCACAAAGTCCATTGTGATATGCTCACATTCCCACTCTAGAATCTCTAGGGATTACAATAACCAACTCGGTCGTTGGTGTTCAGCCTTTACTTTTTGACAAGTTAAGCACTTACTAACATATTTTGTTATCTCTCTCTTCATGTTTGGCCACCAAAACTTCTATCAAAGGTTTTGATACACCTTAGTACTACCTGGATGTATCCAGTACCTTGAACTATGGGCCTCACTCATTATTTCTTCTTTTAACTTAGAATTATCCAGAACCCAAATTCCTCCTTCAAAATGAAGCAATCCTTCCTTGTCGAGGTTATACTTAGTCTTCTCTTCATCTTCCATCCTCTTCTTCAATCGCTCGCATTCGTCGTTGCCTAATTGTACTTCTTTAACCCGTTCCACTATGATTTGTTGGGTCTCCATTGCGAATAACATCACTACCGCTTCATTCGGTAATTTAACTTTTAGCTCCATTTTTTCCATCTCCGTTATTAACTCATTTTGAGTCGTTAACATTGATAGCTTTTCTCTACCCTTCCTACTTAGTTCATCGGCTACTACATTTGCCTTTCCTAGATGATATAAGATATCACAATCGTAATCTTTTATCAACTCTAACCACCTTCTCTGCCTCATATTCAACTCCTTCTGTGTGAAGATATATTTCAAACTTTTTATGGTCCGTGTATATCTCACACTTCTCCGCATATAAATAATGTCTCCATATTTTTAAGGGAAAAACTACCGCTACCAATTCTAAGTCATGAGTAGGATATACCTTCTCATTATCCTTCAACTGGCGTGATGCATATGCAATGACCTTGTCATGCTGCATGACCACGTAACCCAGTCCTCTATGCGAAGCATCGCTATAAACTACGAAATTCCCTGTATCATCAGGCAAAGACAATATAGGTGCCTCACTTAACCTCCTTTTTAGTTCTTGAAAACTATTCTCACACTTCTCAGTCCAAACATACTTCACTGAATTCCTCGTCAAATTCGTCAATAGAGTAGTTGTGACACCCCCAAAATAGGTATACATCACCCATTCTGAGTTGTCAATACACGGTACAGAAACAACTACAACTTTATTATTACAACAAGAAATCATGAGTTTAAATACGAGATATTGCCATCTAAACAATATCCACATACAAATAAATCCTCATCATAATTATTGATACATTATTTTACAAAATGGTGAGGACTACTAAACAACTCTCTAAAACCATCATTCCATACCCCCGACTCAGCACTCGCTTACATTCTCGCCTCCCGAGAAGAAAAATGGAACAAAAAGGAAAAGGGTGAGCTCAACTAGCCCAAGAAAGAATATTATGACTAAGATAATATACAACAAATTATCGTTAGTCTTCAACAGGAAAAATTTAATAGAATACAATAGACAACAAGTTTTAAATCAATACTCAAAGCAGCAGAAAATATTAATTCATAGAAGAGTTACGAAGAGGATGAAATCTACTAATATCTATGAATTTAATAAATTCATCATCAATATTTTTATCCTCGTAACATCAATCAATATATATATCCGAATCATATATTCATCCTTGCACTATAGGCCAAGGACATTCACCACTGGTCATGTTCATCTAAACACTGCTCATCTTTTACAGACTACGGCCAAAGATATTCATCGAAATCATTCATCTTTGCACTACAGCCAAAGATATTCATCGAAATCAATCATCTTTGCACTTACTGAAGCCAAAGATATTCAATAATATCATCATTTAAGACCGAGGATGATGAAAAATATTTTTTTTTTTAAAGAAACGAATCCAAAGAAACAAAATGACAAGGATTAAGGATTAAGGATTCGTATGCTGTTTTATCCACGCCCAAAAATACCTCAAAAATAATCATAGTGGTGTAAAATTCAAGAATGATCAAAACATGGATACAATCAAAACTAGTATCCACAATAGATATTTTGGACGAAAAGGAAAATTTTCATTTTTCGATGAATAGTGCCGTGATTCGTGAATAAGATCAGATATACGTGAATAGTGTCGTATACGTAAATAGTAACTCCGACACCAAAAGTTCCAAATTTGATAAAAACTTCAGATCAATATTTCAGCATAATGATATTGAAGAAATAATATCATTACGAAAAAAATAATATCCCTTACCTCGGAAAGATAGATTTAACTGGAATACTGGATATAGGCTATAACTTGAACTTTCACCGTATAGCAATACTCAAAGTATACTCAAAATACTCACAAGAATACGCTCGACAATATAGAGAGAGAAAACTTCAGTTTCTGGTGTGATTTTCAATTCTAACCTAAGCACCCTATTTATAGGAAATTGCTTAGAACACCAAAGTAGAAAATTTAATAAATTAATAATATATTAATTAATATTCCTACGCCAACATTTGAAGAACTGAAATCAGTCATTAACATCACATGCAAGACCCACCATTAATGCCAAAAACGTTTTTCTTATTTAAATTATTTTAAACTTCCATAATTTAATTATTTCGGAGCTTCGGAACTTCAATAATTCATAATAAATAGCTCTTTTGTCAGAAAATTCAAATCTCGCATGTTTTTATAGGAAATTCAATTCTCATGACTTTATGTATGGAAGTTTTTCCAAATTCCAAATGTAAATTGACCAAATCTACAAACCAAGCGATTTTACGACTATAATCAAATTTCAACCAAGAAATGGGGTCCACCGACATGAAAAACATGTTTTAAATATTTTTGGTAACAAAATACTCCTCCTCCACATATACTCATATATCCCACATTCATCGTAAAAATATCATCATTATTATATTATTAAAATATAATAATATATTTAAATGAATTATTTTATCAGAAAAATTTCAATTTTCAACAATTATCACATTAAAAATTTTCTCCATCTATATCCACATAAAATTAATATTTTCCTCATCATATGAATCAATAATTAATTATTCACAAATAATATTACGTAATCACAATATTGATGAACCGTGCGCCTCCTGTGAAAGAGGGGCTTTTCAATAAGAATTTCTCCTTCTTGGCAAGCAATTCGGTGACCAAACCTCTCCTTAGATGTAACTTTATGGACATTGCCAATAATGTTGTTATCTAATAATATTATTCAGATAATATGAATTATTGCTTCGATAATGAAAAATACTATGTAATGACAATTATTGAAACAACAGCAATATAAAATATCAACGCAACAATTAATAAAATACTGAACAGTAATTACTGTAACCATTATTGAGTAGTGCCTTCTTACGTAAGAGTCAATAATTGGTGCAATACTGTGCCATCGCAAGCAACAACGCCAGACATCGTGTTTTAACCAATCCGTATTCCAACAATGTAAATGGTAATAACTACGCCGTTATTTTTAAACAACTTATATTTGTCATTTTCTTCCTCCAATCTCTTTCCTTTATGGGGCCCACACATGGTCATGCGCTACATTTCATTTAATATTCCCCGACAAGCATTTAATATTCCACGACCAAACGAATATTCCCCGATAACAATGAATATTTTATAACCACTTGCTTATTTTGTAAAATTTGCGCATTTTACCCATAACTAACCACATTAATCAAATCAACCCTTACTATTTCAAAATAATAAATAAAGGAAATTCAATTTTATTTATAAAAAAATTCGGGGTCTTACAACCTCCTTTCCTTATGAAATTTCGTCCTCGAAATTGACGACGATTATTCTGTGGTGTTTCGAAAAGATGAAGATACCTCGCTTTCATTTCCGTTTCCAACTCTTAGGTCATTTCCTCTATAGCATGGTTTCTCCACAAAACTTTAACATGTGGTATGACCTTTACGCGTAGGACATACTCCTTCATATCCAAGATCTTGACAGGTACCTCTTCGTACGTTAAGTCTTCAGCTATCTCGTCTGGTTTTAACTCAATGATGTTATTCGGGTCATCCACATATTTACGTAACATCGGTACATAAAAAAAAATGTTATAAACACGCGACATACTTGGTAGTAAAGCGAGTCTATAGGCCACAGTTTCTACTCGATCGAGTATGAATTAATAAATCGAAGGTTTGAACTTTCTTCTCTTCATTGATTCTTACTTCTAGAATAACGCCTTCTTGCACCTTCTTCTTTATATTCATCAGCTCCAGGTCGGTGGCTTGAGCAACCTTAACTTTTTCTATTAAAGTTGGCTCTATGCGTATACTTGACATCATCGCACTTTTCGCTCCTCGTGATATGATCTTCTACTCAACGCTATCGCCTACCACGCTCGCTTTTCCAAGATGGTATTGAATAGTGTGGTCGTAGTCTTTCAATAGCTCGAGCCAACGTCATTTGCCAGCATGTTAAGTTCTTTTTGAGTGAAGAAATATTTAAGGCTTTTTATTGTCGAATATATCTCCACTTTCTCCCTATAAAGATAGTGCCTCCGGATCTTTAGCGCGAAACGATCGGGCCGCTAACTCTAGATCATGAGTAGGATAATTCCTCTCATATTCTTTAAGTTGTCGCGAGGCATAGGCTATGACTTTCCCATGTTGCATGAGAACACATCCTAACCCTTTTGCTTCAAGCATCATTTGAGATAACAAATCCATCCGAACCAGATGGTATTGTTAGAACAGTCTTAGAAATAAGTCTCCTCTTAAGCTCTTGGAAACTCTTCTCGCATTCTTCACTCCAAACGAATTTTGTATCCTTCCGAGTCAACTGAAAGTTAATCTGAGTAGCGATTCGAAAAAACCTTCCACTTAATCTCCGATAATAACCAAATTAGACCCGTAAAGCTACGTGACTTCACCACCGCCTTCTGGTTGCTCCTAACTTTGTATTGCTTCAATCTTCGCCGGGTCAACAGATACTCCATGTTTTGACACCACGTGCCCAAGAAATGCTACTTCCTCAAGCCAGAACTCGCATTTCTTTAACTTGGCATATAACTTATTTTCACGAAGCCTTTGTAGTACCAGCTTCAAATGGTGCTCATGATCTTCACGACTTTTGGAATATATGAGGATGTCATCAATAAAGACAACAACGAACTGATCCAAATATTCCTTGAATACTCGGTTCATCATATCCATGAAAGCCGCAGGGGCATTAGTCAATCCAAAAGACATGACTAGGAATTCATAATGCCCGTACCGAGTTCTAAAGGCAGTCTTTGGAATATCCTCAGTTCTAATCTTCAGCTGATGATATCCAGAACGAAGATCGATATTTGAAAAGAATTGTACTCCTTGCAACTGGTCAAACAAGTCATCAATACGAGGTAGAGGATACCTATTCTTGATAGTGACATGGTTCAATTCCCGATAGTCAATACAAAAGTCGCATACTCCCGCCTTTTCTTCTTTACTGAATAAAAACAGAGCACCCCAAGGAGATGTACTAGATCGAATGAAACCGATGTCCAACAACTCCTGTAGTTGGACCTTTAACTCCTGAAGTTCAATAGGAGCCATTCGATATGGGGTTTTAGAAATGGGCTTTGTACCAGGTTCAAGGTCAATAAAGAATTCAACTTCACGTTCTGGGGGTAGACCGGGAAGTTCCTCAGGAAATACATCAAGAAAGTCAATAACAACAGGAATATTATTCAAATTTGACGTGTATTTATTCAAATCCATAACATGGGCTAAGAAAGCTTGACATCCGTTTTTTAATAAACGAATAGCTTTATGATTAGATATGACAGTGATTGATTTTAATGGTTTAGTTGCTTGAATTTGTACAACAGGTTGTTTAGGAATATGAAAGCTAACAACCTTACGAAAACAATCAATTTTGGCATGATGAGTAGTTAACCAATCAATCCCTAAAATCACATCAAAAGCAAGTATCTTTAAAGAGATAAGGTCAACAGGTAAGGTGATGGTGCCAACTTGAATCAAACAAGATTTATAAACAAAGGATGTGATGAAAGTTTCTCCCCAACGGAGTTTCCACAGATAGGTCAAAGTCTAATTTCTCCTGAGTCAAGTTTAAACGTTGAGCACAAGCGGAGAGATAAATGAATGGGTAGCACCGGATCTAGTAAAGTATAAACTTCACAAGAATTTATAAATAGCTTACCCGTGATCACCTCATTCGGGTTCCTCGATTTTGACCACCACAACAAACGCTTCTTCCAGAACCGCAATTGACTTTAACTTTTCCGGGATATCTTTTTGAGTCACCGTCCCCATTGAACTAGGTTTCGCTACTGTGCAATCTCGAAAGTTATATGTCCTTCATTTCCACAATTATAGCATACCGAATCTGCTTGGCGCTTTGACCGATATGTCCCTCTTTCCGCATTTATAGCATATAATGACCGGTGGTCGTTCTCCTCCTTGGAACCCGATTCTTCTTACCTTGCACCGCTGCCTTCACATGGTCGTTGTTGAATCTCCTTTTTAAAATCTCCTCCCGACTCGCTTCTTCTATTTTCATGGCCATGATTACCACCAGAGTGGTTACCATTTTTGTCCGCCTCTTTTCTTTCTCCACCGGGTTATTGTTGTTTTGTTGATCGCTATCTCTGGTATGATCCTCGATTGTGGTACCTCAATTGACCGTACTTTCGTTATCTCGCTTCTAACAATTGAGCCTCATTAACAACATCCTAATAGAGAGAAAATTTATGAGAGAATAGATCTTGGACGTATGCCCGGTTTCAAACCTCTCGAAACATCCGCGTCATCGTTCCCCTATTCTCCACCAAATGAGGTGCAAACCTCGATAACTCGCAAACTTCGCCTCGTCTTCGAGACACCGTCATGTTGTTCTACTCGACCTAATAAACTCCACTTCCTTCATATGACGAACACTTTCGTGAAAGTATTTGTCATTAAATAGTTTCAAATGTCTCCCAAGATATCTTTGAGAGTCTTGGCCGGATGGGTACGCTTCACGACTCCCACCAAAGAGTCTCGCCTCGCCATGGAACATAAAGGTGGCGAATGGAACCTTCGTTCTCTGTGCATCCCAAGACATCGAATATCTTGGTAATTTGCTTGACCCATGTTTCTACCATGATCGGATCTGGCTTTCCCTTAAATTCGTGGTCCCAACTCTTTGAATCGCTTTCACCGTGACAACCCGTGAATTGCTATCATTTCCTCCTATGTTTTGAACACGAGTCTCCTCGTCTGCGATTTTGTATGAATCTGCAAAAAGCTTCTAAACATTAAATCGTTCATCGTCTCGATCAAGGTGTTGTTCACAGGAGGAACATTGCCACCTGCTGCACGCTTCTCCTCGTTGGTGAGTACAAAGCGACTCCACTGGTCTCATTTCCATTGTTAATATTCTCAATCGACATTCTCAAATACATCGTCATAAAACAAGGGTTAATTAAGGAAATCAATATATCACATAATATCCCTATATACTGACCAACTATCAAATAAACTTAGGTAGGACACACTAGCGAAGGATTTACTCGCCTCTCCCTCCTAGTTCTATTCCCCGATCTCCGCCAGAGATCATATCCCTAAGCTCGATACCAACCGTGACGCCCCCAAAATAGGTATACATCACCCATTCCGAGTTGTCAATACACTGCATGTAAACAACTACAACTTTATTATTATAACAAAGAAATCGTGAGTTTAAATACGATATTGCCATCTAAACAATATCCACATACAAATAAATTCTCATCATAATTATTGATACATTATTTTACAAAATGGTGAGGACTACTAAACAACTCTCTAAAACCATCATTCCATACCCCGACTGCGTACTTTCGCTACATTCTCACCTCCCCGAGAAGAAAAATGGAACAAAAGGAAAAGGGTGAGCTCAACTAGCCCAAAAAAGAATATTATGACTAAGATAATATACAACAAATTAACGTTAGTCTTCAACAGGAAAAATTTAATAGAATACAATAGACAATAAGTTTTAAATCAATACTGCATGATGGAAAATATTAATTCATGTAAGAGTTACGTAGAGGATGAAATCTACTAATATCTATGAATTTAACACTCCATCATCAATATTTTTATCCTCAGAACATCAATCAATATATATCCGAATCATATATTCATCCTTGCACTATAGGCCAAGGACATTCACCAGATTGGTTATGTTCATCTAAACACTGCTCATCTTTTGCACTACGGCCAAAGATATTCATCGAAATCATTCATCTTTGCACTACTGGCCAAAGATATTCATCGAAAATCAATCATCTTTGCACTACGGTGCCAAAGATATTCAATAATATCATCATTTAAGACCGAGGATGATGAAAATATTTTTTTTTAAAGAAACGAATCCAAAGGAAACAAAATGACAAGGATTAAGGATTAAGGATTCGTGACTTTGTTTTATCCACGTCCAAAAATACCTCAAAAATAATCATAGTGGTGTAAAATTCAAGAATGATCAAAACATGGATACAATCAAAACTAGTATCCACAATAGATATTTTGACGAAAAAGGAAAATTTTCATTTTTCGATGAATAGTCACCAGATACGTGAATAAAGTCTTTAGTATACGTAAATAGTAACTCCAACACCAAAAGTTCCAAATTTGATAAAAACTTCAGATCAATATTTCAGCATAATGATATTGAAGAAATAATATCACTACGAAAAAAAAATAATATCCCTTACCTCGGAAAGACAATACTTCTAACTGGAATACTGGATATAGGCTATAACTTGAACTTTCACCGTATAGCAATACTCAAAGTATACTCAAAATACTCACAAGAATACGCTCGACAATATAGAGAGAGAAAACTTCAGTTTTTGGTGTGATTTTCAATTCTAACCTAAGCACCCTATTTATAGAAAATTGCTTAGAACACCAAAGCAGAAAATTTAATAAATTAATAATATATTAATTAATATTTCTACGCAAACATTTGAAGAACTGAAATCAGTCATTAACATCACATGCAAGACCCACCATTAATGCCAAAAACGTTTTTCTTATTTAAATTATTTTAAACTTCCAAAATCAATTATTTGAGACTTGAAACTTCAATAATTCACAATAAATAGCCCTTTTGTCGAAAAATTCAAATCTCGTGCATTTTTATAGGAAATTCAATTCTCTACAACTTTGCGAGAAGGAAGTTTTTCCAAATTCCAAATGTAAATTGACCAAATCTATAAACGAAGCGATTTTACTGACTATAATCAAATTTCAAATCCAAGAAATGGGGTCCATCGACATGAAAAAACATGTATTAAATATTTTGGTAACAAAAATACTCCTCCTCCACATATACTCATATATCCCACATTCATCGTAAAAAATATCATCATTATTATATTATTAAAATATAATAATATATTTAAATGAATTATTTTATCGAAAAATTTCAATTTTCAACAATTGTCACATTAAAAATTTTCTCCATCTATATCCACATAAAATCAATATTTTTCTCATCATATGAATCAATAATTAATTATTCACAAATAATATTACGTAATCACAATATTGACAACCAAGCGGTTCAGAGAAGGGGGCTTTCCAATAAGAATTTCTTCTTCTTGGCGCCGCAATTAGGTGACCAAACCTCTCCTTAGATAGAACTTTCTAGACATTGCCAATAATGTTATCTAATAATATTATTCAGATAATATGAATTATTGCTTCGATAATGAAAAATACTGTGTAATGACAATTATTGAAACAACAGCAATATAAAATATCAACGCAGCAATTAATAAAATACTGAACAGTAATTACTGTAACCATTATTGAGTAGTGCCTTCTTACGTAAGAGTCAATAATTGGTGCAATACCGTGTGCTACTGTGCAACAACGCGTATTACTGTGTTTTAACCACCGGGTATTCCAACAGTGTAAACGGTAATAACTACGCCGTTATTTTTAAACAACTTATATTTGTCATTTTCTTCCTCCAATCGCTTTCCGTTATGGGGCCCACAAATGGCTGCGCCGTCGTACGAATATTCCCCGACAGTATGAATATTCCACGACCAAACGAATATTCCCCGACAACAATGAATATTTTATAACCACTTGCTTATTTTGTAAAATTTGCGCATTTTACCCATAACTAACCACATTAATCAAATCAACCCTTACTATTTCAAAATAATAAATAAAGGAAATTCCATTTTATTTATAAAAAAATTCGGGGTCTTACAGTAGCTATTTTAGAAAAGTCCTGAATGAACCTTTTATTACCCGCTAACCCCAAAAAACTCCAAACCTGAGTTAGCATTTTTGGTTGTTCCCAATTATTAACTGCTTCCACCTTCGCTGGATCCACGGAAATGCCATCTTTATTAATAACATGTCCTAAAAACTGCACTCTTTCAAGCCAAAATTCACACTTAGTGAATTTCGCATACAACTTCTCCTTCCGTAGTATTTCCCAACATTATCCTTAAATGTTCAGCATGATCTTCTGGCATCTTAGAATATACTAGAATATCACCAATGAACACTATGACAAACTTGTCCAAATACCGTTTGAACACTCTTTTCATAATATCCATGAATGCGGCTGACGTATTAGTCAACCCAAACGACATAACCAAAAACTCGTAATGACCATAATAAGTTTGGAACGCCATCTTAGGTACATCCTCCTTCCTTACTTTCAACTGATGGTACCCCGTATGCAAATCTATCTTAGAAAAATACTTTGCCCCTTTCAACTGATCAAATAGATCATCGATCCTAGGCAATAGGTTTTTATTCTTAATCGTTAACTTGTTCAACTCTTGATAGTCGATACAAAGTCGTAACGACCCATCCTTCTTCTTTACAAACAATACCGGTGCTCCCCACAGAGATACACTCGGTTGAATGTATTCCCTATCTAATAGTTCTTGTAATTGAACCATTAACTCCGTCATTTCTACCAGAGCCATCCTATAAGGTGCCCTAGAAACTGGGGTCGTACCTGGCAACAAATCAATCACAAACTCGACCTCTCTATCCGGTGGAAGACCTAGTAACTCGACTGGGAATACATCCGCAGACTCTTATACTATAGGTATCCATTCCAATGATCCTCCCACTCTTTGGGTATCCACAACATGGCACAGGTATCCTATACACTCCTTCCTTAACATCTTCCTAGCTTGTGTCATTGTTAGACAACAAGAACGTGATTTACTACCGTAGAACACTACCTTGGTTTTCTTAGAAAGCTGAAGGTTCACACTTTTCCTAATACAATCTATTATAGCTTTATGGTTAATCAACCAATCCATACTGAGAATTACATCGAATTCTCTCAACCTTATCGGTACTAAGTCTATCGATAATTTATTACCTTTAATATCTACGCAGCAATTCCTATGGATATGTTCAATGGGAATTATCTCTTCGTTTGCTACCTTAACGTCTAAAGGTATTTCTAATCTTTCCGGCAGTAAACTTAATCGCTTAGCAAATTCACATGTTATAAAAGAACAAGTAGCACCCTAGTCAAATAACACATAAGCATTTATTTCATTGACTGGAATGATACTAGCTACTACATCCGCTAATGCAACCGCATCTTGGACAATCATATTAAAAGAACAGGTCGTGGGTCTACCCGACGATGGTGTTGGTCCAGTAATGACTAACTTACCACTAATAGTACCCTTACTACCGTCTGACCCCTTCTTTGGGCAATTTCTTGCCATGTGGTCCATCGACCCACAAACAAAACAACCCTGGTTCTTTTTAGGATTAGGACAATTGGGTGATATGTGACCCTCCTGCCCACAGTTATAACAAACCAATTTCCCTTTTAAGCAGACAACTAGATGAGTCTTCCCGCATATCTTGCATGCCTAGATCCTACGCTTAGGATCCCCTTGTTTCACTCCAGTATTGCCGGAGTTAAATTTCTTCCTCTTGGACAAACTTCCACTGCCACTAGCTCCCTCCGCCTTGGGTCCTTCTCCTTTGCCGTTATTCTTCCTCTCCTTGTGGTATTGGCTTAAAGCCTGATTACCACCCTTTGAAATGATTGCCTTCTCCAGAATGATCCCATAAGAGGCACTCTGGAAATAGAAATCCTACTATAGAGTCAAGGTTTCAATCCCTGCTCAAACCTACGAGCCTTCCTCTCCTCAGTGTCTACTTGGTGTGGAGCAAATCTTGCCAATTCATTGAATTTTGCCGCGTATTGGGGAACCGTCATGTCCCTTTGTTTAAGTTCTAAGAACTTAATCTCCATCCTTCCCTGCATGCTTGTAGGAAAATAGTTCTCAAAGAAAACCTTCTTCAACTGTTCCCACGTAACCGCATCAGTTCTAGCCCCACCCTGGTGAGCCTCCCAACAGAAGTTGGCCTCTCCTTTCAGCATATAGGTTGCAAAAGAAGTCTTTTACGCCTATGCTATGTTTGTAATAACAAATGCCTTCTCTATTTCCTTCACCCATGTCTGGGCCTCTATTAGGTCCGTAATTCTTTTGAACTCCGGCGGACCTACGCTTTTAAATTCTTTAAAGGTAGTCGCTCTGGCTACCCTAGGTACTATAGGTGCTCTAACCCCAGTTTGGTTAAATGCAACCGTTAATAAATTAACGAACTCTTGCATAGTGTTATTCTGACCCCCTTGGTTATCATTATGTGATTCAGCTTCCTGATTACGTTGTCTTCTTTTTGGCAGCATTATTCTGATTAAATAAATAAATTTTCATTATTATCTATTTACTTACTTAGTTATCATTCAACAATAATAACTCATACCACAACAACGCACATTTAATAGAACTTCATTATATTAATATGCTTCTTCATAGTTCAAAACTATTTACAATTTGATTCCATAGCCAAAAGCTATTACATTACTATCCCGCTATTAACTTCTACAAAAATTGGGATTTACAAAAAGACCACCCTTTAATTATACAAAAGAGGGTTTTACGTCACTACACATACAAAAAGATCTATCGATCTACTAATACTGCATCACAACATTCTCATGCTTTTGATTTGCAAGAATCGAAACAATATCCCGACTAATAGTATGTCGAGTCTGCCCCGACTCAATAGAATAACAAGCAATTTTCAGCTTGAAATCCTCATGAGCACTGTTATGGATGTAGGACATCCGTGTTATCTTTTGATGTAACAATCCAGAAATTTAAATTATAATTTTAAATATTTATTAAATTATATAAATATTTAATTGATGTGTTTATGGTTGAATAAATATTTGTTTAATTTGATTTGATGTGATTATTTATTTGTTAAATAAATAATTAATGAGTGAAGGAAATTAATTATTATGAGATTATATTCTAATTTAATTTAATAATTAAATTAGAGAGTTGATAGGGATTAAATGGATTATTATAATGCTTTTAATTTAATTTGGTAATAAAAGTGTTATAATAAACTATGCTATAAGCGGGTTATTAAAATAAATTAAAGGAGTTTAAATTAGTTTTGCCAAACAAGGCTTAAGGATATTAAGTATTTAATTTTGAAATAGGTTTTGCCAAACAGGGGCTTATGGCTTTTGGATTTTTGGATTTTTAATTTTAAATAAAATAAATCATAATATATATATATATATATATATATATATATATATATATAACCTATACGTTTATATAATGTAACCGGTAGTATTTAGTGTGCCTATTATGGCCATATCAGTTTTTTTTTTATTTTTACGCATACTTGGCTATCAGTTTGTTCACATAGTCATTTGCTAAGCCTAAGCGTAAGAGAACAGAGAGAGGAAAAGATTACAAAGAAATTGTGAGAGTTTGAGAGAGTTGAGAGAGTATTTAGTGTGCCTATTATGGCCATATCAGTTTTTTTTTATTTTTACGCATACTTGGCTATCAGTTTGTTCACGCAGTCATTTGCTAAGCCTAAGCATAAGAGAACAAAGAGAGGAAAAGATTACAGAGAAATTGTGAGAGTTTGAGAGATAAGAGAGTTTGAGAAAGAATTACGAGAGGATTCCTGAAACTTTCCAAGCAACTATCTGTGGTGAACAAGGATTTCTCAAGTGATAGAAGGTATTATTCATAACCTTCATATTATATATGCATCTATATGTACGTATATTTGTTTTCCTAAGTTTTACTGTTATAAAGTTTTATAAAACTTTCTGTAATACAAATGTGTTATATATATATATGTGTATGTGTGTGTGTGTGTGTTAAATTACGTTTAACAGAAAAAAATTTGTTTTACAGTGAGTATCTGTATGAACATGGCTTGTAGGAATACCAAAATTAGCATTTTCATTGTGAGTTAAATGTGAAATTGAACTTTGAGTATGTCAATTTGGTAAGAAATAAAAAGAATGTAGTTAGAATGAACTAAGTTGGTGTATAATCGGGATTACAGTGTTAGTTTTTGTCAAATAATGTCAAAAATGGAGTTTTTGGTTTTAAACATAGCGTTCAAGGATTTGATTCTTCTGAAATTGTGGTTTACTTGTTTTGAAATCAGTATATATATGATGGGTAAAGGTTATGTGTAATTTATATAAGTTATATACGTTAACTTAGGTGCTAGCAGTGTTCAACAGTCAAAAATTTTGCTTTGTTCTGTTTTTTTGTGGTCGGTTCTGTAATTCGGTGCCTCAGCGCCAAATCGAGCCCTGTCCCAACAACCTTCAGGCCTGGCCTACAAACTCGGCGCCATTGCCAACCTCGCCCACAGCGCCAAATGACCCATGTTCAGCATGTGAGCATGTGCCAACGCTAAGAGATCTTTGTCTGCAGGCCAACCTCGATTCAATCAAGTGGCGCCTTGATTCCAAGTTAGCAAGAAGGCCCGAAAAATTATTTTTTGTACCACGAGTCTATAATATTTAATATAATGAAATATTATGACCGTGATTTTGTTAAATATGGTATTATAGTTCTATGAATGAGTATATTATTAGTAGTTAATGAATTTTCTTGTGTAATTTGATTATGTGGTTAAAAGTCAAGCCATACATGAAATAGACACACTTATGTGTATACAGAGTATCGATAGTAACTAATTATGTAATGATGACATGTGTATAGGATACTATGAATTGAATTGTTACGGTTTAGCTCATACGCAAGGCAAGTTTTCTAAACCTAAACTTCTTTGTGCAAGTTTCGTAACTATATTTATATTGTTCAAGTTCCTAAATCTTACCTTTTGATATTGAGCCAGTCTTTCTAATATTTAACTTGTTGTTTAGCATGCAAGTCTCTAAATTCTGATACACTGATATTAAACAAGTTTTGTCTTTCAATTTACCATTTCTATCATCTCCTCTTGCATTCAATCCTTCTCGCTCTTTTCTGGGTTGATCCCTAATGTCCAAAAAAGCCACTGCTTCCTGGCTAATACTGACCTTTCTACCACCTCGCGCATCCATTCTATTATAGGATTCCAACCCGGCCTCCTGCCCACTAAATTTCTGGGTGTACCATTGATAACCTCTAAACTATCTTTTAATGATTGTATCCCCTTAATTCAGAGAGTTACCCAATGTGTCTCTTCTTGGACTTCAAAAGTTCTAGCATACTCTGGACGACTACAACTCATCAAGTCTGTCTTGTTCTCCATCCAATCATTTTGGAGCTCCCACTTCTTACTTCCTAAAGCTGTCATCAGAGCTATCCAGTCCAACCTTTGCAGATTCCTTTGGAAGGGTTCTTCGCTTGCACAACATGGTGCCAAAGTTTCTTGGTCCGATATCTCCCACCCTACTTTTGAAGGAGGGTTGGGCCTAAAGAGCATTCTTGATTGGAATAGATCCCTCATCTTGCTGCACTTGGTGATACTTATTCAGTTCCAACCTTCCTCCCTTTGGGCAGCATGGGCCAAAGTGACCATCCTTTGTGATAGATCGCTATGGCAAATTCATATACCATCGAACTGCTCTTGGATTTGGAGGCAGGTACTAAAACTAAGGCCCTTGGCTCTCGAACATGTTGTCTATCATGTTGGAAGGGGTGATAAGTTAAATCTCTGCTATGATCCATGGATGCAAGGAACGGCTATTAACCCCAGTCTCTCTCCGCTTCATAATACTGGCTTACCATCCTCTGCTAAAGTTAGTCATATATTTCATGCAAATTCTTGGTGCCTCCCTCGCAGCAACCATCATGAGGTCATCCTTTTAAGAAGAATGATTGAAGCCCTTCCACCTCCCTCATATTCGGCTGACAGTCTCCTTTGGGACTCCATCGACATCACTTATATAACAGCAAAGCACATTTGGAATTCCATCCGTGCAAGGAAGCAGCCGGTTTCCTGGGGATTTATTCCTTGGAATAAATTTCATGTTCCTAGGTACTCCTTCATTCTCTGGCTTGGTATTCTAAAGAGACTCCCCACCAATGACAGAACGATCCTTTATTCGGGCAGCAAGATGGTATGCCAACTTTGCCAAACCCATAATGAATCCTTTGATCTGGCTATTATAATTTTGTGATGCTACTACCACTGTATTTAGCCTGTCTGTGCTTTTATAGTAGGTTCATCTATTAATTGTCAATAGATGAACTAACTATAGACTGGGGTATGCCCTTATGCCATTGTATTTCTTGTGTTACTTTTATACAAACCAAATTTAGCAAAAAAAAAAGGGAAGATAAGCAAGTTTTGAAGACTTGTAAAACTGTTGACTATTATATTGTCAGACTTTATTTTAAATCTTGTGATGTAATTATTTAATTTTCCGCATATGACGTTTGTAATTAAAGGTTAGATAACCTGGGAGTTTTGTTGAACTTTTTGATGTAACCCTTTAATGGGAAGGTTTATTATTAAACTTTATTATGTTTGGGTAGTTAGATATGAATTTTTTTATCAAGTGAACACCAAATCTGGTGGAAGTGAAGTACCCGGATTTGGGGGTGTCACAAGTTGGTATCAAAGCTTTAGGTTATGAACCTTAGGTGGGAAAAAGCCTTACGAAGTAACCTTTGAAAAGATAGTGGTGATAAACTCTTATCGAGTTTTAAGGAAGAAGTACTAAAACACTTATGTGCTTATGTGATTACAACCTATGTGCTTGTGAGTGTCGAGTAGTAATGAATAGTAATTAAAACTTAAATATTTTGTTGTTAGGATGGCTAATGTAGGAGAATCCAGTTAGGCTAGGGAGGAAGGATCCTAGATGCTTAGAGAGGAGGAGCCTTAAGATATTCAGGTGGTTTGGGAATGACTACTGCCACGAGAATAATCTTCGTTGGTCACAGTAGTTGAGCAGGAGGGGTTACCTGATGAGGATGATTAGATAGAGACGGACGAGGAAGACCCTGAGGAGCTACCACAGTCGAATGAGGATGAGGAGGACGAGGAGGAAGATATTCCACTTAACTCGATCGCTGCCCGTATGTACGACGAAGTATATGATCGAAATGTAGAACATCAGGATAGCGTTGAGGAGTTGAGAGAAATAGTAGCTGAACAACAAACCTCAATGACGCAAAAAGACAACGAGATCCAGGTTCTAGAGGAACGCCTGGGTAATGTCAAAGGGAAGCTGGTCCACACTGAAAGAGGAAACGAGCAACTGACAGAGGAGATTACAAAACTGAAGAACAAGCCGAAGGAAGAATCTACTAAGAGGGCAAGAGCCGAAGACGCATACGAAGAAGCTAGTAAACGAGCCAGGGTAGCAGAGAGAGATGTACAAGTGAAGAAGATCAAGATGGAAGAGATGGATAATGTTTTTAACACTGTAATCAATCGAGCTCAAGATCGAGTCATGGGTTATCCAATACAGTTCGAGACGTTGCCATCGTTCATATTAGATCGCCGAACAATGCTCCGTATTATGGAAGAAGAGCGTCATAAGGCTATGTAGAATTTTAGTAGGTCGTCATAAATATACTTGATATGTGATTTATGATATGATAAATAAAATGTAAATCCCAAGTGTTATGTAACCTATGGGATATGATGATGATGTTATCCTAGAACTTTAGTAGTTCAGGAAGTAATGTAAGTAGCAGTGATGCTATTGTTCTTATGTTTTCTAAAAGATTATGAATGAATAAAAGTTATTATTTTATTCAAAGTGTTATGTGTTACGTGATGATGCTAATTAAGTATAAAATACTTAAAGAAATTGAGTAATAGTCTAATGAGTGTATTTTTAACAGAAAATGCCTCCAAGAAGACGCCAGCCTCGACAAAGAACCCCCGAGGGATCTACCAACAATAACAACGCGGAAGCTAACCCCGTTCAACAATTAGTGACGTTACTGACGGGTGCGTTACAGAAAAACCGCAGAATCAAGTCATAACATTTAAGGACTTCAAGGCGGTTGGACCACCAGAATTCCGTGGGTCCATGAATCCAGTTCAAGCTCAGACCTGGATCATGGAGATAGAGAAAGTGTTTGATGTAGCAAGAGTATGGGAGAATCAGAAGACTGCTTTTGCAACATTCATGTTGAAAGCAGAGGCGGGTTATTGGTGGAAAGCCAATAAAACTCGAGGAGGACAAGGGGTGATCATGGGATAGATTTAAGGAGATATTCTTCGAGACTTATTTCCCAGAGAGTTTGAAGAATCAGATGGAGGTGCAATTTTTGTAACTGAAGCAGGGATTAATGACGATATCAGAGTATGCCGTAAAATTTAACGAATTGGAGAGGTTTGCGCTATACCAAGTCAACATGGATGAGCGCAAGGCGAGGAGATTTGAACAGTGACTGAAACCTTAGTTGTACAGTAGGGTCTCCCTGTTCCAGCTGAAGACGTTCGTAGTGGTGCTTGAGAAGGAAATTCTCACCGAGGGTGGAGGCGAGGCTGTGACAAAGTATAATCAAGAATAGAGAACGAAGAAGAATGAGGGTGAAGGTAAGAATGGTGGTGGGAGTAGTGGAAATGGTAATAATAACCTGAAGAGAAAATGGAATGGAAATATGGGTTCTGGAAACCAGCAGGGTAACCAGCAAAAGAAGAAGTTTGAAGCGTGTGCTACATGGGGAAGTTTCACGCGGGTGTGTGCTTAAGGGGGAAGCGTGTATGCTTTAACTGTGGCCAGGAGGGTCACATTGCCCCAAATTACAGCCAACCCAAGAAGAATGTTTCTTACACGTGCGGGTCGAAGGATCATTTTGCTCGTGAGTGCCCTAAGAAGAAAACTAAAGTGACAACGGGGAACAAGGGGGGTAGCAGTGGAGGCACATTGACCATTGCGGGACCAATATCATCAAACAGACCCACAGCCAGAACCTTCAACATGACGGTGCAGGATGTAGTGCAATCAAAAGATGTTGTGTCAGGTATTATCCCAATCAATGACATAGATGCTTATGTATTATTTGATTCGGGTGCTACTTACTCGTTTATATCTGATGAATTTGCTAAGAGGTTAGGATTGCCTAGTGAAGAATCGAATTTCCCTTTAAACATAGAAATTGCGAATAAGGAAGTGATTCTTGTTGGGATCGTATACAAGAATTGTAGAGTGAACATTAAGGGGAATGTCATGATGGTAGATTCAATTCCAATAAAACTTGGAGAGTTTGATGTTATTTTGGGAATGGATTGGTTGTTCAAATATGGAGCGATAATTGATTGCCAAAAGAAATGTGTAAACCTTTTGACTCCGTCAAAGGTAGTTTTCTATGGTATCAAATCGCCTAGACATGCGAGATGTCTGACAATTATGTAGGCCAAGAAGTTGTTGAGTCAAAGCTGTGTGGGTTATTTAGCTTACATAGTCGATACTCAGAGGAAGGGGGTGAAGCTAGAAGAGATACCAGTGGTTAGGGAATTTGTAGATGTGTTTCCGGAGGAATTGCCAGGACTTCTGCCTGACCGAGAGATTGATTTCGTGATCGACTTAGCACCAGGAACCGCTCCGATATTTAAGGCCCCATACAGGATGGCTCCGGTAGAAATGAAGGAACTGATGGTATAATTGCAAGAGCTGTTAGACAAGAAGTACATTCAGGCGAGTGTGTCACCGTGGGGAGCACCGGTGTTGTTCGTGAAGAAGAAGGATGGGTCAATGCGTCTTTGCATTGATTATAGAGAGTTAAACAAAGTCACTATTAAGAATAAATATCCATTGACAAGAATAGATGACTTGTTTGATCAATTGAAGGGTGCTAGATATTTCTCAAAAATAAATTTGAGAAGTGGGTATCACCAATTGAAAGTAAGGAAGGAGGATGTACCAAAGACGACATTCAGAACTCGGTATGGACATTATGAGTTTCTGGTGATGTCTTTCGGATTGACAAATGCACCTGCAGCATTCATGGATTTGATGAACAGGGTGTTCAAACGATTCTTAGACAAGTTTGTGGTGGTATTCATTGATGACATTCTGGTGTACTCTAAATCTCAAGAAGAACATGTGGAACATTTACGTTTGACGTTGGAGACACCAAGAAAAGAAAAGTTGTACGCAAAATTCTCCAAGCGTGAATTTTGGCTAGAACGTGTACAATTCCTTGGACATGTGATTGACAAAGATGGAATTTCAGTGGATCCATCAAAAGTTGAAGCTGTAATCAATTGGGAACAACCAAGAACACCTTCGGAGGTGATGAGTTTCTTGGGACTGGACGACTATTATATACGGTTTATTCAGGATTTTTCAAAGATTGCCACTCCGCTAACAAATCTGACAAGGAAAGCTGTAAAATTTGTTTGGACGGAGAAGTGTGAAGAGAGTTTTCAAGAATTAAAAAAGAAGTGAAGTGTGGCACATGTGTTGTCATTACCAGATAATACATGAAACTTTGTGGTGTATAGTGATGCCTCATAAAAAGGATTGGGTTGTGTTCTTATGCAGAACGACAAAGTTATTGCATATGCATCAAGACAAGTGAAGGATTGTGAAAAAGGATATCCGACTCATGATTTAGAGTTGGCTGCTGTGGTATTTTCTTTGAAAATATGGAGACACTATCTCTATGGGGAAAATGTGATATCTACACAGACCATAAGAGTCTGAAGTATATTTTCACTCAGAAGGACCTGAACATACGTCAAAGGAGATGGATGGAATTGATAAAAGATTATGATTGTGAGATCTTTTATCATCCAGGAAAAGCGAATGTGGTTACAGATGCTTTAAGCAGGAAAGGTCAGGAAAAGTTGATGCTGATAACCACCCAGGAGGAGCTTATTTCAGCAATGACAAAACTGGAGTTGGATATAAAATTTATGAAAGAAGCCGATGAACGACTATACCAAATAGAAGTTTGTCTAACTTTGGTGGACAAGGTAAAGAATGCTCAACAACAAGATGAAGAATGTAGAAAAATCAAGGAGAAAGTGGTTGAGGGTAGTGAAGTGAAATACAAGATCGATACCAAAGGATTGCTATGATTCGAGGGAAGAATTTGGGTTCCAGCAGTACCAGTTATTAGAGAAGAAATCTTGACTGAAGCTCATAGCTCAAGATATTCAATTAATCCGAGAAGTACGAAGATGTATCAAGATTTATGACGACACTTTTGGTGGTCAAACATGAAAAGAGATGTCACAGAATGTGTTGCGAAATGTTTGACTTGTCAAAGAGTAAAGGCAGAGCATTAAAGGCCGAGCGGATTACTTCAACCGTTGGAAATACCATAATGGAAGTGGGAACACATCACAATGGATTTTGTGGTGGGTCTTCCAACTACTCAGAGAGGATACGATGCGATTTGGGTGATAGTGGATAGACTGACAAATTCAGCACACTTTTTGCCAATAAAGATTAGATTCAATCTTGATCAGTTGGCAAAGTTGTATGTTAAAGAAATCGTTTCGAGACACAGAGTTCCAGTATCAATTGTATCAGATAGAGATCCGCGATTCACGTCAAACTTCTGGAAGAGACTACAAGAATGCATTGGAACATAGTTGAGAATGAGTACAGCATATCATCCGCAAAGTGAACGAACAATCCAGACGTTGGAAGATATGCTTAGAGCATGCATCATGGATTTCAAAGTGAGCTGGGATGAACATTTATCATTGGTGGAATTTTCCTACAACTACAGTTACCACGCAAGCATTGGCATGCCGCCTTACGAAGCATTATACGGCACGAAGTGCAGAACTCCACTGTGCTGGGATGAAGTCGGTGAACGTCAACTATTAGGACCAGAACTGGTACAAAAAACTGCTGAGGTTGTTAAACTAATCACCACAAGATTGGTAGTTGCTCAGGACAGACAGAAGAAGTATGTTGATCAACACAGACAAGATCGTGAATTCGACGTAGGAAATTTTGTGTTCTTAAAAGTTTCTCCTTGGAAAGGGAAAATTCATTTCGGTAAAAAGGGAAAGCTAAGCCCGAGGTTTATTGGACCTTTTGAGGTACTACAAAGAGTAGGAGAAGTGGCTTATGAGGTAGCTCTACCTCCAGAGTTGGAACACGTTCATAATGTATTTAATATTTCGGTGTTACGACCGTATAAACCCGATTACAATCATGTGATCGAGTACGAACCATTACAGTTTGATAAAGACTTGTCCTATGAAGAGGTTCCTATCCAGATAGTCGACAGGAAAGAACAAGTGCTCAGGAATAAGGTGATACCTTCTGTGAAGGTAATATGGAGGAACCACAATATCGAAGAGGCTACGCGGGAACTCGAAGCTGAAATGATGAAGAATTACCCTGAGTTATTTGTTTAATCTGTGTCTTCAATTCTGGGGACAGAATCTTTGTAAGGAGGGAAGAATGTGACGAATAATTTATTTTAGTTGTGGTTCAGGGGACAGAATCCTTGTAAGGAGGGAAAGATATAACAATCCAGAAATTTAAATTGTAATTTTAAATACTTATTGAAAATAAATATTTAATTGATGTGTTTATGGTTGAATAAATATTTGTTTAATTTAATTTTATGTGATTATTTATTTGTTAAATAAATAATTAATGAGTGAAGGAAATTAATTATTATGAGATTATATTCTAATTTAATTTAATAATTAAATTAGAGAGTTGATAAAGGATTAAATGGATTATTATAATATTTTTAATTTAATTTGGTAATAAAAGTGTGACAATAAACTATGTTATAAGCGGATTATTAAAATAAATTAAAGTAGTTTAAATTATTTTTGCCAAACAAGGCTTAAGGATATTAAGTCTTTAATTTTTAAAGAGGTTTTGACAAACAAGGCCTTATAGCTTTTGGATTTTTGAATTTTGAATTTTAAATAAAATAAATCAAAATAATAAATAATATATATATATATATATATATATATATATATATATATATATATATATATATATATATAACCTATACGCTTATATGTTGTAACCGATAGTATTTTGTGTGCATATGGCCATATCAGTTTTTTTTATTTCTATGCATACTTGGTTATCAATTTGTTCACGCAGTCATTTGCTAAGCCTAAGCATAAGAGAACAGAGAGAGGAAAAGATTACAGAGAAATTGTGAGAGTTTGAGAAAGAATTAAGAGAGGATTCCTGAAACTTTCCAAGCAACTATCTATAGTGAACAAGGATTTCTCAAGCGATAGAAGGTATTATTCATAACCTTCATATTATATATGCATCTATATGTACGTATATTTGTTTTCCTGAGTTTCACTGTGTTATAAAGTTTTATAAAAGTTTCTGTAATCCAAATGTTTATAATTGTTTATGAAATTATGTGCATATGTAGTTGTAAATGTTATAATTAGTATATAAATGTGTGTGTGTGTGTGTGAGAGAGAGAGAGATTGTATGCTAAATTACATTTAAAAGAAAAAAATTGGTTTTACATTGAGTATCTATATGAACATGGCTTGTAGGAATGCCAAAACTAGCATTTTGATTGTGAGTTAAATGTGAAATTGAACTTTGAGTATGTCAATTTGGTAAGAAATAAAAAGAACGTAGTTAGAATGAACTAAGTTGGTGTATAATCGGGATTACAGTGTTAGTTTTTGTCAAACAATGTCAAAAATGGAGTTTTTGGTTTTAAACATAGCGTTCAAGGATTTGATTCTTCTGAAATTGTGGTTTATTTATTTCGAAATCAGTATATATATGATGGGTAAAGGTGATGTGTAATTTATATAAGTTATATATGTTAATTTAGGAGCTAGCAGTGTTAAACAGTCAAAAATTATGCTTTATTCTTTTTTTTTGTGGTCGATTCTGTAATTCGGTGCCTCAGTGCCAAAATCAAAGCCGCAGCCCCAACCTTCGTGCCGCAGCGCCAAACTCGGCGACACAGCGCCAACCTCACGCCATAGCGCCATCCCATGGCTCATGAGCCACACCAATCATCGCAACCTTAGTTCAAATCAAAGCAAATATGACTTGCTTAATGATAATGCCTAGAAATTTTTATTTTTTTGTACACAGAGTCTGTAATAGTTAATATGATGCAATATTATGACCGTGATTTTTTTAAATGTGGTATTATAGTTCTATGAATAAGTATATTGTTAGTAGTTAACGAATTTTCTTGTGTAATTTGATTATGTGGTTAAAAGTCAAGCCATACATGAAATAGACACACTTATGTGTATACAAAGTATCAGTAGTAACTAATTATATCAGGATGAAATGTGTATAGGATACTGTGAATCGAATTGTTACGGTTTAGCTCATACGCAAGGTAAGTTTTCCTAACTCTAAACTTTCTTTGAGCAAGTTTTCTAAACCTAAACTTCTTTGTGCAAGTTTCGTAACTCTATTTATATTTTGCAAGTTCCTAAATCCTACCTTTTGATATTGAGCCAGTCTTTCTAATATTTAACTTATTGTTTAGCATGCAAGTCTCTAAATTCTGATACACTAATATTAAACAAGTTTTGTCGTTCAATTTAGTATTTGTTATTCATGCTCAATACTCAATTCCAAATAACCTTAGCATAATATTGTTCAAGCAAGGTATGTTATGTTATTCAATGTTTATGCTCTTAGATTATTCCTAAAGCATGATCTTAGTATACAATGTTGATTCACTTATGATTTACTCCATAGTTTAATGTTACTACATTTTTATTCAACTATTCCTTAGTTGATGTTCGTTAAACCTAAATTACCTTGGAACTTATCCAAACCAAATTTACTTTGGTGCAGACTCGTATTCTAAATGTTGAGATGAACAACCCTATTATAGGGGATAATTTATGCATAGCGTTGAAATGTTTGTGCAAAATACATTGTACGATGGGCTGATCCGCCTAAGTACAAAGAGTCATTATAGTCTTACGACTGTTAAAGTTTAAGTTGAAAGAATACTTATAACTATGGACATAGTTCATGGTCTTTTGACCCTCAGATATATTTCAGATTTTGTTCCTGATTATTATTGATGAAATACCTTATTCATTTTCTATTGAGCCTATTCATTTGGCAAATTTTGAAGACTTGTAAAACTGTTGACTATTATATTGTCAGACTTTATTTTAAATCTTGTGATGTAATTATTTAATTTTTCGCATATGACGTTTGTAATTAAAGGTTGGATAACCTAGGAGTTTTGTTGAACTTTTTGAAGTAACCCTTTAATGGGAAGGTTTATTATTAAACTTTATTATGTTTGGGTAGTTAGATATGAATGTTTTTATCAAGTGAACACCAAATTTGGTGGAAGTGAAGTACCCATATTTGGGGGTGTCATGTTCATTCCACTTTTTAGTATACCAGAATATTAACACATAGAAAGCATACATCTTAAGAGATCTTGTACTTTATTCGAGTCATATCAAGTCCACTTTTACAAAATATGTCTCTAGTTTGAAATTTCTACGAAGTTAAGGCCAACTAAGTTCATGAAATCATGAGGTTAACTATATTATCCATCTATTCATATGAGAGGGTTATATAATGCACGCTCGCAAGTATTCCCACCATTTATACATAACTAGTTTCATCCATCACTTTAAACTCTTTTAAAATCATGATCCAATGACTTATATTGCATCAAACTATGTGTTTGCTCTCATAGGCCATGTTTAAAGACCCAAAGATACTAGTATGCCATCCTACAAATTCAGAAGTTTAGACAACACAATGCTCACGAATAATGTTTTCAAAATATATAAGTTTCTTTTCTTCAAATCCATGTTATGCCAACCTAATCATGCAAGAAAACTTTGAATCATATGTCATATTCATTTGTGCATGTTTCTACACATTCTTACAAGGTCAAAATGTAGGCGACACCATGATCATGATTATTAGTTTTCAAAACTTTAATTTCTCTTTGAATACAAATATTATCCAAGCTATACAAGTTATCTTATACTAGGTAACTTAAGATCACATTTTATGCGTGCAAGACTCCCCATATACTCATACTTCAAAGTCAGAACTCAAATGAATTAAGTTCGTCAATGTTTGTTTTCAAAATCTTTAAGTTTCTTTTCAAAACACATACTAAGTCATGCTAATGCTTTCTATTATGAGCAAGGAAATCTTATATGTCATGTCTATTATCATGCATATTCATGTTTTATCACTTAGAATAACATATTCCATCTTCGGAAGCACTATACTTGCGTATGTGCTCATTTGACGCCCTCCGATCATCTCTAAATACATAACAGTCATAAAGATTACTATTTTGACACCTTCTAAAGACCTCAAATTGAAAACCTTAAAGAACAAAAGTTGTAGGTCTATTCGCCCTCGTTCCAGTTCATCTTGAATCACCTCAATCAGAGTTTGTATAAAAAATTTATGCCTAATTTACTCTGAAAGAGTCAAAGTAGTCTACTCGACATTTGAAGCTTGCCGTAGCTGCGCTTAATTGGCCTTGGTGGCGGCAAGTAATGTGCCACTGGGAGGCAGAGATGCTTCCCAGGTTCTGCTCTTCGTGATTTTACAGACCTCTACTCCTTCCGATTTTTCATAACATGAGTTACAGCTCTGGCATTAATACCTAAATGTTCCAATCCTTCCACCATGGCTGACTTTCGTCCTATTTCCTGCTACAACACCATTTACAAATGCATTGCTAAACTCCTGTCAAATAGGCTCAAAGTTGTATCGCCTCTGATTATTGATAAGGCCCAATCTGCATTTGTCAAAGGACGGAAAATCAGTGATAACATCCTTATTGCTCAAGATTTTTTCAAAGGGCACACTAGGCTTTCTGGTCCTTCTAGATGTGCACTAAAGATAGATCTAAGGAAATCTTTTGACACAGTCCGTTGGGATTTTCTGTTTGATACACTCACAGCTTTCAATTTTCCTCAGACCTTCATTGGCTGGATTAAAGCTTGTGTTACCTCTCCCATGTTCTCCATCAAGCTGAATGGAACTCTGGCTAGGTTTTTTAGCAGCAACAGAGGACTTCGCCAGGGCGACCCACTTTCCCCCTTCCTCTTTGTTATAGTAATGGAGATGATGTCTCTCAAACTCAACCAAGACACATTAGATTCTGACTTCAAATACCATTGGAAGGCAAAGGCCAGCAAAATTACACATTTGCTCTTTGCTGATGACATACTCCTCTTCTGCCATGCAAGCCTTCCTTCTATTTCTATTGTGAATTCATGTATCCTCTCCTTCTCCCTCTACTCAGGTCTTATCCCTAACTCCCATAAAAGCCACTGCTTCTTCTCAAATACTGACCCCTCCACTTCAAGCGACATCACTGCTCTTCTAGGCTTTCAAATGGGTTCGTTTCCTTCTAAATTCTTAGGGGTACCCTTACTCACAAGAAAACTATCCCATGCAAATTATGTTCCCCTTATCCAATGAATCACAAACAAGGCCTCCTCTTGGACTTCAAAAGTATTAGCATACTCTGGTAGGCTACAGCTGATCAAGTCAACCCTCTTCTCCTTTCAAGTGTTTTGGTGTACCAACTTTATTCTTCCAAAGACTGTTCTTAGAGACATTCAATCCATTCTAAGTCGATTCCTATGGAAAGGGCCTACACTGCACAAATTTGGTGCCAAGGTGGCTTGGGCATCTATCACGTTACCCACTCAAGAAGGGGGATTAGGAATCAAGAGCATCCTCGACTGGAATAGAGCTCTGGTAATGATGCATCTTATCAACCTCATGAATCATAAATCTACATCTCTTTGGGCTAAATGGGTCAAAGCAACCTCTTTAAAGAACAAGTGCATCTGGCAAGTTCATAAAAGCCCTGACTGTTCATGGATTTGGAAACAAATCCTCAAGCTTCGCCCCCTTGCCCTTCAACATCTGAAATATACTATAGGGGATGGCCACCTTACTAACTTATGGTACGACCCCTGGGTAAATGGGACTGCTCTGAACCCTTCAAGGTCCCTTATTTCTAATTCTGGTATTCCCTTAACTGCTATGGTTAGTAATATCATTTCTGGTGAGAATTGGGATCTTTCTACTAGCAATCACCATGAGGTTATCATATTTCGAAAACAAGTTACTCCCATCCCATTTCATATTACTAGGATGGATATGATCAATTGGGACTCCTGTGATATCAATTCGGTAAAGGCTAAACAGATTTGGGAATCATTTCATTCACGGTCTCCTACTGTTCCTTGGTGGTCTATCCTTTGGAATAAGCTTCATATGCCACGTTACTCTTTTATTCTTTGGCTTGGTCTTTTAAGGAAGCTTACTACAAATGATCTAACAAGACACTGCACAGGTCAAATTTGGCATTGCCCACTTTGCAACCTTCAGTTAGAAACCTTTTCCCACTTATTTTTTGAATGTGAGTACTCCTCGACGATCCTTAAAAGTATAGTTGAATTAGGAAATTGGGTCTCTATCCCCTTTTCCCAGGATGCTCTTATTGCTTTCCTCACATCTTACCAAGGCTCCAAAATCTCCAAGAACATTCTCAGTCTGACTATTGCAACTTGTTTTTACAAAGTTTGGGAGGCCCGGAATACCAAGATCCACACAGGTACCATTCCTCCTCTAAGGATTTTAGCAAAGGATGTTATCCAGCTCATCAAAGATAGGCTCTCAACATGTAAATCTTTCCTAAAGGCCACAAATTGTAATCATTTCTATAATTAGTTGTTAGTTTAATTTGTTATGTTGGGCCCTGTTCCATGTATCGTATCATCATCTCTGATATTTAGATGATGTTACTATATTCTGGGGTATGCCCCTTAGCTAGTGATGCACAACAAAGTAAGTAAAGCTTCGCCAAGGCCTTCTTGATTGACCAAGCCAGATCAGGCCTTGACTTTTTAACTGCAGACCAAGCCAGGCCAGGTTTTGAACAAAAAAATGCGACCTGTTGAGGCCTACAGGCCAGGCCGAGCCAGACCTCATTAGGCCCACATAAGCCCAAATGCTATTTACTTTTAAACTCAGCTTTTCCCCTCCGTTTATTAAAGAAAGGCAGGGCAAAAAACCATTTACTAGACTATGTGGGACTATGCCAAGCTTAGCTAAACCTCTATTTATAGAAAGGCAGGGACAAAAAACTTTTTATTAGACCAAGTGGGACAATGCTAAGTTTAGCCAATCCCAACACAAGCTCAAGTAGGGACACGAGATGTTAACTAGACTATGTGGGACTTTGAAACAAAAATGCAGTTAAACTAAATGTCTCTCATTCTTATAGTTTGCTATTAAACTATGTGGGACTTTTTAATAATCTTTACATCCTTGCTTTGAGTTACACTTCATCAATGCAGCCTTGCATAATTGTTCATAAGTCTTGTGCTTAATTTTCATTTCCATCAATTTGAATAATTTAAATATTAGATTGTTCTATTTTTAGTTCCCCCCTAGCATTTTCTCTTAATCATATTAAGGTGAGTTTACTTGTTTTGGCTAAGCAAGTAGCTTGATTGCTAACTATAATGTTTGAGAATTAGTTTTTTTGTGTATTTGTTTTATGTTGGATTGAAAGAACTATATGTTTTTGGCTTTGGACTAATATAATTACCTTCACTATAATCTCTATCTTTCTTGGAGAAGGAAACTACAAAGAGGGCAGAGAATCCTTAGATGCCTCAAATTTTTGGGATGGGGATACCACCTATGGCACCAAATGTCTCCTGGTCTTGATGAATGGAGGCAACAGAAACGCGCATAGACAGTCTCTTAATGGTAGAGGTGGATGTTTTCTGGAGACGGATGAGGGGCGGTGATGTTGAGGAGTTACGGTAGTGGTGGTAGTTGAGGTGGGCATTGGTAACACTTGGTAAAGAGTCCAATACTTCATGAGATGGATTAAAGAAATCCCACCCAAGTTCATTTCATTCATTGATTCTGCATTGACAATAGTGGCCAATAGTCTATAATCTCAAAGTCCCACATCGAATTGAACTTGAATTGAACATAAGACTTCACTCTATAATAGCAATCCTAAATTCCAGTGTTTATCTTGTAAATGTTAAGTCCCACATTGAAAGTGGGATGCAAGTATAAGGAGGATTTCCTTATAAAAAGACTTACTAATATGACCAAACTTAAGATTTCAAGCCGAATTTGGTAGCAGACCGAATTTGGTCACAGGCCAGTCCAGGCTTATAAACCAGGTCGTAGGCCAGGCCAGACCAGGCTTTTTGGAAGGCCAGGCCAGGCCGGATAAGTGCCATTAATTCATAGTTTGTTATTGGTCTAGCAGGCCGGGCTAGACCGGTCCAGGGTATTCTGTCATGAAAAGATCAATAATTATCAAGAAAGCCAAAACTTCAACAAAATGAGTATAGAACTCAAAATCTGAAACGAAATAATATTACTTACATACTACAGAGTATGGAAGAAAATATTATTTCAAGCGAATATTGAACAAAAATAACATCCCTTGAACGAAAATATTATTCCAACGAATATTTAATGAAGATAATATTCTTTATGAATATTGAACGAAAATAATATTCATACGAACACGAAAAATAATATCTCTTCAGAATATGAAATAAATAATACCCCTTACGACTGTTGAACAAAAATAATATTCCAACGAATATTGAACGAAAATAATATTCCTTACGAATATTGAAAAATAATATCTCTTCAGAATATGAAATAAATAATACCCCTTACCTCAGAAGAAGACTGGATACTGGAATAGTGAAGTAGCAGACTTCTCTTCTTCTTTCTCTCTATATCTTCTCTCTTTATAATTTCTCTTATGAGACTTAGTGAATTGGTGATAATGAAAGAAGAATGAGCTTCTATTTATAGGAAAATATAGTTTCGATAATTGCACGTTTTGGGGCTCGAAATGTTACGGTATAATACCTTCAACTTTTCCTTCATTTTTAATTTAGTCCTGCAAGTATTATCAAACTTGCACCACCTCCCCTAATAGTATATCATGCGAATCAATTGTATAATCATGTGACTCAATAGTTCTATACATGTGAAAATATGAATTACAGTATAGTACCTTCATCTATACCTCCATTTTTAACTTAGTCATGCAAGTATTATCAATCTTGCACCACCTCCCCTAATAGTACATGAATGTAAATCAAAAGTACACACATGTGAACAAATAGTTATAATCATGTGAATTAACAGTAAATAATTGCTCATTTATCCGATTAATTACCCGAATTATCAATATAATCTCCAGACATCAATTATTATCAAAATAGATGTCGATTTCCACTAACACTAATAATCCCAACACAATGAAACTGTCAATTTCATCTTTAATCAACATGAACTTATTCATCATTAATATTATAACTCACAATATTTAACAACCAGGTCGTTCCCAAGAAAGAGGGGGCTTTCTGATAAGGATTTCTCCTTATTAGGCGCCAGAATTAGGTGACCAAACCTCTCCTTGACAGAACTTCTAGACATTGTCAATATTGCAAATAATAATATGAATAACTTTATCGTCTCAATTATTGATTTAATAATATATAAAATATTATACAGATGATACTGTGACAATAATTGAATCAAGAATATGAGAGATATGATGCGGCAATTACTGTAGCAATAATTGAGTATAATTGAGTGACTTCTCATGTAAGCATCAATAATCAATATCGTGTGCTACTATGCAACCACGCGTATTATTGTATTTTTACTACCCAGGTAGTTCAACAGTTTTAACTGTAAAACTTTCACCATTATTTTTATAAAAAGATAATTCTGTTGTTTTCTAACTACGATAATACTTCTGTTGTGGGGTCCACCAATGATTGTGCCATCGTACGAATATTCCCTGTTAAAATGAATATTCCCCGACTAATCGAATATTCCCCGACACAACGAGTATTTTATAACAACTTGCTTACTTTGCAAAATTTTCAAATATCACCCTTAAGTTTAAACTTTTATCAATTTAACTATTTACCAAAATAGAAAACTTGAATACTTTTATTTCATAAAATTCGGGATCTCACAGTAAACCCACGAATTCTCCAAGCCTTTACACTCTTATATACATACCAAATCAAGCCTGGGTGATAGCAGCAACCAATTTAGAAGCCAGATCATAGCTAGATCTTTGATGCTTTGTTCAAATTATTATTTAGATGTTTAGAATTATGTTATTGTAGGTTAGGAAGTATATTAGGTTGATGGAACATGTTTTCATAACATTTAGATGCCTCAAATAAGTGTTTTTAGTAATCTGGAAATTTTGGAAAAACAAGCCTGACAGTCGAATGTCAGAGCTTGTAGATTCATGTATATTAATAGTTAGGTCTGTTAATTGTATGTTATTGGTAGTCTGATATGACGTCTTTAATCTGAAAAAGAAAACAGGTTCATTAGAACTATATATTGCAAGATATAGGTGGTCAAAGGTGGTTGACCGATCACGAAGTTCTGTTTTCTGGGTTACTCAGAAAACTCAAGAACAGGTTGAGCCGGCTACTTTGACCAGCCTTTTTAATCACTTTCTGGGTTGTTATTATAATGACTTTTTGTAATGAATTAATACCTTGAAATATATACTACATATCTATGATCTTAAGTTGCTTAAACAATTCATATGATTAATGAAATTAATGGTCAAAAGTCATTGACCGAGCTTGACCAAGTTTTTTGGGTTACCCAAAAAACTGATGAACACGAAGAACAACCTTTGGCTGTACTTTGACCAACATAGATTGAGACCTTAGAGCTATGCTTTGTCCAAACCAGTGTTTTATATACATACCTTGACATATAGACTACCAATTACAACAAAAACAACACAAATCTATTACACATAATCAGAGATATGAAAGCCACAAAACCGTTGACCGGCCATGACCACTATTCTGGGTTACCCAGAAACTCAAGAACAACTCTAACAGTGACTTTGAGCCTCTATAACTTCTTGTTATATGTAGGTTAAAGCATGAACTTTGTCTGATGTTGTACTACTATATGAGTACTATAACATCCATACTTGTCAAAACCCAGAATCATTAACAATAACAAGATAGATAATGGTCAAAGAGGTCCCTCGACCATGACTGACCGAAACCCAGAAACTCAAGAACGCCTATAGCGACACTTCCTATCACTATAGAGCTTTAGCAACATACATAAAATACTTTTTTAGAAATTAATTTATAAAAATTAGAAATAATTAATAAATAAATATAAATAAATACAAAATAGTTTTAAAAATTATATTAAGTTATTATAATTAACTTTTTATATTTTTACATAAATTCAATAAATATTTTATTTTATTTGGATATTATTAATAATTAAGTTAATAATAAAGTAATTAGAATAATTACTTATAAATAATAAATAATTATTGAAAAATAATATTAATGATATAAAAATCATAATAAATAGATATAAATTATTTAAAAAGTAGTAAACAAAGTTTTGATAAAATTTTAAGTAATATTAATTATTTAAAATAGAAATAAATGATTTAAAAATCATTTAAAGGATAAATAAATACTTCAAAATAATTATAAGCTTCAGAAATTATTATAATGGATATTTAAATTATCTAAAAATATAATAAAGCTTATAAATAGAATTTAACTATTTATCATATTAGCTAATACTCGGTAAGGTCACTAAACACAGAAACCTTATCAAACTTAACCCGATCATATGTAAATGTTGTATTTGAGTATTGTTATCAATACTAATGTGTTAGATTTATATGAATGAACATCTTAGGTGTTTATTAATGAATTGAGAAGCATTACTTGACTGATATGCGCTCAGGCAAGTTTACTAAACCAAACTATTACTTTCACAAGTTTTCTATGCCCTAAATTACATTCACAAGTTTACTAAACCCTATTTATTCGTTGAACAAGATTTTTATCTTGAAATGTTGTTGATATAATATACTACACCTACACTTGAATTACCTCTTATTGTAAGGTTATTGCTATAGCTTCAGCATAATTAAGAAATAAATTGGTTATTCATATGATATTATTTATTGAGCATAAACTATTGTGTCAAACTAAATTATTTTGGTAAGGCATCCTATACTGAAGTTGGGTATCCCGTAAGGGATCAAGGTTTGGTCAATAATATATTGACATTAATTTGGGTGCACTTAAGCACTGGTAGGATGAGATGCATACTCCTAGGATATTGAGTGGGCTGATCCCCTATCACATATCTAAACAAAATTTCTAAGTCTGTGTGATTGACAGAAATAAAAAGTCCAGAAATGGTTGAAAAAGAAATCCAGAAAATGGTAACAACTATCAGTCAAAATTTTGAATTGTTATACTTCTTCAAATCATATATTGTTATAAATATAAAACCTGTTGAGCATGTCATAGCTCACCTTTGCAAATTATTCCCTTTGCAGTATTAGATGGTAACCCTGGAACATCTGGAGTAGATAAAGGGAAGCGTCCCTGTTTAGATTAGCTTATATTTTTGTTTAGTTGAATGTAATACTTTGTAATAGGAAACTCTTTATGAGAATCATGTAATCGAACCTTAATATTATTATTTTATTTTTATTTTTTTTTGCTAAATTGTGAGTATTATAAAAAAAAAGGAACACATCTAGTGACATACCCCGCGGAAAAAATATAGTAACCACATCAGAGACATGCCAATGATGCACTTGCTATAACCAAAGGCTATAACTGACAACATCTAAGATTGGGATATTTTACAATATAAGAGCTAAAATTTTTAACTGAATACAATTTGCATTTAACAATCCTAACACAGTCTTGAGCAAGAGCAGTAGCAGCACTGAGGGTTTCACCATGGGCTCGTCTATTGTGTTCATTCCATACTTTATAAATAACAGTAGCCAAACAAAGCTTTATAATCCGAAATGACATTTGGTCCATTTGAGAATGTTGAATGTGATGAATAAGTGGGTCCCAGTCAAAAGGTACACCAAACCAGCCATGAACAGCAAGCACTAAACCAAGAAGTGTAAAGTATTTGAATCACCTAAATAAGCATACCTGAGGTGTTTAGGAAACGGTTTGAGCTTAAGAGTGGGTGGCTCCTCAAGTGAAGGTTTCATCCGAGCTGAAGCTTTTTCTTTTGTGTGTAGTGACTCGAACGAAACTTTGAACCTACTAACTCAAGGTAAAGAATCTAGCATGTGCAAGTAATCCGCGAACTCTAAATCATCCAAATCCTCATCTCCCAATAAAGTGTTTTCCAATGGATCTCTGACCAAAATTTTAACCAGGTCTTCATTGACTATCTTGTCGATCACATCCAACCAAAAACACTCGTCCTCGTCTGTAGGAAACCTCATGGCCTTAAACACGTTGAATTTGACTTCCTGATCTTGAACCCTCATGGGTAATTCCCCTTTCTGTACATCGATGAGAGTTCTACCCGTACCCAAAAATGGTCTTCCTAGTATGATTGGGATGTTTTTATCTTCTTTATAATCCAAAATTATGAAATTTGCTGGGAAAATAAATTTATCTACCTTAACCAAGATGTCTTCCACAATTCCCCTTGGATAGGTCACCGATCTGTCCGCTAACTGTAGAGATATGTTTGTAGGCTTTGGAGCTGGCAAACCCAACTATGTATATACTGACAATTGCATGAGGTTTACACTTGCCCCCAAGTCACACAAACATTTGTTGAAGGCCATGTTTCCAATCATGCAAGGAATAGTGAAGCTCCCCGGATCCTTCAACTTTGGAGGTAGCTTTCTCTATAAAATTGCGCTGCATTCCTCCTTCAAAGCTACAGTTTCAAAATCCTCTAACTTCTTCTTCCTTGACAGAATACCCTTCATGAATTTAGCATAACTTAGCATTTGCTCTAGGGCTTCTACGAAAGGAATATTGATTTGAAGTTTCTTGAAAACTTCCAAAAACTTTGAGAATTGCTTCTCTAATTTCTGTTTTTGGACCCTCTGCTGAAACGGTGGTGGAGGATACACAACTAGCTCAACATCTGACTTGGTTTTGTCCCCTTGCTTTTCCTCACCATGTTTCTCTTTAACCACTTTTTCTTCATTCTGATTGCCATTGTAACGCCCGAAAAAATCGGATTTTTATATGAATTAAATTTATATTTTATTATGTGGATTAAATGAATTTATTTGATTATTTATGTGAGTAAGCTGTATGAAGGTCGTTCTATAACCTAGAATGTGCGGATGTGGTTAGGATTCTGGTTATGTGCTAGAATTAATTATTTTGAATTTTCAAGATAAAAATAAAAGTTTTCTGAGAAATTTCTGTAAAAATACTATTCATCCGTTTTAGCTCAGGAATTAAGTTTGAAATTCCGAGAAACGCATAATGATAGAATTCTAAGACGAGATGGAATATCCAATAATATTTTAGTTAAGGAAAACGAAGTTTTTAAACTTATGACTTAAACCCTAAGGGTTAGGGAAAGTGATTTTTGAGAAAGAAATAAATGTGTATAATGATTAGGGTTATTATACGTGTGATATACGAGTATGATACTAATCAGTATATGAGTATAGTATGAAGATTATTATGAAGTATAATACGAATATCATATGAATACTATACGAAGAGAATACATGAGTTATACGCGTAGAATACGATTAGTTCTTATTGGACTTTGAGTTTATGGACTTTATAGAATCCAATTAGACTTAGATTATATCAAGCCCAATGCATTGTGAAATCAAGCCCAAGATAGGCCCAATATGAATTAATTCTAAGGCCCGATCCAAGAAACCGAATCGCAGATCGAACTGATGGGTCACGGGATGGGTAAAACCCATGGGGAAACCCATGAAGGGACCCACAAAGCCATGTGGGCCGGCCACTTGGTGGCCAGGTAAAGTGGTTACTTGGTGGCTAAGTTGTAATGGAGGTGTGAATAATAAGGAGGTTACCAAATAACCAAAATACCCTCCATTTGAATTACCTATATAAGAAAGCTTAGCTTGGTCATTTGTTGTTTTACAAAAATTCACGAATATAATTTGAGAGAGAGAAAAGAGCTAGAAACAAGTAATCAAGTGAGCTTGAAGCAAATTATACAAGATTTAAGCAAGAACGCAAAGAACATTAAGGTAATAATTAAGAAACCTTAGTTTTGATTCGTTTAAATTTATTTTTGTAGAGAATCATAAATTATGAGCATGTCTGTTCCGGAGTAATAAGGATGGCTAATAGTGAATTTAATATTTACAAGCCATGTATAAGTAGAAATCGTAATATTTAGAAAAAAAAAGAAGTAGAAATCGTAAGCGTTTAAGTTTTTTTTTTTGCTAAATTATGAGTATTATAAAAAAAGGAACACATCTAGGGGCATACCCCGCGAAAAAAATGTAGCAACCACATCAGAGACATGCCAATGATGCACTTGCTATAACCAAAGGCTATAACTGCCAACATCTAAGATTGGGATATTTTACAATATAAGAGCTAAAATTTTTAACTGAATACAATTTGCATTTAACAATCCTAACACAGTCTTGAGCAAGAGCAGTAGCAGCACTGGGGGTTTCACCATGGGCTCGTCTATTGCGTTCATTCCATACTTTATAAATAACAGTAGCCAAGCAAAGCTTTATAATCTGAAATGACATTTGGTCCATTTGAGAATGTTAAATGTGATGAATAAGTGGGTCCCAGTCAAAAGGTACACCAAACCCGACCATGAGCAAAGAAAGCAATCGAACCAAGAAGTCACGCCGGGAGAAGACACAGTCAAAGAAAAGGTGAGAGAATGATTCGGGGGCATGAGAACAAAGACAACAGGAGTCCAATTGCCATGTCACCAGCATCTTATGTAGTTCCAGCCAGAAGAAGAAAGAAAAATGGGGGACTTAAAGGTTGTGCCATATAAGATTGAACCAAGGGACAGTGGCACCCTCACAGCGAATAGATGACCAGATATGAGAAGCTTTGACAGAGGAGAGGCCTGCCCAGCACACCTGATCCGGACCGAGAGAAGGCAACGGCATGTGAAGTAATTTTTCCTTCATCTGCTTAAGGCTATGGTAGTTGGATATAGGAGGCTTCCATGAGCAGTGCGTGATGATGTCATTAACCTTGGCTAAAAAAGGCAGACCAGAATTTGAGACTATAGGATCTGTGCGATGGCAAGCAAGTGGGCGATTGTCTAGCCAAGGATCTTGCCATAAATTGATGTTCTGGCCGTTACCCACTTTATATGTAACAAAATTGATGGCTAAGCTCCTAAGGTTCAGTACTTTGCGCCAAATCAATGAAGCATTAGAAGGGATATGAGTAGTCCAAAAGTTGTGCTTCAAGAGTAGAGTTTTGTTAACCCATTGAGCCCAGAAAGAGGAACTTTTGAAACAGATAATCTGCCACAGGTGTAGCATAATCTGTGCTTTGTTCCATTCAACAACTTTTTTAATACCTAACCCACCTTTAGAAAGGGGCAAGGTGACACGAGCCCGAGAAACCTTTGAACCATATTTATCAAGCGAGGAACCCTTCCAAAGAAATCTAGAAAGTAGTTGTTCAATTTGTTTGGTAACTGATTTGGGAAGAACAAAATAAGCAGACCAATACGAACAGAATGGATTTAATGAGTTGCAGCCTACCCACATAAGAGAAGTAATAGTTAGCCTATGACTTAATTCGCAAAGTGATCTTTTGAATTAGGGGCAAGCATTCAGCTGAGGATAGCTTCGAAGTAATGAGGGGCACTCCTAAGAATTTGACAGGCAAAGAACCCAGGCCTATATTAAGAGATGAAAGAATGTTATCAGCCAGATTGGGAGAGATGTTAGCAATAAAGCACTGACTTTTGTTATGATTGATAGATAGGCCAGAGAAGCTGGTGAAAGAGTCAAGGCTATGCTTTAAAAGATTGACAGATTGCATGTCACCGTGACAAAAGAGAAGGAGGTCATCCGCAAAGCAAAGGTTTGTAATTTTACATGCCTTTGTTCTCCAATGGAATGAAAAATTTTGAGAGGAAGAACCTTTATCAAGAAGTAGAGCTAGGACTTCCATGACTAAAACAAACAGATATGGAGAAAGAGGGTCACCTTGGCGAATACCTTGTTTACCTTGGAAATAGCCACATAGCTGACCATTAACTTTAACTGAGAACATAGCCGTAGAAATGCAACTTCTGATCCATTGTATAAATTTAGTAGGATAGCCAAAAGGGCTTCTAACATCAAATAGGAACTCCCATCGGACAGAGTCAAAGGCTTTCTTCAAATCAATTTTAACCGCACATCTAGAGGGGCCAGATGGACAATGATAATTTCTTAAAAGCTCTTGGGCCAAAAGAATGTTGTCACCAATTTTACGTCCCGGAATAAATGCAGCTTGAGAGTTTGAGATGAGGTTAGGAAGAGTAGCTTTGAGTCTAGCTGCTAGAATTTTGGATATGCATTTATAGATAGAGTTGCAGCAAGATATAGGCCCAAAGTCAGTCATAGAGGTAGGGTTTGGGACTTTAGGAATAAGAGCGACAACAGTGGCATTGGACTCTTTAAGCATATGACTAGAGTTAAAAAATGATTGAATAGCTTTGACAAAGTCAGCCCCCACAGTGTCCCAAGAATGAAGAAAGAAGTTCACGTTGAAGCCATCAGGGCCAGGACTTTTTTTTCTCTGTATGCCTTTAAGAGTGGAGAGAATTTCCTCTGGAGTAACAAGAGCTGCAAGAGAGGGAATTATATCGGGGTTGATATGCTTTGTGATCACTTCAACTAAGGCAGCCCGACCTGGGTAGGGGGAGATATTTTTGGTACCCAAAAGATTTTTGAAGTAGCCAACTGCAGTGGACTTAATCTGCTCCGGATCATTAGTCAATACTCCCTGATTATCCTCGATCGCAAGTATCTTTTTTGAATTCCACCAACTTTTGGTTTTGGCATGAAAGTATTTGGTGTTTTTATCCCCTAAGGAAAGCCACTGAATTCTGGATTTTTGATGAAAAAGTTGCTCTTCTATAGTAATAGCATCCCATAAATCCTTGGTAAGTTTCCTCTGGAGATTAAAATTATCAGGGGAGATAGGAGCATTAGACAGTTGAATGGTCATTTGAAGAGCATGAAGAGCTTGCCTAGCCATTTGGACGTTTGTAACCGCAGAGCCATATTGCTTATTCAAATCAATGAGAGCTCTTTTGGTTCTCCAAAGCTTTTCCGCAAGAACAAAAAGAGGGGAACCAATGATATGGCAATTCCAAGCTTGGGAAACCACCTCCTCGTAGCCATCCAAGAGAATAAGGTGATTGAAAAATTGAAAAGGCTTGAAGGATTTGGAAGTAAGGAGACCAGTAGACAGAATAATGGGGTTATGATCTGAGAAACCTCTAGCCCCAAAAGTAGCCAGAGAGAGAGTCATTTGAGTGAACCATTCTACATTCCCAAGTGCTCTATCCAGCTTACGACAAATAGTTCTATCCCCTTGAGAGTTCCACCAAGTGAAGTGAGGACCAACTGCTCTAATGTCATCCAGACCTGATTATTCGAGACAAAGTTTAAAGTCGGACATGCCAGCTGACCAAATGTTGTTACCCCCCTGCAATTTGTCAAGACTGCAAATTTCATTAAAGTCCCCCAAAACACACCATCTAGAACTGATGGAATTTGCAACGAAAGAAAGCTCATGCCATAACTGCTTACGCTCAAACGGAGTGTTAAGACCGTAGACGATAGTAACCAAAAAAATATCAGCAAATCTAACCAAAGATAATTCATAATGTATAAGCTCGGAATATCTGAGCAACACATTAACAATCCAAAAAAAGGGTCCCAGCCAACCCATATTCTACCATTGTCATGATAATCATAATTAAAAGCCTAGTTCCAATTAGCAAAAATTTTAGAGGAAATAGCCTTGGATTTGTGACATTTGATTCTAGTTTCCACAAGGCCAACAAAAGATATATGATTGTCCGATAAAAAGGCATGAACATCAGCCTATTTTTTGAGACTTATTTAAACCTCTAACATTATAAGAACAGAGCTTAGACATAAAAGGATAAAGATTTAGGATGGGGAATTTCTCCCCCTACCCTTATTTCTCCTTTTAACAGAAGGAGAACCAACAATCTCAGCCTTTGCTTTCAGCTTAAGATATGATATATATATATATAACATCATTTATTTCCGCAACCGTGTTTTCTTACATATATAGATGTAATTAGATTTTTCAATCTAGTTTGAGATCCTTGGGAACTGTTTATCTGAGTGAGGGTATTGATAGCATGAACTATTCATGTTGTTATTGATACTCTGGATTTTGGATAGATAGTTACTATCGATACGACAATATAAATTCGCATGACATAGACTATACATCTGGGTATTAGTAATAACATGGACTGTTCATGTTATTACTAATACTCTAATTTTTGGATAGATAGGTTCTATTCACAGATACAGTTCATATATCCAAGTGAGGGTATCCAAACACAATAATAGTTCTCTTGAGAATTATCATCTATTATAGGATATTGTGAATCTTAGATATATGGGAATTTTATCTGGTTCTAAATTGTATAGTCAGTTAATTAGATATAAGCATATAATCAGATACCATGGGTGTATAGATTTAAATGCATTATATATTGACTCGTAGTAAGCACCATATCGGATACCGTAGGAGTATAGATACGGGGGCGTTACAAATTGGAATGTCTCCGTATCAATTGGTCTATGGAAAAACGTGTCACCTCCCAGTGGAATTACATCATAAAGCTTATTGGGCCATTCAGAAACTTAATTTTAACCAAGCAGCCGCAGGAGAGAAAAGATTGCTCCAACTAAATGAACTATATGAATTTTGACTGTAAGCATACGAGAATTCAAAGCTTTATAAGGAAAAGGTTAAGAAGTGGCACGACCAAAAGATCATGCAAACACAGTTTAATCGGGGGAAATTAGTATTACTGTTCAATTCATGACTGAGGTTGTTCCCGGGAAAGCTTAAATCAAGATGGTAGGGGCCATTCACCATTAAGAGAATTTTTCCACATGGCGCAGTTGAATTATACAGTAGGAATCCATTGGAGATGTTTAAAGTCAATGGTTATCGGCTGAAGCATTACTAGGGTGGCATCATCGACAATGAAGGCACCTCAATCACACTTGCTGGCGCGCCATAAATAGTAAGTAGTCAGGCTGAAAGACTTAAAATCAATCGCTAATTGGGAGGCAACCCAATTTTACTTTTATTCTCAGTATTTTATTTTATGTTTAAATTTTAACTAATTCGTAGTTCAAAGTATAAGTTTAGTAGTTAGTTTAAAGTATAATTTTAGTTTGAATTGTTAGGTAGTTAGTCTAGTCACGCGTTTTAGTAAATTCAACTTTCAACTTTCAATGTTCAATGTTCATGTTGTTCTCTTAAACTTACAATGTTATGGTATTTCAGGTACTTGGGAAGTGCATGGATATGTGATGGATACAAAGAATTGGAAAAATCAAGTGCAATTACAAAACACCCCCCGCTGGGGTGGACTTTGTAAGAAGGAAAACCCCACCGGGGAGGGGGTCTTGACCCAATTACAGTAGACCCCTCCTCTGGGGCGGAAAATTTGAACAGCATAACCCCGCCAGGGCGTGGGTCTTGATCCAATTACAACACATTACCCCCATCCCTCGTCGGGGCGGGGGTACGGAACTTGAAGAGTGCAAAAATTCGACAATTACGGCAGTTGAACCATTCTTCTCCACTTCCACTTCCTTCAACCACAACTCAAACCCACAATTTCATCGGTTGCCACCCCATTACCTCACTTAATCCCCACTTCCCAACTCTATTAACCCACTACATACATACACTATATCTCTCCCTATAAATTAAACCCTTAACTACACTACATCTCCACTCCATTTCATGTAATTTCAGTTTTCACAAGAGTTAGGGTTCCTATAGTGCGAATTTTGAAAGCCAAAAAAGAGGGGAAATTCAACAATTTGTCCATACACTGAGGGTAAGTGATTGTTCCTACAATTTCTCATCACACACCACTATACTTGAAGTCCAATTACTAAGTTTGGGGGAATTGTAAGTTACGCATGCCAAGTGTTCGATAATTTGTTTGAGTGATGTTTCGGGGAGAAATTGACTTAAAGTTCATCCATTCTAGTACCATGGCACCAAACCTAGTAGCAAAAGGACAACGAGGCGAGAGTTCCAGGTCTGCACCACCAACTAGAGCTTTTGACAGGAGAAAGTTCATAAGTGTCACCGCCGTCGACCGCTATGACTACCTAATGACGAAGGCACTAACCTCGGAGCATGGCTTGGCACTCGACAATGTGGATGGTGAAATGATGCAATAAATTTATGAAAAAGGATGGAATAAGTTCACTGAAGAGCCGAAACTAGCCATTGTCAATATAGTGAAGCAATTCTATACCAGCGCGGAGGATAAGGCCCCATTCACAGCATTTGTGAGGGGCAATCAGGTTCCTTTCAGTGCCGATGCCATTAACCAGTACTACCAATTACGAGTTCCTAGAGAGTGCTAGTATGCCTACTTATGTGACCATGATACCAACTATGAAGCCACTTTAACTGAAATTACAAAGCCGGGTACCACATGGGTTAAGGGCCAAAAAGGGGGCACTATCTTCCACAGTAAGGATCTCAGCCGGTATAGAAAGATATGGTACGCGTTCATGTATGTTAAGCTATTCCTATCCAAACATATGACAGAGGTGACCAAGGAGAAAATACTTCTCTTATATGCCATCGTCCAAGACTTTCTCATCGACGTGGGTGCCATTATTAGTTTTTCTATCTGAAGATGCCTGTGAGGACCATTTTCTGGCGGCTTGACACACCCATATCTCATTTGTGGGTTGTGTAGGCAGGCGGGAGTTAGATGGTCCGATGATGAGAGCACCCAGATGCCACTACAGACTTTGGACACGAGGATGATTGCATGGTATTCAGTGTGGCCCGGGGGTGAGTCGCACCCAAGAGTTGTCGGGTTTATATTCCCACCAGCCTTGGAAGATGAGGTTGATGCTGAGGACACCTCAGATGTCGAAGAGTACCAGGTGGATGAGACGATGGGAGAGCAAGGAAATGAGGGGATGTAGCAAACCGATGATACGTTTAGCCCTCAGTTTCAGTGCCTCCAAAGACAAGTGGACGAGTACAATAAAGACGCCAATAGACTGATGAGGAGACTCGCGGCCAGGCAGGACTACATGTTTAAGGCCATGAATATGTCATTTGCCTCATTGAACGCGACGCTCCAGAGTTTCAACACCACCGTTCAGTTCCCATACCAGCAGCCTGCCCCGATGCCAAGGTTCCCACCCTCTGATTCAGATAATGAAGAGCACCAGCCACCACCACCCCAAGCTTAAGCGGTTACAGGAAAGTCCTCGTTTATTTACTGCTTTATCTTTACAATAATGACATTGTAATTTTTAAGTTTGGGGGAGTTATTTTAATTTTTATGTTTGCATGTTTACTTTTAGTAGTTAGATTTGCATATGTTAGTTTCATGTTTAGTTTTAGGTTCATTAGATATGTTTGCATTCATGTAGTGTAATAGTTGCATAATAGAGTAATATTGTAATTAGTTTTTATTAGTTTTCAATCATATTATGTTTACCACATATAAAAATAAAATAAAATTAGTTAAGTATTGTGTTATATTGCATATGTCCAGCGGTTTGATATAGTTCATTTTATTTTGGTCAATGATGAGATTGAGATTAAGTAGATAAGTACAATACCAGCTATTAGAACTTTGATGTAATTCTCTATTATGAATTGGATCTTTTGCCTGTTTGAAACTGGTATAATAAGGTTAGCACGTTAATAACACCTATGTGGATTGAATTAGTTCAAATAGATACATAGGGACCCTCTAAAGGATAATGTTATTTTAAATAAGAGAATGACAAGGATATGCAGTGAAGGAGAATAATTAAGCAAGAACCTAAGTTTGGGGAAAGAAGTGGGGTATATAAGCTTTTATCTAAAAAAAATAAAAATAAATAAACACCGTGGTATGCTTGTCTAGTTTTGTGGCCTTTGTTACTTGAGTAAGTATGCCCGAGGGGATTGTCTTTACACCTAGCGCCCTAAGGTCTTAATGGTCTGGAAGTCGTTGGTCGAAAGCTCATTAAGGTAGCATTGAAAAGCCTAAGGGAATAAGACATTGCATAGCCATATGTATAAAAAAAGAGAGAATAAAATGGGGAATAAGATTAAAAAGCCCCCGTGATTGAAAAATAAAGCATAAATACCCTATTTGGACCCTTAATATTGGTAATTGTTTGATTTTAGTTGGATCTCGTATGTTTTTGAAATTCTTGAGTTTACACTATATGATGCCTTCTAAGAGATTTGTTATGTATTAAATTTAAATTTGCAACAGTTAGCATGGATGTTGAGCATACACACACTATACCAGTAATAACAGCTTAAGATTTGATGAATGATAGGAATTATTGATTGGTTTTGATATAAAGGGTTGTTATGTTTGCTTGATTTCTCTGAGGCCGGTTGAATAAATTTGATTCTATAATTACTGCTGGATTCGTAGGAATATAGATTAGTTGCATTACATTCTATTGCATTGCATTGTATATCATGTTGCAAAATACGACAACACATAATGCTGTGAGTTTAAATACAAATATTATCTTCTAGATAATATCCAAACTCAAATAAGTCCTCATTACAATTATTGATGCACTATTTTACAAAATAGTTAGGACTGCTAAAACAAGTGGCTTGAACCATCACTCCATACCCCGACTAGTTCCCGCTATATTCTCGCCTCTTGAGAAGAAAAATAAAACAAAAAGGAAAAGGATGAGCTCAACTAGCCTAGTAAAGAATATTATGATTAATATAATGAAAAATAAATTATCGTTAGCCTTCAATAAATCAGATAAAATATAATGGACAACAAGTTTTAGATAAATATTCGCAGAGAAAATAACAATTCATTAGAAGAGTTAAGTAGAGAATGAAGTCTACTATCTTCTATGATTTAAAAGTCTATCATCAATATTTTATCCCTGTAACATCAATCAATATACATCTTGAATCAAATATTCATCTTTGCACTACGGGCCAAAGATATTCATTCGTATCACCAGTTGGTCATGTTCATCTCAACACCTGTCCAACTTTGCACTACAGGCCAAAGATATTCATCAGGTAATCATTCATCTTTGCACTACAGGCCAAAGATATTCATCAGGTAATCATTCATCTTTGCACTACAGGCCAAAGATATTCAGTTATATCACCATTTAGGACTGAGGATGATAAAAATATTTTAAAGAAAACGAATCTAGAGAGATAAAAGGACAAAGATTAGGGAGTCGTACTTTAGTTTATCCAAGTTCAAAAATACTCCATAATACACAATTGTGGAGCAAAATTCAAGAATGAAGATCAAAACATGGATATAATCAAATATAGTAACCATAATAGACAACTTGGACAAAGATTTTTTTTTTAATTTTTCTATGAATAGTTTCGTATTCGTGAATAGTGCCGTATACATGAATAGTATCGTATACATGAATAGTAACCCCGACAGGAAAAGGTAAAACTTTCATAATAAAATTCATATCAATATTTCGATATAATGATATTAAAAGAAATAATATCATTTATGAAAAAAATAACATCCCTTACCTCAAAAAAATAGTACTTCTGGCTAAAATATCAGATATGATGCTGAAAGAAACTTGCACTATATAGTAATACTCAAGATATCTAAATACTCACAAAAATACGCACGATATTATAGAGAGAGAAAACTTCTGATTCTAGTGTGATTTTTAATTCTAACCTAAGCACCCTATTTATAGGAAAATGCTAAGAATACCAAAGAAAAAAATTTAATAAAATATTATTATTTATAAAAAAATTTCACACCCATTTTGAAAATCAGATTTCAGCATTTACCATAAGTAAAAGGACAAGCGTGGGGCCCACCTTCTAAAATTCTCCACCAAAAATATTTTAAATCATTTATAAATTCAGAAACTTCAATAATTCATAATAAATAGCCCTTTTATCAGAGAAATACGAATTTTATATCTATTCCATAGGAAATTTAATTCTCTACAACTTTGTAGAAGAAAGTTATTCCAATTTCCGAACGAAAAATGACCCAAGTTTACAAATAGATGATTTTTCCAAATCACTACACTGACAAAAAATATACTGATAAAGACCTCCATATACCAACTTTGAAAAATCAACAATTAGCATTTTACACTACAAGAAAAAATCTTAATTTCAACGGAATTAGGTTCGACGAACTGTATTCAATCGGACATAAGTTATTTTTGACGAAATAATCTGTCGAACATAATTTTGTCAGAAATAACTTATTTCCAAGAGAAATCCGTCGAAATTATAAGGCCTCATCTGGCGCCAAGTTTCCCGCCAGTACGAAACTTAAGTTCGACAAAACTATGGTTATTTTCAAGGGACTTTTCGTCGAGGATAGCCTATTTTCGAGGGATGTATTTCTGACAGACATTCCGTTAGAAATAGCTTATAAAACCTAATCAGACTCATCTTATTCAAGCGCCTCTCATATCCTCTCACTCTCTCATCAGCTCCTCTCTCTCTCTCATCTCACTCTCAGGCCTCAGCTAACTTTCTTCTCTCTCACACTCATCTCCGGCGCCCACCTGCCACCCACCACCACCTCCAGTCGTCGACCAACCACCACCACCTCTAGCCGCCGACCATTAACCACTGGTACCACCATCTCAGTTCTCTATCTTCCTCTCGCCCCTGCCCCACCACTAACCAACCACCCACATCCCGCCACCAACCCACCACTACCAAGGAAAGCTCCACCAGTATCCACACGCCGACCAGCACTGTGACGGATTTCTTCCTCTGTTTTCGATAGTTTATTAGCTCCAAAAGATGTTATGAGTTCAAATTTTGTTTCAATTTGATGATGATGTACACAATCAATAGAATGATTAATTGTTATATTGTATGTATATATTGATTTGAGCTGAAAATTGGTAGAGTTTTTTAATTTGGTATTGGTTTAGTTTGTTATTGTCAATTGGAATTGGAAATTGTAAATGTTTAAATTTGTTAATTCGTTACTGTGTGTGCATCAATTTGTTTGCATTATTTGAGGCTGAAAATTGGATTCTGCAGTATATATTGTTTCCATTGTTTATGTATTATAATTAGTTTCCAATATTGAATTTAACTAACTTTATAGGATTGTCTTTAATTTTGATATATTTGCTATTTCTGAAGGAATTTCTGACATATTTTTGTCAGATTTATTCATTTGCAAGATTTATGGCCCCTGCATGTATTGTATTAGTAATTAGTTTCCCAAGATTAAAATATAAACTAAGTATCACATTAGTAACTATTTATTTAGTTTCTTACTACTAAAATAAAATAAAATAAATTTAATTTAATTTAGTTTATGAAATAAAATAAATTTTAAAAATTGATAATATAATATAATACAAAATAAAATAAAATAAAATAATAAATCAAATTAAATAAAATTAAATAAAACAAATTTGATTTAATTTAATAAATAAATTAAATTTAATAAAAATATTTAAAAATATATAATATAATACAAATAAAATAGAATGGAATAAAAAATAAAATAAAATAAATAAAATAAAATAAAATAAAATAAATTTAATTGACTTAAAATAATTTAAATTAAATTAAATTTAAAATAAAATAAATTAAAATAATTAATAAATTAAATTAAATAAATTTAATTTAATTTAATTAAAATAATTTAAATTGAATTAAACTTAAAATAAATTTATTTTAATTTAATAAAAAAGAACTTATATAATATAATACAAAATAATAATAAATTTAATCCAATTTAATAAATAAAGTAAATTAATTTAATTTAATTTAATTTAATTTAATAAATAAATAAACTAATTATATACTATAATATAATATAATATAAAATAAAAGAAAAGAAAATATAATAATAAACTAAGTAGCATTTGCTTAGTTGGGATGCAATTAAAAGAAACTGAATAAGAATATTTTCAATTAAATAAAATAATATACTTTGGAAATTAATTAGAAACCCGTTTGATAAGTAGGAGTGAATGTTGAACAGTAGTCTCTATAGATTCCAAATAACAATTCTCATAAACTAAGTACCACTTACTTAGTTTATCATTGGCAAAATAAACTAAGTAGCATTTGCCTAGTTTGCCATAATTTTCAATAAATGCAATAATACTCTCCCTACATATATGTACTCTTCCTTGTATGCATGGTTCGACATAGCAGTTGCAGCTAATAGTAAGCCAACTGGTTCCTCGACAGTAATTAAAAAAAATGGGTTGTAGTTCCTGTTTGTGTCCTATACTCGAATAATAAAGTTAATTGAATTACTATTGCGGACATTCCTCACTGTTCCATCATAACAGATGACAACATTCAGAAGTTTTGCCATTAAGTTGTTGAACAAAGTTCTAGGTTAAGCAACTCTCTAGATGAACGAACGATCACTTCTATGCTAGGAATGAATCATCTCCCCATATGAGTCCAATCCATGACATAGACAGCTTCTCACCACTCCGAATTCCTCAGATAAGTAGTTCTCACAAAACGTCTCACCTCTTTTTCTATGAGAACTACCCATCTGAGGAGTTCAGAGTGGTGAGAAGCTGTCTATGTCATGGATTGGACCCATATGAGGAGATGATTCATTCCTAGCAGAGAAGTGATTTTTCTTTCATCTAGAGGGTTGCTTAACCTGGAACTTTGTTTAATAGCTTAATGGAACTCCTTCGGGATGTTGTCATCTGTTATGATGGAACAATGAGGAATGTTCATAGTAATTCAATTAACTTTATTATTTGAGTATAGGACACAAACAGGAACTATAACCCTTTTTTTTTTTTTCCGGTTGCCGAGGAACCAATTGGAGTACTATTAGCTGCAACTGCTATGTCGAACCCTACATACAAGGAAGTCCTTTACTCTTCTCCTAGTAGTCATTACAGCTGCAACTGCTATAAAACTTAGAAACCCGTTTGACAAGTAGGAGTGAATGTCGAACAGTAGTCTCTATAGATTCCAAATAACAATTCTCATAAACTACGTACCACTTACTTAGTTTATCATTGGTAAAATAAACTAAGTAGCATTTGCTTAGTTTGCCACAATTTTCAATAAACTCAATAATACTCTCCCTTTAATCTTCAATACACTCAATAATATATGTACTATACTTTGGAACTTAGAAACCCGTTTGACATTCACTCAGTAGGAGTGAATGTCGAACAGTCTCAAGTTTGGGACTGTTATTGGATGTTATGTCTCTCACTTAGGCCGGTGCCAATACGAAATGGTACATTTTTATTATTTTGAGGATTTTTTGACTATTATCTCTATATGTTCTTTGAGTGCATACTTAGATTAAGTTATCTTTGTCTATTTCGTGTGCTTGGAGACCATGGGGAGGTGCTGTCGAAATTTTCTTGAAACTCATGAAACGTACTCAACATGTTGGCACTAGTAATGAGACGCATCCAATAATGGGATAGAAGCCTTACCCCTATCCTGTAGAGTGGAGATACTAGGTAAATCTAATTCATGCATGAATATCCAAATTAATTGAATGCGTCTTCTGTGTAGTTAAAAATGTCAGCCGATCGGAGTTGGATGTACCGTAGGATACCCAGTGATGGGAGGGGATTAGTCTCAGCTTATCATGTTGGGGTGTTAGATTTCTTGAACAAAGCATTAGAACATACGGATGATCCGAACGGGAAGATGTGATGCCCGTGTGTCAAGTGTAAAAACCTGATTTGGAAGAAAGTCGACGAGATTAAATTCGACTTATTTTTCCATGGATTTGTGGATGGGTACTTCATATGGACTCATCACGGGGAATCAGAAGTGATTGAAAATATTATTGAACAACCAATTCTACGGGATTCATACGTCGAAAACTATGATCCAGTGGAGATGTTGGTCTATGCTTATGGCCCTAATAATATTGACTGGGCTGAAAATGAGTGATGAGTGCATATTATTTATTTATTTTAATTTCTTTATGTTTAGTTTTATTGCATGTTTCATGTGTATATGAGTTTTTATTAAGGTGTTTAATGATTTCAAGAAGAATTGGAGTTGAAATGAAGAAAAAGGGGAAAATTGTAGGGTTTTTTAACATTAAGTTAGATGCATGGTCTTGGCTTTGGACTTAAATTATATTGTAGGGCTTTTCCTTAACTTTTCAGAACATCTTGAATCGTCCTGATCGGTGTTCATATGAAAAAGTTATGATCTTTTTACTAAACGGACGTTGAACCTCAAAGTTTGGAAGTTGCGATTTACACAACAGTCACTTGGAGCTAGATTTCGACCTTGATTCATTCTGAATCTGTCAATTCTCAAAGAATGAAAGTTGTATATCTCGTCTATATCTTCATTTTGATAGGTAACAAGCCCCATAACTCCTCCCGGATCAAAAGTTATGTTCGTTTTACCAAAGGATGTTGCAGCAGGAAATAGAAATTCGCCCCAGCGAATTTGAGAGGAAAAATTGGGAAATTTTGGATTTTTGGAAAGTTTCTAAATGCAGATTTTCACAGACTTCTACATGGAAATGGATTTATATTTCTATTAGCTTTAGGATTTCCTTTAGACAAAGATTTATTTCCAAATTAGATTCTATTTCTTTATGGAAACTAGTTATGATTTGTAATTCCTTTTAGGATTTGGATTTCTAATTCCCATAAGATTTGGGACTTTGTCTATCACTATAAATAAAGAATGATAGTCAGGGTTTTATTCATTCAACTATCAACTATCAACTATCATCTATTGGAGTGCAGAATCAAGAGCATGTCAGGCTAGTTCTTTTCATTCAGTTCTAAAGGGAGGTGAATCATTGTTACAAGTAATTGATTAATTGAGTATTATTATTTATACCTTCTTGTGTGAAATTTTTTCTGATAATCTGTTTTCATTGATTGCATGCTAATTGATCTAATTGATTTAATATGGCCAATTGAGTTAATTTGATCATTATCATATGCTAGATTAAGATTGGTATTACGTGTAATTGATATTTGTCTTCATCAAAAGTAGCAACTTGGTAATACTAATTCTGGACAAGCTTTTGTGTATTGCTAAGATTATCAGAAAACAAGTTAAACAAATCGAGCTTATGTGTTTGTTGCTTGGATTAGCCTAATTCTCTATTTCTTAATGCTTCTATCATTTTAAATCTAGAGAGCTTATTCTAGGTTGTATGACAGTTAGAATCTGGTGGAGAGCTTGTTTCATATAGTGATAATCTAAGGAGAATTTCGGATAACAGAGCTTATTGTTATCTAGGGCTAATAGTTTCATTGAAGGAAAAATAATAATAACTTGATTAATTGATTGTTGTACTTGGTGAAACTGAACTGCAGAACTGAAGTTTTTATATATTTGGTTAACTTCGTCATTAGTTCTTGTTCTCTTAGTTTAAAAATAATTTTCAAAAAACCCTCCATCTTTATTTTCTATCAAAATAATAGAATAAATATAACACAAATCACTCTATGTGGGATGGATCCTTACTTACTACTGTGCTAATTTTTTGAATTTGTAAAGTAAAAGTTAGTTTAATTTAGTAGTGTAAACGACAGCTCCCAATGAACCTTCTTCAAGCAGTGCGAAGCAAGTGCGAAATGATACAGCTGCTACCTTTTACAAGTTGCTATCTGAATCTAGGGTCGCCTTGTATCCGGGAAATGATACGGACACCAAGCTTTCTGTAGTGACGAAGCTCTTACACGTCAAGAATGAGCACGACTGTAGTGAGAGAGTTTTCAACAATTTGCTTTCAATAATTGGATAGTTCTTACCTAAGGATCATACTCTTCCTACGAATTATAACGAAGTGAAGAAGATGGTCAAGGGGTTAAATATGGGGTATCAGAAAATTGATGCTTGTGAGCAGGATTATATGTTATACTATGGGGAGAACAGAGATAAAGGATAGTGTGATATATGCACCTTACCGCGCTACAACGTTACAAAACATGGGGGGAAGGAGAAACATGTTCCCAAGAAATTAAAATCTTACGGTACTTTCCACTTGCGCCGAGATTTCAGCGGCTATTCATGTCGTGTTATACGGCTCAACATATGAGTTAGCATCGAACAAGGGATGTCGTGCCTGGTTAGCTGACTCACCTAGTGGATGGAGATGAATGGAAGAGATTTGATTCAAATTATCCTGAGTTTGCAGAAGAAATTAGGAATGTTAGGCTTGGCATGGATACTGATGGCTTTTTCCCTTTTAATAATTTTAGCCAACCGTACTCAGTTTGGCCAGTCATTATGGTTGCTTATAATCTTCCACCGGCAATGTGCATAAGGGATCCGTATTTGTTATTGAGTTTACTCATTCCGAGGGATAAAATTCCTACAACAAACATTAACGTGTACCTTCGACCATTAGTGGATGAACTAGATATGTTGTAGGAGACAGGGGTGCAGACGTATGACAAATCAATATACGAGAATTTTGTGATGAAGGCAGCCCTGTTATGGACTATCACTGACTTTTCGGCTTTTGGGATGGTTAGTGGTATGACAACTCATGGGAAGCTGCAGTGTGTATGGGGGATGTGCAAGGCAATTAGTTGCAGCATGGGCAGAAATATAGTTTCTTTGGAACTGGGCGTAGATTCTTGCCTCTTGATCATAAGTACAGAAAGATGTCTGCACAGTTCAATAGAAAGACAGAGAAGAAGGGGGTTGTTGGTCGACTATCGGGCCATGAGGTCTTGGGCTGGTTGAACCAACTTGATTTTCCTTTGTCGGGGAAGGAACACAGTAAATAGAGAGCAGCCGGGTACGGGAAGACTCATAATTTGACACACTTGCCCATATGGTTTGAGTTTCCATATTGGGGCACACTTTCAGTTTGTCTCTGTATAGATGTCATGCATATCGAAAAGAATGTTTTTGAGAACTTGTTTTACACCGTGTTAGATGAAAGTGGTAAAACCAAAGACAATGACAATGCTCGGAAAGATTTGGAGGCATTGAAAATTAGGCCAGAATTGTGGCTTCGCCCTAACACTACGAAACCTAAAGCACTATTTTGTCTTACTAAGCAACAAGTTGAAGACGTGTGTAAGTGGGTTAGTGGGTTAAAGCTCCCAGATGGATATGCGTCGAACATAACACGTTGTTATAAGGTTGAGCAATTGAAAATTTCTGGATTCAAGAGCCACGATTATCATGTATTCATGCAGAAGTTGATCCCAATTGCATTTCATGAGATGTTACCCAAAAAAGTTGTGGAGGCATTGACCGAACTTTCAAATTTCTTTCGAGATCTTTGCTCAACTGTAGTTAAGTATAGTGATGTCGAGTAGATGGAGAAGAATATTATGCTTACCATTTGCAAGCTCGAAATGATCTTCCCTTCAGGATTATTTGACTCAAATGGAACATCTGCCTATTCATTTACCTTATGAACTCAAACTTGGAGGACCAGTGCAATATCGGTGGATATATCCTTCTGAGAGGTAATATAAACTACTAATTTCTTTATGTTACTCATATTTATCGGAATATTTATCTTAGGTATATGCGTCAATTAAAACAAAAGGTTAAGAACAAAGCTCGTGTAGAGGGTTCTATTGCTGAACGCTATACGAAGGAAGAGCTTGTCAACTTCTGCTCATTGTATTTTCACGATGTTATCTTCACGAAGCACAACCTTTTAGGAAGGAATGAGGTTGTTGGTCCAATGTCTCACGCTGATGATGAGTTAGTTGTATTCACATATCCGGCTAAGCCATTTGGCTATGAGACGCTAACTTACTTAAGCGACAAGGAGTTGAAGATTGTATCTACATACGTGCTTCTAAATATGCCTGAAGTATCATCATACATCACGTAAGTCTCAGCTTATTTGCGGTATTTAGTTTAATTTATAAGTGAAGTCATCTATATATGTTAAAGACATTTTACTATTATCGCAGTTCATTCGAAGAGGAAGCATATGCTTCTAACCCAGCTTTTACTACAGCAGAGTTGGAAACATTTCTTAATGCTAATTTCCAACAGTGGTTTAAGAAAAGGGTTGAAGTGGAGAACATTTCTGAGCATTTTACAGATGTCATCCAAGGAATTTACAAAGTTATTAGTTCTTTTCACGGTTGCATCATGAATGGGTAGAGATTTATAGTCGATGACTTGAATGAACTCACATCGGTCAATTCTGGGGTTGTGGTGTTAGGAAGCCGCTACCAAGATTCTGAGTCCAATTACTATGGTCGTTTACAGGATGTGGTTGTGCTCAATTATCACGGGGCTAAAAAGGTAGTTACATTTAAGTGTAGCTGGTTTGATACTGAAAAGGGGGTTAAAGTTAATCGTAATAAAATCACAACCGTGGATATCAAGTCGGTGTTAAAGTCTGATGACGTGTTCGTGTTAGCAAGTCAAGCGACTCAAGTGTATTACGCTCCTAATTTCGTAAATACTCGAAGCCCCTAGTACACAATAGTCACTACTAAAACACGTTCATTTAATGCTGATAACATGTTTGGTATGGATGAGGCGTTGCAAGAAGATGTTAGCAACCCTTTGGTCGTAGTGTTCCATACTGAAGATGTGGTGAGTATTGATGTCATTGACATACCTGGTGATGAGGATGTCGAGGCAAACGTACACATGAATGATTATGTAGTCGTTGAGGATGATAAAGATGATGAAACTGATCTCAAAACTGAGGATGAGGAAGATACCGAATCCGAGAATGATATACACGTTGATTCTGATATGTTTGATGACGTACGTAATTGAAAATGAGCATTCATATTAGTACATACCATATATTGTTAAACCTTACATATTCATAATCTACCAATTTGGCTATTGCAGTAGGATATTCATGGCTAGACATAGCGGTGGAGGTTGCCGAGGTGGTGGGCGATCTGATACTGGAGATGGTAGCTACGATGGATGCTCTTCTTAGTGCTAGTAAATTATCTTAACTAGGATTTAAATATATCTCAAGCTGCATTAGTTACATTGTTTATTGACTCAGTTAAATATAATTATTACAGATGCACCTCGTCGATGACACCGAGGGACGAACCTCGGTATCTTTGGTCGTCCACCAGCAGTGCCACTTACAGTACCGGTGGATGTCACTTCTGGACAGTAAGTGTTAATATATTGGTAATATTTCTGTCAGTAATTGCAAAACATAATTCACATAACACATATTGTTATACTTTTTTTGTAGTATACTAGACCAGGTGGCTAAGAACACCCTACACACGATCTGTTTGACCCATCTCCGGAGAGGGTGCATGCGGTTCAGTCAGTATGCGTGGTACAATGCCACTTTTATACAGACCGTCTGTTCGGAGTTCCACGTAAGTTAAGCATATTATATTAATTACTACATAGTTGTATTAGGATGACAAAATCAATTGTTCCTAATTTTAAATTAACTTTTATTATAGGTTTATTATAGATTTAACCCAAGCATCTCTCAGTCAGCTGGCGACGATGTGATTGAGCATCATGTCGTTATTGAATTACTCTGTTGGTCAGATGAGATGTGATGAGAGGCAACCTTGGGCGATTGAGGATCAGCTTGGAACCACCATTAGAGATCATCAGCCCCGCATAGTCTCCGATTTAGCCTCGGAGGCTATGTGTGTGCACTGGGAGGCTGATGAATTCAGGAAAAAGTCTAAGCAGGCGAAGAAGAACCGTGGTCAGCTCCAGATAGTACACACCACTGGTTCTCAGTCTTTCGAGGAGGCAAAGACGGTAAGTGCGTTGTATTTATTTATTTAGTTATCAAGTTCTCACACAAATACTTAATACCTATTTTATGAATGTTTTTATTAGGCCTTGGGGAGGACCTTGGGCCGAGATCCTACCATTTTAGAGTTTTGGGATCGAGCCCACACGCTTAAGGCCGAGCGTGCTTTGTCTCAGGCAGCTTTAGCTATACGGGTAAAACTCATCTTACTATTTAACTTTTAGTAATATTTAATCATAAATAAAATGATATAATTAACATACATATACAAAATAAATTACAGGACCGATTTCAGAGGCTTCGGGACGAGCGTATAGCTAAGCTGGAGGCTATTAGGAGACGTTCTGAGCCATTAGATTCCTCCACCTCTCTTCCCGATATTGTATTATATCAAGATGAGGAGCTGAGACTATGGGTCGCGTCTCAGGATCCCCTTACTAGCAGTACCGACAGATATCGAGTGTTGGGTCTGCCGAGGATACCCACATATACACTTCCTGGAGGTAATATTTTTTATGTTTCATGAAATTATCCGAATTTATCACATTATATAAATTATTATTAGTAATCGAATTTGTATCTTTTTATAGGCTCCAGCTAGCACCATGCGTCCGAGAGCACATGTCGTACCATCTCATACGGGCACCGGCTTGGATGACTATATCTTTCTACGGCTGATAGGGGTCGTGTAATAACCCAATATTTTCCATATAATTAAATAAGAATTTTTGGATATAAATTTTTTATATATATATAAAGGTGGGCATATGTGTAAAGTAAAATATATATACATATGTGATAAATAGATTTTATTTATTAAATGAATAATTGTAAATAATTTCTTTTTAAGAATTATTGATTATAGATTATATTATTATAATAAATTAATTTTGTAATAAAAATAGTTATTATTTATTTTCCGTGAATATATGACTATTGTATATATGATATGATTATTAGGATTATTATGATAAGTAATGAATACACTCTTAGATTTGCAATATCACTCATGTGGACGTTAATTCATGTCGTGAAAAATGAGTATGGCGATGGAGGTTGACACTGGCTTGAAGATAAACCAGTCTTGGCACTTTGTGGAGAGTGCGACATGCAATTGCGCCCTCCCAGAGTACAAAATCTGGCGCAATTGCTAGCCAATGATCACTGGAGAAAATTTATTTTCTACTTTAGAAATAAAATGGAACACTTATGTGATATGTGAGGTTTTTATAAACCCTAGGATAAAGGTAAGTTATGTTGATATTTATCAATGAAGGAATTATTAAGTGAACCATTAGTTAATAGTAATTTTAATGGTTGTGGTAGGATATTGATTAATTAATGATTGTAATTAATTAATAATATGTGATTAATATTGTTAGCAGTATATCTATAAATATAATAAGAATTATTTAGATAATTAATGGTTAAGGAGATCCATAATTACATTTAATCAATGAGGAATGGATTAATTAATATTTGTGTTAATTAATCAAGAAAGTGATTAATTTATTTGGCATGAATCAAGTAAGCTATTAATATAATAAAATTATATAGTATTGTGTATGCATGTGGGCAATAATTAAAAAATATAAAATACAACTATATTATACAGTGTAGTGTGACATTTATGTGACTATATATAACAACCTTATATTAGGTCTTATCAAACTATATGGTATGAATACATCATGAAGGTGTATGTGACAAAATGTATATGGGTATATATTAAAATAATATACCATGAACATATTGCAAGCTATTATTTTAATAAAGTATATACCGGTGTGATAAAAAATTATACATGTACTATATGTATGTTACATTTCCATATTACATCTATTACCTTGAAATATTAAATATGTAAATCATATTGTAGCACTAAGTTATAAAGTATGGTTGATATGTGTATACAATATAGCATAAGAATAAGAGTTGTGTATAAGTATATGGTCTAATGTTGCAAGAGTGATGAGTTAATTTTCTTGTCCCAAAACTAGTGTCCCATTTGCTCATTTTCTCAGCCACGTGAATCACATAGAGGCTAAGGCCTATTTCCTTTTCTTTCTTCCAAGCTTTCTAGGTGATGAATATGGGGGGGGGGGGAGTGGGGATTATGATGAATTTCAACAACCATTTACCAACTCTCTCTTTACCATAATGTAATCTATCATTCTCATTGGTTTAATTTGGTGTATATATGCATTGTCTATGTAAAATTCCTTCTATAAATATAAGCTCCATTTTCAGTTTTTGGTTGCTTAAGAAATTGTCTGAGAAGTGTAGGAAGAGAGTGAGTGTACTGAGCATTAAGGGAGTATAATTAGTGCTTTGAGAAATCAAAATAAGCTTCGAAGAGGTATAAATTTTATTTGTGTTCTTGAGTTTAAGTTTTGTTAAATTCTTTCAATTACTTGAAATCTCTATAATTGGTAGATAATAGCATGGCATTGTGTTAATTAAGTGTGTAAGCATGTCTAGTAGTAGTCTATGTTGCAGCAGAAGATGTTGGCAATGATTGTGTTTGAGGCTCTGTAAAAGTAGAGCCATATTTGTTTTTTCTTGGATGAAATGGCGTGGCGCCCACTTCCACTTCCTCCTTCACCGCTTGCGGCCACAAGGGTTTACTATCACGATTCTTCTTTGTTGATTCCTTGAAATGTCCTGAGCATGCTACTTAAGTTAGATTATTCATATAAATGACCCTAGCATGTGGTTAGATATTGTTTTGAACATAGTACTTCAAGATTTGAAAAAAAAACTAGAAATAGTAAACTTGGAATAATGTATATTCTGATTTGGTGAGCATGTGTAAATAATCTAGGCAAGTACGTACATGAGTATAATATAAGGCATAAACTGGGTTGGTGTATAATAGAGTTTTCTAGCTTGGTTTTAAAGGATTTTTCTAAAGGAAAACTTGAAGATTTGTAAAACAAAGCATGATGAGCATTATGTTTTCAAATTTTGATCTTTCTAGCTTATGTAAATAACTTGCATATGTGCATAAATGAGTATGAAAGCATGATGTAGACTATGAGGACTTATCTTGCATGCTTAAATAAGTTTTATTAATGGAGACTTAAAGTTTCAAAAACAAACTTGATAAACTATATACGCTTGAGTTAGGAGTTTGTGAGCATGTTAATATGTTCTATCTATACTTATGTGAAAATATGATGCATAGTAAGCAAAGTAGCTTTGCATACTTGATAGATTAACATAGTATTTTCAAGGAACCTTGAAAACTAGTTTTGTCAATAACTATATTACGAGTATTCTAGCACTTGACATACATGATTGAACTAATGCAAGTAGGTGTAGTAGAAACCTATGGACCACATAACATGTATGTAACGATTAACCGTAAGAAAAATTATGAATTTAACACTTAAAGTCTTGATTAAATAAAAATAGATGATGACGTATGCTAACGTTAAGATATAAGGTCAAACTTAGTTATCCACATACTAACACGTGTGTTTCGTATGATTATTCGTTTATGTGCAAGATGTGTGTTCACTGGTTTTCTGCAGGAGCAGCCATGTCTTGGTTTGCACCAGGAACATCGCGGCCGCGCCACTGCGTAGTACAAACCAAGCGCGGTCGCGCCACCTTGAAGTAGGATCAAATTTTTGTAGTTGTTCTGTGGTTTCATAAGTACCTAAGTTGTTACTCTAATCTATAGTACATGTCCAGTGTAGTACTCATGTGTTAATAAGCATGTTGTTGATAAGATCCTAGGTTGAATAAGTAATTGCCACTTTACCGTTAAATTATGATTTCAACTATGACATGGTATGTTATAAACTAATTTTCATGTGATGATATACGTATAAGATTATGCGACTAGAAGATTAGTACTATATGTTAGCATTGATAAATTTCACTTGTGTATGATAGTAAATTAAGATAATAGGTGTACATGTTGAATTTGTGTAACTAATGAATATCCTATATGCATATTATATTATATTAGGATTCGAAAGGAGTATTGATAAGCCATATTTTGGTAAATCACTTGCTTGAGGCAAAGTATCTTTACCTACATTTACTTTATGAAATGGACACGTTATAGGTTTTCTTGAACTATCTTTTTGATTTGCATTTACTTTATGCAATGGACACGTTGATAAAGTATCAAACCCTATCTTATTGTGCATTATCTTTTTCCTATTATGCAAGTATCCAAACCTTTGCATTTCCTTTATGCAATGGACATGAGTAAGAAAGTTTCGTAATTATATTATCATTATGCCAGATTATTAAACTCTATTGTTATTGATTATGTATCCAATCATTTATATTCACACAAGTTCCCAAACTTTATTCGTTCATTGTTTATCGATGATCGTATTACTATAAGATTCGAGGATATATATTATGTAGATTCAATTCTAAGTATGGTTATACAAGTGTCCTCACTTGGATAATTATTGTACATGTTGATACATACTTGTTGATTTCCAGTATGTATACCTTAACTAAAAATCGTCTAAGCTATTTGACTCGGCTAGACACAGATTTAAGAATATCGTTGAATATGATAGAATACTATTATTATCCAACCAAATTATTTTAGTTCGGATTCAGGATAAGTATGACCATCCTGAATCTGGGAAACTTTTGTGCACCCAAGGCGGTTATGATGAACGAGAATATCGTTCTGGTATGTAGTATTGATCAATACAGGGCATAACGGGCTGATCACCCCCCGTGCCCGTAAGTTATGACGATTTACAGATGAAGTTCTGTTAAACCTTTTCGAAAATAGAAAACAATGTTCATAGTCTATCGATTGATCTCCATTTATAGTGAGTACGTAGTTTCAAAAAATTGAAATAGAATTGGTATGTTGATTAGAATTGTTTCAGTTACTTCACAACTATTTCTTCGTTGTAGAAGTGTCACTCAAAGAAAATATTTAATCCTTTCAGCTAATGTTTATTTTTTGCTATTACTTGTTGGGTACTCAAATGCTCATTCTTGCTTAATTTAAATGTTATCAGTTAAGTATGATCAACCAGAGGGCTCTGCCAGGAACAAAGTGAAAGGAGAGCTGTCAGAATAAGTTGTGTTATCTTATGTAATAACTAAACTTAAATAAGATGATGATATTTATTATCTATCATGTAATGAAATATTTTAAGGTCGCGTACCTGGGATTTAGACAACTCTGATATGTAAATTAAGTTTGATATTTATGTTAATATTATTATTATTCTGCTCAAAGAAATGGTATCGTGAAGCACTGAATTCGGGTTTGAAGCACCTGAATTTGGGGGCGTCATAGGTTGGTATCAGAGCTTTAGGGTTAGAAACCATAGGTTGGGGTAGACCTTAGGCTATAACCTTAGAGCAGAGGAAAACGTTGAAAATAGAAATATCTCATATAGAGTTTAAAAGGAGATGAATCGAATAATTCGTCGTCAAACCAAATAAAAGATAACTTATATAAAGCTTTTACTTGCTGTGTGTATATATTATATGCTAATCAGGATAATTTATGTGTAGATGTCAGGAGGAAAAGGATTAGGATACCCTAAGATCATAAAGAAGGAGCCAATCTCCATAACCAAGCCAATATCAAAGCCAATAGCTGAAATAGAGACTCAGATTGAAGATAACCTTGATGAGGTGATCATTTTGGAAAATATAGTACTGGACCCAGAAATGGTGGAACTAACATATAGTGATTTGGACACCGAAGTGGGAGCTGATCAAGCATCAACCGAAGTGCAGAATCTGAAGAACAAGGTTTCTTCTCTAGAAAGGTTGTGGGAAATAGAAAAGCTAGTAAATAGTCAATTGCAAAAGGCCTTGATCGAAATGATGGTAGAACCAGATAAGTTTAAAATCCAAATTAATGAGATGGGAGCCAAAAGCAGTAAATCATGTGCATCTCCGAGCAAGAAGGGGAAAAGGAAGATAAAATACCGCGACTTAGGAAATTTCGATAATGACCAAGAGAACGCTAGTAAAATAGAAAAGTGTACAAACTGTAGCAAGAAACATGAAGGCGTATGCAGGAAAGGGAAAAAGATATGTTACATTTGCGGACATGAGGGACATATCTCTCATCATTGTCCCGACTTTAAGCTAGGTGCATGTTTTATTAGTGGATTAGAAGGTCATCGAGCGAAAGGTTGTCCAGGATCAGGAAAAAGGGCGTAGTGAATAAGTAGTATAAGTACTGTTTGAATATATATGTTCTATGATAAGTATGTCAGTGTAATATTTTCACTTTTGAATAAGTTATGGTAGCGATTCCCAACTTTAGTGGTCACAAAGGGATGTCAGATGTTTAAAGTAGTATGTGATATGCTATGTACTACAAAATAGTTGAATGAATATGAATCTATATTTGAGTAATGGAATAAGTTTGAAATATTGAACTTATACGATAAGGTTTAGAATGTAAGTAAATAAAATATAGATTTTATTTTATTTAACCAGAAAATGCCGCCAAGACGTCAAACTCGAAACCAAAAGGCAGAAGAATCTGTCAACAATGGTGGAGGACAACAACCAGACCTAATGTAGAATTTTCCGAACATGGTATCTCAAGCCATGCAAAATGGAATGCCATTCATGGGAAATCAGGTAGACAATCGATTTGTGAACTTCAAGGATTTTAAGGCCGTAGGACCGCCAGGATTTAGAGGTACCACTGAACCGATAGTAGCCCAAACTTGGGTTAAGGAAATAGAAAAAGAATTTATAGTCGCTAGGGTAGATGAGGGGCAAAAGATAGCTTTTGCCACCTATATGATGAAAGGAGAGGCAAATTTCTTGTGGGAGGCAAATCAAGCTAGGGCAGGAGAAGGAGTGATAGCATGCACTAGGTTTAAGACGCTGTTCTTTGAGAACTATTTCTCGTCTAGTGTGCAAGCTAGGATGGAGGTGAAGTTTTTGGAATTGAAGCAGGACAACTTAACAGTTACGGAATATGCCGCAAAGTTCTATGAATTAGCTAGGTTCGCTTCGCACCAAGTGGATACGGAGGCTAGAAAGGCAAGGAGGTTTGAGCTAGGCCTAAAACCCTGGCTCTATAATAAGGTGGCGGTGTTGCAGATCAGTACATTTACCGAACTCTTAGAAAAGACTATCATAGCTGAAGGGGGAAATGAGGCCATGAGCCTCTACAATAAGGAGAGAAAGAATAAGGGTGATGGAGCCGGAAAGGTAGAAGTAGGTAGTGGAAGTAGGAGTGATAAAAGAAAGTGGAACAATGTTGGGAGTGTCCAAGTCAAGCAGGAAGATGTGAAAAAGCAGGCTATGCAGTATAAGAATTATTGGAAGAGACATTCAGGTGAGTGTCTTAAGGGTAAGTTTGTGTGCTACAAGTGTGGGTAGGAGGGACATATCTCTCCTAACTGCCCCAATCCTAGGATGAGCAATGGGTGTTTTCTGTGTGGATCAATGGAGCATAAGGTGAAGGACTGTCCAAAATGGAGAATGGATATAGGAAGCGTGAATGAGGGGAAAGGCAGTGGAACAGTGGCGATAACGGGACCAACTTCGACGAAATCAACCACAAGAGTCTTAAACATGACGGTTCAGGATACCGTAGCAGCCGGGGATGGAACTTTCAGGTATTATTCGTATGAATTGTATTTTCGTATATATAATTTTTTTTTAAATATAGTAAATTATGTTATAAATAAATTTTGAAGGAGGAAGTTGAGTTCTGTTAGAAATAAAATTTCCATATAATCAGATAGACAAGTTTTATGTTGAATAGTTAAAGATCAGTCCGATCAAATCTGATCGGGATCTACCTGAAGTAATTGTGTATGCTATTTGCCCTAGTGTATATAAGTTTTAAAACAGTGATTCCGGAGACGGAATCCTTATAAGGGAGGGTGAATGTAATAACCCAATATTTTCCATATAATTAAATAAGAAATTTTGGATATAAATTTTTTATATATATAAAGGTGGGCATATGTGTAAAGTAAAATATCTATACATATGTGGTAAATAAAATTTATTTATTACATGAATAATTGTAAATAATTTCTTTTTAAGAATTATTAATCATTATAGATTATATTCTTATAATAAATTAATTTTGTAATAAAAATAGTTATTATTTATTTTTCGTGAATATATGATTATTATATATATGATATGATTATTAGGATTATTATGATAAGTAATGAATACACTCTTAGATTTGTAATATCACTCATGTGGACGTTAATTCATGTCATGAAAAATGAGTATGGCGATGGAGGTTGACACTGGCTTGAAGCTAAACCAGGTCTTGCATCGTTTGTGGGGCACTACGATGATCGCCCTCAAGCAAATACAAACTAAGCAGGCTGATGATGATGGAGAAAATTTATTTTCTAAATTTATAATGGAACACTTATGTGATATGTGAGGTTTTTATAAACCCTAGGATAAAAGTAAGTTATGTTGATATTTATCAATGAATGAATTATTAAGTGAACCATTAGTTAATATTAATTTTTAATGTTTGTGGTAGGATATTGATTAATTAATGATGGTAATTAATTAATAATATGTGATTAATATTGTTAGCGATGTCTATAAATATAATAAGAATTATTTAGATAATTAATAGTTAAAGAGATCCATAATTACATTAATCAATGAGGAATGGATTAATTAATATTTGTGTTAATTAATCAAGAAAGTGATTAATTTATTTGGCATGAATCAAGTAAGCTATTAATATAATAAAATTATATTGACTGTTATGTGCATGTGGGCAATAATTAAAAAATATAAAATACAACTATATTATACAGTGTAGTGTGACATTTATGTGACTATATATAACTACCTTATATTAGGTCTTATTAAACTATATGGTGTGAATACATCATGAAGGTATATGTGACAAAATGTATATGGGTATATATTAAAATAATATACCATGAACATATTGTAAGCTATTATTTTAATAAAGTATACCGGTGTGATAAAAAATTATACATGTACTATATGTATGTTACATTTCCATATTACATCTACTACCTTGAAATATTAAATATGTAAATCATATTGTAGCACTAAGTTATAATGTATGGTTGATATTTGTATACAATATAGCATAAGAACAAGAGTTGTGTATAAGTATATGGTCTAATGTTGCAAGAGTGCTGAGTTAATTTGTTTGTCCCAAAACTAGTGTCCCATTTGCTCATTTTCTCAGCCACGTGAATCACATAAAGGCTAAGGCCTATTTCCTTTTCTTTCTTCCAAGCTTTCTAGGTGATGATTATGGGGGGAGTGGAGAGATTATGATGAATTTCAACAACCATTTACCAACTCTCTCTTAACCATAATTTAATCTAACATTCTCATTGGTTTAATTTGGTGTATATATATGCATTGTCTGTGTAAAATTCCTTCTATAAATATAAGCTCCATTTTCAGTTTTTGATTACTTAAGAAATTGTCTGATAAGTGTAGGAAGAGAGTGAGTGTACTGAGCATTGAGGGAGTATAATTAGTGCTTTGAGAAATCAAATTAAGCTTCAAAGAGGTATAAATTTTATTTGTGGTCTTGAGTTTAAGATTTGTTAAATTCTTACAATTACTTGAACTCTCTATAATGGGTAGATGATAGCATGCCATTATGTTAATTAAGTGTGTAAGCATGTCTAGTAGTAGTCTATGTTGCAGCAGAAGATGTTGGCAATGATTGTGATTGAGGCTCTGCAAAAGTAGAGCCATATTTTTTTGCCTCTGTACGAAGTGGCGCGGCCGCGCCACTGCCTTAGTCCTTCACCGCGCGGTCGCACGGGTTGCCTATCATAGTTATTGTTGTTGATTCCTTGAAATGTCCTGAGCATGCTACTTAAGTTAGTTTATGCATATAAATGACCCTAGCATGTGGTTAGATATTGTTTTGAACATAGTATGTTGTTGTAGCTTGATTGAGTTGAGTTTTCAAGAAAACTTTAAGATTTGGAAAAAACTAGACATAGTAAACTTGGAATAATGTATATTCTGATTTGGTGAGCATGTGTAAATAATCTAGGCAAGTACGTACATGAGTATAATATAAGGCATAAACTGGGTTGGTGTATAATAGAGTTTTCTAGCTTGGTTTTAAAGGATTTTTCTAAAGGAAAACTTGAAGATTTGTAAAACAAAGCATGATGAGCATTATGTTTTCAAATTTTGATCTTTCTAGCTTATGTAAATAACTTGCATATGTTCAAAAATGAGTATGAAAGCATGATGTAGACTATGAGGACTTATCTTGCATGCTTAAATGAGTTTTATTAATGGAGACTTAAAGTTTCAAAAACAAACTTGATAAACTATATACGCTTGAGTTAGGAGTTTGTGAGCATGTTTATATGTTCTATCTATACATATGTGAAAATATGATGCATAGTAAGTAAAGTAGCCTTGCATACTTTGTGATAACCCAAAAAATCAGATTGTCCAGAATTTAAGTTTAAAGAATTAGTTATTAATAAAATAAATTTTTATTAATACTATTTTGTGCTATGTGTTTATTAATCGTTCTAGAACCTAGGATGATTATTAATCAGGATGATTCTGGCTACGAGTTAGACTGAACGAGTAAAAATTTTCAAGACAAAAATAAAATTTTTCTGGAAACAAAATATTTTCGGGGAAAAAGACGAAATAGGCACTATTCACCCGACGAAACCCTAAGGGTTAGGGTTCGAATAACCTAAGCCTTTATGAGAGTTCGGTATATCGAAATAACATTCCATCGAAAGATTTGATAATAATATGTCGTGAAAAGTTACGTGAGCCGATAAAAGTTTTTCTCGAAAAACGTGCAGAAATCGAACGAAATAAAAACTACAAAAAGTATTGTTATGTACTTTTCACTCGTTTAGCTATGTTTGGGGTAAACGTGAAGGAAAACGCTTATCGTGGAAAAGTGTTTTTCTATTTTTTGGAAATCCGAAGAATACGTAAAAGTTAATCGGTAAAGGAAAGACGAAATATCCAAAAATATTTGGATTCCGAGAATAGCAGTTTTGAATTCTACAAGACGGAAGCACGAAGCTTCCAAGGGAAGCTTCGTGAATAGTAAGGAGGTCTATTGAAGATGTGTGAATAGTAAGGAGGTTGGGGCAAAATGACTAAAATGCCCCTAACCTTGGTTTTCTATAAATAGGAATCTTAATTCATTTGTTTAGGATTTTGAAAAAAAATCTTATAACACTTGAGAGAGAGAGAGAGAGAGAGAGAGAGATCAGATGAGAAGGAGAAGGAGGAAAAGATTACTAGTGAGCAAACTTTGTCCGATGGAAGGAAATTAATGAAGAATGGTAATCGGAAAACCTAGCTTCTAATAATTTTTCTTTAAGTTTTTATGTTAAAACATAGCTTAATGAGAATAAGGAGTAAAATATGTTATAAATGATTTCATATGGTTGAAATCATGAGAAAAGAAGAAATAAGAAAGTAGAAATTTTGTTTATAAATTTCTTAAGGAAGTGTACGATTCGTAATGAATTAGAACTATCTGAGTGGATTATATGAATGAGTAGGTGAAATAAGTATGGAATGGTGTTCTATAACATCAAATTCCAAGAAAAAGTAAAATCGTAATCAAAATATCGATTAAAAATGAAGAACACGAAGAACACGCGAAGAACACGAAGAACGTTGTTGACGGACAAATTTAAAACCATTGTAGGATAATTGTTGTTGATGGACAAGTTTAAAACCATCGCGTATAAGTTAGTTGCTTATTACTTGGTTAGGAACATTAGAAACGTTCATGAAGGACAGATTAAAACTGAGCTATAACGAAGTTATGGCGAGAATTCGTAAAAGATGAACGAGAATTAGAAAGTTAGTAAATGAACCCGAACGTATAGGGTTTCATAAGAATGTAAGAGAACATATAAAACATGAGTCGTGGACTCAAGAATGAAAGAATTCTGAGTTCGGATGACCGAATTACGGAAAAACAAAGAAAGAATGTTAAAATTGTAAAACTAACGAAGGGTGAAGATTAAGTTAATCGAATGGCATGTTAACGGATTTAGAATGAAGTTTTGTTCGAGGGTAATCGATGCACGTAAGATAAGGAAGAAAATGGCTTTGGAATGACCTTGTTCTGAGTTATAACGAATAAGTTATGGAATCGGGAAGTAAGCGTCTTAAGCAATTTCTAAGACTTAGAAAAATTTTCTAGGTTTTGTGCTCGGCGTCGTAGAGCCAGTCAAGCCTTGGGAGGCGGTGTTGTAGCGCGAGGCCCAGGCCATCAGCTACTGCTGAGTGGTGTCGCGGCACGAGAAATAGAGAATGGTGTGGTGCCATGGCGCCACCTCGGCAAAGATGACATCAGCAGAGGAAATTGCGTACATGAGGTAAAGAAAGGATCACGGTGCCGAAATGCTGGTGCAAGTCAGTGCCCAGTGATGAGCTTTTAACATCTCAATTACTGTGGGTTATGCAAGAAAGAAATATGAACATGTAGTTCAACTAATGTAGTACTTAATCAAGTGTATTAAACCTTTGATGAAGGTTGAACGAAAAGATTAAACGAGATTAACAGACAAAGAATGTAGACGCGGGTTACGGAACCAATATCCGGGGACCGTAGTCGCGATAAACGAACGCGAGGGATTGCTATGATGGTGATTCTTTAGACATTGATTTACGAGGGTAATGAATAACATTTCGATGTTATGTTATGGTAATACGAGATAAATGTAAAGAGTATAAATGCTGTGAACGCAACATTGTTGTGATGAACTACTGGTCTTAGCATACAACGAACTGTATGGCTTTGACATTAAGAACAAATATTGAACATGGGGTTCAGGTGATAGTAATGAATGAAAATGATTAAAACCTTGGATGTAGGTTGAATAGAATTAAGAGAGAAGTAACGTAAATGTTGAATACGTAAATGATTCTCGTAAATCGTATTCACATCGGGTGAACGTTCTAAGTATACATTGGTTGTATGACTTAGACGTTGATGAAGGTAGTAAGTAAGATATGAATTATCAAGAAAGTCGTAGAGAATGGTAAGAAGATTAATGAAAATCGAATGTGTGTCGGATGAGAATGTTAGAATGAAATGTAAGCGTTGCACACTTGAACCGACGTGAAGGTTAAGTGTACGCGAATATTAAATGGGTAGAACCTACACCCTGTGTATGGTTTGACCGTAAGGTAATGAAGATCAATGATTAAACCTATAAACGATGAAGAAGCTGAATTAAAGACAAGTACGTATAACGTAAAAGAAGCTGAGTTAATGTTTATAACTTGGATGTCGTTCCGAGTCATATGAACCGGACGTTGTAAGATAAGAATAAGGTAACATAAAATGGTTAACGCTATAAAAGCGTAGAATGAATATTGAATGATCATTCTGAGTATACAAAAGACTGTATGACTTAGACGATAATGAATAAATCCTGAGGTATGGCATTTATTTGCCAGAAAGCCATAAGGAATAAGAAATTTACTTAACGAACATTATAGTTTAATAGTTCGGATAAGTTAAGATAAGTTTGGTTGTGGTACAATCGTAACCTTTGATGGTTGACATAAGGGAGCTAGGCTAAACAATTCCTTCAGAGAGCGAAGGTAGATACAAAAATGGCAACCGATTTAACTCACTGTTGTGGGCAGTGTAGATGAGATGGGAACTTGTTTGTTGGTTGTTTGTGGGAAACTACTCAAAGTACCATATGGACTACTAGCAGAGAAACGATGTGTGCTGAGTCCTAAAGAAGTTATAATAAGAAGATAAGAATGTAAATCATCAAAGATGATGAATGTATTGAGTAAGACATCTCTGTATGTCATGAAGCCGTTAACTGGTAAAGGAGGTTGGTCGCGTAAACTTAGTTTATAGGAACGCGAACCCTAAAAAGTAAAGTTAAGATTTAAACCAATGTAAAAGTCAAGTACATGACTAATTGGTGTATGTGTTATTTCCTTATGTGCTACATAGGAATTGGAATGAGGAGTTCAGGGTAAACTATAAGTTGTAGTTGTGCTTAAGACAAGTTTCCTAACTTCATTCATATTTTAAATGAATGCTAGTTTTTAAAACTTCTCAGATGTTGAACTTGAGGAGTTCTATCTATGTGCAAATGTGTGATATTTGTACAAGAAGTTATAATATATGAGGCCTTGTGCCATAATTTGAACACTTCGGTGTTTCTATGAGATAAACCGTTATGTGATTTAACTCTTCAATAAGAGAATGTTCTGTTTATACATGAACCGTTTTATTAAGTCTGTGCTATTGATTCTAGCCAGATATAATGTGTATGAAAGAGAGTAGAGAATGAAAGTATTTCAAAGTGAATGTCACTAATGTTTTAAAATGATAGGACTCGAGATTATTCCTATTATTCAACCTGCTTCCTAACCTTTGTTCTGTTATTGAAGTCTTAAAAGAATGTTTGAATTCTTAAAGTTGTTTGTTCAACTGCTAAGACTTGCTGAGCAATTGAATGCTCACACTTTCTTTAAATAAAAACATTTTCAGTGAACGATGTTAGAAGAACTTAAGGATCCCGTAAAGATCAAGCTGATCGGTATCCTGACGAAGTGTCATTCATTAAATGAATGAGTGTGAAGATCAAGCGAAGATCAAGCGAAGACTTGTAATATAGAATGATAGAATTAAACTATAGAATAGTTTAAGGAACGGTTATGTGTCATTGGTGGCGGATAAAAGTCACTCTTGTATGAGATAAAGAATAATGTGATTATCATTATTTGTAATGAAAGAGGTTTTAAGGTTTTTGAACCTAGGATTTGAGGATGTATGTTGTTATATTTAGCTATATAATGATGTATGTTTAGAAGAAGATGGGATCATGGCGTACGGAATATGGGTGTGAAAATAGACCGGATTACGGGGCGTTACAAATTGGTATCAGAGCTGATAGGTTATAAATCTTAGGTATGAGTACCTAAGACTATAATCGTAGAGAGAAGGATAAGAAGATCATCACGTTATCATAGTAAATCGTAGTAACAGACGAGCTATTAAACGATGAATGATTTATAGACAATGCTCTGAATGAATGGAACTACGAAGTAGTACGGGAAGAAAAACTCAGATTGAGTTGTAAAGGATAGCATACGAATTAAAGAAAATTCGTATTAAGTAAAGAGAAAGTTAAAAGTTATAAGATTTCAATTGAGGATTCATGTGATAGCTGAGTTGTATGAACCTTTGTATGGGCAGAGGTTTGTGCTTGGTGTAACAAGCACTCAGTTTATTACAGTGATAATCATTGGAATTGGTCGCACTATCAATATATATATGATGAGAAGGTGAATCTTTTCTCATGTATATGGTTGATAGGTAGAGAACGATAAGGTACTTTACGAGTTCTTGAAACTCATACTTATGGTAAGTTCATGACTCATAATCATATGGTATATTTTTGAACATCTCAGCGAATGGACGCTTATGGTCTGTATGGGATAGTTCTTAAACTCATATTATTGTGGAAAGTTCTTGAACTCATAATGTGTGGTAAGTTGATGGACTGTACTAAGGTATAGGAATGTGTGGACTGAAAGCGAGTTATTTTCAGTAGACTTAGCATTGAAGGTGCTAGAGAAGATTAAGTATTGTCACAAGTACGACAATGAAGGAAGATAGAGAATAGGACATTTCAAGTCATCTAGCTATGCTAGATTTCGAAGTTTATTGAAATCGTGCTTATGTGTGCGCGTTTTAAAAATGAAAGAATTGGTCCAACTTTTTGAACCAATGGATTTTAAAAGAACTATTCTTGGTATGTCTATGCTAATTGTTTCAGCTAGATAGAAATTGATTTGAAATATCAAAATGAATTTTATATCATCAGTGCATTTGATGCAAAGATGGTAAAAGGATGGAGTTATTAATACAACTGAACCTAGTGTTGGAAGTGATCTTTGGATCAACAACCAGCTATGGTATGATGTATAATGATGAAGTCATAAACTGACGAAGTTCTCAATGTACTGTGAAAACTACGGTATCATGACATCATAAAACATTTTGATGTATTGTGAAAGAATTTAAAGAAGTAGTCGATGTCAATTAATTTGACTAGACGAATGTTTCAAGTTGATGTCCAATTTATTGGTATGGTCTAAGCTACTTGATTTGGCTAAGACGAATGGTATGTCATGATTAAAAGAAAATAGAGCTTTCTTTGAAGAGTTATGCCGAACCAAATTATTTTGGTGCGGAATCTAATGATTAAGTCTGAGGTGAACATACCCCGAAATGGGGTTATACAATGGGTTGATCGCCTACGTATGGAAGAGGTAGTTTACCTTCTTTGTGATTGTAAACTGACCGTGTAAGAAAGGTTTATGGTGAAATGCTGTTAAACCTAGTAAGAGTTCATGGTCGATTTGACCCCTCAGCAAAAGTATGAAATGTTTTTTTCAAAGGAATCCTTATATTCCTATTTATTCCTTCTACTTCATGATTCTTGGTAAGTTATGAAGGGAAGGGAATGTATGAAAGATAAGAATTTATTTAAAGAGAAGTTGAGAACAAGAGTAAGATAAAATTTTGAGGATGAAATTCTGTGAAGAAGGGGTGAATGTGATGATCCGGGAATGGGTGTGGTTTAAGAAATTCCGAGGATGGAATTTTTAGAAGGAGGGAAGAATGTGACAACCCGAAAAATCGGAATGTCCAGAATTTAAGTTTAAAGAATTAGTTATTAATAAAATAAATTTTTATTAATACTATTTTGTGCTATATGTTTATTAATCGTTCTAGAACCTAGGATGATTATTAATCGGGAGGATTCTTGCTACGAGCTAGACTGAACGAGTAAGAATTTTCAAGATAAAAATAAAATTTTTTCGGGAACAAAATATTTCTGGGGAAAAAGACGAAATAGGCACTATTCACCCGATGAAACCCTAAGGGTTCGGGTTTGAATAACCTAAGCCTTTCTGAGAGTTCGGTAAGTCAAAATTACATTCCGTCGAAAGATTTGACGATAATATGTCGTGAAAAGTTAAGTAAGCCGATAAAAGTTTTTCTCAAAAAACGTGCAGAAATCGAACGAAATAAAAATGACAAAAAGTACTGTTATGTACTTTTCACTCGTTTAGCTACGTTAGAGGAAAACGTGAAGGAAAACGCTAATCGTGGAAAAGTGTTTTTTAGTTTTTTGGAAATCTGAAGAATACATAAAAGTTAATCGGTAAAGGAAAGACTAAATATCCAAAAATATTTGGATTTCGAGGATAGCAATTTTCGAACTATCAGATGAATTCAGCAAGATGGAAGCACGAAGCTTCCAAGGGAAGCTTCGTGAATAGTAAGGAGGTCTATTGAGGAGGTGTGAATAGTAAGGAGGTTGGGGCGAAATAACTAAAATGCCCCTGACCTTGGTTTTTTATAAATAAGAAGCTTAATTCATTTGTTTAGGATTTTGAAAAAATCCTATAACACTTGAGAGAGAGAGAGAGAGAGGGATCGGATGAGAAGGAGAAGGAGGAAAAGATTGCTAGTGAGCAAACTTTGTCCGATGGAAGGAAATTAAAGAAGAAAGGTAATCCGAAAACCTAGCTTCTAATAATTTTTCTTTAAGTTTTTATGTTAAAACATAGCTTAATGAGAATAAGGAGTAAAAGATGTTATAAATGATTTCATATGGTTGAAATCATGAGAAAAGAAGAAATAAGAAAGTAGAAATTTAGTTTATAAATTTCTTAAGGAAGTCTACGATTCGTAATGAATTAGAACGATCCAAGTGGATTATATGAATGAGTAGGTGAATTAAGTAAGGAATGGTGTTCTATAACATCAAATTCCAAGAAAAAGTAAAATCGTAATCAAAATATTGATTAAAAATGAAGAACAAACTAAGAACACGCGAAGAACGTTGTTGATAGACAAATTTAAAACCATCGTAGGATAATTGTTGTTGATGGACAAGTTTAAAACCATCGTGTATAAGTTAGTTGCTTATTACTTGGTTAGGAACATTAGAAACGTTCATGAAGGATGGATTAAAACTAAGCTATAACAAAGTTATACCAAAAATTCGTAAAAGATGAACGAGAATTAGAAAGTTAGTAAATGAACCCGAACGTATAGGGTTTCATAAGAATGTAAGAAAATGTAAAAAACGTAAGTCGTGAACTCAAGAACGAACAAATTTCGAGTTTGGATGACCGAATTACGGAAGAACGAACAAAGAATGGTAAAAACATAAAACAAACAAAGGGTGAAGATTAAGCCAATCGAATGGCATGTTAATGGATTCAGAACGAAGTTCTATCCGAGGGTAATCAAAGTACGTAAGATAAGGAAGAAAATGGCTTTGGAATGACCTCTTTCCGAGTCATAACAAATAAGTTATGGAATCGAGAAGTTAGCGTCTTAAGCAATTTCTAAGACTTAGAAAAATTTTCTAGGTTTTATGCTCGTCGTAAGGCAAATGATCAAAATAAGCCTTGGGGAGGCGGTCTTTGCAACGCGAGGCCAGTGCCATCGACTACTATCGAGTGGCGCCGCAACGCTAGAAATAGAGAATGGAGTGGCGCTCCAGTATGACCTCGGCAGCTTGGACATCTGCAGAGTGAAATTGCAGTAGCGAGGTAAAGAAAGGAGTACGGCAGCCAAAGCCAAGAAGTGCAGAAGTCGGTCTCAAATGATGAGATTTTAAGCGCCAATTCTTGGGGATATGCAAGAAAGAAATATGAACATGTAGTTCAACTAATGTAGCACTTAATCAAGTGTATTAAACCTTTGATGAAGGTTGACCGAAAAGATTAAACGAGATTAAAAGACAAAGAATGTAGAAGCGGGTTGCTGAACCAACATCCGGGGACCGTAGTCGTGATAAACGAACACGAGGGATTGCTATGATGGTGATTCCTTAGACGTTGATTGATGAGGGTAATGAATAACATTTCGATGTTATGTCATAGTAATACGAGATTAATGTAAAGCATATAAACGCTATGAACGCAACGTTTTTGCAATGAACTATCGGTCTTAGCATACAACGAACTGTATGGCTTTGATATTAAGAACGAATATTGAACATGGGGTTCAGGTGATAGTAATGAATGAAAATGATTAAAACCTTGGATGAAGGTTGAATAGAATTAAGAGACAAGTAACGTAAATGTTGAATACGTAAATGATTCTCGTGAATCGTATTCACGTTGGGTGAACGTTCTAAGTATACATTGGTTGTATGACTTAGACATTGATGAAGGTAGTAAGTAAGATATGAATTATCAAGAAAGTCGTAGCGAATGGTAAAAAGATTAATGAAAGCCGAATGTGTGTCGTATGAGAATGTTAGAATGAAATGTAAGCGTTGCACAGTTGAACCGACGTGAAGGTTAAGTGTACGCGAATATTAAACAGGTAGAACCTACACCCTGTGTATGGTTTGACCGTAAGGTAATGAAGATCAATGATTAAACCTGTGAACGATGAAGAAGCTTAATTAAAGACAAGTATGCATAACATAAAAGAAGCTGAGTTAATGTTTATAACTTGGATGACATTCCTAGTCATATGAAACGGACGTTGTAAGATAAGAATAAGGTAACGTAAAATGGTTAACACTATAAATTCGTAGAATGAATATTGAATGATCGTTCTGAGTATACAAAAGACTGTATGACTTAGACGATAAAGAATAAATCTGAGGTATGGCATTTATTTGCCAGAAAGCTGTAAGGAATAAGAAATTGACTTAACAAACATTATAGTTTAATAGTTCAGATAAGTTAAGATAAGTTAGGTTGTGGTACAATCGTAATCTTTGAAGGTTGACATATGGGAACTGGGCTAAACAATTCCTTCAGAGAGTGAATGTAGATACAAAACTGGCAACCGATCTTACTCACAGTTGTGGACAGTGTAAATGAGACGGAAACTTGTTTGTTAGTTGTTTGTGGGAAACCACTCAGAGTACTATATGGACTACTAACAAAGAAATGATGTGTGCTGAGTCCTAGAGAAGTTATAAGAAGAAGATAAGAATGTAAATCATCAAAGATGATGAATGTATTGAGTAAGACATCTCCGTATGTCATAAAGTCGTTAACTGGTAAAGGAGGTTGGTCGCGTAAACTTAGTTTACAGGAATGCGAACCCTAAGAAGTAAAGTTAAGATTTAAACCAATGTGAAAGTCAAGTACATGACTAATTGGTGTATGTGTTATTTCCTTATGGCTACATAAGAATTGGAATGAGCACTTGTGATGCCCCCAAATCCAGGTTCTGTAACCTCAGATTCGGTGCTCACGATCTATCATCATCATAAGCATTCTATAACTTTTACGGAATAATAAACATACATTGTTCATTATAATAAAGTTTTATAATATGGTCCCAAGGTCTTCTTAACCTTAACTTAAACACACCATTCATATTACAAAAGGTTTACATAAGAAATCCCATCAGATAATAATAACTAACATTCATTTTAAATTATTCTTGGATCTTGCCCTTGTCTTTGTCTTTTGCATTGGATCCTTCGGGCTTAACTAAAATAAATGTCATCATATAGCAAGGGTAAACAACTAATTTGCTTAGCAAGTTTATATACAAGGGAGATATATCATGATTGGAAAAAAGTTTTGCTTTCAATGTTCAACAATAATATAAGATTGTGAAGGAACATGAATTAATAATCAACAATTGAATATTCGAATAATTGAATAACATGAACTGAGTGGTTTTGAAATAACCATGAACATTTGTTAAGGTTCTCAGTCATTTAAACTGGACCTCTTAATAAGTTTTGGTATTCAAGATGATCAGCCTTTCATACCCCATGATTTATGCATAAACACTTAATAATCCGGCATCGATATCATGCCTTAATCAAATTCGTCCTTTTCTCAGCCAAGAGTTCTTATCATATCAATTTAAACATGCTTGATCTAGCTGATACAACTAGCATAGATCTATCTCATAAACAGTTCATGAATGAAAGAACTTTAATTTAATTCACAGTTCAATAATAATAGAACATGAATTCAATTGCACAAAGTGCGAATTTCAATAATCATTATAGATGTGAATAATCATCAATAATTATTCACTAACATGCTTTGAAAATAATAACTCGAATTTGAGTTAGGAAACTTGCCTCGTTTATAGATTACAGCTACACAATTAAATTCTATCCGCTAGGCAGTTTAATTATCTTCCTTTGAGAGACCTATAGTTAATCTTTCAATTAGCCATAACATTAGATCATGGAATCACATAGTTATATATATTATATTTAGTTCTTAGAAATATTATCATGCCTCGATAATGTTACTATTAAATAACAACTACCTTTAATTCACTTAATATTATTAATTTTAGTAATATTTAATTCACCTCTTAGTATTACTAGTTCACTAATAATACTCTTATTAAACTTACTAATATTATTAACATCTTAATAATATTCTAATACATTACTAATATTATTAATCCTCTTAATAATATTTTAATCATGCATTAATATTATTACTTTACTAATATCTTACTTATGATTTAGTATCATTAATCAATTAATAATACTTTTATTCATTTACCAATAGTATTAATATTTTATTTATTTACTAATATTATTAATCATTTAATAATATTTTATTCCTTTACTAATGCTATTACATTAATAATATTTTATTTAATCTCTAATATTATTATTTACTTAATAATATTTTAATCATCTAATAATACTTTAATTTAATATTATTAATCTTTTAATAATATTTTAATCTAAGATTAATATTTTAATGTAATATTATTAATCATTTAATAATACTTTAATCATTTATTAATGCTTAAATCAAATATTATTAACCATTTAATAATATTTTAATAAAGTTTTAATCTTAATATTTTTATTTACTTAACAATATCATATTCTAATATTATTAATATCATAATAACATTTTAATAATATTTTAGATCAATAAACAATTTTTTCTAATTGTTCATCCTTTATAAAACCACTTATTTAATATCCATAAAAGGCCATAAATAATATTTCTTATTATAAATTACGAAAATGCCCTAAAATAGTCATAATATTATATATTAGGAGTATTCAAGCATTAAAAGTACATTTTTCTTATTTAAGACATCATTTAACTATTTATTTCCTTTTATTCATAACCTCATCATTTTTAGGAAAAATAGCAAACTGATTCCAAAATTCTTCTTTTCTGGATTTGGATAAAATATGACCCAGCAATGATCCCCAAATTTTTCTAGAATTTTAGAAAATGATTTACTAATTTTAAAGTGCCCAAAACACTCAGATCTTGCTTCATTTTTCATAAATCGAGTTTTGCTCAAAAAATTCTGAAATTTTCAGGGTATACTCTCATAACATATATGAACATACTTTAAACGTTTCAGAATTTTCCCATGCATACACTGTGAGAAATTCGGGTGTTAATATTTAGGAGTCCTTTACAGAAATAGCCATTACGCACAACCTATAAATTGAAACGTGTCCGCTCTTTTTCCTACACGTAGATAACTTCTTAAGGTACCTCTGTGATTTTTCCCAAATTTTTAAAAGACTTGAAACTATCCAAAACAACCCTAAGAAAAATGGGAACAGTAGCTTTTTAGGGTTTTAAAACTTTAGCTTTCTATGTGGACTGTTTTGGGGAAAACAACCCCCATGGCTTCAATGCTTGCTAAATTTGTGTTCTACCACTTGGGTTTACTAGATAACTCATGTAGATAAGCACTCCCTTCGACGGGTCACAAATTCAAGTTGTAAAACTTGAGTTACACAAGATTTAGTGGAAGAAAAACAAGGGTTTAACCCCTAGGAGAACATATGCTCATTTTCTTCCTCTAAACCTTTGATCTAACACTCAAGATACTTAGTTCCATACATGATGATATGTAGAACTAGGGTATCTTTAGTATTAGTTCATAACCCCAACAAAACTTGCTATAACACAAAATAGAAGAAGAAGATGAAGATTAGGTTATACCTTGATCTAGAAGCAACCCTCCTTGATTTACCAAAGTAACATATAATCTTAGGGTGCATTACACAAGATAGCACACTCCTCTCTTACTCTTCCAAAAACCAAACCCCTCTCTCTCTCTTTTCTCTCTTAGTATTTGCTAGCTTGGGATAAAAATAGAAGAAAGAGAATAAGAGAAATTAAAAAGTCTAGCAATTGAAATGGGTGATTTAACTAATATCCCCCATACTTTTGTTGTCTCTTGGATAAAAGGCTTCACCTTATCTCTTTCAATTGAGCCTAATCATATGATTAAGGGTGCTAAGTATATTTTCAAGCAATGGGAAATGGACACACTTGTACTTGATGTAAGAGTTACTAATTAAGGAACTTGATTAGCATAATTTTCTTGCCTTAAAAAGGCTAATATGGCCGGTCCCCTTGCCCCATTATTTCCTCCATTTTGCTTTTATTTTAATACACAAATTTTATTAATCAAAAGTCTAAAATACCCTTAATCAAGTGGGCTAAGTATTAGTTTGCATTTTATTTCTTTTGAGCTTCTCCTTTAATTGTTTTGGGCCATGTAATAAACATAGTCTAACAATTTTAATATATGATACCCAAATTGTTTATTTAGGGTTTCCATTCCCAATCTTATGAAATTTAATTACTTATACATGTGACTTTAGCTCATAACCTAATTAGGTTTACTAGAAATAGGTTTAAAATTATTAGTCACTTGAAATAACAAGATTATCCACTTAAGTTAGTATACATATTAAATACTAACCTTTCCTTATCACCATAACCCTTAGGTTATTTAATTATCTCACCTAATGTATAATTAGGTTACCAAGCTTTCATTTTTAATGAAATCTATAAATGTATATATCCATAACTATAGTATATATGTTTATTGATCCATGCACCACTTCACATATGTTGTCACATATTAAATCACCATATAACACAAAGTTTTAAATATCAATAATGTACATACATATATAGTGACTTAAAATTCCACAGTTATTACAATGATTCGGGGTAAACTATAAGTTGTAGGCATGCGTGAAGAAAGTTTCTAACTTCATTCATATTTTAAATGAATGCTAGTTTTTAAAACTTCTCGGATGTTGAACTTGAGAAGTTCTCATCATATCTGAAATGTGTGATATTTGTATAAGGTGTTAGAATATATGAGGCCTTGTGCCTGAATTTAAACACTTTGTTTCTATGAGATGAATCATTATGTGATTTAACTCTTCAATAAGAGAATGTTACATTTTATACATGAACCGTTATTGTTAAGTCTGTGCTATTGATTCAAGCCAGACAGAATGTGTATGAAAGAGAGTAGAGAATGAAAGTATTTCAAAGTGATTGTGACTAATGTTTTAAAATGATAGGAATCGAGATTATTCCCATTATTCAAGTTGCTTCATAACCTTTGTTCGGTTATTGAAGTCTCAAAAGAATGTTTGAATTCTTAAAGTTATTTGTTCAACTGCTAAGACTTGCTGAGCAATTGAATGCTCACACTTGTTTTAAATAAAAATATTTTCAGCGAACGATGTTAGAAGAACTTAAGGATCCCGTAAAGATCAAGTTGATCGGTATCCTGACGAAGTGTTATTCATTAAATGAATGAGTGTGAAGAGCAAGCGAAGACTTGTAATATAGAATGATAGAATTAAACTATAAAATAGTTTAATGAACGGTTATGTATCCTTGGTGGCGGATAAAAGTCATTCTTGTAAGAGATAAAGAATAATATAATTATCATTATTTGTAATGAAAGAGGTTTTAAGGTTTTAGAACCTGGGATTTGAGGATGTATGTTGTTATATTTAGCTATATAATGATGTATGTTTGAAAGAAGATGGGATCGTGGCGTACGAAATCTGGGTGTGAAAATAGACCGGAATACCGGGCGTTACATACTTGATAGATTAACATAGTATTTTCAAGGAACCTTGAAAACTAGTTTTGTCAATAACTATATTACAAGTATTCTAGCACTTGACATACATGATTGAACTAATGCAAGTAGGTGTAGTAGAAACCTATGGACCATATAACATGTATGTAACAATTAACCGTAAGAAAAATTATAAATTTAACACTTAAAGTCTTGATTAAATAAAAATAGATGATGACGTCTGCTAACGTTAGGATATAAGGTCAAACTTAGTTATCCACATACTAACACATGTGTTTCTTATGATTATTCGTTTATGTTCAAGACGTGTGTTCAATGTTTTTTTGCAAGACCATCCATTTCTTGGTTTGCACCAGGAGCAGCGCGGCCGCGCCACTCCATAGTACAAACCAAGCGCGACCACGCCACCTTGAAGTAGGATCAGATTTGTGTAGTTGTTCTGTGGTTTCATAAGTACCTAAGTTGTTACTCTAATCTGTAATACATGTCCAGTGTAGTACTCATGTGTTAATAAGCATGCTGTTGATAAGATCATAGGTTGAATAAGTAATTGCCACTTTAACGTCAAATTGTGATTTCAACTATGACATGGTATGTTATAAACTAATTTTCATGTGATGATATATGTATAAGATTAGCACTATATGTTAGCATTGATAAATTTCACTTGTGTATGATAGTAAATTAAGATAATAGGTGTACATATTGAATTTGTGTAACTAATGACTATCCTATACGCATATTATATTATGTTAAGATTCGAAAGGGGTATTGATAAGCGATATTTTGGTAAACTACGCTTGAGGCAAGTATCTTTACCCTTGCATTTACTTTATGCAATGGAATGGACACATAGGCAAGTATCTTTACCCTTGCATTTACTTTATGTAATGGACACGTATAGGTAAGTATCTGAATTATCTTTTACATTGTGCAAGTATCCTAACCTTTGCATTTCCTTTATGCAATGGACATGAGTAAGAATGTTTCAGAATTATATTATTATTATGCCAGATTATTAAACTCTATTGTTATTGATTATGTATCCAATCATTTATATTCACACAATTTCCCAAACTTTATTCGTTCATTGTTTATCAGTGTCATATTACTATAAGATTCAGATATATATATTCTATTCATTAAATTCTAAGTATGGTTATACAAGTGTCCTCACTTGGATAATTATTGTACCTGTTGATACATACTTATTGATTTCCAGTATGTATACCTTAATTAAAAATTGTCTAAGCTATTTGACTCGGCTAGACACAAATTTAAGAATATCGTTTAACATAATAGAATACTATTGTTATCCAACCAAATTATTTTGGTTCGGATTCAGGCTAAGAATGAACATCCCGAATCTGGGAAACTTTTGTGCACCCAAGGTGGTTATGATAAACGAGAATATCGTTTTGGTATGTATTATATATTGATCAATACAAGGCAACGGGCTGATCACCCCCCATGGCCGTAAGTTATGACGGTTTACAGATGAAGTTCTGTTAAACCTTTTTGAAAATAGAAAATAATGTTCATAGTCTGTCGACTGATCTCCATTTATAGTCAGTACGTAGTTTCAAAAATTTGAAATAGAATTGGTATGTTGATTAGAATTGTTTCAGTTACTTCACAACTATTTCTTCGTTGTAGAAGTATCACTCAAAGAAAATATTTAATCCTTTCAGCTAATGTTTATTGTTTGCTATTACTTGCTGGGCACTCAAATGCTCATTCTTGCTTAATTTAAATGTTTTCAGTTATGTATGATCAACTAGAGGGCTTTGCCAGGAACAATGGGAAAGGAGAGCTGTCAGAATAAGTTGTGTTATCTTATGTAATAGCTAGACTTAGATAAGATGATGATATTTATTATCTATCATGTAATGAAATGGTTTAAGGTCGCGTACGTACCTGGGATTTAGACAACTCTGATATGTAAATTAAGTTTGATATTTATGTCAATATTATTATTATTCCGCCCAAAGAAATTGTATCGGGAAGCACTGAATTCGGGTTTGAAGCACCTGAATTTGGGGGCGTCACAGGTCGTGTCAAATAGGTTCCGTACCGATCCGGTCTTTCGGCATCAGCAGTTGCCTTCCAGTTCCCGTCTTCACCAGATTGTTCAGGATATTTTAGCATGGGCCTCCGCAGAGAGTACGAGATTACAGCGGGAGCAATTCGACGCTTGGAGCGGCGAGATGCTCCGGATGGTGATTACCCTCTTGGAAGAGGCTTTTCGTCCGCCCCTACCTACTTAGGTAGATTTATTGTTTATGTTTTTTTCAATTAAGGCTAGCTTGTTAATTCTCTCTTTCTCTCTCTCTCACACACACAAACACACACACACACACACATATATATATATATATATATATATATATATATATATATATATATATACAGACTAATGATTTATATTTTTGATTCTATCAACAGGATGGCGATGACGAGCAGGCGGACAACACTACTTTCCATACACGGGCAAAATATCGTTCACCTCACTTGATGATGATACTTTTACTAGTTTATAGTTCATTTGTATCCATGTTATTGTAGAACATTTGTATATATTGTAGTGTCTAATTGCGTCTGTATAAGTATTGTAAATTATATTATTTATCATTTATAGAATATTAGCTTATATTTGTAATTGGTTAGCTCAGTAGAGTTGATGATAATGAGTTGAAGATTACGTTTTGGTGGATATTTGAATGTGAATGTGAATGTGAATGATAATGAGTTGAAGATTACGTTTTGGTGGATATTACATTTTAGCGCAACGTTGAATATTTGAATGTGAGATATAGGTTTATATTACTATGTATTGGGTTGTGACAAGTTACAGGTACATAAATGGGTTTAAACACCTGGAAACTAAACTTTTCAAATCTGCATTAAAAAAATAGTTAATTCCGACGGAATAAGGTATTTTCGACGGAAATTCCTTCGGATTTAATAATTACCCAATTTTTAATAAATACCGGTATATTTTAATTTTTAGTCGGAAATAGGTTAATTCTGAGGGAATATGTCTGTCGAAAATATGGTATCTCCGACAAAAATTTTGTCGGAGTTAATAATTAGCCATTTTTAATAAATACCAATTTATTTTAATTTTAAGTCGGAAATAGGTTAATTCTGAGGGAATATGTCCGTCAGAAATATGGTATATTATACTCGACAGAAAGTTTATTCTATTTATTCAATTAGAGATAGCTTATGTCCTATTTAAATTCAAATCAAGATAAGTTAAATCGAAGATAAGGCTTATTTCCGAGGGAAAATTTCGTCGGAATTAAGCTTTTTTCTTGTAGTGTTACAACAACAAGTGGGGCCCACCAACTCATAAAACATATTTTTAGCATTTATTGTAACAAAATCATTTCGGATCCAATTTTCTCTCTTCCTCCTTATTTATTCATATATCGTGCATTCATTGTAAAAATATCACCGTTATTATATTATTATATTATTACATCATACACTTCTAATGTAATATTACAATAATATATTTGAATGAATTATTTTATCCAAGAAAATATCAACTCTTAATAATTGTCTCTTTAAAAATTTCTCCATTAAATAAATATTTTCTTATCATTTTTATCAATAATTAATTATTCACAAATAATATTACAGAATCATATTAATGACAACCGGATCGTTCCCAAGAAAGAGAGGGCTTTCCGATAAGGATTTCTCCTTACTGACGCGCAATTAGGTGACTAAACCCCTTTCCTATACAGAACTTCCTTAGACATTACCAATAATGCTATCTAATAACCTTATTCAAATAATATGAATTATTGATCTAATAATGGAAAATACTATGCAGTGATAATTATTAAATCAATAATATAAAATATTAACGTAGCAATTATTGAATCAATAAAATAAAATATTGAATAGTGATTACTGTAACAATTATTGAGTAGTGACTTCTTATATAAGAATCAATAATTAGACTTATTGTGCAATACCGTGTGCTACTGTGCAACACCGCGTATTATTGTATTTTAACCACCAGGTATTCCAACAGTTTTAACGGTAATAACTACGTTGTTATTTATAAAAAAACTCATACTTGTCATTTTCTTCATCCGAAGCGGTTTTTACATTATGGGGCCCACAAATGGTTTGCACCATCGCATTTAATATTCCCGAGCGGTAAAGAATATTCCACGACCAAACGAATATTTCCCGACAACAATGAGTATTTTATAATCACTTACTTATTTAAAATATTTGCGCATTTTACCCATAACTAACCACATTAATTAAATCAACCCCTTACTATTTCAAAATAATAAATAGAGGAAGTTCAATTTTATAAAAAGTTGGGGTCTTACAACCTCCCCTCCTTATGAAATTTCATCCTCGAAATTAACGTACGTACCTGGTGTTTCGAAAAGGTGAGGATACCTCGCTTTCATTTTCGATTCTAACTCCCAGGTCATTTCCTCAATAGCATGGTTCCTCCATAAAACTTTGACTTGTGGTATAACCTTTGTGCGTAGGACATGCTCCTTCCTATCTAAGATCTTGACAGGTACCTTCTCGTACGTTAAATCTTTGGCTATCTCGTCTGGTTCCAACTTAATAATGTGGTTTGGGTCTTTCACATATTTACGAAGCACAGATATATGAAAAAACATTATGAACACGAGACATGCTTGGAGGTAATGCGAGTCTATAGGCCACATTTCCTACTCGGTCAAGAATCTCAAATGGACCAACAAATCGTGGATTAAGCTTGAAATTTAAATAGGCACACTTAGAGGGCGGGGGGGGGGGGGGGGGTTGAATAAGTGTTCAAACAACTATGGTCGATTTTTGTTTTACTTCAAAACTTTTGGTTATTTCAGCTTACTGATATAACTAACTCGGTTTCCTTGATTACAATAACTATTTAAATACTTTCAAATTTAGTATGCTGAAATAATCAAATATATATATTCAGTTTCAGAAAATCTTGTTTATATACTAACTTATTATATTAACCTTAATTCTTGTTTTCAATAAAATTAAGCACAAATAATTAAATGATCACCAAGAATTCTTACGTGGTTCAACTACTACCGTCTATAATAGTAGCCTAATCCACGTCCTATACCAACTAGTATTGGAGACTCACTTTATTTATTTCTTTATAAATAAACACTGATTACACAACAGATTCTTACAACAATTAATCACAATTAATTTCTCCTGAGCACTCTTGCTCCTTGTGCACCTATGCACTCCTTAAGCACCTTTACTTCCTTGAACCTGTTTGTAGACATTTTCTCTAATCCACTAGGATTAACACCATTAGACTACACTTAGTCTAAACAGAAAATTAAATACAAATATAGAGGTCTATGATCAATGCAAGAATAATCAATTTAACAATTTAAAGGCTCAACTAAATGCAATGATCAATTAGCACAGAAAGATAATCAATTAAATCTTACCAATTACCAGCTAAAAGGATATCAGAAGTATAATTGCTCAGCTGTTCAAAGTTGCACCAATTAGATCAGTTGCTCGATAATATCAATAATTAATTCAAAGAGTATTTTGTTAGTCGTGCTAATTTCCATACATGAAATACAGTTTATATAGCCCATAAAAAGTTATCGTTAATTCCAGATTTATATCTGTTCCATTTGTCCAAAACAACCGGCTTGATAATATGGAAAAACCCCACAATGGTAAAGCAACGGTATGTTTAATATTTATCTAGATAACAACTCAAACCTTTTATACTGTTTAGATAAATTCAAAGACCCTTTAAAAGATAACCCACTACATAACAACTTTTACTTTGTCTCTATATTTAAAGTGGCGTGCCACATCAACCTTCCAATCATCCTTTATCTTTCCAATATTAAAGATATTATAGTTCCAAGAAATCTATAATTACTATCCATGAAAACCGCATACACACATCATATCACAATAGATGTGTAGCTACTTTTTAGCTTCTAGGCATGCACACATAATACATATATCCACGTGTATGTAGAAAACTAAATTCAGAATATAACCCAAGGATATCAAGTAACAATTTATAAAAGCATGCACAAGTAACATATATCAAGTAATAAAATATTAATCCCTTTTGTACTTGATAATATATATTAATCTAATCTCAATTTATTATTAAAAAAAATCTTTTTCATTAGTTTTAAAATACTTTTCATTTAAAAACATATAAAATTAAATGTCAATGATATGTCCTTGAGCCTTTAAATGAAAAATCAATTATTATGCAATTGACTTACACTTTGTTTCCTAGTAAGGAAAAATTCTTCAACCACTTGAATATGCCACCAATGTTCTTTATCTTCAGATACCTGAAATGCCATAAAACAATTTAGTATATGAACAATTCATCATCATTGTGACGCTCCCAAAATAGGTATACATCACCTATTCTGAGTCGCCAAATACATGGTACCGAATACAAATACAATCTTAAATATACAATATGAGCTGTGAGTTTTAATCAAATATTGTCTTCTAGACAGTATTAAAACTCAAAATAAGTCCTCAATACATTTATTAACACACTATTTGATAGAATAATGAGGACTACTAATGTTATTGTCTAGACCGTCACTCCATTCCCCGACTAGTCCCTGCTACGTTCTCATTTCCTGAAGAGAACAATGAAAGTAAAAGGGTGAGCTCAACTAGCCCAGTAAGAAATATTATGACTAAGATAATGCAGAATAAATTATCATTAGCCTTCAACAATGTTAAACTGATAAAATACAATAGACATCAAGTTTAATCTGCATGATGAACAAGCAATCCATTAAAAGAGTCAAGTAGAGAATAAAATCTACTATCTTTTATGATTTAAAAGGTTTTCATCACTTTTATCATTTGAGACTCAGTTAATAAATAAACCACATCATCCCCGCACTCTGACCCAAGGATATTCATTAGTATCACAACCACAAATTATTCATGCACTACGGGCCAAGGATATTCGTGTATTCATCAATGGTCATGATCATGCCAACAACTGTCCATCAATGCACTATGGGCCAATGAGGACTTTTACCACATCATTTGTAACATTACGATCATGATTATACAGAATAATCCCTGGTCATAATCATACCAAGTCCATCTATGCACTACAGGCCACAGATGACTTTCAACATAATATAAACATGAAAATGATGACAATGATATTAGAATTCAATAAAACAAGTTCAAGAATTAATTCATCCAGGAACCAATAACGTCCAAATTGTCAACATGATACTGCTTTGTGGAGTAAAATTCAAGAATGCACAGAAGAATATTTTCATGAAAAGATACTAGATGAAGCGCAAATATCGAGGATATTCCACTAATTTCATAGAGTATAAAAGCCAAAACTTTAACCAGCTGAATATAATAAAGAATGGAATAACAAAAGAAATCACTAGGCATGCGATAGACCGCACAAACAGGTTATTCTAACAGAATAATAAATAATGGAACCAGGTCATGCGTAAACGCACAGATATGATATTCCAATAGAATAATAAATAATGGAACCAGGTCATGCGTAAATGCACAGACATGATATTCCAACAGAATAATAAATAATGGAACCAGGTCATGCGTAAACGCACAGACAAGATATTTCAACAGAATAATAAACAACGGAACCAGGTCATGCGTAAATGCACAGACAGGATGTTCAAACAGAATAATAAATAATGGAACCAGGTCATGCGTAACGCACAGACAGGATGTTCCAACAGAATAATAAAGAATGGAATAACGAAGAATTTCACCATGTATGCGGTACTTCGCATGAGCGAAAAAGTTATTCCAAAATAATAATAAAGAATTGAATAATGTAAGAATTTCACCAAGTATGCGGTGCGGTTGCATGCAGGTTTATTCAACATAATAACAAAGAATGGAATAATGAAGTTCTCTTCATGAAAACGAAAGAAAGAAATAATACCCTTACCGTAAAAGAAGAGTATTCCGACTGGTAGGGCGAGGATATTCTTGAAGAAAACTTGCACTACGCCCAAAGCTTCTTAACACTCTAAAGAAATACGCTCAAGATTATAGAAGAATTCTCTAAACTTCTGGTGTGGTTTTCAATTCTAACTAAGCATCTTATTTATAGGAAAATAGAAAGGATACTATGTTGCACTATGCAATAAAATATAATATATTATATTTATAATCAAATAAGACAAAACTTTATAAAAAGTATTCTGTTTTATATAAAAAGATTTTAATATGCAAACACTATGCAGGCACTATGCAAACACTATGAATAATAAAATATAATATATTCTAATTATTGTCTAATAAAATAAATAACTTTATAAAAGTATTACATTTTATATAAAAATATTTTACTATGCTTCTAATTATTGTCTAATAAAAAACAAATAACTTTATAAAAGTATCATGTTTTATATAAAAAGCTTTTATGTTTTATTACATTAATAATACTAATAAAACAAATTTATATAATATATATATATATATATATATATATATAAACTTCCGTGACTTTATAAAAAGACACCTCAATATATCTAACAACATTTATCATTATTATTATAATTCACAATATTAATCGACCATGTCGTTCCTAGGAAAGATGGGGCTTTTCAATAAGGATTTCTTCCTATTGGGGCGCAATTAGGTGACCAAACATCTCCTTGGCAGAACTTCTAGACATCGTTAATATTACAAATAATAATATCAATAACTCTATCATCTCAATTATTGATTTAATAATATATAAAATATCAACAATAATTGAATCAAATAACGTGAGATACTATGCAACAATTAATGAAGCAATAATTGAACAAAACTGAGTGACTTCTCATGTAAGCATCAATAATCAATACTGTATGCTACTATACAACCACGCGTATTATTGTACTTTTACTACCGAGTAGTTCAATAGTTTTAACTGTAAAACTTTCGCCGTTATTTTCATAAAAATATTTTTGTCATTTTCTTAATCCGACAATAATTCCGTTGTGGGGTCCACCAATGATTGTGTCATCGTACGAATATTCCCTGTTAAAATGAATATTCCCCGACTAATCGAATATTATATAACAACTTGCGTACTTTGTAAAATTTATAAATATTACCCACAATAGATCTCAATAGATCTTCAAGATGTTGAATAGTCCTTTCCGATTGCCCGTCCGTTTGAGGATGGTATGCGAACTGAATCATGAATCCGTGCCCATAGCTTTCTGCAAGCTAACCCAAAATTGTGAAGTGAATTTTGGGTCTCGATCAAAAACTATGGATACTGGCATACCATGCAATCTCACAATCTCATTTATGTACATACGAGCAAGACGTTCAAGTGAATAAGTTTCTCGTATAGGCAAGAAATGAGTAGAATTGGTTAATCTATCGACAATGACCCAAGTTACATCTATGCCTTGAGAAACCTTAGGAAGACCAGTAACGAAATCCATGTTAATGTGTTCCCACTTCCATTTTGGAATCTCAAGTGGTTGCAATGGACCCTTTGGCACTTGATGCTCCGCCTTAACACGTTAACAAGTTAAACATCTTGAGATAAACTCTGCAATCTCTCTCTTTATATTGCTCCACCAAAATGTATGTTAAAGATCATAATACATTTTAGTACTTCCAGGATGAATTGCAAATGGGGTGTTGTGTGCCTCCATCATAATTTTGTACTTCAAATCAGAGTTGTTAAGAACACAAAGTCTGGAGTTGACTTGAAGTATTCCTTCTTCATTGATTCTTGTTTCTGGAATAATACCTTTTTGTACTTTTTTCTTCATACGCATCAGCTCTGTGGCTTGAGCAGCTTTAACTTTATCGATTAAAGTCGGTTCTACTCGTATATTTGATATCATCACGTGGGTACTTGGAGCCTTTAACTCTATCTCCATCCTTTATAAGTTATATAAAATGAGTCTTTGTGTTAACAACATCGCACTAGTACCCGCATACGATCTTCTACTCAATGCATCAGCTACCACGTTCGCTTTTTCAGGATGGTATGGTCAGAACAGGTGCCGAAATGAGTCTCCTCTTGAGTTCTTGGAAGCTCTTCTCATATTCCTCGCTCCATTCGAATTTTATATCTTTTCGAGTCAGCTGAGTTAATGGAGTAGTGATTCGAGAAAATCCTTCAATGAATCTCTGATAATAACTAGCTAAGCCTAAAGCTATGTATTTCAATTAATGACTTAGGTTGCTCTCAACTGTGACTCATATCCCAATCTTGGATAGCCTGTCACAATGGAACCTATCAGTTTACCACCGCATGAATATGGTGTTCCCTAGGGAGAGTCTGGCTTCAGTGTATTCAACAAAGGAAGTCACTAGATAGAGGCTTGGGTACCAACTCCTGTAGTTTGATTTTTAACTCCTAAAGTTCAATAGGAGCCATTCGATATGGGGTTTTGGAAATGAGTATTATACCGGGTTCAAGGTCAATACAAAATTCGATATCACGCTCTGGGGGTAGGCCAAGAAGTTCTTCAAGAAATACGTCAGGAAATTCACTAACAACAGAAATATTATTCAAATCTGACATATTTTTGTTTAAATCCATGACATGGGCTAAGAAAGCTTGCCATCCGTTTTTCAATAAATGAATGGCTTTAAGGCTTGATATGAAAGTGTTTGACTTTAGTGGTTTGGTTACCTAAATTCGCATAACAGGTTGGTTAGGAATATGAAAACTAACAACCTTACGAAAACAATCAATTTTAGCATGATGAGTAGTGAACCAATCAATCCCTAAAATCACATCAAATGCAAGTATTAACTGAATAAGGCAACTTGAATAAGGCAAGATTTATAAACTGTAGATGTAACGAAGGGTTCACCCAACGGAGTTTTAATAGATAAGTCAAAGTCTATTTTTTTAGGGGTCGAGTTCAAACGTTGAGCACAAGCAAGAGAGATAAAAGAATGGGTAGAACCGGTATCTAATAAGGTTTAGACTTCACAAAAATTTATGATTAACTAACCCGTGATAACTTTATTTGGGTTCCTCGTATTTTGGAAAGTCACGACAAACACTCTCCCTTGAACCGCTGACTTTGACTTGTTTGGGATAGCCTTTGGTGTCATCGTCCCAACTGGACTTAACTTCACTATAGAGTACATTCCACCCTCAATTGTTTCGTCGTATTCCTGATCCATGATTTGAATCATTACTCTCCGATCCATATTGAATTGGGGTTGACAGGCACAGGGTAATTCCGAACTCGATGTTGGATTCTCCTAATTGCTGTCCAAAAAGTAAAATCCATTTCATCTATTTTGGCCTTCTTGGATCGGAAATCTTTTTCTACAATATCAACGCGTTGTGCGGCTTTTACCCATGCATCCTCCATTTTCATTCATTCAGTTGTTTCTTCTTTCATCAGAACTTTGATCATAGCATTCTCAGATTCCAGCTTTAATATCTTATACTCTACCAAAGAGTGCTTTTGTTCAAGCATTGCACATCGGGTAACACAATTTTGAATTGTTGCATCCCTCTGCTCCACGACCGCCTGCCGTTCTTCAGCCTTCCCTTCTAACTCATGAATACGATTTTGCAATTCTACATTTTGATTATAAAGTTCCCTTAATAAATCCTCCTCACTCTCAGCTGGTACCTCTACGACTAGCTCGGGTGCAACTATAAATTCTTCACTCACCACATGGATATCTCTAATTTCTTCTTCGTCTGACAGCACATTATCATGGTTGGTGATTTGAGGTGTCTCAATGGTCTCATGTGCTTCATTGTTCATCTCAACATTTTCAGATGCCATTCTCAAATACTGTCACAAAATAAGGGTTAATTAAACGAATTAACATATCACATATTAACCCTATTCTCCGACTGACCCATTAAATACCAAATAAGCTTAGGTAGGACACACTAGCAAAGGATTTACTCATCTCTCCCCTCCTAGTTCTATTCCCTGATCTCCGCCCGAGACCATATCCCTAAGCTCTGATACCAACTGTGACGATCCCAAAATGGGTCCACACAACCCATTCTGAGTAGCCAAATACATGGTATATAAAACAACTACAACTTCATTATTACAATTGTCATGCAAAATACAACAACACATATGCTGTGAATTTAAATACAAATATTGTCTTCTAGACAATATGCAAACTCAAATAAGTCCTCATTACAATTATTGATGCACTATTTTACAAAATAGCGAGAACTGCTAAAACAACTGTCTTGAACCATCACTCCATACCCCGACTAGTTCCCGCTATATTCTCGCCTCCTGAGAAGAAAAATGGAACAAAAAGGAAAAGGATGAGCTCAACTAGCCCAGTAAAGAATGACAAACAAATTATCGTTAGCCTTCAATAAATCAGATAAAATTTAATGGACAACAAACTTTAGTTCAATATTCGCAGCGAAAATAACAATTCATTAGAAGAGTTAAGTAGAGAATGAAGTCTACTATCTTCTATGATTTAAAAGTCGATCATCAATATTTTATCCCTGTAACATCAATCAATATAATTCTTGAATCAAATATTCATCTTTGCACTACGGGCTAAAGATATTCATTCGTATCACCATTTGGTCATGTTTATCTCAACACCTGTCCATCTTTGCACTACGGGCCAAAGATATTCATCAGATAATCATTCATCTTTGCACTACAGGCCAAAGATATTCAGTTATATCACCATTTAGGACTGAGGATGATAAAAATATTTTAAAGAAAACGAATCTAGAGAGATAAAAGGACAAAGATTAGGGATTCGTACTTTAGTTTATCCAAGTTTAAAAATACTCCATAATAAACAATTATGGAGCAAAATTCAAGAATGAAGATCAAAACATGGATACAATCAAAGATAGTAACCATACTAGACAACTTGGACAAAAAAAAAGAAAATTTAATTTTTCTATGAATAGTACCGTATACGTGAATAGTGTCGTATACGTGAATAGTAACCCCGACACGAAAAGGTAAAACTTTCACAATAAAATTCATATCAATATTTCGGTATAATGATATTAAAAGAAATAATATCATTTATAAAAAAAATAACATCCCTTACCTCAAAAGAATAATACTTTTGGCTGAAATATCAGATATACTGCTGAAGGAAACTTGCACTGTATAGCAATACTCAAGATATCTAAATACTCACAAAAATACACTCGATATTATAAAGAGAGAAAATTGCTGATTCTGGTGTGATTTTTAATTCTAACCTAAGCACCCTATTTATAGTAAAATGCTTAGAACACTGAAGCAGAAAATTTAATAAAATATTATTCTTTATAAAAATGTTTCACGTCCACTTTGAAAATCAGATTTCAGCATTTACCACAAGCAAAAGGACAAGTTTGGGGCCCACCTTCTAGAAATCTCCACCAAAAATATTTTAAATCATTTATAAATTTAGAAACTTCAATAATTCATAATAAATAGTCTTTTTATCAGAAAAATACAAATTTTATGTTCATTCCATAGAAATTTAATTCTCTACAACTTTGTAGAAGAAAGTTTTTCCAAATTCCAAATGAAAAATGACCCAAGTTTACATATAGATGATTCTACCAAACTCCCACACTGACAAAAAATATACTAATAAAGACCTCCGTATACCAACTTTGAAAAATCAACAATCAGCATTTTACAACAACAAGTGGGGCTTACCAACTCATAAAACATGTTTTTAGCTTTTATTGTAACAAAATCAATTCAGACCCAATTTGCTCTCTTCCTCCTCATTTATTCATATATTGTGAATTCATTGTAAAAATATCACCGTTATTATATTATTATATTGTTACATCATACACTTATAATGTAGTATTATAGTAATATATTTGAATGTACACTTATAATGTAGTATTATAATAATATATTTGAATGAATTATTTTATTGAAGAAAATATCAACTCTTAATAATTGTCTATTTAAAAATTTCTCCATTAAATAAATATTTTCTAATCATATTTATCAATAATTAATTATTCACAAAAAATATTACAGAATCACAATAATGACAACCAGATCGTTCCTAGGAAAGAGGGGGCTTTCCGATAAGGATTTCTCCTTACTGGCGCGTAATTAGGTGACCAAACCCCTTTCTTTGACAGAACTTCCTTAGACATTTCCAATAATGCTATCTAATAATATTATTCAAATAATATGAATTATTGATCTAATAATGGGAAATACTATGCAGTGACAATTATTGAATCAATAATATAAAATATCAACGTAGCAATTATTGAATCAATAAAATAAAATATTGAATAGTAATTACTGTAACAATTATTGAGTAGTGACTTTTTACGTAAGAATCAATAATTAGACTTATTGTGCAATACCATGTGCTACTGTGTAACACCGCATATTATTGTATTTTAACCACCGGGTATTCCAATAGTTTTAACGGTAACAACTATGCCGTTATTTATAAAAAAACTCATATTTGTCATTTTTTTCATTCGATAATTTTCCGTTATGGGGCCCACAAATGGCTGCACTGTCGTACAAATATTCTCCGACAACACGAATATTCCACGACTAAACAAATATTCCCCGACAACAATGAGTATTTTATAACCACTTGCTTATTTAAAATATTTGTGCATTTTATCCATAACTAATCACATTAATCAAATCAACCCCTTACTATTTCAAAATAAAAAATAGAGGAAATTCAATTTTATAAAAAGTTGGGGTCTTACACTCTAGCTCTCTCTCAATTTCTTACGTAAGGCCAATTGCAAAAAATTACTTCCAGCATACAAGAGGTAGAATTCTTATAATAGCTTTGGCAAAATTACTTGCTATTGCCCCATTGTTGGTTTGCAACAATTGTTTAGTCACCCATGTGACATCCCAAAAATTTATAAGACTTATAAATAAGATCTTGAATAATTAAATAAAGGTTAAAGAATAAAACCTAGATTGTAAGTAGTGGACTGATTAAAAGTTTTTTTTTAGAAGAACCTATATGGCTTGATATTTGAAAGAATATAGAGAAATTAAATGTGAATGATAGAAATTTTGAAGAGTAAGAATTGAGAAGATGGAGAATAGAAGTGAGAAAATATGGGTTACGAAAATACAGAACCTAGAAATTATTTATATGTATACTTGGAGGTATATTATGAATAAGGTATTATGATGCCTTTAAATTTACGTGAATTAATCGACGAAAGAGATTATGTAATGATGTATGTGGAGAATTTATTAAGGAAATAAATTTCAAATGAAGAGATATTATAAAGTTAAAAAAATATGTATATATAAGTACACACACACACACACACACACACACACACACACATATATATATATATATATATATATATATATATATATATATATATATATATATATTAGAGATGTGATATTTATATTTTAGCTAAACAAGATGAATGATTAATTAAATTAATCATACAAGAATATTATGTCACATTGTAAATGAATATATTAATTATTTATCAATGTATTAAATACTTTGAGACTTATGAAAGATGTGTATGTGATTAAATGTATATATTGGCATGCGTATATTTATTTATCATATAATGAGCAATGGAAAAGAAAAGTCTTTTACCCTAATTATATATATTAGGTATAATAATTAAATAACCTAAATGTTATATTTAAAGATTCCTTATATTTAAAATATATACTAGTAAACTAACCTAAGGGATTTATTTTTAATATCTCAATTTATTAAATATTTTAACCTAAGTAAAACAAGTCTAATTGAGTTATGTAATTAAACTTATATGAGTAATTATTTAAAGTCAAAAATAAGTGTACTAGTAACCCTAATTAAATAATTAGTGTGACGCCCCCAAATTTGGGTATCTTTCAACCCGACAGATGGTGCTACACGGTACTCATAACTGTACATTTATTCTATTGAAATAACATTAAAATATGTGTATCCACGACATTCTTATTACATTAATAATAATACATCTCGTTCCCAGGTTCTGAAACCGTTACATTCTGTGTTCGTTGTAATATAATTCATACAAACATACCAGTTTATTACAGAATAAACTAGTCATTCATCTTCTCCTTGCCTTTATCTCTATTGGAACTCTCGGTTCGCTCGACCTTAGCTGCAATCATATGATTCAAGCATGAAGTGAGCATAACTAGCTCAACAAGTCTAACAATATATTATATAAATACCACTTCGAGAATCATATGATTATCCTTCAATAACTGAACAATAGTTATGAAGTACTATGAAACATTGAATAACACTTCTCATCTCATAAAATAATTCTGAAGTACATATAGTAGTTTGGAAATTCTGAGTAGGTCCATAGACCATGAATATTCTCTTTAGCTTTTATTCATGAAAAGGACAACTCGGTACTAAGACCGTAAGTCCAACATTTCTTACGAGCACTTCTAGGTGATCAGCCTATAGTACTCTATGTTGATCAACACTTATCCGTTAAATGTATTCACGTATAAGTTTTGGAAACCTCTCGTGCCCATTGAATAATCGATGTAAAATACATTTGTTTATTCATACTCAGGCTTACCTTAAATCCGTACCAAACAATTGGCGTAGAATAGCGTTATCAATTCTATATTGAAAGACTTGTAAATAAATCAATCAATCTTTCAAGATTAGTCTAGCCGAGTTAAAACTGGCATCGACCCTTTCTTTAAAACCATTCATGCATCTCCTAACATGAATAATTGAAAACCTGGCCAACACGAAGGTTAGACAAGCGTTAAGAAAACTTGCCTTCAATGTCTGCTACAGTAAAATTACTTTTCCTTTGAATCTTTACAGTCTCTACAACACATAACCACATAGCATACCACATTAGGTCATGAATGAACATACATGGTTCCTAATGAATTTCACCCTTCTTCCCAATCTAATCATATATTAGATTTATTATTACTGGTTTCGGCTATCGCATTACATTATTCTTACCAACTTCTTTCTCTGTTATGACTTAATTGAAATTATTTCATTAATACAACTTGTTTCGAGGTAATCATCCTTCCTCATGGCTTACTAACGTTCTTACATTATTAATCGAAACTCGATCGTCCTTAGTTAAGTATGCATATTGCATATCATTCACGTTCACATTCAATTGACTTACCTCCAACCTTTAGTATTATACTTAAGGTTTATAACATCCTTTAATGATGTTACATTAGGTTTAGCATTGATATGATTCATTATCATTAACTTGTTTTCCCTTTATATTCATAACCTTTCCTCTCTGGGCTTCTCCTAATGCTGGCGCTGCGACGCCAGCTTTCCTTCCTTATTCCACGCCGCGGCGCCACTCTACAATGGCTTTCATCCGGACCCGACCGCAGCGGCCAATCGTAGTTCAAAAGGTCGTGTCATGTGTACATGAGACTTCGAGAGAGCTACTAGGACACTCTTGGCGCTATTTTTCTCAGTGTCTTTTGTCTAGCGCTTCTGGCGCTTGAACCTCGATGCATCGATAGTTTTGACAGTTTTATTACCCAAATGAATTTCCCAGACTCATAACTTCTTCGTTATAAGTCCGAATTGGCTCGTTCAAAAGCCATTAGCTCACAAATTACATACTCTACATGTTCATGCAAGAATTTTATATTTTCAAATACGTTAACTCAAAATTCACCTATTAGTTCATTTTAACGAAAATGATAAACGTTCGAAAACGTTCAACACTCGTTTCTTCATTCTAAGTCGGAATTCGGTCATTTTTGAGTTCGCAACTCTAGAATGCCAAATGAGACTATACTCCATCGAAAACCAATGTTTCTGAGCTCAAAGTTAAAATTTGACTTCTATTCCGAGAATTTCGCGATTTCGACGATTATCGTCCGAACTCGTGAATTTCGCCATAACTTCGTTACTTATGATTTGTTCCTCATTTCCAATGGATTCTATCCATCATACTAATATCTTAACATACAAATTCCATTAACTTATTTACATGATAAGTTATTACTTGTTCTTCATGAGTTTATAACTTATAAAAGTATAAACTACTTATGATTTCATTCCATATGACTTATCATGGTTTTAGTCTTCTAACCATCATCCTTATATCCTCTTGTCATACCAACTTCATTCATGCAAACATATTATAATTTCTTACAAGTTCTTCCTTAATTTATAACTTATATATGAACGAAGTGCTTATTCATGGCTTATTAAGACTTAAGTCCTTTGACTAATCATTCATACTTCTTCTTAGCATACATGTTCTACCACTACTCACTTCTCTAACAATTGAAGAGAAAGAGATTCATTGTTTAGGATCTTACCCTTGAAGATCACTTGATTAAGCTTTAATCTTCTTCTTGCTTCTTGAACTATGAAGTCTAACTTTTCTAGCTTTTCTAGCTTTTTCTCTCTAACCAATAAGTTATAAGTTGTTGGTGGAAAATTTAACAAGTAAGAAATTAACTAAGACATCTCTTATTTATAGGAAATCCTAAATGAGGGCTTAATGGTCAATAAGCCATTCCACCTCCTTAATCACCTCCTTACTATTCATTACTTAAGCACTAAGTTAACTTGGTCATCATATTTAAGCACTTTACTTAGCTTTCAAGTTTACTTGATCACCACATTTACTTGGCCATTACTTAACTTACCCATTAAATAACTTATCCTTTACTTAGCCCTTAAGTTTATTTGGTCATCACATAACTTATCTCTTGCTTAACCATTAAGTTTACTTGCTCAATACTTTGGATAACCCATTGGATTCTTACTTTGGGCTTTTAGCTTAATTAACTTAACTTATACTTTGGGCTTGCATTTAATAAACACTTGGGCTTGTACATTAATTCACTTTGGATCTTAACCTTTAATTCCAATTGGACTTAACCATTCCTATCAAATCCTACAAGTCCAATCCATTTGGCTTAAAGCCTTATAACGTATAATCTACGTATTAATCTCTTATTCCAACTCGTATACTTATTCATATATGACATACCATCATTCATACATACTCGTATAATATCTCGTATTATACTCGTATTCATTACCTCGTACAATACCTACATATTATACGATCATTGCTTTAATTCATTATACACATTTCGATTCCTTCTCGAAAATCACTTTCCTTAACCGTTAGGTTTTAAGTCCGCAGGCAAAAAACTACGTTTTCCATAACTGAAATATTATTGGATATTCCATCTCGTCTTAGAATTCTATCATTACGCGTTTCTCGGAAATTCAAAAATAATTCCCGAGCATAAATCAGTGGATAGTATTTTTGCGGAAATTTCTCAGAAAACTTTTATTTTCGTCTTTGAAATTCAAACACTTTAATTCTATCACGTGGCCAAAATCCTAACCACATTTGCACGTTCTAGGTCATAGAACAACCTACACATAGCTTACTCACATAAATAATCAATTAAATTCATTTAATCCACATAATCAAATAAAAATTTAATTCTCATAAAAATCCGATTTTCTCGGGGCGTTACACTCTCCCACATATAAGGATTCTGTCCACAGAATCTCGCTACTATACATAAATAAATGAGGAAAAATTTTCTTCATTTTAATCTTGAGGTCCCACGTTGCTTCTTCGGCATTGTGGTTCCTCCATTTCACCTTCACCGAAGGTAATATCTTATTTCTCAATACTTGTTCCTTCCTATCATTAATCTGAGTTGGAAGTTAAACATTTACTAACATATTACACTATCTCTCTTCCAAATTTGTTATTCTTTTATTTCGGAATTATTTAGAACTCAAACTCCTCCTTCAAAACGAGATGATACTTAATCTTCTCTTTATCCTCCATCCTCTTCTTCATTTGCTTGCATCCCTCATTACCTAGTTGTACTTCCTTGACTCATTCCATTTTCGTGGATTGAGTCTACCTTGTGAATAACATTTCTACCACTCCATTCCGTAATTTAACTTCTAACTTCGTTCTCGCCATATTCGTTATTAACATCGATAGCTTTTCCCCACCCTTCCTACTTAATGTGTATGCTACTACGTTTACCTTCCCTGAACGATATAAGATATCACAGTCGTGATCCTTTATCCATTCTAATCACGTTCTCTACCTCATATTCAACTCCTTCTGTGTGAAGATATATTTCAGACTCATAGGTCCGTGTATATCTCACACTTCTCCCCGTATAAATACTATCTTCAAATTTTTAATTCAAAAACTACAGCTGCCAATTCTAGATCATAAGTAGGATACACCTTCTCATAATCCTTTAACTGACGTGATGCATACGCAATGACTTTGCCATGCTACATGAGCACGCAACCTCGTCCTCTATGCGAAGCATCGCTATAAATTACAAAGTTCTCTGTAATATCTTATAAAGATAATACAGGTGCCTCACTTAACCTTCCTTTTTAGTTCCTAAAAATTCTTTTTCTCACTACTCATTTCCAACGTACTTATCAATAACAAATCTGTTTATCTTTTAAGCTAAAATTCACACTTGGTGAATTTCGTATCCAACTTCTCCTTTCGTAGTGTTTGCCACACTATCTTCAAATGTTCAGCGTGATCTTCTAGCGTCTTAGAATAGACTAGAATATCACCAATGATCATTACGATACACTCATCCAAATATTATTTGAACACTCTATGACGCTAATGGTATAAACAAGTAAAAATGAACATAAATATACAAGATCAACACAATTTAAGTCTGAATTAGAGGCCGATTCGTAGGTATAAAACCCACTCATCAAACTCCCCCAAACTTAAACTCGTGATAGTCCTCGAGCACAAAACAAAACAAAAATGCAATACAATGCAACGAAATGCAACTAATCTACATGCCTACAAATCCAGCAGTAATGACAAAAACATGTCTGTTCAACCAGTCTCAGAAAAATCAAGAAAACATGACAATACTTCATATCAAAACCAATCAGTAAATTCCTCATCAATCATCAAATCTTAGACTGTTATCACTGATATAGTGCGTCTGTGCTCAACAACTACGCCAACTGATAAAACATCAAATTAACACATAATAGGTCTCTTAAAAGGCATCATACAGTGTAAACTCAAGAAATCCAAAAATAGTCAAGATCCAAATAAAATCAAACAATTATCAATATCAATGGTCCAAATAGGGTACTTATGCTTTATTTTTCAATTACGGGGGGTTTTTTTGCTCTTATTTCCTGTTTTATTGTCTTTTTCTATACACATGGTTATGTAATGTCTAATTCCCTTAGGCTTTTCAATGCTACCTTAACGAGCTTTCTTCCAACGACTCCTAAACCATTAAGGCCTTACGGCGCTAGGTATAAAGACAATCCCCTTGGGTTTACTTACTCAAGTAATAAAGGCCACGAAACTAAACTAGCCATGGTGTTTATTCATATATATATATACCCCAAATTTCCCCCAAACTTAGGTTCTTGCCTAACTTTAGCCTTTACTGCCTATTCTTGTCATTCTTTCATTCAAACTAGCATTATCCTTTAGAGTTCCATTATGTATCAATTTAAACTTAATCAGTCAACATAGTTGTTATTACTGTGCTAACCTTATTATATCAGTTTCAAACAGAAAAAGATTCGATTCATAACAAGAAATAACCTCAAAGTTCTAATAGTCAATACTAAACTTGTCTACTCAAAGTCAGTCTCATCATTTGCCAAAACAGACTGTAACTTATCAAACAGATGGACACATGCAAGATAAACACAGTACGAACTAATGTTTTTGCGATTTTTTCAAAATTTTCCTTTCTTTTTTTTACAATACGAAATAAGAATAACAGAAACTAATAACAAAAATTATTTACAATACTACATTACTTATGCAAACTATTATGAAATTATACTACATGAATGCAACATAATGAATCTAAACCTAAACATGACAACATATGCAAAAATATAACAAATTAAACTAAACATGAAATAACAAACTAAACTAAAATAACTCCCCCAAACTCAGTAATTACAATGTCCTTATTGTAGAAATAAAGAAGTAAGTGTAAGTGTAATACCCGAGAATTTTTGCGTATTATTATTAAATAAATATATTAATGGAAATAAATATTTATTTGAATATGAACAATTTTGTGTTATGAAATGAGATAACTCAATTATATTAAATAATTGAATAATTGAGAATGCGTGGAGTTTGTGGTAAACTCGTTGAAAGCCTTGTGTGGCATGGTGATGGGAAATACTAATAGTAATGTTAATCGGCGAAGAAATTATAAGATGAGCAATTAAGTAATATTAATTGTTGATTTTTGTGGTAGTATACTATTCGTTGTTAATTGGTGTGTGGTAGATTAATTATTTAATAATGAGGATTAATTAATGATTATATTAATTAATTGATGATGGTTGTGGTAAAAGATTGAATTTTTAGTAATTAACTAATAATGTGTGATTACTATTATTTGCAATACATTATAAAGATGAATAATGATTATGGAAACCCATAACTACATTAATCAATGGGTGGATTAATTAATATTAATGTTAATTAATTAAGAAAGAGCATGGTTATAATTAAGTGAGTTATGTGCATGTAAACAATAAAACAAATATAACTATATAGTATGGTGTGATATTTATGTGACTATATATTAAGTCTTATAAACTATATTGTAAGAAGCAAGGTAATTAAACATATTGAAACTATATGGTATAAATATATCATGAAATGTGTATGTAACAATATGAATGTGAGTAGACATTTAAAATATGGTTATATGAGTGGTAAAAATAATTATGGAACTACCCGGACAATAATACCTGACTGCATTATTTTATTGCGTATATTTAATGTACTTGGACTATTTGATGTGAGTGTATAATTAGTCCCTAAATTCCTAATATGGTAACAATTATACATTAAGATTACATTATGGGGATTTAAATAAATTAAACCAAGCCTAGATAACTTGAAAGCTAGGATTTTATCTCTTGTCCCATAATTAGAGTCACCAAGTACATGAACAGTAGCTGAGACTGAAATTACGTCTTCTTCCACAAGGCTAAATCCTAGATAATAATTGCTAGCTATGTAGTTGGTATGGAGTTGTTAAACCACCCTTGAGCAACCATTGTTTCATTCCATTACACCATGAGTTCAAGTTTTGTGTAACACTAATGCCCAGTCCAAAACTCTTCTATAAATAGCAGTCATGGTGATCAATTGGTGTTGCTTGAAATTGTCTGTGAATTTGGTAAGTGAGAGTTGAGAGCATACAAGCATTCTTAGAGCTTAGGAGTTCAATTGGAGCAAGTTTCAAATCACATACAGAGGTATAACTCCTTTTCCCTTTTTACCATTTTCATTCTCTGTAAAACTGGAGTTTTAGTTTTGAAATTTTAAATTCTTGAATTCACGTAATTGTATGTTAATGAGGTTGGGTAATGTCCATATATTTGTTATATGATCATATAAGCATGTTGCAATTAATATATGAGTGTTTAGGAATGATTTCGTGGGTAAATTATGAGGTTGGGCTAAGCACCAAAGCAGATTGTTCTTGGCTCGAACTAGTCATGAAAGCAATTGCTACCACCATATTTGTATTGAGTAGTAGCAGTAGCAATTCTACCAGATCTCAATTCGGTTGAAGCCTTTGTTTTGCAATCTGAGCCATGTTAGCTAAATATTATGACTCAAGCTAGCATGTAAACATGTATGATGTATATATATATATATATATATATATATATATATATATATATATATATATATATATATATATATGAACCTAATGTGAGCATGTTTAGACTAGATTCGCATGAATAATAAAAGTGTATGATTTTAAATGGATTTAGAAACTTAATAGCGAACTTAATGTGTATGTATGCCATGTACGTATACTGATTTTGAAAACATGTTATTATAACTTTGAAATGCATGAATAAACATTTAACTTGTGTTTATATGATTGGCAATAAAGCATGAACATGTTGAGCAAATTAGTAGTATACTTTACAAATGAAAATATGACCTTTGAATAGGAATATTGTCATGTTACCTTGGGGACTAGAATCTGACATTTGTGATCATGTTTGATGTCACTATTAGACTCATTCATGTAGTATAAATGTATATATACTATGCATGTGTGGTATATTTCAAGAAAAGCATGAACGAAGCCTATTTCCAACTAAAGCGGTGTTAGTTTCACATATGTGTTATGAATATACACAAGTATGCCTAATATGAGTTTTATAACTATCTTGTATGTTTAGAAAGCAAGCATGCAAGACTTTGTGGTTTCATGACCTTGAATGACCTTAATTTGTTGAAATGATCGAACTTAGAACCATGTTATGCAAGAAAGGGCCTAGCATTAAGACGCATGTGAAAGCCTTTAACATGTCAAAATACATTAGGTATGATTGTGCGTTCGAGACCGGACAGAACCCATTAGGCGTTAAATTGAGTATTGCCGAGGGAGTGAAGGTAAGAATGCTGCGCCGATCCTAAACTTAGCTATGCATGGCATTGCTGCTTAGTCTAGAATCCCGAAAAATGAGTGTCTTGACCTTTGAGCGAGAACTTACATGATGCTTATGATGCTAAATGTGATCTAAAACCTACTGATGTACATATATAAGTGTGATGCTTAGTTGATAAGTCGATGTTGCATTGAAGTGAAAAGTCCATGAGTAGAGGAGGTCCTAACCTTGAGCATTCTTGATTTGTGTATAAAATAACTAAGTGTTTGGTTCATAATTACTTATAAACTGATTTTGTACCATATGTATATATACTTGAATCGTGTCAAAGACTGTGTTAGCTAATTAACATCTTGAACATATAATGCATTATAAATAGGATTCAAAAGTGTTGATTTATTAAAAGTGGACAAACTACGCTTAAGGTAAGTTTCCTTGAACCTTACTTTTATTGAGCAGGTATTCTAAACCCTTGCATTATTATTTGACAAGTACCGTAAGCTTATCCCTTTGAATATAAGTTACATTACTTTCTCGTTCAAATGAGCTAGTATGTTAAACCCTTGTGAAAGCTATTATTCATGTTGAAATTGGTATTGTCCTTGAATATTGTGAAAGAGTCGATGCCATTTGATTTGGCTAGACTGTATGCATGTTTATAAAAACTGTCCAAGCCAATTGATTGTTGCGGAAATCTTGAAAGCTGAGTTGGACAACCCTTTTGGTATGGGGAGTGTATGTTGTTGGAAACCCCAACACATGAATAAATATTATTGTGGCGTTATGCATAACATAGATTATTGTAGACTGATCATCTATAGTACTTGATATTTGTGGTTATCAGTTTAATATTGGTAACTCTAGTGGAAGTTCCATAGTCCTTAGTGACTGCTCAGTATAAATTGCTTATCCAGTTGGATACATTGTTAGCCATTGAACTCATATATATTTGTTGATTTATATTGAATTGTTATATCCCTTATTCATGATGTTATTCTGACACTTTGAACTATCTTAGAAATAACCCTTCGAAATTTCAAACCTTGTGATATTATACCCTACACCCTTGTTGTATATTACTTGCTGGGCAATTTGTTCTCGTCCTTGCTTATTTAAAACCTTTCAGTTAAGGAAGAACAGGGAGGTGTCTCTGGAGCAGACAAGGGCAAGGGCAAGGCTGCCGACTAGCTTGTCCTTTTTATGTTTAAAGCTATTATGTTATGTTAAGACTATTTGTGGACTATGTTTAAACTTTAGTAGGATTATGTAATAGGTCTTTATTCGATGCTATTATGTAATCTATTAAGTACTGTAGGTTGCGAGACTTGGGGAAATAATTATCATAAATCATTGTATATTATTTTAAAGTAGATTTTCCGTTGTGCATGCATTATTTTAGTTATTATGGTTTTATCATGAGTACGTGATGAACCAAATTCGAGTGACCAAGTGGAGGTCTGAATTTGGGGGCGTCATAGGTTGGTATCAAAGCCTTAGTTATAAACCTTAGGAGCGAGTGTCCTTAGATTATAACTTAAGAGAACTTAGAAGTTGGGAAGGAGATAAAACTCATGTAGAGTTTTCCTTGAGAAAATTAGTGTGTTAAGAAATGTAACTTCATTTTATACAATGAACTTATGTTTATTTAACATTCTAATGGAGTTGTTGTTTGTGTTTTCTTATGTTGGCGATTGTAGGAAGATTGACGTGGGAGGACCTAGCCGAGTAGTAGAGGAGGAGCCGCGTGATATCCACATAGTATTTGAGACACCCTTGATAGCAGAGCCTATTTCAGTAGTATCCCCTTTTGATGATGATGATGAGGAAGAGGTGGAGTTTGACCTTGAGGAGGAGCCCTTGGAGGAGGAGCCCAAGCCTGTGGAGGACTCTGACGAGGCTACTTTTGAGGATCAGGTGTTAGGAGAGTATGAGGAGCAAATATTAGAGTTGGGATGTAGAGTAGAGGAGCTAGAGGCTGAGGCTAGGGAGAGGGAGTTTGCGTTCCAGAAGTTGAGGGACGAGGACCATCAGAGGCAATTAGTGATGCAGGAGATGGAGGTGGAGATTGCTCACCGTAAGGAAGCGGGGATCCAGATGGGAGCTTTGTTTCACCAAGCGATTGCGAGGAATGTTGAGGTGGCAGGAAAGCTGGAGGAATTAGTGAAGAAGGTGTTAAGTGAGAGGGCGGAGAAGGAGGCTCTCCGAACTCAGCTAGAGATGGAGGTGATGGTTAGGATTCAGTTCGAGGAAAAGTGGGAAGAAGCCAATGATAGGGCAGATGATCTAAAGGATGAGGTGCGGTGTAAGAGGAGGAAGATGAACAAGATGGGCTATGCTCTTCGTACGACCATGGAGAGATTGATAGATGGGGTACATCATTACCTAGCTAAGCAAGGACAGACCCGACATACCATAAGCCGAGACACGGTGGTGCACATCACACAGAAAGAATATCAGAGTGCTGTTGAACGTGGGATGTTAGATTGAGTTTAGAGGATGAAGACCAGTACTATAGTAGTTTTATCTATGTGTTAATAATATGTTGTTGTAATCTCAATCTTTTGTGTAAGATGTGAGATAGTGGTAAACCCAAACTTCCGAAAACTGTTAGAGGGGTAGTAAGTTAGTATGTCCCCGTCTTTTGTGATATTAGGGGATATGTGTTATCATTTATAGCAGTATGCTAGAAAAGAACATGAAATGTAACCCTTTGGCATATGAATATAATGATCTTATTTCAGAAACGTGTTATAAACTTGTAGTTTGTTCTATTGAGAAATGTCTAAGTATTATAAGTAGATAATAAAATAAAATTTTGGGATGCAGAAAATGCCGCACAGACGTAGGATAACTGTCCAAGAAGAGTCAGTTAATGATGAGAGAGGTCCTGTAGATCCAATACAGAGACTGGTAGATTTATTGGGAGAAGCTACGAGGGAAGAAATGAACCGTACCACCTGTTCCCCAAGTTTGTCCCAATAACAACCTTCAAAGATTTTAAGAGTGTAGGACCCCGAGTTCACTGGAACCAATCGACCCGATAGTTGCATGCAAACACGGATCAAGGAGATCGAGAAAGCCTTCACTATAGCTCAAGTGGTCAAGACCGAGAGATGATTTGCCACATACATGATGAGGGGCGAAGCGAACTATTGGTGGGAAACCAATCAGTAGAGAGCGGGGGAAGGTATGATAACGTGGGAGAGGTTTACTATGTTATTTTTCGAAAACTATTTTTCGAAGAGTATGAAGAGTAGGATGGAAGTAAAATTCCTAGAATTAAAACAAGGTGATATGACGGTGGCGCAGTACGCAGCTAAGTTCAATGAACTAGCGCGGTTTACAGAACACCAAGTTGTGGATGAGGAGAGGAAGGCGAGACGTTTTGAACAGGGGTTAAAACCATGGTTGTACAATAAGGTATCGGTCTTCCAGATTGATTCCTTTACGACATTATTGGAGAAGGCAATCATTGCGGAAGGTGGCAGTGAGGCCTTAAGTCTGTATCATAAGGAGAAGAAGAATAAGAACGCTGGTAGTGAGCATCGTGGAGGAAGCAGCAGCGAAGGGAGTAACTCCGAAAAGATAAATTGGGAAATCAACAACAGGAGCAACAATCAAGGTGGGAATCACTAGGGAAACTTCAAGAAGAGGACCGAAGCTTGCAACAAATGTGGAAGGAACCATCAGGTAGAATGCTGGAAGAGGAAAAACACTTGCTATAATTGCGGCCAAAAGGGGCACATTTCGCCAAACTACCCGAAGCCGAAGAAAATCAGAGGATGTTTTGCTTGTGGATCAATAGAGCACCAGATAAAGGATTGCCCGAAGAAAGGAAGCGGTGGAGCTGGCGAAAGCAAAGGAGGAGGAAGTAAGTTGATGAGTGGACCTACACAACCCAACCGATCGACCGCTCGAACCTTTAACATGACCGTCCAAGACGCCGTAGATGCAAAGGACGTGGTGTCAGGTATAATCCCAATCAATAATATAAATGCTTATGTATTATTTGATTCGGGTGCCACCTGTTCGTTTGTATCTAAAGAATTTGCTAGTAAACTTAGTACACCCCGAGAACGTTCAGAAGATCCTTTGAACATAGAAGTTGCGAATAAAGAAATAATTAGTGTAGAATACGTCTATCGAAATTGTCGCGCAAACATTAGGGAACATGAACTGAGCGTAGACTTGATTCCTATTAGACTAGGAGAATTTGACGTAATACTGTGGATGGTTTGGTTATATGACCATGCAGTAGTAATTGACTGTTAGAACAAATGTGTGACCCTTCAGACTCCGAGTAAGTCTAAGGTCGTGTTTTTTGGTAGCTCCTCGCTTAAGCAATCGTGTTGCATTACGATGATGCAGGCCAAGAAATTGTTAAAGAAAGGATGTGTAGGTTATTTAGCTTACGTTGTGGATACTCGAAAAAAAGGGAGTAGAGATTAAAGACATACCCGTAGTGAGTGAATTTCAGGATGTGTTTCCGAACGATCTGCCTGGCCTTCCGCCATACAGAGAAATCGAATTCGTAATAGACTTAGCACCGGGAACGACACCGATTTTGAAAGCTCGTTATCGTATGGCGCCAGTACAAATGAAGGAATTAATGATACAACTTCAAGAGTTATTGGATAAAGGTTACATTCGACCGAGTGTGTCTCCTTGGGGAGCACCAGTGTTATTCGTTAAGAAAAAGGACGGATCGATGAGGCTTTGTATCGATTATCGCCAATTGAATAGAGTAACGATCAAGAATAGATATCTGCTACCAAGGATTGATGACTTATTTGATCAACTGACATGTCAAAGAGTAAAGGTAGAACACAAGAGGCCAAGCAAATTACTTCAACCGTTAGAAATACCAGAGTGGAAGTGGGAACATATCACAATGGATTTTGTGGTAGGTCTTCCAACTACTCAGAGAAGATACGATACGATTTAGGTACTAGTGGACAGACTGGAAAAATCAGCACACTTTTTGCCAATAAAGATTAGATTCAATCTTGATTAGTTGGCAAAGTTGTACGTTAAACAAATCATTTCGAGACTTGGTGTTCCAGTATCAATTGTGTTAGATAGAGATACGCGATTCACGTCAAACCTCTAGAAGAGACTACAAGAATGCATGGGAACACAGTTGAGAATGAGTACGGCATACCATCCGCAAACAGATGGCCAAAGCGAATGAATAATCCAGACGTTGGAAGATATGGTTAGAGCATGCATCATGGATTTCAAAGGGAGCTGGGACGAACATTTACCATTGGTGGAATTCGCCTATAACAACAGTTACCACGCAAGCATCGGCATGCCGCCTTACGAAGCATTGTATAATAGGAAGTACAGAACTCCGCTGTACTAGGATGAAGTCGGTGAACGTCAACTATTAGGACCGGAACTGGTATAGCAAACTGCTGAGGTTGTTAAACTCATCAGGACAAGATTGGTAGCTGCTCAAGATAGACAGAAGAAATATGCTGATCAACACCGGCAAGATCGTGAATTTGACGTGGGAAATTTCGTGTTCTTAAAAGTTTCTCCTTGGAAGGGGAAAATCGTTTTGGAAAAAAGGGAAACCTAAGCCCGAGATTTATTGGACCTTTCGAGGTGTTGTGAAGAGTAGGAGAACAAGTGCTCAGGAATAAGGTGATACCTTCCGTGAAGGTAATATGAAGGAACCACAATGTCGAAGAGGCTACGTGGGAACTCGAAGCTGAAATGATGAAGAATTACCATGAGTTATTTGTTTAATCTGTATCTTCGATTCTGGGGACAGAATCTTTATAAGGAGGGAAGAATGTGACGAATGATTTGTTTGAGTTGTGATTCTGGGGACAGAATCCTTGTAAGGAGGGAAGGATGTAACAATTCGGAATTTTAAATTGTAATTTTAAATATTTATTGAATTATATAAATATTTAATTTATGTGTTTATTGTGGAATAAATGTATGTTTAATTTGATTTGATTTGATTATTTATTTGTTAAATAAATAATTAATGAGTGAAGAAATTAATTATTTTGAGATTGTATTCTAATTTAATTTAATGATTAAATTAGAGAGTTGATAAGGATTAAATAGATTATTATAATGTTTTAATTTAAATTTGGTAATAAAAGTGTGACAATAAACTATGCTATAAATGAGTTATTAAAATAAATTAAAGGAAATTAATTTAGTTTGCCAAACAAGGCTTAAAGATATTAAGTCTTTAATTTCTAAAGAGTTTTTGTCAAACAAAGCCTTATGGCTTTTGGATTTTGAATTATAATTATAATAAATAAAATAAGTATAATAAATCAAATAATAAATCAAATATATTTATAACCTATCGTTTAAATTTTTGTAACTTATATTATTTAGTGTGCGTATTGTGGTCATATCAGTTTCTTTTATTTTACGCATACTTGGTTATCAGTTTTAGGTTACGCATTTTAGTTATTTGCTAAGCCTAAGAAGAAAAGCAGAGAGTTTAAGAGAGACTTATGAGAGTTAGAGAGCGACTTGTGAGCGATTTTAATGGTAATCAAGGATTTTCAAGTAAAAGAAGGTATGATCATAACCTTATTATTATTATTATTATATATATATATATATATATATATATGTTTTTCGACATGAATTTTCAAGCTCTGTGAATCAAGTTTTCTAGAATTGTTGATATACAACTTGTTTTGATGATTATACGTGTTTGTTATGTTAGGACTAACATCTAGATAAGGATTTAGTGTATTAAATTGATTTCTTTACGTTCAAAAATAAGAAGTTGGTTTTACAGTGAAATAATGTATGAACATGACTTGTAGGAGTACCAAAATTGATATTTGATTGTGAGTGAATAGATAAATTGAAACTTGAATATGTTAAGGTGTTAAGAAATAGAGAACACGTAGTTCGAATGAATTAATTTGGTGTATAATTGTGGTTACAGTGTTAATTTTTGTCAAACAATGTTAAAAATGGAGTTTTGGTTTAAATCATGGCATTCAAGGATTTAATTTTTCTAAAATTGTGGTTTACTTATTTTGAAATCAGTATATATATGATGGGTAACATTTATGTGTGGTTTATGTAAATTATACGTGTTAATTTAGGTGCTAGCAGTTGTTAAACAATTTTTTTAGCTTTGTTTTGTTCTTCGTGCTCGCTTACAGAATTGGCGCCTCGGTAAAAATCGAAACTACTGACACCAATCTCGCGCCATAGTGCCGACCTCACACGCCACACGACATGAGTCCCAGGACACATGCCTCATGTATTTGCATGTTAATCATCACTATGCCATGATGCCAACCTCGATACAAATCGTGGCGTAGTAGAGCCGGTTAATATAATGGCCCAGAAAATTATTTTCTTTTACATAGAGTCTGTAATTGTTGATATGATGCAGTATTAGAACTGTTAAAAATATAATTTTATTATTGAGATATTATAGTGCTAAGAATGAGCATATAACTAACGAGTTTCGTTACTAATGTAACTTGACTATGTGGTTAAAAATCAGGCCATACATGAAATATGTACTAATTTGTATACAGAGTATCTGTAGTGACTAATTGTGTCCTAATGACATGTGATTAGGATATTGTGAATCAAACTGTTATGGTCTAGCTTACACGTAAGGTAAGTTTTCTAACACTAAACTTTCTTTGTGCAAGTTTCTTAACCTTAATTATATCGTGCAAGCTCCTAACTCTTACCTTTTGATATTGAGCCAGTTGTTTTTCTAATATTTAACTTTTTATTTAGCATGCAAGTTTCTAAATCCTGATACACTAATATTGAACAAGTTTTGTCGTTCAATTTACTATTTATCATGCATGATCAACACTCAATTACAAATAAGATTTTAACCTTAGCATAACATTGTTCAAGCAAGGTATGTTATGTTATTCAATACTTATGCTCTTAGATTACTCCTAAAGAATGACCTTAATATACAATGTCGATTCATTTATGACTTATTACATAGCGCATTGTTACTACATTTTATTCAACTAATCCTTAGTTGATGTTCGTTAAACTCTAAATTACCTTGAACTTTATCCAAGCCAAACTAACTTTGGTGCGGACTTGTATTCTAAATGCTGAGTTGAACAACCCTATTATAGGGGATAATTTACACATAACGTTTAAATGTTTGTGCACAATACATTATACGAAGGGCTGATCCCCCTAAGTACGAGGAGTCCCTATAGTCTTATGACTGTTAAAGTTTAGGTTGAAAGAATACTTAAACTATGGACATAGTTCGTGGTCTTTTGACCCTTGGTTATATACTTTAAATTATGTTCTTGATTATTATTGATGAAGTACCTTATTCATTTCTATTGAGCCTATTCATTTGGCAGTTGATATGATGTCATTCATTGTCATTTCAAGTGAACATTGTTTGCTCACTCTTGCTTATATAAACATTTCAGCTAAAGTTGAGAAGGTCGATGAACCTACAACCAGTAAAGGGAAAGGGAAAATAAGCAAGTATTGAAGACTTGTAAATTTGTTGATTTTTATATTGTTAGACTTTATTTTAAATCTTGTGATGTAATTATTTAATTTTCCGCATATAACGTTTGTATTAAAGGTTAGAAAACCTGGGAGATTTTGTTGAACTTATTGATGTAACCCTTTAATTGGAAGGTTTATTATTAAACTTTATTATGTTTGGGTAGTTAGGTATGAATGTTTTATCAAGTGAACACCAAATCTGGTTGAAATGAAGTACCCGAATTTGGGGGTGTCACACCCCCAAATCTGGGTACTTTCAACCCACAGATATGGTGCTACACGGTACTCATCACTATACATTCATTCCATGGAAACAACATCAAAATGAACATAATTACTACTTTTTTATTACAATAATAATAATCATTCCTTTCCCAGGTTCTGAAACCGATACACTCTTTGTTTATCATATTATGATTCTTACAAATATACTAGTATATTACAGGATAATCTACGTATCCATCTTAGCTTTGCCTTTATCCCTATTGGGATCATCAGTTCTTTCGGCCTTAGCTGCAATCATATAATTCAAGCAAGAAGTGAGCATAACTAGCTTAGCAAGTCTAGCAAAAGATAATACAAATACCACGTCGAGAATTATATGATTATCTTCAATAACTGAACAAGTAGTTACGAAGTACTATGAAACATTAACTAGCACTTCTCATTTCATAAAGACAATCCCAATGTATATATAATTGCTTAGGAATTCTGAATTGGTTGAAAGACCATGAACATTCTCTTTTGGTTTTCATTCATGAAAAAGGACAACCCGACACTAAGTCCGTAAGTCTGATATATCTTACGAGCACTTCTAGGTGATCAACCTATAGTAGTCTATGTTGATCAACACTCATCCGTTAAATATTTTTACATTTAAGTTTTGGCAACCTCACGTGTCCACGAATAATCGATGAAAATACATTTGTTTGTATGAATACAAACTTACCTTTGAATCCATACCAAATACTTGGCATATGATAGCATTAACAATTCTTTATCAAAAGACTTGTAAACAAATCAATCTAACTCTTAAGAATAGTCTAGCTGAGTTAAAACTGGCATCGACCCTTTCGTAAAACAATTCATGCATCCCAGAACATGAATCACAAAAAACATGGCTAACACGAAGGTTAGACAAGCGTTAAGAAAACTTGCCTTCAAGCATCTTCAAATAAAAATATTCATCTGTTCTTGATCTTTACAATATCTACATGATATATTCACATAGCACACTGTAATTAGCTACCAAACTATCTAATCACATTGTTTTTACCAACTTCTTTCTCTTCTATGTCTTAAGTGGATTTATTTCATTAATAAATATCAATTCGACTTACTATTCTTCATTACGTCTTGTTAACGTTCTTACATTACTAACCAAGACTTGATCATCATTTGGTAATTACCAAAGTTCAAATACATTTTACTTTCGTATATCTCGCGTTCTTCGTTTAATTACTATAAACGACATTCATCTTCTAAAGTCATCATTTTATATAAGTGACTTAAGATTAATCTTATCATGTATATTAAGTATATACATGTTCAAATATTAGTTTACAATCAATTTGGGATTAGAAAACTAACTTAGTCAATAAATTCTCATTACTGCAGTATTGCTATTTCAAAGATTAACTAACACACTATTGGTATTTATTGCTACAACTAGCGATATCTGAGGTCTGTCTTGGCAATCGCTGCGACGATATCCCTTTATAATAGTGGAGCTGCAGTGCCACTCTCCAATAGCTAATATTACTATACACGGTGCTACGGCGCGAGGTTTAAAGCTTAGGGTGACGGTGCAGCGCCCACCCTAAGACCTTGAATTTTTTTTAAAATTTTCAATACGATTCTTCCTGGACACATAACTTAGTCGTTTTAAGTCGGTTTTGGCTCGTTCAAAACCTATTTTCTTACACATTCCATGTACTACGATTTCATCTGGACAAAAGTAATTTTTAAATCCGTTAAAGATGAATTCACTATTAATATTCTAAGAAGCGTTCGTTTAAACGCTCGTGAGTGTTCATAGCTTGTTTTCTTCGCTCTAAGTCAGAATTCGACCGTTCCTAAGTCCACGACTCTTGAATACATTATATTACACTATGCCATTGAAAACTAGGGTTTTCGAGCTAAATGGCAAGTTTTGACTACTAATCAAGAATTAAACGATTTCAACGTTTAACATCTAATTTCGTAAAGTTTGCCATAACTTCGTTACTCGTGTTTTATACGCTAAAACAAATAGAACCAATCCATTGATTCATTATTTGTATCCTAACAAAGCAATATTCACATACCTTATAAATGATGGTTTTCAATTTTTCCATCAATAACCAAATCAATGTTCAATGGTTTCATCGGTTTAAACCTACTTAACTTCAACATGGGTTAGTTTTCTCTCTCTAGAATTATGCTCTCCCTTCTCTCTAAAATCTTTTATCTCTCTTTTCTTTTCGTTGCTTTTCAAAATTGGCCGTCCCTTTCCGTCCTTTATCGTTAATATTTTTTCAAACCCTTCTCCCCCTTTTGGTTTCTGACTTCTCCTACCTAATTTCCCCATCCTTACCAACTTTTTTCGTTTTCTTTTTTTGGTGCTCTTCCTTATCCTGCCGGTCTCTCCCTCAACTCTGTGCAATCTCTGCTTCCCGGCGAAGTCCTTTCCCTCCTTCTCTCCCGTTCTTTCCTCCGCCATAGTTAGCCACTCTCATCTCTCTGCTGGGAACTCTGAGTCTAGCATTTCTCGTGACCTTTTTGCCGATTACAGGATTTTAAACCCTAATTCTCCGAAGATGGCTGAATCGGATTTTGCTCCTTTTCCCCCTCCTATTGACCTAGCTTTGGATTCGGATGGCTCGTCTGCCAATATTGATTAGGGCGACCGTTTGGGCCTAGGGCATGGATCTAAAATGAAGGAAATTTTTTATTGCAGCTCAACATTTCTCTTCTCATGATAGAATCATAGCTGTTGATGAAAGGCATAAGAATCAAAAATTGTTGGAATTTCTTCTAGCCCATGGTTTCTCCATTAAAGAGCTAAATGATTTTTTAAACTCCAGTGTCCTGCATAGGGATGTTAATGATCACAACCTCTTTGACAAAAGTTCAGTGAAAGCTAACATTGCCACTAATGTGGTTGATGCTCTCCTTGTGCCTGTGCCTAGCTCCACTTCGATTGCTGAGAAGCCCAACACTTTGGATTGTCCTCTTTTACAACCAGTTAAGGTTGGTTCTTCCCTCCCAGACAAACCTCCAACCTCTGAAAAGCCCTCTTGGAGTGAGGTTGTTACGAACGATGCTCCTAGGAAGTCCTCATTAAAGTTTTTTCCCTCGTCTGAATCAGAAGGCATTATCTCCATTAGGCCTCCGCTGGAGGTGCTAAAAAAGGGACGTGACCTGCGGTGCAATAACCTTGTGGGCTACTTTCTTCACTCTAAGCTCCCTTTCAAGGTAGTTGAGCCTATTGTTCAAAAACTTTGGGGCTCGATGGGATTATCTAAAATGCTACTACATGAAAAAGGGTATTACATATTCAAATTCAACTCGGCTGAAGCCCGAGAAAACATCCTTGCTATGGGCCCCTGGTATATCTCAAACAACCAAATCCTGTTGAAGAAATGGAAGGAGGGTATTGACATTACTAGAGAGGCTTGCTCAAAAGCCCCTGTTTGGGTAAAATTTCATGGCATTCCTCTCTCTTATTGGACAGACGAAGGCCTCAGTTACATTGCTAGTGGGGTTGGGAAGGCCCATTTCTTGGATAAAGACACAGAAAGACTGGACCCTCCTCCTTATGCTCGGATCTATGTGGAAATTGATGTTGCAATCCCTTTGCCCCGTTCTCTTCCTATAATTATCTTGAATGAAGATGAGCATGAGGAACTCTCAGTGGAAGTCACTGTTGAATTCCAGAACAGACCCCCATCTTGCTCAGTTTGCAAAACCTTTGGGAACTCTTTGATTAAATGTCCGAACTCCAATTATCAATGGGTACCAAAATCCTCCACTAAAGTTGCTGATGGCCCGTCCTTCTTCCTCTGTTGCTGCTATGAACTCTAATTTCATCCCACCCTCTGTGGCTTCTGAAGAAGGCTAGACTGTTATTGCCCAGAAAAACCCCCTAGCCTTGGTGCCTCCTTCTATTCCATTGGATCCTTCCTCTCTATCTCCTGTGACTTCTGGTAATCAATTTGCAGCCTTGGGGGATCCTGATTGCATCTCTCAGCCACCTCTTCCCAACCCTCTTACTGATAAACTCAAAATTATTGACGAAAAGGAAGGCAGAGATCTTAAGCTGAAAGCAAAGGCTGAGGTTGTTGGTTCTCCTTCTGCTAAAAGGAGAAACAAGGGTAGGGGGAGAAATTCCCCATCCTAAATCTTTATCCTTTTATGTCTAAGCTCTGTTCCTATAATGTTAGAGGTTTAAATAAGTCTCAAAAATAGGCTGATGTTTATGCCTTTTTATCGGATAATCATATATCTTTTGTTGGCCTTGTGGAAACTAGAGTCAAATGTCACAAATCCAAGGCTATTTCCTCTAAAATTTTTGCTAATTGGAACTGGACTTTTAATTATGATTATCATGACAATGGTAGAATATGGGTTGGCTGGGACCCTTCTTTTTGGAATGTTAATGTGTTGCTCAGATCTTCCCAGCTTATACATTGTGAATTATCTTTGGTTGGATCTGCTGATATTTTTTTGGTTACTATCATCTACGGTCTTAACACTCCGTTTGAGCGTAAGCAGTTATGGCATGAGCTTTCTTCCCTCGCAAATTCCATCAGTTCTAGATGGAGTGTTTTGGGGGACTTTAACAAAATTTGCAGTCTTGACGAATCGCAGGGGGGTAACGACATTTGGTCAGCTGGCATGTCCGACTTTAAACTTTGTCTTGAACAATCAGGTCTAGATTACATTAGAGTAGTTGGTCCTCACTTCACTTGGTGAAACTCTCATGGGGATATAACTATTTGTCGTAAGCAGGACAGAGCACTTGGGAATGTAGAATGGTTCACTCAAATGACTCTCTCTCTGGTTACTTTTGGGGCTAGAGGTTTCTCAGATCATAACCCCATTATTCTGTCTACTGGTCTCCCTACTTCTAAATCCTTCAAGCCTTTTCAATTTTTCAATCACCTTATTCTCTTGGATGGCTACGAGGAGGTGGTTTCCCAAGTTTGGAATTGCCATATCATTGGTTCCCCTCTTTTTGTTCTTGCGAAAAAGCTTCGGAGAACCAAAAGAGCTCTCATTGATCTGAATAAGCAACATGGCTCTGCAGTTACAAACGTCCAAATGGCTAAGCAAGCTCTTCATGCTCTTCAAATGACCATTCAACTGTCTAATGCTCCTATCTCCCCGGATAATTTTGATCTCCAGAGGAAACTTACCAAGGATTTATGGGATGCTATTACTATAGAAAACAACTTTTCATCAAAAATCCGAATTCATGGCTTTCCTTAGGGATAAAAACACCAAATACTTTCATGCCAAAACCAAAAGTCAGTGGAATTCAAATAAGATACTTACGATCGAGGATAATCAAGGAGTATTGACTAATGATCCAGAGTAGATTAACTCCACTACAGTTGGCTACTTAAAAAATCTTTTGGGTACCAAAAATATCTCCCCCTACCCAGGTCGGGCTGCCTTAGCTGAAGTGATCACAAAGCGTATCAACCCCGATATGATTCCCTCTCTTGCAGCGCTTTTTACTCTGGAGGAAATTCTCTCCACTCTTAAAGGCATGCAGAGAAACAAAAGTCCTGGCCCTGACGGCTTCAACGTGAACTTCTTTCTTCATTCTTGGGACACTGTGGGGGCTGACTTTGTCAAAGTTGTTCAATCATTTTTCAACCCTGGTCATATGCTTAAAGAGTCCAATGCCACTGTTGTCGCTCTTATTCCTAAAGTCCCAAACCCCACCTCTATGACTGACTTCCGGCCTATATCTTGCTGCAACTCTATCTATAAATGCATATCCAAAATTCTAGCAGCTAGACTCAAAGCTACTCTTCCTGACCTCATCTCAAACTCTCAAGCTGCCTTTATTCTGGGACGTAAAATTGGTCACAACATTCTTTTGGCCCAAGAGCTTTTAAGAAATTATCATAGACCATCTGGCCCCTCTAGATGTGCGGTTAAAATTGATTTGAAGAAAGCCTTTGACTCTGTCTGATGGGAGTTCCTATTTGATGTTCTGGCCCTTTTTGGCTATCCTACTAAATTTATACAATGGATCAGAAGTTGCATTTCTACGGCTATTTTCTCAATTAAAGTTAATGGTTAGCTATGTGGCTATTTCCAAGGTAAACAAGGTATTCGCCAAGGAGACCCTCTTTCTCCATATCTGTTTGTTTTAGTCATGGAAGTCCTAGCTCTACTTCCTGATAAAGCTTCTTCCTCTCCAAATTTTTCATTCCATTAGAGAACAAAGGCCTGTAAAATTACAAACCTTTGCTTTGCAGATGACCTCCTTCTCTTTTGTCACGGTGACATGCAATCTGTCAATCTTTTAAAGCATAGCCTTGACTCTTTCACTAGCTTCTCTGGCCTATCTATCAATCATAACAAAAGTCAGTGCTTTCTTGCTAACATCTCTCCCAATCTGGCTGATAACATTCTTTCATCTCTCAATATAGGCCTGGGTTCTTTGCCTGTCAAATTCTTAGGAGTGCCCCTCATTACTTCGAAGCTATCCTCAGCTGAATGCTTGCCCCTAATTCAAAAGATCACTTACGAATTAAGTCCTGGGCTAATTGTTACGTCTCTTATGCGGGTAGGCTGCAACTCATTAAATCCATTCTGTTCGCAATTCAATCATATTGGTCTTCTTATTTTGTTCTTCCCAAATCAGTTACCAAGCAAATTGAACAGCTACTTTCTAGATTTCTTTGGAAGGGTTTCTCACTTGATAAATATGGTTCAAAGGTTTCTTGGGCTCGTGTCACCTTACCCCTTTCTGAAGGTGGGTTAGGTATTAAAAAAGTTGTTGAATGGAAACAAAGCACATATTATGCTACACCTGTGGCAGATTATCTATTTCAAAAGTTCATCTTTCTAGGCTCAATGGGTTAATAAAACTCTACTCTTGAAGCACAACTTTTGGACTACTCCTATCCCTTCTAATGCTTCCTGGATTTGGTGCAAAGTACTGAACCTTAGGAGCTTAGCCATCAATTTTGTTACATATAAAGTGGGTAACGGCCAGAACATAAATTTATGGCAAGATCCTTCAACTGAACAATCGCCCACTTGCTTGCCATCGCACAGATCCTATAGTCTCAAATTACAGTGCCGCTTTTTCACCATGGTTAGCGACATCATCACGCCTTTGCTCATGGCGACCTCCTATATCCAATTACCATAGCCTTATGCGAGATGAAGGAAAAATTACTTCACATGCATGCGCCTTCTCTCGGTCCGGATCGGTGTGTCTTGGGCCCTCTCCTCGGTCAAGCTTCTCATGTCTGGTCATCTATTCATTTTGTGAGGGTGCCACCGTCCCTTGGTTCAATCTTATATGGCACAACCTTGGTGTCCCTATTTTTCTTTCTTCTTCTGGCTGACACTACATAAGAGGCTGGTGACATGGCAATTGGACTCCTGTTGTCTTTGTTCTCATGCCCCCGAATCATTCTCTCACCTTTTCTTTGACTGTGTCTTCTCCCGACAGCTTCTTGGTTTAGTGCTTGCTGTTCATGGCTGGTTTGGTGTACCTTTTGACTGGGACCCACTTATTCATCACATTTAACATTCTCAAATGGACCAAATGTCATTTCAGATTATAAAGCTTTGCTTGGCTACTGTTATTTATAAAGTATGGAATGAACGCAATAGACGAGCCCATGGTGAAACCCCAGGTCTTTATCTCTTTGCTCTTGCTCAAGACCGTGTTAGGATTGTTAAATGCAAATTGTATTCGATTAAAATTTTAGCTCTTATATTGTAAAATATCCCAATCTTAGATGTTGGCAGTTATAGCCTTTGGTTATAGCAAGTGCATCATTGGCATGTCTCTGATGTGGTTGCTACATTTTTTTCGCGGGGTATGCCCCTAGATGTGTTCCTTTTTTTATAATACTCATAATTTAGCAAAAAAAAAAACTTAAACGCTTACGATTTCTACTTTTTTTTTTTTCTAAACATTACGATTTCTACTTATACATGGCTTGTAAATATTAAATTCACTATTAGCCATCCTTATTACTCCGGAACAGACATGCTCCGCCAATTTATGATTCTCTACAAAAAATAAATTTAAACGAATCAAAAACTAAGGTTTTACGAATTATTACCTTAATGTTCTTTGCGTTCTTGCTTAAATCTTGTATAATTTGCTTCAAGCTCACTTGATTACTTGTTTCTAGCTCTTTTCTCTCTCTCAAATTATATTCGTGAATTTTTGTAAAACAACAAATGACCAAGCTAAGCTTTCTTATATAGGTAATTCAAATGGAGGGTATTTTGGTTATTTGGTAACCTCCTTATTATTCACACCTCCATTACAACTTAGCCACCAAGTAACCACTTTACCTGGCCACCAAGTGGCCGGCCCACATGGCTTTGTGGGTCCTTCATGGGTTTCCCCCATGGGTTTTACCCATCCGGTGACCCATCGATTCGATCTGCGATTCGGTTTCTTGGATCGGGCCTTAGAATTAATTCATATTGGGCCTATCTTGGGCTTGATTTCACAATGCATTGGGCTTGATATAATCTAAGTCTAATTGGATTCTATAAAGTCCATAAACTCAAAGTCCAATAAGAACTAATCATATTCTACGCGTATAACTCATGTATTCTCTTCGTATAGTATTCATATGATATTCGTATTATACTTCATAATAATCTTCATACTATACTCATATACTGATTAGTATCATACTCGTATATCACACGTATAATAACCCTAATCATTATACACATTTATTTCTTTCTCAAAAATCACTTTCCCTAACCCTTAGGGTTTAAGTCCGCAAGCGAAAACTTCGTTTTCCTTAACTAAAATATTATTGGATATTCCATCTCGTCTTAGAATTCTATCATTATGCGTTTCTCGGAATTTCAAACTTAATTCCTGAGCTAAAACGGATGAATAGTATTTTTACAGAAATTTCTCAGAAAACTTTTATTTTTATCTTGGAAATTCAAAATAATTAAATCTAGCACATAACCAGAATCCTAACCACATCCGCACATTCTAGGTTATAGAACGACCTTCATACAGCTTACTCACATAAATAATCAAATAAATTCATTTAATCCACATAATAAAATATAAATTTAATTCATATAAAAATCCGATTTTTTCGGGCGTTACAATGGCAATCAGAATGAAGAAAAAGTGGTTAAAGAGAAACATGGTGAGGAAAAGCAAGGGGACAAAACCAAGTCAGATGTTGAGCTAGTTGTGTATCCTCCACCACCGTTTCAGCAGAGGGTCCAAAAACAGAAATTAGAGAAGCAATTCTCAAAGTTTTTGGAAGTTTTCAAGAAACTTCAAATCAATATTCCTTTCGTAGAAGCCCTAGAGCAAATGCTAAGTTATGCTAAATTCATGAAGGGTATTCTGTCAAGGAAGACGAAGTTAGAGGATTTTGAAACTGTAGCTTTGAAGGAAGAATGCAGCGCAATTTTATAGAGAAAGCTACCTCCAAAGTTGAAGGATCCGGGGAGCTTCACTATTCCTTGCATGATTGGAAACATGGCCTTCAACAAATGTTTGTGTGACTTGGGGGCAAGTGTAAACCTCATGCAATTGTCGAATATATATAGTTGGGTTTTGCCGGCTCCAAAGCCTACAAACATATCTCTACAGTTAGCGGACAGATCGGTGACCTATCCAAGGGGAATTGTGGAAGACATCTTGGTTAAGGTAGATAAATTTATTTTCCCAGCAAATTTCATAATTTTGGATTATAAAGAAGATAAAACATCCCAATCATACTAGGAAGACCATTTTTGGGTGCGGGTAGAACTCTCATCGATGTACGTAAAGGGAATTACCCATGAGGGTTCAAGATCAGGAAGTCAAATTCAACGTGTTTAAGGCCATGAGGTTTCCTACAGACGAGGACGAGTGTTTTCGGTTGGATGTGATCGACAAGATAGTCAATGAAGACCTGGTTAAAATTTTGGTCAGAGATCCATTAGAAAACACTTTATTGGGAGATGAGGATTTGGATGATTTAGAGTTCGCGGATTACTTGCACATGCTAGATTCTTTACCTTGAGTTAGTAGGTTCAAAGTTTCGTTCGAGTCACTACACACAAAAGAAAAAGCTTCAGCTCGGATGAAACCTTCACTTGAGGAGCCACCCACTCTTAAGCTCAAACCGTTTCCTAAACACCTCAGGTATGCTTATTTAGGTGATTCAAATACTTTACCTATTATTATTGCATCTGAGCTTAATGAATTGCAGGAAAGTAAATTGCTGAGGATTTTGAGAGAATACAAGTTTGCGATAGGGTGGACAATTGCCGACATAAAGGGGATCAGCCACTCCTTTTGCATGTACAAGATTCTAATGGAAGAGGAAACAAAGACAATAGTGGAACAGCAGAGACGGCTAAATCTGATCATGAAAGAAGTGCTAAAGAAAGAAATACTGAAGTGGTTGGATGCGAGAATTATTTACCCAATTTCAGACAGTGCATGGGTCAGTCCAATTCAGTGTGTGCCGAAAAAGGGTTGAATGACAGTGGTTAAGAATGACAACAATGAACTAATTCTGATGACGACAATAACCGGATGGAGGGTTTGCATTGACTACAGAAAGCTGAATAAAGCAACCCGGAAGGATCACTTTTGTGAGACCCCAAATTTTATGAATAAAGATTTAAATTTCTCAAAATATTTTTTTGAATATTATGGTGTGGATTTGATATAATGTTATAGTTATGGGTAATATTTATAAATTTTGCAAAGTAAGCAAGTTGTTATATAATATTTGATTGGTCGGGGAATATTCGTTTTAACAGGGAATATTAAATGCAGACGACAAACACAATCATTAGTAGACCCCATAATCTGACGGATGCATTGTCGTACTAAGAAAACGACATAATTATCTTTTTATAAAAGTAACGGCGAAAGTTTTCCCGTTAAATTGTTGAACTACCTGGTAGTAAAAGTACGATGTCTGGCGTGGTTGCATAGTAGCACATGGTATTGATTATTGATGCTTACGTAAGAAGTCACTTTCGGTTATACTCAATTATTGCTACGATAATTGCTTTGCATCATATCTCTCATATTATTGATTCAATTATTGTCACAAAGATCATCTCGCATAATATATATTATTAAATCAATAATTGAGATGATAAAGTTATTCATATTATTATTTGCAATATTGACAATGTCTAGAAGTTCTGTCAAGGAGAGGTTTGGTCACCTAATTGCGTGCTAATAAAGAGAAATCCTTATCGAAAAGCCCCCTCTCTCCTGGGAACGACCTGGTTGTTAAATATTGTGAGTTATAATATTAATGATGAATAAGTTCGTGTTGATTAAAGATGAAATTGATAGTTCCATTGTGTTGGAATTATTAGTGTTAGTGAAAATTGACATTTATTTCTATAATAATTGATGTTTGGAGGTTATATTGACCAATCGGGTAATTAACCGGATAAATGAGGAATTAATTGCTATTAATTCACACGATTATAACTATTTGTTCACATGTGTGTACTATTGATTGACAGTCAATTACTATTAGGGGAGTTGGTGCAAGATTGATAATACTTGCATGACTAAGTTAAAAATGGAGGTATATATGGAGGTACTATACTGTAATTCATATTTTCACATGTCTAGAACTATTGATTCATATGATTTACTATTGATTCACATCTATGTAATAAATCAGGACCAAATTTGAATCTAAAGCACAATAACGGCTTAGATTAAATCTCAGTTTTTACAACTTAATCCAAAGGCTGACCTTTCATTTCACAAAAAAAGAACCTCCCAAATCAAACCCTATACCTCTGCTCCTTCTCATTTCATCTTCTCCTTCCTCCAAATCCTCTGCACCACCATTATTTCTATCCTCAAAACCACGATTCTATCTTTAAAATTCTTCATGAGGAAATTTCTTTTGGTTTCAGATATAAAATTAATGTTTCCTCTGTCCAAATTTCCTTTAGTTTCATAACAACGAGAAGGAAATTGAGGCTTCCATGTTTTGGAGAAAATACCCCCAAGACTTCCCAAAAACTTCTCCCCCTGAAATCAAACATTAAAAATTTTAGGTCTCTATTTAAACTTTTCATCCAGTTCTTCCACAGATGATCGAGGAGGAAATCCGAATTGGGACTTTATAGCTGATCACCCATAGCAAGGTAAGTTCTAATTCTTAACTTTGTAGATATCTATTTTCGTTTTTTCAATGGTTGGGTTTATAGTTGAAATTGGGAATTTATAGTTGAAATTGGGGATTTTCAAGGGTTGCGTCGCTAATTGTATAGCTCATAAGATGCTTGAATGACTTGGTTTTTTCTGTGGTTTAGAATTTTAATCGATTTTGAGTGTGTTGCTATGCACACTGAGCTATTTAAACAGATTTTGCTAAAGAAAGTCTCATTTGAGCCTCCAGTAAGTAACGTAAAATGATACGTTTGTTGATTTTGTTGCGTCATTTTTTCTTCATATTCCATGACTAAGGGTCAGATTAGTTTCACACAATCTTTTCATTATTGTTTTTGCCAAAGAAGACATCTAATTGTTGAGGACCTGAGGTGTTGGAGTGTAATGGCATTGAAATGCATGACAGTTTAACACACATGGTACATGTTTATGTAAACCTAAAATACACTCTGATTGATAAAATTATTTTTGTGTTTCTGCCTTTTGCAGAGAGAGCCTTAACTTCTCATGTTTTACAAAAGGTGATAATGTGGACATTCTTAATGGAAGAAGGGATGAGGGTCAACACAGTAGAATTGAGGCTTTCTTGGGAAGGATTTCTGATATAATCCAGTTCAATTAACTGATAAAATCATTGAGCAGTATCTTGAGGTAAATTTCTCCACAACTATCTAGCAGTTAGTGTGTGTTAAACTTTGTTGTGTCATTCAGTTAGGGCATATGCTCTTACGTCTATTAAGATTACTATTCGTGCTCTTTTTAAAATTAGATTAAAATTAAGATTACTACATTATTTTATTTTATTTTGTTATAATTCGAATTATATTTTATTTTGTTACTTCCGAATTATATTTTGTTGGGATTGTCTTGGGTGTGTGTTGGCCCAAGGTTGTGTTTACTTTGAATTAGTTAAGTTTGGCATGATACAACAAAAACTCAATTTTTTCGTAAAAACTATGTTTTGTGTGATAGTTCGGTAGGTAAATTATGTTGTAATTCAGAAGAATGTCAAATTATTTATCGCCCACCTTCAAATTTATGAGTAATCATGTTCAAATTAGTTCCACAAAGAACCCAAAAAAGAAAAATATTTACCAAGTTTATTTGAAATTTTTTATTGGGATTTTCACCAAATTCTCAACTGCGTTAATGTTCAAAAAATTTTAGTTTTCCAATATGAGAGCCTCCTTCCTTAAAAATGAATTCTATTTTTGTACTATATATATACTCTTACAAATAATAAAAGTATGATAATTATTTGTTATGTGAGTGTGTCATTTCATCTTACCATTAATAAAATATGAGTATAGTAACATGAAATTTTTCGATGATTTTAGTATATGTTACTCAGATTAACTTATTGTTAAAATAATGAATAATTGTATTTTATTTTGCATATTTGTTCAGTTTGGACTTAGGTGAAGATTTATCTACATTTTTTCTTCTTTTTTCTCTTCTCAGTTTGATAATTGTTAAAGTGAAGTGATGTTAAGATGATGTTGTTATATTCGAAAAAAAAATATAGTTTATCGCTAATAATTTTGATCATGATAATGATGTTTGTTATGCTAATTATGATAGCAACATTTATTGCAGCTTATTTGCTTAAGATTGTAGCTCATATCTTAAAATAGGTGGTTAAGCTATAATATATTATAGCTTAAATTTAGCAAAATGCACAAGTTGCTTGGACAATGATTATTTTATTACATGAGCATATTCATTACAACCTGCAATTTCCTAAGAATTTTTATTGTGATATCTCAATGCTTTTTTTTATATTATTATTTTTATTATTTTTCTTTGGTTTTGTTGTACTCTCTCTTTTAATTTTGTTAACAAGGCCTATGTTGTTTGCTATATCAGTTCTATATATAACAAGCACTTGTGCATTAGAATTGCCTTTTTTTTTTGCTAAATTTAGACTGAAATAGAAAGACAGAACAAAATACATGGGTCAAAAACCCCAACAGTATACCTCAGCCATCATAGGGCATGCCCTATGATGGCTAAAGTAAACTAAACCTAGAACTAGGGAACAAAGATCCAACCATGGAGCAAAGAAAAGACAATAACCAAACAAATTGGCAATGGAAAAAAACTTTTAAAGAATCCAAACTGCCAAACAACCTATCAGCTTTTACCAGAAGCACACATCATTCGAATAGCCAAGAGTCGCAAGACAACGATAGAAGATCAGGCGACCTTGAGAAATAGCAAGCATAAATTGCAACCCCTAGCCCAACGTATTACTGCAGAACCAGCACATCAAGAGAAGACTGAAACACACCACACACGAAACCATCTGCCAAACACACAACATATAGCATCGGTAAAAAACAGAAAACATCTTGAAAGCAAAGAAATAAAACCACAGTGAAACAAAACACAACAACAATACATTATCACACAACATAAGCTGCGAAGACAACCGGACTCAAATGAGCATCTGCACTCAAAGACTAAACCACAACAACAAAGTCATACGAAGCAAATGAAGACAAACAAATAGAGCCCAAGATTACTAGCCCAACTACACTGACTGTAAAAGCCTAGCAGACTAGCCCATAACAACCTAGCAGATTTGCCACAATCAAACCAGTAGAAGCCTAGCAAGCAACCAACAGATCCGGCCTTTCATCCAAAATAAGTCACAAAAACCTGCAATGAGAACTTTGCTAGACAAGCCAAAAATCCAAAAAAACTAAAGTTAAATAATGTTTTAAACTTAGCTGTCTAAACGCAGATCTATTTTTTAATTTCTGGAATTTAGAGTTTGTATGGAGTTTACACTTGAGCATTTGAAGTATATCAGCAACAAGATTCCGAACAGGAGTAGACTTATTTCTAAAAATCCTTGCATTTCGTTCATTCCAAATACGGTATACAACCGCAGCAAACCCAAGATGAAGCAAGCTATGATGAAATTTAGGGCTAGAATAATGGATGAGATAGTCCGTTAGGGAACTCCAACTCCTACTAAATCCCCTCCACCCACAATGTCTAAGGACAGAAAGAAGGACACTAAAAGAGTAATCATAATGAAAGAAGATGTTGTCAAATGTTTCCGTCTTAGAAGGACATAGAACACATGAAGAGTTAATAAGCATCCCAAAATTGAGCAACTTGTCCATGGTACGCAGCCCTCGGTGAAAAGCCAACCAGAGAGTAAATGAGTATCTTGGGATCAGAATCTTATTCCACACTAACTTGTCCCAGATAATAGCAACACCCACCTACCGAATTGAGTGTCAGAAAGTAGAAGCTTTAACCTCATTCGATTTAGTTGTCTCCCAAAGAATCTCATCAGATCTTGAAGAATCACAGTGCCAAAGGAGATCGAAAGAATCTCTGAAGGCAATAAAGTCATTATGGTTTGATGAAGGAAGATGCCAAGAGAAATTTCTAATAATACTACTCACAGTAGCATTTGGGCCCAGACCAGAATTGATGATCAAGGAAGAGTAAGAACCCAAAGCCAAGGGAACCATATTAATCCAAGGATCAAACCACAAGCTAGTAGACATCCCATTACCAATATGAAAGCGGATATATTTAATTGCAAGCGCTCTCAACTGCAGAACCTTTCTCCATATCCAAGAACAGTCATTAGGTATCTTCAAACCCCAAAATATTTTTGATTTAATATAATATTCTCTGACCCAGCAAGCCCATATCGAATTAGAAGTTGGGTTTACCACCCTGCACAGCTGAAGTAAGATCAAAGCAGAATTCCAGTCCTCCAATTTCTTGATAGCTAAACCACCTTCGGAGAAGGGGAGGGCTATTTTACTCTAAGCAACTTTTGCTCCAAACTTCAACATAGAAGGGCTATTTTACTCTAAGCAGATTCGAGGACAGGGTTATCTCAACACAAATCCTAGCAAAATTCATAGGCTCTAATTTTTCTGTAATTTTCTCCACCATAAGTGGAACACCAACCCCGCTTGCATGATAACTAAGCCCAGCAGACGACCAATAGGACATTAGAATATTGAAGAATTTAACCCAGATAGGAGTTTTTGTACATGTGTTGAATTTGAAGTCCATGCCTTCCTTCCATTGTTTAAGGCAAATCTGCTTATTTGAAATATACCAAGGGCCAAGAACAAGAACATTCTCATGGTCTTTAGGTTTTTCAAATTTAAAGATAAAGTAACCACCCTCTTGTAAGAAAACATTATGTAAGCCATATTTATCCCACAGTTTATGCACATGTTCTTCCACAAGCTTAAAAGGCAATTTGGAATGCATAAAACCACCCACAAGACAAGAATTCCACAGAGTATTACCTTGAATAAGAATCTAAGATGGAGGTCTAATAAGGACTGACCCATTTTTAGAGGATGGTGGGGAAGGGGGAAAAAATTAAGTTTCAGCGATGGAGCAGCTTGGGTCACAACCTTGCTCCACGATTTCACCCCTAGAGAGCCCCCATCAGCTACAGGAGCAGGGCACTCCCCTTCTTCTAAAACAGACCCAGCACCTACCAAAATCGGATTAACAGGGACTCTCCACAAGGGGTCGGGCCAGGGCCAGTCGACATAGCCAATGAGGAACTCAGTGGACTTTTAGCAAACATGTTGTGTTCATTAATTAACCGAACAGATTTTCCTTGGTTTAAGAAATCATTTACATTGTTCATAGAGAACCCTTGTGCTTTAATAAAATCTAGCAGCAAGGAACTCTTCCTACGCTCATCCACTGCATCCAGATTTCTTTGATGGGAAAGGGCCTGAGCTGCTCTAAAGATTTCCTTCATTGAGGTACCATCCTGCAGCCCTAGACTAGCTTCAGCAAAGCTATTTGCTTTAGAAGCTTCAGAACTATCAGACACTAAAGCATCGGCGATAGGAGCAAGAGAAGATTCAACCATAGCGGACTCATCAATAACAGGAGAACTAGTGCATGAGACCCCAAACTCAGCGAATAAATGCCGAGAGGGACTACTAATTGGGTTACCAGTCGACAAGTGAGAGCAAATCGAGATATTGTGAACTGTGGAGTTTGTGGATGGATCGATTTTTGTTGTCGATGAAGAGAGAAAGTTAGATATATAACGTATTACATTCATAGTAGGTTGGTCCCGTTGTGTTATTATTATTGTTAACTTCAGGTTTTATTTTATTTCTTTTTGAATATTTGAGAAATGGCGAGCTCAGTTGAGAAGAAGGAAGAAGTTTTCTCCTTGGAGCTCCCTGCAGGAGCAAAAAGGTTTCTTTATCTCTCTCTTATCCCTTTATATGTATAAATGCTTATATTTTTTGAAATTTTATGCTACTTGTCGTTCTAATTTGATTTTATTTATGAGCTTCATTGTTGTTTGTTGGTGTGAATTGGGTTAATAGGTATTGTCTAATTTTATGTTTGTGTCTTTTGGTGAAATTGATTGAATTATGGTACTTTTTAAGTTGGAGCTTTTTGGGTTTTTCAAGTTAGGGCTTCTGGCGTATTCTCTCAATTTGGGAGAATTATGTCTTATTCAACTTCATGGTTGTGTTTTGTGTTAATTTTGTGAGGTTAATTTATTTCAAGAAGGTTTACTTTACCAATTAAAATCGAAATGTGAGAGAACCATAGTGAGGCTTTCTAGGCTATTAGCTTTGTATCTGTTTGTCTACATAAATACACATTATTATCTGATTAAGTTACTGTAATTTGTGTACTATCAACTTAAAATTACTACGTACCAGATTATCCCTTTCCCCCTTTCCCTCCTTTTAAGGATATTATTTGGAATGGGGAAACAATCTAATTCTTGGAAAAGAAAAAGAAAGGTAAATCATAACCCAATTATTTGGTTTTATATATCCTTAACTTTTGTATTAAAATCAACTTATCTTAATTGTGGCTCAGTTCGTTTGCGAAGGTTAGATGGAAATTTCTCTTTCACTAATTCTGTGTGACTAGATATCCAAAAAAAATTGGAGCATCTCATTGATTTGGATTAAATATTTTGCTTTATGTTGTTTTTGCATTCATTATTGATGTAACATATTGTGAAGTTAAAAACTGGAAAAAGAAGATGACCTTTTATGGTTCTTATCTTCTGTTTTTGTTTACTTTCTTTGGATTTACTTTTAAAAGTGTTTGAGTTAGAATGTTCTGAACTTTCAGGGAAAATGATCTATTTTCTTCCTCAAATTTCCCCATCCAAAATGCATTAATTCTACAAAATGCGCTCCTGTGATTTTTTACAAATCAAATAACTTCTTGATTATATACATGCACGAATTTGTATGTCAACATCTTCTTTGAGAGGAGTGGGAAATTTACTTTTCTAGAAATATACGAGTATTGAACAGGGAAAGAAGGAATTAGACAGAAAAATTCGCGCGTTTTACTTTCTTTTGATAGGTTGCCCTCATATTTTCTGTAAGTTCTTTATATTTAATTTTATGATTTTCATTTGTTCTTTATGAGTTAACTTTCATTAGTATTGTTGTTTTGATTTATTATTAACCCTTCTGTCAAAATTTCTGTTTTGTTTATCTATTTATAGTAGTAAGTGATTTGTTGATTAAATTCAATAAAAGTCAAGATTGAGCATTGTTTACGTCATCATTGATCGTGTCTTTACATATATAGATTGATTTTATGGGATTAAGAAATCCCAAGTGTTGATTCTAATGTAATATCCCTAATCAAGTATATGATTTGATGAATGTGTTTGTTTGTGATAAAGGAATTGGATGAGATGAAAAAAAGATTGAAAGAGATGGAAGAGGAAGTTGCAGCTCTCTAAGAAATACCAGCTCTCCAAGAAATGGGTGTTGTTCAAGGTTTAATTTTTTTTTTAATTGAGTTTCATATCTTTAAATTTTTTCTAAGTATCTCTATAAATAGAATCTTTGTTTTGGTGAACTGGTAGTTAATTTTGAGGAAGTGCTATAAAGACTCTTAATGTGAAAATGAGTTTATTTGATGTAGATGTTATCTACTGAGTTGTTCCAAAGAGGGGTTGCTAATTTAGGATAAGTAATGAGTTCTTTTCAGTTCTTAAATTTTAGCTACATATCAAAATTCATCCCTGGGTTTAATGGATTTCTAATTAATTATTAGTTAATTTCAGTAAATGTTAGAAGTAGCTATATATCAAAATTCATCCCAGAGTTTGATGGATTTCTAATTAATTATTAATTAGCTTCAGTAATCGTTAGAAGTAGCATTTATTTTAAGAGGAGTTAATTTTGAGTAGATTGCATATTGTGGTACTTAAGCTGGAGGTTTTTAAAAGGGGAAAGGAACCTCCTCTTCTTATATTATATACAATTAAAAGTGATAACAAGATAAGCCACGAGCTATTATGCCAAAGTTTAAGCTCAACTCTCTTTTGCCTTAATTACACAGGTACATGCACTTTTTCTCTCTCTTTTTTCTAATTAATTTTTTTATATGATTTTTTTATTTGGACCAAGATTATTGTAGAGTTCAACTATGTAAACAACTTTATATTTATTTGAATTAGCTTGGGGTTCTACGTAGCAATTATGTATTTATTAATTGTTTTTACTTTGGTGGTTGATTTTTTTCAGTCAAGGGAATTTTTTCCCTCTAATTTTAATTTGCCTCACGATCTATGGATCTATTTTGGTCAATTTATCCTTGATGATATGTAATTGTATGGTAGAGTTTGAGCAATTGAAATAATGGTTGATACTGAGATCAAAATTTATTATTCTATCAACATACTTGAATTATGAATTCAATCCTATAATGTTCCAATTACATATGGCTTGAAATAAAATCTTTTAGTTTGATAAAATCTTTTGAGAGTGCTTTTCTTCTTACTTGGTTAAGGCTTGGTTCTATTATTTTTGTTCAGGGAATTCTTCTTGCAATATAAGGTGTATAGTCAATAGCCTTTTCTGACCTTTGATTTTATACTTGCAAAGATATTAAAATTTCATGAGGTAATTATTCAATGTATTTTTTTGTTAGTTCATAAATTATGATAGGGAATTTTGCAAATAATGTGTTTGTATAATTTAATTGCTCTTTGCAAGGATAATCCCAAATCTAGCAATATTCCTCAATCCACATCAAGGAGTAGAATTTATTTTTTATCTGGCAGGTTTGATTTGTTTTACTTGGAATTTTAATGTATAAATTACTGCACTTTTACAGGTAGGAGTACAGGTTTCCTACCAGAAAAATGAGAACTGTTGTGTATAGAGTGTCAAAGTACCTACAGAATGAGAAAGCTAATAGCCAAAATATATAATTTTGCGAATATAAGTCAATAATGGACAATATTTGTTACAATCTCTCTAAATTCTTATTTATATCAATCTAAACTATACCAACTTCGTACTAAGAAAACCTTATTTGATTGTTAGTCTACATTCATCCATATCTTTTCCTAAAAAATTGATAAATTATTACATTATTTCTAAATTCTTACTTATATCAATGTAAATCCCCCCCCCCCTCCCCCGACTACATACAAATTTGTGTGCTCATTTGTTTTATTTTAACTCACATATTTCGATAATTTTTATATTTCAAATACAAAGGATACTTGGTGTAAGCTGTAAAGAATACGAAATTGTTTCTTTATTTTCTGCATTTGTGTATTTTTTGTGTTTCGACTTTTGTAAAGTTAACTAATTATACATGGTTATGCTGATTTTGGGTATGGAATGATGGTTGTTTTGGTGGTTTGGATATGTATTGATGATGTAAGTTTTGTAAACAGGTTTAGATTTTTCTGGATACCTATTTTTAAAATAAACTTTGCCAAAATTTCTTGAAATTAGTAGCGACTAGCTTAATGTTTTGGTGGTTGGATATGTGTTGATGATTGAGTATGTATTAATTATTGTGATGATATGGTGAATTATGATAATTGTTATGTCTGATTGTAAGTTATTTTAGGTAGCAAAGAGTTTTTAGGTAATATAGTATTTTTTAAATTTTAAATTTAATTTTTCGTTACGCCGTGCCTTCAGGCACGGGTAATTACTAGTGATTTACTATTAGGGGAGGTGGTGCAAGTTTGATAATACTTGCAGGACTAAATTAAAAATGAAGGAAAAGAGGAAGGTATTATACTGTAATATTTTGAGCCCCAAAATGTATAATTATTGAAACTATATTGCTCATTCCTTCATTATTTTTCACCAATTCACTAAAGTTATAGAGCAATTATTATAGAGAGAAATTATAGAGAGAAAGAAGAAGAGAAGTCAGGTACCTCACTATTCCAGTATCCAGTCTTCTTTTGAGGTAAGGGGTATTATTTCTTTCGTATTTATGAAGATAGCTATTATTATTCCATTCCTTATTATTCATTGGAATAACTCAGATATCTGTGATTTCTTAGTATACATGGTGAAATTCTTCCATTATTCTTTCTTTTTATTATTATGTTGAATAACTTTGTCTATGCAAAGTACCACATGCATGGTGAAATTATTCTGTTATTCCATTTCTTATTATTCTGTTGGAATAACTTTTATCTATCGCGATCTATCGCATGCTCGGTGAATTCTGTTGTTATTCCATTCTTTATTATTACATTGGAATATCACATGCATGCGGATTACGCATAACTTTAGTTCCATTCTTTATTATTACATTTGGAATATCTTATCTGTGTGGATTACGATAACTTTGGTTCCATTCTTTATTATTACATTGGGAATAACTCGTCTGCATGCAGTCTATCGCATGCATGGTGAATTCTTCGTTATTCCATTCTTTATTATTACATTGGAATAACTTTGTCTATGTGGATTACCGCATGCATGGTGAATGATCATTTGTATTCATTCCTTATTAAATTATGGAAATGATCATCTGACGTGGATTACCGCGCAAGCGGTGAAAATCCATTTGCATTTTCAGATATTCTATTATACTCAAATGCGAGATATCATTTCTTTTGTACTCGTCATGGAATATCATTTTCTTTGGTATTTTTTTTACGAGTTACTATTCATGAGTTACTATTCACCCGATTACTATTCACTCTAGTATTATTCATTCAGGTATTCGGGGCACTTTTCATGCCGGAGTACTATTCATGAGTTACTATTCATGGGTTACTATTCACCCAATTAATATTCACTCGAATATTATTCACTCGGGTATTTTGAGTACTTTTCATGTCAGGGTACTATTCACGAGGTACTATTCCCAAAGTACTATTCACGGAGTACTATTCCCCCGAAAAATATATTTCTTTTATGTCCAAATTATTTTTGATACATGAATATTATTCTTGAATTTTACTCTACAAAGAAGTATCATGTTGACAATTTGGACGTTATTGATTTCTGGATAAATTAAATTATAAATCTTTAAAATTTATCCTTGAACTTGTTTTATTGAATTATTATGTCATTGTCATCATCCTCATGCTTATATTGTGATGAAAGTCATATTTGGCTTACGTGCATAGATGGACTTGGTATGATTATGACCAGGGATTATTCGGTATAATCATGACCGTAATGTGATGAATGATGTGGTGAAAGTCCTTAGTGGCCTGTAGTGCATTGATGGACAGTTTTTGGTATGATTATGACCAGGGATTATTCGGTATAGTCATGACCATTGATGATTTAATGAATATCCTTGGCCCATAGTGCAGGGAAGAATCGATGATATGGTTTATTTATTAACCTGAGTCTCAGCGATAAAGTTGATGAAAAACTTTTTAAATCATAGAAGATAGTTGATTTTATGCTCTACTTTAATGGATTGCTTATTTCGCTGCAGTTGTTGATCTAAAACTTGTTGTCTATTATATTCTATCAGTTGTTATACTGTTGAAGGCTAAGGATAATTTATTTTGCATTATCTTAGTCATAATATTTCTTACTGGACTAGTTGAGCTCACCCTTTCTTTCACTTTTCTCTTCAGGAAATGAGAATATAACTGGGATGAGTCGGGGAATGGATTGAAGTTCCAGATGGTTGTTCTAGTAGTCCTCACTATTCTATAAAATAGTGTGATAATAAATGTAATGAGGACTCCATTGAGTGTGGATATTTTCTAGATGACAATATTCATATTGAAACTCTTAGATTATGTTTTGTCGTATTTTACACGACTATTGTATAATTAAGTTGTATTTGAATTTTGTACCATGTATTTGACGACTCAAGATAGGTGATGTATACCTATTTTGGGGGTGTCACACTTGTCCTCTTAGTAGTTCTTCCTTCATCTTGTTCTTCAGTTCTGTGATCTCTCTGTCAGTTGCTCATTTCCTCCTTCACTGTGGACCAGCTTCCCTTCGACATTACTCATGCGTTCCTCTAGATCCTGGATCTCATTGTCCTTCTGAACCATAGAGGTCTTTTGTTCAGCTACTATCTCTCTCAACTCCTCGACGCTATCCTGAAGTTCCACATTGCGGTCGTACACTTCGTCGTACATACGGGCAGCGATCGAGTTAAGTGGAATCTCTTCCTCTTCGTCCTCCTCATCTTCATTCGACTGTGGTAGCTCCTCAGGGTCTTCCTCGTCCGTCTCAATCTCATCATCCTCATCAGATAACCCCTCCTGCTCAACCACTGTGACCAACGAAGATGATTCCCGTGGCATTAGTTGTTCTCAAATCACCTGAATATCTCGAGGCTCCTCCTTTCTAGGCATCTGGGCTCCTTCCTCCCTATCCTGACTGGATTCTCCTACATTAGCCGTCCTGACAACAACAATTTAAGTTTTAATTACTAATAATTACTACTCGACACTCACAAGCACATAAGTTGTAATCACATAAGCACATACGTGTTTTATTACTTCTTCCTTAAAACTCGATAAGAGTTTATCACCACTATCTTTTCAAAGGTTACTTCCTAAGGCTTTCCCCCCACCTAATGTTCATAACCTAAATGTAAGACCCCAACTTTTATGAATAAAGATGAATTTTTCTATAAATATCATTTTGAATAATTATGGTGTTGATTTGTTATAATATCTATTATATTCTAACAGTTGTTATACTGTTGAAGGCTAAGGATAATTTATTCTGCATTATCTTAGTCATAATATTTCTTACTGGACTAGTTGAGCTCACCCTTTCTTTCATTGTTCTCTTCAGGAAATGAGAATATAGCTGGGACTAGTCGTGGAACGGATTGACGGTCCAGATGGTTGTTTTAGTAGTCCTCACTATTCTGTGAAATAGTGTGGCAATAAAGGTAATGAGGACTCCATTGAGAGTGGATATTTTCTAGATGACAATATTCTTATTAAAACTCTCAGCTATGTTTTGTCGTATTTTACATGACTGTTGTATAAATAAGTTTTATTTGAATTTATATACCATGTATCTGGCATCTCAAGATGGGTGATGTATACTTGTTTTGGGGGCGTCACAACTTTCCTCTACCCTGCATTGATCAGATGTTGGACAGGTTAGCTGGGCATGAATACTACTATTTACTGGATGGATATTCGGGGTACAACCAAATAGTCATAGCTCCCGAGGATCAAGAGAAGACCACCTTTACATGCCCACACATTACCTTCGCATTCAGGAGGATGTCCTTTGGTTTATGTAATGTACCTACGACGTTCTAAAGATGCATGATGGCTATTTTCTCAGACATAGTGGAGAAGAACGTGGAAGTTTTCATGGATGACTTTTCAGTCTATGGAAACACTTTTGATAAGTGTCTAGAGAATCTGGTCATGGTTTTGAAGAGATGTGTGGAAACGAACTTGGTGCTTAACTGGGAGAAGTGCCACTTTATGGTTGAGGAAGGAATAATTCTAGGGCACAAGGTCTCTGCTAAAGGTTTAGAGGTTGAAAGGGAAAAGTTAGACACGATCGAGAATCTTCCACCACCAAAATTAGTGAAGGGAATCCACAGTTTTCTTGGACATACCAGATTCTACCGAAGGTTTATTAAGGATTTCTCTAAGATTGCAAAACCATTGTGCAGTCTCTTAGAAAAAGATGCAATATTCAGTTTTGATGGAGAGTGCAAAGCAGTGTTTGAACAGTTAAAAAAGAAGTTGACTACAGCTCCAATGATCGTCACACCGGATTGGACTATGCCTTTTAAGTTAATGTGTGATGCTAGCGACTATGCGGTAGCAGCTATTTTGGGTCAACGCCGAGAGAAGATATTCCATGCCATATACTACGTAAGTAAAACCCTTACGGATGCCCAATTGAACTACAAAACCACCGAGAAGGAATTACTTGATGTAGTATATGCCTTTGATAAATTCAGAGCCTATTTGATTGGAACAAATGTAGTGGTATATACGGATCACTCGGTGATTCGTTATTTGATCTCAAAGAAGGATGCTAAGCCTAGACTAATTAGATGGATCTTTCTCCTTCAGGAATTCGACTTAGAAATAAAGGATAAAAAGGGGACAGAGAATCAAGCGACAGATCATTTATTGAGGCTGGAAAATCCTAATAAGGATGGGATAGATAATTGTGTAATCAATGAATCATTTCCGGATGAGCAACTTTTGGGAGTCAATTCAAAATTTCCATGGTATGCGGATTTTGCCAATTAGTTGGTGAGCAAAATCCTTCCCCCTGATTTGACACGTCAACAAAAGAGAAAATTCCTACATGACGTCAAGTGGTATATGTGGGATGAGCCCTAGTTGTTCAGACAGTGCGCATACAAGATGTTTCGTAGATGTGTACCATACAACGAAGTGAAAAATATCTTACACGAATGTCATTCATCTGCGTATGGGAGACATTATGGTAGTGAGCGGACAGCGGCAGGGGTACTTCAGTTAGGATTCTATTGACCTATCGTGTTTAAGGATGACCACCAGTTCGTGAGAACCTATGCCATATGCCAAAGGGTGGGTAATATATCAATGAGGAATGAGATGCCGCTCAACACTATCATGGAAGTGGATATTTTTGACAAATGGGGGATGGATTTCATGGGACCTTTTCATCCTTCATTCAACAACCTGTGTATCTTGCTAGATGTAGATTAGGTGTCAAAAGGGGTTGAAGCCGTAACACTCCCTACAAACGATGCCAAGGTGGTTATTAAATTCCTACAAAAGAATATCTTTACAAGGTTTGGCACGCCAAGAGCAATCATAAGTTACGAGGGTAGTAACTTCTGCAACAGATTATTTATAGCTCTCTTGGCAAAGTATGGGGTCAATCATAGGGTAGCTATAACATATCACCCCCGAACAAGTGGTCAAGCTGAGGTTTCCAACAGAGAGGTGAAGAAAATTTTAGAGAAAGCAGTAAATCCAAGCAAAAAAGATTTGTCTCTAAAGTTGGATGACGCACTATAGGCTTATAGGACAGCATACAAGACGCCAATTGGGATGTCTCCGTATCAGTTGGTCTACGAGAAAGCATGTCACGTCCTAGTGGAATTACATCATAAGGCATATTGGGCCATTCAGAAACTCAATTTTGATCAAACAACTGTAGGAGAAAAAGGTTGCTCCAATTGAATGAACTCAATGAATTTCGACTGCAAGCGTATGAGAACTCAAAGTTGTACAAGGAAAAAGTTAAGAAGTGGCACGACCAAAAGATTATGCAGAGAAAGTTCAAACCGGGACAATCAGTGTTACTGTTTAACTCACGACTATGATTATTCCCAAGAAAGCTCAAATCCCGATGGTCGGGGCCATTCACGATTAAAAAGGTTTTTCTATATGGCGTTGTTGAACTATACAGTAGAAATCCACTTAAAACATTCAAAGTTAATGGTAAACTGTTGAAGCACTACTGGGGTGGCGACATCAATAATGAAGCCACCGCGATCACATTCGCTAATGCGCCATGAACAGGGAGTAGTCAGGCTGAAAGACTAAAAAATAAGCGCTCATTGGGAGGCAACCCAATTTTACTTTCATTTACAGTATTTTTTTATGTTATGTTATTTAATTTGTAGTTTAATGTTTAATTCTAGTATCAAGTAAGTTTATTTCGGTCTAATAGGTAGTAGTTAAGTCATGATTTGTAGTAAATTCGACCTTACTTGATCAATTTTCACGATGTTATCTTATATTTGTGATTTCAATGTGTTTCAGGTGTTTAGGATGTCAATGGACATGCATTTGATGAGAAGAAGTTGAAAGCTCAAAACCATCTGTAGAATACACTCCCGCCGGGGCGGGGGTCTTAAGCCAGGAACAAAATACTCCCCGCCGAGGAGGGCATCTTCAGTATAAAAACCCCCTCCGAGGCGGGGGTACGGGACTTGGACAATTTTATTCTGCATATTAACCAACTTCTTCCCTTCATTACCACTTCTCCCACAACCGATCCCCACTCTCTATCCCACTACCTCCCCACGAACTACAACACATTCCCCACTTCTCTTCTCCATTAACTCACTAATTCACACAATATCCTTCTTTATAAATACAAACCCTAAATCCTCAACTCCACACCACATCTCCATCTAATTCCATCCAATTTTAGTCACTAAAAGGTTAGGGTTTCACCAATTTGAGTTTGATAGCAACAAGGAAGAAGACAACTTCAAATTGGCATCACTTACTGGAGCAATATCATCAACAGAAAAAGGAAATCAGTGGGAAAGCTACAAATTCAGTTTTTCATCATACTTTTGCATTCAAGTTTGTTAGTTTGAGGGTATTGTGGGTTGTGCACACCACGTGTTCAATGAATTGTGCAAGTGAAGTTTGGGGGAATCTGTGACCGAATTAACTGCCATGGCACCAAAAACACCATCCAAGCGACAACGGGGCGAAGGTTTAGGGTCTACACCACCTGCACGGGCCTTTAACCAAGCACATCTACAACTTATAGTTTACGCTGAACTGCTTATTCCAATTCCTATGTAGCACATAAGGAAATAACACATACACCAATTAGTCATATACTTGACTTACGCATTGGTTTACTTAACTTTACTTCTTAAGGTTCACGTTTTTTTAAACTAAGTTTTACGCGATCAACTTCCTTTACCGGTTAACGGCTTCATGACATACGGAGATGTCTTACTCAATACATTCATCATCTTTGATGATTTATATTCTTATCTTTTCTTATAACTCTCCTAGGACTCAGCACACATCATGTCTTTGCTAGCAGTCCATATGGTACTTTGAATGGTTTCCCACAAACAACCAACAAACAAGTTCCCGTTTCATCTACACTACCCACACAGTGAGTTAGTGCCAGTTTTGTATATACCTTCGCACTCTGAAGGAATTATTTAGCCCAGCTCCCATATGTCAAACATCAAATGTTACGATTGTACTAGAACCTAAATTCATCTTAACTTATTTGAACTATTAAACTATAATGTTTGTTAAGTTCAATTTCTTATTCCTTATGGCTTTCTGGCAACTACATACCATACCTCAGGATTTATTCATCATCGTCTATGTCATACAGTCTTTTGTATACTTAGAACGATTATTCAATGTTCATTCTACGCATTTATAGCGTTAAGCATTTTACGTTACCTTATTTCTATCTTACAACGACCGATTCATTCGAATCGGAACGTCATCCAAGTTATAAACATTAACTCGGCTTCTTTACGTTATACTCACTTATCTTCAATTTAGCTTCTTCATCATTCATAGGTTTAATCATTGGTCTTGATTATCCTACAGTCAAACCATACACGGAGTGTAGGTTTTACCCATTTAATATTTGTGTACACTCAACCTTCACGTCGGTTAAAGGGTTCAACGCTTACATTTCATTCTAACATTCTCATCCGACTCACATTCGTCTTTCATTAATGTTATTACCGTTCGCTACGGCTTTCAAGATACCAACCATATCTTACTTACTACCTTCGACAACGTCTAAGTCATACAACTGATGTATACTTAGAACGTTCACCCGACGTGAATACGTTTCACGAGGATCGGTTATGTATTCAACATTTACGTTACTTGCCTCTTAATTCAAGGTTTTAATCACTTTCATTCATTACTCGTCACCTGAACCCCATGCTCATTATTCTTTCTTAATGTCAAAGTCATACGGTTCGTTGTATGCTAAGACCGATCGTTCATTGCAACAACTTTGCGTTCACATCGTTTAAACGCTTTACACTCATCTCTCATTACCATGTCATAACATCAAAATGTTATACATTACTTTCGTCACTCAACGTCTAAGGAATCACAACCATAGCAATCCCTCACGTTCGTTTATTGCGACTACGGTCCCCGGATATAGATTTCGTAACCCACGTTCACATTCTTAATCTTTTAATCTCGTTTAATCTTTTCGTTCAACCTTCATCAAAGGTTTAATACACTTGATTAAGAGTTACATTAGTTGAACTATATGTTCATATTTCTTTCTTTCACATCCCCATGAATTGAAAGCGAAGAAAATCTCATTTTTGGGCACCGCCTCTTGCACCCGTCTTCTTGGCGTCGTTCCCTTCCCTTTTCTTCACGCTGCGGCTCCATTTAGCGATACTGATGGCTCGAGAGTTTCACATGACTGTACCACCCCCAAGGCACGACTTCAATACTGCTGCTGAGCATGAAACCTAGAAAAATCTCATATCTTATTCGTCATAACTCAGAACGAGGACGTTCTAAAGCCATTATCTTCTTTATCTTACGTAATTCGATTACCCTCAGACAGAACTTCGTTTTGAATCCGTTAACATGCCATTCAATTAGCTTAATCTTTGTTCTTCATTCGTTTTACGTTATTAACGTTCTTCGTTCGTTCGTCCGTAATTCGGTCATCCGAACTTGGAATTCGTTCGTTCTTGAGTCCATGACTCACATTTTCTACGTTCTCTTACATTCTTATGAAACCCTACATACTCGGGTTTATTTACTAACATTCTAATTCTCATTCGTCTTTTACGAAAATTTTGCCATAACTTTGTTATAGCTCAATTTTAATCCGTTCTTCATGAATGTTTCTAACGTTCCTAACCAAGAAATAAGCAACTAACTTATACGCGATGGTTTTAAACTTGTCCATCAACAACAATTATCCTACAATGGTTTTAAATTTGTCCATCAACAACGTTCTTCGCGTTCTTCGCGTTCTTCGTTCGTTCTTCATTTTTAATCGATATTTTGATTACGATTTTACTTTTTCTTGGAATATGATGTTATAGAACATCATTTCTTACTTATTTGACCTACTCATTCATAAGATTCATTCGGATCGCTCAAAATCCTTACGAATCTTACACTTCCTTAAGAAATTTATAAACTAAATTTCTAATTTCTTATTTCTTCGTTTTCTCGTGATTTCAACCATATGAATTCATTCTTAACTTCATCTACTTCGTATCTTCATTAATTTATGTTTTTGGACATATTAAACTTAAAGAAAATTAGAAGAAACTAGGGTTTGGATTACCATTCTTCTTTAATCTCCTTCCGTCGGACAAAGCATGCATTCGAGCTAGTTTTTCCTCATTCCTCTTCCTCTTCTGCTCCCATCCGAACTCTCTCTCTCTCTCTATCTCTCAAGTGTTGGTTGAAATTTCAAACCTAAAAAATGAGTTTAAGGCTTGTTTATATAGAAAACCAAGGCTAGGGGTATTTTGGTCATTTTGCCCCCCTTAACCTCCTTACTATTCATATGCTTAGCCACCAAGTTTACTTGGCCACCACCCTTACTTGGTTTCCAAGTGGCCACCCCACCTCCTTACGTAGCTTCCCTTAGAAGCTTCGTGCTTCCGTCTTTCGGGTTTCGTCCGACAGTTTTAAAAACTACGATTCTCGGAATCCAAATATTTTTGGATATTTCATCTTTCCTTTATCGATTAACTTTTACGCATTCTTCGGATTTCCAAAAAGCTGAAAAACACTTTTTGGTATCAAGCATTTTCCTTCACATTTTCCCCCAACGTAGCTAAACGAGTGAAAAGTACATAATAGTACTTTTCGTCGTTTTTATTTCATCCAATTTCTGCATGTTTTTTTGAGAAAAACTTTAATCGACTTAATTAACTTTTCACGATATATTATCGTCAAATCTTTTGACAGAATGTCATTTCGACATACCGAACTATCGAAACAGCTTAGGTTATTCAAACCCTAACCCTTAGGTTTCGTCGGGTGAATAGTGCCTATTTTGTCTTTTTCCTCGGAAAATATTTTTTCACGGAAAACTTTCATTTTTATCTTGAAAATTCTTACTCGTTCAATCTAGTACGTAGCCAGAATCCTCCCGACTTATAATCATCCTAGGTTCTAGAATGATTAATAAACACATAGCACATAATATTATTAATAAAAATTCATTTTATTAATAACTAATTCTTTAAACTTAAATTCTGGACAATCCGATTTTTTGGGTTGTCACATGGCCTGCCACACCCATCCCTCATCTGTGGGTTGAGCTGGTAGGCTAGCGTTAGATGGTCCAGAGATGAGCCTTCCCAGCAGTCTCTCCAGCTATTGGACTCTCTTATAATTGCACGCTACATAGTATGGCCTGGGGGGAGTCACTGTAATTCTTGAGAAAATCGGATTTTTATGGCAATTAATTTTTTATTTGATTATGTGAATTAAATGAATTTAATTGATTATTATGTGAGTAAGCTATGTGAAGGTCGTTCTATGACCTAGAATGTGCTAACGTGGTTAGTAATCTGGCTACGTGCTAGAATTAATTGTTTGGAATTTCCAAGAAAAAAATATTTGTTTTCAGAGAAATTTTCGTAAAAACACTATTCATCCATTTTTGTTCGGGGAATTATTTTGAAATTTTGAGAAACGCATAATGATAGAATATTGAGATAAGATGGAATATCTGATAATATTTCATTTATGGCAAACAGAGTTTTTGCCTGCGGACTTAAAACCTAAGGGTTGAGTATATTAATTTCCGAGAAGGAAATGAAATGTATATAAGAATTGTGTTATAGTTAAAGCATGTGTTATATAATTATGGGACTATTTAGTATCTATATATAATATGATGAGTAAATAAGAAGTGCAATACGATTATTGTACGAGTAGTATACGGAGAGAATACATGAATTGTATGTATAGAATACGATTTGTATTATAGAATTTAGTTAAGACTTAATGTTAATTCATTTGGGTTGGATTATATTTAGTCCAATCAATTGAAGGAGCAAGCCTAAGGGATTAGTTGGTTAAGCCAAATTCAAGGCCTATTATTAATTGGTTAAGCCCAATGCATGAAAACCGAACTGTGGATCGAACCAGTGGGTCACCGAATGGGTAAAACCCATGGGGTGGTGGGCCGGCCACCTTGGTGTGCAAGCCAAGAATAAGGCTTGGTCACCAAGCATTTTACTTGGTGACCAAGAGTGAATAGTAAGGAGGTGGGTGTTTATTGTCTAGATTGCCCTCCATTCTATTTTCCTATAAATAAGAAGCTAGGTTGGTTCATTTGTGAGTTTTTTAATTGCCCAACTTAGATTATGTGAGAGAGAAATAGAGCTAGACTATATAAATCATACACTTTGGAAGCTTTGACTTAGAGTTTCCAAGAGAGTTCATAAGAAGTTCTTGAGGTAATAATCCTTATCTTTCATTTCCATCTCTTTTTATTTTCTTTTATTTTGGAGAATCATAAAATGGGTGGTATATGTCTTGTATAGTGGATTAAAGATGACTTACCATAGATTCAATCTCTATAAGTCATGAGATCATAGGAATCATAAGGTTCGATATAGTTTTAAACCATGAAATTGTTGATTATTGAGATCGATTGTTAATAAATGATTGAACTCCATCAATATGTTAATATATGCATCTTGCTTGGTTAGGATGTAGATATGAAATCAATGGAGTATTCCATGAGATTTGGCCAAGAGAACGTTATTAACAAAGTTATGGCGAATTTTACGTAAATAGACGTTAAACGTCGAAAACGTTGAAATTTCAGATCGGAGGTCGAAAGTTAACGTGAGACTTGAAAACGTTATTTTTCAATGTCAACACGTGAGATAGGGTAATTAAGAGTTGTGGGTTTGAGAATTGTCAAGTTCCGACTTAAAACGAAGAAAACGAGTATTGAACGCTCATTAACATTTACGAACGCTTAGAAAATGAACTCAATAGTGAATTTTGAGTTATTGGATTCAAAAGTGTTGAATTCTTATATGAACGCGGAGAGTATGTCATTTATGACGTGTAGGCTTTTGAACGGACCAAATCGGGCTTATAACGAAGAAGTTACAGCCCCGGGAATTTTGCAAAATTTTTTAAAACCGTTGAAATTACAGATGCGAGGTCCAGCATTGCTTGGCGCCCGGACGTAGTGTAAAATCTTCAACCCTGTGTTGCCAGGCATAGTGTATTTCGCCACTTCTAAATGGCGCCACAGCGCCACTGTTTGAGTAGAGTCTCGCGCAGTAGCACCGAGACCGGAAGTTAACTACTTCGCTAATCTATGCCGTCATGGCATACTTGATCTTGTCTTATAGGTAGAGTGCAGGGTTTTGGATAATGACTTAGGTTTTGAACTTCGATTGTTCAGAGACCTAAGGGAGTAATGTTTGTACACTTCATAAGTGTATTAAAGCTATTCCTATACTACCTATACTAAGGTATATGGTATTGAACTTAGGAGTTGAATGCATGTTAATAGGTTATGAATGATGAACAAAGTTGGTACTTTATCAACAATGTTTGAGTCTGATTAATAATGTTAGTTGAGTAATGAGCCGGGACGCAGGGTAATGAGTCGAGTTGACTTTATTATTAATATTAAGTTAACTAAGACATAGAAGAGAAAAAAGTTGGTAAAACAATGTGAACATTTATTTGTTAGCTAATTACAGTGTGCTATATGAATATATCATATAGATTCTATAAAGGCTGTGGTCAGTCGATTAAGTTATTTGAAGACGCTGAAAGGCAAGTTTTCTTAACGCTTGTCTAACTTCCATGTTAGCCAAGTTTTATGTGATTCGTTGAACTGAATTGCACGATTGGTTTTAAAGAAAGGGTCGATGCCAGATTTTAACTCGGCTAGACTATTCGTAAGATATAGATTGATTATATTTCATATCTTTCTATATAGAAATATTAACGCTATCATATGCCAGGTAATTGGTACGGACGTGAAGGTAAGGTTTGTCTATGAACAAACAAAAGTATTTTTCATCGATTATTCGATGGGCACGCGAGTTTGCCAAAAATATTAAACTTAAATACGTTTAATGAATAAGTGTTGATCAACATAGAGTACAATAAATTTGATCACCTAGAAGTGCTCATAAGTAATGCGGATGTAATGACCTTAGTCTTTGTGAAATCCTTTTCAAGTATGAAAAGCCGAAGTTTCTTGTTCATGGTCTATCGAATAGGTTCGTAATTCCTAATCTACTCTATACATTGGGAATTGATGTTATGAACTGTTAAAGTATTATTGTTTCATGATACTTCATAACTATTGTTCAGTTATGTAAGAATTGTTATATAATTCACGAATGAGGTATTACTGTTATCCTTTATTAAACTTGTTGAGTTGTCATGCTCACTTCTTGCATGAATTATATAACTGCAGTTAAGGATGAACGTCCTGAGAATGCTAAGAGAGATAATGGCAAAGCTAAGATGGATGCTTAGGCATTGTGTAATAGATTAGTAAGTTTTTATGTATTATACATTATGAACAATGAACTATGTAACTGGTTTATGAACCTGGGAAGGATTATACTTTGATTGTAATAAGAAGATAGTAATTACCTTCATTTTGTTATATTTCAATGGAATGATTGTATGGATATTAGTATAGTGGAGCACCATATGTCGGGTTGGAAGATACCCGAATTTGGGGCGTCATAGGTTGGTATCAAAGCCTGAGGTTATAAAACTTAAGGGGGGAAGAACCTTAGGCTAATAACCTCGTAAGGAAGGTAAAGTCCAAAGAAAGAAATTCGAGTTGAATGAATTAATAAAGTATTGAGAAAACTCAGTACTGAAAGATTTAAAAGATGAAAAGTAACCTTAAATAAATTAAATGTGATTTGTGCTTATACTATTGTGTATTATGTACTAACCAACTTGTTATGTGCTATTGTAGATGTCGATCGATAGCATGATGTATAGAGACATTCACGTTGTGAGTGAAGAGTCTGTGAACCAAGTTGGAAATAGTACCAATGCCAGTGGCGGAGGTACTGTTCGTTGTACTAGAAGACTCAGACATTGAAGAGTACATCTCTGAGGAGGAATACTCTGAGGAGACGATGGGTTTAGTATCATACCTTAATGAGATGCTGGAAGTGGATGAGGAGATATAGGTGACATCGGTTAATACGGTGATACCTACTCAGGAGCCAACACCTCCGGATGCAATGAGATCATTATATCTGTCTGTGTTGGATAGGAATGTGCATCTGCGCACTGTGATAGTAACTCAGAATAAGGAGATAATCGCCCTATATGAGGCGAAGGAATCTGCAGAGGCAAACTTTGAGTCAGAGCACGACGAGAAAGTGCTTATGACAAATAAAGCACGTGACTATAAGGATGAGGTTCTAGAACTTCAAAAGAAACAGGTTGAAAAAGACCAGAAGATAGCTAGGATGTCATACATCCACGAGTGCGCTCATGAGTATTTCAAGCTAAAAATTGCTTGTTATTCTATCGAGTCAGGGCAGACTCGACATACCATAAGTCGAGATATAGTGTCGATTCTGGCAAATCAGAAATATGAGAATGTCGTTCGACAGTATTAGTAGATCGTTAGATCTTTTTGTATGTAGTAGTGACGTAAAGCCCTCTTTTGTATAATTAAGGTTAGTCTTTTTGTAAATCCCAATTTTTGTAGAAGGCAATCGCGGGATAGTATGTAATAGCTTTTGGCTAAGGGAACATGATGTAAATAGTTTTGACTATGAAAGCATATTTATATAATGAAGTTTTTATTAAATGTGCTTGTTATGGTATGAATGGTTGTTGTTGATTGAAAATAATAACCGAGTAGTTAAATAGATAATACCAAAACTTTATTTATTTAATCAGAATTATGCCGCCGAGAAGGAGACAACATAACCAAGAGGCCGAGTCTCATAATGAGAATCAGAGGGGTCCTAATAACCCTATGCAAGAGTTTGTTAATTTATTAACGGCTGAATTTAACCAAGTTGGGGGTAGGATTCCTGTAGCTCATGGGGTAGTAAGAACAACTACCTTTAAGGAATTTAAGAGTGTGGGTCCTCCTGAGTTCCGAGGAACGACGGACCCATTAGAAGCCCATACATGGGTGAAAAAGATTGAAAAGGCGTTTGTGATAACAAACGTAGGTGAGGCGCAGAAGACTTCTTTTGCGACTTATATGATGAAGGGAGAAGCAAACTACTGGTGGGAGGCTCACCAGGGTGGGGCTAGGACCGAAGCTGTTACATGGGAACAGTTTAAGAAGGTCTTCTTCAAAAACTATTTCCCTACTAGCATGCAGGGTAGGATAGAGATTTAAGTTCCTAGAACTTAAGCAGGGGGATATGATAGTTCCCCAGTATGCCACCAAGTTCAATGAATTAGCGAGGTTTGCTCCACACCAGGTGGACACAGAGGAGAGGAAGGCGCGTAGATTTGAGTAGGGCTTAAAACCCATGCTCTACAGTAGGATATCGGTTTTTCAGAGTACTTCCTACGGGACCATTTTGGAAAAGGCGATTATAGCTGAAGGTGGTGGTGAGGCATTGTCTCAGTAACACAAAGAGTGAAAGAACAAGAGTAAGTTAGAGGGAGTGAATAAGGCTAAAGTTTCCAACGGAAGCGGCAACTTGCCAAAGAGGAAGAGTTTTAACCCTGGGAATAATGGGGTAAAGCAAGGAGAGCCCAAGCGGAGAACAGAAGCATGTAAGACATGCAGAAAGACTCATATGTGAGTCTATTTAAAGGGGAAAGCAGTGTGCTACAATTATGGGCAGGAGGGGCATTTGTCACCCAACTGTCCTAACCCTAAGAAGAACCAGGGGTGTTTTGTCTGTGGGTCATTAGACCACATGGCAACAAATTGCCCGAAAAAAGGTTTAGAGGGAAATAAGGGTTTTGGTAGTGGTAAGTTAGCCATTACTGGACCAACACCATCAGTGGGTAGATCCTCAGCTCGTACGTTTAATATGACTGTCTAAGATGCGATTGCATCAACGGATGTGGTAGCAGGTATCATTCCGGTCAATAAGATAAATGCTTATGTGCTATTTGACTCGGGTGCTACTTGTTCTTTTATAACATGCGAATTCGCTAAGCGATTAGGTTTAATCCCTTAGAAGTTACCAATACCATTAGACGTTAAGGTAGCAAATGAAGAGATAATTACCATTAAACATATTCATAAAGATTGTTGCGTAGAAATTAGAGGGAATAAGTTATCAATAGATTTGGTACCGATAAGGTTAAAAGAATTCGATGTAATTCTTGGTATGGATTGGTTGGTTAACCATAAGGCGATAATAGATTGCCATAGGAAAAGCGTAAACCTTTGGCTTTCTAAGAAAACCAAGGTAGTGTTTTTCGGTAGTAAATCACCAAGACGCTCTTGTTATCTGTCGATGACACAAGCTAGGAAGATGTTGTGAAAAGGGTGTGTAGGTTATCTTTGCCATGTTGTTGATACCCAAAGAGTGGGAACATCCTTGGACCAGATACCTATAGCTCAAGAGTTCGCGGATTTTCGGAGGAGTTATCGGGTATTCCACCAGACAGGGAGGTTGAGTTTGTAATTGATCTGTTATCGGGAACGGCACCAGTTTCAAGGGCAGTATATCGGATGGCGCCAGTTGAGATGAAGGAGTTAATGGTTCAGTCGCAAGAACTATTAGATAGAAAGTACATTCAACCGAGTGTGTCTCCTTGGGGAGCACCGGTGTTGTTTGTCAAGAAAAAGGATGGGTCATTAAGACTTTGTATCGACTATCAAGAGTTGAACAAGTTGACGATTAAGAATAAATACCTGTTGCCCAGGATCGATGATCTATTTGATCGGTTGAAAGGGCAAAAGTATTTTCTAAGATAGATTTAACGTCTGGGTATCATCGCTTTAAAAGTAAGGAAGGAGGATGTACCTAAGACAACATTCAGAACTCGTTATGGTCATTACGAGTTTCTGGTGATGTCGTTTGGGTTGACTAATGTGCCAGCCGCATTTATGGATATGATGAACATAGTGTTCAAACAATATTTGGACAAGTTCGTCGTAGTGTTCATTGATGATATTCTAGTCTATTCAAATACGCCAGAAGATAATACAGAACATTTAAGGATAGTGTTGGAAATACTAAGAAAGGAAAGGTTGTATGCGAAATTCACAAAGTGTGAATTTTGGCTTGAGCGGGTGCAGTTTTCTAGGACATGTTATTGATAAAGATGGAATTTCCGTAGATCTAGCAAAAGTAGAAGCAGTTAATGAGTGGGAGCAACCGAAAATGCCAACCGAGGTTCGGAGTTTTCTGGGGTTAGCGGGATACTATAGAAGGTTCATTCCGAACTTTTCTAAAATAACTACTCCGTTGACAGATCTGACAAGAAAGTCGGTGAAGTATGTGTGAACTAAAAAATGTGAGAACAGTTTTCAGGAGTTGAAAAAGAGATTATGTGAGGCAGTATTGTCTTTACCAGACGATACAGGGAACTTTGTAGTGTATAGCGACGCTTCGTATAAAGGACTGGATTGCGTGCTCATGCAACATGGCAAAGTCATTACGTATGCGTCACGTCAATTGAAGGATTATGAGAAGGTCTATCCTACTTACGATCTGGAATTGGCAGCGGTAGTTTTTGCCTTGAAGATATGGAGGCATTATCTTTATGGTGAGAAGTGTGAGATATACACGGACCACAAAAGTTTAAAATATATCTTCACGCGGAAAGAGTTGAACATGAGACAGAGAAGATGGTTAGAGATGATAAAAGATTATGACTGTGATATTTTATATCATCCAGGGAAGGCAAATATAGTAGCCGATGCGCTAAGTAGGAATGGTAGAGAGAAACTGTCAATGTTAATAACTCGGAAATGAGTTGATAACAGCAATGGCAAACATGGAATTAGAAGTTAAGTTACCGGAGGAGGCGGTGGAAATGTTATTTTTCATGAAACCCAACCGACCATAGTGGAACGGGTTAGGGGAGTACAATTGAGCAATGAGGAATATAAGCAGATGAAGAAAAGGGTAGAAGATGAAGAGAAGACTATTTATAACCTCAATAAGGAGGGATTACTTCGTTTTGAAGGAAGAATTTGGGTTCCGAATGATCTCGAATTAAAAGAGGAGAAAATGATGGAGGATCATAGTTTGAGGTACTCGATACATCCCGGTAGTACAAAGATGTATCAAGACCTTCGTCAGAAATTTTGGTGGCCGAACATGAAGAGGGAGATAGCAGAATACGTTAGTAGGTGCTTAACTTGTCAAAAAGTTAAGTTTGAACACCAATGACCTAGCGGGTTGTTGCAACCGTTAGAAATCCCAGAGTGGAAGTGGGAACACATCACAATGGGCTTTGTGGTGGGACTTCCAACAACAAGAAAAGGATACGATGCTATTTGGGTGATAGTGGATCGATTGACAAAATCGGCTCATTTTCTACCAATAGGAGTTAGGTATAACCTAGATCAGTTAGCTAAGTTATATGTCAAGGAAATTATTTCTAGGCATGGAGTACCTGTTTCGATTGTGTCAGATCGTGATCCACGATTCACATCAAACTTTTGGAGGAGTTTGCAAGAGCAAATGGGAACGCAGTTAAGATTGAGTACGGCGTATCATCCTCAGATGGATGGTCAGAGTGAAAGGATAATTCAAATGCTAAAAGATATGTTAAGATCTTGCGTTATGGATTTCAAAGGGAGTTGGGACGAATATTTACCGTTGGTGGAATTTTCCTACAATAATAGTTTTCACGCTAGTATAGGCATGCCGCCTTACGAAGCGTTGTATGGAAGGAAGTGCCGAACTCCATTATGTTGGGATGAGGTGGGTGAACGTCGAATGTTGGGACCTAAGATGGTACAGCAGACGGCGGACATGGTGAAGTTAATACGTACTCGATTAGTTGATGCTCAAGATAGGCAGAAGAAGTATGCAGATCCTCATAGAGAAAAGAGAGAATTCGATGTAGGATCTTTTGTTATTTTGAAAGTATCACCTTGGAAGGGGAAGATACGTTTTGGAAAAAAAGGGAAGTTAAGTCCAAGGTTTGTAGGACCGTTTGAGATTTTAGGAAGAGTAGGAGATGTGGCTTATGAGGTAGCCTTACCTCCAGAAATGGAACGCATTCATAATGTGTTTTATGTGTCACTGTTGTGTCCTTATAAACTGGACTATAAACACGTAATAGAGTATGAATCTATTCAGATAGAGAAGAATTTGTCCTATGAGGAACTTCCAATTCAAATTATTGATAGGAAGGAACAAGTATTAAGAAATAAGGTAATACCTTCAGTAAAGGTATTATGGAGAAACCATAATGCTGAAGAAGCAACGTGGGAGCTTGAGAGTAAAATGAAGAAAGATTTTCCTCATTTGTTTATATAATTATAAGCTAAGATTCTGGGGATTGAATCCTTATAAGGGGGAGAGAATGTAACGCCCGAGAAAATTGGATTTTTATGGCAATTAAATTTTTATTAGATTATGTGAATTAAATGAATTTAATTGATTATTATGTGAGTAAGCTATGTGAAGGTCATTCTATGACCTAGAATGTGCTAACGTGGTTAGTAATCTGGCTACGTGCTAGAATTAATTGTTGGTATTTCCAAGATGAAAATATTTGTTTTTCGAGAAATTTCTGTAAAAACACTATTCATCCGTTTCTGTTCGGGGAATTATTTTGATATTCTAAGAAACGCGTAATGATAGAATATTGAGATAAGATGGAATATCTGATAATATTTCATTTGTGGCAAACGGAGTTTTTGCCTGCGGACTTAAAACCTAAGGGTTGAGTATATTGATTTTCGAGAAGAAAATGAAATGCGTAGAAGAATTGTGTTAAAGTTAAAGCAAGTGTTATACAATTATGGTACTATTTAGTATCTAGTATAATACAACGAGTAAATACAAAGTGCAATACGATTATTGTACGAGTAGTATACGGAGAGAATACGTGAATTGTATGTATAGAATACGATTCGTATTATAGAATTAAGTTAAGACTTAATGTTAATTCTTTTGGGTTGGATTATATTTAGTCCAATCAATTGAAGGAGCTAGCCCAAGGGATTAGTTGGTTAAGCCTAATTCAAGGTCCAATATTAGATTGGTTAAGCCCAATGCATGAAAACCGAACCGTGGATCGAACCGGTGGGTCACTAAATGGGTAAAACCCATGGGGCAACCCATTGGGATGGCCCATGGGGTGGTGGGCCGGCCACCTTGGTGTGCAAGCCAAGAATAAGGCTTGGTCACCAAGAATTTTACTTGGTGACCAAGAGTGAATAGTAAGGAGGTGGGTGTTTATTGTCTAGATTGCCCTCAATTCTATTTTCCTATAAATAAGAAGCTAGGTTGGTTCATTTGTGAGTTTTTCAATTGCCCAACTTAGATTATGTGAGAGAGAAAGAGAGCTAGACTACACAAATCATACACTTTGGAAGCTTTGACTTAGAGTTTCCAAGAGAGTTCATAAGAAGTTTTTGAGGTAATAATCCTTATCTTTCATTTCCATCTCTTTTGATTTTCTTTTATTTTGGAGAATCATAAAATGGGTGGTATATGTCTTGTATAGTGGATTAAAGATGACTTACCATAGATTCAATCTCTATAAGTCATGAGATCGTAGGAATTATAAGGTTCCATATAGTTTTAAACCATGAAATTGTTAATTATTGAGATCGATTGTTAATAAATGATTGAACTCCATCAATATGTTAATATATGCATCTTGCTTGGTTAGGATGTAGATATGAAATCCATGGAGTATTCCATGAGATTTGGCCAAGAGAACGTTTGTAACGAAGTTATGGCGACTTTTATGTAAATAGACGTTAAACGTCGAAAAAACGTTGAAATTCTGGATTGGAGGTCGAAAGTTAACGTGAGACTTGAAAACATTTTTTTTCAATGTCAACACGTGAGATAGGGTAATTAAGAGTTGTGGGTTTGAGAATCGTCGGATTTTGACTTAAAACGAAGAAAACGAGCATTGAACGCTCATTAACGTTTACGAACGCTTAGAAAATGAACTCAATAGTGAATTTTGAGTTATCGGATTTGAAAGTGTCAAATTCTTATATGAACGCATAGAGTATGTCATTTTTGATGTGTAGGCTTTTGAACGGACCAAATTGGGCTTATAACGAAGAAGATACAGTCCCGGGAATTTCGCAAAATTTTTCAAAACTGTTGAAATTTTGGTGCTATGCGAGGTCCAGCGTCAGCATGGCGCTAGGCGTGGTGTAAATCTTTGCATGTATGTGCCTTGCCAAGCCTGATGTATTTAATATTTGCTAAATGGCGCTCAGCGCCCTTTGTTTTGAGTAGAGTCTCATGTGCTTGTGCCACGAGAGCAGGAAGTTAACCATCGCTAATGGCTAGCTGCTTGCATGCCGCTAGTCTTGTCTTATATAGAGGCCCCGTGGCAAGCAAAAGCGGTTTTTGGATAGTGACATAGGTTTTGAACTTCAATTATTCAGAGACCTAATAGAGTAATGTTTGTACACTTCATAAGTGTATTAAAGTTTTTCCTATACTACCTATACTAAGGTATATGGTATTGAACTTATGAGTTGAATGCATGTTAATAGGTTATGAATGATGAACAAAGTTGGTACTTTATCAACAATGTTCGAGTTCGGTTAATAACGTTAGTTGAGTAATGAGCCGGGACACAGGATAATGAGTCGAGTTGACTTTATTATTAATATTAAGTTAACTAAGACATAGAAGAGAAAAAAGTTGGTAAAACAATGTGAACATTTATTTGTTAGCTAATTACAGTGTGCTATATGAATATATCATGTAGATTCTGTAAAGGTTGTGGTCAGTCGATTAAGTTATTTGAAGACGCTGAAAGGCAAGTTTTCTTAATGCTTGTCTAACTTCCAAGTTAGCCAAGTTTTATGTGATTCGTTGAACTGCACGATTGGTTTTAAAGAAAGGGTCGATGCCAGATTTTAACTCGGCTTGACTATTCATAAGATATAGATTGATTATGATTCATATATTTCTATACAGAAATGTTAACGCTATCCTATGCCAAGTAATTGGTACGGACGTGAAGGTAAGGTTTGTCTATGAACAAACAAAAGTATTTTTGCATCGATTATTCGATGGGCACGTGAGTTTGCCAAAAATATTAAACGTAAATATGTTTAATGAATGAGTGTTGATCCACATAGAGTACAATAGGCTGATCACCTAGAAGTGCTCATAAGTAATGCGGATGTAACAGCCTTAGTGCTGTGAAATCCTTTTCAAGTATGAAAAATGAAAGTTATCGACCGGTTCAGACTTCCTAATCTACTCTATACCTTGGGAATTGATGTTATGAACTGTTAAAGTATTATTATTTCATGATACTTCATAACTATTTTTCAGTTATGTAAGAATTGTTATATAATTCACGAATGTGGTATTACTGTTATCCTTTATTAAACTTACTGAGCTGTCATGCTCACTTCTTGCTTGAATTATACAACTGCAGTTAAGGATGAACGTCCTGAGAATGCTAAGAGAGATAAGGGGGCAAAGCTAAGATGGATGCTTAGCCATTGTGTAATAGATTAATAAGTTTTTATGTATTATACATTATGAACAACGAACGATGTAACTGGTTTATGAACCTGGGAAGGATTATACTTTGATTGTAATAAGAAGATAGTAATTACCTTCATTTTGTTGTATTTCAATGGAATGATTGTATGGATATTAGTATAGTGGAGCACCATATGTCGGGTTGGAAGATACCCAAATTTGGGGGCGTCAAATGTACACCCAAGAGAAGTCAATTTTATATTCCCCACTGGCTTCAGAGGAGGAGGCAGATGTTGAGGACACATTCGAAGATGACCAGTTTCAAGCCGATGAGATGACTGGAGAGCAGGATATTGCAGAGAGTCAAAGGACGGGCAAATTTATGTTTAGCAACCAAATTTGCAATCTCTAGCGTTTTGTGGACAAGAGAGATAAAGAAGCCAACCTACAGATGTGGTGACTGGCAACTAGACAGGACCATAAGTTTAATTCCATGAACACGTCCTTTGCCTTGCTAAATGTAGCTTTATACACTCTGAATCCAGTCATGGCCGTACAGTTTCCATATCAGCCGCAAGAGCCCATGACACAACTTCCACCATCTGATTCTAACAATGAAGAGTTCCAACTATATGAGCCACGACCGCCATCACCATCATCACCTCAACTTTAGATGATTACAGGGAAATCCTCTTACTGTGACGCCACCAAATTCGGACCTCCACTTGGTCACTCGAATTTGGTTCATCACGTTCTCATAGTAAAACCATAATAACTAAAATAATGCATGCACAATGGAAAATTTACTTGAGAATAATATACAATGATTTATTATAATTATTCCCCCAAGTCTAGCAACCTACAATACTTAATAGATTACATAATAGCATCGAATAAAGACCTATTACATAATCCTACTTAAGTTTAAACATAGTCCACAAATAGTCTTAACATAACATAATAGCTTTAAATATAAAAAGGACAAGCTAGTCAGTAGCCTTGCCCTTGCCCTTTTCTGCTCCAGAGACACCTCCCTGTTCTTCCTTAACTGAAAGGTTTTAAATAAGCAAGGATGAGCACAAATTGCCCAGTAAGTAATATATAACAAGGGTGTAGGGTATAATATCACAAGGTTTGAAATATCGAAGGGTTATTTCTAAGATAGTTCAAAGTGTCAGAATAACATCATGAATAAGGGATATAACAATTCAATATAAATCAACAGATATATATAATTCAACGGCTAACAATGTATCCAATGGATAAGCAATTTATCTTTGACGATCACTAAGGACTATGGAACTTCCACTAGAGTTACAAATATTAAACTGATAACCACAAATATCAAGTACTATAGATGATCAGTCTACAATACTCTATGTTATGCATAACGCCACAATAATATTTATTCATGTGTTGGGGTTTCCAACAACATACACTCCCCTTACCAAAAGGGTTGTCCAACTCAGCTTTCAAGATTTTCGCAACAATCAATTGGCTTGGATAGATTTTATAAACATGCATACAGTCTAGCCGAATCAAATGGCATCTACTCTTTCACAATATTCAAGGAAAATACCAATTTCAACATGAATAATAGCTTTCACAAGGGTTTAACATACTAGCTCATTTGAAGGAGAAAGTAATGTAACTTGTATTCAAAGGGTTAAGCTTACGGTATTTGTCAAATAATAATGCAAGGGTTTAGGATACTTGCTCAATAAAAGAAAGGTTCAAGGAAACTTGCCCTAAGCGTAGTTTATCCACTTTTAATAAATCAACACTTTTGAATCCTATTTATAACGCATTATATGTTCAAGATGTTAATTAGCTAACACAGTCTTTAATCAAACTTGACACGATTCAAATATACATACATATGGTACAAAATCAGTTTATAAGTAATCATGAACCAAACACTTAGTTATTTTATACACAAATCAAGAATTCTCAAGGTTAGGACCTCCTCTACTCATGGACTTTTCATTTCAATGCAACATCGACTTATCAACTAAGCATCACACATATATAAGTACATCAGTAGGTTTTAGATCACATTTAGCATCATAACCATCATGTAAGTTACTGTCCAAAGGTCAGCACTCATTTTACGGGATTCGGTGGGCCTTGGCAATTGCCATATGGCTAAACTTTAGGGCCAAAGCATTTGCTGTGAATCCCCGACTCTACTCGGACTCATTTCTTTGCCTTGTGGGTTCTGTCTGGTCTCGAACGCACAATCATACGTAATGTATTTTGACATGTTAAAGGCTTTCACACGCGTCTTAGATCAATCTAGGCCCTTTCTTGCATAACATGGTTCTAAGTTCGATCATTTCAACAAATTAAGGTCATTCAAGGTCATGAAACCACAAAGTCTAGCATGCTTACTTTCTAAAAATACAAGATAGTTATAAAACTCATATTAGGCATGCTTGAGTATATTCATAACACATATATAAAACTAACATCGCTTTAGTTGGAAATAGGCTTCGTTCATGCTTTTCTTGAAATATGCCACACATGCATGGTATATATACATTTATACTACATGAGTGATTCTAATAGTGACATCAAACATGATCACAAATGTCAGAATCTAGTCCCCAAGGTAACATGACAATATTCCTATTCAAAGGTCATATTTTCATTTATAAGGTATACTAATTTGCTCAACATGTTCATGCTTTATTGTCAATCATATAAACACAAGCTAAATGTTTATTCATGCATTTCTAAGTTATAATAACATGTTTTCAAAGTCGATTATCGTGACATGGCATACATACACATTAAGTTAAACTTCTAAGTTTCTAAATCCATTTAAAATCATAAACTTTTGTTATTCATGCGAATCTAGTCTAAACATGCTCACATCAGGTTCATATATCTATATATACATCATACACATGTTTACATGCTAGCTTGAGTCATAACATTTAGCTAACATGGATCATATTGCAAAACAAAGGCTTCAACTGAAATCGAGATCGGCGGTAGCATTGCTATCTTCTTCAATACAAATATAAACGACTACTGTGGTATCGGGTTTGAGCGAAACGATACCGCTTGACAAGTGCTTAGCCCAACCTCACAATTTACCCACGAAATCATTCCTAAACACACATATATTAATTGCAACATGCTTATATGATCATATAACAATTATATGGACATTACCCAACCTCATTAACATACAATTACATGAATTCAAGAATTTGAATTTTCAAAACTAAAACTCCATTTTTACAGAGAATGAAAATGGCAACAAGGAAAAAGGAGTTATACCTCTTTATGTGATTTAAAACTTGCTCCAATTGAACTCCTAAGCTCTAAGAATGCTTGTATGCTCTCAACTCCCACTTAGCAAATTCACAGACAATTTCAAGCAACACCAAATTATCACCATGACTGCTATTTATAGAAGAGTTTTGGACTGGGCATTGGTGTTACACAAAACTTGAACTCATGGTGTAATGGAATGAAACAATGGTTGCTCAAGGGTGGTTTAACAACTCCATACCAACTACATAGCTAGCAATTATTATCTAGGATTTAGCCTTGTGGAAGAAGACATAATTTCAATCTCAACTACTGTTCATGTACTTGGTGACACTAATTATGGGACAAGAGATAAAATCCTTGCATTTCAAGTTATCTAGGCTTGGTTTAGTTTATTTAAATCCCCATAATGTAATCTTAATGTACAATTGTTACCATATTAGGAATTTAGGGACTAATTATACACTCACATCAAATAGTCCAAGTACATTAAATATACATAATAAAATAATGCAGTCAGATATTATTGTCCGGGTAGTTCCATAATTATTTCTACCACTCATATAACCATATTTTAAATGTCTACTCACATTCATATTGTTACATACACATTTCATGATATATGTATACCATATAGTTTCAATATGTTTAATTACCTTGCTTCTTACAATATAGTTTATAAGACTTAATATATAGTCACATAAATGTCACACCATACTATATAGTTATATTTGTTTTATTGTTTACATGCACATAACTCACTTAATTATAACCATGCTCTTCCTTAATTAATTAACATTAATATTAATTAATCCACCCATTGATTAATGTAGTTATGGGTTTCCATAATCATTATTCATCTTTATAATGTATTGCAAATAATAGTAATCACACATTAATAGTTAATTACTAAAAATTCAATCTTTTACCACAACCATCATCAATTAATTAATATAATCATTAATTAATCCTCATTATTAAAAAATTAATCTACCACACACCAATTAACAACGAATATTATACTACCACAAAAAGCAACAATTAATATTACTTAATTGCTCATCTTATAATTTCTTCGCCGATTAACATTACTATTAGTATTTCCCATCACCATGCCACACAAGGCTTTCAACGAGTTTACCACAAACTCCACGTATTCTCAATTATTCAATTATTTAATATAATTGAGTTATCTCATTTCATAACACGAAATTGTTCTTATTCAAATAAATATTTATTTCCATTAATATATTTATTTAATAATAATCTGTGAAATTCTCGGTATTACATCCTCCCCCCTTTATAAAATTTCATCCCTAATTGCTACAAGGTTACACAAACAGATGGGGATAATCCCTCATCATTCTATCTTCTAACTCCCACGTTGCCTCATCGACATCATGGTTGCGCCAAAGTACTTTTACAAAAGAAATAACTTTATTTCTCAAGGTTTGCTCTTTCTATCTAGAATTTGGGCGAGAATTTCTTCAGACGCTAAATTCTTCTCCACTTGAATGGGTTCATAAGAAATCACGTGCTTGTGTAGTCGGAAGCTTGTGCAGACGTTAACACGGATATGTGTAACACATTATGGATGTGCTCCAACTCAGGTGGTAGTGCAACTTTGTACGCTACTTCGTCCATTCGTTGTAGTATCTCGAACGGTCCTATGAATCTTGAACTCAGTTTTCCTTTCTTGCCAAAACAAAATTTTCCCTTCCATGAGATACCTTCAAGAATACAAAGCTAGCGACTTTAAAGTCTCTGGTCTTGCCGATGCAAGTCTCACGTACTTCTTACGGCGATCTTGAAATTGCTACAAGTCGGCCCTTATCACTTTCACCACATCTGCGGATCTGTTGTACTAACTTTCGCCCGAGTATTAAATGCTTCTCTCTCAACTTCGTCCCAACATAGCGATTATTACGTACTTCCTTCCGCAAAGAGCTTTATACGGTGGCATCTTGAAATACTTGCATGGTAACTATTATTATACGCAAATTCGACTAAGGGTAGGTGGTTGTCCCAATTTCCCTTGAAGTCCATCACGCAAGTCCTAAGCATGGCCTCTAGCATTTGTATTGTTCGCTCACTTTGTCCGTTCGTTTGAGGATGATAAGCAGTACTTAATCTCAACTGTGTTCCCATTCTCTCTTGCAAGCTTTTCCAGAATTTTGATGGGAAACGCGGGTCTCAGTCAGAAACAATCGATACCGGCACTCCATGTCGTGAAACGATTTCCTTTACGTACAGACTCACTAATTGATTTAAACTGTAGCGGATCTTGATAGGTAGAAAATGTGCAGTCTTCATAAGTCGATCCACGATAACCCAAATGGCATCCAAACCTTTCTGCGTGACTGGAAGTCCTACCACGAAATCCATCGTAATATGCTCCCATTTCCACTCTGGTATTTCCAACAGTTGTAGTAAACCACTTGGTCGTTGATACTCTGCTTTGACTCGCTGGCACGTAAGACATCTACTAACGTACTCCGCAATTTCTCGTTTCAGATTTGGCCACCAAAAATTTTGCTTCAAGTCCCGGTACATCTTTGTGCCTCCCGGATGAATGGAATACGTCGTATTATGAGCGTCGTACAAAATCTCCTCTCTTAACTTGGCCACTGCCGGTATCCACACTCTCCCTTCGAATCTGAAGATACCATCTTTATCTACTCAAAATTTTTCTTCCTCTTTTTCCGTGATCCTTCTTTTGATTTTCTCACATTCTCCATCTTTCTCCTGGGCTTCCTTTACTCTATCCAACAATGTCGAACAAGTTTCCATTACATATAAATTTTCTTCAGACCTCTCGGGTCCCTTTACTTCTATTTCCAATTTCTCCATATCTCTTATTAACTCCTCCTGAGTTGTTAGTCGAAACAATTTCTCTCTTCCTTTCCTGCTCAGAGCGTCGGCAACTACGTTTGCCTTCCCCGGGTGATAAAGAATTTCACAGTCATAATCTTTGAATAATTCTAACCACCTCCTTTGACGCATATTTAACTCCTTCTGTGTGAAGATATATTTTAGACTTTTGTGGTCCGTGTATATCTCATATTTCTCTCCATACAAATAATGCCTCCATATCTTCAACGCAAAAACTACTGCCGCTAACTCTAAGTCATGAGTAGGGTATCATTTTTCTTAATCCTTTAATTGTCGTGATGCATACGCAATGACTTTGCCGTGTTGCATAAGCACACAGCCCAGTCCTCTATGTGACGCATCACTATACACCACAAATCCTCCTGTATCATCTGGTAATGATAATATAGGTGCCTCCCTTAATCTCTTCTTCAACTCTTGAAAACTCTCCTCGTATTTGTCGGTCCATACAAATTTCACCGTCTTCATCGTCAAATTAGTCAACGGGGTTGCTATCTTAGAAAAATCTTGGATGAATCTTTGATAGTACCCAGCTAACCCTAAGAAACTCCTCACCTCCGTCGGTGTCCTTGGTTGTTCCCAATTACTCATTGCTTCGACCTTTTCGGGGTCTACTAAGATTCCATTCTCATCCACCACGTGGCCTAAGAATTGAACCTTTTTCATATAAAATTCGCACTTAAAAAACTTCGCATACATCTTTTCCTTTCGTAGTGCCTCCAAAACAATCTTTAGATGGTTCGCGTGTTCTTCTTCCGTCTTCGAGTAAATTAAAATATCGTCGATGAAAACTACTACGAATTTAACCAAATATGGCTTGAAAACTCAGTTCATCAAGTCCATGAATGCTGCCGGAGCATTAGTTAAACCGAATGACATTACCAAAAACTCATAATGTCCATAACGGGTTCGAAACGCAGTCTTTAGTATGTCCTCATCCCGTACTTTCAGTTGATGATATCTCGTCTGTAGGTCGATCTTCTAGAAACACTCAAGATGGGTGATGTATACCTGTTTTGGGGGCATCACAAATGCCTAATCTATAAATTATACTAAAATGCAGTACATGACACAATAGTTTGACATCTGTCATCCTCAAAATTCAACACATGTCCTGCCTAATTAATGCTCCTTAAGACCCTTAACAAAACTGCCGAATTAATGCTCCTTGCAACAAACCTTAATTCAAACAAAATCGTTAACAAATGTCACCGTCTAAACCGCTGGATCCGATGGTTCAACCCCAACAAAGATAGTTAACAGATAGTGAAACACATTCTGCGACATCTTTTTTCATGTTTTGCCACCAAAAGTGTCGTCGTAAATCTTAATACATCTTCGTACTTCCCGGGTGAATCGAATATCTTAAGCAATGAGCTTCGATCAAGATTTCTTCTCTAATATCTGGTACTGCTGGAACCTAAATTTGTAACGCCCCCAAAATAGGTATACATCACCTATTCTGAGTCGCCAAATACATGGTACAAAATACAAATACAATCTTAAATATAAAACATGAACTGTACGTTTTAATACAAACATTGTCTTCTAGACAGTATTTAAACTCAAAATAAGTCCTCAATACATTTATTAACACAATATTTCTTAGAATAGTGAGGACTACTGATGCTATCCTCTGGACCGTCACTCTATTCCCCGACTAGTCCCTGCTACGTTCTCATTTCCTGAAGAGAACAATGAAAGCAAAAGGGTGAGCTCAACTAGCCCAATAAGAAATATTATGACTAAGATAATGCAGAATAAATTATCCTTAGCCTTCAATAGTGTTAAACTGATACAATATAACAAACATCAAGTTTAACTGTAGTGGAACAAGAAATCCATTAAAAGAGTCAAGTAGAGAATAAAATCTACTATCTTTTATGATTTAAAAGGTTTTTAATCACTTTTATCGTTGAGACTCAGCTTAATAAATAATCCACATCATCGAATCACCCACACTTTTCTGACCAAGGATATTCTTTAGTATCACGACCACAAATTATCCATGCACTACGGGCCAAGGATATTCGTGTATCCATTAATGGTCATGATCATGCCAACAACTGTCCATCAATGCACTACGGGCCAATGAGGACTTTTACCACATCACTTGTAACATTACGGTCATGATTATACCGAATAATCCCTGGTCATAATCATACCAAGTCCATCTATGCACTACGGGCCACAGATGACTTTCAACATAATATAAACATGAGGATGGTAACAATGATATAAGAATTCAATAAAACAAGTTCAAGAATTAATTTATCCAGGAGCCAATAACGTCCAAATTGTCAACGTGATACTTCTTTATGGAGTAAAATTCAAGAAAGCTCAGAAGAATATTTCCATGAAAAGATACTAGATGAAGCGCAAATATCAAGGATATTCCACTAATTTCATGGAGTATAGAAGTCACAACTTTAACCAACTGAGTATAATAAACAATGGAATAACAAAAGAAATCACCAGGCATGCGATAGACCACACAAACAGGTTATTCCAATAAAATAATAAACAACGGAACCAGGTCATGCGTAAACGCACAGACAGGTTATTCCAACAGAATAATAAATAATAGAACCAGGTCATGTGTAAATGCACAGACAGGATATTCCAACTGAATAATAAATAATGAAACCAGGTCATGCGTAAACGCACAGACAGGATGTTCCAACAGAATAATAAAGAATGGAATAACAGAAGAATTTCACCATGTATGCGGTACTTCGCATAGACAAGTTATTCCAACATAATAATAAAGAATGGAATAACAGAAGAATTTCACCAAGTATAGGGTAGTCCGCGTATACATGTTATTCCGATAGAATAATAAAGAATGGAATAACATCATGAATACAAAAGAAATAATACCCCTTACCTTAGAAGAATCTGTATATAGGAGTAGTGAAGTAGAAGAATACTTTTCTTCTTTCTCTCTATAGTTTCTCTCTCTAGAGTTTCAGTGAATTCGTAAGAAATAATGAAGGAATGAGCTTCTATTTATAGGAGAAAGGACTAAATAGTAACTAATTCATGAACGATCCAGATTTAATTTATTTTTAAACGGACGGTCCATAAAATATTCTAATAAAACAAAATCTTTTAAATATAATACATATATATATATATATATAAACTCACGGGTCATTACCCCCGTGATACAACTTGCCAATTTCCATGCCTGCTAACTTTCAAATTATCACATGTATATATATATATATATATATATATATATATATATATATATATATATATATATATAATTGTACCCCTTCCTACCAAATTGTCAAACATTACATATATATATATATATATAAACTAAAAGTACTTCCCTCCTAATTATTTCCCCCCCCCCATTTCCCGTAACCAAAATGTCTTCCAACCAAGACTTTGCCAAACACATGGGTCCCATTCGTGGGCCCCCACCTTTTATTATATATATAACCTCCTACCGATTATCTTGAAAAATGAGTAAATGGGGGTCCATAAAATAAGCAAAAATTCATAAAAATCACCTTAATAATTTTAACAATATTTATCACCTTTATTATAATTCACAATATTAATCGACCAGGTCGTTCCCAGAAAAGAGGTGGCTTTCCAATAAGGATTTCTCCCTATTGGCGCGTAATTAGGTGACCAAACCTCTCCTTGGCAGAACTTCTAGACATCGTTAATATTGCAAATAATAATATTAATAACATTGTTATCTCAATTATTAATTTAATAATATATAAAATATAAACAATAATTAAATCAAATAATGTGAGATACTATGCAACAATTACTGTAGCAATAATTGAATAAAACTGGTGACTTCTCACGTAAGCATCAATAATCAATCACCGTGTGCTACTTATGCAACCACGTATTCATTGTACTTTTAACAACGGGTGTTTCAACAGTTAACGGTAAAAACTTCCGCCGTTATTTTCATAAAAAGATATTTTTATTATTTTCTCAAACCGACAATAATTCCGTTGTGGGGTCCACCAATGATTGTGGTGTTGTGCGAATATTCCCTGTTAAAACGAATATTTCCCTACCAATCAAATATTATATAACAACTTGTGAACTTTGCAAAATTTATAAATATTACCCACAACTATAACATTATATCAAATTCATTCCATAATATTCAAAAATGATATTTATAGAAAAATCATCTTTATTCAAAAAAGTTGGGGTCTTACAACCTCCCCTTCTTATGAAATTTTGCCCTCGAAATTAGGGTACGTACCTGGTATGTCGAAGAGGTAAGGATACTTTGATTTCATTTCAGAATCTAACTCCCAGGTCATTTCATCAACATCGTGGTTCCTCCACAAAACTTTGACTTGAGGTATAACCTTGAAGCGTAGAATATGTTCCTTCTTATCCAAGATTTGAACAGGAACCTCTTCATACGTTAAATCTTCCGCTATTTCGTCCGGTTCTAACTCAATAATGTGGTTCAGGTCTTCCACATATTTGCGTAACATGGATATATGAAAAACGTTATGAACACGAGACATATTTGGCGGTAAAGCGAGTCTATAGGCCACAGTTCCTACTCGATCGAGGATTAAAAATGGGCCAATGAATCGAGGATTGAGATTTCCTCTCTTTCCAAATCTTGTAACTCCTTTCCATGGAGCAACACGTAACAACACATGATCTCCAATATCTAATTCCACGTCCTTTCGATGAAGATCAGCATAACTCTTTTGTCGATCTTGTGAGGTTTTTATACGTTGTCGGATCGTTTGAATCTTTTCCGTAGTCATACGTACCAACTCTGGTCCCAACAACGTTGCTTCACCCACCTCATCCCAGCATATTGGAGAACGACACTTTCTTCCATACAACGCCTCAAATGGAGCCATGCCAATACTTGCTTGATAACTGTTGTTGTAGGAAAACTCCACCAATGGTAAGAACTTATCCCAACTTCCCTTGAAGTCAAGGACATAGAGTCTTAATAAATCTTTCAGAGTTTGAATAGTCCTCTCTGATTGTCCGTCCGTTTGAGGATGATATGCCAAACTAAATCGTAAATCCGTGCCCATAGCTTTTTGAAAACTAACCCAAAATCGTGAAGTGAATCTTCGGTCTCGATCAGAAACTATGGATACTGGCATACCATGCAGTCTTAGAATCTGGTTTATGTACATACGAGCAAGACGTTCAAGTGTATAAGTTTCTCGTATTGGTACAAAATGAGCAGACTTGGTCATTTTATCAACAATGACCCAAATTGCATTTATGCCTTGAGAAACCTTAGGAAGACCAGTAACGAAATCCATGGTAATGTGCTCCCACTTCCATTCTGGAATTTCAAGTGGTTGCAATGGACCTTTTGGTACTTGATGCTCTGCCTTGACTCGTTGATAAGTTAGACACCTTGAGATAAACAGTGCTATCTCTCTCTTAATATTGCTCCACCAAAATGTATGACGAAGATCACGATACATTTTGGTACTCCCAGGATGGATTGCAAACGGTGTGTTGTGCGCTTCCATCATGAGTTTATACTTTAAATCAGGGTCGTTAGGAACACAAAGTCTGGAGTTGACTCAAAGTATTCCTTCTTCATCGATTCTTGCTTCCGGTATAATACCTTCTTGCACTTTCTTCCTCATACCCATCAGCTCTAGGTCTATAGTTTGAGCAGCTTTAACTTTGTCAATTAAAGTTGGTTCTACTCATATATTCTCCATCATCACATGGGTCCCTGGAGTCTTTAACTCTATCTCCATCCTTTGCAAGTCACACAAAATGGGCCTTTACGTTGACAATAGCACACTCATACCCGCATATGATCTTCTATTCAATGCATCAGCTACCACGTTCGCTTTTCCAGGATGGTATTGGATGGTATGATCATACTCTTTCAATAGTTCAAGCCAACATCGTTGTCGCATGTTGAGTTCCTTTTGAGTGAAGAAATATTTGAGGCTTTTATGATCCATAAAGATCTCCACTTTCTCCCCATACAAGTAATGCCTCCAGATTTTAAGTGTAAAGACAACAGCTGCCAACTCTAGATCATGAGTAGGATAATTCCTCTCATATTCTTTGAGTTGCCGAGAGGCATAGGCTATGACTTTCTCATGTTGCATGAGAACACATCCTAATCCTTTGCCTGAAGCATCACTGTAGATGACAAATCCCTCCAAGCTAGATAGTATTGTCAGAACAGGTGCTGAAATGAGTCTCCTCTTGAGTTCTTAAAAACTCTTCTCACATTCCTCGCTCCAACCGAATTTTGTATCTTTTTGAGTCAGCTGAGTTAGTGGAGTAGTGATTCAAGAAAACCCTTCTACGAATCTCCGATAATAACCATCTAAGCCGAGAAAGCTACGTACTTTGGTCACTGATTTTGGTTGCTCCCAGCTTTGAATAGCTTCAATCTTTGCTGGGTCAATAGATATTCCATGACTTGATACTACGTGCCCAAGGAATGCTACTTCCTCTAGCCAGAACTCGCGTTTCTTCAACATGGTATAAAGCTTTGTTTTCACATAGATTTTGGAGTATCAGCATCAAGTGTTGCTCATGATGTTCACAACTTTTGGAATAAATAAGGATGTCATCAATAAAGACGACCACAAAGTGATCCAAATATTCCTTGAATACTCGGTTCATCATATCCATCAAGGCAGTAAGAGCATTAGTCAATCCAAAAGACATGACTAGGAATTCATAATGCCCGTACCGAGTTCTGAAAGCCGTCTTTGGAATGTCATCGGTTCTAATCTATAATTGGTGATATCCGAAACGAAGATCAATCTTTGAAAAGAATTTGGCTCCTTGCAACTGGTCAAACAGGTCATCAATACGTGGCAATGGGTACCTATTTTTGATGGTGACATGATTTAACTCCCAATAATCAATACAAAGTCGTATACTCCCATCTTTCTTCTTTACGAATAGAACAGAAGCACCCCAAGGAGAAGTACTAGGACGAATAAAGCCAATGTCTAACAATTCCTGCAGTTGAGTCTTTAACTCCTGAAGTTCAATAGAGCCATTCTATATGGGGCTTTGGGCGGGTTTTTGTCTGGGTTCAAGGTAGATACAAAATTCAATTTCACGCTCTGGGGTAGGCGGCGAAGTTCTTGAGGAATACGTCGGAAATTTATTAACAATAAAATATCATTCAAAACCGCGTATTTTTGTTTAGATCCGTGACATGAGCTAAGAAAGCTTGACATCCGTTTTTCAATAAACGAATAGCTTTATGACTTGAGATGACAGTGATTGATTTTAATGGTTTAATTGCTTGAATTCGCATAATAGGTTGGTTAGGAATATGAAAGCTAACAACCTTACAAAAACAATCAATTTTTTCATGATGAGTAGTTAACCAATCAATCCCTAGAATCACATCAAATGCAAGTATTTTCAAAGAAATAAGATCGACAGCTAATGTGCGGGTGCCAATTTGAACTAAACAAGACTTATAAACAGTGGATGTAATGAAGGTTTCTCCCAACGGAGTTTCAACAGATAAGTCAAAGTCTAATTTCTTCGGAGTCAAATTTAAACGTTGAGCGCAAGTAGGAGAAATAAAAGAATGGGTAGAACCGGTATCAAATAAGGTATAGACTTCACTAGAGTTTATGATAAGCTTACCCGTGATGACCTCGTTCGGGTTCCTTGCTTTCTGGGAGGTCACGACAAACGCTCTCCCTTGCACTACTGGCTTTGACTTTTCTGGGACGGCCTTTAGTGCCTCCTTCCTAGCTGAACTTGTCTTCAATGAACGATAAAATTGGGCTAGGTGACCTACTCTTCCACAATTATAACATGCTTTGGACGGAATCGCGTAGTTTTGACTAATATGTCCCAACCCTCCGCATTTGAAGCATATGATAGGTGGTCATTCTCCTTCCTTAACAACGGGTGCTGGTGCTGATGTCTTTCCATCATTGTTGAATCTCCTCTTCTTGAAATGTCCATTCTTATTGTTTGGGCCCTGATTACCACCGAAGTGGTTACCATTTCTAGCCTGTTGATTCCCTCCATGCTTGTTATCACCGCTTCGCTGACTGCTCTCACTGGTATTATCATTTTGTTGGCTGCTCTCTTTTGGTTAGGTTGACTCATTATCGCACTCCAATAACTGAGCCCTATTAACAACATCTGAATACAAATACAGTTTATGAGAGATAAGATATTGACGTATCTCGGGCTTTAAACCTCTTAGAAACATTCGCGTCATTCTCTCCTCATTATCAACTAAATGGGACGCAAACCGAGACAACTCGGCAAACTTGGCTTCGTGCTTCGACACGGTCATGTTGTTTTGCTCCAGCTTGATGAACTCTACCTCTGTAATGTGACAAATACTTTCGGGAAAGTACTTGTCGTTGAATAATTCATGGAACTTCTCCCAAGTTATCTTCAGTGCGGCAGGTTGAGTACATTTTACAGATTCCCACCAGTAATCTGCCTCTACACGCAACATGAAGGTGGTAAAGGGAACCTTTTGTTCCTCGATCCAAGACATCAAATATATTGTAGATTTGCTTTATCCACATCTCTGTCTTAAGTGATTTTGGCTCTCCAAAAAACTTCGGTGGTCCCAGTTCCTTAAACTGCTTGGCGGTGACCGTCCGAGAGTTGCCAGTGTTTCCACCTGTATTTTGGACAGGAGCCGTTCTTGCCTGATGTTGCATGAATTGCATAAAGCCTCTGAACATTCCATCATTCATCATTTGGTCAGTGTTGTTATTTGCCTGAGGATTGTCGCCTTCCTGATGCACATTATCCTGATTATTGATTTGTGGAGACTAAACGGTCTCCTGTGCTCCATTGATATTCTCAACATTCTCGGATGTCATTTTCAAACACTGCCACAAAACAAGGGTTAATTAACATATCACATATTATCCCTATACTCTGACCGACCAATTAAATACCAAATAAACTTAGGTAGGTCATACTAGCGAAAGAATTCCCCGTTTCTCCCCTCCTAGTTTTTATCTCACATCTCAGCCAGGGATCATATCCCTAAGCTTTGATACCAACTGTAATGCCCCCAAAATAGGTATACATCACCTATTCTGAGTTGCCAAATACATGGTACATAATACAAATACAATCTTAAATATACAACATGGGCTGTAAGTTTTAATACAAATATTATCTTCTAGACAGTATTCAAACTCAAAATAAGTCCTCAATACATTTATTAACACACTAGTTCTTAGAATACTGAGGACTACTAATGCTATCCTCTGGACCATCACTCTGTTCCCCGACTAGTCCCTGCTACGTTCTCATTTCCTGAAGAGAACAATGAAAGCAAAAGGGTGAGCTCAACTAGCCCAGTAAGAAATATTATGACTAAGATAATGCAGAATAAATTTTCCTTAGCCTTCAATAGTGTTAAACTGATACAATATAACAAACATCAAGTTTAACTGCAGCGGAACAAGCAATCCATTAAAAGGGTCAAGTAGAGAATAAAATCTACTATCTTTTATGATTTAAAAAGTTTTTCATCACTTTTATCGTTGAGACTCAGCTTAATAAATAATCCGCATCATCGAATCACCCCTACACTATGGCCAAGGATATTCTTTAGTATCACGACCGCAAATTATCCATGCACTACAGGCCAAGGATATTCGTGTATTCATTAATGGTCATAATCATGCCAACAACTGTCCATCAATGCACTACGGGGCAATGAGGACTTTTATCACATCATTTGTAACATTATACAGTCATGATTATACCGAATAATCCCTGGTCATAATCATACCAAGTCCATCTATGCACTACGGGCCACAGATGACTTTCAACATAATATAAACATGAGGATGATGACAATGATATAAGAATTCAATAAAACAAGTTCAAGAATTAATTTATCCAGGAACCAATAACGTCCAAATTGTCAACGTGATACTTCTTTATGGAGTAAAATTCAAGAAAGCTCAGAAGAATATTTGATGGATGAAGCGCAAATATCAAGGATATTCCACTAAATTTATGGAGTATAGAAGTCAAAACTTTAACCAACTGAGTATAATAAAGAATGGAATAACAAAAGAAATCACCAGGCATACGATAGACCGCACAGATAGGTTATTCCAACAAAATAATAAACAACGGAACCAGGTTATGCGTAAACGCACAGATAGGATATTCCAACAGAATAATAAATAATAGAACCAGGTCATGCGTAAACGCACAGACAGGATATTCCAACTGAATAATAAATAAAGGAACCAGGTCATACGTAAACGCACAGACAGGATGTTCTAACAGAATAATAAAGAACGGAATAATAGAAGAATTTCACCATGTATACGGTACTTTGCATAGACAGGTTATTCCAACATAATAATAAAGAATGGAATAACAGAAGAATTTCACCAAGTATAGGGTAGTCCGCGTATACAGGTTATTCCAACAGAATAATAAAGAATAGAATAACAGAAGTTCTCTTCATGAATACAAAAGAAATAATACCCCTTACCTTAGAAGAATCTGGATATAGGAGTAGTGAAGTAGAAGAATACTTTTCTTCTTTCTCTCTATAGTTTCTCTCTCTAGAGTTTCAGTGAATTCGTAAGAAATAATAAATGAATGAGCTTCTATTTATAGGAGAAAGGACTAAATAGTAACTAATTCATGAACGGTCCAAATTGATTTATTTTTAAATGGATGGTCCATAAAATATTTTAATAAAACAAAATATTTTAAATAAAATATACTATATATATATATATATATATATATAACTCACGGGTCATTACCCCCGTGATACAACCTGCCAATTTCCGTGCCTGCTAACTTTCAAATTATCACATTATATATAATAATAATAATAATAATAATTGTACCCCTTCCTACCAAATTGTCAAACATTACATATTGTATATATATATATATATCACATATAGTACTCATCCCGTGGCTACTTCCTCCACCAACATCAATTATCATCATATATATATATATATATATATATATATATATATATATATATATAAACTAAAAGTACTTCCCTCCTAATTATTCCCCCCCCCATTTCCCGTAACCAAAATGTCTTCCAACCAAGACTTTGCCAAACACATGGGTCCCATTCGTGGGCCCCCACCTTTTATTATATATATAACCTCCTACCGATTATTTTGAAAAATGGGTAAATGGGGGTCCATAAAATAAGTAAAACTTCATAAAAATCACCTTAATAATTTTAACAACATTTATCACCTTTATTATAATTCACAATATTAATAGACCAGGTCGTTCCCAGGAAAGAGGGGGTTTTCAATAAGGATTTCTCCCTATTGGCGCACAATTAGGTGACCAAACCTCTCCTTGGCAGAACTTCTAGACATCGTTAATATTGCAAATAATAATATTAATAACTTTGTTATCTCAATTATTAATTTAATAATATATAAAATATAAACAATAATTGAATCAAATAACGTGAGATACTATGTAGCAATTACTGTAGCAATACTTGAACAAAACTGAGTGACTTCTCACGTAAGCATCAATAATCAATACTGTGTGCTACTATGCAACCATGCATATTACTGTACTTTTAACACCGGGTGTTTTAACAGTTAACGGTAAAAATTTCCGCTGTTATTTTCATAAAAATATATTTTTATAGTTTTCTCAATCCGACAATAATTCCTTTGCGGGGTCCACTAATGATTGTGTCGTTGTACGAATATTTCCTGTTAAAACGAATATTCCCCGACCAATCGAATATTATATAACAACTTACGTACTTTGCAAAATTTATAAATATTACCCACAACTATAACATTATATCAAATTCATTCCATAATATTCAAAAATGATATTTATAGAAAAATCATCTTTATTCAAAAAAGTTGGGGTCTTACAAAATTCTTCCCTCGAATCTTAACAATCCTTTGGTATCGATCTTGTATTTCACTTCATTACCCTCAACCACTTTCTCCTTGATTTTTCTACATTCTTCATCTTGTAGTTGAGCATTCTTTACCTTGTCCACCAAAGTTGGACCAACTTCTATTTGGAATAGTTGTTCGTCAGCTTCTTTTAAAAATTTTATTTCCAACCCAATTTTGTCATTGCTGAAATAAGCTCCTCCAGAGTGGTTATCAGCATCAACTTTTCTCGACCTTTCCTGCTTAAAGCATATGCAACCATATTCTCTTTTCCTGGATGATAAAAGATCTCACAATCAAAATCTTTTCAGACTCTTATGGTCTATATAAATCTCACATTTTCCCCATAGAGACAGTGTCTCCATATTTTCAAAGCAAATACCATACAAGCCAACTCTAAAACATGAGTCGGATATCCTTTTTCATAATCCTTCAGTTGTCTTGATACATATGCAATAACTTTGTCGTTCTGAACAAGAACGCAACCCAATCCTTTATGTGAGGCATCACTATACACCACAAAGTTTCCTATATTATCTGGTAATGACAACACAGGTGCCACACTTAACTTCTTTTTTAATTCTTAAAAACTCTCTTCACACTTCTTTGTCCAAACAAATTTTACAGCTTTCCTTGTCAAATTTGTTAGCGGAGTGGAAATCTTGGAAAAATCTTGAATAAACGATCTATAATAGTCGGCCAGTCCCAAGAAACTCCTTACATTCGAAGGTGTTCTTGGTTGTTCCCAATTGATTATGGCTTAAACTTTTGATGGATCCACTGAAATCCCATCTTTTTCAATCACATGTCCAAGAAATTGTACACGTTCCAGCCAGAATTCACACTTAGAGAATTTCACATATAGTTTTTCCTTTCTTAGTGTCTCCGTCGTCAAATGTAAATGTTCCACGTGTTCTTCTTGAGATTTGGAGTACACCAGGATGTCATCAATGAATACCACTACAAACGTATCTAAGAATGGTTTGAACACCCTGTTCATCAAATCCATGAATGCAGCAGGGGCATTGGTCAATCCGAAAGACATCACCAGAAACTCGTAATGTCCATACCGAGTTCTGAATGTCGTCTTTGGTACATCCTCCTTTCTTACTTTTAATTGGTGATACCCACTTCTCAAATCTATTTTTGGAAAGTATCTAGCACCCTTCAATTGATCAAACAAGTCATCTATTCTTGGCAATGGATATTTATTCTTAATAGTGACTTTATTTAATTCCCTATAATCAATGCAAAGACGCATTGACCCATCCTTCTTCTTCATGAATAACACTGGTGCTCCCCACGGGGACACACTCGGCTGAATGTACTTCTTGTCTATCAGCTCCCGCAGTTATACCATCAATTCATTAATTTCTACCGGAGCCATCCTGTACGGGGCCTTCGATATAGGAGCTGTTCCTGGCGCTAAGTCGATCACGAACTCAATCTCTCGGTCAGGCGGAAGTCCTGGCAAATCCTCCAGAAACACATCTACAAATTCCCTAACCTAGTTTCACCCCCTTCCTCTAAGTATCGACTATGTAAGCTAAATAACCCACACAGCCTTGACTCAACAACTTCTTGGCCTGCATAATCGTTAGATATCTCGCATATCTAGGCAATCTGCTACCATAGAAAACTACCTTTGACGGAGTCATAAGGTTTACACATTTCTTTTGGCAATTAATTATTGCTCCATAATTGTACAGCCAATCCATTCCCAAAATAACATCAAACTCTCCCAGTTTTATCAGAATTAAATCTACCATCATGATATTCCCCTTATTGTTCACCCTTCAATTATTGTATACGATCCTAACAGGAATCACTTCCCTATTCGCAATTTTTATGTTTAAAGGGAAATTCAATTCTTCACTAGGCAATCCTAACCTCTTAGCAAATTCATCAGATATAAACGAGCAAGTAGCACCCAAGTCAAATAATACATAAGCATCAATATTATTGATTGGGATAATACCTAACACAACATCTTTTGATTGTACTACATCATGCACATTCATGTTGAAGGTTCTGGCTGTGGGTCTGTTTGATAACGTTGGTCCCGTAATGGTCAATGTGCCTCCACTACTACCTCCCTTGGTTCCCATTGTCTCTTCAGCTTTCTTCTTAGGGCACTCACGAGAAAAATGATCCTTCAACCCGCATGTGTAGCAAACATTCTTCTTGGGTTGGCTGCAATTTGGGGCAATGTGACCCACCTGGCCATAGTTAAAGCATACACACTTCCCCCTTAAGCATACACCCACATAAAACTTTTCGCATGCGGCACTTGCTTCGAACTTCTTCTTCTGCTGATTACCCTGCTGGTTTCCAGCACCCACATTTCTCTTCAGGTTATTGCTACCATTTCCACCACTACCACCATCATTCTTACATTCACCCTCAATCTTCTTCTTTCTTTGTTCCTGATTGTACTTTGTCACAACCTCGCCTCCACCCTCAGCGAGAATTGCCTTCTCAAGCACTGATGTGAATGTCTTCAGTTTGAACAGGGAGACCCTACTGTACAACCAGGGTTTCCGTCCCTGCTCAAATCTCCTTGCCTTGCGCTCATCTGTGTTAACTTGAAATGGCGCAAACCTCGCGAATTCGTTAAATTTTACGGCATACTCTGATACCGTCATTGATCCCTACTTCAGTTCTAGAAACTGCACCTCCATCTGATTCTTCGAACTCTCTAGGAAGTAGGTCTCGAAGAATATCTCCTTAAACCTATCCCAAGTCATCACCCCTTGTCCTCCTTGAGTTTTATTGGCATGCCACCAATAACTTGCCTCTTCTTTCAACATGAATGTTGCAAAAGTAGTCTTCTGATTCTCACCTACTCTAGCTACATCAAACACTTTCTCTATCTCCATGATCTAGGTCTGTGCCTCAACTGGATTCATGGACCGATAAAATTCTGGTGCTCCAACCGCGTTGAAGTCCTTGAATGTCACAGCTTAATTCTGCGGTTGATTCTGTAATGCACCCGTCAGTAATGTCACAAACTACTGAACGGGGTTATCTATAGCGTTGTTATTGTTGGTAGATCCCTCAGGGGTTCTTTGTCATGGCTGACATCTTCTTGGAGGCATTTTCTGTTAAAATAAACTCATTAGATTGTTACTCAATTCCTTTAAGTATTTTCTACTTAACTTGCACACCATAAAAGTTCATCACAAAACACATAACACTTTGAATAAAATAATAACTTTTATTCATTCATAATCTTTTAGAAAACATAAGAACAATAGCATCACTGCAATTTACATTACTTTCTTGAACTACTAAAGTTCCAGGAGAACATCATCATCATATCCCATAGGTAATATAACACTTGGAATTTACATATTATTTATCATATCATTAATCACTTATCAAGTACATTTATAATGACCTACTAAAATATTGCATAGCCTTACGACGCGCTTCTTCCAAAATACGAAACATTGTTCAGCGATCTAATATGTATGATGACAATGTCTCAAACTGAATCGGATAACCCATGACTCGATCTTGACCTCGATTGATCACAGTGTTGAATAAACTATTCATCTCTTCCATCTTCATCTTATTAACTTTTACATCTTTCTCTGCTATTCTGGCTCGGTTAGAAGCTTCTTCGTACTTGTCTTCGGCTCTTGTTGAAAGACCCTGAATTTTATGAAATGAAAGTATTCAATTTTATTACAATTATTATTTTATTTCGTAAATGGTTAAATTGATAAAAGGTTAAAGTTAAGGGTGATATGTGAATTTTTTTTGCAAAGTAAGCAAGTTGTTATAAAATATTCGTTTGGTCGGGGAATATTCGTACGACGGCACAATCATTGGTGGACTCCACAACGGAAGTATTGTCGTAGTTAGAAAACAACAGAATTATCTTTTATTAAAAATAACGGCGAGTGTTACCGTTAAAACTATTGAACTACCCGGTAGTAAAAGTATAGTAATACGCGTGGTTGCATAGTAGCACACGGTATTGATTATTGATGCTTACGTAAGAAGTCACTCAGTTATACTTAATTATTGCTACAAAGAATCATGACATCATATCTCTCATATTATTGATTCAATTATTGTCACAGTATCATCTGCATAATATATATTATTAAATCAATAATTGAGACGACAAAGTTATTCATATTATTATTTTCAATATTGATAATGTCTAGAAGTTCTGTCAAGGAGAGGTTTGGTCACCTAATTGCGCGCCAATAAGGAGAAATCTTTATCGAAAAACCCCCTCTTTCCTAGGAACGACCAGGTTGTTAAATATTGTGAATTATAATATTAATGATGAATAAGTTCGTGTTGATTAAAGATGAAATTGATAGTTCCATTGTGTTGAAATTATTAGTGTTAGTGAAATTCGACATTTATTTTGATAATAATTAATGTCTAGAGGTTATATTGACCAATCGGGTAATTAATCGGATAAATGAGAAATTAATTGCTATTAATTCACATGTTTATAACTATGTGTTCACATGTGTGTACTATTGATTCACATGATTTACTATTAGGGGGGGTGGTGCAAGTTTGATAATACTTGCAGGACTAAATTAAAAATGAAGAAAAAGAGGGAGGTATTATACTGTAATATTTCGAGCCCCAAAACGTGCAATTATCGAAACTATATTTTTCTATAAATAGAAGCTCATTCTTCCTTCATTTCTCACCAATTCACTAAGTCTCACAAGAGCAATTATTATAGAGAGAAATTATAGAGAGAAAGAAGAAGAGAAGTTTGCTACCTCACTATTCCAGTATCCAATTTATTCTAAGGTAAGGGGTATTATTTTTTTCGTATTCATGAAGAGAGTTATTTCTTTCAATATTCGTAAGTGTTGTTATACCATTCTTTATTATTCTGTTGGAATAACCTATCTGTGCGGTCTATCGCATGCCTGGTGAATTCTTCTATTATTCCATTCTTTATTATTCTGTTGGAATAACCTGTCTATGCGATCTATCGTATGCCTGGTGAATTCTTCTATTACTCCATTCTTTATTATTCTGTTGGAATAACTCATATCATGCGGCTATTGATGCCCGGTGAATTCTTCTCGTTATTCCATTCTTTATTATTCTGCGTGAATAACTTTTCTGCATCGGTCTATCGCATGCCTAGTGAATTCTTCCATTATTCCATTCTTTATTATTCTCATTAGAATAACTTTTGCCTATGCGGCTCATCGCATGCACGTGAATTCTTCTATTATTCCATTCTTTATTATTACATTGGAATAACTTTGTTTTGTCTGCGGTCTATCGTATGCATGGTGAATTCTTCATTATTCCATTCTTTATTATTACATTGGAATAACTTTTGCCTATGTGGATTACCGCATGCATGGTGAATGATCCTTCATATTCATTCCTTATTAAATTATGGAAATAATCATCTGCGTGGATTACTGCGCATGGCGCTAAAAATCCATTTGCAGTTTCATATATTCTATTATACTCAGTTGGTTAAAGTTTTGGCTTCTATACTCCATGAAATTAGTATAATGTCCTTGATATTTGCGCTTCATCCAATATCTTTTCATGGAAATATTCTTCTGACCATTCTTGAATTTTACTCCACAAAGCAGTATCATGTTGACAATTTGGACGTTATTGATTTATGGATAAATTAAATTATAAATCTTTAAAATTTATCCTTGAACTTGTTTTATTGAATTATTATGTCATTGTCATCATCCTAATGCTTATATTGTATTAAAAGTCATCTTTGGCTTACGTGCATAGATGGACTTGGTATGATTATGATCAGGGATTATTCGGTATAATCATGACCATAATGTGACGAATGATGTGGTGAAAGTCCTCATTGGCCTGTAGTTCATTGATGGACAGTTGATGGTATGATTATGACCAGGGATTATTCGTTATAATCATGACCATTGATGATTACATGAATATCCTTGGCCGTGATGCAGGGATGATTCGATTTTATTAATTAAGCTGAGTCTCAACGATAAAGTTGATGAAAAACTTTTTAAATCATAGAAGATAGTAGATTTTATGCTCTACTTGACTCTTCTAATGGATTGCTTATTCCGATGCAGTTATTGATCTAAAACTTGTTGTCTATTATATTCTATCAGTTGTTATACTGTTGAAGGCTAAGGATAATTTATTCTGCATTATCTTAGTCATAATATTTCTTACTAGGCTAGTTGAGCTCACCCTTTCTTTCACTGTTCTCTTCAGGAAATGAAAATATAACTAGGACGAGTCGGGGAAAGGATTGAAGATCTAGATGGTTGTTTTAGTAGTCCTCACTATTCTATAAAATACTGTGACAATAAATGTAATGAGGACTCCATTGAGTGTGGATATTGTCTAGATGACAATATTCTTATTGAAACTCTTAGATTATGTTTTGTCGTATTTTACACGACTGTTGTATAATTAAGTTGTATTTGAATTTTGTACCATGTATTTGGCGACTCAAGATGGGTGATGTATACCTATTTTGGGGGTGTCACAGTTGGTATCAAAGCTTAGGGATATGATCCCTAGCTGAGATGTGAGACAAGAACTAGGATGGGAGAGACGGGGAATTCCTTCGCTAGTATGACCTACCTAAGTTTATTTGGTATTTAATTGGTCAGTCAGAATATAGGGATAATATGTGATATATTAATTAACCCTTATTTTGTGGCAGTATTTGAAAAAGGCATCTGAAAATGTTGAGATTAGCAATAAAGCACATGAGACCGTTGAGTCACCAACGATCAATACCCAGGATAATGTGCAACAGGAAGACAATAAACCTCAGGTAAATAACAACACCGATCAGATGATGAACGATGGGATATTTAGAGGCTTTATGCAATTCATGCAACATCAGGCGAGAGTGACTCCTGTTCAAAATGCAGGAGGAAACACTGGCAACTCTCGGATGGTCACCGCTAAGCGCCTCAAAGAGCTGGGACCGGCTGAGTTTTTGGGAAAGCGAGAACCACTTAAAAGCGAGACGTGGTTAAAGCGATCACCAAGATATTTGATGTCTTGGGATGCTCCGAGGAGCACAAGGTTCCTTTGCCACCTTTATGTTTGTGCGAAGAGACAGATTCTTTGGTGGGAATCAGAATCAGTGCATACCAACTGACCTTTTCAACATGTCTTGGGAGAAGTTCCAAGAGCTGTTCAATGACAAGTACTTTCCCGAAAGTATTCATCACATGGAGGAGGTGGAGTTTATCAAGTTGGAGCAAAACAATATGACCGTGTCACAGTACGAAGCTAAGTTTGCCGAGTTTTCTCGGTTCGCATCCCATTTGGTCGATAATGAGGAGGGAATGACGCAAATGTTTCTAAGAGGTTTGAAACCTGATATACGTCAATACCTCATTTCTCACAAACTTTGTTTATATTCAGATGTAGTGAATAGAGCTCAGTTATTGGAGCGCGATAATGAGCCAACCTAACGAAAGGATAACGAGCAACAACACGATAATAATCGTACCGGTGACAACGTCCATCGAAACAATGATAACCATCGTGGGGGAAATTATCATGCCAAGAATGGGTAGCACTTCGGTGGTAATCATGGCCAATATAATAGAAGTGGAAAATTTAAGAAGAAAAAATTTAAAGATGATGGGAAGACGTTGGCAGCAGCACCAACACCAGCAACAAATTTTAGGGGAGGAGAACGACCGCCAGTTAGATGCTACAGATGCGGAGAGGGGGGACACATAAGTCCAAACTATTTACAGCCTTCCAAGGTATGTTTTAGTTGTGGAAAAGACGGTCACATAGCTCGATTTTGTCCTGTAGCGAAATCAAGTCCAGCTGGGATGGTGGCACCAAAGGCGGATACAGACAAAACAAAGTCGATGGTTTCAGGGAGAGCGTTTTTCGTAACTTCTCAAAAGTGAGTAACCCGAACGAAGTTAGCATGGGTTAGTTAATTATAAATTTTTGTGAAGTCTATACCTTATTAGATACCGATTCTACCCATTCTTTTATCTCTCTTGCTTGCGCTAAATGTTTAAATTTGACCCCAGAGAAGTTAGACTTTGACTTATTGGTTAAAATTTCGTTAGTAGAAACCTTCATTACCTCCACTGTTTATAAATCTTGTTGATTCAAATCGACACTTTCACGTTACCTATCGATCTTATCTCTTTGAAAATACTTGCCCTTGATGTGATTTTAGGAATCGATTGGTTAACTACTCATTATGCCAAAATTGATTATTTTCGTAAGGTTGTTAGCTTTCATATTCCTAACCAACCTGTTATACAAATTCAAGCAACCAAACCACTAAAGTCAATCATTGTTAAATTAAGCCATAAGTAAAAAGCCCTGAGCCTTTCGCTGGTGACTTCCTTATGTGGAATGCACCGAAGCCAGAATATCCGTAGGGGACGTCGTGAATAGCGGTGAAAAGTTGATAGGTATCAATGTGACGTGCTATCCAAGTCTTGGATGAGAGTCACAGTTTTGAATGACATTTCTATTGTTAATAAATTTCCTGATGTATTCTTGAAGACTTCTTAGCCTACCCCTAGAGCGTGAAATTGAATTTTGTATTGACTCCAGTACAAAACCCATTTCTAAAACCCTTAAATATTTCTTCAACCAAAACGAACATATCATGCGCCAAAGACGTTGGCTCGAGCTGTTGAAGATTACGACCATACCATTCAATATCATCGTGGATGAGTGAATGTCGTAGCTGACGCGTTGAGTAGAAGATCGTATGCGGTTATGAGTGTGACGTTGTTAACACAAAAACCCATTTCATATAACTTACAAATGATGGAGATAGAGTTAAAGACTCTAGGGACCCACGTGGTGATATCAAATATACGAGTAGAATTAACTTTAATCGATAAAGTTAAAGGTAGCTCAAGCTACACACCCGGAGCTGATGAATGTGAAGAAGAAGGTTCAAGAGGGCATTATTCTAGAAGCAATACTTGATGAAGAGAGGAAATCTCAACCCTTGATTTTATTGGTCTATTTGAAATCCTCGATAGAGTAGGAATTATGGCCTATAGACTCGTTTTACCGCCAAGTATGTTGCGTGTTCATAACGTTTTTCACGTATCGATGTTACGTAAATATGTGGATGACCCGAACCACATTATTGAATTGGAACTAGACGAGATAGCAGAAGATTTAACGAATGAGGAGATAAGTGTTAAAATCTTAGATAAGAAAGATCATATTCTACACTCAAAGGTTATAACTCAAGAGTTAGAATCTGACGAGGTATCCTCACCTCTTCGGCATACTAGGTACGTACATAAATTTCGAGGGCAAAATTTCATATGGAGGGGATATTGTAAGACCCCGAAATTTATGAAATGAAAGTATTCAATTTTATTAAAATTATTATTTTATTTCATAAATGGTTAAATTGATAAAAGGTTAAAGTTAAGGGTGATATGTGAAATTTTTTTGCAAAGTAAGCAAGTTGTTATAAAATATTCGTTTAGTCAGGGAATATTCGTACGACGACACAATCATTGGTGGACCCCACAACGAAAGTATTGTCGTAGTTAAAAAATAACAGAATTATCTTTTATTAAAAATAACGGCGAGTGTTACCGTTAAGACTGTTGAACTACCCGGTAGTAAAAGTACAGTAATACGCGTGGTTGCATAGTAGCACACGGTATTGATTATTGATGCTTACGTAAGAAGTCACTCAATTATACTCAATTATTTCTACAATAATTGCGGCATCATATCTCTCATATTATTGATTCAATTATTGTCACAGTATCATCTGCATAATATATATTATTAAATCAATAATTGAGACGGCAAAGTTATTCATATTATTATTTGCAATATTGACAATGTCTAGAAGTTCTGTCAAAGAGAGGTTTGGTCACCTAATTGCGCGCCAATAAGGAGAAATCCTTATCGGAAATCCCCCTTTTTCGTGGGAATGACCTGGTTGTTAAATATTGTGAATTATAATATTAATAATGAATAAGTTCGTGTTGATTAAAGATGAAATTGATAGTTTCATTGTGTTGGAATTATTAGTGTTAGTGACAATCGACATTTATTTCGATAATAATTAATGTCTGGAGGTTATATTGACCAATCGGGTAATTAACTGGATAAATGAACAATTAATTGCTATTAATTCACATGCTTATAACTATGTGTTCACATGTGTGTACTATTGATTCACATGATTTACTATTAGGGGAGGTGATGCAAGTTTGATAATACTTGCAGGACTAAATTAAAAATGAAGAAAAAGAGGGAGGTATTATACTGTAATATTTCGATCCCCAAAACGTGCAATTATCGAAACTATATTTTCCTATAAATAGAAGCTCATTCTTCCTTCATTTCTCACCGATTCACTAAGTCTCACAAGAGCAATTATTATAGAGAGAAATTATAGAAAGAAAGAAGAAGAGAAGTCTGCTACCTCACTATTCCAGTATCCAATTTATTCTAAGGTAAGGGGTATTATTTTTTTTGTATTCATGAAGAGAGTTATTTCTTTCAATATTCGTAAGGGTTGTTATACCATTCTTTATTATTCTGTTGGAATAATCTATCTGTGCGGTCAATCGCATGCCTGGTGAATTCTTCTGTTATTCCATTCTTTATTATTCTGTTAGAATAACCTATCTGTGCAGTCTATCGCATGCCTGGTGAATTCTTCTGTTATTCCATTCTTTATTATTCTGCTGGAATAACTCGTCTGCATGGCGATCATCGCATGCCCGTGAATTCTTCATTATTCCATTCTTTATTATTCTCGTTGGAATAACTCGTTATGCATGCGGTCTATCGCATGCCTGGTTAATTCTTCTATTATTCCATTCTTTATTATTCTATTGGAATAACCTGTCTGTGCGGTCTATTGCATGCCTGGTGAATTTTTCTGTTATTCCATTATTTATTATTCTATTGGAATAACCTGTCTGTACGGTTTTGCTATCGCATGTATGGTGAATTCTTCTGTTATTCCATTCTTTATTATTCTGTTGGAATAACCTGTCTATGTGGATTACCGCATGCATGGTGAATGATCCTTCGTATTCATTCCTTATTAAATTATGGAAATAATCTATCTACGTGGATTACCGCATGGCGGGCGAAAATCCATTTGCAGTTTCATATATTCTATTATACTCAGTTGGTTAAAGTTTTGGCTTCTATACTCCATGAAATTAGTATAATATCCTTGATATTTGCGCTTCATTCAATATCTTTTCATGGAAATATTCTTCTGACCATTCTTGAATTTTACTCCACAAAGCAGTATCATGTTGACAATTTGGACGTTATTGATTTCTGGATAAATTAAATTATAAATCTTTAAAATTTATCCTTGAACGTGTGTTATTGAATTATTATGTCATTTTCATCATCCTCATGCTTATATTGTATTGAAAGTCATCTTTGGCTTACGTGCATAGATAGACTTGGTATGATTATAACCAGGGATTATTCGGTATAATCATGACTATAATGTGACGAATGATGTGGTGAAAGTCCTCATTGGCTTGTAGTTCATTGATGGACAGTTGTTGGTATGATTATGACCAGGGATTATTCGGTATAATCATGACCATTGATGATTACATGAATATCCTTGGCCGTGATGCAGGGATGATTCACTTTTATTTATTAAGCTGAGTCTCAGCGATAAAGTTGATGAAAAACTTTTTAAATCATAGAAGATAGTAGATTTTATGCTCTACTTGACTCTTCTAATGGATTGCTTATTCTGCAGCAGTTGTTGATCTAAAACTTGTTGTCTATTATATTCTATCAGTTGTTATACTATTGAAGGCTAAGGATAATTTATTTTGCATTATCTTAGTCATAATATTTCTTACTGGACTAGTTGAGCTCACCCTTTCTTTCACTTTTCTCTTCAGGAAATGAGAATATAACTGGGATGACTCGGGGAACGGATTGAAGGTCCAGATGGTTGTTCTAGTAGTCCTCACTATTCTATAAAATAGTGTGATAATAAATGTAATGAGGACTCCATTGAGTGTGGATATTTTCTAGATGACAATATTTTTATTGAAACTCTTAGATTATGTTTTGTCGTATTTTACACGACTATTGTATAATTAAGTTGTATTTGAATTTTGTACCATGTATTTTGCGACTCAAGATAGGTGATGTATACCTATTTTGGGGGCATCACACTTGTCCTCTTAGTAGTTCTTCCTTCATTTTGTTCTTTCTTCGCCTGTGATCTCTCCGCATCGCTTGCTCGCTTCCTCCTTCACTGTGGACCAGCTTCCCTTCGACATTACTCATACGTTCCTCTAGATCCTGGATCTCATTGTCCTTCTGAACCATAGAGGTCTTTTGTTCAGCTACTATCTCTCTCAACTCCTCGACGCTATCCTCGAAGTTCCACATTGCAAATTCGTACACTTCGGCCGCATATATGGGCAAATGATCGAGTTAAGTGGAATCTCTTCCTCTTCGTCCTCCTCATCCTCATTCGACTGTGGTAGCTCCTCAGGGTCTTCCTCGTCCGTCTCAATCTCATTATCCTCATCAGATAACCCCTCCTGCTCAACCACTGTGACCAACGAAGATGATTCCCGTGGCATTAGTTGTTCTCAAATCACCTGAATATCTCGAGGCTCCTCCTTTCTAGGCATCTGGGCTCTTCCTCCCTATCCTGACTGGATTCTCCTACATTAGCCGTCCTGACAACAACATTTTAAGTTTTAATTACTAATAATTACTACTCGACACTCACAAGCACATAAGTTGTAATCACATAAGCACATACGTGTTTTATTACTTCTTCCTTAAAACTCGATAAGAGTTTATCACCACTATCTTTTCAAAGGTTACTTCCTAAGGCTTTTCCCCCACCTAATGTTCATAACCTAAATGTAAGACCCCAACTTTTATGAATAAAGATGAATTTTTCTATAAATATCATTTTGAATAATTATGGTGTTGATTTGTTATAATATTAAAGTTGTGGGTAATATTTATAAATTTTGCAAAGTAAGCAAATTGTTATAAAATATTCGATTGGTCGGGGAATATTCATTTTAACAGAAAATATTCGTACGACGGCATAATCATTGGTGGACCTCACAGCGTAATTATTTTCGGAATGAGAAAAAGACAAAAATATCTTTTTATGAAAATAACGACGGAAGTTTTACCGTTAACTGTTGGAATAACCGATGTTAAAAGTACAGTAATACGCGTGGTTGCATAGTAGCACACGGTATTGATTATTGATGCTTACGTAAGAAGTCATTCAGTTTTGTTCAATTATTGCAACAGTAATTGTTGCATAGTTTCTCACGTTATTTGATTCAATTATTGTTGATATAATATATATTATTAAATCAATAATTGAGACGACAAAGTTATTCATATTATTATTTACAATATTGACAATGTCTAGAAGTTCTGTCAAGGAGAGGTTTGGTCACCTAATTGCGCGTCAATAAGGAGAAATTCTTATTGGAAAGCCCCCTCTTTCCTGGGAATGACCTGGATGTTAAATATTGCGAATTATAATAATGATGATAAATGTTGTTAAAAATATTGAGGTGATTTTTTTATGAAGTATTTATTATAAAATTTGCTTATTTATATGGACCCCTATTTACTCGTTTTTCAAAATAATCGGTAGAAAATTATTTAATATAATAAAGGTGGGGCCATATGCGGGGGCTACATGTGGGGCCCACGTGTTAAAAAATGAAATGGGATGAAATTTGTGTTTGTCACGGGAGGTTGGATGCTGAGAAAGGAAGGTGTACAATTATTTATTTTATTATTATTATAAATTTGTTTTATATTCATATATATATATATATATATATATATATTATTTTATTTAAAAGTTTTTGTTTTATTAGAATATTTTATTGCATAGTGCTGCATAGTAAATCAAAAAATTTCAAACGTTTGGCCGAAGAGTTGCGCCCGTGACTTTTCCTTCACTATGCATCCAAATAGTATCCTTTCCGTTCTCCTATAAATAGGATGCTTAGTTAGAATTGAAAATCACACCATAATCAGAGAATTCTTCTTCTATAATATTGAGCATATTTCTTTCGAGTTTTAGAAAGCTTTGAGTTTAGAAAATAGTGAAAGTTTTCTTCAAAAATATCCCCGCTATACCTGTTGGAATACTCTTCTTTTCAAGGTAACAGATATTATTTATTTCATATTTAGAAAAGACATTATTTTTCGTATTTGTATGAATATTATTTCATTCAATATTCGTAATGAATATTATTTTCGTTCAATATTCGTAGGAATATTGTCTTCGTTTAATATTTATATTATTTTCATTTAATATTCGTAAGGAATATTATATTCGTTCAATATTCAAAATGAATATTATCTTCATTTAATATTCGTAAGGGATGTTATTTTTGTTCAATATTCGTATGAAATAATATTTTCTTCCATACTCTGTAGTACGTAAGTAATATTATTTCGTTTTAGATTTCGAATTCTATTTTTCGTTTTTTTAAAGTTTTGGCTTCTATACTCCATGAAATTAGTAGAATATCCTTGATATTTGCGCTTCATCCAGTATCTTTTCATGGGAATATTTGTGACACCCCCAAATCCGGGTACTTCAATTCCACGGGATTTGGTGTTAACTGTACAAATATCATCTATCTATCTACCCATAATAAATGCAAACCATGCAATAGATAGAAATAATAATAAATCTCCCCTTATGGGGTTACATCAACTACATAATAATTACAATCCCAGGTTACTCTAACCTTAAACATCCGTATGAATCATAAACAATTAAGTCTTAAACAACATCATTAACTTAAGTCTTAAACAAATACATCATCATATAAAACAACAAGTCTTCATCACTTGTTAACCTTGCCCTTGCCTTTACTAGTAGAAGGTTCGTCGGTTCTTTCGTTCTTCACTACAATGTTATTATTACGCAAGAGTGAGCACAAATGCCCACAAGTATAACAATGAAATAACAGTATAATAACATGCGAGTGAATCAAAGACATCTGAATAAAAGCTCAACTTTTGAATCAAGAATGAATAACAAGAATCAAAAGATTTCTGAGGGTCATAAGACCTTGAACTATGTCCTAGGTTATCAAGGGTTATACTTGAAACCTTTAACAATCATAAGACTATGGACCTTTCTACTGTACTTAGGGGGATCGACCCTTAGTACCATCATCATGCACACAATATCTTAACGCTAACGCATAAGTAAATCCCTTTGCGGGGTTGTTTCGGGTTTGACATTAAAGTCCGCACCAAAGGAAGTTTGGTGCGACAATTCATCAAGGGTTCTAAATTTAGAACGCTTATCAACTATGGACTAGTCGAATCAATAAGGGTTCGCTAGTCTAATAAGATTCAATAATAATGATATTCAAATTGAATAATAATCTCGTGAAGTATACAATAGGACAATTATTGTATAATCTGAATCATGCTTTGAAAAGATAATCAATCTTTAATATAATATTTGAACATGAATAATAATAATGATAATTTACTCGAGGTAATTAATAAACTTGAACAATAATGACAAGTAGGGTTAGAAACTTGCCTCGTCATGCGTAGGCTAAACGATTACTACTCCGCTCACCACAAATCCTACACACATACCATATGTATTCACGACATTCATTAGTTACAATTTCACTTAATTATTTAATATAAACTCCACTTTATTTAACAAATCATTACCCTTCTAATTTAATTACTTAATTAAATTAGAATTTTTTCATTCTCTTACTATTATTACACTCGAATAAATTATTTCATAATAATTTCCATCGAATATTTAATTTATTCCATAAATATCTCAATTAAAATATTTACTTTATTTTATAAATATTTTAATAATAATTTTCATCGAATATTTATTTTATTCCATAAATATCTCAATTAAAATATTTAATTTATTTTATAAATATTTTAATAATAATTTTCATCGAATATTTATTTTATTCCATAATATCTCAATTAAAATATTTAATTTATTTTATAAATATTTTAATAATAATTTTCATCGAATATTTATTTTATTCCATAAATATCTCAATTAAAATATTTAATTTATTTTATAAATATTTTAATAATAATTTTCATCGAATATTTATTTTATTCCATAATATCTCAATTAAAATATTTAATTTATTTTATAAAAATTTTAATAATAATTTTCATCGAATATTTATTTTATTCCATAAATATCTCAATTAAAATATTTAATTTATTTTATAAATATTTTAATAATAATTTTCATCGAATATTTATTTTATTCCATAAATATCTCAATTAAAATATTTAATTTATTTTATAAAAATTTTAATAATAATTTTCATCGAATATTTATTTTATTCCATAAATATCTCAATTAAAATATTTAATTTATTTTATAAATATTTTAATAATAATTTTCATCGAATATTTATTTTATTCCATAATATCTCAATTAAAATATTTAATTTATTTTATAAAATTTTAATAATAATTTTCATCGAATATTTATTTTATTCCATAAATATCTCAATTAAAATATTTAATTTATTTATAAATATTTTAATAATAATTTTCATCGAATATTTATTTTATTCCATAAATATCTCAATTAAAATATTTAATTTATTTTATAAATATTTTAATAATAATTTTCATCGAATATTTATTTTATTCCATAAATATCTCAATTAAAATATTTTATTTATTTTATAAATATTTTAATAATAATTTTCATCAAATATTTATTTTTTTATTTTTTATTTATTTATTTATTTTTTATTTTTATTTTTTATTTTATTTATTTATTTTTTTGATCGCTTGAGTGGGTAATTTAGTTTAGTAACGTCACCACGAAGCTAAGTTACCTGTGCTCATTTTCTCGCAGTCATAACATAATAAGGCCAAATTAGGCCAAAAATCAATCATGTGTAAAATTATACATGAATATGGCCATAACTTCCAATTAGTTATTTTTACACCTAATTTAGACTTACTCAATCATTGTAATACATATATAATCACTACTTAACCCATCTAGCATGATTTTTAACAAGTTACAACACATAATTTGCAAAATCAACACATTTACTTCCACCGTTTCTTGATGTTCTTGAAGGTTTTAAAATAAAACATGAAAATTGTCCCTACTGGATTCGTTATAACAATCGAATCCGCTCATTTAAACTTTGGTCTCTTCAGTATCAACATGCATAACAACATACGAGTGTAAAATTTAGGGATAATATATGATTAATACATAAAATATCACGATAAGGCCATAAGGCCAAAACCCATACTCTGTAATTTTGTAGAAATCATACACGCATTTAATTTCATGAAACCGATGATATGGTTTACAAAATATATATAATAAAATACGATTTGATATGCCATAACACAAACAAAACCCATAATCATTAATCCTATCCCAATTATAGATGTTAAACCAAAACTTTGAAAGCCATTTTATAAAAAACTAAATGACGTAACAATGAAAATTGGGTTGGAGAGAATTACCCAAGTGTATAATTAATGGAAGATGAATTCCTTCTCGGATGACTCTCACAATCCTCTTAACAAACTCTCACTTCTCAACTCTTTCTCTCAGTATTTCTCTACATTATGATTTCTAGACTTAGGCAAATAATGAAGATGAAATAAAAGAATACGTAAACTAAATAATAACAATCGACGCTTGGTGGTTTAGTTACCCGATCATGGGTTAATCGGCCCCAACTCCTTTTAAGCGCCATGTTTGCCTAGCTAGAATAGGTTTCAAAAACCATTTAATTTAATAAAACTTTATCATATAGTTTAATTAATGTCACACCCATTTCAAATATCTTATTTAATATAAATAAAATATAATAACTTCTCATAAATTCACATAGTCACATAATTAATTTCCTCATTAATTAATAATGTCAAATTATTAACTCTCTAATTAATAATTAAATTAATTAAATAACATCATGCTTAATTAAATAATTCATTTAATTCAATAAGCTCACATAATTACATACTTGAATAATAATTATTCTCCACATTAATTTAATAATGTAACACATATAATTAAATTAATCTACCACAATTGCATCAATTAATATTTAATCTAATAATTAATTCATCGAAAAATATTTATTCAATTCAATAAATATTAAATTAAATTACAAAAATCTCATTCGTCGCAATATTATTCTGAGCATTATAGATAAGTTTAAACTTTTTCATGCTGGAGTACTATTCACGGGGTTACTATTACCGAAGTACTATTCACGGGGTACTATTTACTCAAGTACTATTCATCCGTGGCACTATTCATGACAAAAATTGATTTCTTTTCGGTCAAAGTCATTTTTGATATAATATTATTCTTGAATTTTACTCTACAAAGCAGTATCATGTTGACAATTTGTGCATTATTGAATTCTGGATAAATTAGATTATTAAAGTCTTTAAAATTTATCCTTGAACTTTTTTTTATTGAATTATTATGTCATTGTCATCATCCTCATGCTTATATTGTTATGAAAATCATCTTTGGCCCGTAGTGCATAGATGGACTTGGTATGATTATGACCAGAGATTATTCGGTATAATTATGACCGTAATGTTACAAATGATGTGGTAAAAGTCCTCATTGGCCCATAGTGCATTGATGGACAGTTTTTGGTATGATTATGGCAATGGATTCTCTTCGGCCAAGGGTGCAAAGATGAATTATTTTATGGCATGATCATGACCGTTGATAAAAACACAATTATCTTTGGCCCGTAGTACATGGATAATTCGTGGTCGTGATACTAAAGAATATCCTTAGCCCGTAGTGCAGGGATGATTCGATGATGTGGATTATTTATTAAGCTGAGTCTCAGCGATAAAAGTGATGAAAAACCTTTTAAATCATAGACGATAGTAGATATCATGCTCTACTTGACTCTTCTAATGGATTGGTTGTTCAGCTGCAGTTAAAGTTGATGTTTATTAAATTTTATCAGTTTAACACTGTTGAAGGCTAACGATAATTTATTCTGCATTATCTTAGTCATAATATGTCTTACTGGGCTAGTTGAGCTCACCCTTTGCTTTCATTGTTCTCTTCAGGAAATGAGAATATAACTGGGACTAGTCGGGGAACGGAGTGACGGTCCAAATGATAACATTAGTAGTCCTCACTATTCTGTGAAATAGTGTGATAATAAATATATTGAGGACTCCATTTGAGTTTGAATACTGTCTAGAAGACAATATTCGTATTAGAACTCTCAGTTTATGTTTTGTCATATTTTACAAGACAGTTGTATTTGAATTTTGTACCATGTATTTGGCGACTCAAAATGGGTGATGTATACCTATTTTGGGGGCGTCACAGTTGGTATCAGAACTTAGGGATATGATCCATGGTTGAGATGTGAGACAAGAACTAGGAGGGTAGAGACGGGGAATTCCTTTGCTAGTATGACCTACCTAAGTTTATTTGGTATTTAATTGGTCGATCAGAGTATAGGGATAATATGTGACATGTCAATTAACCCTTGTTTTGTGGCAGTATTTTAAAATGTCATCCGAGAATATTGAGAATAGCAATGGAGCACAGGAGATCGTTGAGTCACCACAGATCAATACCCAGGATAATGTGCAACAAGAAGACAATAATCCTCAGGTAAACAACAACTTTGATCAAATGATGAACGATGGAATGTTTAGAGGCTTTATGCAATTCACGCAACATCAGGCGAGAGCGGCTCCTGTCCAAAATGCAGGTGGAAACACTGGCAACTCTCGGACGGTCATCGCTAAACAGTTCAAGGAGCTGGGACCACCAGAGTTTTTTGGAGAGACAAAAGCACTTAAGGCGGAGACGTGGATAAATCAGATCAGCAAGATATTTGATGTCTTGGGATACTCCGAGGAGCAAAAGGTTCCCTTTGCCACCTTCATGTTGTGAGCAGAGGCAGATTACTGGTGGGAATCTATAAAGCGTACTCAACTTGCCGCACTGAAGATGTCTTGGGAGAAATTCCCATATCTGTTCAACGACAAGTACTTTCCCGAAAGTATTCGTTACATGAAAGAGGTAAAGTTCATTAAACTAGAGCAAAACAACATGATCGTGTCGCAGTACGAAACCAAGTTTGTCGAGTTGTCCCGGTTTGTGTCCCACTTAGTTGATAATGAGGAGAGAATGACACGGATGTTTCTAAGAGGTTTAAAACCCGAGATATGTCAATAACTTATCTCTCACAAATTGTGTTTGTATTCAAATGTTGTAAATAGGGCTCAGTTATTGGAGCGCGGTAATGAGTCAATCCAACCAAGAGAGAGCAGCCGATAAAATGATAATACCAGTGGTAGTAGTCATCGAAGCGGTGACAACAAACGTGAAGGGAATCAACATGCCAAAAGTGGTAACCACTTCGGTGGTAATCCTGGCCAAGACAATAAGAATGGACATTTCAAGAAGAGGAGATTCAACAATGATGGAAAAGACGTCAGCATCAACACCGTTGTTAACGAAGGAGAAACGACCACCCATCATATGCTTCAAATGCGAGGGGGAGGGACATATCGGTCCAAACCGTATGCGCAGAAATTCAAACCAAAAGCTAAAGAATTCAAAAACGTGTTATAATTGTGGAAGAGAAGGTCACCTAGCTCGTCTTTATCATTTAGGAAAGCCAAGTCCAGCTGGGATGGAGGCACCAAAGGCCATTTTAGAAAAGTCAAAAGCAGTAGTTCATGGGAGAGCGTTTGTCGTAACCTCCCAGAAAGCAAGAAACCAGAATGAGGTCATCATGGGTAAGCTTATCATAAACTCTAGCGAAGTCTATACCTTATTTGATACCGGTTCTACCTATTCTTTTATTTCTCATACTTGCGCTCAAAGTTTAAATTTGACTCCGGAGAAATTAGACTTTAACTTATCTGTTGAAACTCCGTTGGGAGAAACCTTCATTACATCCACTGTTTATAAGTCTTATTTGGTTCAAATCGGTACCCTCACATTACCTGTCGATCTTATTTCCTTAAAAATACTTGCATTTGATGTGATTTTAGGGACTGATTGGTTAATTACTCATCATGTAAAAATTGATTGTTTTTGTAAGGTTGTTAGCTTTCATATTCCTAACCAACCTATTATGCGAATTCAAGCAACCAAACCACTAAAGTCAATCACTGTCATATCAAGCCATAAAGCTATTCATTTATTGAAAAATGGATGTCAAGCTTTCTTAGCCCATGTCACAAATTTAAATAAAAATACGTCAAATTTGAATGATATTTCTATTGTTAATAAATTTCCTGACGTATTCCCTGAAGAACTTCCCCTGCCTACCCCAAAGCGTGAAATTGAATTTTGTATCGACCTTGAACCCGGTACAAAACCCATTTCCAAAGCCCCATGTCGAATGGCTCCTATTGAACTTCAGGAGTTAAAGACCCAACTGCAGGAATTGTTAGACATTAGCTTTATTCATCCTAGTACGTCCCCTTGGGGTGCTCTTGTTCTATTCATAAAGAAGAAAGATGGAAGTATGCAACTTTGTATTGACTATCGCGAGTTTAATCATGCCACTGTCAAAAATAGATACCCATTGCCTCGCATTGATGACCTGTTTGACCAGTTGCAAGGCACCAGATTCTTTTCAAAGATTGATCTTCTTTTCGGATATCACCAATTGAAGATTTAAACCGATGACATTCCAAAGACGACTTTCAGAACTTGGTACGGGCATTATGAATTCTTAGTCATGTCTTTTGGATTGACTAATGCTCCTGCTGCCTTCATGGATATGATGAACCGAGTATTCAAGGAATATTTGGATCACTCTGTGGTTGTCTTTATTGATGACATTCTAATATATTCTAAAAGCCATGAAGATCATGAGAAACACTTGAGGTTGATACTCCAAAAGCTTTGTGAAAATAAGCTTTATGCCAAGTTGAAGAAATGTGAGTTCTGGCTTGAGGAAGTTGCATTCCTTGGGCACGTGATATCAAATCACGGAATATCTGTTAACCCGGCAAAGATTGAAGTAATTCAAAGCTGGGAGCAACCTAAATCAGTGACTGAAGTACATAGCTTTCTCGGCTTAGCTTGTTATTATCGGAGATTCGTAGAAGGGTTTTCTCGAATCGCTACTCCATTAACTCAGCTGACTCGGAAAGATACAAAATGCGGTTGGAGCGAGGAATGTGAGAAGAGTTTTCAAGAACTCAAGATGAGACTCATTTCAGGACATGTTCTGACAATACCATCTGACTTGGAGAGATTTGTCATCTACAGTGATGCTTCAGGAAAAGGGTTAGGATGTGTTCTCATGCAACATGGAAAAGTCATAATACCTCACAATAACTTAAAGAATATGAGAGGAATTATCCTAATCATGATCTAGAGTTGGCAGCTGTTGTCTTTGCACTTAAAATCTGGAGGCATTACTTGTATGGGGAGAAAGTGGAGATCTTTATGGATCATAAAAGCCTCAAATATTTCTTCACTCAAAAGGAACTCAACATGCGACAACGATGTTGGCTTGAACTATTGAAAGAGTATGATCATACCATCCAATACCATCCTGGAAAAGCGAACGTGGTAGCTGACACATTGAGTAGAAGATCATATGCGGGTACGAGTGCAATATTGTTAACGCAAAGGCCTATTTTGTATGACTTGCAAAGGATGGAGATAGAGTTAAAGACTCCAGGGACCCATGTGATGATGGCGAATACACGAGTAGAACCCACTTTAATCGATAAAGTTAAAGCTGCTCAAGATACAGACCTAGAGCTGATGTGTATGAGGAAGAAAGTGAAAGAAGGTGCTATCCCGAAAGCAAGAATCGATGAAGAAGGAATACTTCGAGTCAACTCCAGACTTTGTGTTCCTAACGATTTTGACTTGAAGTATAAAATCATGATGGAGGCGCACAACACACTGTTTGCAATCCATCCTGGGAGTACCAAAATGTATCATGATCTTCGACATACATTTTGGTGGAGCAATATGAAGAGAGAGAGATAGCGCGATTTATCTCAAGGTGTTTAACATGTCAATGAGTCAAAGCGGAGCATCAAGTGCCAAAAGGTCCATTGCAACCACTTGAAATTTCAGAATGGAAGTGGGAGCACATTACCATGGATTTCGTTACTGGTCTTCCCAAGGTTTCTCAAGGCATTGATGCAATTTGGGTCATTGTTGATAGATTGACCAAGTCTGCTTATTTTTTACCTATACGAGAAACTTATACACTTGAACGTCTTGCTCATATGTACATAAATGAGATTGTAAGACTACATGGTATGCCTGTATCCATAGTTTCTGATCAAGACCCAAGATTCAATTTAAGATTTTGGGTTAGTTTGCAAAAAGCTATGGGCACGGATTTACGATTTAGTTTGACATATCATCCTCAAACGGACGGGCAGTCGGAGAGGACTATTCAAACTCTTGAAGATTTATTAAGACTCTGTGTCCTTGACTTAAAGGGAAGTTGGGACAAGTTTTTATCATTGGTGGAGTTTTCCTACAACAACAGTTATCAAGCAAGTATTGGCATGGCTCCTGTAACGCCCCGAAATTCGGTCTATTCTCACATCCGGATTCCGTACGTCACGATACCATCTTCTTCCGAACATACATCATTATATAGCTAAATAAAACAACATACATCCTCAAATCCCAGGTTCTAAAACCTTAAAACCTCTTTCATTCCAAATAATGATAATTACATTATTCTTTACATCTTGTACAAGTGACTTTTATCTGCCACCAAGGATACATAATCATTCATTAAACTATTCTATAGTTTAATTCTATCATTCTATATTACAAGTCTTCGCTTGATCTTCACGCTCATTCATCTAATGAATGGCACTTCTTCTGGATACCGATCAGCTTGATCTTTACGGGATCCTTAAGTTCTTTCTAACATCGTTCGTTGAAATTTTTTTTATTTAAAGCAAGTGTGAGCATTCAATTGCTCAACCATTCATAGCAGTTGAACAAACAACTTCAAGAATTTAAACATTCCTTTAAGACTTCAATAACCGAACAAAGGTTATAAAGCAGCTCGAATAATAGGAATAATCTCGATTCCTATCATTTTAAAACATTAGTTACATTTTGTCTGGCTAGAATCAATAGCACAGACTTAACAATAACGGTTCATGTATAAACAGAACATGTTCATATTGAACAGTTCAATCACAGAACAGGTCATATCATAGAAACACCGAAGTGCTCACATTGTGGCACAAGGCCTCATATATTCTAACACCTTGTACAAATATCACACTTTGCACATAGACAGAACTTCTCAAGTTCAACATCTGAGAAGTTTAGAAACTAGCATTCATTTAAAATATGAATGAAGTTAGGAAACTTGCCTTACGCACAGCTACAACTTATAGTTTAGGCTGAACTGCTTATTCCAATTCCTATGTAGCACATAAGGAAATAACATATACACCAATTAGTCATATACTTGACTTACGCATTGGTTTACTTAACTTTACTTCTTAAGGTTCACGTTTTTATAAACTAAGTTTTACGCGACCAACTTCCTTTATCGGTCAACGGCTTCATGACATACGGAGATGTCTTACTTAATACGTTCATCATCTTTGGTGATTTACATTCTTATCTTCTTCTTCTAACTCTCGTATAACTCAGCACACATCATGTCTCTACTAGTAGTCCATATGGTACTTTGAGTGGTTTCCCACAAACAACCAAGAAACAAGTTCCCGTCTCATCTACACTACCCATAACAGTGAGTTAGATCGGTTGCCAGTTTTGTATATACATTTGCTCTCTGAAGGAATTGTTTAGCCCAGCTCCCATATGTCAACCATCAAAGGTTACGATTGTACTAGAACCTAAATTCATCTTAACTTATTTGAACTATTAAACTATAATGTTCGTTAAGTTTATTTCTTATTCCTTATGGCTTTCTGACAAATAAATGTCATACCTCAAGATTTATTCTTTATCGTCCAAATCATACAGTCTTTTGTATACTCAGAATGATCATTCAATATTCATTCTACGCATTTATAGCGTTAAGCAATTTACATTACCTTATTGTTATTTTACAACGTCCGATTCATTTGACTCGGAACGTTACCCAAGTTATAAACATTAACTCGACTTCTTTTACGTTATACGTACTTGACTTTAATTTAGCTTCTTCACCAGTCACAGGTTTAATCATTGGTTTTCCTTATCCTACAGTCAAACCATACACGGAGTGTAGGTTTTACCCGTTTAATATTTGCGTACACTCAACCTTCACGTCGGTTAAAGTGTTCAATGCTTACATTTCATTCTAACATTCTCATCCGACTCACATTCCTCTTTTATTAATCTTCTTACCGTTATCTACGGCTTTCTAGATACCAAACGTATCTTACTTACTACCTTCAACAACGTCTAAGTTATACAACTAATGTATACTTAGAACGTTCGCCCGACGTGGAACGATTCACGAGGATCGTTTACGTATTCAACATTTACGTTATTTGCCTCTTAATTCTACTCTACCTTCATCCAAGGTTTTAATTACTTTCATTCATTACTCATCACCTGAACCCCATGTTCATTATTCTTTCCTAATTTCAAAGCCATACGGTTCGTTGTATGCTAAGACCGATCATTCATCGCAACAACGTTACATTCACAGCGTCTAAACGCTTTACATTCATCTCTCATGACCATGACATAACATCAAAATGTTATTCATTACCCTAGTCAATCAACGTTTAAGGAATCACCATCGCAGCAATCCCTCACGATCGATTATCGCGACTACGGTCCCCGGATATTTGTTCTGTAACCCACGTCTACATTCTTTGTCTTTTAATCTAGTTTAATCTTTTCATTCCACCTTTATCAAAGGTTTAATACACTTAATTAAGTGTTACCTTAGTTGAATTACATGTTCATATTTCTTTCTTGCACATCCCCCAGTAATTGAGCAGTAAAAATCTCATTTCTGGGCATTGCCTGCCTGCCGTATGCTGCGGCCAGTGCCCTTCCCTTTCTTTCACGCTGCAGTGCCACTTAGCGAAGAACTAATGGCTTTGAGCTCGTCTTTGAAGACCGACTTCCCCCAAAGGCACGACTTCAACAAGCAATGCCAAGCATGAAACCTAGAAAAATTTTCTAAGTCTTTTACAAGCTTGAGACGCTGACTTTGAAATCTCATATCTTATTCTCTATAACTCGGAACGAGGTCGTTCCAAAGCCATTTTCTTCCTTATCTTACGTACTTCAATTACCCTCAAATAGAACTTCATTCTGAATTCGTTAACATGCCATTCAATTGGCTTAATCTTCACTCTTCGTTTGTTTTACGTTATTAACGTTCGTCGTTCGTTCGCCCGTAATTCGGTCATCCGAATTCGGAACTCGTTCGTTCTTGAGTCCACGACTCACGTTTTATACGTTCCCTTACATTCTTATGAAACCCTACACGTTCGGGTTCATTTACTGACTTTCTAATTCTCGTTCTTCTTTTAAATTTTTTTTACCATAACTTCGTTATAGCTAAGTTTTAATCCGTTCTTCATGAACGTTTCTAACGTTCCTAACCAAGCAATAAGCAACTAACTTATATGCGATGGTTTTAAACTTGTCCATCAACAACAATTATCCTACGATGGTTTTAAATTTGTCCATCAACAACGTTCTTCGCGTTCTTCGCGTGTTCTTCGCGTTCTTCGCGTGTTCTTCGCGTTCTTCGCGTGTTCTTCATTTTTAATCGATATTTTGATTTAAAATTTCACTTTTTCTTGGAATTTGATGTTATAGAATATCATTCCTTACTTATTTAACATACACATTCATAAGATTCATTTGGATCGCTCAAAATCCTTACGAATCTTACACTTTCTTAAGAAATTTATAAACTAAATTTCTTATTTCTTATTTCTTCATTTTCTCATGATTTCAACTATATGAAATCATTCTTAACTTCATCTACTTCTTATCTTCATTAAGTTATATTTTTAAACATATTAAACTTAAAGAAAATTAGAAAAAACTAGGGTTCGGATTACCGTTCTTCTTTAATCTCCTTCCGTCGGACAAAGCGTGCATTCGAGTTAGCTTTTCCTCATTCTCTCCCTCTTCTTCTCCCATCTGAACTCTCTCTCTCTCTATCTCTCATAGTGTAGGATTTTCAAAAGCTCAAAATAATGAACTTAAGCTTTCTATTTATAGAAAACCAAGGCTTAGGGAAAATTGGTCATTTCACCCCCACCTCCTTACTATTCATGGCTTAGCCACCAAGTTTACTCTGCCACCACCCTTACTTGGTGGTTAAGTGGCTGCCCCACATGCCCATGGGTCTTCCCCATGGGTTTCTGCATGGGTTTTACCCATCTGGTGACCCATCGGTTCGATCTGCGGTTTATTTTCTTGGATCGGGCTTAATTAAATCTAACACTAGCCTTACATTAATTCTTACTGGGCCTAACCTAGGCTTGATTACACATTCCATTGGGCTTGATATAATCCAAGTCCAATTGGATTCTTCAAAGTCCATGAACTCAAAGTCCATTTAGACTAATCGTATTCTATGCATTCCATTCTCGTATTCTCGTATTCTATTCGTATATCATTCATATGATATTCGTATTATACGCCGTACTAATCTTCGTACTATACTCATATAATAACTCGTATTATACTCGTATTTCTCACGCATAATAACTCTAATTATTATACGAATCATAAAATTCCCGGAACTCACTTTTCCTAACTCTTAGGTTTTAAGTCCGCAGGAGAAAACTTCATTTTTGCCATAACTGAAATATTATTTAATATTCCATCTCGTCTCAGAATTCTATCATTACGCGTTTCTCAGAAATTCAAAATAAATCTCTGAGCAGAAACGGATGAATAGTTCCTATTTCGTCTTTTTCCCCAGAAATATTTTGTTCCTGGAAAAATTTTATTTTCGCCTTGAAAATTCTTACTCGTTCAGTCTAGCTCGTAGCCTCCTCCTGATTAATAGTCATTCTAGGTTATAGAACGAATAATAAACACATAGCACAGAATAGTATTAATAAAAATTCATTTTATCAATAACTAATTCTTGAAACTTAAATTCTGGACAATCCGATTTTCCGGGTTGTCACATTCTTCCCTCCTTAAAAAAAATTCCGTCCTCAGAATTTCTTAAAACCAACCCCTTACCCGGGTCCTCACATTCTCCCCTTCTTCAAAGAATTTCATCCTCGAAATTTTAGCTAACCCTTCTTCTCAACTTCTCTTCGAAGAAGTTCTTATCTTTCACACATTCCCTACCCTTCATAACTTATCAAGAATCATGAAGTGGAAGGAATAACTAGGAATATAAGGATTCCTTTAAAACATTTCATACTTATGCTGAGGGGTCAAATTGACCATGAACTCTTACTAGGTTAAATAGCCTTTCGCCGTAAACCTTTCTTACACGGTCAGTTTACAATCACAAAGAAGGTAAACCACCTCTTCCATACGTAGGTGATCAACCTATCATATAACCCCATTTCAGGGTATGTTCACCTCAGACTTAATCATTGGATTCGGCATCAAAACAATTTGGTTCGGCATAGCTCTTCAAAGAAAGCTCGATTTTTCTTTTAATCATGACATACCATTCGTCTTAGCCAAATCAAGTAGCTTAGACCATACCAATAAATTGGACATCAACTTGAAACATTCGTCTAGTCAACTCACTTGACATTGACCAATTCTTTAAATTCTTTTGCAATACATCAAAACGTTTCATGACGTTATGATACCGCACTTTTCACAGTATGTTGAGGACTTCGTCAGTTTATGACTTCGTCATTATACATCATACCATAGCGGGTTGTTGATCCTAAGATCACTTCCAACACTAGGTTCAGTTGCATTAATAACTCCATCCTTTTACCATATTTCCATCAAATGCACTAATGATATAAAATTCATTTTGATATTCCAAATCAATTTCTGTCTAGCCGAAACAATTAGCATAGACATACCAAGAATAGTTCTTTTAAAATCCATTGGTTGCAAAAATTGAACCAATTCTTTCATTTTTCCAAAACGCTCCCTTCAGCACGAATTCAAGAAACTTCAAAATCTAGCATAGCTAGATGATTTGGAATATCCTATTCTCCATCTTCCTTCATTGTCTTAGTTGTGACAATACTTAATCTTCTCTAGCACCTTCAATGATAAGTCTACTAAAAATAACTCATTTTAATCTAAACATTCATATACCTTAGTACAGTCCATCAACTTACCACACATTATGAGTTCAGGAACTTTCTATAATAATATGAGTTTAAGAACTATCCTAGACAGACCATAGGCGTCCATTCACTGAGAAGTTCAAAAACATACCATATAATTATGAGTCACGAACTTACCATAAGTATGAGTTTCAAGAACTCGCACCTACCTTATCGTTCTCTACCTATCAAGTATATACATGAGAAAAGATTCACCTTCTCGTCATATACATCTTGACAGCGCGAACAATTCCAATGATTAGCACTGTAATAAACTGAGTGGTTGTTACACCAAAGCATAAACCTCTGCCCATACGAAGGTTCATATAACTCAGCTATCACATGAGTCCTCAATTGAAATCTTACAAATTCTAACTTTCTCTTTACTTAATACGAATTTTCTTTAATTCGTATACTATCCTTTACAACTCAATTTGAGTTTTTCTTCCCGTACTACTTCGTAGGACCATTCATTCATAGCATTGGCTATAAATCATTCCTCGTTTAACAGTTCATCTGTTACTACGATTTACTATGATCACGTGGTGATCTTCTTATTCTTCTCTCTACGATTATAGTCTTAAGTACTCATACCTAAGATTTATAACCTATCAGCTTTGATACCAACCTGTAACGCCCTGAAATCTGGTCTATTCTCACATCCGGATTCTGTACGTCACGATCCCATCTTCTTCCGAACATACATCATTATATAGCTAAATATAACAACATACATCCTCAAATCCCAGGTTCTAAAACCTTAAAACCTCTTTCATTCCAAATAATGATAATTACATTATTCTTTACATCTTGTACAAGTGACTTTTATTCGCCACCAAGGATACATAATCATTCATTAAACTATTCTATAGTTTAATTCTATCATTCTATATTACAAGTCTTCGCTTGATCTTCACGCTCATTCATCTAATGAATGGCACTTCTTCTGGATATCGATCAGCTTGATCTTTATGGGATCTTTATGTTCTTTCTAACATCGTTCGCTAAAAATATTTTTATTTAAAGCAAGTGTGAGCATTCAATTGCTCAGCCAGTCATAGAAGTTGAACAAACAACTTCAAGAATTTAAACATTCCTTTAAGACTTCAATAACCGAACAATGGTTATGAAGCAGCTTAAATAATAGGAATAATCTCGATTCCTATCATTTTAAAACATTAGTTACATTCCTTTTGAAATACTTTCATTCTCTACACTCTTTCGTACACATTCTGTCTGGCTAGAATCAATAGCACAGACTTAACAATAATGGTTCATGTATAAATAGAACATGCTCATTTTGAACAGTTCAATCACAGAACAGTTCATATCATAGAAACACTGAAGTGTTCACATTATGGCACAAGGCCTCATATATTCTAACACCTTGTACAAATATCACACATTTGTTGTGACGCCCCCAAATATAGGTATTCATCACCCATCTTGAGTCGCCAAATACATGGTGCAAAATTCAAATACAACTGTCGTGTAAAATACGACAAAACATAATCTAAGAGTTTTAATACGTATATTGTCATCTAGACAGTATACAAACTCAAAGGAGTCCTCATTACATTTATTGTCACACTATTTAATCAGAATAGTGAGGACTACTAATGCTATCATCTTGACCGTCACTCCTTTCCCTGACTTATCCCAGCTATATTCTCATTTCACAAGAGAACAAAGAAAAGAAAGGGTGAGCTCAACTAGCCCAGTAAGAAATATTATGACAAAGATAATGCAGAATAAATTATCAATAGTCTTCAACAATGTTAAACTGATAAAATACAATAGATATCAAGTTTAACTACAACGGAATAAGCAATCCATTAGAAGAGTCAAGTAGAAAATAAAACCTACTATCTTCTATGATTTTAAAAAATGTTTTCATCAACTTTTATCGCTGAGACTCAGCTTCATAAATAAACCACATCTTCTAATCATCCATGTACTACGGGCCAAGGATATTCATTAAATCATCAATGGTAATGACTATACCGAAAAATCCCTAGTCATAATCATACCAAGTTCATCTCTGCACGTAAGCCGAAGATATACAACTATAAAACCAACAACCAACAGTCCATCTTTGCACGTGAGCCAAAGATATAAAATTCAATAATCCACAGTTCATCTTTGCACGTAAGCCAAGATAACTTTTATTACCATATAAACATGAGGATGACGAAAATGATATAAACATTAATCAACTGCAAACAAGGATAAATATTAAAGACTTTAAATTTATCCAAATATTATCAACCACTCATAATCTAATATTATTAATATCATAACAATATTTTAATCACTTCTTAAACTTATAAATAATTTATTTCAATTGCTTACACTTTACCAAATAATGCATTTAGTTATTCAAAAATGCTATACTCATAAGATTTCATCACCAATGATCAAATCCCTTATCAAAAATCTTCATATACCTTACATAGGATTTCCAAGCCACAAAATCCTATTTTCCAACTTTGTTACTTCACATAACATATTTAACTCATATGTTCGTAACTAAACCATTTTCATGAAAAATACCAAATCAGTTCCAAAAATATTTCTTTTCTGAGATTTAGCAGAATATAGTCCCATAATGAACATATATTTTTCTCGAAATTTTTAAAATTCATTTACTATTTTTCAAAAATTAATTTCTAATTAAGTCCTTAAGAAATTAGCTACCTCAAGGTTAACTCCAGAAATTCCCAAATCTTGGCAGGATCTTACACATGTTAACTTGAGCCTCCAGTTTAAATTTCATGGTCATCGGAGTTATAGAACTCCGGTTATAGCATTTTTCGTCAGAAAAACCTAAATATTGAAATAGTCATAACTTGCTCATTTCAGGTCGGAATGAGCTCATTTTTGGACAGCAGGTACCTTATACCATATACTTTCATATCCCAAAAGGCCAGATTTTTTCTCCCAAATTAAGTGGCTGAAACAGCCCTTCTAAAATTCTGGACAGTAGCATTTCGGTAATTTCCAGCTTTTGACTCCTTTGCTAAAATCAGTCCACACGAAAATCTACAATACCTTTTCCAGTGATTCCACTTGGAGATGCTACAAAACTCATAGATCTAACTCTAGAACTTAACCACACTCAAAAATTCAAAATATAATAGGAGATATGGTCAATTGAATTTAATGTTCCATTTTCACCAAAATCTGATTTTCAACCCTTTGTGATTTCTAAGAAACTTTCATGTTTTTATATAATAACCAGCATAACTCATCATAACACTTAATAATACTTCATATACCCATGATTTTTATCAGTCCAATGCTTTTATTATGACTCTCATCATAATCAACGTAACCAGATCATTTCCACAATTTAATAAGGAATGAATATAAAGGATCATTCACCATGCATGTGGTAATCCACACGCATGAGTTATTCCAACGAGAATAATAAAGAATGGAATAATGTAAGGATTCACCATGCATACGATAGAGACCGCATGAGACGAGTTATTCCCAATGAATAATAAATAATGGAACCAGTCCCAAGCGTAAATGCACAGACAGGATATTTCGACAGAATAATAAATGCGGAATAATAAATAATGTAACCAGGTCCGGCGTAAAACGCACAGACAAGATATTCCGACAGAATAATAAATAATGGAACCAGGTCCGACGTAAAACACACAGACAGGATATTCCGACAGAATAATAAATAATGGAATAACAACAGAATTTCACCATGTATGCGGTACTTTGTATAAACATGTTATTCCAACAGAATAATAAAGAACGGAACCAGGTCAGGCGAAATTCGCACCGACAGGATATTCCAACATAATAATAAAGAATGGAATAATAGAAGAATTTCACCATGTATGCGGTACTTCACATAAACAGGTTATTCTGACATAATAATAAGGAATGGAATAATAGAAGAATTTCACCATGTATGCAGTACTTCGCATAGACAGGTTATTCCAACATAATAATAAGGAATGGAATAATAGAAGAATTTCACCATGTACGCCGTACTTCGCATAGACAGGTTATTCCAACATAATAATAAGGAATGGAATAACAACTCTTACGAGTATTGAAAGAAAGTAATTTTCTTCATGAATACGAAAAAATAATACCCCTTACCTTAGAAGAAACTGGATATTGGAATAGAAAGGTAGCAGACTTCTCTTCTTCTTTCTCTCCATAGATTTTCTCTCTATAGCTTCTCTCTATAATTTCTCTCTATAATTTCTCTCTCTAGAGTTTCAGTGAATTTGTAAGAAATAATAAAGGAATGAGCTTCTATTTATAGGAGAATGGACTGAATAGTAACTAATTCATGAACGGTCCAGATTGGTTTACTTTTAAACGGACGGTCTATATTAAAACTTAAAGCAACGGTCCATACTGATTCACTATTAAAACTTTAAACCAACTGTCCATACTGATTCACTATTAAAACTTTAAACCAGCGGTCCATACTGATTCACTATTAAAACTTTAAACCAGCGGTCCATACTTATTCACTATTAAAACTTTAAACCAACGATCCATATTGATTTACTATTATAATTTCAACCAACGGTCTGAAAAATTAGCACATCTCCTCATGGAATAATATTGTACCCAAAAATGATTTGGACCGAAAAGAAATATATTTTGTTCAGGTGAATAGTATCCTGTGAATAGTAATTCGTGAATAGTAACTCATAAATAGTAACTCGTGAATAGTAACTCGTGAATAGTAACTCATAAATAGTAACTCGTGAATAGTACTCTGACACGAAAAGTGCCCTGAATACCCGATTGAACAATATAACCTCCAGACATAAATTATTATCCAAATAAATGTCAACTTCCACTAACACCAATAATCCCAACACAATGGAACTATCAAATTCATCTTTAATCAACACGAACTTATTCATCATTAATATTATAACTCACAATATTTAACAACCAGGTTGTTTCCGGAAAAGGGGCTTTCCAATAAGGATTTCTCCCTATTGGCGCGCAATTGGGTGACCAAACCTCTCCTTGATAGAACTTCTAGACATTGTAAATATTGCAATTTAATAATATGAACAACTTTGTCATCTCAATTATTGATTTAATAGTATATTATATAACGTAGATGATATTGTGACAATAATCGAATCAATAATATGAGAGATATGATGCAACAATTACTGTAGCAATAATTGAATATAACTGAGTGACTTATCACATAAGCATCAATAACCAATACTGTGTGCTACTATGCAACCACGCGTATTACTGTACTTTTACTACTGAGTAGTTCAACAGTTTTAACGGTAAAACTTCCGCCGTTATTTTCATAAAAATATTTTTGTCGTTTGCTCAATCCGACAATAATTCCGTTGTGGGGTCCACAAATGATTGTGTCGTCGTACAAATATTCCTTATTAAAACGAATATTCTCCGACCAATCGAATATTATATAACAACTTGCGTACTTTGTAAAATTTATAAATATTACCCACAACTATAACGTTATCTCAAACACTCAAAAAAAATTTGAAAAAAATATTTCGAGAAAATTAAATCTTTATTCGTAAAATCTGGGGTCTCACATTTGCACATAGACATAACTTCTCAAGTTCAACATCTGAGAAGTTTAGAAACTAGCATTCATTTAAAATATGAATGAAGTTAGGAAACTTGCCTTACGCACAGCTACATCTTATAGTTTATGCTGAACTGCTTATTCCAATTCCTATGTAGCACATAAGGAAATAACACATACACCAATTAGTCATATACTTGACTTATGCATTGGTTTACTTAACTTTACTTCTTAAGGTTCACGTTCTTATAAACTAAGTTTTACACGACCAACTTCCTTTACCGGTCAACGGCTTCATGACATACGGAGATGTCTTACTTAATACGTTCATCATCTTTGATGATTTACATTCTTATCTTCTTCTTCTAACTCTCGTAGGACTCAGCACACATCGTGTCTCTACTAGTAGTCCATATGTTACTCTGAGTGGTTTCCCACAAACAACCAAAAAACATGTTCCCGTCTCATCTACACTGCCCATAACAGTGAGTTAGATCGGTTGCCAGTTTTGTATATACCTTCGCTCTCTAAAGGAATTGTTTAGCCCAGCTCCCATATGTCAAGCATCAAAGGTTACGATTGTACTAGAACCTAAATTCATCTTAACTTATTCGAACTATTAAATTATAATGTTCGTTAAGTCTATTTCTTATTCCTTATGGCTTTCTGACAAATAAATGTCATACCTAAAGATTTATTATTTATTTTCCAAATCATACAGTCTTTTGTATACTCAGAACGATCATTCAATATTCATTCTACGCATTTATAGCATTAAGCATTTTACGTTACCTTATTGTTATCTTACAACGTCCGATTCATTTGACTCGGAACGTTATCCAAGTTATAAACATTAACTCGACTTCTTTTACGTTATGCGTACTTGACTTTAATTTAGCTTCTTCACCAGTCACAGGTTTAATCATTGGTTTTCATTATCCTACGGTTATACCATACACGAAGTGTAGGTTTTACCCGTTTAATATTTGCGTACACTTAACCTTCATGTTAGTTAAAGTGTTCAACACTTACATTTCATTCTAACATTCTCATCCGACTCACATTCGGCTTTCATTAATCTACTTACCGTTCTCTACGGCTTTCTAGATACCAAACGTATCTTACTTACTACCTTCAACAACGTCTAAGTCATACAACTAATGTATACTTAGAACGTTCGCCCGACGTGAATATGATTCTCGAGGATCATTTATGTATTCAACATTTACGTTACTTTCCTCTTAATTCTACTCAACCTTCATCCAAGGTTTTAATTACTTTCATTCATTACTCATCACCTGAACCCCATGTTCATTATTCTTTCCTAATGTCAAAACCATACGGTTCGTTGTATGCTAAGACCGATCGTTCATCGCAACAACGTTGCGTTCACAGCGTCTAAATGCTTTACATTCATCTCTCATGACCATGACATAACATCGAAATGTTATTCATTACCCTAGTCAATCAACGTTTAAGGAATCACCATCGCAGCAGTCCCTCACATTCGATTATTGCGACTACGGTCCCCAGATATTTGTTCTGTAACCCGCGTCTACATTCTTTGTCTTTTAATCTCGTTTAATCTTTTTGTTCCACCTTTATCAAAGGTTTAATACACTTAATTAAGTGTTACATTAGTTGAAATACATGTTCGTATTTCTTTCTTGCTTTTTATCCCAAGTAATTGAAAGCGGTAAAAATCTCATTTACTGGCATTGCCTCCTTGCACCCAGATCTTGGTGTGGTGCTCTTCCCTTTCTTTAGTGTTCTGGTGCCACTTAGTAGTAGCTAATGGCTTTGAGCTTTCATGACTGCCCACCTGCCCCCAAAGGCACGACTTCATGTTGCGCGCTGAAGCATGAAACCTAGACAAATTTTCTAAGTCTTTTATAAGCTTGAGACGCTGACTTTGAAATCTCATATCTTATTCGCTATAACTCGGAACGAGGTTGTTCCAAAGCCATTCTCTTCCTTATCTTATGTACTTCGATTACCCTTGGACAAAACTTCATTCTGAATCTGTTAACATGCTATTCAATTGGCTTAATCTTCGCTCTTTGTTCGTTTTACGTTATTAACGTTCTTCGTTCGTTCGTCCGTAATTCGGTCATCCGAACTCAGAACTCGTTCATTCTTGAATCCATGACTCACGTTTTATACGTTCCCTTACATTCTTATGAAACCCTACATGTTCGGGTTCATTTACTAACTTTCTAATTCTCGTTCTTCTTTTATAAAATTTTCACCATAACTTCGTTATAGCTAAGTTTTAATCCATTCTTCATGAACGTTTCTAACGTTCCTAACCAAGCAATAAGCAACTAACTTATATGCGATGGTTTTAAACTTGCCCATCAACAACAATTATCCTACGATGGTTTTAAATTTGTCCATCAACAACGTTCTTCGCGTTCTTCGCGTGTTCTTCGCGTTCTTCGCATGTTCTTCATTTTTAATCGATATTTTGATTTACGATTTTACTTTTTCTTAGAATTTAATGTTATAGAACATCATTCCTTACTTATTTAATCTACACATTCATAAGATTCATTCGGATCGCTCAAAATCCTTACGAATCTTACACTTCCTTAAGAAATTTATAAACTAAATTTCTAATTTCTCATGTCTTCATTTTCTCATGATTTTAACTATATGAAATCATTCTTAACTTCATCTACTTCTTATCTTCATGAAGTTATGTTTTTAAACATATTAAACTTAAAGAAAATTAGAAGAAAATAGGGTTCGGATTACCGTTCTTCTTTAATCTCCTTCCGTCGGACAAAGCGTGCATTCGAGCTAGCTTTTCCTCATTCTCGCCCTCTTCTTCTCCCATCCGAACTCTCTCTTTCTCTCTCTAACTCTCATAGTGTAGGATTTTCAAAAGCTCAAAATAATGAACTTAAGCTTTCTATTTATAGAAAACCAAGGCTTAGGGCAAATTGGTCATTTCACCCCCACCTCCTTACTATTCATGGCTTAGCCACCAAGTTTACTTGGCCACCACCCTTACTTGGTGGCCAAGTGGCCGCCCCACATGCCCATGGGTCTTCCCCATGGGTTTCCCCATGGGTTTTACCCATCTGGTGACCCATCGGTTCGATCCACGGTTTATTTTCTTGGATCGGGCTTAATTAAATCTAACACTGGGCCTTACATTAATTCTTACTGGGCCTACCCTAGGCTTGATTACACATTCCATTGGGTTTGATACAATCCAAGTCCAATTGGATTCTTCAAAGTCCATGAACTCAAAGTCCATTTAGACTAATCGTATTCTACGTATTCCATTCTCGTATTCTCTTCGTATATCGTTCATATGATATTCGTATTATACGTCGTACTAATCTTCGTACTATACTCATATAATAACTAGTATTATACTCGTATTTCTTACACATAATAACTCTAATTATTATACGAAATCATAAAATTCTCAGAACTCACTTTTCCTAACCCTTAGGTTTTAAGTCCGCAGGCGAAAACTTCGTTTTTGCCACAACTGAAATATTATTGAATATTCCATCTCATCTCAGAATTCTATCATTACGCGTTTCTCGGAAATTCAAAATAAATCTTCGAGCATAAATGGATGAATAGGGCCTATTTCGTCTTTTTTCCCGGAAATATTTTGTTCCCGAAAAATTTTTATTTTCGCCTTGAAAATTCTTACTCATTCAGTCTAGCTTGTAGCCAGAATCCTCCCGATTAATAATCATTCTAGGTTATAGAACGATTAATAAACACATAGCATAGAATAGTATTAATAAAAATTCATTTTATTAATAACTAATTCTTTAAACTTAAATTCTGGACAATTCGATTTTCCGGGTTGTCACAGCTCCATTTGAGGAGTTGTATGTAAGAAAGTGTCATTTTCCAGTATGCTGGGATGAGGTGGGTGAAGCAACGTTGTTGGGACTAGAGTTGGTACGTATGACTACGGGAAAGATTCAAATGATCCGACAATGTATAAAAACCTCACAAGATCGACAAAAGAGTTATGCTGATCTTCATCGAAAGGACGTGGAATTCAATATTGGAGATCATGTATTGTTACGTGTTGCTCCATGGAAAGGAGTTACGAGATTTGGAAAGAGAGGAAAACTCAATCCTCGATTCATTGGCCCATTTTTAATCCTCGATCGATTAGGAACTGTGGAATATAAACTCGCTTTACTGCCAAGTATGTCTCGTGTTCATAACATTTTTCACATATCTATGTTACGTAAATATGTGAAAGACCCGAAACACATTATTGAGTTAGAACCGGACGAAATAACGGAAAATTTAACGTATGAAGATGTTCCTATTAAAATCTTAGATAAGCAGGAACATATTCTATGCTCCAAGGTTATACCTCAAGTCAAAGTTTTTTGGAGAAACCACGATTTTGAGGAAATGACCTAGGAGTTAGAATCTGAAATGAATTCAAGGTCTCCTCACCTCTCCGACATACCAGGTACGTACCCTAATTTCGAGGGCGAAATTTCATAAGAAGGGGAGGTTGTAAGACCCCAACTTTTATGAATAAAGATGAATTTTTCTATAAATATCATTTTGAATAATTATGGTGTTGATTTGTTATAATATTAAAGTTGTGAGTAATATTTATAAATTTTGCAATGTAAGCAAGTTGTTATAAAATATTCGATTGGTCGGGGAATATTCGTTTTAATAGGGAATATTAAATAACCAAGAAATCATTGGTGGACCCCACAACGTAATTATTGTCGAAATGAGAAAATGATGTAAATATCTTTTATAAAAATAACGGCGGAAGTTTTATCGTTAAGCTGTTGGAATAACCGATGTTAAAAAATAAAGAATCTGGCATTGGTTGCATAATAGCACACGGTATTGATTATTGATGCTTACGTGAGAAGTCACTCGGTTTTGTTCAATTATTGCTACGATAATTCTTTGCATAGTATATCACGTTATTTGATTCAATTATTGTCGATATTTTATATATTATTAAATCAATAATTGAGATGACAAAGTTATTCATATTATTATTTGCAATATTGACAATGTCTAGAAGTTCTGTCAAGGAGAGGTTTGGTCACCTAATTGCACGCCAATAAGGATAAATTCTTATTGGAAAGCCCCCTCTTTCCTGGGAACGACCTTGTTGTTAAATATTGTGAATTATAATAATGATGATAAATGTTGTTAAAAATATTGAGATGATTTTTTATGAACTATTTATTGTAAAATTTGCTTATTATATGGACCCCCATTTACCCGTTTTTCAAAATAATCGGTAGAAAATTATTTAATATAATAAAGGTGGGGCCACATGTGGGGCCCACGTGTTGAAAAATGAAATGGGATGAAATTTGTGTTTGCCACGGGAGGTTGGATGCTGAGAAAGGAAGGTGTACAATTATTAATTTTATTATTATTATAAGTTTGTTTTATATATATATATATATATATATATATATATATATATATATATATATATATATATATATGAATGAATATGCAAGTATGCTTGCATTAAGAAAAGCTGTCAAGTCCTTTGATAGATAATAGAAACATATGTACAAGGACTTAGAATAAATTGATCAAATGTGTAAGGTTAATCCTACACAAGCAAAACAGCGTTGTAAAGTCCTTAAAAAGAAATGATGTACAAGGACTATAAATATAGAAAGATCAAGTATATTAGGTTGATCTTATGATGCAATAGATAGGCTTATCTGATCGTCGAGCACTGAACCAGAAATCGTAGTCTGCCAGGAGAGTCAAGGAAAACTCGAGAGCTATCGAGGCAGAATCGTAGTCTGTGAGATAGTAGATCTCGGAGGTCGTAGACTTCCATGAGAGACGAGGAAGGATCGTAGTGTGTCGAGGAGAATTTCCTCGTAATAGTAGTATCTTTGAGGAAGTCATGTTCGAGAATCAGAGAGACACACGCCCTCAAGCGTAATCGAGTATCTGCCAAAAAGCCGGGTCAAGAATCGTAGACTACACTCAGAGTCGTAGAGTCTACTAATGTCAAAGCCAATTCAAGAATCATAGACTGCACTTAGAATCGTAGAGTCTACTAATCGTATCAAAGGCAGAGATCGTAGTCGAGCAAGAATTAGATGAAGATAAATCGTAGTATCAAGATCTGATCTCAGAGTCGTAGTGTCTGCACAGCCAAAGCTGAATCGTAGAGTGTAGAACTAATACCTCAACATATGTGCTAACAATGCCAAAGCAGAATCATAGAGCAAATACGATTCTCAACTAATGAGCACTCCTTGAATATCCAAAGGAATGAAACCTCTGGTTGGCACTGCATAGATATGTCCCACTTGAAAGAAACCAGAGAGCACTCAACGAACGGCATGCAAGCTAACAGAAGACCTAAGTACCAACCCAATCAACATCCAGATTGAGTTATGAAGCCATTTGAGATGAAGTCTTCCACAAAGAGATCAGAGGAAGACTTCTGTAACTGACTAAGGAAAGTCAGCATATGCAGTAGCTGTCAAGTGGAAAGATGATAACGATCTTGGAAGTAACCAGGATCATAGTGTTTGCCAAACAAAGAAGGAACTGATGGAGTACACACTGAGATACTGGTCAGCCTCTGAATAACAAGGCTAAAGTGATTAAGCATTGGGTCAGTCCATTGATGATAAGTGAATGGGAGATCACAAGGAGAAAGCGAGCTGGACACACCACAAATCTGAAGTGTCTTATTATTCAGAAGAGGCCAGAGCAAGGAATCAAGCCATTAGTACCTGATAATAGTCGAGGCAAACAGAAATGATGAAGCACTGCACACAAAAAGAGGAAGAGATGTTCTACACTGATGATCAAGTGAAAAATCCTCAAGATTGTAGTGTTGTCTATACCAGTCAACAAGACACTACGATCAGGTCCATGAAGACATGCATCAGAATCGTAGAGTTCGAATAGCTCAAAACTGAAGCATTGGCAACGGTTCAATCTAAAGGGTAATTTTCGGACAAGAGCTTATTGAGAGCATCGATGCAAGGACAACCTCTGATCTAGAAATCAAAAGGGTGAAATAAAGTCGTCGACCTGCCCAAGATATCAAAGTGACATATCTGACAGGGTTGGTGAAACAGCAGACTGCAGTGTTAGGAAGTCAGAAAAAGATGTCATGTCACATTTGCAGTCTGCACCAAATGACTCGAGATCGCGAGGCAATTTGAATAGCTTTCAACGGCTACTTTCCAATGGGAAGATTGGGAAGTAGTATAAATCAATAGAGCTTCAAAGATCTAGAGTTGCTGATGATTATGAAGTTACAGAATCGTTGAGTTGATGAATGCTATTGTTGACTCTACGAGTTCCACCAAAGATCAATAGAATAAGTCTCAGTGATAGTGAGACTACCAAGGTGGAAGTGAAGCAGCTTTGAAGAAGGACTCATACAGATCAAAGCTTCACTCAACAAAGATGAGAATGCCACTAAAGATGGCAGCCAAGTTTGAGGCCAGAAGGCCAAAAAGATAGCATTCAGGAAAGTGGCTGAGTACAAAGAAGATCAAGAGAGCCACTCTACAGATCACCATGAACCTAAAGCTGAAAGTGAACAAGTGCAGAACCATGTCTGCAAAACATTCAAGAAGGGTTCAGGGATTACTAAGTGCCAGAAGAAGTCTACCAAAAGCTCAGGGACTTAGCAAATCCAGATGGTGATGGTGCACAACTGACATCAGATGAAGATGAGCTGAAAAGAGTAAAGATCAGCTGCACCAATGAAGATGTGGTCCAAATTCGAAGCAGAATGCAAAGAGGACCACACCAAGCTGCTAAGTACAAAATATGTTCAGAGCTTAATGACATCTTAGTAACTCAGCACCAACAACATCAAAAACTACAACAACAAGAAGCCAGGGCCTGAGGGGTGCTTGTCCAGAGGGACTAAATGAAGATTCCAAGCCTGCTGGGCTTGAAGAGTTCCTAGGGAACTAGAGAGGTTCCAAGGCTGCTGGCCTAGAAGAGTTCTTAGTGAACTAAAGTCCCAAGGCTGCTGGTCTTGAAGGAATCTTAGTGATTCTGGGTGTTGCCCTTCCTTAGTAGAAATCCTGCTAGTTAAAAGCAGAAGAGTGGATTAGGAGCTTGAGTCTCTGAACCACTTAAAACCCCTTGTGTCTTTTACTTTATGTCATTTACATTATGTACCTTAACTGCTATAGCTGCTATGTATGTGCTAACTGCTTACTACTAAGTTAACTTTACGAATAATGTATGTCTAACTATTAATATATCAGTGAAGGGGATCTTTTACTTATTTCGCTGTGCTTGAAAAGATTTTTAAGTTTGTCACATGCTAAATTATTAGCAATACAAAATAAATCAGAAAAGTATTTGAAATTCTAAGGATCTATTCAACCCCCCCCCCCCCTTCTAGATCCATATTGTGCCTACTAGGAAATAACAATTGGTATCAGAGTAGGTTCTGTAACGAATAAATTTTTCGAGTTGTGATTCTGGGGACAGAACCCTTTTAAGGAGGGAAGGATGTAACGATCGAGAAATTTGTAATTTAATTTAAATATTTATGGAAGGGAACATGGGGGAGGCCAGTATATTTTTTCTTCACGTCTTATTTCTTTGCCTAAGCTAAGAACAAAGGGTTTGTGAGAAAAGGGGAAAACACAGAGAGAGTTGCTAAGGGATTGAGAGCTTTACTGTGGAAAGGGAAGAAATTGAAGCCATTCTATATCATTTGCTTCAATAATCAAGGATTAAGGTATAATTCATTCTTAAATTTCCAAGTTGTAGTTTTTATTTAGGTTCTCTATAAATTGGGTTTTTATAGATTTGTTGTCCAGGTGTTGTGTATATGGTGTGTATTATGTTGGAGAATCTGTTAATTATCATGTATGAGGGTCGTTTAAGTATCAAATTCATGGGAATTGAGTTATAGCAGAAGACTATATATAACAGTGTTTATGTTCTTATTATATGGCTTAGAAAAGTACAAGAAATTGATGCTCTATATGTGTAATAATCTGTAATTTGTTGATGGATTATGAAAATATATTGAGAAACGAAAACAACGAAGTTTAAATTATACCAATTGATTGAAAAACGAATTCGTGGTGATCAAATTCGCTAAAGGTGTCAAAAATGGAGTTTTATGTGAAAAACATGAAAATTGATAAATTAAAATGGTTTTAGTTGTGTTAATTTAGTATTTGTATGCTTGGTGAAGTTTATGATTAATTTGCATAAGTTATACATGTTAATTGGTGTTAAAAATTAAGATATAGTAGCTTGGTTTTGTTTCTGGTTATGGGTGTCAGAATGTCACGTAATTCAAATACGGCCCCGAAAAATTTCTGACCAATTAAATTTCATATTTAACGCTAAAATTCGCTTCATACCAAATTTTGCTTGTTAACGCCAAAAAACAGGCGATGGTTCGCGCCTAAGACTTTGAATCTGCGCCCGCGCGCCATGACTCGTACCCAAATATTGGAAAAGTGGCCTGAGTTGGACAGTTTTGACCTCCTGTAGTAAAATGGCCATAACGTTTTCATACGAATTCCGATTGAGGTGATTCAAGATGATTCGGAAAGAGGACGAATATACCTATAACTTTTATTCTTTAAGGTTTTCAATTTGAAATCATTATGAAGGGTCAAAATGGCCATCTTTAGGACTGTTGTGTATTTGGAGCCAATCAGAGGGCGTCGGGATGCGCGAATGCAAGTGCAATCCTTTGTGTGTTAGTATAACTTAATGATAACATGTTGGTCATGTAATAGGATGTTGTATCAAGTTGTTAATGTGTATGTGGTGCAATGACATGATCACTTAAGTAGTTGTAATAAAGCTAAAAGTAATGTTCATGAAAAGATGCGATGTTGTTTAAACTTAAACTTAGTTAGTAGCTATACTAAAAGTAAGAAAGCAACTAATGAAGGTAATGTTAGTGTAACTAATGTGTATTGTCAATACATATGGTATGTGTAGGACTTGGGGTGAACGTGAATAGTGATTATTTAACCTACGTACGAGGCAAGTTCTCTAACCCTACTTTTATAATTGTGCAAGTTCTAAACCTTTTCTCTTTTCAATTGAGCAAGCTTTCAAACTTTGTTCTTTTCATATCGAATGCAAGTTTCCATTCCTATATTATTATTCTAATAGTTTCTAACATTCTTTATGAATTTGAGCAAGCTTAACCTATCTTGCGTATGTTTGTACAAGCTTATGTAACCTAATTCATTATAGTGAGCGAGATTTAGTTTCCTAATTATTATTCAAAGCATATAATGTTTTAATACATTGATTCAAGGGAGATTGTTTTAACTCTTCTATAGCGCTTTGCATGTATATCATGATTACTCAATTATATATTATTGTTATTCAATCTTTGACTTTGATAACCTTGTTCAAAGCTTTATCGTTGTATTAAACCTTCAAGTAGTAAGCAAACCTTTATTGATTGAATTAATTTATATTCGAATAGTGTTCTAAAATTCTAGAAACACTGATAAGCTAGTTCCAAACTAAACTTTCTTTAGTGAGGAAATTCTAAATCCAAACTGAGAAGAACAACCCTAACTTAGGGGATTTTGTACGTGTAACGTTTAGATGTTTGTGCACAATACATGGTACAAAGGGTTGATCCCCCTAAGTACGTTAAGAAGGGTCTGTATAGTCTAAATAACTGTTAAGGTCGGGTAATAATACCTAAGTACCGGGGACATAGTTCATGGTCTTTAGACCCTCAGATAATTAAAGTTCAAACTTGTTTTCTAGTTTGATTTGTCAAACAAGTTCCTTATTGTTCAGCTTTTGTTGTTCACTCTCATGTTACCATCACTGCTACTTTCTATACGAGTGAGCATTTGTTTACTCACTCTTGCAATTGACACTGCAGCTAAAGTAGAGAAAGTTGATGAGCCGTCGACTAGCAAAGGCAAAGGCAAGATGTCCAAATGATGAAGACTTATGATAATTTTATGTTTTATGTTTCAAGACTTGTTTTAAATATGTGATGTATTCCGCAAACTTATGTAATAATTTTAAGGTTAGATAACCTGGGATTTAATTTGAGATGATGATGTAACCCTTTAATGGGAGAGATTATTGTTTAAATTATTTTCATTATTTCTTTATCCTTTATTATGGGTAGTTAGATGTAATAGTTTTTGAAAAGTGAGCACCAAATCTTGTGAGAATGAAGTATCCGGATTTGGGGGTGTCACAGGTTGGTATCAAATCCTTAGGTTATGAACCTTAGGTGGTAAAACCTTAGGAAGTAACCTTTAAGAAAATAGAAAACATAGAGGAGTTCAACTCTTATTGAGTTTTAAGGAATGGATTAAGGTATCTATTGAAGCTAAACAATAAAAGACATTATGTGTTATGTGTTAATAACTTATGTGCTCGCGAGTATCGAAAACATTAAATAAAACCTAAAACATTTTGTTGTCAGGATGTCTACCGAAGGAGGATCCAGTCCAGCTAGAGATGTGATACCTCAGATACCTATAGATGATGAGCCCCGGGATATTCATGTAGTACAGGAGCAGTTGATCCAGGAGGATGAGCCTATGATCGATCCCATGGAGGATAGCTCTGAGGAGGTAGAGGAGGATGATGAGGAAGAGGATCCTGAGGAGTTTCCACCAAACTCCATATCAGCTGAGATGTATGGCGCTCTGTATGACTGTAATGTAGAATTATAGGATGTGGTCCAGGAGCTGAAGGAAACGGTTGAGATGTATCACACTTCGATGGAGCAGAAGGATACAGAGATTCAGGAACTTAACTCAAAACTTGGGAACACGGAGTGGGACTTAGTTCATACAAAGGGTCAGCATGAAGACCTGTTGGCAGTACACGAGAAGATGAAGACGGACATGGAGAAATTAAAAGATGTTTTCAAGGAGGAGTCAGCTAAGCGTGCAAGAGCAGAGGATGCGTGGATGAAGGCAATTCAATGTGCAGACTGTGCTGAGGCTAAGGTTCAAGTGAAGAAAGCCAAGATGAAGGAGATGGATTATGCTTTTAATTCGACGATTGATAGGGCCCAGAATCGAGTCTACTATTATCCACCTCAGTTTGAGAATATGCCGTGGTTCGTGATGGATCGTAGAACAACATATCGTATCATGGAGGAGGAACGTCGGGAAGCCTTACGACGTCTTAATATGCCTAGATAGAATAAGATAGATAATAATGTGTGGTTAATTATGTGAATAAATAAGCTGTGAATAGTTTGAGATAAATTAAGGGATAGTATGAGTATGTAATCCTGAAACTGGTCTAGTTCAGGAAGGTAGATGTTTATAGCAGTTATGCTATTTTGAGTATGTTCTAAAACTTTATGAATGAATAAAATATTAGAGTTTATTTGAAATGTTATGTGTTAAAGCTTTAATCTTGGAATGTTTAAATTAAACTTTAAATACCCAAGAAGTTGAGTAATGAGCTAATAAGCGTATATTTTAACAGAACATGCCTCCTAGAAGAAGACAACCACGTCAGCAAGAACCTCTTGAGAGGTCTACTAATAATAACAACGAGACCAACGCTAATCCGGTTCAGCAATTGGTAGCTCTATTGACGGGTGCCCTTGGAAATCAACCGCAAGCTCAAGTCATAACTTTCAAGGAATTCAAAGCAGTTGGACCGCCAGAGTTTCGAGGATCTATGAATTCAGTGGAAGCCCAAACCTGGATCATGGAAATGGAGAAGGTGTTCGACGTTGCTAGAGTTAATGAAGATCAAAAGATCGTTAAGAACGTTCATCTTTCAAGTCCGCTAGCTCTTGGTGGCAAGCAAACAAGGTTCGTGGAGGACAAGGAGTGATAGCATGGGATAGATTCAAAGAATTGTTTTTCGAAATGTACTTTCTAGCAAGTTCTCGGAATCAACTGGAAGTGCAATTTCTAGAGTTGAAGCAAGGAACTATGACGGTGCCGGAATATGCTACTAAGTTTAACGAGTTGGCAAGGTTTGCCACTTATCAAGTCAATACCGATGAGCGTAAAGCGAGAAGGTTTGAACAAGGATTGAAACCCTGGCTTTACAGTAAAGTTTCAATGTTCCAAATTAAACACACATTCTTGGTTTGTCTTTGGAGAAGGCAATCATCGCGGAAGGTGGAAGCGATGCCTTGACCAAGTACAATCAATAACAGAAGAAGAAGAATAATAAAAATGAGAATAAGGCTAGTGGTAGTAATGTTGGAAGTAATAGTCAGAAGAGGAAATGGAGCGAGAATTCGACTACGGGAGGACAGCAAGGAAATAAACAGAAGAAAAAGTTTGAGAGGCTTGCGCAACTTGCGGGAAGAACCATACTGGAGTATGTTTGAAGGGAAAGAGAGTGTGTTTCAACTATGGTCAAGAGGGACACATTGCACCGAACTGTTTTAGTCCAAAGAAAGAAGCATGTTTTACCTGCGGTTCAAAGGATCACATGGCTCGTGATTGCCCTAAGAAGCCAGCGGGAAGTGCAAGTGGCGAAAAAGGAAATAACAATGGTGCTGGTGCATTGACTATCACTGGACTAGCACAATCAAGCTGACCTACTGCGAGGACTTTCAATATGACCGTGCAGGATGTTGTACAGTCTAAGGATGTGGTGTCAGGTATCATTCTGATTAATGGTATTAATGCTTATGTACTATTTGATTCGGGTGCTACTTATTCATTTATATCCAATGAATTTGCTCAGAATTTAGAATTTCCCAAGGAAGAATTAGAATTTCCCATAAGTATAGAGATTGACAATAAGGAAGTGATTCCTGTTAGATACATATATAGGAATTGTAGAGTGGATATAAAGGGTCACGAGATGATGGTAGATTTGATACCAATTAGACTCGGTGAATTTGATGTTATAATGGGAATGGATTGGTTATTCAATTACGGAGTAGTAATTGATTGCCAAAGAAAGTGTGTTAACCTAATGACTCAAATCGAAAGGTTGTGTTTTATGGCGAAAGAAGTCACCTCGACAAGCAAATTGTCTGACGGTGATGCAAGCCAAGAAGTTGTTGAGACAAGGATGTGTAGGATATTTAGCCTACATAGTCGATACACAGAAGAAGAGTGCAAAGTTAGAAGAGATACCGATCATAAGAGATTTTGCAGATGTATTTCCAGACGATTTGCCGGGTCTTCCGCTAGATCGACAAATCGAGTTTGTGATTGACCTACTACCAGGAACGACTCCGATATCTAAGGTACCATACAGAATGGCCCCGGTAGAGATGAAGGAATTGATGGTGCAATTGCAAGAATTGCTTGACAAAAAGTATATTCAGTCGAGTGTTTTGCCATGGGGAGCACTGGTGTTGTTTGTTAAAAAAAAAGACGAATCGATGTGGCTTTGCATTGATTACAGAGAATTGAATAAGGTCACTATTAAAAATAAGTATCCATTACCTAGAATCGATGACATGTTTGATCAATTAAAAGGAGCAAGGTATTTCTCTAAGATAGACTTGAGAAGTGGTTATCATCAATTGAAGGTGAGGCCGGAGGATGTACCGAAGACAGTGTTCAGAACTCGGTATGGTTACTACGAGTTTCTGGTTATGTCTTTTGGTTTAACTAACGCACCTGCAGCATTCATGGACTTGATGAACAGGGTGTTTAAACCATTCCTAGACAAGTTTGTGGTGGTGTTTATTGATGATATATTGGTGTATTCCAAGACCAAGGAGGAACATGTGGAACACTTGAGATTGACGTTGGAAATGTTGAGAAAAGAGAAGTTGTACGCTAAGTTCTCAAAATGTGAATTTTGGTTGGAACGTGTACAGTTTCTTAGGCACGTTATTGATAAGGACGGAATTTCGGTAGATCCATCAAAGGTGGAAGCTATAATAAACTGGGATCAGCCGAAGACACCGTCAGAAGTGAGGAGTTTCTTAGGATTTACGGGTTACTATAGGCATTTTATTCAAGACTTTTCCAAGATTGCAACTCCGTTGACAAATTTAACTAGAAAAGCGGTTAAGTTTGTTTGGACAGAGAAGTGTGAGGAAAGTTTTCGAGAGTTAAAGAAGAGGTTAAGTTCAAAGACTGTGTTTGTCGTTGCTGATGATACAGAAATTTTGTGGTGTATAGTGACGCATCGCATAAAAGGACTAGGTTGTGTGCTTATGCGAGCAATGAGTTTATTATGTATGCATCACGCCGATTGAAAGATTACGAGAAGGGTATCCACTCATGACTTGGAGTTAGCGGCGATGAGTGTTTGCCTTGAAAATTTGGAGACATTATCTTTATGGAGAAAGGTGTGAGATATATCTGACCATAAAAAAAGTCAAGTATATCTTTACACAAAAAAAGATTTGAACATGCGACAAAGAAGATGGTTGGAGTTGATCAAAGATTATGATTGCGAGATTTTCTATCATCGCGGAAAGGCGAATGTTGTTGCTGATGCCTTAAGTAGGAAGGGATGGGAGAAGTTAATGATGTTAACTGATCAAGAAAAGTTAGTGTCGAAAATGGCTAAGATGGAGTTGGAAATTAAATATCTAACAGAATTCGATGAAAAGTTATTCCAGATGGGAAATAGTTCAACGATGGTAGACAAGGTGAAAAATGCACAACTTCAGGATGAAAACTGCGAAAAGATAAAATAGAAGATATCTCAGAGGTGAGGGAGACAAATTCAAAATTGATCCTAAGGGTTACTTTGATTCAAGGAGGATTTGGGTTCCTTGATAATGGAAGTTAAAGAAGAAATTCTGAATGAAGCTCACAACTCACGATATTCTATTCACCCTGGGAGTACAAAGATGTACCAAGATCTTAAACATCATTTTTGGTAGCCGAATATGAAGAGGGATGTGGCTGAGTGTGTGGCGAAATGCTTAACGTGTCAGAAAGTCAAAGCTGAACATCAAAGGCCAAGCGGATTATTACAACCGTTAGAGATACCAGAATGGAAATGGGAGCATATTATAATGGATTTTGTGGTAGGTCTTCCAATGACTCAGCAAGGTTATGATGCCATTTGGGTGATTGTCGATCGGTTGACGAAGTCAGCACACTTTTTGCCAATCAAAATTCGATTTACTCTAGATCGGTTAGCAAAACTATACGTGAAAGAGATTGTGTCAAGACACGGTGTACCTGTGTCTATTGTATCAGACAGAGATCCACGTTTCAAATCTAATTTCTAGAAACGATTACAAGAGTGTTTGGGAACACAGCTGAGAATGAGCACGGCGTACCATCCTCAGACCGATGGACAAAGTGAGAGAACCATCCAAACACTGGAGGATATTCTCAGAGCGTGTATTATGGATTTTAAAGGGAATTGGGATGACCATCTGCCATTGGTGGAATTTGCTTTTAATAATAGTTATCATGCAAGTATTGGCATGCCGCCTTACGAAGCGTTATACGGCAGGAAATGCAGAACTCCATTATGTTGGGACGAGGTTGGTGAACGTTAGCTATTGGGTCCAGAATTGGTGCAACAGACTGTTGAGATCATTAGAGTGATTCGAGCGAGACTGATGGCTGCACAAGATAGACAGAAGAAATATGCCGACCAGCATCGACATAATCGGGAATTCGATGTCGGTAGTTATGTTTTCTTGAAAGTATTTCCCTGGAACGGGAAAATTCGATTTGGCAAGAAAGAGAAATTGAGCCCTAGATTTATAGGACCTTTCGAAGTGCTTCGACGAGTTGGCGAAGTGGCATACGAGGTAGCCTTACCTCCGCAGTTAGAGCATATTCATAATATTTTCCATGTGTCAGTATTGAGGCCATATAAGCCTGATTATAAGCATGTTATAGAATATGAGCCCTTACAGTTTGAGAAAAATTTGTCATATCAAGAAGTCCTTGTTCAAATTGTTAACAGAAAAGAGCAAGTACTGAGGAATAAAGTGATACCTTCTGTTAAGGTAATCTGGAGGAACCACAATGCTGAAGAAGCTACGTGGGAAGTTGAAAGTGTTATGATGAAGAATTATCCTCAGTTGTTTGTTTGATTTTGTATAGCGATTCTGGGGACAGAATCTTGTTACGGAGGGAAGAATGTAGCGAATAAATTTTTCGAGTTGTGATTCTGGGGACAAAATCCTTTTAAGGAGGGAAGGATGTAACAATCGAGAAATTTGTAATTTTATTTAAATATTTATGGAATTAAATAAATATTTAAAATAATTTATTTATTGAGAAAAATAAATATTTGATGAACTGTCATGAATTAATGTAGTGGCTAAATTAATTAATGTGAATCGAGTAATGATAATTTTATTTGAAGAATTTAATTTAAGGAAATAATTAAATTAAATCAATTGTTTAATATGTAAGAAAATAATTAAATAAAATAAATTATTTAATTTAATGGAAATAAATAAATTAAATAGAGTGACGTTTCTAAGTTATTAATTAATTTAGATATATAATTATTTATCAATAATAATAAGATTCTTATTATTATAGGTTATTGATATTAACTAAACTAAGGTTATATAAATTAACTAAATTAATGTGTGACAGGGGAAAAACTATATAATATAAATAATATTAAAATAAATTAGTTTACGGAATAAGGGCTAGCCAAACAGGGCCTTGTGGCCTTTGGCTTATTCAACTGACGCAAACTTTTTATTTTTTTTAACGGAAGGGAACGTGGGGGAGGTCAGTATATTTTTCCTTCGCGTCTTATTTCGTTGCCTAAGCTAAGAACAGAGAGTTTGTGAGAAAAAGGGGAAAAACACAGAGAGAGTTGCTAAGGGATTGGGAGCTTTACTGTGGAAAGGGAAGGAATTGAAGCCATTCTATATCATTTGCTTCAATAATCAAGGATTAAGGTATAATTCATTCTTAAATTTCCAAGTTGTAGTTTTTATTTAGGTTCTTTGTAAATTGTGTTTTTATGGATTTGTTGTTCAGGTGTTGTGTATATGGTGTGTATTATGTTGGAGAATCTGTTAATTATCATGTATGAGGGTCGTTTAAGTATCAAATTCATGGGAATTGAGTTATAGCAGAAGACTATATATAACAGTGTTTATGTTCTTATTATATGGCTTAGAAAAGTACAAGAAATTGATGATCTATATGTGTAATAATCTGTAATTTGTTGATGGATTATGAAAATATTTTGAGAAATGAAAACAACAAAGTTTAAATTATGCCAATTGATTTAAAAATGAATTCGTGGTGATCAAATTCGCTAAAGGTGTCAAAAATGGAGTTTTATGTGAAAAACATGAAAATTGATAAATTAAAATGGTTTTAGTTGTGTTAATTTAGTATGTGTATGCTTGGTGAAGTTTATGATTAATTTACATAAGTTATACATGTTAATTGGTGTTAAAAATTAAGATATAGTAGCTTAATTTTGTTTCTGGTTATGGGTGTTCTGTAATTCGGTGCCCCAACGCCAAATTTCGCATGGCCTTGAAAATGGGCGATGAGTTCGCTTCCAAATACCGAATCAAGACCAAAGATTTGAAACTCGCGCCCCGACGCCATCGACTTGACATACCCAGCGTTGAAAAAGTGGCCTGGGTTGGACAGTTTTGACCTCCTGTAGTAAAATGGCCATAACATTTTCATACGAACTCCGATTGAGGTGATTCAAGATGATTCGGAAAGAGGACGAATAGACCTATAACTTTTATTCTTTAAGGGTTTCAATTTGAAATCGTTATGAAGGGTCAAAATGGCCATCTTTAGGACTGTTGTGTATTTGGAGCCAATCGGAGGGCGTCGGGATGCACGAATGCAAGTGCAATCCTTTGTGTGTTAGTATAACTTAATGATAACATGTTGGACATGTAATAGGATGTTGTATCAAGTTGTTAATGTGTATGTGGTGCAATGACATGATCACTTAAATAGTTGTAATAAAGCTAAAAGAAATGTTCATGAAAAGATGCGACGTTGTTTAAACTTAAACTTAGTTAGTAGCTATACTAAAAGTAAGAAAGCAACTCATGAAGGTAATGTTAGTGTAACTAATGTGTATTGTCAATACATATGGTATGTGTAGGACTTGGGGTGAACGTGAGTAGTGATTGTTTAACCTACGCACGAGGCAAGTTCTCTAACCCTACTTTTATAATTGTGCAAGTTCTAAACCTTATCTCTTTACAATTGAGCAAGCTTTCAAACTTTTTTCTTTTTATATCGAACGCAAGTTTCCATTCCTATATTATTATTCTACAAGTTTCTAACATTCTTTATGAATTTGAGCAAGGTTAACCTATCTTGCGTATGTTTGTACAAGCTTATGTAACCTAATTCGCTACAGTGAGCGAGATTTAGTTTCCTAATTATTATTCAAAGCATATAATGTTCTAATACATTGATTCAAGGGAGATTGTTTTAACTCTTCTATAGCGCTTTGCATGTATATCATGATTACTCAATTATATATTATTTTTATTCAATCTTTGACGTTGATCACCTTGTTCAAAGCTTTATCGTTATATTAAACCTTCAAGTAGTAAGCAAACCTTTATTGATTGAATTAATCTATATTCGAATAATGTTCTAAAATTCTAGAAACACCGATAAGCTAGTTCCAAACTAAACTTTCTTTAGTGAGGAAATTCTAAATCAAAACGAGACGAACAACCCTAACATAGGGGATTTTTATGCGTGTAACGTTTAGATGTTTGTGCACTATACATGGTACAAAGGGTTGATCCCCTAAGAAATGCGTTAAGAAGGGTCCGTATAGTCTAAATGATATTAAGGTTGGGTAATAATACCTAAGTCACGGGGACATAGTTAGTGGTCTTAAGACCCTCGAGATAATTAAAGTTCAAACTTGTTTTCTAGTTTGATTTGTAAAACAAGTTCCTTATTGTTCAACTTTTGTTTTTCACTCTCATGTTACCATCATCGCTACTTTTCTATACCAAAGAGCATTTGTTTGCTCACTCTTGTAATTGACAACTCGCACTAAAAGTGGAGAAAGTTGATGAGCCGTCGACTAGCAAAAGGCAAGGGCAAGATGTCCAAATAGACGAAGACTTGTGATAATTTTATGTTTTATGTTTCAAAAATTGTTTTAAATATGTGATGTATTCCGCAAACTTATGTAATAATTTTAAGGTTAGATAACCTGGAATTTAATTTGAGATGATGATGTAACCCTTTAATGGGAGAGATTATTGTTTAAATTATTTTAATTATGTCTTTATCCATTATTATAGGTAGTTTAGATGTAATAGTTTTTGATAAGTGAGCACCAAATCCTGTGGGAATGAAGTATCCGGATTTGGGGGTGTCACAGGTTCTCATGCTATATTCAAAAGCTAATCGCTTTGAGTCTGATCCTAGGCACAAACATTGTTCTAAACTTAGTTTAGTAGTAAGTCACTTGTTGTATGCAGATGAGCTCACACGTTGTAAATATTGTGTACAGGTAAATGTGTATATACACCTGAAACTGCTCATATTGGTCCATGTTCTTGATTGCCATATCAACAAGACCAATCCTTGCTCGATGTCAATCTTGTTGTTTGAAGATTAGGCTAGAAAGCTCAAGAGATATCAACAGAAAAGATTCAAACATCCACCAGCCTGAAAAAGATGAAAAGGCCATACATGCTAAGTAATGCTTATCCAAAGAAGAGAGAAGAACTTCTCAACCTTATGTCTGGTCAACCTGCAGCTGGATGTAAATCTTGTGAACTCAAGGATGTCAAAGAATTAGAGATACTGACACTCTTAGCTTGTATCTTCAAAACCACAACAGAGTGACTGAAGATCAACTAGAGCAACTGGCTGTCAGAAGAAAATGAGAAAACATGCACATCAATGCCTAAACTCAGTATATCTAAGATAAATGACTGTTATGAAACTAACAGCAAAAAGGTACGGTTCCTCGCTAACATAGATATGAACATCAGATTTGCACCTTACTCATGAACTATAACAGTATTCTTTCAAGAAATCATAATTTACCTAAAAGGGTGAATAGAGAAAGTACACTGAGGATGGAAACCCAATTGCCTATAAACTTTCTCTCCATCCAAGTTTTAGGTTGAAGATGACATCTTGAAAGAAATCTGAAATGGTTCATAAGAGCATCACATGTTAAATTAATTTTATGTGAAGTAATCTTTGCTGATGGGTTAGTATGTATGTACAAGCCTATGTTCTAAGTGTTTGATAACACACAGAGTATGATCAGTCCTGCAAAAGTATCTTGATAATTTGTAAAAACTGATCACCTCCATGAATTAACCAGATACAAATAATTCGTAGAGTTGATTCTCACTCTAAGAACATTTAAACTCTGTGAACATAACCAAACAAATGATGAAACCATCAAAGAAAAAGAGTGTTTTATTGAAATAGCAAATACACACACTCACCTTCATGCATCTCAAAATGTATTATCTAAATGAGTCATATGCATGAATATGACTGTTGGTGATCAATATGATGATTATCTAAATATATGAGGAACAGGGGTTTAAAAAACTAACCTAGCAGGACCCACTTAACCATGGGTACCAAAAATAGAAATTTATAACCTGCAGGTACTTGGTCTATCTGACCACACTAAGGAATGCTAAAGCAGAAGACTTCAGTCGAGAAAGAATCAACCAGTAGAAGGCTTAAGACTGTTCAGAAATGATTCTGATAAAATTCCTATATGTCAAAGCCTATTCTTGAAGACCTGCTGAGCTAATCTGAATAAAGCTCACATGGTTGCTGATCTTTGTATGGAAGCAGGCCATTCAACAAAAGAAGAAAAGGGTCTTATATGCTCAATCATGCAAAACATGTCATAAGAGAAGAATCCTCAAGGAAGCTGACTACAGAGGATCATCGAGCATCAATCATGAGGAACTCATTATGGAAGAAGAACTCAGTAAGCACAAACTGACAAGGAATACTACGTTCATAGTGCTGTCAAAGGATCGTAGAATGATCTACCCTGAAAATGCCCATTTCTACTATACAAGAAGATTTAATAACTTCAGCCAGAATGAGATATGCATGGTTGCCTTCTGCTACACATGAAGAAGAAGAACTTAGGTCTCTCTGAGAAGACAGTATCAACTATGGGGAGCGATGAATCGCTAACAAAGATGAAAGCTCTAAACCATCAGAGATATACTATAAAGTTGTGTACCAGCTATAGAGTCCCAAAACCTTGTGGCTGATGAACCAAATGAAGATCCATAGTTAGTAGGAACATCTCAAAACATACTACTGATAACCTTTCAGCCACCCAACTCAAAATCGTGGAGTGCCTACGATCAAACATCTGATCATAGTGCAAGAGCAGGAGGACACCACAATTGCAGCCAATGCAAATGTCTAAAGTTGGAAGAGGGACTCCCCAACAGAAAAGGTCAAATGAGATATCAGTGCAAATCACTTCTAAAGTATTTCATCTAGAAAGCGCCTCAGGGACAAACCTGACCCTTAGCTCACTCTAAGAGGTTGGCCCTTCTTGAGCTACCTTGAACTGACCCAGAAGGAATGCTTAGTAAAGTTCATCTCAAGGACCAAGTCAGTCAACGATTGTAGAATGGAGTTTTAAGAGAACTCAACGATCGTGACGCAATCTCAACGATCGTAGTGAAAACTCAACAATCGCAGAAGCAGACTCGATGATCGCAGACTTATCAGAAGACACTAGCTCATGAGGAGCTTGGAAGAACGAGACAATTGCTCTACCATTCTGAAGTATGAGGAGCTTAGTTCAAATACAGTTTGGAAAGACATCTTGCAAATGCACATCAGAACTTAAGTGCCCAAACTCGCTTGGGGTACATCAGTGGTTAAGCTATGCAGTTTCAACATAAGGAGAAATGTCAAAACCATCCACTACAACATCTTTCAGAGAATTGATTGTTGAGTCAACAAAGGAAAACGTAAAGTCAATAGCTGTCATATCATGCTACTCTACGAACTCCAGAGGTCAAAGGTCAATCCACGTCAACCAAACGTCCACTCTTCTAAAATAGACAGCTAACTGACAAGTTACTGAGGAGTTACAGCTCGTTACTGGGCATCGTGCAACCAATGACTAGTTGACATGTCATAGCGTATGCAGTATAAGAAGGAACTGCAATAAAGACAAATTCAAAATCTGCAAATAGTTACCAAAATCCATTGAACCTCTCTCTCTCCCATTTTCAAACCCTAGAATTCTCTTCGAAGCCAAACCACTAAAACATCCAGAGTTCAAATCATAATCAACCATACTTCATAAATCTCCCTGAATCAATATCCAGATTCCTCGAATCATCCAAATGGAAGATTGGCAAGTAATCACTGGCATTTAACTCGGAACTAACTAAGTCATTTGAGAAATCTGAAAAGAAGCTTAGAGACATTCTTGAACTCGTGAAGAAAGCTGGATTCTCAGAATGTCTTGAGGCAAGCACTCGAGTATACACTGAACTGGTTAAGGAATTTTAATCAAATGTATCCGTAAATGCCGGAACTCTTTCAACCAAGGTTAGAGGTCAGTCTCTAAAATTGAAATCATCCGATATCAACCAATGCCTAGATTTTCCTGACCTAGGACTGAAAAACCTTGATGAGATTGACACTGAGAAAACAAAGGAGATTATGGGGTACAAAAAAATCCTAGTCTGAAGGACATAAAGAAAAAGGAGTTTCCAGAGGAATTCGAGTTCCTTGCTGAGATAGTGGGAAAATGTATCTTTATGCAAGGACACTTTTTGCACGACTACATCATGCACTCGACCAAAGTGATTGAAGATTATGTCTGCCATAGCTCTGAAGAAGTAGATCAACTTTGGAGTTGTCATGTTCGACCAAATCTCCAAATGGATAAAAAAAAGCTGAGTTGAAGAAATCTACAGACAAACCACTTACAAAAGTATTTCATGGAAGACTACTGAGCATTGTGATGAAGAAGAAGCTGGAAAGCAAGATCAAGGATGATGAGGGAGAGCCTCTGAACGTGCACAAAGTAATGTCACCACAACTGTTTGTGAATTGGAAGAAAAATCCAAAGGAAAATAGGAGGCTAACATAAACTGGAATCAGTAGAAAAGTCTCTGTAAATAAGAGAAAAGCAAAGGAGGTGGAAAGCTCTGAGTTTGATGACTCTACATCAGTTGTTGCAACACCGGTAAAGAAGAAGCCTAAGAATGTGAAGAATGCAGAAGCTTTGTCAAGACATGTCTCCACTGACAAGAAGAAATAAGGAGCAGGAGGAGAACAAGCATCTACTGCTGAAAACCCAAAAAGAAGGAGTAACAGACTACTCCAAGAACCACCCAAGAAGAAAGCAAAAGTGATATTGAAATCAGCCCCAGCTCCCCAGGAAAATCCATCCAACCAAGAAGAACATGAAGAGTCTGAAGATGAGAAAGGAACTGAAAGTTCAAAGATTGAACCTTCAAGGAGAAAGTTCAACAATGAAGAAGAAGTTGAATCTATGGAAGAAAGAACCAAGGTTGATGATGAAGAAAAGAAATATGCAAGTCCAGTGACCAACTCTCAAAGTACTCACTCTGAAGATAAAGAGAAGCTGTAAAATGACCCATCAGAATCTCCAAATGCAAGTACTCCAACAAGCCTTCATGATGGCTCAAAAGATGATAAATTCGAAAAAGAAACACCTGCCCCTATCAATGATGAAAATCAAGAGAGCCTGTTTGCTGACTCAAAGACCTCAGAGTCTGAAGAAGAAGATATATCTGTTTCACCCATAACTGAACCTCCAAGAAGAAGAAGGAGTCACAGATTGATAACTCAATTTGCCTCTGGAAGGAGAAATGATCAATCTATTGAAATCATTGAACTAAGTAATGGTGAATCCGCATTAGGGGAAGAAAATGCTGAAGATAAGACCAACATTGAAGGAGATGATTCCAAGGAAGCCATTGCTGAAGAGGATTCTAAAAATGAAGTTCAGCAAGAAGAATCTATTGATGAATCTGAGGAACTAGAATATTATCCTATTCTCTCTCCAGCCAGAATTAACAGAAGAATAGTAGTGGAAGTCTTTGATGAGTCACCAGCAGAACCACCAACAAGATGGATAAATCATGGAAATGAACAACTTCGAGTTGTAAGGATGACTACAGATGAAGTGCTTCATAACTAGAAAAATATGGAGTTAGATTGCACAATAATACTGTATAACTCTGAAGATCTTCTGATGAGATGGTTCTTTCCATAGATGCCTTGGCTAAAAGCACATAGTGAAAGAGATGAGAGTTACTTCAGCTGGTGCTACTCTCAGTTTCCAAATTTGGAACTTGTGTCACAAAACTTTCCTAGGGTAAAGAAGTTTTCAACCATGATGATCAACGATAAGCCCCACTATAAGATCTACTGACATGCTGAAAATAATTATATTCCTTATGATCGTAGAGTGGACTCTGATGGAAAAAGGAATTTGGCCAAGACACTGATCATAGAGTCTGTTCACTCTACCACTGATAATGATCAAGTCCAGAATCAGATGTTTCCATCTGCCCAAACACAGCTATCTAACATTCCTGCATCCTCAACCAGTGATTGGAACTCAACAATTCTTCAGATTCTCAACACCTTTAAAAATCTGTACAAGGAAACAGATCGTAGAGTCCAATCTGATACTCAACAAGGGGCTGCCCAACCATATGATCAAAAATCTGTGGAGAAGGAGCTGATAAAAAATTCTGATGAACTGATTGAGAAAATATCTCTTTTCACTGAAGAGTAAAAGAAGTTATACGAGCACAAGAGGCAAATAAAGAGAAAATTAAAGTCCTTTCTGACAAGATTGACAATATGAATCAGTCCTTCTCCATGCAACTTGGGTAAAGCCAACAAGAACTCAAGATTGAAGTTGGTAACTCCTCCTATCTGATGGAGCAGCTTATGACCAACATAGAACAGCTCTCCCAAGTGATTAATGACAAAATGGGGGAGAAAAAGAGGCATAGAAAAAGGCACTCCAAAAAGGGTAAGAAGAGCAGAGGGAAAGAAAAGAAGAAGATAACAGAAGAAGAAGCTGGATCATCATCTGAGGGGGAGCCAAAGAATGATGAGCCTGCATTTGCGAAAGGCTGAGGGGGAGTCAGAAGAAGAAGAAGAGTAGCATACATCTGAGGGGGAGCAGAAAAAAGAAATATAGTCAATGTCCTAGGATGAGCAAATGCAAACAGATGAATAGCACACCAACAGACATCCTGGAAGCATACTTGGAGCCAAAGAGGTGCATCTCTAACTAGTTAGGTATGTTCTGGATCCAGGATGTAAAATGTCATAGTGTATTAAATTCCATATTATTATAAATGACATTCATGATTATCTACTTTAGAAATACAGCAGCTCACTGTATATATAAGATTCATTCATAATATACATATGCACTTATTGTTTTTGTCATAATCAAATAGGGGGAGATTGTCAGGAATAAACATGTGAATGATATTCCTATTTATATATGATTTGATTATGATATATATATATATATATATATATATATATATATGAATGAAAATGCAAGTATGCTTGCATTAAGAAAAAAATTCAGAAAGTCCTTTGATAGATAATAGAAACATATGTACAAGGACTTAGAATGAATTGATCAAATGTGTAAGGTTAATCCTACACAAGCAAAACAGCGTTGTAAAGTCCTTAAAAAATAATGTACAAGGACTATAAATATAGAAAGATCAAGTATGTTAGGTTGATCTTATGATGCGATAGATAGGCTTGTCTAATCGTCGAGCACTGCACCAAAAATCGTAGTCTGCCAGGAGAGTTAAGGAAAACTCGAGAGCTATCGATGTAGAATCGTAGTCTACGAGATAATAGATCTCGGAGGGTATAGACTTCTAGGAGAGAAGAGGAAGGATCGTAGTGTGTCGAGGACAACTTCCTTAGGGTCGTAGTATGCTGAGGAAGTCATGTTCAGAATCGTAGAGACAGCCTGCCTATGAGCCAACCGAGCATTTGCCAAAGCCAGTCAAGAATCGTATGCTACACTCAGAGTCGTAGAGTCTACTAATGTCAAAGCCAATTCAAGAATCGTAGACTACACTCAGAATCATAGAGTCTACTGATCGTATCAAAGGCAAAAATCGTAGTCGAGCAAGAATCAGATGAAGACAAATCGTAGTATCAAGATCTAATCTCAGAGTCATAGTGTCTGCACAGCCAAAGCTGAATCGTAGAGTGCAGAACTAAGACCTCAACAGATGTGCTCACAATGCTAAAGCAGAATCGTAGAGCAAATATGATTATCAACAAATGAGCACTTCCTGAATATCCAAAGGAATGAAACCTCTGGTTGGCACTGCATAGATACGTCCCACCTGAAGGAAACCAGAGAGCACTCAACAAACGGCATGCAAGCTAACAGAAGACCTAAGAAACAACCCAATCAACATCCAGATTGAGTTATGAAGCCATTTGAGATGAAGTCTTCCACAAAGAGATCAGAGGAAGACTTTTGTAACTGACTAAGGAAAGTCAGCATATGCAGTAGTTGTCAAGTGGAAAGATGGCAATGATCTTGGAAGTAACCAGGATCGTAGTGTTTGCCAAACAAAGAAGGAACTAATGGAGTACACACTGAGATACTGGTCAGCCTCTGAATAACAAGGCTAAAGTGATTAAGCATTGGGTCAGTCCATTGATGATAAGTGAATGGGAGATCACAAGGAGAAAGCGAGCTGGACACACCACAAATTTGAAGTGTCTTATTATTCAGAAGAGGCCAGAGCAAGGAATCAAGCCATCAGTACCTGATAATAGTCGAGGCAAACAGAAATGATGAAGCACTGCACACAAAAAGAGGAAGAGATGTTCTACACTGAAGATCAAGTGAACAATCCTCAAGATTGTAGTGTTGTCTATACCAGTCAACAAGACACTACGATCAGGTCCATGAAGACATGTACCAACGAAGATGTGGTCCAGACTCGAAGCAGAATGCAAAGAGGACCACACCAAGCTGCTAAGTACAAAAGATGTTCAGAGCTTAATGACATCTTAGCAGCTCAGCACTAACAACATCAACAACTACAACAACAAGAAGCCAGGGCCTGAGGGGTCCTTGTCCAGAGGGACTAAATGAAGATTCCAAGCCTGCTGGGCTTGAAGAGTTCCTAGGGAACTAGAGAAGTTCCAAAGCTGCTGGCCTTGAAGAGTTCATAGTGAACAGAAGTCCCAAGGCTGCTGCCTTGAAGGAATCTTAGTGATTTAGGGTGCTGCCCTTCCTTAGTGGAAATCCTGCTAGTTGAAAGCAGAAGAGTGAATTAGAAGCTTGAGTCTCTGAACCACTTAAAACCCCTTGTGTCTTTTACTTTATGTCATTTTCATTATGCACCTTGACTGCTATAACTGTTATGTATGTGCTAACTGCTTACTACTAAGTTAACTCTACGAACAATGTATGTCTAACTATTAATATATCAATGAAGGGGGTCTTTTACTTATTCCGATGTGCTTGAAAAGATTTTTAAGTTTGTCACATGCTAAATTATTAGCAATACAAAATAAATCAAAAAGTATTTGAAATTCTAAGGATCTATTCAAACCCCCCCCCCCTTCTAGATCCATATTGTGCCTACTAGAACTAACATATATATATATATATATATATATATATATAATATTATATTTTATTTAAAAGTTTTTGTTTTATTAGAATATTTTATTACATAGTGCTGCATAGTAAATCAAAAATTTTCAAACGTTCGGCCGAAGAGTTGCGCCCGTGACTTTTCCTTCACTATGCATTCAAATAGTATCCTTTCCATTATCCTATAAATAGGATGCTTAGTTAGAATTGAAAATCACACCAGAATCAGAGAATTCTTCTTCTATAATATTGAGCGTATTTCTTTCGAGTTTTAGAAAGCTTTGAGTTTAGAAAATAGTGAAAGTTTTCTTCAAGAATATCCCCGCTATACCAGTTGGAATAGTCTTCTTTTCAAGGTAAGGGATTATTATTTATTTCATATTTAGAAAAGACATAATTTTTCGTATTCGTATGAATATTATTTTCATTCAATATTCGTAATGAATATTATTTTCGTTCAATATTCGTAGGGATATTGTCTTCGTTTAATATTCATATTATTTTCATTTAATATTTATAAGGAATATTATATTCGTTCAATATTCGAAATGAATATTCGTATGGGATGTTATTTTTGTTCAATATTCGTATGAAATAATATTTTCTTCCATACTCTGTAGTATGTAAGTAATATTATTTCGTTTTAGATTTCGAATTCTATATTCATTTTATTAAAGTTTTGGCTTTTATACTCCATGAAATTAGTAGAATATCCTTGATATTTACGCTTCATCCAGTATCTTTTCATAGAAATATTATTCTGAGCATTCTTGATAAGTTTTAAGTTTTTCATGGCAGAGTACTATTCACGGAGTTACTATTCTCGAAGTACTATTTACGGGGTACTATTCACTTGGGTACTATTCATCTGGGGCACTATTCATAACAAAAATTGAATTCTTTTCAGTCCAAATCATTTTTGATATAATATTATTCTTGAATTTTACTCCACAAAGCAATATCATGTTGACAATTTGGGCATTATTGAATTCTGGATAAATTAATTATTAAAGTCTTCAAAATTTATCCTTGAACTTGTTTTATTGAATTATGATGTCATTGTCATCATCCTCATGCTTATATTGTTATGAAAGTAATTTTTGGGTCGTAGTGCATAGATGAACTTGGTATGATTATGACCAGGGATTATTCGGTATATTCATGACTGTAATGTTACAAATGATGTGGTAAAAGTCCTCATTGGCCCGTAGTGCATTGATGGACAGTTTTTGGCATGATTATGGCCATGGATTCTCTTTGGCCAAGGGTACAAAGATGAATTGTTTTATGGCATGATCATGACCGTTGATAAAAATACGATTATCTTTGGCCCGTAGTGCATGGATAATTCGTGATCATGATACTAAAGAATATCCTTGGCCCGTAGTGCAGGGATGATTCGATGATGGGGATTATTTATTAAGTTGAGTCTTAGCGATAAATGTGATAAAAAAACCTTTTAAATCATAGAAGATAGTAGATATCATGCTCTACTCAACTCTTCTAATGGATTGCTTGTTCCGCTGTAGTTAAACTTGATGTTTATTATATTTTATCAGTTTAATACGGTTGAAGGCTAACGATAATTTATTCTGCATTATCTTAGTCATATTATTTCTTACTGGGCTACTTGAGCTCAACCTTTGCTTTCATTGTTCTCTTCAGGAAATGAGAATATAGCTGGGACTAGTCAGGGAAAGGAGTGACGGTCCAGATGATAGCATTAGTAGTCCTCACTATTCTGTGAAATAATGTGATAATAAATGTATTGAGGACTCTATTTGAGTTTGAATACTGTCTAGAAGACAATATTCGTATTAGAACTCTCATTTTATGTTTTGTCGTATTTTACACGACAGTTGTATTCTTAAGTTGTATTTGAATTTTGTACCATGTATTTGGCAACTCAAGATGGGTGATGTATACCTATTTTGGGGGAGTCACACTAAAGCTCTCATCCCAACTTGGGACACCCCCAAATCCGGGTACTTCATTTCCACCAGATTTGGTGTTCACTTGTTAAAACATTCATATCTAACTACTCAAACATAATAAAGTTTAATAATAAACCATCCCATTAAAGGGTTACATCAATAAGTTCAACAAAATCTCCCAGGATATCTAACCTTTAATACAAACGTCATATGCGGAAAATTAAATAATTACGGCACAAGATTTAAAATAAAGTCTAACAATATAAAAATCAACATATTTACAAGTCTTCAATACTTGCTTATTTTCCCTTTCCCTTTACTAGTTGTAGGTTCATCGACCTTCTCAACTTTAGCTGAAATGTTTATATAAGCAAGAGTGAGCAAACAATGCTCACTTGAAATGACAATGAATAACATCATATCAACTGCCAAATGAATAGGCTCAATAGAAATGAATAAGGTACTTCATCAATAATAATCAGGAACATAATTTAAAGTATATAACAGAGGGTCAAAAGACCACGAACTATGTCCATAGTTTAAGTATTATCTTAGTCATAATATTTCTTACTAGGCTAGTTGAGCTCACCCTTTTACTTTCATTGTTCTCTTCAGGAAATAAGAACGAAAGGAGGACTAGTCGGGAGCGGAATGACGGTCCGGATAATAACATTAGTAGTCCTCACTATTCTCATTAAATAGTGTGATAATAAATGTAATGAGGACTCAATTGAGTGTGGATATTGTCTAGATGACAATATTTGTATTAAAACTCACAACATATGTTTTGTCATATTTTACACGATTTGTTGTATAATTAAGTTGTATTCAAATTTTGTACCATGTATTTGGCGACTCAAGATAGGTGATGTATATACCTATTTTTGGGGCGCCACAGACATCTTTAATGACAATAACCTGAATCAATAATATGAGAGAGATATGATGAAGCAATTCTTGTAGCAATAATTGAGTATAACCGAGTGACTTCTTATGTAAGCATCAATAATCAATACCATCGCTACTATGCAACTACGCCAGACATCAGTATTTTTTACTAATGGGTAGTTCAACAGTTTTAACGGTAACACTCGTCGTTATTTTTAATAAAAGATAATTCTGTCGTTTTCTAACTATGACAATACTTCCTTTGTGGGTTCCACCAATGATTGTGTCGTAGTACGAATATTCCCCGACAAAAAGAATATTCCTCGACCAAACGAATATTTTATAACAACTTGCTTACTTTGTAAAAAAATTTCACATATCACCCTTAACTTTAACCTTTTATCAATTTAACCATTTACGAAATAAAATAATAATTATAATAAAATTGAATATTTTCATTTCATAAAATTTGGGGTCTTACAGGAAATTTTGTGGTATATAGTGATGTTTCACACAAAGGATTGGGTTGTGTTCTTATGCATAACGGCAAAGTCAATGCGTATGCATCAAGGCAATTGAAAGACTACGAGAAAGGGTATCCGACTCATGACTTAGAGTTGGCTGCGGTGGTGTTTGCTCTGAAGATATGGAGACACTATCTCGATGGAGAGAAGTGTGAGATATACACAGACCATAAGAGTCTGAAGTATATTTTCACACAGAAGGACCTAAACATGCGTCAAAAGAGATGGATGGAATTAATAAAAGATTATGATTGTGAGATCTTTTATCATCCAGCCAAAGCAAACATGGTTGCAGATGCCTTGAGTAGGAAGGGTCATGAGAAGTTGATGTTGTTAACCAACCAGGAGGAGCTCATTTTAGCAATGGCAAGACTAGAGTTGGAAATCAAATTTCCAAAACAAACCGATGAAAGATTGTTCTAGATGGAAGCTAGTTCAACTTTGGTTGATAAGGTGAAGAATGCTCAACTACAATATGAAGAATGTGGAAAGATTAAAGAGAAAGTGGTTGAGAGTGGTGAAGTGAAATACAAGATCGATACCGAAGGGTTACTAAGATTCGAGGGAAGAATCTGGATTCTAGCAGCACCAGATATTAAAGAAGAAATCTTGACAGAAGCTCATAACTCATGATATTCGATACATCCGGGAAGTATGAAGATGTATCAAGATTTACGACGACATTTTTGGGGGCCAAACATGAAAAGAGATGTCACAGAGTGTGTTGCAAAATGCTTGACATGTCAAAGAGTAAAGGCCGAGCATCAAAGACCAAGATGATTACTTCAACCATTGGAAATACCAGAATGGAAGTGGGAATATATCGCAATGGATTTTGTGGTGGGTCTTCCAACTACTCAGAGAGGATGCAATGCGATTTGGGTTATAGTGGACAGACTGACAAAATCAGCACACTTTTTGCCAATAAATATTAGATTTAATCTTAATCAATTGGCAAAGTTGTACGTTAAAGAAATCGTTTCGAGACATGGAGTTCTAGTGTCAAGTGTATCAGATAGAGATCCGTGATTCACGTCAAACTTCTGGAAAAGACTACAAGAATGTATGGGAACACAGTTGAGAACGAGTACGACGTACCATCCGCAAACAGATGGCCAAAGCGGACGAACAATCCAGACGTTGGAATGATATGCTTAGAGCATGCATCATGGATTTCAAATGGAGCTGGGATGAACATTTACCATTGGCAGAATTTGCCTACAACAACAGTTACCATGCAAGCATCGACATGCCACCTTACGAAGCATTATACGGCAAGAAGTGCAGAACTCCACTATGCTGGGATGAAGTCGGTGAACGTCAACTGTTAGGACCAGAACTAGTACAACAAACTGCTGAGGTTGTTAAACTCATCAGGACAAGATTGGTAGCTGCTCAAGACAGACAGAAGAAGTATGTTGATCAACACAAACAAGATCGTGAATTCGACGTAGGAAATTTTGTGTTCTTAAAAGTTTCTCATTGGAAGGGGAAATTTCATTTCAGTAAAAAGGGAAAACTAAACCCGAGGTTTATTGGACCTTCGAAGTGCTGCGAAGAGTAGGAGAAGTGGCTTACAAGGTAGCTCTACCTCTAGAGTTGGAAAACGTTCACAATGTTTTTCATGTTTCGGTGTTACGACCGTGTAAACCCGATTACAAGCACGTGTTCGAGTACGAACCATTGCAGTTTGATAAAGACTTGTCTTATGAAGAAGTTCCTATCCAGATAGTTGACAGGAAAGAACAAGTGCTCAGAAATAAAGTAATACCTTCTATGAAGGTGATATGGAGGAACCACAATACTGGAGAAGTTACGTGGGAACTTGAAGATAAAATGATTAAAGATTACCCTGAGTTATTTGTTTAATCTATGTCTTCGATTCTCGGGACAGAATCTTTGTAAGTAGGAAAGAATGTGACGGATGATTTGTTAAGTTGTGATTCTGGGGACAGAATCCTTGTAAGGAGGGTAGGATGTAACAATCCAGAATTTTATTTTAAATTGTAATTCAAAATATTTATTGAGTTATATAAATGTTTTAATTGATGTGTTATTATTGGATAAATATTTATTTAAGGTGAGTTGATTTGATTATTTATTTGTTAAATAAATAATTTACGAGTTAAGGAAATTGATCATCATGAGATTATAATGATTAAATGAATTATTATAATGATATTTTAATTTGAATTTGTAATTAAAATGATGTGTTAGTTGATTAATTAAATGAATTATTATAATAATATTTTAATTTGAATTTGTAATTAAAATGATGTGTTAGTTGATTAAAGAAAATTATAATTATGTTGTATTGATTTATGTGGTAAATTAATTTAATAAATTGTTATTATAATTAATTAAATTGAATATTAAAATCTAATTAAATAAAGTGTGAACATAAACTATACTATAAGGGAGTTATTAAAATAAGTTAAAGGAGGTTAATTCAGTTGTGCCAAACAAGGCTTAATGCATATTAAGTCTTTAATTTAAATATGTTTTACCAAACAAGGCATAAGGATTTAATTGATTAAATTTTGAAGTAGTTAGTCAAACAAGCCTTATGGCTTTTGATTTTCAAAAATAAAATAACAGATGTCAGTTAATAGCTATATTTATATTATACAATTAATACTATTATATCATATACGTTATAAATTTAAGTACGTAAGATAGATAGAACTCAGAAGAAGAAAAAGAAGAGAAAAAGAAAGTTGAGAGAGAAAAGTTGAGAGAGAATTGGGAGAATTTTAGAGAGATTTTGAGAGAGGAATTGAGGGGAAGGAAGCTTGATAATCAAGGGTAACCATTATCTTCTAAAACTAAGGTATCATCTTACTCTTACTTTTCAAAATGTTTTAGTTTTATTCTATTCAAAAGAATTCTCTATAAAAAAAATTGTGTGATGGTTAATTATTTGTTATCTATAGTTTCTATATGATAATTGGTTGTTATAAAATTATTTTCATAAGATTATAGATGAGTTATAGTAAATTAATTCATGTTATGTATTTATTTGTGAAAGAAATCATGTTACAATGAATTGGTAGGAAAATATATGAATATGGCTTAGTTAAAGTAAAATTGAGGTTTAATTCTTTGTATAACGTATCAATTGATTATTGATTTTGAAAGAAGATGAAGAAACTAAAACAAAGTATTTTGAATTAACTGTTTTGGTTAAAAAAACAAAATCACAAGGATGATTTTCACTAAAAATGTCAAAAAGTGAAGTTTTAGCAAAAATAGTGAAATTGGAGGTTTTAAATTCGATGTTTATATTGTTGTATGGGTAAAATCATGTTAAGAGACCTTAAATTATGTTTGTGTGAAGTCTATATATGTATTACCTGTTAATTCAGTTATTAGAAAGTAGCTTGTAGGCTAAAATTAGCTTTGTTTATGTTGTTGCCGAAGTTGGTCGCCGAGGATTGTAGTTTGGCGTATGTATATGCATCATGATCTGAAAGTCCATACGCAGGCAGACACCTTCCTTGTGCCGCCATGCCATGTATTGGCTTTGTGCCTCGGCGATAGCCGTCGTGCCACAATGTAAATGTGCACCATGGTGTGAAGTTAGCGAGAATGGTCGACAAAGTGTGTTTTAGTTACACAAAGTCTGAAAAAGTTGATTAAGTGAAATAATATGACCATTAGGATGCAATTTTGATATTACTATACTAAGAATGAGTATAATAATAATAATTAACGAGTTTTATTACTAATGTACCTTGACTATGTTGTTAAAAATCAAACCATACATGAAATAAATACTTATTTATAGAGTATTTGTAATGACTAATTATGTCATAATGATATGTGTATAGGATATTGTGAATCGAATTATTACGATTTAGCTTACGCACAAGGCAAGTTTCCTAAACCTTATTCTTATATTGAACAAGTTTCTCTAATCTTTAACTTGTTATTTTAGCATACAAGTTTCTAAATTCTAATATATTAACGTTGAACAAGTTTTATCATTCAATTTACTATTTGTTATGCATTCCTCTTGTCTTTGTGGTACTGTCTTAGAGCCTCGCTACCACCTTCAGCAACTATCGCCTTCTCTAAAATGGTCCCAAACGACATACTTTGAAACACATATATATGGTTATAGAGCCAGGGTTTCAAGCCCTTCTTCAATCGTCGAGCTTTCCTAACCTCGGTGTCCACTTGCTGTGGAGCAAACCTCGCATGTTCATTAAACTTGGCAGCGTATTGGGGAACTGTCATGTCCCCTTGTTTCAAGTCAAGAAACCGCATCTCCGTCCTTCCCTTCATACTCATGGGAAAGTAGTTCTAGAAAAATATCTCCTTGAACCTCACCCACGTTACATTCTCAATACCAGCTCTAGCCTGGTTAGCCTCCCACCAAAAATTGGCTTCACCTTTCATTATATAGGTTCCCAAGGCAACCTTTTGACCCTCATCGACATTTGCTATGACAAATGCCTTCACAATTTCTTTCACCCACGTTTGGGCTTCTATGGGGTCCGTAGTTCCCTTGAACTCCGGCAGACCTACACTCTTGAAATCCTTAAAAGTAGTAGCTCGTACTACTCCCAGATTTACGAGGATATTAGCCCCATTTCTATTAAACGCGACTGTTAATAAATTAAAAAATTCTTGCATCGGGTTAACCGGACCTCCCTCCAGTTAATTTACATTAGCATCTTGGTTTCGTTGTCTCCTTCTTGGCGGCATTTTGCTGTTACAATAAACAACACATTTCATTATTATTTTTTTCTTATTACTTAGTTATTATTCAAGATTAAACAATAACTTCATCATTCATTACTCAACATGTTCCGTAAAAAGGCTTATATTGATTCATTCATTGCAGTATAATATTACATCGTTCTAGTACACAGCCTAAGCTAATTACATTACTATCCCGCAATTGCTTTCCAAAAATTGGGATTTACAAAAGACTACCCTTGACTATATAAAAGAAAGTTTTACGTCACTACTAGATACACAATATTTACATATCTAAAACTACTCTAGCTACTACTAGATTACATCTGCCTTAAGGCATTATCAAAATCTGATGTGGCAAGACCGGCGATAACATCCCGACTGCTAGTATGCCGAGTCTGCCCTGCCTCTTTGGATACCCAGCTACCTGCTGCTGGAAATCTTTATAAGAACTCCTATGAATATTGGACATTCTCCCTATCTTTTGCTTCTTGGTTTTAGCTCCCCTTTGAGTTCAAAGACCTCTTGTTTTAGCACATGGACCTTGTCCTTGGCTAAAAATCGTTCGTCATGTTCCTGCTCCCACATTGACTCCACATGTGTCTTATCTTGTAAGACAGCTTGGAGCTCTACTTTTAACTCCTTCACCTCCTGACAGTAGTGGAGGTTTCTGTCTAACACTGTCATGAACAGTGACATCATAGACTCCCTTTGGGGTGTCTCTTCTGTAAGTGTCATAGGGTTGAAGGACACCACCTCTACCTCTTCTTCTAACATGCCGTCGAAAACCGACATGAGATCATGGTTCTCTAAGTCTCGAGACTCAATCACCACTACTTGTGGCTCCTCTGCTATTGGGTTCAGTATAACCTCTATCTGGTTAACAGATTCTTCACTGTCTACTTGTACGTCTCTATACATTCCATTTCCACCTGAAATCTACAATAAAATAATTAAGTTTGATTAGTACATCAGTAGGATAATAAAAACAAATATCATATATATATAATGCATTTTTAAGGTTACTTTCATCTTTTATTTCTTTGACTTATCTTAAGGTTTTAATTCCCCCCCCCCCTCCTTAAGTTTTATAACCTAATGCTTTGATACCAACCTATGATGTAAGACCCCAACTTTTATGAATAAAGATGAATTTTCTATAATTATCATTTTTAAATATTATGGAATGAATTTGATATAATGTTATAGTTGTGGGTAATATTTAGAAATTTTGTAAAGTACGCAAGTTATTTATAATATTCGATTGGTCGGGGAATATTCATTTTAACAGGGAATATTCATACGATGGCACAATCATTGGTGGACCCCACAACGGAATTATTGTCGGATTGAGAAAACGACAAAAAATATTTTATGAAAACAACGGCGGAAGTTTTACCGTTAACTGTTGAAACACCCAGTGTTAAAAGTACAGGAATACGCGTGGTTGCATAGTAGCACACGGTATTGATAAATAGATGCTTACGTGAGAAGTCACTCAGTTTTGTTCAATTATTGCTTTAGTAATTGTTGCATAGTATCTCACGTTATTTGATTCAATTATTGTCAATATTTTATATATTATTAAATCAATAATTGAGATAACAAAGTTGTTAATATTATTATTTGCATTATTAACGATGTCTAGAAGTTCTACCAAGGAGAGGTTTGGTCACCTAATTGCGCGCCAATAAGGAGAAATCCTTATTGGAAAGCCCCCTCTTTCCTCGGAACGACTTGGTCGATTAATAGTGTGAATTATGATATTGATGATGAAGTTTTGTTTTATTAGTATTATTAATGTAATAAAACAGAAAAGCTTTTTATATAAAACGGAATACTTTTATAAAGTTATTCATTTTATTAGATTATAAATAGAATATATTATATTTTATTGTAAACCAATCTGGACCTTCCATTTAAAAGTAAATCAATCTGGACCGTTCATGGATTGGTTACTATTCAGTCCATTCTTCTATAAATAGAAGCTCATTCCTTCATTATTCTTACGAATTCACTGAATTCTAGAGAGAGAAACTGTAGAGAGAATTCTTCTTCTATAATCTTGAGTGTATTTCTTTAGCGTTTAAGAAAGCTTTGAGCGTAGTGCAAGTTTCTTCAAGTATATCCCCGCCCTACCGTCGGAGTACTCTTCTTTATAAAGTAAGGGGTATTATTTTTTTTTTCATATTCATGAAGAGAACTTCTGTTATTTCATTCTTTATTATTCTGTTGGAATAACCTATATACACGGTCTACCCTATACTTGGTGAAATTCTTCTGTTATTCCATTATTTATTATTCTCATTGAATAATCATCTGTCTATGCTGAGTACCGCATACATGGTGAAATTCTCATTGTTATTCCATTCTTTATTATTATGTTGGAATATCATGTTCAGACGCTTTTACTGGCGGACCGGTTTCCGCTCTTTATTATTCTCGTTGGAATATCCATGTCTGTGTTTTTCTGCCAACCTGGTTCCGTTATTTATTATTACGCTGGAATAACCTATCTATAATGGTACCGCATGCATGGTTATTTCATTGTTATTCCATTCTTTATTATTCATTGGAAGATCCCATGCTTGCGCGCGACATTACCTTTGACCAAGTTATGTTATTTATTGTTCAGTTGGAATAACCTGTCTATGTGAAGTACCGCATGCATAGTGATTTCATTTGTTATTCCATTCTTTATCATACTCAGTTGATTAAAGTTTTGACTTCTATACTCCATGAAATTAGTGGAATATCCTTGATATTTGCGCTTCATCCAGTATCTTTCAAGAAAAAATTCTTCTGAGCATTCTTAAATTTTACTCTACAAAGAATTATCATGTTGACAATTTGGACGTTATTAGTTCCTGGATAAATTAATTGTTGAACTTGTTTTATTGAATTCTTATATCATTGTCATCATCCTCATGTTTATATTTTGTTGAAAGTCATCTGTGGCATGTAGTGCATAGATGGACTTGGTATGATTATGACCATGGATTATTGATCTTCATCGAAAAGACGTGGAATTAAATATTGGAGATCATGTGTTTTTACGTGTTTCTCCATGGAAAGGAGTTACGAGATTTAGAAAGAGAGGAAAGCTCAATTCTTGATTCATTGGCCCATTTTTAATCCTCGATCGAGTAGGGACTGTAGCCTATAGACTCGCTTTACCGCCAAGTATGTCTCGTGTTCATAATGTTTTTCATATATACATGCTACGTAAATATGTGAAAGACCCGAACCACATTATTGAGTTAGAACCTATTTAAATAACGGAAGATTTAATGTATGAAGAGGTTCTGTTCAAATCTTGGATAAGAAGGAACATATTCTACGCTCCAAGGTTATACCTCAAGTCAAAGTTTTATGGAGGAACCACGATGTTGAGGAAATGACCTGGGAGTTAGAATCAAAATGAAATCAAGGTATCCTTACCTCTTCGACATACCAGTCGTGCACCCTAATTTCGAGGGCAAAATTTCATAAGAAGGGGAGATTGTAAGACCCCAACTTTTATGAATAAAGATGAATTTTCTATAATTATCATTTTTTGAATATTATGTAATGAATTTGATATAATGTTATAGTTGTGGGTAATAGTTTTAAATTTTGCAAAGTACGCAAGTTGTTATATAATATTCGATTGGTCGGGAAATATTCGTTTTAACAAGGAATATTCAATGCATTGCACAATCATTAGTGGACCCCACAACGGAATTATTGTCGGATTGAGAAAATGACAAAAATATTTTATGAAAATAACGATGTAAGTTTTATCGTTAATTGTTGAAACACCCGGTGTTAAAAGTACAGAAATATGTGTGGTTGCATAGTAGCACACGGTATTGATTATTGATGCTTACGTGAGAAGTCACTCAGTTTTGTTCAATTATTGCTTCAGTAATTGTTGCATAGTATCTCATGTTAATTGATTCAATTATTGTCGATATTTTATATATTATTAAATCAATAATTGAGACGACGAAGTTATTAATATTATTATTTGCAATATTAACGATGTCTAGAAGTTCTGCCAAGGAGAGGTTTGGTCACTTAATTACGCGCCAATAGGGAAAAATCCTTATTGGAATGCCCCCTCTTTCCTGGGAACGACCTTGTCGATTAATAGTGTGAATTATAATAATGATGATGAAGTTTTGTTTTATTAGTATTATTAATGTAATAAAACAGAAAAGTTTTTTATATAAAATAGAATACGTTTATAAAGTTATTCGTTTTATTAGACTATAAATAGAATATATTATATTTTATTATGCATGGTGTTTGTATAGTGCCTGCATAGTGTTTTGCATAGTAAAATCTTTTTATATAAAACAGAATACTTTTATAAAGTTATTCATTTTATTAGAATTATAAATAGAATATATTATATTTTATTTAAAAGATTTTGTTTTATTAGAATATTTTATAGTAAACCAATCTAGGCCATCTCGCTTAAAAGTAAATCAATCTGACCGCTTCAGAATTAGTTACTATTCAGGTCCATTCTCCTATAAATAGAAGCTCATTCCTTCATTATTTCTTACGAATTCACTGAAAAACTCTAGAGATAGAAACTATAGAGAGAAAGAAGAAAAATATTCTTTTACTTCACTACTCATATATCCAGTTGTTCTAAGGTAAGGGTATTATTTCTTTCGTATTAATGAAGAGAACTTCTATTATTCTATTTTTTTTTTATTCTGTTAGAATAACCTATATACGCGGTCTACCCTATACTTGGTGAAATTCTTCTGTTATTCCATTCTTTATCATTATGTTGGAATAACCTGTCTATGCGAAGTACCACATACATGGTGAAAATTTTCTATTATTCCATTCTTTATTATTCTGTTGGAACATCCTGTCTGTGCGTTTATGCATGACCTGGTTCTGTTATTTATTATTCTGTTGGAACATCTTGTCTGTACGAATTTCGCCTGACCTGGTTCCGTTATTTATTATTTTGTTGAAATATCTTGTCTGTGCGTTTACGCATGACCTGGTTCCGTTATTTATTATTCTCTTGGAATAACCTGTCAGTGCGGTCTATCGCATGCCTGGTGATTTCTTTTGTTATTCCATTCTTTATTATACTCAATTGGTTAAAGTTTTGACTTCTATACTCCATGAAATTAGTGGAATATCCTTAATATTTGCGCTTCATTTAGTATCTTTTCATGGAAATATTCTTCTGAGCATTCTTGAATTTTACTCTACAAAGAAGTATCATGTTGACAATTTAGACGTTATTAGTTCCTGGATAAATTAATTCTTGAACTTGTTTTATTGAATTCTTATATTATTGTCATCATCCTCATGTTTATTTTATGTTAAAAGTCATTTGTGGCCTGTAGTGCATAGATGGACTTGGTATGATTATGACCAGGGATTAATCGGTATAATCATGACCGTAATGTTACAAATGTGGTGGTAAAAGTCTTCATTGGCCCGTAGTGCATTGATGGACAGTTGTTGGCATGATCATGATCATTGATGAATACACGAATATCATTGGCCCGTAGTTCATAGATAATTTATGGTTGTGATACTAATGAATATCCTTGGCCGTAGTGCAGGGATGATGTGGATTATTTATTAAGCTGAGTCCCAGCGATAAAAGTGATGAATAACCTTTTAAATCATAAATCATAGTAGATTTTATTCTCTACTTGACTCTTTTAATGGATTACTTGTTCATTGCAGCTTAAACTTGATGTTTGTTATAATTGTATCGCTTTAACAACGTTGAAGGCTAACGATAATTTATTATGTATTATCTTAGTCATAATATTTCTTACTAGGCTAGTTGAGCTCACCCTTTTACTTTCATTGTTCTCTTCAGGAAATAAGAACGTAGCAGGGACTAGTCGGGGAACGGAATGACGGTCCAGATAATAACATTAGTAGTCCTCACTATTCTGTTAAATAGTGTGATAATAAATGTAATGAGGACTCAATTGAGTGTGGATATTGTCTAGATGACAATATTTGTATTAAAACTCACAACATATGTTTTGTCATATTTTACACGACTGTTGTATAATTAAGTTGTATTCAAATTTTGTACCATGTATTTGGCGACTCAAGATAGGTGATGTATACCTATTTTTGGGGGCGTCACAGATACTGTGACAATAATTGAATCAATAATATGAGAGATATGATGAAGCAATTACTGTAGCAATAATTGAGTATAACTGAGTGACTTCTTATGTAAGCATCAATAATCAATACCGTGTGCTACTATGCAACCACGCGTATTACTGTACTTTTACTATCGGGTAGTTCAACAGTTTTAACGGTAACACTCGTCGTTATTTTTAATAAAAGATAATTCTGTCGTTTTCTAACTATGACAATACTTCCGTTGTGGGTTCCACCAATGATTGTGTCGTAGTACGAATATTCCCCGACAAAAAGAATATTCCTCGACCAAACGAATATTTTATAACAACTTGCTTACTTTGCAAAAAAATTTCACATATCACCCTTAACTTTAACCTTTTATCAATTTAACCATTTACGAAATAAAATAGTAATTATAATAAAATTGAATACTTTCATTTCATAAAATTCGGGGTCTTACAGCAAATTTTTTGGTATATAGTGATGTTTCACACAAAGGATTGGGTTGTGTTCTTATGCATAATGGCAAAGTCATTGCGTATGCATCAAGGCAATTGAAAGACTACGAGAAAGGGTATCCGACTCATGACTTAGAGTTGGCTGCGGTGGTGTTTGCTCTGAAGATATGGAGACACTATCTCGATGGAGAGAAGTGTGAGATATACACAGACCATAAGAGTCTGAAGTATATTTTCACACAGAAGGACCTAAACATGCGTCAAAAGAGATGGATGGAATTAATAAAAGATTATGATTGTGAGATCTTTTATCATCCATAATTAAAGCAAACATGGTTGCGTATGCCTTGAGTAGGAAGGGGTCATGAGAAGTTGATGTTGTTAACCAACCAGAGGAGCTCATTTTAGCAATGGCAAGACTAGAGTTGGAAATCAAATTTCCAAAACAAACCGATGAAAGATTGTTCTAGATGGAAGCTAGTTCAACTTTGGTTGATAAGGTGAAGAATGCTCAACTATAATATGAAGAATGTGGAAAGATCAAAGAGAAAGTGGTTGAGAGTGGTGAAGTGAAATACAAGATCGATACCGAAGGGTTACTAAGATTCGAGGGAAGAATCTGGGTTCCAGCAGTACCAGATATTAAAGATGAAATCTTGACAGAAGCTCATAACTCATGATATTCGATACATCCGGGAAGTATAAAGATGTATCAAGATTTACGACGACATTTTTTGGTGGCCAAACATGAAAAGAGATGTCACAGAGTGTGTTGCAAAATGCCTGACATGTCAAAGAGTAAAGGCCGAGCATCAAAGACCAAGCATATTACTTCAACCATTGGACATACCAGAATGGAAGTGGGAACATATCGCAATGGATTTTGTAGTGGGTCTTCCAACTACTCATAGAGGATGCAATGCGATTTGGGTGATAGTGGACAGACTGACAAAATCAGCACACTTTTTGCCAATAAATATTAGATTTAATCTTAATCAATTGGCAAAGTTGTACGTTAAAGAAATCATTTCGAGACATGGAGTTCTAGTGTCAAGTGTATCAGATAGAGATCCGTGATTCACGTCAAACTTCTGGAAAAGACTACAAGAATGTATGGGAACACAGTTGAGAACGAGTACGACGTACCATCCGCAAACAGATGGCCAAAGCGGACGAACAATCCAGACGTTGGAATGATATGCTTAGAGCATGCATCATGGATTTCAAATGGAGCTGGGATGAACATTTACCATTGGCGGAATTTGCCTACAACAACAGTTACCACGTAAGCATCGACATGCCACCTTACGAAGCATTATACGGCAAGAAGTGCAGAACTCCACTATGCTGGGATGAAGTCGGTGAACGTCAACTGTTAGGACCAGAACTGGTACAACAAACTGGCGAGGTTGTTAAACTCATCAGGACAAGATTGGTAGCTGCTCAAGATGATGTAAGAAGTATGTTGATCAACACAGACAAGATCGTGAATTCGACGTAGGAAATTTTGTGTTCTTAAAAGTTTCTCATTGGAAGGGGAAATTTCATTTCGGTAAAAAGGGAAAACTAAGCCCGAAGTTTATTGGACCTTCGAAGTGCTGCGAAGAGTAGGAGAAGTGGCTTACAAGGTAGCTCTACCTCTAGAGTTGGAAAACGTTCACAATGTTTTTCATGTTTCGGTGTTACGACCGTGTAAACCCGATTACAAGCACGTGTTCGAGTACGAACCATTGCAGTTTGATAAAGACTTGTCTTATGAAGAAGTTCCTATCCAGATAGTTGACAGGAAAGAACAAGTGATCAGAAATAAAGTAATACCTTCTATTAAGGTGATATGGAGGAACCACAATACTGGAGAAGTTACGTGGGAACTTGAAGATAAAATGATTAAAGATTACCCTTAGTTATTTGTTTAATCTATGTCTTCTGTTCTGGGGACAGAATCTTTGTAAGTAGGAAAGAATATGACGGATGATTTGTTAAGTTGTGATTCTGGGGACAGAATCCTTGTAAGGAGGGTAGGATGTAACAATCCAGAATTTTATTTTAAATTGTAATTCAAAATATTTATTGAGTTATATAAATATTTTAATTGATGTGTTATTATTGGATAAATATTTATTTAAGGTGAGTTGATTTGATTATTTATTTGTTAAATAAATAATTTACGAGTTAAGGAAATTGATCATCATGAGATTATAATGATTAAATGAATTATTATAATGATATTTTAATTTGAATTTGTAATTAAAATGATGTGTTAGTTGATTAATTAAATGAATTATTATAATAATATTTTAATTTGAATTTGTAATAAAATGATGTGTTAGTTGATTAAATAAAATTATAATTATAAAGAAAATTATAATTGTGTTGTATTGATTTATGTGGTAAATTAATTTAATAAATTGTTATTATAATTAATTAAATTGAATATTAAAATCTAATTAAATAAAGTGTGACCATAAACTATACTATAAGGGAGTTATTAAAATAAGTTAAAGGAGGTTAATTCAGTTGTGCCAAACAAGGCTTAATGCATATTAAGTCTTTAATTTAAATATGTTTTACCAAACAAGGCATAAGGATTTAATTGATTAAATTTTGAAGTAGTTAGTCAAACAAGCCTTATGGCTTTCGATTTTCAAAAATAAAATAACTGATGTCAGTTAATAGATATATTTATATTATACAATTAATACTATTATATCATATACGTTATAATTTTAAGTACGTAAGATAGAACTCAGAAGAAGAAAGTTTCAGAGAAAAGTTGAGAGAGAATTGGGAGAATTCTAGAGAGATTTTGAGAGAGGAATTGAGGGGAAGGAAGCTTGATAATCAAGGGTAACCATTATCTTCTAAAACTAAGGTATCATCTTACTCTTACTTTTCAAAATGTTTTAGTTTTATTCTATTCAAAAGAATTCTCTATAAAAAAAATTGTGTGATGGTTAATTACTTGTTATCTATAGTTTCTATATAATAATTGGTTGTTATAAAATTGTTTTCATAAGATTTTAGATGAGTTATAGTAAATAATTTATGTTATGTATTTATTTGTGAAAGAAATCATGTTACAATGAATTGGTAGGAAAATATATGAATATGGCTTAGTTAAAGTAAAATTGAGGTTTAATTCTTTGTAGAACGTATCAATTGATTATTGATTTTGAAAGAAGATGAAGAAACTAAAACAAAGTATTTTGAATTAACTATTTTGGTTAAAAAAACAAAATCACAAGGATGATTTTCACTAAAAATGTCAAAAAGTGAAGTTTTAGCAAAAATAGTGAAATTGGAGGTTTTAAATTCGATGTTTATATTGTTGTATGGGTAAAACCATGTTAAGAGACCTTAAATTATGTTTGTGTGAAGTCTATATATGTATTACCTGTTAATTCAGTTATTAGAAAGTAGCTTGTAGGCCAAAATTAGCTTTGTTTATGTTGTTGCCGAAGTTGGTCGCCGAGGATTGTAGTTTGGCGCCTAGTCATACGTATCATGAAGTCTGAAAGTCTCATGTTAAGGCCAAGACCTCATAGCATGACGCCATGTATTGGCCTCATGTGCACAGCGTGCTCAAATACCGTACCACAATATAAATCTGTGGCACCGCAGTCATGAAAGTTAGAAATGGTCGACAAAGTGTGTTTTAGTTACACAAAGTCTGAAAAAGTTGATTAAGTGAAATAATATGACCATTAGGATGCAATTTTGATATTACTATACTAAGAATGAGTATAATAATAATAATTAACGAGTTTTATTACTAATGTACCTTGACTATGTTGTTAAAAATCAAACCATACATGAAATAAATACTTATTTATAGAGTATTTGTAATGACTAATTATGTCATAATGATATGTGTATAGGATATTGTGAATCGAATTATTACGGTTTAGCTTACGCACAAGGCAAGTTTCCTAAACCTTATTCTTATATTGAACAAGTGTCTCTAATCTTTAACTTGTTATTTTAGCATACAAGTTTCTAAATTCTAATATATTAACGTTGAACAAGTTTTATCATTCAATTTACTATTTGTTATGCATTCCTCTTGTCTTTGTGGTACTGTCTTAGAGCCTCGCTACCACCTTCAGTGATTATCGCCTTCTCTAAAATGGTCCCAAACGACGTACTTTGAAACACATATATATGGTTATAGAGCCAGGGTTTCAAGCCCTTCTTCAACCGTCGAGCTTTCCTAACCTCGGTGTCCACTTGCTGTGGAGCAAACCTCGCCTGTTCATTAAACTTGGCAGCGTATTAGGGAACTATCATGTCCCCTTGTTTCAAGTCAAGAAACCGCATCTCCGTCCTTCCCTGCATACTCGTGGGAAAGTAGTTCTAGAAAAATATCTCCTTGAACCTCACCCACGTTACATTCTCAATACCAGCTCTAGCCTGGTTAGCCTCCCACCAAAAATTGGCTTCACCTTTCATTATATAGGTTCCGAAGGCAACCTTTTGACCCTCATCGACATTTGCTATGACAAATGCCTTCACAATTTCTTTCACCCACGTTTGGGCTTCTATGGGGTCCGTAGTTCCCTTGAACTCCGGCAGACCTACACTCTTGAAATCCTTAAAAGTAGTAGCTCGTACTACTCCCAGATTTACGAGGATATTAGCCCCATTTCTATTAAACGCGACTGTTAATAAATTAAAAAATTCTTGCATCGGGTTAACCGGACCTCCCTCCAATTAATTTACATTAGCATCTTGGTTTCGTTGTCTCCTTCTTGGCGGCATTTTGCTGTTACAATAAACAACACATTTCATTATTATTTTTTTCTTATTACTTAGTTATTATTCAAGATTAAACAATAACTTCATCATTCATTACTCAACATGTTCCGTAAAAAGGCTTATATTGATTCATTCATTGTAGTATAATACTACATTGTTCTAGTACACAGCCTAAGCTAATTACATTACTATCCCGCAATTGCTTTCCAAAAATTGGGATTTACAAAAGACTACCCTTGACTATATAAAAGAAAGTTTTACGTCACTACTAGATACACAATATTTACATATCTAAAACTACTCTAGCTACTACTAGATTACATCTGCCTTAAGGCATTATCAAAATCTGATGTGGCAAGATCGGCGATAACATCCCGGCTGCCCTGCCTCTATTGGATACCCAGCTACCTGCTGCTGGAAATCCTTATGAGAACTCTTATGAATATTGGACATTCTCCCTATCTTTTGCTTCTTGGTTTTAGCTCCCCTTTGAGTTCAAAGACCTCTTGTTTTAGCACATGGACCTTGTCCTTGGCTAAAAATCGCTCAAATCATGTTCCTCGCTCCCACATTGACTCCACATCCGCCTTTATCTTGTAAGACAGACTTGAGCTCTACTTTTAACTCCTTCACCTCCCCGATAGTAGTGGAGGTTTCGCCTAACACCTGCTATGAATGAAGGGTGACATCATGACTCCTTTGGGGTGTCTCTTCAGTAAGTGTCATAGGGTTGAAGGACACCACCTCCACCTCTTCTTCTAACATGCCGTCGAAAACCAGACATGAGATCATGGTTCTCTCAAGTCTCGAGACTCAATCACCACTACTTCGCTCCTCTGCTATTGGGTTCAGTATAACCTCTATCTGGTTAATAGATTCTTCACTGTCTACTTGTACGTCTCTATACATTCCATTTCCACCTGAAATCTACAATAAAATAATTAAGTTTGATTAAGACGTCAAGAGATAATAAAAACAAATATCATATATATATAATGCATTTTTAAGGTTACTTTCATCTTTTATTTCTTTGACTTATCTTAAGGTTTTAATTCCCCCCCCCTCCTTAAGTTTTATAACCTAATGCTTTGATACCAACCTATGATGTAAGACCCCAACTTTTATGAATAAAGATGAATTTTCTATAATTATCATTTTTAAATATTATGGAATGAATTTGATATAATGTTATAGTTGTGGGTAATATTTAGAAATTTTGTAAAGTACGCAAGTTATTTATAATATTCGATTGCCTGGGGAATATTCATTTTAACAGGGAATATTCATACGATGGCACAATCATTAGTGGACCCCTTAAATCGAAATTATATTGTTTGATTGAAAAACGACAAAAAATATTTTATGAAACAACGGCGGAAGTTTTACTGTTAATCTGCTGAAACACCCAAAGTGTTAAAAGTACAGAATACTGCTGCAAGTTGCAAGAGTAGCACACTACAGTATTTATAAATAGATGCTTACGTGAGAAGTCACTCAGTTTTGTTCAATTATTGCTTTAGTAATTGTTGCATAGTATCTCACGTTATTTGATTCAATTATTTTCAATATTTTATATATTATTAAATCAATAATTGAGATAACAAAGTTGTTAATATTATTATTTGCATTATTAACGATGTCTAGAAGTTCTACCAAGGAGAGGTTTGGTCACCTAATTGCGCCAATAGGGAGAAATCCTTATTGGAAAGCCCCTCTTCCTCGGAGCGACTTGGTCGATTAATAGTGTGAATTATGATATTGATGATGAAGTTTTGTTTTATTAGTATTATTAATGTAATAAAACAGAAAAGCTTTTTATATAAAACGGAATACTTTTATAAAGTTATTCATTTTATTAGATTATAAATAGAATATATTATATTTTATTGTAAACCAATCTGGACCGTTCATTTAAAAGTAAATCAATCTGGACCGTTCATGGATTGGTTACTATTCAGTCCATTCTTCTATAAATAGAAGCTCATTCCTTCATTATTCTTACGAATTCACTGAATTCTAAAGAGAGAAATTGTAGAGAGAATTCTTCTTCTATAATCTTGAGCGTATTTCTTTAGCGTTTAAGAAAGCTTTGAGCGTAGTGCAAGTTTCTTCAAGTATATCCCCGCCCTACCGTCGGAGTACTCTTCTTTATAAAGTAAGGGGTATTATTTTTTTTTTCATATTCATGAAGAGAACTTCTGTTATTTCATTCTTTATTATTCTGTTGGAATAACCTATATACACCTGTCCTACCCTATACTTGGTGAAATTCTTCATTATTCCATTATTTATTATTCTCATTGAATAATGCATACATCTGATACCGCATACATGGTGAAATTCATTGTTATTCCATTCTTTATTATTCATTGGAATATCATGTCTATATCGCTTTTACGCCCCGGTTCCGCTCTTTATTATTCTCATTGAATATCCTCGCATGCATGCTTTTACTGTACGGACCGGTTCCGTTATTTATTATTCGTTGGAATAACCTATCTATCGTAAGCACCGCATGCATGGTTATTTCGTTGTTATTCCATTCTTTATTATTCTATTGGAAGATCCCGCTTGCATGACACGCTCCGACCGGTTATGTTATTTATTGTTCTGTTGGAATAACCTGTCTATGTGAAGTACCGCATGCATAGTGATTTCTTTTGTTATTCCATTCTTTATCATACTCAGTTGATTAAAGTTTTGACTTCTATACTCCATGAAATTAGTGGAATATCCTTGATATTTACGCTTCATCCAGAATCTTTCATGAAAATATTCTTCTGAGCATTCTTAAATTTACTCTACAAAGAAGTATCATGTTGACAATTTGGACGTTATTAGTTCCTGGATAAATTAATTGTTGAACTTGTTTTATTGAATTCTTATATCATTGTCATCATCCTCATGTTTATATTTTGTTGAAAGTCATCTGTGGCCTGTAGTGCATAGATGGACTTGGTATGATTATGACCAGGGATTATTCGGTGTAATCATGACCGTAATGTTACAAATGATGTGGTAAAAGTCATCATTGGCCCGTAGTGCATTGATGGACAGTTGTTGGCATGATCATGACCATTGATGAATACACGAATATCCTTGGCCTGTAGTGCATGGATAATTTGTGGTTGTGATACTATTGAATATCCTTGGTCCTAGAGCAGGGATGATGTGGTTTATTTATTAAGTCGAGTCCCAAATGATAAAAGTGATGAAAACCTTTTAAATCATAAAAGATAGTAGATTTTATTCTCTACTTGACTCTTTTAATGGATTGCTTGTTCCAACGCGCAATTAAACTTGATGTCTATTATATTTTATCGGTTTAACATTGTTGAAGACTAATGATAATTTATTCTCGCATTATCTTAGTCATAATATTTCTTCTTTGGGCTAGTTGAGCTCACCCTTTCTTTCAACACCTGCTCTTGAGTGAAATGAGAACGTAGCGAGGGACTAGTCGGGAACCGGAGTGACTATCCGATGATAGTATTAGTAGTCCTCACTATTCTGTTAAATAGTGTGACAATAAATATAATTTGGACTTACTCTGAGAGTGGATATTGTCTTGAAGACAATATTTGTATTAAAACTCACAGCTCTCTTGTTGTATATTAAAGATTGTATTTGTATCCTATACCATGTATTTGGCGACTCAGAATAGGTGATGTATACCTATTTTGGGGGCATCACAGTTGGTTTCAAATCTTAGGGATATGATCCCTGAATGAGATGTGAGATAAGAACTAGGAGGGGAGAGACGGGGAATTCCTTCGCTAGTATGTCCTACCTAAGTTTATTTGGTATTTAATTGGTCGGCCAAAGTATAGGGATAATATGTGATATGTTAATTAACCCTTGTTTTGTGGCAGTATTTGAAGATGGCGTCCGAGAATGTTGAGAACATCAATGGAGCACAGGAAACTGTTGAGTCTCCACAGATCAATAATCAGGACAATGTGCATCGAAGGCGACAATCCTCATGCAAACAAACAACACCGACCAAATGATGGGTTGATGGAAGTTCCAGAGGCTTTCTGCAATTCATGTAGCATCAGGAAAGAGAGACTCTCGTCCAAAATGCGTGTGGAAACACTGCAACTCTCTGACGGTCACACCGCTAAAACAGCTTCAAGGAACTGGGACCACCGAGTTTTTGGAGAGCCAAAACCACTTAAGGCGTAGACGTGGATAAAGCAGATCTACAAGATATTTGATGTCTTGGGATGCTCCGAGGAGCAAAAGGTTCCCTTTCCCACCTTCATGTTGCGTGCAGAGGCAGATTACTAGTGGAAATCTGTAAAACGTCTCAACCTACAGCACTGAAGATGACTTGGGAGAAGTTCCAAGAATTGTTCAACGACAAGTACTTTCCCGAAAGTATTCGTCACATGAAAGAGGAAGAGTTCATTAAGCTGGAGCAAAACAACATGACTGTGTCGCAGTACGAAGCCAAGTTTGCCGAGTTGTCCCGGTTTGCGTCCCATTTGGTTGATAATGAGGAGAGAATGACGCAAATGTTTCTAAGAGGTTTGAAATTCGAGATACGTCAATATCTTATCTCTCATAAACTGTGTTTGTATTCAGATGTTGTTAATAGGGCTCAGTTATTGGAGCGTGATAATGAGTCAACCCAACCAAAAGAGTGCCGGTAAAATGATAATACCAGTGATAACAGTCATCGAAGCGGTGACAATAAGCGTGGAGGGAATCAACATGCCAGAAATGGTAACCACTTCGGTGCTAATCATGGCCAAAACAATAAGAATGGGCATTTCAAGAAGAGAAGATTCAACAATGATGGAAAGACGTCAGCACCAGCACCCGTGGTTAAGGAAGGAGAACAACCACCTATCATATGCTTCAAATGCGGAGGGGAAGGACACATCAATCCAAACTGCACGATGCCATCCAAAGCATGTTATAATTATGAAAGAGAAGGTCACCTAGCCCGATTTTGTCATTCACCGAAGACATGTTCAGCTAGGATGGAGGCACCAAAGGACGTCTCAGAAAAGTCAAAGCCAGTAGTGCAAGGGAGAACATTTGTCATGACCTCCCAGAAAGCAAGGAACCCGAACGAGGTCATCACGGGTAAACTTATCATAAACTCTAGCGAAGTTTATACCTTATTTGATACCAGTTCTACCCATTCTTTTATTTCTCCTACTTAAGCCAACGTTTAAATTTGACTCAGGAGAAATTAGACTTTGACTTATCTCTTCTCAAACTCCATTGGGAGAAACCTTCATTACATCCACTCGCTTATAAGTCTTGTTTGGTTCAAATCGGTACCTCACATTACCCGTCGATCTTATTTCATTGAAAATACTTGCATTTGACGTAATTCTAGGGATTGATTGATTAACTACTCATCATGCAAAAATTGATTGTTTTCGTAAGGTTGTTAGCTTTCATATTCCTAACCAACCTATTATGCGAATTCAATCAACCAAACCATTAAAATCAATCACTGTCATCTCAAGACATAAAGTTATTCGTTTATTGAAAAATGGATGTCAAGCTTTCGTAGCTCATGTCACGGATCTAAACAAAAATACGCCGCTTTTGAATGATATTTCTATTGTTAATGAATTTCCGACGATTCCCCGAAGAACTTCCCCGCCTACCCCAGAGCGTGAAATTGAATTTTGTATTGACCTTGAACCCGGTACAAAACCTATTTCCAAAGCCCCATATCGAATGGCTCCTATTGAACTTCAGGAGATAAAGACCCAACTGCAGGAATTGTTAGATATCGGTTTCATTCGTCCTAGTACTTCTCCTTGGGGTGCTCCTGTTCTATTCGTGAAGAAGAAAGATGGGAGTATGCGACTTTGTATTGATTATCGGGAGTTGAATCATGTCACCATCAAAAATAGGTACCATTGCCACGTATTGATGACCTGTTTGACCAGTTGTAAGGAGCCAAATTCTTTTCAAAGATTGATCTTCATTCCGGATATCACCAATTGAAGATTAGAACTGATGACATTCCAAAGATGACTTTCAGAACTCGATACGGGCATTATGAATTCCTAGTCATGTCTTTTGGACTGACTAATGCTCCTGCTGCCTTCATGGATATGATGAACCGAGTATTCAAGGAATATTTGGATCACTTTGTGGTCGTCTTTATTGTTGACATCCTTATTTATTCCAAAAGCCGTGAGGATCATGAGCAACACTTGAGGCTGATACTCCAAAAGCTTCGTGAATATAAGCTTTATGCCAAGTTGAAGAAATGCGAGTTCTGGCTTGAGGAAGTAACATTCCTTGGGCACGTGGTATCAAGTCATGGAATATCTATTGACCCAAAGAAAGATTGAAGCTATTCAAAGTCGAGCAACCTAAATCGATGGATGAGATACGTAGCTTTCTCGGTTTAGCTGGATATTATCGGAGATTTGTAGAAGGGTTTTCTCGAATTGCTACTCCCTTAACTTAGCTGCCTCGGAAAGATACAAAATTCGGTTGGAACGAGGAATATGAGAAGAGTTTTCAAGAACTCAAGAGAAGACTTGTTTCAGCACCTGTTCTAACAATACCATCTGGCTTGGAGAGATTTGTCATTTACAGTGATGCTTCAAGCAAAGGGTTAGGATGTGTTCTCATACAACATGGGAAAGTCATAGCCTATGCCTCTCGACAACTCAAAGAATATGAGAGGAATTATCCTAATCATGATCTAGAGTTGGCAGCTGTTGTCTTCGCAATTAAAATTTGGAGGCATTACTTGTATGGGGAGAGAGTGGAGATCTTTACGGATCATAAAAGCCTAAAATATTTCTTAACTCAAAAGAAACTCAACATGCAACAGCGACGTTGGCTTGAACTGTTGAAAGATTATGATCATACCATCCAATACCATCCTGGAAAAGCGAACATGGTAGCTGACGCATTAAGTAGAAGATTATATGCGGGTACGAGTGTGATATTGTCAACACAAAGGTCTATTTTGTATGACTTACAAAGGATGGTGATAGAGATAAAGACTCTAGGGACCCAAGTGATGATGGCGAATATACGAGTGGAACCGACTTTAATCGATAAAGTTAAAGCTGCTCAAGCTATAGACCTGGAGCTGATGCGTATGAGGACGAAAGTACAAGAAGGTGCTATGCCGGAAGTAAGAATCGATGAAGAAGGAATACTTCCAGTCAACTACAGACTTTGTGTTCCTAATGACCCTGATTTAAAGTATAAAATTATGATGGAGGCGCACAACACACCGTTTGCAATCCATCCTAGGAGTACCAAAATGAATCATGATTTTCGACATACATTTTGGTGGGGCAATATGAAGAGAGAGATAGCGCTGTTTATCTCAAGGTGTATAACTTGTCAACGAGTCAAGGCGAACATCAAGTACCAAAGGTCCATTGCAACCACTTGAAATTCCGTAATGGAAGTGGGAGCACATTACCATGGATTTCAATTCTCGGTCTTCCCAAGGTTTCTCAAGGCATAGATGCAATTTGGGTCATTGTTGATAGATTGACCAAGTCTGCTCATTTCTTACCTATATGAGAAACTTATACACTTGAACGTCTTGCTCGTATGTACATAAACGAGGTTGTAAGAAATCATGGTATGCCAGTATCCATAGTTTCTGATCGAGACCCAAGATTCACATCATAATTTTGGGTTAGTTTGAAAAAAGCTATGGGCACGGATTTATGATTTAGTTCGGCGTATCATCCTCAGACGAACGGACAATCAGAGAGGACTATTCAAACTCTTGAAGATTTTTTAAGACTCTATGTCCTTGACTTCAAGGGAAGTTGGGACAAGCTCTTACCATTGGTGGAGTTTTCCTACAACAACAGCTATCAAACAAGTATTGGCATGTCTCCATTCGAAGCGTTGTATGGAAGAAAGTGTCGTTCTCCAGTATGCTGGGATGAGGTGGGTGAAGCAACGTTGTTGGGACCAGAGTTGGTACGTGTGACTAAAAAAAAGATTCAAACGATCCGACAACGTATAAAAACCTCACAAGACCGACAAAAGAGTTATGCTGATCTTCATCGAAATGACATGGAATTCGATATTGGAGATCATGTGTTGTTACGTGTTGCTCCATGGAAAGGAGTTACAAGATTTGAAAAGAGGGGAAAGCTCAATCCTCGATTTATTGGCCCATTTTTAATCCTCGATCGAGTAGGGATGTGAGCTTTATAGACTCGCTTTTACTGTAAGTATGTCTCGTGTTCATAACATTTTTTATATATCTATGTTACGTAAATATGTGAAAGACCCGAACCACATTATTAAGTTAGAACCGGACGAAATAACGGAAGATTTAACGTATGAAGAGGTTCCTGTTCAAATCTTGGATAAGAAGGAACATATTCTACGCTCCAAGGTTATACCTCAAGTCAAAGTTTTATGGAGGAACCACGATGTTGAGGAAATGACTTGGTAGTTAGAATCTGAAATGAAATCAAGGTATCCTTACCTCTTCGACATACCAGGTACGTACCCTAATTTCGAGGGCAAAATTTCATAAGAAGGGGAGATTGTAAGACCCCAACTTTTATGAATAAAGATGAATTTTCTATAATTATCATTTTTAAATATTATGGAATGAATTTGATATAATGTTATAGTTGTGGGTAATATTTAGAAATTTTATAAAGTATGCAAGTTATTTATAATATTCGATTGGTCGGGGAATATTCTTTTTAACAGGAATATTCAGATGCGGCAAGACAATCATTAGTGGACCTCTATTAACGGAATTATTGTCGAATTGAGAAAACGACAAAAAATATTTTATGAAAATAACGGCGGAAGTTATACCGTTAACTTTTGAAACACCCAAAGTTTAAAGTATGTGAATACGCGTGGTCGCATAAGAAGCAACACCAGATTGATTATTGATGCTTACGTGAGAAGTCACTCAGTTTTGTTAAATTATTGCTTCAGTAATTGCTACATAGTATCTCACGTTATTTGATTCAATTATTGTCAATATTTTATATATTATTAAATCAATAATTGAGATAACAAAGTTGTTAATATTATTATTTGCATTATTAACGATGTCTAGAAGTTCTGCCAAGGAGAGATTTGGTCACCTAATTGCGCGCCAATAAGGAGAAATCCTTATTGGAAAGCCTCCTCTTTCCTGGGAACGACCTGGTCGATAAATAGTGTGAATTAATAAAACAGAAAAGATTTTTATATAAAACAGAATACTTTTATAAAGTTATTCGTTTTATTAGATTATAAATAGAATATATTATATTTTATTGTAAACCAATCTGGACCGCCCGTTTAAAAGTAAATCAATCTGGACCGTTCATGGATTGGTTACTATTCAGTCCATTCTTCTATAAATAGAAGCTCATTCTTCCATTATTTCTTACAAATTCACTGAAATTCTAGAGAGAGAAACTGTAGAGAGAATTCTTCTTCTATGATCTTGAGCGTATTTCTTTAGCATTTAAGAAAGCTTTGAGGGTAGTGCAAGTTTCTTCAAGTATATCCCCGCCCTACCATCGGAGTACTCCTCTTTATAAGGTAAGGGGTATTATTATTTTTTTTCATATTCATGAAGAGAACTTCTGTTATTCCATTCTTTATTATTCTCATTGGAATAACTCAGATAATGCGGCCTACCCTATACTTGGTGAAATTCTTCATTATTCCATTATTTATTATTCTCATTGAATAACTGGCTCACGCCAAGTACCGCATACATGGTGAAATTATGTTGTTATTCCATTCTTTATTATTCTGTTGGAATATCATGTCTTTGCGTTTCTGTACGACTGACCGGTTCCGCCTTTATTATTCTGTTGAAATATCCTGTCTATGCGTTTTACGTCGGACCTGGTTCCGTTATTGATTATTCTGTTAGAATAACCTCGTCTATGCAAAGTACCGCATACATGGTGATTTCGCTTTGTTATTCCATTCTTTATTATTCATTTGGAATATCATGTATGCATGCGTATTATGCCCGACTTCGGTTCCGTTATTTATTATTTTGTTGAATAACTTGCCTTTTTGCGTACCGCATGCATGGTGATTTCTTTTGTTATTCCATTCTTTATTATACTCGGTTGGTTAAAGTTTTGACTTCTATACTCCATGAAATTAGTGGAATATCCTTGATATTTGCGCTTTATCCAAAGATCTTTCATGAAAATATTCTTCCGAGCATTCTTAAATTTTACTCTACAAAGAAGTATCATGTTGACAATTTGGACGTTATTAGTTCCTCGGATAAATTAATTCTTGAACTTGTTTTATTGAATTCTTATATCATTGTCATCATCCTCATGTTTATATTTTGTTGAAAGTCATCCGTGGCACAGTAGTGCATAGATGGACTTGGTATGATTATGACCGTGGATTATTCGGTAATAATCATGATCGTAATGTTACAAATGATGTGGTAAAAGTCCTCATTGGCCCGTGAGTGCATTGATGGACGCTTGTTGGCATGATCATGACCATTGATGAATACACAAATATCCTCGCCCGTAGTGCATGGATAATTTGTGGTTGTGATACTAATGAATATCCTTGGCAGTAGAAAGGTGGATGATGTGCTTTATTTATTAAGTCGAGTCCCAAAGATAAAAGTGATGAAAACTTTTTAAATCATAAAAGATAGTAGATTTTATTCTCTACTTGACTCTTTTAATGGATTGCTTGTTCACCGCAGCTTAAACTTGATGTCTATTATATTTTATCGGTTTAACATTGTTGAAGACTAATGATAATTTATTCTCGCATTATCTTAGTCATAATATTTCTTACTAGGCTAGTTGAGCTCACCCTTTCTTTCACTGCTCTCTTCAGGAAATGAGAACGTAGCCGGGACTAGTCGGGGAACGGAGTTTACGGTCTAGATGATAGTATTAGTAGTCCTCACTATTCTGTTAAATAGTGTGATAATAAATGTAATGAGGACTTATTCTGAGAGTGGATATTGTCTTGAAGAGAATATTTGTATTAAAACTCACAGCTCTCTTGTTGTATATTAAAGATTGTATTTGTATCCTATACCATGTATTTGGCGACTCAGAATAGGTGATGTATACCTATTTTGGGGGCGTCACATATGACGCCCCTAAATTCAGGTATCTTCCAACCCGACAGATGGTGCTCCACGGTGCTACGGTTCACACAAACATTCAATTGAAAAGCCTTAAAAGAATGAATATGTCTTATATATATATTGCAAATCCATATTACCATTCCCCAGGTTCTTTATAACTGTTACATTTGTTCTTGTCATAATATCAAATATTATAATTACAAACCTATACTATTACATAGGTATTCTACGGGTTCGCCTTAGCATTTCCTTTATCCTTAATGGATCCTTCGGTCCATTCGGTCTTAGCTGCATTCATATGGTTCAAGCAAGAGTGAGCATAACTAGCTCAGCAAGTACAACAATTCTATTTAACAATATGCTTGAATCATATAAATTATATATCTTCAATAACTTAACAATATTTATGAAGTACTATTGATAATTCAAAATAGCACTTCTATTTTCTTTAAAACGTTTTACAATGACAATATTCAGTAAAACATCAATTCCGGTCCAAGACCTTGAGCATTTCATACTTTCTTTGAAAAGGACATCCCGACACTAAGTCTGTAAGTCCAGCATTACTTACGAGCACGTCTAGGTGATCACTATAGTACTCTATGTTGATCAACACTACATTCTTTAAACGTATGTACGTTTAAGTTGTAGAAACCTCATGTGCCTGTCGTTTGACGACAAAACATTTTAGCATACTCAGTCTTCATTTGAAAACCATACCAACATAGTTTGGCAAAACATTGACAATACTTCGATAAATTATAAGAAATCCAACATATCATAAGCCTAGCCGAAAGAATTGACTTTAACTTCCTCATACATCAATTCATGTGTAAGAATACATGAATCACAAAAACTTGTCCAGAACGAACATACACAAGGGTTAGAATACTTGCCTTCGGCGTCTGCTACTATTATTACACATTCACTTTAGGTCTTTAAGGTCTCTATAGTAGATGATCACATAACATAACACATTAGGTCATGAATAAATATACATGGTTCCTAATGAATCTTACCCTTCTTCTCAATCTAATCATGTATTAGATTTGTTACTATTGGTTCCAGCTTGCTGTTTATAGTTTACATCGTCATTTTGTTCATGTTCGATTACTTATCTTTAACCTTTATGTATCATAATTAAGGTTTAACAATGCCTTAACAATGTTATAATTAAGCTTTACGTCATTGTTAATCAACTATCATTCATGCTATACTTACAAACATTCTTTACTGTCAAAACCTAAAATTTGGTGACTGCTGGCCTGGTCATTACTACTACTCACTAACCTTGTAAGTACGGGTTTCGATGTCTCCCATTATAAGCCATATAATGCCATATTTCATTCTCATTATTGAGATTCATACATGCGCTTACTTCCCAAGATATACCATCCATGCTTCATGACTGCGGCTAATACCATAGCTCTATGGGTGCGATGCGCGACGAGCCTGAGCCTTAGACAATTACCATAGTTCATTTATTTTATGACCTTTTTGGGGCCATAACTTATTCATTTTAAATCTGAATTGGCTCGTTCAAAAGCCATTAGTTCACAAATCACATACTCTACGTGTTCATGCAAGAATTTTATATTTTCAACTTCGTTTACTCAAAATTCACTTATTAGTTCATTTTTAACAAAAACGATAAACGTTCGTGAACGTTCAACGCTCGTTTCTTTGTTCTAAGTCAGAATTCGACCATTTTTGAGTCCGCAACTCTAAAATGTCAAATAAGACTTGTTCCCATATAAAACCAACGTTTCTGAGCTCAATATCAAAATTCAACTTCTAACCCGAGATTTTCATAAATTCGACGATTATCGTCCAATCGTGAGAATTTCAGCATAGCTTCGCTACTTATGATTTGATTATCATTTCAAATGGATTCTATTCATCATATTAACATCTTAACCTACATATTACATCAACTTATTTTCATGATAAGTTATTACTTGTTCTTCATGAGCTTATAACTTATCAAAGTATAAACTACATATAACTTTGCTTCACATGGCTTATGATAGTTTAAGTCTTCTAACCATCATTCTTACATCCTTTTATCATACTAATTTCATTCATGTAAACATGATACAAGTCTTACAAGTTCTTCCTTAGTTCATAGCTTATCTATGAACAAAGTGCTTATTCTCGGCTTATTAGGACTTAAGTCCTTAGATTATTTATTCTTATCATTCCTTAGCATACCATAATATCAGGATAATCATCGTTTGGAGTGTATCTATTTATGTGCTCATCATGTAAAAGGATGCGTAAGTGAGACAACCTCTCAGCGATGTCTTGTTTACGTCTCTGTTCCTTTTCTTCCACTTTGAGATCAGGAATCAGGACCTCTTTTGCTTTAACCGGTATCGGTTTAGGAAATAGCATAACCATAACATGGGTAGGAACCTTTACAGAGATTGTATAGGCTCAGGATCTGTAGGTGGAGATAATCATCGTATGACTAAAGATGAAGGAATCTGTTTATGCTTGTGAGGATTCATGTGGCTGGAGCTAGCAGAATAGCCTGATCCAGCTGTCCCTGTTTGACTGGGAACTTGAATTGGGTGCTTAATGCCCTGATGATCTTTGCCCAACCCTTGTCCAGGTTGATGACCCAATGACATCATCTCTTGAGTGGTCGACATTACCTCGGCAAAAATCTTGGGTGTGAGAGGTGGTGCCCCAATGCGATGGTAATGAGTGTTGCTTACCTCCAGGGCATGGAAACTGACCGGCTCAACTTCTGTGTCGAAGCTGATGAGTGGTATGTCACCTTGTTTAGGACATTCAGGCTTAACATTAACAGTTATTAGGCTATTGTTGATAATGTACTTGAGTTGTTGATGAAGGGTGGAAGGGACGGCTCCAGCCATATAAATCTATGATATTCCCAAGAGCAGGTTGTATCCTGTGGCAATTTTGAGCACATGAAAGGATACACTGAATGTATGTGGACCAATCTCCACAGGTAGCTCAATTTCCCCAACAGCATTTTGTCAGGATCCATCAAAAGCTTTGATAACCGTATGGCTGCTTTTGATCCTCTTGGGGTTGATATTCATCTTCTCTAAGCTGGCATAAGGGCAAATATTCAAAGATGACCCACCATCTATCAGAACTCCTCCCATCATATATCCGAAGGATAGCACCGCTATGTGAAACGGCTTGCAGTGACCAGTTCCTTCGGGAGATATGTCGTTATCAGTGAAAGATATCACATTGTTGTTAAAAATGTGATCAACCAGATGTTGGAATTTTTCCACATCCACTGATTTCGGCAAATGGGCTTCTTCCAAGACCCTTAGCAAGATCTTCCTGTGATCTTTGGAAGAGAAAACCAAGTCCAGTATGGAAATTTGTTGTGGAGCTTCTCTCAAGCTTAAAACCACCTTGGCTTCGTTATGGCCCATCATACGGAGGAACTCTTCATTTTTCTCCATGGGAACTTTCCCCTTTAATTTGATGATAGGCTTCATCACCCGGTGGGGAAGATACAATGGATTCTCCTTCAACACTGCAGTAGTTGTGTGTGATGTATATCCTTCAGCCTCTCCATAATTCCATGAAACTTTTTTCAAGCTGACAACAGGATACTGTGGCCTATATGGCAATGCAATGGGCTTCAGTGCAGCCACTTTCAAAGGATTGTCAACACCCTTGATTTGAATTGATTTTATTGTAGGTGGTCTGGTAGCCAAATCATCCTTAACGGATATAACTACTACGACGTCCTTCCATTTTATAGGACATGTGTTCCCACTCTCGAGTAACAAAGTTTCGTCATCTGTCATCTACAGGACACCGTTGTTAATTAAATTTTGAATGAGGTGGCGGAGTGCCCAACATTCTTCTGTGATGTGATCGCGAGAGTGGGAGTGATACTGACATACTTCATTAGAATTGAACCGTCTTGAACGTGGATTGATTGGAGGTAGAAGGGATGTAATTCTTCCTTCATTGATCAGCATCTAAAATATCTCCTCCATAGGTTGGCCCAGGTATGTAAATTCCCTCTTATTGGCAAAATCCCAACGGGCTTTGGCACTTGGTCTTTTTGTAACTTTATCCTCCAGTGTTTCACTTTTTGAAGGCGATGATGTAGTATTCATAACAAAAGGAAGGAGACTAGCATGCTCATGACTGACTAATTGGCGTGTGACTTGGTGCTGATGGATCACCAGTTCTGCCAATTGGTCTACTTGCTTACAAAGAGCTTATCTACATGATAGGTTCTTACTTATTCCTCCTTAATTCATAACTTATATGCTCTAGAATTTTCCACCAAAAACCATTTATAACATAATTTTCGAATCAGTCACCTCTTAAAATTCATAACAAATCATACATTCATTTTTAACGGTTCAAAATTTGTGGACATATACTCAGCTTATATATGTATAACATATCTAAAAATCACAACGATCCAACGATCGGATTAAAAATTATAATTCACGCAATATATCTCAAGAACACTGGCTTGATCTTTTAATACCTCCAATCCGATAAAATACTGATAAAATACCTCAACATTAATTTCTTCGTTTATAACCACATAAATAAATCCATCATTTATATCCGCATAAACTAAATATTTCTTATCATATAAATCAATAATTAATTATTCACAAATAATATTACAGAATCACAATTATGACAATCAGGTTGTTCCCAGGAAAGAAGGGGCTTTCCGATAAGGATTTCTCCTTACTGGCGCGCAATTAGGTGACCAAACCTCTCCTTGACAGAACTTTCTAGACATTACCAATAATGCTATCTAATAATATTATTCAAATAATATGAATTAGTGATTTGATAATGGGAAAATATCGTAGTAGTGATAATTATTGAAACAACAATAATATAAAACATCAACGCAAAGAATTATTGAATCAATAAAATAAAATATTGAATAAAGAATTACCGTAACAATTATTGAGTAGTGCCTTCTTCACGTAAGAATCAATAATTCAAAATACCGTGTAATACCGTAAAGCATCTTGTGCAACCACGCCTATTAATATTTTTTTAACCACCAAGTATTCCAACAGTGTTAACGGTAACAACTACGTCGTTATTTATAAAAACTCAAACTTGTCATTTTCTTCATCCGACAATTATTTCGTTACGAGGCCCACGAATGGTTGCACCGTCGTACGAATATTTCCCGACAACAAGAATATTCCACGACCAAACGAATATTCCCCGACAAAAATTAACATTTTATAACCACTTGCTTATTTTGCAAAATTTGCACATTACACCCATAACCAAAGCATTATATCAAATTAACTCCTTATTATTTTAAGATAATGAATAGAGAAAAATTAATTTTCTTTATAATAAGTTGGGGTCTTACATCAAATGACTAGAAAACCATTAAACTCATGAGGGAAATTACCAAAGTACCCTTTTGGAGGCAAAATTACTAAATTACCCTTTTATTTAACTTGTAAGTTAAAAGGTTTTCTAGAATTCCATGACCATCACTTTGAGATAACACCATGTGCTCTAAATCAAGATCAAATCTGATCTTAAGTGACACCTTGCAACATCCAAATACATTGCATCAAAGTTTAAGTGATTAAAGATAGAGAAAGTTTAAAACCTAGCTCATTTGTATACCAAACACTTAACCAAACTCTCTCATACCTAAGCCACAAATTTGGCAAGTAAATCAGTCCCTAACAAAGCTCAAAACACCCCAAGATCAGTAGAGGAAAGCTTAGATCAAAGCTTGTTCAAGAGAGGTATAAACCCTAACCTATGTTTAATCTTGTATACTAAGATAGAAATTATGTTTATGTGTTTAAATATGTGTTATTAGGTGTTATTTACTGATCTATGATGTTATATCATAGATCCATAACATCAAAGTGCTTAAAAATGGAGTTTTGAAAAACTGTAAAGAACCCTAAAAATTGGCGTGACAGCTATATGTCAGAGGCCATAGATTCTTACTTGTTAATTTTTAACCATGTTAGATGGAATAGACTTGTAGTATGCTATGTGGGGTGTAATCTGGAAGTGGAATCATGCTCATAGCATGTACAAATTCCAATATATTGATGGTCAAAGTGGGTTGACTGACCATAACTTGGTGTTTCTGGGTAACGTAGAAATTTCCAGATGGGTCTGACAAGATTTTCAAGAGCACTGATCTGTCAGATGTTATGTGTTTAGATTATGTCGTTGAATCAATGTTATACTCTTTTATATGGACTACAGATTCATGGCCTTAGATCACCTAAATAATAAATAGATTTAAAGTAGTGGGCAGTGAAATTAGGTTGACCGAGCATAACTTTGAGTTTTTTGGAAATTTCAGAAAACGTATGAACACAGTTTCTGACAAGGTTTGACCAAGCCAGATCATGTGATTGTGATGTAGATAGACTAATCTAATGTTGTATAATCGTTCTTTGACACGAGGATTATAAGATTGAACCATTTAAACACTTAAAGAATAGACAGATCCCAAAGTTAATCGAGCCTCAAAGTGCTTACTTGAAACTGTCTGGGTTTCTGGGTAACCCAGAAAACCTAGAACAGGTCTGATAAGAAGTTTAAAGCTTTAGATCTTGCTGGTGTGATGTTTTATGACCCTGATTGTTGATGATACATGTAGTATTACATCAATACTACATGATCAATACCTTTGCTATCCCAGAAATAACATGGACTGTGAATTGAAGGTGGTCAAACATGACACCTAAGAACTGACTTTGAGTGTTCTTGAGGCTCAAGAATACCTATAGTGACAGTTAGTGTCGCTAAAGGCTTTAGCGACGGTTTTAATAAAATTAATTATATTAATTTCTGAAAAATCATCAAAAATATAAATTAATTTCTAAACATTTCAAAATGATTTTTAAAAATTATTTGAAGTTATAAAAATTAACTTTTGATAATTTGACATATTTTTCAGTAATATTTGTATTTATTTGAATATTAATGATATTAAATTTATTTAATAAATGTATTAAATAAATTAGTTAAAAACGATTTTAATATTATAAAAATCATTTTAAATGATAATAAAGTGCTATAAAAATCATCCGGGAGTTTGTTTCAAATGTGGTCAAGAGGGACACATGTCTCCCAATTGTCCCAATCTGAGGAAGATACAAGGTTGTTTTTTGTGTAAATCAACAGATCATTTGGTTCGGAATTATCTGAAGAAGAATACCGATAAAGGAAGCATCAACAAGGGACCCAACAGCGAAACGCTGGCAATCAAAGGACCTACTCAGCCGGGATGACCAACAACACGTACATTCAACATGACGGTGCAAGATGAAGTGGCTGCACAGGAGGTGGTGACAGGTAAAGATTTCGCTTAGTAATTTAATTACGCGAGTGCTATTGGATAGATATCGCTGTGAGTAGTTTCCTTTTGGCGGATCCAAGTCACAGGTTAATATATGAATCATAAAATAATATTGTGTTTATATAAATGAATTGATGATACAACTTTAAAAAAAATTAGAGAGTAAAAAAGCGGTGATTCCGAGGTCAAAATCCTTATAAGGATGGGATAATGTGAGGACCCAGAATTTCTAAACAATTAAAATTTTATGAATAATTTTTTTTATTTAATGTTGATATTAATTAGCAATATTGTTTTGAGTATCTATGATACGAGTTTAGCAAGATGGTCAAACTGTGTATTGACTGAGTAATATGAGTGAAGATATGTTTAACAGATAATGAAAACCCTAACCCTAGTTACGGATAGGGATTCGATAATTAGTACAGTGATTATAATTATAACTGTGAGTGCGTGTTTGTACAGTATAGAATTAATTATCAAAGTTTGATCAGATAAGGTAAAACCTTCATAAACCCTAATGGTGGATTAGAAACCCTAATTTGTGATTAAGAAACCCTAACAAATAGTTAGGAACCCTAATTGTATTCATGGGAACCCTATTTTCTGATTCGGGAACCCTAAACCGTAATTAGCAAACCCTAAGTGTAATTATCAAACCCTATGGGTTAATATTAAAAGGAATGATGTCAAATGACTAGAATACCATTAAACTCATAAGGGAAATTACCAAAGTACCCTTTATAGGCAAAATTACTAAATTACCCTTTTACTTAACTTGTAAGTTAAAAGGTTTTCTAGAATTCCATGACTCATCACTTTGGGATAACACCATGTTCTCTAAATCAAGATCAAATCTGATCTTAAGTGACACCTTGCAACATCCAAATACATTGCATCTAAGTTTAAAAGATTAAAGAGGGAGAAAGTTTAAAACCTAGCTCATTTGTATACCAAACACTTAACCAAAATCTCTCATACCTAAGCCACAAATTTGGCAAATAAATCAGTCCCTAACAAAGCTCAAAAGACCCCAAGATTAGTAGAGGAAAGCTTAGATCAAAGCTTGTTCAAGAGAGGTATAAACCCTAACCTATGTTTAATCTTGTATGCTAAGATAGAAATTGTGTTTATATGTTTAAATATGTGTTATTAGATGTTATTTAGTGATCTATGATGTTATATCATAGATCCATAACATCAAAGTGCTTAAAATTGGAGTTTTGAAAAACTGTCAAGAACCCTAAAAACTGGCCTGACAGTCTTATGTCAGAGGCCATAGATTCTTACTTGTTAATTATTAACCTTGTTAGATGGAATAGACTTGTAGTATGCTATGTGGTGTGTAATCTGGAAATGGAATCATGCTCATAGCATGTCCAGATTCCAAGATATTGATGGTCAAAGTGGGTTGACTGACCATAACTTGGTGTTTCTGGGTAACCTAGAAATTTCTAGATGGGTCTGACAAGATTTTCAAGAGCACTGACCTGTCAGATTTTATGTGTTTAGCTTATGTTGTTGTATCAATGTTATACGCTGTTATATGGACTATAGATTCATGGCCTTAGATCACCTAAATAACAAACAACTAGGTTGACCGAGCATGACTTTGAGTTTTCTGGAAATTCCAGAAAATATATGAACACAGTTTCTGACAAGGTTTGACCAAGCCAGATCATGTGATTGTGATGCAGATAGACTAATCTAATGTTGTATAATTGGTCATTGACATGAGGACTATAAGATTGAACCATTTAAACACTAAAAGAATAGACAGATCCCAAAGTTAATCGAGCCTCAAAGTGCTTACTTGAAACTGTATGGGTTTCTGGATAACCTAGAAAACCTAGAACAGGTCTGACAAGAAGTTTAAAGTTTTAGATTTTGCTGGTGTGATGTTGTATGACCCTGATTGTTGATGATACATATAGTATTACATCAATACTACATGATCAATACATTTGCTTGCAAAGAAACAACATGGACTGTGAATTGAAGGTGGTCAAACATGACACCTAAGAACTGACTTTGAGTGTTCTTGAGGCTCAAGAACACCTATAGTGACAGTTAGTGTCGCTAAAGGCTTTAAATGACGGTTTCAATAAAATTAATTATATTAATTTTGAAAAATCATTAAAAATAGAAATTAATTTCTAAACATTTCAAAATGATTTTTAAAAATTATTTTAAGTTATAAAATTAACTTTTGATAATTTGACATATTTTCATTAATATTTGTATTTATTTGAATATTAATGATATTAAATTTATTTAATAGATGTATTAAATAAATTAGTTAAAAATGATTTTAATATTATAAAATTATTTTAAATGATAATAAAGTGTTAAAAATTATTTTAAGTTATAAAATATGACTTTTAATATTTTGAGGTAAATTTTATTAATAATTTAATATTAATGATATTAGATTTAGTTAATAATTATATTAAATAAATAATTTTATTGATTTAAAAATGATATAAGTGATTTAAAAATATTATCAAAGAGGAAGAAAACGAATGAAAGAGGTAGTAGTGGTTGGAGTATTCCTAATAAGAGGAAATGGAGTGACAATACCCAATCGGGGAACAAATCAGGAGAAAATAGGAAGGGAGGTGAGCCGTGTGCGATTTGTGGGAAGAATCATCTGGGAGTTTGTTTCAAATGTGGTCAAGAGGGACACATGTCGCCCAATTGTCCCAATCCGAGGAAGATACAAGGTTGTTTTTTGTGTAAATCAATAGATCATTTGGTTCAAAATTGTCCGAAGAAGAATAGCGATAAAGGAAGCATCAACAAGGGACCCAACAGCGAAACTGTGACGCCCCCAAAACAGGTATATATCACCCATCTTGAGTCGTCAAATACATGGTACATAAATCCAATATAAACTTAATTATACAATTGTCGTGTACAATACGACAAAACATAGCTGAGAGTTTAAACAAGAATATTGTCTTCTAGACAATATCCACTCTCAATGGAGTCCTCATTATAATTATTATCACACTATTTCACAGAATAATGAGGACTACTAAAGCCACTTATCCTAGACCATCACTCCATTTCCCGACTCGTCCCAACTATATTATCATTTCTTGAAGAGAACAATGAAAGAAAGGGGTGAGCTCAACTAGCCCAGTAAGAAATATTATGACTAAGATAATGCAGAATAAATTATCCTTGGCCTTCAACGGTATAACAACTGATAGAATATAATAGACAACAAGTTTTAGATCAACAACTGCAATGGAATAAGCAATCCATTAGAAGAGTCAAGTAGAGCATAAAATCTACTATCTTCTGTGATTTAAAAAGTTTTTCATCAACTTTATCACTGAGACTCAGCTTAATAAATAAACCACATTATCGAATCATCCATGCACTACGGGCCAAGGATATTCAAGTAATCATCAATGGTCATGACTATACCGAAAAAACCCTGGTCATAATCATACCCATAACTGTCCATCAATGCACTACGGGCCAATGAGGACTTTTACCACATCATTCGTTACATTACGGTCATGATTATACCGAATAATCCCTGGTAATAATCATACCAAGTCCATCTATACACGTAAGCCAAAGATGACTTTCATCACAATATAAGCATGAGGATGATGACAATGACATAATAATTCAATAAAACAAGTTCAAGGATAAATTTTAAAGATTTATAATCTAATTTATCCATAAATCAATAACGTCCAAATTATAAACATGATACTGATTTGTGGAGTAAAATTCAAGAATGCTCAGAAGAATATTTCTATGAAAAGATACTGGATGAAGCGCAAATATCCAGGATATTCTACTAATTTCAAGGAGTATAGAAGCCAAAACTTTAACCAACTGAGTATAATAGAATATATGAAACTGCAAATGGATTTTCGCCCGCCATGCGGTAATCCACATAGACAGATCATTTTCACAATTTAATAAGGAATGAATACGAAGCAGCATTTACCATGCATGCAGTAATCCACATAGACAGGTTATTCCAATAGAATAATAAAGAATGGAATAACGAAGAATTCAACATGCATGTGATAAGATCACATGACGAGTTATTCCAAAGAATAATAAAAAAAATGGAATAATGAAGAATTCACCGAGCATGCGATAGACCGCATGCAGACGAGTTATTCCAATGTAATAATAAAGAAAAGAATAACAGAAGAATTTACCAGGCATGCGATAGACCGCACAGACAGGTTATTACAACAGAATAATAAAGAATAGAATAACAAAAGAATTCACCAAGCATACGATAGACCGCATTGCAGACGGAGTTATTCCAACGAATAATAAAGAATGGAATAACAGAAGAATTCACCGGGCATGTGATAGATCCGTGCAGACGGAGTTATTCCAACGTAATAATAAAGAATGGAATAACGAAGAATTCACCGGGCATGCGATAGACCGCATGCATGTGTTATTCCAACGAATAATAAAGAATGAAATAACAGAAGAATTCACCAGGCATGCAATAGTCCGCAAAGACAGGTTATTCCAACAGAATAATAATGAATGGAATAACAACCCTTACGAGTATTGAAAAAAATAACTCTCTTCGTGAATACGAAAGAAATAATACCACTTACCTTAGAAGAAACTGGATACTGGAAAAGTGAGGTAGCAGATTTCTCTTCTTCTTTTTCTCTATAATTTTTCTCTATAATAACTGCTCTATAGCTTTAGTGAATTGGTGAAAAATAATGAAAGAATGAGCTTCTATTTATAGGAAAATATAGTTTCAATAATTGCATATTTTGGGGCTCAAAATATTACAGTATAATACCTCCCTCTTTTTCTTCATTTTTAATTTAGTCCTGCAAGTATTATCAAACTTGCACCACCTCCCCTAATAGTAAATCATGTGAAACAATAGTAAATCATGTGATTCAATAGTTCTAAACATTTGGAAAAAAAAACAATTACAGTATAGTACCTTCATCTATACCTCCATTTTTAATTTAGTCATGCAAGTATTATCAATCTTGCACCAACTCCCCTAATAGTAAATCATGTGAATCAATAGTAAATCATGTGACTCAATAGTTCTATACATGTGAAAAAATAATTACAGTATAGTACCTTCATCTATACCTCTATTTTTAATTTAGTCATGCAAGTATTATTAATCTTGCACCAACTCCCCTAATAGTAAATCATGTGACTCAATAGTTCTATACATGTGAAAAATATAATTACAGTATAGTACATTCATCTATACCTCCATTTTTAATTTAGTTATGCAAGTATTATCAATCTCTTCCCTAAAAATAAATCATGTGAATTAATAGTACACACATGTGAACACATAGTTATAAGCATGTGAATTAATAGCAATTAATTACTCATTTATCCGATTAATTACCCGATTGGTCAATATAACCTCCAGACATTAATTATTATCGAAATAAATGTTGATTTTCACTAACACTAATAATTTCCACACAATGGAATTATCAATTTCATCTTTAATCAACACGAACTTATTCATCATTAATATTATAACTCACAATATTTAACAACCAGGTCGTTCCCAGGAAAGAGGGGGCTTTCTAATAAGGATTTCTCCTTATTGGCGCGCTATTAGGTGACCAAACCTCTCCTTGGCAGAACTTCTAGACATTGTCAATATTATAAATAATAATATGAATAACTTTGCCATCTTAATTATTGATTTAATAATATAACATATTATGCAGATGATACTGTGACAATAATTAAATCAATAATATGAGAGATATGATGCAACAATTACTGTAGCAATAATTGAGTACAACTGAGTGACTTCTTACGTAAGCATCAATAATCAATACCGGTGTCTACTTATGCAACCACGCCAGACATCTTATACTTTTACTACTGGGATAGTTCAACGGTTTTAACGGTAACACTTTCGCCGTTATTTTTATAAAATGATAATTCTGTCGTTTTCTAACTACGACAATACTTCCGTTGTGGGGTCCACCAATTATTGTGTCGTCGTACGAATATTCCCCGAAAAAAAAAATATTTCCCGACCAAACGAATATTATATAACAACTTGCTTACTTTGCAAAATTTATAAATATTACCCACAACTATAACATAATATCAAATTCACACCATAATATTAAAAAAAATATTTCGAGAAATTTAAATCTTTATTCATAAAATTTGTGGTCTCACAGAAACGCTGGCAATCAAAGGACCTACTCAGTCGGGATGACCAACAACACGTACATTCAACATGACGGTGCAAGATGAAGTGGTTGCACAGGAGGTGGTGACAGGTAAAGATTTCGCTCAGTAATTTAATTACGCGAGTGGTATTGGATAGATATCGCTGTGAGTAGTTTCCTTTTGGCGGATCCAAGTCACAAGTTAATATATGAATCATAAAATAATATTGTGTTTATATAAATGAATTGATGATACAACTTTAAAAAAAAATTAGAGAGTAAGAAAGTGGTGATTCCGAGGACAAAATACTTATAAGGATGGGATAATGTTAGGACCCAGAATTTCTAAACAATTCAAATTTTATGAATAATTTTTTTTATTTAATGTTGATATTAATTATCAATATTGTGTTGAGTATCTATGATACGAGTTTGGCAAGATGGTCAAACTGTGTATTGACTGAGTAATATGATTGAAGATATGTTTAATAGATAATGAAAACCCTAACCCTAGTTACGGATAGGGATTCGATAATTAGTACATTGATTATAATTGTAGTTGTGAGTACGTGTTTGTACAATATAGAATTAATGATCAAAGTTTGATCAGTAAGTTGTAACCTTAATAAACCCTAATGGTCCGAAAAACTAATTTGTGATTAACAAACCCTAACAAACAGTTAGGAACCCTAATTGTATTTTTGGGAACCCTAATTTCTGATTCGGGAACCCTAAACCCTAATTAGCAAATCCTAAGTGTAATTATCAAACCCTATGGGTTAATATTAAAAGGAATGATGTCAAATGACTAGAATACCATTAAACTCATGAGGGAAATTACCAAAGTAACCTTTGTAGGCAAAATTACTAAATTACCCTTTTACTTAACTTGTAAGTTAAAAGTTTTTCTAGAATTCCATGACTCATCACTTTGAGATAACACCATGTTCCCTAAATCAAGATCAAATCTGATCTTAAGTGACACCTTGCAACATCCAAATACATTGCATCTAAGTTTTAAGAGATTAAAGAGAGGGAAAGTTTAAAACCTAGCTCATTTGTATACCAAACACTTAGCCAAACTCTCTCATACCTAACCCACGAATTTGGCAAGTAAATCAGTCCCTAAAAAACCTCAAACGACCCCAAGATCAGTAGAGGAAAGCTTAGATCAAAACTTGTTCAGGAGAGGTATAAACCCTAACCTATGTTTAATCTTGTATGCTAAGATAGAAATTGTGTTTATGTGTTTAAATATGTGTTATTAGATGTTATTTAGTGTATCATAGATCCATAACATCAAAGTGCTTAAAATTGGAGTTTTGAAAAACTATCAAGAACCCTAAAAACTGGCCTGACAGTCTTATGTCGGAGGCCATAGATTCTTACCTGTTAATTGTTAACCTTGTTAGATGGAATAGACTTGTAGTATGCTATGTGGGGTGTAATCTGAAAATGGAATCATGCTCATAGCATGTCCAGATTCCAAGATATTGATGGTCAAAGTGGGTTAACTGACCATAACTTGGTGTTTCTGGGTAACCTAGAAATTTCCAGATGGGTCTGACAAGATTTTCAAGAGCACTGATCTGTCAGATGTTATGTGTTTAGATTATGTCGTTGAATCAATGTTATACTCTTTTATATGGACTACAGATTCGTGGCCTTAGATCACCTAAATAATAAACAGATTCAAAGTAGTGGGCAGTCAAATTAGGTTGACCGAGCATGACTTTGAGTTTTTTGGAAATTCTAGAAAATTTATGAACACAGTTTCTGACAAGGTTTGACCAAGCCAGATCATGTGATTGTGATGTAGATAGACTAATCTAATGTTGTATAATTTGTCTTTGACATGAGGACTATAAGATTGAACCATTTAAACACTTAAAGAATAGACATATCCCAAAGTTAATCGAGCCTCAAAGTGCTTACTTGAAACTGTTTGGGTTTCTGGGTAACCCAGAAAACCCAGAACAGGTCTAGTAAGAAGTTTAAAGCTTTAGATCTTTCTGGTGTGATGTTGTATGAACTTGATTGTTGATGATACATGTAGCTAGTATTACATCAATACTACATGATCAATACCTTTGCTAGCTCAGAAACAACATGGACTGTGAATTGAAGGTAGTCAAACATGACACCTAAGAACTGACTTTAAGTGCTCTTGAGGCTCAAGAACACCTATAGTGACAGTTAGTGTCGCTAAAGGCTTTAGCGACGGTTTTAATAAAATTAATTATATTAATTTCTGAAAATCATTAAAAATAGAAATTAATTTCTAAACATTTCAAAATGAGTTTTAAAAATTATTTTAAGTAATCAAAATTAACTTTTGATAATTGACATATTTTTCATTAATATTTTTATTTATTTGAGCATTAATGATATTCAATTTATTTAATAAATGTATTAAATAAATTAGTTAAAAATAATTTTAATATTATTAAAATCATTTTAAATGATAATAAAGTGTTAAAAATATTTGAAGTTATAAATTATGACTTTTAATATTTTGAGATAAATTTCATTAATAATTTAATATTAATGATATTAGATTTATTTAATAATTATATTAAATAAATAATTTAATAATGTTTTTATTGATTTAAAAATGATATACGTGATTTAAAAATATTTTAAGTTATAATAAATGACTTTTAATATTTAGATGAAAAATACATTAATATTTAAATATTAATGGTAATTATTTGAAAATGATTTTACATATTTTAAAAATCATTTAAGGGAATATTGATGATTTAAAAATATTTTGAGTTGTTATACATAAATTTAATATTTTGACAATAAAATATTAATGATAATGGGATTATTTAGTATTTAAATCATTTAAAAATGATTCCAGTGTTTAAAAAATTATTATACAATATAATAATTATTTGAAAATTATTTTACGCTTCCAGAAAATATAATGAATGATATTTTAATTATCTAAAATAATATTGAAGCTTTGAGACAGAGTTTTATTGAAAATAAACTCGATAACTATCGGATATAGTAATCAAGACTTAGAATTGAGACCGAAGTCCAACCAAACTGAACTAGATAGACCTGATAAGTGTTTGTATAGGTTATAAACATTGTTGTGACTACGTGATTATGTGATTAAAAGATATAGTGACTTTAAATGATAGAGATATGTGTTATGATATGTTATGCTAATTGCGAGACCGATATTATTAATTATAGGTCTTTCAAGCGCACCTAAGTTTTATTGTGTCAACAGCCAAGGCAAGTTTCTTTAACTTAATCTCGAGTTATTACTTTTCAAATATAGTAGTGGTAAATTATTGCTGATTATACCATGTCTGAGATTTATTGTTGATTATTCGCAGTTAGTGCAAGTTCGTTAATTTAAATTGAGTTTTAAATTTCAAAAGCATGACTGTTGGATAAATATTGCTGGTTATTCACATCTATAAGTGTTATTGTTGATTGCAAATAGTGCAGTTGATTTCTGTCTATTATAGAACAGTTTTTGAGCTATGTCTTATCTAATTATTTTGGTCAGACGAATATTTGTTAAAACTTGATACATCTAAGTTGATTGTTATTGAAAGATCAATGCCAATTATTTCAGCTAGATCGAGATAGATATTAGATGTTGAAATCATAGTATTTCTTTAAATCCAAACTATATTGTTGTGATATGAACTCTTGTTGTAAGACTAAGATGAACAACCTTTATATATAAAGGGAACTTTGTGGTCTGATATACGGTCGTTGCGCGCGAGTTGAGTATTATGCATAATATTGGATACAATAAAGCTGATCACTTTGTGTACTTGTGGAGGGGTATAATTTAATCTTTATGGTTATCTGATACACATGGGTAATTCAGAGTTGAACCTTTGTAATCGCTGAGCATTTGGAAATTTTCCACATTGTTAATGCGATTGTATTATCTATTGATAATCGATTAAATCTTATTGAAACTTCAAAAGCGTTTTACTCTTTCATCACTGAATTGTTGTTTAGCATGATATGCGATAAAGTTTTATTATTAATAAATGATTTGTTCAGCTATTTCAAAGTCCATAGAGATTTGGTAAAGTTCTATCGAATCAATAGTCTAATATTCTTCTTTCATGTACTTTATTATATGTTTTAACTTACGAAGCAAACTCGTTGCTCACCCTTGCTTAAATATAATATTTCAGCTAAGAATGAAGTAGAAGGAGGGTCGGAAAAGGACAAATGCAAAGGCAAATTGTAGGATTAGCTATGAACTTTATTATGTTGTTATGTTTAACACTTTTGTATATATAAGGGTATGTTTGTTATGTCAAGGTTAGAAAACCTGGGGATAATGTATTAATGATATTAATTAATGATATATATGATGTTATTCATAAATGAATGAGTAGTAAGATGTTATTAATATAATGGATCGTTAGCACCAAACTCGGGGGTCAGGTAACCCGGATTTGGGGGCGTCACAGAATGAGTCAATTTGACTAAGAAACGAATTCGTAGTGAATGAATTCGCTAAACCTGTTAAAACATGTAAAACTAATAGGAACATGAGTTTTGGGTCAGGATTTAGGTTGGTTAATGGTTCTATAAATTGTTGATTCTTTGGTATGTTGTAGTTCTATGAATTGCAAATCCATATAATCAAAATCGAACTAATTTGGATGCGTATAGTTTAAGTTATGAAGATTAGAAGGAGAAAAAGGTCAAAAATCACAAGAACAGTAAACTGCAAATTCTTACTCTGCTAACGGGCGTAACTGCGTTGTGCCCTAAGTCTATTGGGGCATAGCTACCCTCTTGGGCACAGCTGCACTATTTCCAAGGCTTAATTGGGCACAGCTGCGCTTTAGGTGTGTCAGGCGTGACTATTTTGACCTTCTATAGTAAAAAGCCCATAACGTTTGCATATAAACTCCGCGTAAGGCGATTCAGGATGATTTGAAAAGATAACGAGTGGAACTACAACGTTGTTTCTTTTAAGTTTTTCGATTTGAGTTCGGGAACAGGGGTAAAAATGGTCATCTTTGGGACTGATGTGTATTCAGAGACAATCGGAGGGCGTCGGGCATGCACGTATGCAAGTGTAATGCTTCTGACTATAAAAGATGTTGTTCTAAGTTATAAAATATGAATATTAGTAAATATTATGATGATTAACATTAATAAATGATGTATTGGATAAGTTGTATAAGCATAATAAGCATACACGAGAGACAAATCAGGCGTGTGACGAATGAACATCGAAACGCCATGCCAAGTGTTAATGAACTTAAAAAGTGTTTCAATTCAATTGAAATGAACATTATAAGGTATGGATTGGGATTAATATAAAACCAAAAGGATTCTTAGCAAGACTTAAACACTTAAATGAACTTCAAGTATGACTAAGAAGATATATAGTGAGATATAAGTCAAAAGTTAACACAATTAAATTAAACATTGTATATTAATTAATAGGAAGGGTTATGAGATATAGAGTAAAGTTTACATTATAACTACTATGCATTGCTATGTGACTAATAGCTGATGTACATGATTATATAATTGTGTAGGGCACGTGAAGTGCATATAGCTCTAAGTTGTTAAACTGTTATTGGTAAACAACGATCAAGACAAGTCTTTCAGTTCCTATTTGCTATGTGAACTTGATGATTAAATATTTTAAATCTTAATTGCTAAAAGCACGATGTGTTATATATATGTTGAAAGTATGTAACGTTAAAGTCAATTTATGACTATGTTGATTGAGTAAAGAATGTTGATTAAGTAATGAACTCAATCTTTATACTTGTTATGTGAACTGCAACATGTATGTTATGTTAGTCCAATGATTATGAGACTTATGTTGAGCATGTTATTATGTGCTACGTGATGCATAAAAATTGTTAGATTTGTTGGGCTGTCAAGCTCAACTTTGCAAATAACCACTTTTGCAGGTTAAGGATTCAAGGTAATGTTATGTGCTACTTAAAAGACATGAATCAGATGTAATGCATGAAGATTTATATACTTTGGCTGAGTTGTTATTATTTGAACCATGTTTAAGGTTCCGGATAATGTATGATGTTTAATAGATGCTGAGTTATAAAGTTTAAATTTTGTCTGATGTATAAAGGGTGTTGAACCTGGATGTAAGTTTTATTTATTAACTTTGATAAAGTGAGTACTAAACTAAGTATGGTTCAAAGGTAAGTAAAGATAAAGGTTTTGAGAAATGTACTTGATAATTTATGATGTGAAACTACATATTTAGTTGTAAAGTTTGAGTTACCCAATGTATAAGGGATATCGAGCTGAGATGTAAGATTTTATATAATAACTTTGATGAAGCGAATCATAAAATAAACTTTATTCAGATATATGTAGCCGATAAAGGTTATGATTCAGGGATTAAGGTAAGAAGATATAAAAGTTTTAATTATTCCGCAATGTATTAAGTTTAACATCGAATAATGATGTAAAATCAGAAGTTAGACGTATTGTTAACTACTGAAGTTTAGAGATGAATTATATGAATTTTGGGGTCGTTATAGGGGTTATCTCCAAGATTTGAAACTGGATCTCCTGGGGTTATCTTCGGGGTTGGAACTAGATCTCTCGGGGTTATATCCAATATTGGAAACTGGATCTCTCGGGGTTATCACTGGGGTTGGAATTGATTTGACTTCCAGGGTTATCTCTGGAATATGATTCTGCCCTCCTGCTGGGTTAGTAACAGAAATGCAAAATTTTGAGTGTCTACAGCAATTAACAACATCAACTTCTCTCGACCCTTCCTACTCAAGTCATCGATAACTATATTTGCTTTACTCGAATGATAAAAGATTTAACAATTATAACCTTTTATTAGTTCTAACCACCGTCTCTGGCGCATGTTCAGATCTTTCTGTGTGAAAATATATTTAAGACTCTTATGGTCCGTATATATCTCACACTTCTCCCCATAGAGATAGTGTCTCCATATCTTCAGAGAAAACACTACTACAGCCAACTATGAATCATGAATCAGGTATCCCTTCTCATAGTCCTTCAGTTGTCTTGAGGCATACGCAATGACTTTACCATTTTGCATAAGCACACATCATAATCCTTTATGTGACGCGTCACTATACACCACAAAGTTTCCTATACTATCCGGTAATGATAACATATATGCCATGCTTAGTTTCTTTTTCAATTCCTGAAAACCCTCTTTGCATTTCTCTGTCTAAACAAACTGTACGGCTTTTCTTGTCAAATTCGTCAACGGAGTGGCGATTTTGGAAAAGTCTTGATTAAAGCGTCTGTAGTAACCTGCCAATCCCAAGAAATTCCTCACCTCTAAAGGTGTCTTTGGTTGTTCCCAATTTATTAAAGCTTCGACCTTCGATGGGTCTACTGAAATTACATCTTTGCCAATTACATGCCCAAGAAATTGCACGCGTTCTAACCAGAATTCACATTTAGAGAATTTAGTGTATAAAGTTTCTTTCCTTAACGTCTTCAATGACAAATGTAAATGCTCTACGTGTTCCTCTTGAATTTTGGAGTACACCAGAATATCATAGATGAACACCACCACAAACTTATCCAAAAATGGTTTAAACACCCTGTTCATCAAATCTATGAATATTGCGGGAGCATTGGTTAACCCAAAAGACATTACCAAAAACTCATAATGTCTATACCGAGTTCTGAATGCCATTTTTGGTACATCTTCCTTCCTTACCTTTAGCTGATGATACTCACTTCTAAGGTCTATCTTCGAGAAGTATCTAGCTCCTTTCAGCTGATTAAACAAGTCATTTATTCTTGGCAACGGATACTTATTCTTAATACTGACTTTGTTTAACTCCCTATAATCAATGCAAAGACACATTGACCCATCCTTCTTCTTTACAAATAACATCGGTGTTCCCTGCAGTGATACACTCAGCTGAATGTATTTCTTGTCTAGCAGCTCTTGCAGTTGTTCCATCAATTCTTTCATCTCCACCAGATCCATTTTGTACGGGGCCTTCGATATCAGAGTAGTTCCTGGTGCTAAATCGATAACAAACTCAATCTCCCTATCAGGCGAAAGTCCTGGAAAATCATCCAAAAATACGTCCACAAAATCCCTCACAACTGGTATCTCTTCCAGTTTTACACCCTTCTTTTGAGTATCGACTATGTAAGCTAAATATCCTACACAACCTTGCATCAATAATCTTTTGGCATGCATCATCGTCAGAAAACTCGCTTGTCTAGGCGACTTGCTACCATAGAAAACTACATTTAACGGAGTCATAAGGTTTATACATTTCTTTTGGCAATCAATTATTTCTCCATAATTAAATAGTCAATCCATCCCCAATATAACATCAAATTCTCCATGTTTAATTGGGATTAAATCTACTGTCATTACATTTCCCTTAATATTCACCATACAGTTCTTATATACAAATCTAACAGGAATTACCTCCCTATTCGTAATTCTATGTTCAAAGGGAAATTTAACTCTTCACTAGGCAATCCCAAATTCTTAGCAAAATCATCAGATATAAATGAGCAAGTAGCACCCAAATCAAATAATATATATGCATTTATATCATTGATTGGAATGATATCTGACACCACATCTTTTGACTGCACAGCATCCTGTACGATCATATTGAAGGTTCTGGCTATGGGTCTATTCGACGACGTTGGTTCAATAATAGCCAAAGTACCTCCACTGTCACCTCCTTTATTTCCACTTACACCTCCAACTATCTTCTTAGGACACTCGCAAGCTAGATGATGTGACACCCCCAAATTCAGGTACTTCAATCCCACATATCTGGTGTTCACTGTCCAATTAAATCATAACTAACTACCCATAAACAAAGGATATAATTAAACTCACAAGCTTAAGTAATAAATCTCCAATTAAAGGGTTAAATCTCAAAATAAATCTCAGGTAATCTAAACTTTATTACTACATCATCAGCTCAAGTCTATTACACGAGCTTTAAAAATAAAAAAATAAATTTTAACATCATTTAATCGAGCATTTTGCCTTTGTCTTTGCTCGTAAAAAACTCTTCAGACTTCGTAACTTCATCTGCATTGTTTTGTGCAAGAGTGAGAAAACAATTGCCCACGAGAAGGATAGTATACAATAACATTTTATAAATGACAATTAACTGAGCTTTCAATGGTAAAGTATATTTATCGCAAACAATGAGTTCTAATTCGAATACTATGAGTTCAAAGGAATAATGAACTTTAAAATTAAATAACAGATATCAATATCAAAGGAATACACTAAGGGTCGTAAGACCACTAACCATATTCTAGGTTTTCAAGTATTTCTACTTTAACCTTTAACAGTCTAAAAGACCATAATCATTTTCTATGTCCTATGTAAACAGGTGTTTCTACTGTAACCTTTAACAGTCTAAGCGACTATGTGGACCATTATCTCGTACTCTAGGTGATCAGCCCTTTGTACTATGTATTGCATAAATATTTTAACGCTATCGCGTAGCTCTAAAATAACCCCTTATAGCAGGGTTGTTCATCTCAGCTTTAATCATTAGCTTTTGTACCAAAGGAAATTTGGTTGGGAATTAGCTTCAAAGGAATTCTAAATCTCCAGAATGCTTATCAACCAAGTGATATTTGAATCAAATAAGGATCAGTAACTATTCAAGAGTTTGGTTACAATCAAAGTATATCAATGAATTAATAAGAGATATAATACCAATGGTTTATAAGTTGAACAAGTGTTAGTTTTTGACTACACGTTTTCAAAACTGTATAGGTACTTGAGCAAACCAAGGGAAATTTGGTTTGGACTGACTTCAAGGGTAATTTAGAGTCTAGAACATTCATCAACTAAGGATTAGTTGAATTAATAAAGGGTCGCTAGTCAACTAAGAGTGTCGTACAACAATGTAAGATTATACAATCACGTTGGTGACCAAAGATTGAACAATAATTTATTCGTAGCTGAACAAACATTTTGCAACAAGATAAAGCTTTCAACAAAATTACAGACTTTGAATAAACAAAACAAGCTCGCTTGGAATGAAGGAATAAAGATTAATTAACTTGCTCAATGAAAAGTATAGTTTAGAAACTTGCCTAACAATATTTCAAAGTTAAAGAATTTGCATAACAATAACAAGTTAGGAACAAAAACTTGCATAATGAGAGATTAGGGTTAGAGAACTTTCTTTGAATAATAGATTCAAGAAACTTGTGTAGTAATAACAAATTAAGAATAAAAGACTTGCATTACGTAAAAGTAGGGTTAGGAGACTTGCCTCTTGCGTGAGCTATAAAATTTATAGATTCTCATTCACCTACATATACCATTAAAATCATAACATCAATTAATAATAATACTACTAACATCATTATCTTCTCTGTTCACCTATCTTTATAGCTCTTAGCTATAAATCTTATTTTATTAGCCACATAACAAGTCTTAGTTCACAACCATACGGATAACAAGTTTAAGTTTTACATAACTTATTAATTATAACCCATAATTAACATCAATCGTGATTACAACGTATTATTATTATATCTAATAATATGTTTAACATTTCACTATCAACCTCTAATAAGGTTACAAAAACATTTCTAGAATTTTTGCAACAAAAATCTCATTTTTGGCCAATCACTTTCTGGTAAAGCCGCAGAAGCGACCATTAAGCTTAGAGTCTACTATCATGCAAGACTACAAGTTACCGCAACAGAGCTAAAACATAAGGATCAGGTGCTACAATGTTGTGGCGTTGCGGCATACCGAGAAGCCTTTTAAGAGGCGCTACAGCGTTGCAATGCAGAAACAAATACTGCTAAATCGCGAAGAGCACAACAAAACTCATTAACTTCTAAATTCTTCGTCCATACAACAATTTAATCATACCCAGAAGTTATAAGCTTCATATAATCAAGACCCAACGTGTATACAACTATTATAACAATAAAACACCATTAAACAACCAATTTTAGAGGGATTAAAACCAAAGTTCATGCTATTTCACATACTTTGACATCCTTAGCGTAATCAAGCACCAAGACATCATTTCTCAACCAATTTAGTCCATTCCACTAGCATTCTTTTTGTTTCTTAACATACTAACATAAAACACTAACAATTTATAGATTCTAGCTTGATTTGACCACCAATTTTAGACTCCAAACTAAATCATTTTGTACATACATCCACAACAATCCAAATCCTCACTTAAAACATGTTTCATGAATTTAATTATCAAAAAATTATCTATAGAACAACCAAGAACACAAATATAACCATTGTCTCAACAAATCATGTATCAAAACCATTTACAGTGAAGAAAACTTCAAGAACAAAAAACTAAGAATATGGAACAAGATTATTACCTTTTGATTCTTCTTAACCTTAGCAAAGATGATTATAATAGCTTTGTTAATTCTATATTTCCTTCTCAAATCACAAAGAACACAAATACTCTCAATAGCTCTCACTCTTTCTCACAACTCTGTGTTTGCAAATAAGTGTAGGAAGAAAACTAATATGATATTTACGTAACTTAGAAAATAAACTGATATATATATTATAATACGTGTAATAACCCATATCAGTTATAAGTATAAAGGTTTTAACAGTTACAAAAATTCAAACCCCAAGGCCATGTTTGGCAAAGACTATTAATACCCCTTTTAATTTATTTTAATATTCTGTTTTATAATATGGTTCATTTGCCACATTCTTAACAAATTCATTTAATTAAATTCTTAAATCCATTAATCCTTAACATATAATTATAATTTTTACTATAAATTATAATTCTATTTTCACATTAGTAAATCTCTAATTTAATTATTAAATTAAATTAGAACAACATTATAATTATTTAACAATTCATTTATCTTTTAATTTAATTATTTCAATTAAATTAAAACATTACATTACCAACATATTAGCATAATAAAATATGCACAACTCATAAAATCATTTAACATCAATTTAATTAGTATTCATCCTTAATTAAATCACTCCACAATAATCCCATTAGTTATTTATTTTATCCAATAAATAAACTAATTAAAATATTTATTTAATTCGATAAATATTTTAATTAGCACAAAATCCTCATTCGTTATAGATGATCCTTCGACTCGCATGTGAAACAAGCACCCTTCTTCGGACTAGGGCAATTCGAAGCAATGTGACCCTCCTGGCCACAGTTAAAGCACACCCACTTACCTCTCAAGCGCATGCCAATGTGATTTCTCCCACAGGTAACATATGCTTCAAATTTCCTCTTCTGTTGGCTACTCTAATGACTTCCAGCACCAAAACTTTCATTCCACTTCCTTTTTGGGTTACTGTTTCTGCCACTGCTACCACCAGCTTTACTTTCATTCTCATTCTTCCTCTTTGTCTATTATTGATTGTATTTTGTTAAGGCTTCGCATCCACCTTCCATGATAATTACCTTTTCAAGCACTGCTGCAAACATCTTCAGCTGGAACATAGAAACTCTGCTGTATAACCGGGCTTCAGTCCCTGTTCAAATCTTCTTGCCTTGCGCTCATCCGTGTTAACCTGATATAACGCAAACCTCGCCACCTCAGTGAATTTTGGTGCATATTCTGACACCGCCATCACACCCTACTTCAACTCTAAAAATTGGACCTCCATCTGAATCTGTGAGCTCTCTGGAAAATAAGTCTCAAAAAATATTTCCTTAAATCTGTTCCACGGCATCACTCCCTATCCCCCTCATGTTTTATTCGCCTGCCACCAATAGTTGGCTTCCGCTTTCAATATGAACGTTCCAAAAGTAGTCTTCTGGTCGTCATCGACTCTAGCAACATCGAATACCTTCTCTATTTCCATGATTCAAGTCTGTGCCACCACTGGATTCATAAACCCATAAAATTATGGCGGTCCAACCGCTTTGAAATCTTTAAAGGTCGCAGCTTGATTCTGCGGTTGATTTTCCAGTGCTCCCGTTAGTAAAATCACTAACTACTTAACTGGGTTAGCATTGGCGTTGTTATTATTGGTAGACCCCTCAAGGGTTCGTTGGCGTTGTTGACGTCTTCTTGGAAGAATTTTCTATTTAAAATGCACACTTATTAGATAATTACTCAGTTTCTTAACTATTTTCAACTTAACATGCTCATTTTTTTAAAAAAAAAACAACACGTAACACATAACATCTTGAATAAACATTGACATTTTATTCATTCATAATCTTTTAAAGACATTGAAATGATAGCATCATTACTAGTTACATAAACTTTCCATGGCAATTCCTCGAACTGGGTCGGATAGTACATGACTCGGTCTTGAGCTCATTTCATCGCAGTAAGGAAGACATAATCCATTTCTTCCATCTTGACCTTCTTTGCCAACACCTCTTCCTCAGCTACATCTGCACGCTGAGAAGCCTTCTCATAAGCATCTTCAGCCTTTGCTCTCTTGGCGGACTCTTCTCTCGGACCATCCTTCAACTTCGTAACCTCTACCATCAGCTGCTCTTTATCACTTTCTATGTGAACCAACTTTCATTACACATTACTAAGACATACGTCAAGATCCTGGATCTCATCATCCTTTTGCGCCATCAAGGTCTAACGTTCATCTGCCAACTCCTCTAATTCCCTAACTCTATCTTGAAACTTAATGTTACGGTCGTACACCTCGTTATACATTTGAACTGCAATAGAGTTTAGTGGAAACTCTTCTTCCTCCTCCTCATCTATCTGTGGTAGCTCCATAGGATCCTCCTCATCCGTCTCTATCTCATCCTCATCATCCGGTAACCCCTAGCTCCTGCTCAAACTCTTGGGTAACAACTGCAACCAACGGAGATGGTGGCACTAGATGTTCCCAGACTACCTGAATATCTCGACACTCCTCTTCTCTAGGCATCTAAGGTCTCTCCTCCCTAGCCTGACTGAAACCTCCAACATTAACCATCCTAACAACAAAATTTTAAAGTTTTTAATTACTAATCTTTACCACTCAATACTTACGAGCACATAGGTTATAAACACATAAGCACATAGATTGTTTTATTATTTCTTCCTTAAAACACGATAAGAGTTTATTACCACTATCTTTTTAATCTCCTAAAAGGTTACTCCCTAAGGTTTTCCCCCACCTAAGGTTCATAACCTAAAGCTTTGATACCAACTTGTGACACCCCCAAATTTGGGTACTTCATTCCCACAGAATTTGGTGTTCACTGTCCAAACATTCATTTCTAGCTACCCAAGTTAAATAAAACTTAAGTAATAAACCTTCTCATTAAAGGGTTACATAACTTATTCAAATAAATCTCAGGTTATCTAACCTTAATACAATCATCAAATTTAATTACATCACATAACTAAATTTTAAGTTTGATTACATAAACCGTAACAAATTAATAAGTCCTCAACACTTGTTCATCTTGCCTTTTCCTTTACTGATGGTTGGTTCATCAACCTTCTTAACTTTAGCTGCACTGGTTATATATAAAAAGAAAGCCCGAAAATCCCATGAATGGATGATCTCCTGGTACTCTAGATGAAGGGTCTGGTATAAAGAATGAATGCTAAACAAGTTCTCCCTAGACTGAGTAAAGCTGGGAACCTGCATCAAATTATAAATCAAGATCAAAACCTTTTCCCCAAAAGTGGGAAAAGAAGAAAGGTAAAGATGGAAACGGCGATTACCTCATTCGTATGAAGGTAGATCGAGGGAGGACGACTCAAATCATCCAAAAGATCTAGAATCGTTACATTAATAGCAGGAAGCTCCCGGCGGGTAATGGAAGCAGAAAGAGCAGGATCCACAATAGGGACATCTTCCTCCTCATCCACGGCATATGACATATCAACCTGGATAGGGTGAATCACTGACTCAATCAACCGACGAATTTGTCGGGCTGGACGGGGCTGAGGAATATCAGAAGCACTCCTCTTCACACTTGCGGAGACCACACGAGAGATACTCGGCTGGTGTGGAACCATAATCTGAAAAAAGTCTCCAAATCACCTTAGAAAGGGTGAGGTAAGTTTCAAACTTAAAGCTTATTGAAGTTAAATCATTGCTTCCTATCTGGTTTAATTCCTAAAGTATGCATTGTGTTAACATACATCCACAATAGAGTTAAAATTACATGTTCATTAAAATCTTAGGCTCATAAAAAAAAATTTCTAGAGCCTCCTTTGTAAAATGGACTATCCACATGCACATAGGCATGACTAGGTGGCCATTCAGTAGCACACCAACCCAAAATCATGAACAGCTCATATGTATGAAAAACATCAAAATTAAACCCACCATGGCAGCCAAGTTACCATGTGTGCATTATTTAAAAAATCGTGCTCATTTGTCCTCAAAGAGGATGAATAAACTAGCATAAAAGGATGCCAAATAACTGTCTCAAAAATTAATTTTTTTCACATTAGTATGTTCAGCATGGTAAAATATGAATGTTTAATGAGTTTAATAATTTTTATCAAGTCATATGAACATGCATATTCATTATATTGTGTTTAGAAGCATTCTATATGAAATCTAACGTTCTAACAGTCAAAACTTGAAAAGAAAGGATGTATGCATTACCAGAGTTGTGCAGAACGATTTTACAGTGATGGATTTTCCAAAAAGCAGCCTGAACTCAGTAGATCTGAAGAAGAATTTCAAATTTTTTTAGTATATTTCAACTTGAAAATGACTTATGAAAGGAACTAGGGAAGTAAATATACCTACGGGGAGTTGTGGATCAACCCACGGCATTCGCGGGTCTACCTACGGCCACCCAAGGTGGGTCCCACCCCCTCTAGTTCGATCAAATTTGAGTTACAATGAAGTTCTTAGAAGCTGAAAAGTCAAATCAGGAAAAAAGGTTCTACGCGATTGAGTAGAAAGGCCTGAAACCCTGATTTCATCTAAGTCATTGGTATTAACTCAGATGTGGGGTTCAGAAAGCCGATGATAGAGATTATTGAAAACAACCCTTCTCAAAACATCGGGAAGGTCCGGTGTCATGAACCGTTGGTCTTGAATGCATCAAAACGTCCATATTTATTCCAGGGTATAACTTGTCAGAAAGATGTTCCCAGCAGACATATCAAACATGTCTGGGATTGTACACTGTTGGCGATAAGTCCAGCATAGCATCAGGAATGGTCCGGTGATGTAAGCCGTTGAAAACTACTTCAACGTAGGTTAGAATGATTGACAGTGTAAACTATTTGACGACACCTCCAGCGTAGCATCGAGAATGGTCCAGTGATTTAAGTCATTGAAAACTATTTCAATGAAGGTCGGAATGATTGACAGTGTAAACCATTGGCTACAACTCCAGTGTAGCATCGGGAAAGATCCGGTGATGTAAGTCATTGAGAACCACTTCAACGAAGGTCAGAATGATTGACAGTATAAACCGTTGGCGACAACTCTAATGTAGCATCGGGAATGGTCCAGTGATGTAAGTCGTTGAGAACCACTTCAATGAAGGTCAGAATGATTGACAGTATAAACCGTTGGTGACAACTCCAGTGTAGCATCAAGAATGGTTCGGTGATGTAAGCCATTGAAAACTATTTCAACGAAGGTCGGAATGATTGATAGTGTAAACCGTTGGTGATAACTATAGTGTAGCATTGGGAAAGATACGGTGACTTAAGTCGTTGAAAAATACTTCAACGAAGGTCTGAATGATTGACAGTGTAAACCGTTGGCGATAACTCCAGCGTAGCATCGGGAATGGTCCGATGATGTAAGTCATCAAAAACTACTTCAATGAAGGTCAGAATGATTGACAGTGTAAACTGTTGTCAAAAACTCCAGCGTAGCATCGGGAATGGTCCGGTGATGTAAGCCATTGAAAACTACTTCAACGAAGGATAGAATGATTGACAGTGCAAACTGTTGGCGATAACTCCAGCGTAGCATCGAAAAAGATACGGGGATGTAAGCCCAGAACTGCTTCAACAAAGATCAGAATGTCTGATATTGCAAGCCGTTGGCGACCACTCTAGCGTAGCGTCGGGGAGGACTGATGATAGAATCTGTTATATAAATCCTCAGTCGAGGTATCGAGAAGGATCGATGATTGTCAGACCATTGTAAACTACTGTTCAAGTAGGCACCAAAGAAATTTGGTAATGGTCAACCTTCATAAGCTACCGTTCGAGTATGCATTATGAGGATGCGATGGTAACGGGCAATTAAATCTTTATCTTCTTTGTTGGATTCCTTGTTTCAAGTTATTATTGAAAGTCCAATAATAATCTAGAAGGGGGGTTGAATAGATTATTACAGATTAAAAAATTATCTTAGGCCTTTTTGAATTTTTGGATAATTAATTTGCAATGTTAGAAATTAATATGTAAGATAGTAAAAATTCAATCACACAATGCACAGAGATTTTTCTGGTTCACAACATACATCCCGGGTATGCTGCTACATCCAGTCTCAAGCTCCTCTCAAGGACTTGAGATCCTATTACAATCAGTAATAAATACTCCTTCAACAGGCGGAGAAGCCTTTGCAAAGTTTTATAGACAAACTTCCAACTGTTCCTAACTAATCTATCTTGGACAGCAAGCTCCCCGCTCCCTCCTTAAGCTTAGTTGTACTTCTTTTGAGTTCAGTACTATTCTATGATCTAGTCTTGAAACAATAGCCTCTTCCTCACCTCACAAGTACACTAGAGACCCAACTTCCCGCTGACCTCTCTAAGACTCTGGTCTTGGTCGAAGAATTACTCATCTTTCTCATGGGTACATAAAATAAACTAACTCTGACCTTTTCTCTTTTTACAAATGATTTTACAACAATGTGCTTCTCAAATAAGCAGATAAGAATTTAGTACAGATTGATGCTTCTCAAATAAGCATATATCAATTAAAGAGCAAATATATTTATAAAAATTCAAAGACTTTTATACTTAATAATATATGCTTCTTTGTAAGCAGATAGTAATTTATGCTTTGATCAAATAAAGCTTGTGTGTAAGAAAATATGTAAATTATGCACTATTATAAAAGTTTAAATAACTTTTATATTTTGTGAAAAAGTGCTTCTTGAATAAGTAGATATATCAATTTTAGCTTTAGCTCAAAAATACTTCTGTATAAGCAGATATATAGTTTACTGCAAATTTATAAAGAATTATTTATTCTTTATGGAGTAAAGAAAAGTCACTTTAAGTTTAAATAACTTTTAGAGTGAAAATGCTTCTAAGTAAGCAAATAAGTTGTTTTAAGATTTGAATCAAATATGCTTCTATAGCAGATATATTCGCTTAAGTTTGTGAAATAAAAGTTTAAATAACTTTTATATTATGCAACAAGTATTTTATGAATAAATGAATTTATGATCAAATACTTGTGATGACATATATCAAGTATAATAAATAAATCAATTAAGCAATACTTGATATAACAAATATATTTATTTAACTCAGATAATATATAACAATATTTTTCCTATTATGTGATTGTATAAATAAAGCCACTTAGTACTATAAGGAATTGTACGATTCGATTCCCTCACTTAAGAGGAATATCTTCGTAGCCTTGCGGCGTCTAAGTATGACAAAATTTATATTTTCACAATTGATATTTATATAAATATTTTCAATATATCACTACGATTCTCAAATCCGGTTCGGATGATTCCTCTTTTTGGAGGAATATCGCAGTGTTGTTTTGAGCTGTCAAGTGTCGTATTTATTTTACGATATTTATATAAATAATATCAATAAAAGGTTACTGAAGACTATAAGGAATCATACGGTTCGAATTCCTCTCCGTAAAGGTGTATCTCCGTAGCCTTGCGGGGTCCAAGTATCCTTTTATTTGATAAATAGATGAAATATAGATATATAGAATTGTGTATAACAATGTATATTCGTATATCTATAAATATGAATAAGCAAGAGATAATTCAAATAAAATAAATCAAACAACTTATCGCAATATGCTTAAACCAATTTCCTCTTCTCAAATGATTAGAACTTTGATAAGAAGAGAGAGAAAGCCTTTTTTTTAGAGAGAGAGAGCATATAGGAGAGAAATAAGTTTTTCTTTTCAAGTAAATTGGAAAATTAAAAATGAAAGAAAGGCCTCCTATTTATAGATTTTTGAGGTCCGGGGCAAAATGTTAATTTTCAAAATCTGATTTGAAATTAATGGCTGAGATTTAATAATTTTGAAATGGGCGGTCCAGATGAAAAAAATTGACGCGGATTGCCAAATTCAATTTTTCGCCCGGGATATTCTTTGACAACATAGCAATAAATGTTCACTCCCATTTAATGTTCATACACTGGTTTTAACACACCGACACACACGGTTTGTAATGAATATATATATATATATATATATATATATATATATATATATATATATATATATATATATATATATTATAAACACACACACGATTTTTATATAAAACTATGCACATGCACACATGATATATATATATATATATATATATATATATATATATATATATATATATATATAGACACACACACGTTAACTATATATATATATATATAAAACATATATTATATATATGCAATAAAATAATTTTGCCCAATCTTAAAATAATTTTTGAAATAATAAAATTAAATTGAGAATAAATAAAAAAATGCCCACATATCAAAAATGATTTAATCAAAATCTCCATCTTCTATTCAAACAAGTATTTGATGATCAACATATGACTTTTGTCCCAAAATGCATGTCCCAATTCATTTCCAGCACATTAGCAAGCATTGTCCTAATATAAGTGACCCATTTATTTTAACACTTTAAAAACATCAAGATCGAGAAAATTAATTAAATAAGATTTAGAAAATATTTCTGGTCAAAGTAAATAAGATAAATAAAACGATTATAATAAAAAATCCTATGGAGAGGATTCTACCTTTTAATTAATTTATTTACTAATTATTGTTATCATCAAAATAAAACTAAAAGATAAAGACCCAACAATTATGATTTCTCTAAGGCAGTTCTTTTGGATTTCATATTGACTGGTGTTTAGATTCATAGGCATGATAGGAGTAGATTGCATATTGTTGTGTTGCATCATGTTGTGATTGCTTGGGGACAAGTAATAATTTATGTTTGGGGGTATTTGATGAGTAGGTTTTATACTTATGATTCATGTACCAACTTACTGGAATTATTGTTTATTTCATGTGGTTTTACGTCGTTTTTCATGCATTTTGGATTATTTTTGTAGATTGATTTACGCAATCGAGTTGTAACTTTCGTAGAAAATTTGGATTTTTGAAAATTAAATTTTTATTTGATTATGTGGATTAAATGAATTTAATTAATTATATATGGGAGTAAGCTATTTGAAGGTCGTTTTATTTGACCTGGACATATCGAAAATAATCGTAGTATTTTGGCTACGTGATAGAATTAAAGTGTTTGAATTTCCAAGAATTAAAAATAAAAATAAATGCTTTTCGAGAAATTTTTCCGAAAAACACTATTCACGCATTTCTCTTTCGGGAATTATTTTTGAACTTCGAGAAATACGTAATGATAGAATATAAGGTGAGATGGAATATCCAATAATATTTTAGTTATGGCAAACGCAGCTTTTTCACTGCGGACTTAAAACCTAACGATTAGGGAAAGTGAATTCGAGAAGGAATTTGAATATGTATAATGAATTAAAGTTATGATTGTATAATACGTAGGTATTATACAAAGTAATGAATACAAGTATAATACGAGGTATTATCTGAGCATGTATGAATGATGGAATGTTGTATATTAAATAAGTATACGAGTTGGAATACAAGATTAATACGTAATTATACGTTATAAAGGCTTTAAGCCAAATGTAATGGACTTGTTGAATTGTGTAGGAAATTGTAATGTCCAATTGGGATAATAATAAAGCCCAATACTTAATTAATGTTAAAGCCCAAATATAGTAATGGTTAAGTCCAATGTAAATTAAGCCCAACAAGCCCAATGTATAAGTTAGGATTAATTAACCTTAAGCCCAAACTAAGAATCCAATGGATTAGGAGGATCCATGATTAAAACCATGATCCATGGTGACCAGAAATAAGTGTGATGAGCAAGTAAAGTACTTGGTGGTTAAGCAAATGATAAGTTAGGTAAACTTAATGGCTAAGTGAGATAAGTTATGATAATGACCAAGCAAACTTAAAAGCTAAGTAAAGTGCTTATGTGTGATAAGAAAGTTGTGATGAGCAAGCTTAAGCTAAGTGTTGTGGTGGCCAATTAATTTAAGGAGGAGCAAGTTAACTTAATGGAGGTAAAGAATAGTAAGGAGGTGATTAAGGAGGAGGAGGGGATTAATGAAATTTATGCCCTAACCTAGCAACTCCTATAAATAGCAAGCTTTGGATTTCATTTTGTTCCTTGTTCAAAAACACCAACAAGTTGAGAGCTTATTGGTTAGAGAGAATAAGTGAGAATATAGTTAGAAAAGCTAGTCTTCTAGTCTTCATAATTCAAGAAGCAAGAAGAGAGAACAAAAGATTAATCAAGTGATCTTCATAGGTAAGAACTTAAACCATAATCTCTTTTCTCTTCCATTGGTAGGGAAATGGGTAGTGGTAGAACATGTATGCTAAGGAATGATAAGAATGAGTAATCAAAGGACTTAAGTCTTAATAAGTCGTATAAGTCATGAATAAGTTATTCAAAATCATATAAGTTATGAAACAAGGAAGAACTTGTAGGAACTTGTTTATATGTGAAAATAATAAGGTTGTATGATAATAAGAAGCAAGGATGATGGTTAAAAGATTTAAGCTATGATAAGTCATGCAAAGTGAATTCATAAGTAGTTATACTTTTATAAGTTATAGACTAATGAAGAACAAGTAATAACTTATCATGTAAATAAGTTAATGAAGTATGTATGTCAAGATGTTAATATGATGGATTGAATCCATTTAAAATGATGAACAAATCATAAGAAATGAAGTTATGCTTAAAATTCACGAGTTTGGACGATAATCGTCGAATTCGTGAAAATTCTCGGAATGGAAGTCAAATTTTGATATTGAGCTTGGAAACATTGGTTTTCAATGGAGACAAGTCTTATTTGGCATTATAGAGTTGTGGACTTGAGAATGACCGAATTCCAACTTAGAACAAAGAAAGCGAGCATTGAACGTTCACGAACGTTTATCGTTTTCCTTAAAATGGACTAATAGGTGAATTTTTAGCAACGAAGTCAAATAGATAAAATTCTTGCATGAACGCATAGAGTATGTAATTTGTGAACCGTAGAAGCTTTTGAACAGAGCCAATTCGGACTTATAACGAAGAAGTTATGCGTCCGGAATCTCACAAAAATAAAAAATCATCAAATTTTTCTCTCGCAGAGTAGCGCCGCAGCATGAGTCACGACTCAAGGTAAAAAGGCCCGTGCCATGGCGAGTAGGTAGAGAGGTACACTACTAATAATTGGTCTTTGCAATAGCGATATTAAAAGAGACTCGCGCCAGAGCACCGAAGTCCGAGCATGCATGATCGCTAAGTCACGTCGTGGCGACATAAAAAGAAGAAATGTCGTGGCATGCATATTTTCGACTTTAGGGATTGCATAGAGATGAATGATTATGAAGATAAAAGGAAAGATAAATGAAGTAACACAACCTTAACAAACATAAGGTGGCATTATTAAGATATTCTTAAACTTTAAGTATGATCACTTAGGGTTGAAGATAAATAATTGAACGTGAATGATATGCAATAAGTGTACTTAACCAATAACGATCAAGTTTTGATTAATAACGTAAGAAATTTAGTAAGCCGTGAAGAAGGATGATTAACTCAAAATGAGTTGTATTAATAAAATAAATCCAAGTAAGACATAGAAGAGAAAGAAGTTGGTAAGAATGATGTAAGTTATAACGATAAGCCGAACTAATAAATAACAAATCTAATATATGATTAGATTGAGAAGAAGGGTAAGATTCATTAGGAACCATGTATGTTCATTCATGACCTAATGTGGTATGTTATGTGGTTATGTGTTGTAGAGACCGTAAAAGACCGAAAGGAAAAGTTATTATACTATAGCAAGCGTACGCTGAAGGCAAGTTTTTTCTTAAGCGCTTGTCTAACCTTCGTGTTAGCCAAGTTTTCGTGATTCATGTTATGAGATGCATGAAGTGTTTTACTAAAGGGTCGATGCCAGTTTTATCTCTGGCTAGACTAATCTTGAAGAGTTGATTGATTTATTTACAAGTCTTTCAATATAGAATTGCTAACGCTATCCTACGCCAATTGTTTGGTACGGATTCAAGGTAAGCTTGAGTATGAATAAACAAATGTATTTTTCATCGATTATTCGATGGGCACGCGAGGTTGCCAAAACTTAAACGTACATACGTTTAATGGATGTAGTGTTGATCAACATAGAGTACTATGGGCTGATCACCCAGAAGTGCTCGTAAGATATACCGAACTTACGGACTTAGTGTCGGGTTGTCCTTTTCAAAGAAATTATGAAATGCTCATGGTCTTGAGCCAGAATTGATATTTTACTAAATATTGTTATTGTAAAACATTTTGAAGGAAAAGAAATGCTATTTTGAATTATTGATAGTACTTCATAACTATTATCCAGTTATTGAAGATATACGATTCCTATGTTTCAAGCATGTTGTTTAAAAGAAATTGTTGTACTTGTTGAGCTTGTTATGCTCACTCTTGCTTGAACCATATGAATGCAGCTAGGACCGAACGAACCGAGGGATCTGACAAGGATAAAGGCAAGACGAAGATGAATGATTAGTTTACCTTGTAATAAACTAGTAAGTTGTATATATTATAGTATGACGAACAAAGAATGTAATGGTTTTAGAACCTGGGAACGGGATGTAATATTATTAATGTAATAAGAATGTCGTTGATTCACACATTTTGATGACGTTTCAATAGAATGAATGTACAGTTATGAGTACCATGTAGCACCATTTGTCGGGTTGGAAGATACCCGAATTTGGGGCGTCACAAGTTGGTATCAAAGCATTAGGTTATAAAACTTAAGGGGAGAAGAACCTTAGGCTAATAACCTCGTTAAGGAAGAAAAGTCCAAGGAAGTAAACTCAAGCTTTACTTAAGTCAAATGAATTTAATAAGGTATTGAGGAAACTCAATACCAAAAGATTTAAAAGATGGAAAGTAACCTAAATAAATTAAATGTGATTTGTTCTTATACTATGGTGTGTGTTATGTACTAATCAACATGTTATGTGTTATAGGATGTCGATCGATAGCTTGATGTATAGAGATATACACGCTGGTGAGCGAAAAAAATTGTGAACAGTAGTAGAGCTGTACCTATGCCAAAGGGTGGAGGTACCCTTAGTGATTCTAGAGGAGTCGGAGATAGTGGAGTACTTTTCTGAGGAAGACTACTCCGAGGGAGATATGGATATAGCGTCATATCTTAATATGATGGTCTATGAGGAGGAGGAAATGGAGGTAACATCGGTTAATACGGTGGTACCTACACTAGAGTCAATACCTCCAGATGCAATGAGAGCATTGTATCTGGCAGTGCTTGACAGGAATGTGCAACTGAGTACAGTTGTGCAAAATCGAGTGAAGAGATTAATTATCTCCATGAAGCTAAGGTGTCTGCAGAAGCAGATTTTGAGTCAGAGCACGATAGACAGGTGCTTATGATAGAGCAGGCTAGGGACTATAAGGAAGAGGCCGATAAGCTTCGTAAGAAGCTAATTAAGAGAGACCGGAAGATAGCACGGATGTCTTACATCCATAAGAGTGCTCATAAGGATTTCAAGCTTAAAGTTGCTTGTCATTCTATAGAGTCAAGCGGACTCGACATACTATTAGTCGGGATACTGTAGAAAGGATTGCGAATGAGAAACATGAGGACGCTGTTATGCATTATTAGAAATCTAGAGTTATAAATATGTGTGTAGTGACATAAAACCCTCTTTTCTATAAAAGGGTAATTTTTTTGTAAATCCCAACTTTTGAGAAGTTCAATTGCAGGATAGAAATGTATTAGCTTCTGGCTATGAGAGCAGAGTGTAAATAGTTTCAAACTATGAGGAAGCATATGAATAAAATGAAGTTTTCATTTAATAAGATTTGTTATGGTATGAGTTATATGGGATGGATAATAACGAAATAAGTAAATAGATAATAATGAAATTCTATTTAATCAGAAAATGCCGTCAAGGAGAAGACAACGTAATCTGGAAGCGGAATCAAGTAATGATAATCAAGGGGGGGTTAAATTAACCCTATGCAAAAGTTCGTTAATTTATTAATGGCTGCATTTAACTAAACCGGGGGTAGAGTACCTGCGGAACCTAGGTTAGCCAGAATGACTACCTTTAAAGAATTTAAAAGTGTAGGTCCACCGGAGTTCAAAGGAACAACGGACCCATTAGAAGCCCAGACATGGGTAAAGGAAATAGAGAAGGCGTTTGTTATTACAAAACGTAGGTGAGGCGCAAAGACTTCTTTTTTACACTTACATGATGATGAAGGGGAAGCCAACTTTTGGTGGGAGGCTCACCAGGGTGGGGCTAGAACAGATGCGGTAACGTGGGAACAATTCAAGAAGGTTTTCTTCGAGAATTATTTCCCTACAAGTATGCATGAGGGAGGATGAGATTAATTTCTTAGAACTTAAACTAGGGGACATGATGGTTCCCCAAAGACGCGTGCCATTCAATGAATTGGCAAGGTTTGCTCCACACCAAGTGGACACCGAGGAGAGGAAGCTCTCGTAGGTTTGAGCAGGGCCGAAACCACGGCTCTATAGTAGGATTTCTGTGTTCCAGAGTGTTTCATTGGGGACCATTCTAGAAAAGGTGATTATAGCCGAGGGTGGTAGTGAGGCGTTAACTCAATACCACAAAGAGAGAAGAATAAGAGCAAGGAGAGAGGGAAGAAACCAAGGCGAGAGAATGCCAGTGGTAGTGGCGGTATGCCAAAAGAAAGAATTTTAACTCCGGGAATACTAGAGGGGGACAAGGGATCCTAAGCGTAAGATCGAGGTATGTAAGGCATGTGGAAAGACTCATCTAGAAGTCTGTCTGAAAAGGAAATCATTTTGTTATAACTGTGGACAGGAGGGTCATATATTACTCAATTGTCTTAATCCTAAGAAAAACCATAGTTGTTTTGTATGTGGGTCATTGGACCACATGGTAATAAATTACCCAAAGAAGGGGTCGGAGGAAAGTAAAGGTGTTAGTAGTGGTAAGTTAGCCATGATGTGATTGCATCAGTGGATTTAGTAGCAGGTATCATTCCGGTCAATACAATGAATGCTTATGTGTTATTTGATTGGAGTGCTACTTTTCTTTTATAGCATGAGAGTTTGCTAAGTGATTAAGTTCATTCTCGAAAGGGATTATAAATACCTTTATACGTTAAGGTAGAGAATGGGGAAATAACTTTCGTTGATTATATTCGTGGAAATGGCTTTCATGAATAAGGAATGTAAGCAAGTATCGGTAGATAAGTACCGATAAAGTTGAGAGAATTTGAAGTAATTCTCAATATGAATGAGTTGATTAACCATAGAACTTTAATAAATTGTTAGAATAAAAGTATGAATCTTCGGTTTTCTAAGAAAATCCAAGGTAGTAATTTACGGTAATAAAATACCGCGACGCTCTTGTTGTCTAATGATGACACAAGTTAGGAGGATGTTAAGGAAGAGGATGAGTCATTATGGTTGATGTATCGACTATCGTAATAGGAGTAAGTTAGCGGTTAAGAATGAATACCCATGGCCTAGGATCGATGATCTATTTGATCAATTGAAGAGGGCAAAAGAATTTTTCTAAGATAGATTTATGTCACGGGTATAGTCGATTGAAAGTAAGGAAGAAGGAGGAGGTACCTAAGATGACATTCGAACTCGTTATAGTTATGACAAGTTTCGTTATGTCAATTGGGTGGACTAATGTACGGAAGTTAGATTTTTCGTAAAGAGGCATTGAAAGCAAGTCGGGGTAAATTGATAGGTACCCTTATGAGGTGCTATGATTAAAAGTACCATTAGCGGCGTCACAAGTTGGTATTGTCGAAATGGGAAGTGAGAAAAAATAGTTTTCGTGAACTAAAAAGGGAAGTTAAGTGAGGTACCTGTATTGTCTCTATCAGATGATATAGGGAATTTTGTAGTGTATATTGATGTTTCGCATAGATGGCGAGATTACATGCTTATGTAGCATGGCAAAGTCATTAGGTATGCATCACGCCGCTTAATGGATTATGAGAAGGTCTATCCTACTTATGATCTATAATTGGCAATTGTAGTTTTTGAATTAAAAAAATTGGAAGATAGTATTTATACGGTGAGAAGTGTGAGATATACCGGGACTCTAAGAGTGCTGAAATATATCTTCACACAAAAGAAGTTGAATATGAGGTAGAGAAGGTAATTAGAATGGATAAGAGATTTCTAAACGTTGATATGTTATATCAATCCGGGAAGTTAACGTAGTAAGTCGGCGCGTTAAGTAGGAAGGGTAGGGAAAAGCTATCGATGTTAACAACTCGTAATGAGTTAATAAAGGAAATGGCAAAAATGAGTTAGAGGTTAAATTACGGAATGAAGTGGTAGAAATGTTATTCACAACGTAGACTCAATCCACGATAATGGAACGAGTTAATTAAGTACAACTAGGTAATGAGAAATGCAAACGAATGAAGAAGAGGATGCTGGATGAAGAGAAGATCAAGTATAATCTTGTTTTGAAGGAGGAATTTGAGTTTCATATAATTTGGTATTAAAAGAAGGACTAATAAAAGGAAGATAGCGTAATGTGTGAGTAAAGGTTTAGCTTCCAACTTCGAGAGTATTGATAGGAAGTGACAAGTCATGTGAATTAAGATAATACCTTCGGTGAAGGTGAAATGAAAGAACCTCAATGTCGTAGAAGCAAGCATTGTGGGAACTTTGAATTAAAATAAAGGAAAATTTTTTTTTATCAATGGTGTATGTATTATTAGCAGATTTATGGGGACAAAATCCTTATAAGGGGGAAGAATGTAACGCCTGAGAGAAAATTTGGATTTTTGAAAATTAAATTTTTATTTGGTTATGTGGATGAAATGAATTTAATTAATTAATTATGGGAGTAGGCTATTTGAAGGTCATTTTATGACCTAGACATATCGGAATGTCATAGTATTTTGGCTACGTGATAGAATTAAAGTGTTTGAATTTCAAAGACGAAAAATAAAAGCTTTCCGAGAAATTTTTCTGAAAAACATTATTCACGCATTTACGCTTTCAGAATTATTTTTGAACTTCCGAGAAATACGTAATGATAGAATATCGAGGTAAGATGGAATATCCAATAATATTTCAATTATGGCAAACACAGCTTTTCACTGCGGACTTAAAACCTAATGATTAGGGAAAATGAATTCGAGAAGGAAATTAAATATGTATAATGAATTAAAGCTATGATTGTATAATACGTAGTATTATATGAGGTAATGAATACAAGTATAATACGAGGTATTATATGAGTATGTATGAATGATGGAATGTCGTATATTAAATAAGTATACAAGTTAGAATACGAGATTAATACGTAAATTATACGTTATAAGGCTTTAAGCCAAATGTAATGGACTTGTAAGATTGTGTAGAAATTGTAATGTCCAATTGGGATAATAATAAAGCCCAATATGAATTAATGTTAAAGCCCAAATATAAGTAATGGTTAAGTCCAATGTAAATTAATGAACAAGCCCAATGTATAAGTTAGTTTAATTGAACCTTAATCCCAAGATAAGAATCTAATGGATTAGTTTGATCCATAGGGCAACCCATGATCATATGGGTGAATTGGTGACCAAGAAATAAGTGTGATGAGCAAGTAGACTTAAGGGTTAAGCAAAGGATAAGTTAAGTAGACTTAATGGCTAAGCAAGAGATAAGTTATGTAATGACCAAGCAAACTTAAAAGCTAAGTAAAGTGCTTATGTGTGATAAGAGTTTAAAGTGTTTATATGATGAACAAGCAAATAAGGTGGTGTCCAAGTTAACTTAATGGCCAAGTGTTGTGGGAGGCAAGTTAATTTGTGAGGAGCAAGTTAACTTAGTGCTTAGGTAAAGAATAGTAAGGAGGTGATTAAGGAGGTGGAGGGATTAATGAAATTTATGCCCTAACCTATCAACTCCTATAAATAGCAAGCTTTGGATTTTATTTGTTCCTTGTTCAAAAACACCAACAAGTTGAGAGCTTATTGGTTAGAGAGAATAAGTGAGAATAAGTTAGAAAAGCTAGAAAGCTAGTCTTCATAATTCAAGAAGCAAGAAGAAGAACAAGGATTAATCAAGTGATCTTTATAGGTAAGAACTTAAACCATAATTCTCTTTCTCTTCCATTGGTAGGGAAATGGGTAGTGGTAGAACATGTATGCTAAGGAATGATAAGAATGAGTAATCAAAGGACTTAAGTCTTAATAAGTCGTATAAGTCATGAATAAGCTATTTCAAATCATATAAGTTATGAAATAAAGAAGAACTTGTAGGAACTTGTTTTATATTGAAATAATAAGGTTGTATGATAATAAGAAGCAAGGATGATGGTTAAAAGATTTAAGCTATGATAAGTCATGTGAAGTGAATTCATAAGTAGTTTATACTTTTATAAGTTATAGACTAATGAAGAACAAGTAATAACTTATCATGTAAATAAGTTAATGAAGTATGTATGTCAAGATGTTAATATGATGGATTGAATCCATTTGAAAACGATGAACAAATCATAAGAAATGAAGTTAAGCCTGAATTCACGACGTTTGGACGATAATCGTCGAATTCGAAAATCTCTAATGAAGTCAAAATTTTGATATTGAGCTTGAAAACATTGGTTTTCAATAGAGACAAGTCATATTTGGCATTATAGAGTTACGGACTCAAAAATGACCGGATTCTGACATAGAACAAAGAAACGAGCGTTGAACGTTCACGAACGTTTATAATTTTCGTTAAAAATGGACTAATAGGTGAATTTTTTGCAAACGAAGTCAAATTAATAAAATTATTGCATAAACGCATAGAGTATATAATTTGTGAACCGTAGGATTTTGAACGAGCCAATTCAGACTTATAACGAAGAAGTTATGCGTCCGGGAATCTCACAAAAATAAAAATCTGTCAAATTTTTCTGAGGCACAAAGTCCGCACCGCAGCGCGATTCAAGGCACAAAGGCATCACTGTGCAGTCAGGCCAGGCGAGAGAAACTTATCGCTAATTGGCGCCGCAACGTGACCATAACAAATGAGACTCACGCCGCATCGCCGAAGTCCGTAGAGCATGAATGTTTACAAGCTAAGTCGCTGCGCATGACGTGACATAAAGAAGAAATGTCAGTAATAGTTAACAATTTTTAGGATTGCATAGAGATGAATGATTATGAAGATAAAAGGAAAGACAAATAAAGTAACACAACCTTAACAAACATAAGGTGGCATTATTAAGATATTCTTAAACCTTAAGTATGATCACTTAGGGTTGAAGATAAGTAATTGAACGTGAACGATATGCAGTAAGTGTACTTAACCAATGACGATCAAGTTTTGATTAATAACGTAAGTAAGTGCCGTGAGGAAGGATGATTAACTCGAAACGAGTTGTATTAATAAAGTAAATCCAAGTAAGACATAGAAGAGAAAGAAGTTGGTAAGAATGATGTAAGTTATAACGATAAACTGGAACCAATAGGAACAAATCTAATATATGGTTAGATTGAGAAGAAGGGTAAGATTCATTAGGAACCTTGTATGATCATTCATGACCTAATGTTGTATGTTATGTGGTTATGTGTTGTAGCGACTGTAAAGACTGAAAGGAAAGGTTATTTTAACTGTAGCAGACGTTGAAGACAAGTTTTTCTTAAATGCTTGTCTAACCTTCGTGTTAGCCAAGTTTTCTGTGATTCATATTATGAGATGCATGAAGTGTTTTACTAAAGGGTCGATGCCAGTTTTATCTCCGCTAGACTAATCTTAAAGAGTTGATTGATTTATTTACAAGTCTTTTAATATAGAATTGCTAACGCTATCCTACGCCAATTGTTTGGTACGGATTCAAGGTAAGCTTCGAAGTATGAATAAACAAATGTATTTTTCATCGATTATTCGATGGGCACGCGAGGTTGCCAAAACTTAAACGTATATACATTTAATGGATGTAGTGTTGATCAACATAGAGTACTACTATAGGCGATCACCCGTAGTGCTCGTAAAGATATACCGGACTTACGAACTTAGTGCCGGGTTGTCCTTTTCAAAGAAATTATGAAATGCTCATGGTCTTGAGCCAAAATTGATGTTTTAATCAATATTGATATTTTAAAACATTTTAAAGGAAAAGAAATGTTATTTTGAATTAATGATAGTACTTCATAGCTATTATCCAGTTATTGAAGATATATGATTCCTATGTTTCAAGCATGTTGTTTAAAAGAAATTGTTTTACTTGTTGAGCTTGTTACTCACTCTTTCTTGAACCATAAGAATGCAGCTAGGACCGAACGAACCGAGGGATCCGACAATGATAAAGGCAAGACGAAGATGAACGATTAGTTTACCTTGTAATAAACTAGTAAGTTGCGTATATCATTATATGACGAACAAAGAATGTAATGGTTTTAGAACTTGGGATCGGGATGTAATATTATTAATGTAATAAGAATGTCGTTGATACACACATTTTGATGTCGTTTCAATAAAATGAATGTACAGTTATGAGTACCATGTAACACCATCTGTCGGGTTGGAAGATACCCGAATTTGGGCATGTTGAACTAATTTTGTATTTAAGGCTACAATGGATCTTATTCCATACCTAAAATTGACATGCTTCCATATTAAGTTATAATTAGTTATTATTGGATTATTTGTTATGATTTGCACTTAATTGCTTAATTTCCTGGCCACTAATTGTTAGGTTTGTAATATTCATATACACAATCAAATTGCATTAAAGTAGCGGAAGTATGCTAAAATCAGATTTTAAAATTTTACAAACCATATACCCGGATCATACTTTATGCGCAGTTATTAATTAACAAAAGAGATGAAGAATAAGATTCATACCCTTGAAGATTCAAGCTTCTTCATGTACAAGTTCAACTCCTAGTCCTTCGTGATATCCTAAAATTTGCCTGGTTAGATTCCTTCCCTTGATCAACGTTAGTCACCCAAGCGTTTGGTCTCTAGAGGTGATCCACTAAGGAAGAACAAAAACTCAAGAAGAATAGTGTTTGGCTAAACCCTAGTTTCTATCTCTATAGAAAATATGTACTCTCCCAACTCTTGGAATCAAGTGTCTTGTGTCACCCTCTCTCCATAAAAAGACTTCTCTTATTTATAGATGTAGGGAACCCTCCTAAACTATTTAGGAATAAGGTTTTTATTTAATTAATTAAAATCCTTTAATTAATTAGGCTTTCTAATCTCATTAAGAATAATTAATTAAACTCTTTTAATTAATTAGTCTCCTAATCTTATTAGGAATATATGAGAATACTTATATTAATTAATTTCCACACCACTTTAGGAATTTACTTAATAATAGTGGTAGTAATAATAATAAGACTCCTCTTATTAATTTATATTTAATATTTCTAAAATATTAAATAATAAATATTAAGCTATTTAATTTATTCTATCACCATAGATTAAATTAAATACACTTAATTTTATTATTATGTCATTTACTTCTTAAATAAATATTCTTCCTTTTATGGTATGACCCTTTAGGCTCTCCATATTAAACCTGATGTTAATAAATTAATTAGAACAACTCTAATCTCATTTAAATAAATAAATTAAACTATTAATTTATTTAAATAAATAATATTTATTCTACAATAATGATAAGCCTCCTTAACGATCAACGACTTTCCAGATAATATAGATTTCAACATTAATCATAAAAGAACCTTTGAGTAAATAGTTACCATACAATTCAATCCTTCCACCGTACAATATCCCAATTAAATATAAGACATGGATAATTATTGTCAAGTCTTATTTTATTTAATTATATGTATTCTGATTCCCAAATGCACAACTCCGAATAAATATAAATTAGAAACTCCTTTCTAATTTCATTCCACCTTGGCCAAGGATTCCTGGGTTGTCATTTATCAAATCACATAGGACATTTCTCTTCTTTTACTAAAAGCGATAGATTCTTTATCGATCATTCATTATCTCCATATATCACTTATTATACACAAGCATACCCTTTGATATACCCTAAAGGGATATGTCAAAGTATAACTTATCATACACAAGATACTATGATGATCTCAAGTCTAAGGATCACTTGTACTACTACAACTTCAGGAATTCCTATTGACAGACAAGTAAAACTCCATTAGGTATTCCTTAGCGAGCTACGTTCAGTGAACTTATTCTCCAATAAGCACCTACATACTTGCTTTAGTATCTCCACACAAATGATTATGAGATCGATAATCCTCATCCAATGAGCAAGCAACGTATGTACCAATCTATCCGGATTCACTAATCCTCTTTTTAGTAATGTAACGATTGAGAACATTTTAGTTTTTAATCTATCTAAGAATTTAGATCTCATTAGCATGATCTCATCATGATTCTAAAACCATTGCTTAAAACTATGGGTTTATCACATATTATTAAAACAGCACCATATAGATAATTAAATGCCTTTAGTAAATAAATATTTTATTAATAAATAAATATGATTGGTTACAAATTTGTTGTGCACCCCCGCCCCGGCGGGCATCAAGATTTGTTGATGACATGGACGCCCACCCCGGCGAGATATTTACTAAGGAAATGCCCGCCTCGGCGGGTATAAGCTCTAGACTTTCTCAACTTTTGCTGCTTCTGCTGCTTTACCATCCATTTCCTGCCTTAGCCAACACAACCTAAACCTGCAACACAAACACAATGTAATGCAATAAAACAGAACTAAAACACAAGGATTGGAAACTGTTTAAGTCCAAAAAGTATCCAATTCATAGGTATGAAACCCACTCATCACATACCCATCTGCTTGAAGTGACGATCAAACTGTTGTTATGTTAACGCTTTAGTAAATAGATTCGCAATGTTATCTTGAGAGTCCACATGTTCCAAGGTGACATCTCCTCTTTCAATGATTTCTCAAATCAAATGAAACCGCCGCAACACGTGTTTAGATTTCTGACGAGACCTAGGTTCCTTAACCTGCGCAATAACTTCAGTGTTGTTAAAAATTACTTCTCATCTAATGCTAGGAACCACATCAAGTTTGGTAATGAACTTCTTCATATAAATAGCTTCCTTTGCAGCTTCACTTGCAGCTATGTACTTTGCCTTTATCACTGAATCAACAACTGTTTGCTGCTTGGAACTCTTCCACCTCACTGTGCCACCGTTTAAGGTAAATAAATACCCTAAAATAGATTTACTATCATCTTGGTCCGTTTGAAAGCTAGAGTCTTTATAGCCCTCTAGTTTTAATTCAAACCCACCGTATGTAAGAAATACATCCTTAGTTCTTCTTAAGTACTTAAGGATATTTTTCACTGCCTTCCAGTGCTCTTCTCCTGGATTCGACTGATATCTTCTTGTTACACTAAGTGCATGAGAGACATCCGACCTAGTACATATTATACCGTACATGATAAATCCTATTGCTGAAGCATAAGGGATCTTACTCATACGGTCTCTCTCCTCAAGTATCTTTGGGGTATGTTTCTTAGAGAGATGTATTCCATGGCTCATTGACATGAGACCTCTCTTGGAATCTTCCATGCTAAACTTCTTTAGCATCGAGTCAATGTACGTTCCTTAGGACAAGCCGAGCATCCTTTTAGATCTATCTCTATAGATCTTTATCCCCAAAATATAGAATGTTCTCCCAAGTCCTTTATGGAAAAGTGTTTAGATAACCAGATTTTAATCGATTGTAGAATAGGAATATCATTCCATATCAGTAATATATCATCGACATATAATACAAGGAATAAAATAGTGTTTCCACTAACCTTCTTGTAAACACATGGTTCATCCTCATTTTTTATAAAATCAAACTCTTTGATTGTCTCATCAAAATGGATGTTCCACCTACGAGAAGCTTGCTTCAACCCATAAATGAATTATTGTAGCTTACAGACTTGATTTTTCCCAACCGTTAAGACAAATCCCTCCAGCTGTATCATATACACATCATTCTCAAGCTTCCCACTGAGGGAGGTCGTTTTCACATTCATCTGCTAAATTTCATAGTCGTGGTAAGCTACAATCGTAAGCAAAATTCGAATGGACTTGAGTATAGCTACTGGTGAGAAGGTTTCATCATAGTCAACTCTTTGTCTTTGTTTGAAACCTTTTAATTTAATATTAAGTTTTTATTATAATTTCAAATTTTAATATTTAGTTTTTATTGTCAATTCTTCATATATATATATATATATATATATATATATATGCATTTTTAATTATAGTTCAAAGTTGAGTAGAAACCTAAAAGCCTAAATGTAGACACTCAAAATTTCGTCTTCCTGTTACTAACTATGCAGGAGGACAAAAGCATCTTTTTCACACTCCAGAGATAACCCTGGAGGACCACAACATCAATTCCAACCCCGAAAATAGCCCCGGGAGATCTAGTTTCCAACCCCGAGAAATCAGTTTTCAACCCCAAAGATAACCTCGGGAATCAAGTTCAAAGTCTGGAGATAACCCCAGGAGGTCAAGCCAATCTTAGAGATAACCCTGAGGACATTCAAGGTTAACATCATAACAATCTCAGAGATAACCCAGAGAAAACACTGCTACAACTGTGTCAAAACCGAAGATAACCCCGGGAGGGGCAAAATTTTCATTTTGCCAACTCAACTTCAACTTAAATCAAATAAACTCATTTTAACTCAAAATAGTTTAAAAGAAGTCCCACAAGAACCATATCTTAACTTTCGAGCGCAAACTACGCAAAACAGCTCAATGGACTGCCTGACGAAAACCCAGAAATGCCATTTCGGTCATGGACCTATCTTTTCGGAGTTAAAAAAGGGAAAATCCTATATCATTGTGTAGCTCTTAGAAAGATCTTTCCAAAATGGTATGGCACGCTTCCATCGGACTCCCGGATTGAAAGTTATGAAGGTTCGAGCGAACAACGCATTGTCCCAGTGCATGTGATTCGAGACGGCAGGCCCTACAATGCCCGGGGCAGCCCGGGCAGCCTTAGGTAAACCAGAGGCTACCGCAAGTACACCTGTGGCTTCCCCCTCTATAAATAGAGGGCTTGGGGTGACCATTTTTAATAGAGAAAAGGCGAAGAAGCCCTGTCCATTTTGCTCTGTACACAATATAAATTGAGTGCTTTCTCTTTTCATACACTTGTGAGCTTGTACTTTGTCATACTTTACCGGTGGAAACTGAGTGTTCATTCATTTAAAGCCATTTGAAGTCTTCTTGGCGGATGTAAGACTTCTTACATTTCTTAAATCATTTCTCCACTTTTTGCACACACAGTTATTCACGTTGAGAGTCGTGTTGTGTGCATATGTCCCACTTCATTCATGGCTTTTTATATCTTTTGTAAATATATACTTTTATATATATATATATATATATATATATATATATATATATATATACATATGTACTAACATCATCTTATATTCTAGCATTTATCGCTTATATATATATATATATATATTTACAATTCTATCGAACCTAGAGTTTACTTATTGGTCATTTCTTTCGCTTTATTTATATTTCGTCCCTTTGCAGCTTTACTTAAGTGGCGGTTGATCGCTTTATATATATATATATATATATATATATATATATATATATATATATATATATATATATATATATATATATATATATATATATATCGCTTTTATATATTTACATTTAGTCTCACACAAATTTACTTATATGGCGGTTGATCGTCTATAAATATATATATATATATATATATATATATATATTTACAGCATTTATATATTTACATTTCCAATCCCCATGGAGTTTACTTCATGGTGGTTGATCGTTCATATATATATTTAACTTCTTACAGCTTTCATACAAACTGCAACATCATGTGAGCCTAGGAATCATGTGATCACAGATTCAGTCTCCTGAATCTAGATTCGGTTCTCGTGACGGACATTTTCAGCTGTAACCAGCTTATAAATTATTCACGGTGGCTCTCATGCCCACAAAGAGTTCGGCACTGCTATGTATCTTATTTTCTCAAAGATGCTTCGCATCTCGAAAATAAAAGCAATCAAGCCGAACACATAATAAAATGGAAGTATCAAAGACCTCAATTACTATTAAGTATAAGGGTTTGAAAAACCTCTTTTACAAAACATCACTGCTATATCTTGTTAAAACTGAACTTTTATACAAAAATTCTAACCCTTTTTATATAGGTGCAAACGAGGCATAACACTACTTCCAAATAATTGCACATTGACCCACACACACACACACACACACACATTCATATAATAGTTTAAATTAAAAAGTGGCAGTCACCGTGGTAACACGGATGTCGGGGGGGTGCCTAACACCTTCCCTCCGCATAATCAAGCCCCGGGACCCTAACAAATCTCGGTTTCACAGACCAGTTAAGCAGTGTTACATCACTAGGTCAATGTGCACACCTTTTCTCGGTTGAGTTGGCGCAACTATTTAAAAATACCAACTAACGACTCTTACAGTCAAATCATCGACATATACATGTCGGACCTTTTCACAACTTGTTTTTTCAAACAAATCTCACCTAACATGAGAACACCAAAAGATAAGAACATAAAAGGGACAATAAAAATCTCGACGTCGACAAGTGGCGACTCTGCTGGGGACATCTAGTAAGAGGGCTTAAGTCGTTATTACAAACTTTTCAAAACTGTTATCTGCTTGTGTGTGGATGTTGCATTTACATTTGAATGGATGTGTACGAATGCATTTACTTACTGCACTTAGTGCTTCGCACTATATCTGCATGTCATCATTTCCATAAGGTGAGACGCAATGTATGTGAATGTATGTTGTGTGGTCCCTCCACCAAGTGGCTATCCTTTCGGTGTTTGATTACTGGACTCGTAGGGAGACTAATTTCAACTAGGCTCAGGAAAGACACCACCCAGATTTGCTACAGTTGAAAGATCGGATTAACTTTTCGTCGAGTAAATTGCGATGATCTGGGAACCTTCATGCCAAAAACCCGCGAGAGTAGCCTAAGATATGTCAGCCTCTGATAAACCAAACGTGGAGGGAAGTCTCTTCATACTTTCCCATTTCAATTAATTGTAATCTCAATTACTTGTAATTTCATTTCCATGTCAATCTCAATGTAATGGAAAGAAATAAAGGAATATGTGTACATGGATTCCCTTTTATATCAAAACATGTCATGTTATTATTTAAACAACTGACATCCGTTTTGCAGGATAACACTCCTAAAAACGGACACATTACATAGCATGCAACATTTCTACATTCCCTAAGACTAAACTACATAAGTCTTTTTGTAGGGAAGCAATTGGTCCCGTTACCCGTTCAAAATCCAAAAAGGCATTAAACCCACTTCCAAACATGGCTTCAAGTGCCCAGCTTGATCCTACTCCTATTTCCCGAGAGGAGTTCGAAGGATTAAGGAATTAGATAGCAGAATTGGTTGTTTTTCTAAAAGAACAAAGTAAAAACACTCAGGGCCAGACAATGCCTACTCAACCAGAGTTATTCACACCAGGGGGCAGTCATGGTATAGGCAAAGAGATGGAAACCCAGATACCTGAACCCCATTCTAATAAAGGAACCAACAAAACCCCTGAAATCACAAAACTCAGGGATGATTGAGAAACTAGGGATATAAGAAAGAAAGTCCAACAAATGGAGGAAACCATCCGGTCAATTAAAAGGACTGGAAACTATGGGAGTGTCACCTATTCAGATCTCTGCATATTCCCAAGGGCTCGATATCCTGACAAATTCAAAGTCCCAGAGTTTGAAAAGTACAACGGGGCAGGCGATCCCTATATGCACCTAAAAGTATATATTGGCAAACTAGGGTCTTATGTTGAAGATGAAAGCCTTAGAATGCAGCTTTTCCAAAAGAGTCTCACTGAAGAGGCTAAAGCCTGGTATGCCCGACTTGACAATGCCAAAATCCACAACTGGGAAGAATTGGCCCACGCCTTTCTAAATCAGAATAGTTTTCAGTCACAAATGGCACCTGGTTGATACCAAGTGACTAAAGTCAAAAAGCAAAGTACTGAATCTTTTCGAGAATATGCCTAAAGGTGGAGACATCTAGCAGCGTAAGTCATTCCATCAATGATAAAAAATAAGATGGTAATGACGTTTATTGATATCCAAGAGGCTCCTTACTATGAGAGGATCCTAGCAGGCATAGGAAAGTAATTCTCAAAAATGATCAAACACGGCGAAATGGCAGAGATGGGCCTGAAGGCCGGCAAGATTAAAGACTTCACTGCCTTGGAAGCAGTCGCCAAGCATGTACAGACTAGCAAGTATGCGAGCGATCCCAAGGGGGTACCCGATAAAGGAAATGAAGATGTATCCCTTTTTGTACAAGGGCAAGCTAGGAGACCAACCTATAGTCCCCCCATTTGGAAAAAGCAAGACAATCTGCCATCTCAACAACAAGCTGCATTCAACCAATGCCAAGATAGAAAAAGAAAATTTGAAAGAACGGAAAATTGGGTGTTCACTCCACTAGGCGATTCCCTTGAAAATGTATTGGCGATATTGATGGATCACAAGAAAATTACCGAACTGGCTCCACCTCTGGAACCAGGGAGTAAAAGATACAATCCAAGCCAAAGATGTGCTTATCACTCAGGGTCTCCAAGACACGATACACAAGATTGTTGGTCCTTAAAGCATAAATTCAAAATATGATCGAAAGTGGCAGTATTGTGGTCCAACAACCTGACCAACAAAATGTCAACACCAACCTTCCGTTGCATCATGATACGGAGGAAGTAAACATGATCGGGTCAAGAAGCGCGGAAATGTATCCAAATCATAAGTACACACGAAGGATGGAGGAATACCCCCAAAGGCACATAACACATGTCCTAGAGTGGGAAAAGTCAGAGGAGGGTATGACAGTAATGCAAAAATTAGAGACGATCTAGAATCAAGTAAATCTGCTAGCTAAGCTGATAGTGCGCCAACATAAGGATACGAGGCAGATTTTCACTCAATTATCAGAAAGTCAAGAGAAAAAAGAGGTTAACCATAATGCAAGCCCATATCTCTCCATGATGAGCTAGCTAAATGAAGAAGATAAGATCAAACAACCTCCACAAGAGCCCGAAAATTCACCCCTCTGAACAAATCAAATGAAGAAATGCTACATTTTCTGATAAGCGAAGAAAGGATTACTGAGTTGCTGCCTCTTATATATCCCAAGATAAAGAGTTATAATTCCACCAAGATGTGTCTCTACCATTCTAACTCATCTGGACATGCGACTGAGGAATGTTGGTCTTTGCGAAATAAAATACAGGATCTTATTGAAAATAGAGAGCTGAAGATAGAATTCCTCATAACCAGAAAAGGCAAAAAGGAAATAAAAGGCTCAATATGTCCACTCGAGACATGCAGTTCAGAGGAGGTGAAAGCTATGAGCACCAATTCTGGCAGAACACAAGGTGGAATGATCCTAATTCAAGGAATGTCAGAGGATACACGGGAATCCCCAAAGGAGATTCCTCTGCCAACATCAAACATCTTGTGGTCTAAAGATAGCAACCACATTCCTGATTTTATCACCTTGGATGATGAGGAGGATTTTAATCCTTTCCAAGGAAGAAGAAGCCAAAAAGGAAAGTTCCTTGCAAGAAATGCAACAACAGTTCGAGGGAGATTTCATGGTCGAATCCTCTCAAGCCCATGAAAAAGGTGAAGGAACAGATAAAGGAAAATGTGGTGAAGCCAAGCCATTGAAGAATCAACATTTCATCCCTTTTTGCGACAAGTCTAGTATGAGCATCCCCGAGGGAAGTGCTGAATCAGGAAGCGATCAAGTTATGACCATAAGTGAAGATATTTATAATCAAGAGGTAACCTCTATCGCGAGCCTTGAAGGCAACATAACCACTGACAACTGGACTATCAAGCCTCAGCTAGCCAAGAAGGTGTAGATCCAGATGATAGAGTTGTGAGTTCCAAGAGATATTGGGACGGTATCACTTTCTTCACAGTATGCCTTTTATTTTCCATGCATGTAAATATTGAAAAAAAAACAAAACAAAAAAACAAAACAAAAAAAAGAAGAAAGAAAAAAAATCAAAAATTAAAAATCAAATTAGTCAGGTTTCAGCTCATCAGACCTGAACTACGAAAGACCTGATCTCCCCTAATAATGGGAGTACGTAGGCAACAATTTATGGTGCGGTCAAACTACACAAAAACCCAAAAAACCCCAAATAAACACTTCTCAAACCGTTTATCTTATCAAGACAAAACTAAGCAGACATGATCTCCCACACACATAGGAGTACGTAGGTAGCCACTGGTGGTGCGGTCTGACCCTCAAAAGAAACATCCAAACCTAAACATCAATCCCAAGACACCAAAGAACAACCCTCCAAGTCAACGACCCATGTTGAGAAGACCCAACAACACTTCAATGTCATTCCATCAAATCTGGAACAAATCCCAGAAAGGAAGAAACAGCGATACACTAAGACAACCAGCAGTGAGGACCTTCAAAAAGTCGACACCCTCAATCACAAGTCTTCATCAAATCAGAAGAAAACCATCAAAGTTGATTGCGCGAACAATTCAGGAATAATGATTGAGGGCATCAAAGCCCAAATCCACTACCTGTTCACCATCTGGAGAGGTAAAAGCCTCTTGCGATCTCAGCATCTTATCAGCCCATTTATCAAAGCAAATATCCAAGATAACAAGCAAGGCTGGAGCAATTTCAAAATTGGCGACAACCCGATATTGGGACCCTTACAACAAAACTGGGGCAATCTCAGAAACAGCGATAACTCAACACTTGGGCATTTATCAACCATCCTAAAGAGGAAAATACACCAGTCAACACCATCAGCATGGTACATCATCATCAGAGCTTCCTTCACATCATCTCACTGGCAATTCGGTATGATCATTTAGTCTTTTCCAATCATACTGTTCTCAAAATGAATAATCCACATGTGAGGATATTATTCACTCGCGACTTCGTCAACAAAAAGAGTTTCTCATATGAATCCCCGGCAACAACATGCGAAAGGACTGAGGCTTTTTTTCGATTCCAGGAGAGGGAAGGAGTTTAAGGCAGGATCTAGCTTCTCATCAAAAGAAAGGGGAGAACTCCTGAAAGAAATCATGGCGACATAAGCGTTCCCCTACGAAAGAAGGGGAAAATTCTCAAAAAAGTTCTTAACTCAGGAGTAGAAGGCCCACGATGAAAGGTCTAGCGAATGAAATCTACATCATCAAACATGTTAACCTGCGTCAAGTCCTCACAAATTGAGGCCTCTACACCAAAGGTCAAAGTTGGGCAGTGAAAGAATGAGTCACACCCTCCAAGGATGTGAGCAGCACTCAGGTCATCAGTCCAGCCGGGTTACGAATCAAAAATACAAGGAAATGGGGCACAAGTACCCAAAAACGAAAAGAAACTCCAAATCACCTCAGAAAGGTGTAACATCAAGCGGAGTCTAGTGAAGTAATCCGTGGAATATTACTTCAGCAAAGGTATCAGAAGAGTTGGTATTCTAAACTATTGGCATCAATCTAGCGTAACATCAAGATAATTCATGGATACCACCGTTCAAGTAGGAACCAAAACAGGTTGGCGATGTCAGCATAGTCAACTACCAGTAAGGTAGGATCCGTTGTCAAACTACCAACGGGGTAGGCACCGTTGTGAACTACCAGCATATACATTGGGAAGGTCCGGTGATTTCAGAACGTCATCCCCAGCAGAGATGTAGAAAATATCTCAATTTATCTTCATCAAACAAGCATTGACAATACCGACAAAAAGCCAAATTATTGGAGTTAATACCAGCATAGGCATCAACAATGATCGGTAAAGGTAAAGAGATTTGTGAATTACGAATTGTGATTTGCGATTTGTGAAATGCGATATGCAAAATGCGATGTGTGAGTTGCGAAGTGCGATTGGCCAAATATGAAAAGTGAAGTGCGAACTGCGAAATGCGATGTGCAATTTGCGAACTGTGATTTGTAAAAACATTTTAACATTCATCATAACATTCACTACATTGTAATTTGCATCATTCCAAATACCTTGTCATATTTCAAGTGTCTAGTAATCTTTATCATGTCCATTATATTGCATTGCATTGCATGAACATGATAAAGAGGGGTATCTGTAGACACTCGAAATTTGTCTTCCTGTTACTAACTATGCAGGAGGAAAAAACATCTTTTTCACACTTCAGAGATAACCCTGGAGGACCACAACATCAATTCGAATCCTTAAAATAGCCCCGGGAGATCCAGTTTCCAACCCCGGAGATAACCCCGAGAAATCAGTTTCCAACCCCAGAGATAACCTCGGGAATCAAGTTCAAAGCCTGGAGATAACCCCAGGAGGTCAAGCTAATCTCAGAGAAAACACTGAGGACATTCAGGGTTAACAGCATGACAATCTCAAAAATAACCTTGAGAAAAGACTGCTACAACTGCGCCAAAATCGGAGATAACCCCGGGAGGGGAAAAATGGTCATTTTGCCAACTCAACTTCAAATTAAATCAAATACACTCATTTTAACTCAAATTTCTTCAAAAGAAGTCACACAAGAACCATATCTTAACTTTCGAGCGCAAACTACGCAAAACAGCTCAACGGACTGCTTGACAAAAACCTAAAAATTCCATTTTGGTTATGGACCAATCTTTTTAGAGTCAAAAAAGGGAAATCCTACGTCATTGTGTAGCTCTCGGAAAGAGCTTTCTGGAATAGTATGACACGCTTCCATCGGACTCCCGGATTGAAAGTTATGAAGGTTCGAGCGAACAACGCGTTGTCCGAGTGTATGTACTTCAAGATGGCGGGCCCCACAATGTCCCGGGCAGCCGCAGGTAAACCAGAGGCTACCGCAGGTACACCTACGGCTCCCCCCTCTATAAATAGAGGGCTTGGGGTGGCCATTTTCAAGAGAGAAAATGCGAGGAAGCCCTGCCCATTTTGCTCTGTACACACTATAAATTGAGTGCTTTCTTTTTTCATACACTTGTGATCTTGTACTTTGTCATATTTACCGATGGAAACCGAGTGTTCATTCATTTAAAGCCATTTGAAGTCTTCTTGGCAGCCCACTGTAAGACTTCTTACATTTTTTAAAGCCTTTCTCCACTTTTTGCACACACAGTTACTCACATTGAGAGTCGTGTTGTGTGCGTTGCCTGATAAGTAGGTTTTTTATGTACTTATCTGGTATCTATTACTTGAATTATTTGCTTAATATTATGTTTCTTAGTTACTTTTCATGTATTTTGTGTTCATTTTGTAGATTTTATGCTTGGGAGCTGTGTGAGCGACTATTGGTATGAAAACGCTGGGAAAAGCAATCCGAACATTGTGTTCATTTTATTTTCTTGGCTTGGAACTTGAATTATGTTGTAGAGCTTCTTCTTATCTTTTCGGAACATCTTTAATCATTCCAATCGGAGTTCAGATGCAAGAATTATGACCTTTGTACCAATGGACGTCGTTGAACTTCACTGTTTTTTTTGCTAAATTTTGTTTGTATATAAAAAAGCAAAATGCTAAAGATAGTACAGTGGAGATCATAGCATAACCCTCTTCTCCCGAGAGGATTAAAGCACCTAGAGACTAGGAATAAACAACCGCTTAACCTAATATAATCGCCTCACATTGAAGGTTAAGCAAATGCACACAATGAAACTAAAACTTTTAGCTATAAAACTAAATAATTAGCTACAAGTAAACCCATGTGTGGCATCAAATACCCCACGTAGGCACTGCATTTCGCTCCCCAAGACTTGCGTAAACACTTCCAAGCTAAAAACCCGAATAGTCGAGCAGTCCGGGACAACAACTCCAAGAACTAGCCAAATAACCAAAGAAAAACTCAACGACAAAACCTTCCTTTTGGCGAAGAGAACGAAGAACCAAGTACCGAAAGGAAACGAAGCCAAACCAGATTTTTTAATAGGATATCCAGATCCGAACACATAGTCATATGCCAACACCAAAACCAGATTCAAGCCAAATCGAAATAAATAGGGACAATCGAATCACAACCCAAAAGTTCAAACCCAATTACGAGCATAAAACGAATAAAGAATACAACCCAAGAAACCCGGATAGGAGAACACGGAAAAGAAAATGAAACCACAAGTGAAGCAACCAAACCAGACCATCAAGGTGGTTTATTTTCGATTCTTTGATCTCCGATCTCCTAGTGGAAACCTTTAAGCATGATTTGAGGGATGAAAAGGAGATAGTAGCTAAAGCATCTTTTTTTGCAATGTTAGCTATATCCATTAAAACTGCAGTTTTGTCAAAGTGAACTCTTTTGTCCGAACCTGAACTTGGGGATAACACTTTTCGCTTTGAAGATGATGTGTCCGGTGAGTTTACCGTCAAAACCTTCCCACTGCAATCAACATTACCTGGACTAGCAGGCTGTAATACAATATTAATGTCCGAGGGGAAGTCTATACTAGAGGAAGCCAGTGAATCCCCAAGAGGGTGTTCATTTTGCGTAACCTTACTAGATTGAACATCATTACAGTGTTCCGGGGGTAGGGTAGGAGAAGAGGGGCAAGATGATGGTTCCTCATTTCGATTTTCCACCTCTTTCCAAACCGACTTGAGTTTCCCACGATTTGGTGCCATAGCCCGAGGCTTGAACTTCACTGTTTTGGGTGGCCATTTGCATAGCAATCACTTCCAACCCAATTTCGAGCTTCATCCGTTCATTATTTCTCAATTCTCAAAGAATAAAAGTTGTAGATCTTGTCGAGTGCTTCGATTTGATAGGTGGCAGGCCTGATCATGATAGCATGTGTTTGTGATTTCTGCATAAATGAAATTCATGATTCGTGTTTAGGATAGAGATATACCTTTACGCCATATCTAATCTTATAGAGAACTTGTGTTTTAAATCCTTTTTAATTGTAATTCACATAGAGATATAGTGGATTAGTTAATTAGGGTGTCTTACTTAATTATGTCATCTGTGGATTTAAGTGAGTATGTGTCGAGAGATGGCTTTATCTGTTTTAGTGTTCTTGATTAACAATTCAGGATAGAAAATAATTGATGAGAAGTGTGTTAACTTAAATGAAGCAATAAGTGAAGTTGTGATCTTAAATCTCCATAATTTGATTTTTAATTAGTGGTAATTAGAATTAGTGTAATCAAATAATTTATTTTATTATCTTAAATTGATTGTTTAAATAAAATTAGTTTGATTAAGAGTTAGTAATTGGTAGTTTGTATTAATAATTCCTCGTGGGAACGATACTCTACTTTCAATGTATTATTTGTTGATCATGTATACTTGCGTGTTGTGCGTAACTAGATTTTACCCAACAATGCCCGAACTTCGGTCTGTGACTTTTCATTTTTTTTGTAAATACACACACACACACACACACACATATATATATATAAATACATTTCTGTCAGGCCTAGTGTTTACTTTGTGGCCATTTACTGCTTTATTTACATTTCGTCCCGCCTGGAGTTTACTTCATGGTGGATGATCGTTTCTATATATATATATTTATTGCTTTTATATATTTATATTTAGTCCCGCCTGGAGTTTACTTCGTGGCGGTTGATCATCTCTATATATATATATTTACCGCTTTTATATATTTACATTTCCAATCCCCATGTAGTTTAGTTCGTGGTGGTTGATCGTTCATATATATATATATATATATATATATATATATATATATATATATATATATTCAGACTTTTATATATATTTAATCGCTTACAACTTTCATACAAATCAAGAACATCATGGGAGCCTAGGAATCATGTGATCACAGATTCAGTCTCCTGAATTTAGATTCGGTTCCCGTGATGGACATTTTTGGCTATAACCAGCTTGTAAATTATTCACGGTGTTTGAATTTCCTTAAATGGCTCTCATGCCCACAAGGAAAGAGTTCGACACTGCTATGTATCTTATTTTCTCGAAGATGCTTCGTATCTCGAAAATAAAAGCAATCAAGCCGAACATATAATAAAATGGAAGTATCAAAGGCCTCAATTACTATTGAGCATAAGGGTTTGAAAAACCTCTTTTACAAAACATCACTGCTATATCTTGTTAAAACTAAACTTTTATACAAAAATTCAAACCCTTTGTATATAGGTGCAAACGAGGCATAACACTGCTTCCAGATAATTGCACATTGACCCACACACACACATACACACATTCATATAATAGTTTAAATTGAAAAGTGGCGGTCACCGTGGTAACACGGATGTCGGGGGGGTGCCTAACACCTTCCCTCCGCATAATCAAGCCCCCGGACCCTAACGAATCTTGGTTTCACAGACCAGTTAAAGTAGTGTTACATCACTAGGTCAATGTGCAAACCTTTTCTTGGTTGAGTTAGTGCAACCATTTAAAAATACCAACTGGTGACTCTTACAGTCCAATCGTCGACATATACATGTCGGACCTTTTCAAAACTTATTATTTCAAACAAATCTCACCTAACATGAGAACACCAAAAGACAAGAACAGAAAAGGGACAATAAAAATTTCGACATCGACACTAAACGCACTATTTAAGTCATACTCTATTGTATAATTAATTAACTAAATAAATTCTATAAAAAATAAAATTGTTCTAAAATAATAAATTACTTTCATGATTTTAGTTTTAAAAGGTAATTAAATTTTAATTGGTAATATATAAGTTAGGATTTTTTTTTTAACATTAATTATCTTAAGCTCTCCTATATAAAATAAAGTTGTTTACTAAATTTTAATCACTAATATATTTCTTAGCATACAGTAAAAAATTTATATTAATTATTATTTACTCATAATATTTTTCTTATATTTTTTAATATATAGTTATTTAGGAATATAACTAATGTAGAATAATGAGTTGTCATTATGATTTTAATTATAAAAGCTGGCTAACTAAATTCTAATAACTAATATATAAGTTAGAATTATTTTATAACATTAATTAACTAAATATCTCCAATATGTAATAGAATTGGTAACTAAAGTAATCATTAATATATTTCTAATATATATATAATTTTGATATTACTTATTATATGTACTCATAGTATTTTTAATATATAGTCATTTAGAGACTAAAATTGAGTAAAAACTTAAACTAAAATCTTAAATATAATTTTTAAGTTAAAATTTATTATATGATTAAGTAATTAAAGAACTCTTATAAAAATTAAAATTGTTGCAGAATAATAAGTTAATATTAAAATTTGAATAGGAGTATAAAATTATTTTATTTCGAAGTTAAATTCTAAGCATATACTAAACACCAAAGATCAAAGACGAATACCAAAAAATCAAGTTTTATCTTATTATTTATTTATATAGATATAGATATAGATTACATAGATATAGATTGTTAGTTTTTTCCCATTTTTTAATTTTTGTATTTTTAGCCTTTTCTTTATCTACTAAAATGTTCCATCTATTTCAAAATATACGACTAAATTTGATTTTCAAAATTAATTTAAGAAATTTTTAATTTAAAATTAATATGATTCATTTAACTTTTGAAAATAATAAATTAATTAATAGTACCTTATCAATTTTTACAATTTACATATATTCAATTTAAAATTGAATTAATTTATATTATTTTTAAATTTTAAATATCTTAAATTAACTTTAAAAAAGTCACTATTAATGCTAAACTTTGGAACAAGAGTATTTTTTCCATAATCTTCACTTCTAATAACCGTCATACATTTGAAAGGCAAAAACTACATAAAATAAAATGAAGTTTTTATGTGTTTTTTTATTAATTTGCTAGTTTAGGTCAAATTTAACATTCTTGCCTTTAAGAGGATGGATCTCACGAATTGGAGGAATTTTAATTATTTTTCCTATCTACCCTAACTTACCCTACCCTACCTTACCCTACCCTTCCCGTCAAATAAAAACTTACAAGTATTAGTTCTGGCAGCTTTATAAACATAACAAAACTATTAAGGATAAAATAAATTTTGAATATAAACTTAATTATTATTTTTTCCGTTATAAAATCAATAAAAATATGAAAAAAATAAAACAATTATAAAAATTATATTATTTTCTCATCAAATTTAAATTTCGTATCCTTTTCTTTTCCACTAAAAACTCATAAACATATTGTTAAAGCTAACGGCCTGGAGCAAAGACAAATTCGCTAAAAATTCTTCGTATTGTGTATATGATGGTGTTTGTTTGACTGAGAGTCGATACTGACCTCTTTTCTACACATTAAGGTGGCTATTCAACTTTGATACAATTTGTTTGGTGTGGTGGGAGAGTTGAACTTGACATTCTAGTGCATGGCCCTATTTTATGCAGATTTTGGAGTTTGGTGGGCACCTCAACTACTTTTTCAGGCCATTCAGAACTATGTGGGACCAACCAAAATTTCCGAAATACTTGTTAGTTTAAAACCATAGTAAACTTTTGAGAGTTAATTTAAAATATTTACGAACTCAAAATTGATATTAAGGTGATTTATAATAAATAGAACTTTTTCAACAGTTTACATTATTTATCATTTTGTATTGACTAAAATTGAAATAATTCATATCAATTTTGAGTTTAAAAAATAATTTAAATTAATTTTAAAAAATCAATAATAATATTATATTTAAGATTTGAAGGATCTGAAATTTGGAGTTCAAAGACAACTTTTTCATTGACAACTTAACTAAGTATTATGAAATTTATACAGTAGGAGATGTCATATAGGCTCAACGAAGCAACACAATACCATTTATAGTAAAGAAAACCAAAATTGCTCCAGTATTACCCAAAAAGACTAAAAAACTGAAGCTACCATTTAAAACATGTGGGAGATGAAGTCACGGTTATCTCCTTGGGTAATTAGTGGTCAATTTTGCAACTGGTATAGAACATTTGATGCAAGCTTGAGCTCACAACAATATTGTGCTTTCAAGTTTTACTGGGGGAACGGTAGGGAAACAGAATGACAATAGTCACATTGAATGAACATTCCGTGTAACATGCAGAGTCCATCAAATCAGTCCGAACAAGCCTTTAAACCCTCCCCTCCCCCCCCTCCCCCTCCCCCCTCCCTACCTCCCTCCTCCCTCCCCCTCCCCTCCCCATAAAAACCATAATCTGACTTTGGAGAATATCCAACAGTTTCCATAGAATGAATATCGAATCTGGATCCTAAAAACAATAATACTTTCCAATAAGCATGAATAATCAAATGAAATAAAACACTAAGATAAGACCCTATTGGTAGGTCTGAGAATTTTATATACATATCAAATTAACGTTTTACAATCCACAACTTTAAATATCTATATATTATGAAAAAAATGCCTTTATAAGGTAAATTTACAAACTAGAAACCAGTGGTGCTACTAAATATACATCCATCAGGGAGTGACAGCTAAATAACATGATCTGCTCGTAAGTCAATGTGAACAATATTTTTGCCGTGTTGGGGGGTTGGAGAGGTACTTGGTTCTGACCTGAGAAAAGAATTAATGCGGTTCAAACTATACCTTTAACCGGGGGGGAATGCCTTCTGGGTGCTACATAACCCAAAGAATTAATGCCCAGATCTTCATCACCAAGATGATCAACATTTGTTCAGCTGCATTAAGAAGTGTCATGTAATAGACAGGTGACGGAACCAGCAGAATTCCAGCATACCAGTAACCAGACCATTAAGGACTTGATTGAAATCTGTTGGCCATATTGACAAGCTGATAAAAATATCGCTAATCCTCCTCCAAGGTTAAGGAACTGCCCAATGTTCTGCCACTTTCACATTCCATCAAAGCTTTGGCATTCAGTTCTCTGCCATATCTCCAAATATAGTTCAGACCAACAAGAAGCTCAGTAATCGTTGCTTCTGTTTTTTTCTGATTTGCATAGTAAAGGGTATTTACAAGAAGCACGCTTGTTTTGGAAAGTAAGTTCTGGTGCTCAAAACTCCGCTCTGATTGCCATTTAATCATGTTATGAGAAAGTGGGGCCAACCATTCCAATATTCCTGACATTGCCTCATTCCACTCTTCCGCAAGAACTGCGTCATAGACTGAAGAAGCCAGGCTCTTGGTATATGGCTTTAGCTTCACCCTGAGGGCTGCCCTTAAACTTGCTGGCAACATATTGTACAAGTCATTTCTAGCATCATGACCAATCAAATGAGGAGATGCCACTAGCTTCTCAATCACAATTATAACATTAGCATAGTGCAGTGCTAAAGCAGCTGCACCGAGAGTTTCTGGTGGAGCATTTGATTGCTTACTTTTGGAACTAAAAAATGACATCTCACTTTTAAGTAAACTGTGAAGAGCGTGGACTTCTTGACCAGCATCTTTGACTCGAGCCTGAGTTCCAAAAAAAACATCATTCGAATTTAAATAGCAGTTTTTCACTGGAGAACTGTTTCCACCAATCATGCATCCTTTAAAAGGTCCAACTGTAGTCAACTTATTGGGTTTTGCATGTGAGCTCTTTCCTTGAAGGGTTGATGAATTGTCACGAGTCTTCCACAACTTCAGGGCACCTTTACTAGCTCTTGGTATTGGACCAGAGTTTGTTGTAGACTTCCCGATAGGACCAGAAAAGTAATTTGTGGTTTTACGTCTTCCAGAAATAGGGCTCGGTGTAGTAATTGAGTTTCCAAGAGGACCCGAGTAAAAATTACTAGTCCTATTCTTTCTTGAAATTGGGCCAGATTTGGTTATTGTGTTATCCAATGGACCTGAAGAATACCTAGAAATTTTATTCTCAGAAGGGTGAGCTGAAGATTGCAGGAGGGCAGAAACCGATTGACTGCGATAAATATAATCCGAGTCCAGAGTGTTAGAGTCCTTGATTTCCACATCTATTACATGATTAAACCCAAATACATGTCCAATTCTACCAAGTATAGTGAATAAGGATCTTGCCAGAAGGCGAACTATGTAATCGTAAGTCCTGTTCCAGAGAGATATCTCCTTGAGATGTTTGACCTCGTGTTTCTTCCACACAATATTCTTCTCATTTCGAATCATATTCACACTATCAGGGTCATCATTACTCTTCATTCTCCTCGTTATCTGTTCAAGTTCAGCAAGGGTTTCCACTTCTTGATGCAAATTTGCATCGACCATAATGAACCTTTCCATCTTCTTAACTATTTTGTCCATCTTCTTCCATGTATACTGCCACTCGTAAGGGTCAGCACCTATCTTGATCAGATCATCAAATGTCTTCTCGAAACTCTTCAAATAGGGATCACTGCATTTCTTTGCAAGCCTGGCCACAGCTCTTGCCACATGCTCTAAGTTCTTAATCATCTCTGCACATATCAAACCTACAATGTAATCATCGTCATCAGATACAAGTTTCCTGATACCCACCGAATTCATAATCTCCTCCCTCGTCCTACCCACCTGCTTATCACTCAAATAATGCCATAAATTAATCAGCTTAGACATCAAGCTTGCCACTTCAAATGCCAATACTCCAACAAGAACCTTTTCAGAACCAACCTCATGCTTCCTCGAATTTTTCCACAAACCACGAAACCATGACTCAGCAACCATCTCTAACCTCAACAAAATATTCAATGACAAATCTCTAAGCCAAGCCCACTTCCAAAACTCTTGAATCTAAATTAAATCAAAATATAACAATCATTAAATAAGTATTGCAAGTACAGCACCCAATAAGAATCAGATTTTTTACAAGCTATAAAATCCTAAAGATACTCCGGTAACTTTAACAATAACTTGTAATCTCCCTAAAAAAAGTTTAGGAAAAGTGACTCATCATACTCCATTTAGTTCATGAAAAAACTACTTAAAAAGAAAAAGATGTAAGCAAGCATATGCACACATTAAACCAATCATAACACAACAACTTTGGCATATAGCCTTTTTGGTAGTGTCAAGGAATTTTTCATCTTCATCTTCATCAAAAAAAAATTCCTTACTAGCTAGGAAGTGCGGACACTTCCCGGAGGGCCACGAATTCGTGTCCAACACGAATTCACTCCAACACGCACCTGACACGTGTCCAAGAGCTCTTTTCTATTTTATTATTTTTTAAAAGCTTGGACACGCCTCGGACACTTTGGGAGCCTAGGACACCCCAGGACACACTAGAGGACACGTCTAGGGTCAAAGTTTTAAAAAAGAAAATTGCAGTACATAAATTGCAATATAAAAGTTATGGGTTATTTTTTGTCTTTTAAGTTTAGACATTATTATGTAAATTTAAGATATTTATTATGCAATGTGTTTATGTTTCTTATTATTTTGTTCAAGTTTTTATCATGCTCTATAAATGTTAAATTAATTATTTATTGTAAAAAAATACATTTAATTATTGAAAATATATATATATATAATTGAGTGTCCCCGACATATCTTATCCTCTTTCTATGGGAAATGTCGTATCCCGTGTCGCGTATCGTGTCATGTCTGTGTCAGAGTCAGTGCGTCGTAGCTTACTGGTATTTTAATTATACTGCTAGTCCTTCCAGGAATCCAACCATAGATTTGATCCGCCCTCAATTCCGTAATTTTGTTATTCGTTTTTAAAGCCCTAAATTTTGGAACTTAGATTTAAACAAACCCCTAAATTTATCATTTTTGTTTACCTTGGCTGTTGGCTCACTCTTTGCTCAGTAATTAAACATTTAAACTAAACAACTGAGCTGAGTAATAAAAAAGTAAAATAAAATAAGCTACCAAAAATCCCAATTTTCCAAAATATCCAAAAGTCCGTAATTTTTTTATTTGTTTTCTAAAACCCTAAATTTGGGAGTTAGGCTTAAACAGACCCTTAAATTTCTCATTTTTTGTTTGACTTGGCTCACTTTTCTTTCAGTGATTAAACTAAACAGGTGTGCAATTTTGGAAAATAAATATGACAATAAAACATGCTACCAGAATTCCCAACCTCCAAAATATCAAACATTTGAAACAAAATTGATACAAAACCAACACTAATACAACCCACAAATCACATGATCTCAGTAACCCGCAAAAAAATAGAACTCAAACCAAAAAACTAAATTTTTCACATGAACCGGAGCAGCAAAATACACTTGCCGAAAATAACAAAGCTGAAAACATGAATCAAATTAAAGCAGTGTATACAAAATAAACAAAGCCCTAAACCTAAAATTCAGTACAAAGATTAGTCCACTATTTTTCTCACTCAAACGACAAAAATATCAACAATGGTAAATCAAAAACTGACCGATCATCCGATGAAAAAATTGGAGCTTGAATCTTGCAGAATTGGCACGAATCACGAGATTTCCACCCTACTGCGTGTTTTTGTGTGTGAGAGAGAAAGAGATGGGAGGAAGGAGGTGGGAAGCAGCAGTGGACACTAAGAAGAGAAACACATGGATGGTGGAAAGCCAAAATTGAAGAAAAGAGCAAAAGCGAGTACAACTAAAAAAAAGAAGAAGTATGTATTGCATTTTACTTCTTTCCTTTGCATTATCTCTCTTTTTTTCCGTTCTTTTTTAGTACAAAAAGTATTGAAATCTCAATGAGAGTATAGCATAGATATTATAGGATGTCCTATAATACCCTATAATATCATGACTATAAAAAATTACAAGGTCAAAATGCCAAATAGAAATAATTATCTAAACATTCATCAGACACAAACTATCTAAACAACCATGATAGGCCTAACTAGAAACAGCAGACAACAACAACAATCTCAAGCCCAACCTAGCAACCAACAAACTCAAGATTACGAGACTAAATGCCTAAAACAGGATCTAGACTTTACTTTTAAAAACTTCATGTGACGCCTCCAAAAATGATCCACACAACTCATTCTGGATCGCCAGATACACGGTATAAAATTCAAATACAAACTTCATTTATACAACTATTAAACTGTCGTGCAAAATACGACAACACATAAGCTGTGAGTTTCAATACATATATTGTACTGAATATAATACGACAATATACACACCAAAATTATTACAATGCCATAAAAAATACAGCAACAAATATTTCAAGTTTTTAAAGGAATACAAGAAGATTTATGTCCTCCTCATTCTAATGGGGTGTATTTTTGACGCTTTCAAAGTCGGGTTCTCGTCACCCTACTGTTGTTCACCAAAATCAATTAATAAATGACGTATAAAATACGACACACACATTTTAAGTCCTCAATACAATTATATATTGTCATGTTATTTTATAATGTATTGAGAAACTTCAACAGTCATAGACCATCACTTTTTCCCTCGTTATCCCCACTTATCTCCACTCGACCATTACCCGAAAACACTCTTATTACCTGAAAGGAATTATGAAGCAAAAGGATGAGCACAAATAGTCCAGTAAAGAATATTATGACTAAGATAATGTATAACCAATTATCCTTAGTCCTCAACAGGGAAAAATCTAATAGAATACAATAGACAACAAGTTTTAGGTCAAATTAAAATTTCATCATTAATATTTTATCCATGTAATACCCATCAACAGTTCTTCGTTGTACCCAAGACAAAGAGAACTTTCATCACATGTCTTCACTTGAACCACCAAAGATTATAGTTAAATTCACAATTCATGTTTATAATAATGTAAATCAACAGTTTGTCCTTGCCACAAAGTCTTAACAGAACTTTCACTCAATATCCTTGCCCCAAAGGCTAAAGACATTCAATTGTAAGAACAATGATCATACCAATCAATTGTCTATTTTTGCACTACAGGCTAAAGATATTCAACTATAAAACCAATTATCATGATCATGCCAATCAATTGTCTGTCAGTGCACTACAGCCAAAGACATTTAACTATAAAACTAATGGTTATGATCCTGCTAAACAATAGTCTATGTGACGCCCCCAAATCCGGGTATCTTCCAACCCGACAGATGGTGCTACACGGCACTCATAACTGTACATTCATTCTATTGAAACGACATCAAAATGTGTGTATCAACGACATTCTTATTACATTAATAATATTACATCCCGTTCCCAGGTTCTATAACCATTACATTCTTTGTTCATCATACTATAATATATACAACTTACTAGTTTATTACAAGGTAAACTAATCGTTCCTCTTCGTCTCACCTTTATCCTTGTCAGATTTCCTCGGTCCGTTCAGTCTTAGCTGCATTCATATGGTTCAAGCATGAGTGAGCATAACAAGCTCAGCAAGTACAACAATTTCTTTTACACAACATGCTTGAAACATAGGAATCGTATATCTTCAATAACTGGATAATAGTTATGAAGTACTATCAATAATTCAAAATAACATTTCTTTTCCTTCAAAACATTTTACAATAACAATATTCAGTAAAACATCAATTCTGGCTCAAGACCATGAGAATTTCATAATTTCTTTGAAAAGGACAACTCGACACTAAGTTCGTAAGTCCGACATATCTTACGAGCACTTCTGGGTGATCAGCTCATAGTACTCTATGTTGATCAACACTACATCCTGTTAAACGTATGTACGTTTAAGTTTTGGCAACCTCGCATGCCCATCGAATAATCGATGAAAAATACATTTGTTTATTCATACTCAGGCTTACCTTGAATCCGTACCAAACAATTGGCCTAGGATAGCGTTAGCAATTCTATATTGAAAGACTTATAAATAAATCAATCAACTCTTCAAGATTAGTCTAGCCGAGATAAAACTGGCATCGACTCTTTAGTAAAACACTTCATGCATCTCATAACATGAATCACAGAAAACTTGGCAAACACGAAGGTTACACAAGCGATAAGAAAAACTTGCCTTCAGCGTTTGCTACAGTATAATAACTTTTCCTTTCAGTCTTTACGGTCTCTACAATATATAACCACATAACATACCACATTAGGTCATGAATGAACATACATGGTTCCTAATGAATCTTACCCTTCTTCTCAATCTAATCATATATTAGATTTGTTACTATTGGTTCCGGCTTGCCATTATATTTTACATTATTCTTACCAACTTCTTTCTCTTCTATGTCTTACGTAGATTTACTTCATTAATCCAACTCGTTTTAAGTTAATCATCCTTCCTAACGTCTTACTAACATCCTTACGTTATTAATCGAAACTCGATTCACATTTTTTAAGTACACTTTATTGCATACCGTTTACGTTCACGTATTACTTAACAACTTTTAGTTGTAACTCTTAACGTTATAGGCCTTATCATTATTGAATGCGGTTCATGTTCTTTATACTTTACGTTCGTCGTTTAACTACTCATTAAACAACATTAAATTCCTAAAGTCATTACTATAACAGTGATTTAGGAAACGTCTTATCATGTTCATTAAGTAATTACATGACCCATACTTGTATTGCAAACCATTAGATTCATAATCAACTTGGTCAACAAATTTCTATAGCCGGCTTAACACATTACGTTGTTCTTACCTCCAATTAATCTTTCGTTGACTTTCAGTGATAATACTTAATGTCTTTAACATCTTGTAAGGATGTTTCTTCAATTTCTTTAAAGTAAATTAACTTGAATTAATCACTTTACATTCATTTTATACCAATAAGCTTTCATGATTATCTTTAGTTTAGGGATCTGGCGTTGCATGTGCTAACTTGTTCTTCTTTAAGCGTTACATGCTGCGTGAAACATCAGTGGTCAAGGTTACGGACTCGTATTGCAAGGCGCGAGTCCTCAAGCATTATCTTTGCGATGCGGCGTGAAACTTCGATGAGTCGTGACACTTTCTTGAGCATTGTAATATTTCACCAATTAACCTTTAATGACACTTGCATGGCGCCAACTCAGCGTTTTAGAAAAATTTTCTGAGACTTTTAATTTTGCGAAATTCCCGGACGCATAACTTCTTCGTTATAAGTCCGAATTGGCTCGTTTAAAAGCCTAAAGTTCATAAACTACATACTCTACGCGTTCATGCAAGAATTTTATCTATTTGACTTCGTTTGCTAAAAATTCACCTATTAGTCCATTTTTAACGAAAACGATAAACGTTCGTGAACGTTCAACGCTCGTTTCTTCGTTCTAAGTCAGAATTCGGTCATTCTCGAGTCCGCAACTCTATAATGCCAAATAAGACTTGTCTCCATTGAAAACCAATGTTTCCAAGCTCAATATCAAAATTCGACCTCCATTCTGAGTATTTTACGAATTCGACGATTATCGTCCAAACTCGTGAATTCCGCCTTAACTTTATTTCTTATGATTTGTTCTTCGTTTCAAATTGATTCAATCCATCATACTAACATCTTGACATACATACTTCATTAACGTATTTACATGTTAAGTTATTACTTGTTCTTCATGAATTTATAACTTATAAAAGTATAACTACTTATGATTTTACTTCACATGACTTAACATGGTCTAAATCTTTTAACCATCATTTTCTCATCTTCTAGTCATATAAATTTCATTATTGTAACATATTACAAGTTCCTACAAGTTCTTTCTTGATTCATAACTTATTTATGAACAAAGTGCTTATGTGAGGCTTATTAATACTTAAGTCATTTGATTAATCATTCTTACTTCTTCTTGGCATACATGTTCTACCACTACCCACTTCTCTATCAAATGAAAAGAAAGAGATTCATGGTTTAAGTTCTTACCCTTGATAATTCCTTGGTTAAGCTTTAATCTCCTTCTTGCTTCTTGAAAATCTCACAATGGAAATTTGACTTATAAGTGCTTATTCTCTCCAACCAATAAGTTTCTTTATAAGAGAAGTTGTTGGATGAAATTTTAACAAGCAACAAATGAAATCTTAAGTTTGGTATTTATAGGAGTTGCTAGGTTAGGGTATAATGGTCAATAAACCACTTCCACCTCCTTAAGCCACCTCCTTACAATTCCATTCTTAACCACCAAGTTAACTTGCTCCCCACAACACTTGGTCATTAAGTCTTCTTGTTCACCACCCTTACTTAGTCATTAAGTTTACTTGCTCACTACTTTGGATCATCCATGGTTTGCCCCATGGGTTTAAACCATCCAATAACCCATAAGTTCTTACTTTGGGCTTTTAGCTTAACTTATACTTGGGCTTGCAATTAAACAACCTTGGACCTTAACTTTAATTCCAATTGGACTCATCCATTCCTACCTTTGGGCCTTATCAATTCTCATCGGACTTTACAATGTTCTACATACTCCTACAAGTCCATTACATATGGCTTAAAGCCTTAAAACGTATAATTTACGTATTAGTCTCGTATTCCACTTCGTATACCTATTAATGTACGTCATACCATCATTCATGCATACTCGTATAATACTTCATATCCATTACTTCGTATAATACCTACGTATTATACGATTATTGCTTTAATTCATTAAAACATTTAAATTCCTTCTCGGAACTCACTTTTCCTAATCGTTAGGTTTTTAAGTCCGCAGGCAAAAAACTGCCTTTGCCATAACTAAAATATTATTAGATATTCAATCTCACCTCGATATTCTACCATTACGTATTTCTCAGAAGTTCAAAAATAATTCCCAAGCAGAAATGCATGAATAGTGTTTTTCAGAAAATTTCTCGAAAAGTTTTTATTTTCGTCTTGGAAATTCAAACACTTTAATTCTATCACATAGCCAAAATACTACGACGTTTCGACATATCTAGGTCATAGAACGGCCTTCAATTAGCTTACTCCCATAATTAATTAATTAAATTCATTTAATCCACATAATCAAAATAAAAATTTAATTCTCAAAAATCCAAATTTTCTGGGGCGTTACACTCTTCCCCCCTTATAAGGATTCTGTCCCCAGAATCTCACAAAAAAGCTTTGTATCTCATGCTATACCTCTTTTTAGGTAAGTAATTAAGTCATAACACCAATTTCACAGCATGTAGCATAACAAAACTCATCAATCGATTTTTAGTACCAGTAGCAATTTTCGCACTTAAGTATAAATAGTAGCAAATGCTACATCGCCGTATCAAGAAGCGATAATGCACTCTGCTTTTAAAGAGTCTTACACCACTTTGATCCCTTTCCATTTAAACTGACTCCAACCATCATTAAAGATTTCCTACATGTAAGTAAACTTTGTAAACACATTATAACATGTTAATTCATCATGCTTGACATAACGACTCAAGAAACTTCAAGAACTAAGCAAGACCTATTTCAAAAACACAATTAGAAATTATACCTCCTTAAGCTTGAATTGGACTCCTCATATACTGATTATGCTTCTACACTTTCTCAGCCATTTAGAACTCTCAACCTTAGACCTTTACCAACCTCAAAAACTGAAAATGGAACCTCTATTTATAAGGGAAATTTGGACTGGACCTTGCCATTACACTAGAGTTAGAGTTCATGTGTAATGGGAGAAAACATTGGTCACTAAAGAGTTGTTCAACAACCCCATACCAGCCACATTGCTAGCAATGATCACCTATCCCATAGCCACTTAGAGAATACGTAACTTAGTTTTAGCCCACTGTTCATGTACCTTATGACACTCAATTTGGGACAAGAGCAAATATCTCAGTATTTTGTCATGTAAGGCTTGGTTTGGTTCTTTTAATCCCCATAATGTAATATTAAGGTACAATTGTTACCATATTAGGAATTTAAAGATAAGTTTTATACTCACATCATATAATCCATGTGTTTTAAATACATATAATAAAATATCACAGTTAGGCATTATTGTCTGAGTAGTTCCAAAATTATTTCTACTACTCACATAACCACATTATAACATTATTTAATATTTATTCAAACATTTAATCTACTACCAGTTTCTAGAATACGCAGATATTTAATTATTTTTGTATTACCACTACATGTGATTTCACTGTACCACTTAGTACCTTATATCATTAGTCTCAATTAAATGTCACACCTCACGTATTCTTAAGCCGTAAGTATTATACATTACTACTGCTCACATTTTCCATATTACCCCTAGTAATATTATTTAATGATTATACCCACATTAATATTCTAATTGGGCTAAATATCATTTAGTTGGGTACTTTCAACCCACACAATAATTAATTAATATTAACATTTCTTTTCAATAATTATTATGCATTCCTCTAATTAATAGAATATAATATTCCATAATCTCACTTAATTAACCATATTTAATCCGGTTTAATTAATTAAACCTTATTCAAATCCATTCATGGATAACTTAATCGTCATTTAAGATTTTTATTTTCCTTATGAGTCATTAATACCCATTTCTTAAACTTTAAATTCTAAAAACTGATTTCTCTCGATCGGCAAGCAATAAGGCTGGTCACAAGTTGAAATGGCGCAATAAGGCCATATACCAAATTTCCAGTGAATAAGTCTCAGACGTGAATCAAACCTTACGCTTCCAAAATTCTTTACACATCCTCGCCATTATTTTTCCTTAATAATTTAAGAATCACACTTCGAGTTTTAAAACTCTATCTCCCTTATTGGTTTAACCAACTAAACAACTCCTTTAATCTTCACTTCTCGCTGTGTATCAATTCACTCAATAATTCTCTAACCACTTTAAAGGTATATCAATTCTCTTCTCTTGTCAACAACGTACATATATACAAGTCCAAACCTAACACACCTCAAGTCTTTAATAGTATTCAATATAGTACACTGAGTGGTTTCCCACAAACAACCAACAAATAAGTTTTCATCTCGTCTACACTGTTTTCACAATGAGTTAGATCGGTTACCAATTCGTATATACCTCCGCTCTCTGAAGGAATCGTTTAGCCCAGCTCCTATACGTCAACTATTAAAGAGTAAGATTGCACTACCTTAGACTTGATATTCACTCGTACATATACTCAAGAAATTGGTGATTATCAAAGGTATTTTAATGTCATCAACTTACTATAATAAAATAATTCTATAAATTATTTAAGGTCGATAGATAAATCTTATCCATCTTCATATAAATTCATCTCTAAAATTTCTAACAAATATATAATAATGATATATATTTATTAACCACAACATTACTTATTCATAGCTCATATTACCCTATATGTAACACAATACCGCATACCTGGTAACACATTATATATTTTTATTTGAACCCTTCACAAGCCTTAAGAATTTTATTCACTAAATTCTTATTTTAATATTTTCTGAAAATTCGGGTTCTTACATTACCTCCATTTCCTCCTCCTCATAGACCATCATATTAAGATATGACGCTATATCCATATCTCCCTTGGAGTAGTCTTCCTTAGAAAAGTACTCCACTATCTCCAACTCCTCTAGAATCACTAATGGTACCTCTGCCACTGGCATGGGTACAGGCTCTACTCTATTCACAGTTTCTTCACTCATCGCATGTATATCTCTATACATCAAGCTATCGATCGACATCCTACAATAACACATAACATGTTGATTAGTACATAACACACCATAATATAAGCACAAATCACATTTAATTTATTTAGGGTTACTTTTCATCTTTTAAATCTTTCTGCATCGAAGTTTCCTCAATACCTTATCGACTCATTCTCGATCAAGTAAAGCTTGAGTTTACTTCCTTCAGACTTTTCTTTCTTAACGAGGTTATTAGCCCAAGGTTCTTCTCCCCTTAAGTTTTATAACCTAATGCTTTGATACCAACCTGTGGACGCCCTAAATCCGGGTATCTTCCAACCCGACGATGATGGTGCTACACTTGCACTCATAATCGTACATTCATTCTATTGAAACGACATCAAAATGTGTGTATCAACGACATTCTTATTACATTAATAATATTACATCCCGTTCCCAGGTTCTATAACCATTACATTCTTTGTTCATCATACTATAATATATACAACTTACTAGTTTATTACAAGGTAAACTAATCGTTCCGCTTTGTCTCGCCTTTATCCTTGTCAGATTTCCTCGGTCCGTTCAGTCTTAGCTGCATTCATATGGTTCAAGCAAGAGTGAGCATAACAAGCTCAACAAGTACAACAATTTCTTTTAAACAACATGCTTGAAACATAGGAATCGTATATCTTCAATAACTGGATAATAGTTATGAAGTAGTATCAATAATTCAAAATAACATTTTTTTTCCTTCAAAACGTTTTACAATAACAATATTCAGTAAAACATCAATTCTGGCTCAAGACCATGAGCATTTTATAATTTCTTTGAAAAGGACAACCTGACACTAAGCCGCAAGTCCGGCATATCTTACGAGCACTTCTGGGTGATCAGCCCATAGTACTCTATGTTGATCAACACTACATCCTGTTAAACGTATGTACGTTTAAGTTTTGGCAACCTCGCGTGCCCATCGAATAATCGATGAAAAATACATTTGTTTATTCATACTCAGGCTTACCTTGAATCCGTACCAAACAATTGGCGTAGGAGAGCATTAGCAATTCTATATTGAAAGACTTGTAAATAAATCAATCAACTCTTCAAGATTAGTCTAGCCGAGATAAAACTGGCATCAACCCTTTAGTGAAACACTTCATGCATCTCATAACATGAATCACAGAAAACTTGGCTAACACGAAGGTTAGACAAGCGATAAGAAAAACTTGCCTCCAGCGTTTGCTACAGTATAACAACTTTTCTTTTCAGTCTTTACGGTCTCTACAATACATAACCACATAACATTCCACATTAGGTCATGAATGAACATACATGGTTCCTAATGAATCTTACCCTTCTTCTCAATCAAATCATATATTAGATTTGTTACTATTGGTTCCGGCTTGCCATTATATTTTAGATTATTCTTACCAACTTCTTTCTCTTCTATGTCTTACATAGATTTACTTCATTAATCCAACTCGTTTCAAGTTAATCATCCTTCCTAACGGCTTACTAACATCCTTACGTTATTAATCGAAACTTGATCGTCATTTGTTAAGTACACTTTATTGCATACCGTTTACGTTCACGTATTACTTAACAACTTTTAGTTGTAACTCTTAACGTTATAGGCCTTATCATTATTGAATACGGTTCATGTTCTTTATACTTTACGTCGTTGCGCTTTAACTACTCATTAAACAACATTAAATTCCTAAAGTCATTACTATAACAGTGATTTAGGAAAGGTCTTATCATGTTCATTAAGTAATTACATGACCCATACTTGTATTTCAAACCATTGGATTCATAATCAAATTGGTCAACAAATTTCTATAGCCGGCTTAACACATTACGTTGTTCTTACCTCCAATTAATCTTTCGTCGACCTTCGGTGATAATACTTAAGGTCTTTAACATCTTGTAAGGATGTTTCTTGTGACACCCCCAAACCCAGGTACTTGACACCCACAGGATTTGGTGCTCACTAAATCAAACATTCATATCTAACTACCCATCACAATAAAATTGGATAAATAAAACCTTTCCCATTAAAGGGTTACATAATAAAAATCTCCCAGGTTATCTAACCTTTAAATACAATCATTCAAATACGGAAAATTAATAAACTTCTTTACAACCATTCAATTTAAAATCTGATAATCAAATATCAACACATTACAAGTCTTCAACACTTGTTCATCTTTCCTTTTCCCTTACTAGTGCTAGGTACATCAACCTTCTCATCTTTAACTATAATAGTTATATAAGCAAGAGTGAGCAAACAAAGCTCACTTGAAGCAACAATGAATGAAAAATCTTTACAACAACTATCAAATAAGAGGCTCGATAGAATAAAACAATATGATTTATCAACATTTTGAAATATATAACTGAGGGTCCTAAGACCACGAACTATGTCCATAGTTATAAATAATATTTCAACTTAAACTTTAACAGTCGTAAGACTATAGGGACTCCTCGTACTTAGGGGGATCAGCCCTTTGTACAATGTATTGTGCACAAACATTTCAACGTTAAGCGTAAGTTACCCATAATAATAGGGTTGTTCATCTCAGTATTTAGAGTACAAGTCCGCACCAAAGTGAGTTTAGTTTGGATACATTTCAGGGTAATTTGGAATTCAACGAACATCAACTAAGGACTAGTTGAATGAAACCAATAACATCATACTATAGAATAATCGTAATTGAATTAACATGGTAAATTAAAGTCATGCTTTAGGAATAATCTAATAGCATACAACTTGAATAACTATAACACACCTTGGTTGAACAATGTTAAGCCAATGTTATTTAAAATCGAATACTAAGCATGCATAGCAATTTGAACGATAAAACTGTTCAACATTAATATTTATAATTGTGCATGCTAAACAACAAGTTAAATACAAGAATAACTTGTTCAATATAAAAATCAAAGTTTAGAAAACTTGCATCATTTATAAGGTAATCGAATTGGAAACCATAATTGCTGCAACAAAAAAATAGATTAGAGAACTTGCCTTGCTTGTAGATTAAACCGAACAATTCAAATCACAATATCCTATATACATATGTCATCATGACATAGGTAGTCACTACCACTTTACAAACATAACTAAGTACATTCATCATGTAGGTTTGATTATTTAATCACATAATCAAATTATAAAACAAGTTAATTGTTAATAACATGTTCCTTCTAGATATTGAAATATTAAAATCATAACTTAATAGTCCTATTATTAACACATAACCATTCCTTTAGACTTTGAGTACAAAATTAACACTGTTAGACCATTACGCTAAACTCATGTCATGCTGCGCCTACAGCTTTATACTGTGGTTTGGCGGCATGGCATGCTTGATGATGGGGCTACTCTGGCCACCAAGATGGTGCAAAGTCATACATGCAAGATGGTACACAAAGGCGTTACGTGTACGCGAATATTGTCTTCTGGTTGCATGTTATGGCATAAAATCATAGCCTTCTTCGATCGGCGACTTTAGTAACAAATATGAACAAAAACCAATTTTGGCCTACAAGCTACTTTCTAACACTCTAATTAACATGTAATTCATATAGAGACTTCATATAAACATAATTCAAAGACTCTTAACATGTTTCTACCCATAAAACAACATAAATAACGAATTTACAACATACAATTCCACTGTTTTTGATAAAAACTCAATTTTTGATGTTTTTAATGAAAATAAACATTGTGATTTTGTTTTTCAACCAAAACAGTTAATTCAAAGCATTTTATCAATGTTTATACATACTCTATCAAATTCAATAGTCAATTTATCAACTAAGCAACTAATTAACCCTTAATTTCCACCTTAAACTAAACAATATATATTTACAAAACTCTTTGTAAAAATAGCTTTTCTTCACAACCTATACATAATATAAATTCTTTGACTATTCTCAATTATAACTTAAGCAAATAGTTTAACAACACTAGATTATCATATAAAATCACATACATAACAAAAAAAAATCAACTTCTACAAAACTTTTATGGAGAAAATTGGGAGAGAGAATACAACTATAACTTTGAAAAGAAAAACAATAATAGAGTTTAGATGATACCTTGTTTGAAGAAGATGATGGCCAACCCTTTTGATTCTCAAGCTTCTTCTTTTCTCCAATTCCCTAGCATTTCTTCCTCTCTTCTTTTCTCTCTGTAAACTCTCTCTCCTCTCTATTCTAATTCTACGTCTTAGAATATAACATTTAAGATATAATATATATTAATTATATAATATAAATATAAATATAACTGATATCAGTTATCCAAGTTTTGAAAACCAAAAGCCATAAGGCTTGTTTGGCTAACCACTAAAAAAATAATCAATTAATCCTTATGCCTTGTTTGGTAAAACTCAATTAGAATAAAGACTCAATAGGCATTAGGCTTTGTTTGGCAAAACTGAAATAAACTCCTTTAAGTTATTTTAATAACTCCTTTATAAAAGGTTATTTGTCACACTTTTATTTAATTAAATTAATTCTAATAACAATTTATTAAATTACTTTAACACGTAAATCAATACCACAAAATTATAATAATTATAACTTTATTTAATCAACTAACACATCCTTTTAATTACAAATTCAAATAAAAGAATAATAATTCAATTAATCAAAACTCTCTAACTTAATAATTAAATTAAATTAGCATATAATAATTAATTTCCTTAATTATTTATTTAACAAATAATTAACAATTATTCAACAATGAACACATCCATTAAATACTTAAATAATTCAATAAATATTTAATATAACAGTTAAAAATTCTGGAATGTTACATTTCTTCAATTTCTTTAAAGTAAATTTACTTGAATTAATCTCTTTACATTCATTTTATACTTATAAGCTTTCATGACTATCTTTAGTTTAGGGATCAAGTGCCATGGCACCTTCAACTTGTTATCCTTTGTTAAGGCCATGCATATGGAAACATCGATGGTCAAGGTTCCGGACTTTGTTATGTACATCATATCATTTGCATTATATGCTGCTAACATGCACGTAAACTTCGAGGTCATGACATTGTGCTTAAATGCATTTTCACCAATTGGCCTCAGGTTGAAAGCCACCCTTGAACTCGCGCCTTTAGAAATTTTTTTTATAGACATTTAATTTTGCGAAATTCTCGGACGCATAACTTCTTCTTTATAAGTCTGAATTGGCTCGTTCAAAAGCCTAAAGTTCATAAACTACATACTCTACACGTTCATGTAAGAATTTTATCTATTTGACTTCGTTTGCTAAAAATTCACCTATTAGTCCATTTTTAACGAAAACGATAAACGTTCGTGAACGTTCAACGCTCGTTTCTTCGTTCTAAGTCAGAATTCGGTCATTCTCGAGTCTGCAAATCTATAATGCCAAATAAGACTTGTCTCCATTGAAAACCAATGTTTCGAATCTCAATATCAAAATTCGACCTCCATTCCGAGAATTTTACGAATTCGACGATTATCGTCCAAACTCGTGAATTCCACCTTAACTTTATTTCTTATGATTTGTTCTTCGTTTCAAATGGATTCAATCCATCATACTAACATCTTGATATACATATTTCATTAACTTATTTACGTGTTAAGTTATTACTTGTTCTTCATGAATTTATAACTTATAAAAGTATAACTACTTATGATTTTACTTCACATGACTTAACATGGTCTAAATCTTTTAACCATCATTCTCTCATCTTTTAGTCATATAAATTTCATTATTGTAATATATTACAAGTTCCTACAAGTTCTTCCTTGATTCATAACTTATTTATAAACAAAGTGCTTATTCACGACTTATTAATACTTAAGTCATTTGATTAATCATTCTTACTTCTTCTTGGCATACATGTTCTACCACTACCCACTTCTCTATCAAATGAAAAGAAAGAGATTCATGGTTTAAGTTCTTACCCTTGATAATTCCTTGGCTAAGCTTTAATCTCCTTCTTGCTTCTTGAAAATCTCACAATGGAAATTTGACTTATAAGTGCTTATTCTCTCTAACCAATAAGTTGCTTTATAAGAGAAGTTGTTGGATGAAATTTTAACAAGCAACAAATGAAATCTTAAGCTTGGTATTTATAGGAGTTGCTAGGTTAGCGTATAATGGTCAATAAACCACTTCCACCTCCTTAAGCCACATCCTTACTATTACATTCTTAACCACCAAGTTAACTTGCTCCCCACAACACTTGGTCATTAAGTCTTCTTGTTCACCACCCTTACTTAGTCATTAAGTTTACTTGCTCACTACTTTGGATCATCCATGGTTTGCCCCATGGGTTTAAACCATCCAATAACCTATAAGTTCTTACTTTGGGCTTTTAGCTTAACTTATACTTGGGCTTGCAATTAAACAACCTTGAACCTTAACTTTAATTCCAATTGGACTCATCCATTCCTACCTTTAGGCCTTATCAATTCTCATTGGACTTTACAATGTTCTACATAATCCTACAAGTCCATTACATATGGCTTAAAGCCTTAAAACGTATAATTTACGTATTAGTCTCATATTCCACTTCGTATAGCTATTAATGTACGTCATACCATCATTCATTCATACTCGTATAATACTTCATATCCATTACTTCGTACAATATGTAGCGTATTATACGATTATTGCTTTAATTCATTATACGCATTTAAATTCTTTATCAAAACTCACTTTTCTTAATTGTTAGGTTTTAAGTCCACAGGCGAAAAACTGCGTTTGCCATAACTGAAATATTATTAGATATTCTATCTCACCTCGGTATTCTACCATTACGTACTTCTCGGAAGTTCAAAAATAATTCCCGAGCAGAAATGCGTGAATAGTGTTTTTTAGAAAATTTCTCGGAAAGTTTTTATTTTCGTCTTGGAAATTCAAACACTTTAATTCTATCACGTAACCAAAATACTACGACGTTCTGACATATCTAGGTCATATAACGACCTTCATTTAGCTTACTCCCATAATTAATTAATTAAATTCATTTAATCCACATAATCAAAATAAAAATTTAATTCTCAAAATCCAAATTTTCTGGGGCGTTACAGTCTATCTTTGCATTATGGGATAATGATATTTATTTGTACCACCAGTGGTCATGATCATGTTATACACATGTCCATCTTTTCACTATGGGCCAAAGCTATCAATCAACAGTTCATCTTTGCACTATGACCACAGATATCAATCAACAGTTCTTCTTTGCACTACGGGCTAAAGAGAACATTCATCACAAGTATTTATCTGCAACATTAAAGGTCATGATTATACCAATACACAGTTACTGGTCATAATAATACCAATACACAATTCCTAGTTATAATCATACTAATCAACAGTTCGTCTTTGCACTACAGGCCAAAGATAACTTTAACCACAATTTATGTCTGAGAATTATAACAATGATATAAAGAATGAATCAAGTGAGATCAAGAATAAATATTAGAGATTTATAATTCAATTTATCAAGAGTTCAAGAATATCCAAATGGTCAATATGATGTTCAAAACGTGGATTCAAATTGAAGAATAAGATTCATATATCAAAGATAATTTGGACAGAAAAGAAAACAATTTTGTTGTGAATAGTATCCCGTGAATAGTACCCAAATGAGTAGTATCCCATCATGCAAAGCACCCCGAATGAATCCGAATAAATAGTACTCCAGTATGAATAGTATTGAATACGAAAGAAAATGATATCCTATGACGAGTACAAAAGATATGATATCTCATACGAGTATAAAAGAATATACAAAACTGCAAATGGATTTTCACCCGCTATGCGGTAATCCGCGTAGACAGATCATTTCCATAATTTAATAAAGAATGAATACAAAGGGTTATTCATCATGCATGCAGTAATCCGCGTAGACAGGTTACTCCCGTAGATTAATAAAGAATGAATATGAAGGGTCATTCACCATGCATGCGATAATCCGCGTAGACAGGTTACTCCTGCAGATTAATAAAGAATGAATATGAAGGGTTATTCACCATGCATGCGGTAATCCGCGTAGACAAGTCCCACGGATTAATAAAGAATGACTACGAAGGGTTTTTCACCATGCATGCGGTAATCCGCGTAGATAGGTTACTTTCGCAGATTAATAAAGAATGAATATGAAAGATCATTCACCATGCATGCGGTAATCCGCGTAGACAGGTTATTCCCGCAGATTAATAAATAATAGAATGACAACCCTTATGAGTATGAAGTAATATCACGTACGAATTTGAAATACATAATACCCCGTACGAATACAACAAATAATATCCCTTACGAATACAACAAATAATATCCCTTACCAATACGAAAAGTAATATCCCTTACCAATACGAAAAGTAATATCCCTTACCAATACGAAAAGTAATATCCCTTACCAATACGAAAAGTAATATCCCTTACCTTAGGAGATTGGATACTGCAATAGTGTAGTAGCAGAATACTCTTCTTCTTTCTCTCTTATTTTCTCTATATTTTCTCTCTCTAGAGTTTTAGTGAATTTGTAAGAAATATTGAAGAAATGAGCTTCTATTTATAGGAGAATAGAATAAATAATAACTGATTCACGAACGGTCTAGATTGATTTACTATTGAAACGAACGATCCATATTATTAAATCTTTTAACTGACGGTCCATATTGATTTACTATTATAACTTCAACCAGCGGTCTATATTGATTTACTATTATAACCTCAACCAACGGTCCATATTGATTTACTATTATAACTTCAACCAACGGTCCATATTGATTTACTATTATTGTGACAACCCAAAAAATCTGATTGTCCAGAATTTAAGATTTAAAGAATTAGTTATTAATAAAATGAATTTTTATTAATAATATTTTGTGCTATGTGTTTATTAATCATTCTAGAACCTAGGATGATTATAAAACGGAAGGATTCTGGCTACGAGGTAAATTGAACGAGTAAGAATTTTCAAGACGAAAATAAAAAAAATTTGGGAACAAAAATATTTTCAGGGAAGAAGACGAAATAGGCACTATTCACCCGACAAAATCCTAAGGGTTAGGGTTTGAATAACCTAAGCCTTTCTGAGAGTTTGTTATGTTAAAATGACATTCCATGAAAGATTTGACGATAATATATCGTGAAAAGTTAAGTAAACCTATAAAAGTTTTTCTCGAAAAACGTGCAAAAATTGGACGAAATAAAAACAACGAAAAGTACTGTTATGTACTTTTCATTCGTTTAACTACGTTAGGGGAAAACGTGAAGGAAAACGCTTAACATCAAAAAGTGTTTTTTAGTTTTTCAGAGATCCAAAGAATATGTAAAAGTTAATCGGTAAAGGAAAGACGAAATATTCAAAAATATTTGAATTCCGCAAGACGGAAGCACGAAACTTCCAAGGGAAGCTTCGTGAATAGTAAGGAGGTTAGTAAGGAGGTGAGAATAGTAAATCTAGGGGCTAAATGTCTATTTTGCCCCTAGCTTTGAAAATCTATATAAGGAAAGTGTTAGTTGATTTTTTCAAAATCAACCAACACTTTGAAAGAGAGAGAGTTTGAGAGCTTGGAGAAGAAGAAGAAGGAAGAGATTGAGCATGAATGCTCGGATCGAAGGTGATCGTGAAATAGAAAAGCTAGCGAATCACCAGCTTTGTCTAGAGGAAGAAGAATAAAGAAGAAAGGTATTAAAACCTAACTTCTAAATTAATATTTTCTTTAAGTTTTATATGTTAAAAACATAACTTAATGAGAATAAGAAGTAAAAGATGTTAGGGATGATTTTATATGGTTGAAATCATGAGAAAATGACGAAATAAGAATTTGAAGTTTATGTTATAAAGTTTTTGAGGAAGTATAAGTTTCGTATTGAATTTGAGCGATCCGAATGAATCATATGAACGATTCGGTGAAATAAGTAAGGAATGGTGTTTTATAACATTGAATTCCAATAAAAAGTGAAATCGTAATCAAAATATCGATTAAAAATGAAGAACACGAAGAAAGTTGTTGATGGATAAATTTAAAACCATCGTAGTATAATTGTTGTTGATGGATAAGTTTAAAACCATCGCGTATAAGTTAGTTGCTTATTGCTTGGTTAGGAACGGTAGAAATGTTCATGAAAAACTGTAATACCCGAGAATTTCCACGTATTAATAAATGGAAATAAATATTTATTTAAAATTAAACGATTTTTTTTATATTTTGAAATGAGTTCACTCAATTATATTAAATAACTGAATAATTGAGAATATGTAGAGTTTGTGGTAAACTCGTTGAAAACCATGGTGATGGGAGATACTAACAACAATATTAATTAATGAAGGAATTATAAAGTAAACAATTAAATAATATTAATTGTTAATTCTTATTGTAGTATATTTATGGATTGTTAATTGATGTTAATGAGGGTTAATTAATATGTGATAATTAATTGTTATATTAATTAATTGATAATGGTTGTGGTAGAATATTGATTAATTAATAATGGTAGTTAATTAATATGATTATTATTGTTAGCAAATGTGATAAGGATTAATGCTTATATACAGTAATCAATGAATAGAATGGTATGATTTATTTAATTTATGAAGACATCTGATATTATATAATTCTTACAATTAATAAGATGTGGTGTGACACATTAGTATGGCTATGTAATATATATAAACTATATAATAAAGAGTAAGGAATTATAAGTTACATAAACAATTATTTATGTGACAATAAGTATGAGTGGAAATATTAAAAGATATACTCTGTCAAAGAATTATAAATTATTTCAATAAGTGAGTCTACTTGAAATAATAAAGTTTGAAGGAGATATTAATTACTAGTGGGTAGTTAAATGGAGTCCATACATATAATAATTAGACAGGACTAACGTACATGGATTAATTGATGTGAGTACATAAATAATCCCTAACTCTCCATTGTACAGTAGCATTTACACATTAAAATTATATTTTGGGAATTAAAGGAACCAAAGTAAGCTTTATAACACAATTGTTGAGATTTAATACCCATGTCCCATATTCAGTGACCATCATAGCACATAAATAGTAGTCTACTCTTTTATTGCATAAACTCCATCAAAAAAACCAAAAGGCTACAACTCCATGGTTATGATGGCTACAAGTTTGGGCAGTTGGACAACTCTTCTTTATCCCACATTTCCTCTCAATTTCTATTGGGTCAAACCATGGTGTAATGCCATGAACTGGACACTCTATTCTCTATATATAGCACCATTCCTTCTCCATTTTCTGATTGCTTGAATTGTCTGTTAAGTGTGAATTAAGGGTGTGAGTTGCTGAGCTTTGTAGAGGTATAATCAGAGTAGTGAGGGGGTACATGTGTCAGAAAGATTTCAAAATACCCGTCGAGGCGGGCTTCCTCTGTTAGAAATGTCCGCTGGGGCGGGTAGGCTGTTACCTTGAAGTTTCCTAGTTTGGTTCTAACTATAGGGATCTTTGGCTGGTGGATTTAGGACGCGATTAGGAGAGTATTAAAGGTATATTCAGGGGCAGATAAGGTATCTATCATCATCATTAACAAAACCCTAACACTTGATCACGATTTGGAGGATTGAAGTGAGGATTTGGAGCACGAAGAATACAAAGGGGATTGAAGAAGAGCAGCGGTTCTATTTATAGTTTTTAATCTTCATATTCATCTTTATATTCAGTATGCTAGTATCTTTGTGGATTACCGTTTCTATTTCATTCATCATGAACTAAGTTACTTTTTAAGTCTACAATGTATCTTTTTGTGTAACGAAGGTTGACATGCTTTTATTTTAATTCATTGAGACTATTTTCATATTTGTCTATTATGGTTTATGCTTAATTAATGAATTGCTTGATCACCAATTCATTGTGAACCCATATGAACTCGAGAGATGAAATATGGGTTTAGACCTAATCATAGTGGCATGTGTGATTGTGATTTCTGCACAATGTTGATGTTCAAAATTTATGTCTAGGATAGAGATATACCTATACATCGCACGTAATCTCGTAAGAACTTGTGATTAAACCCTCTTTAATTGTAAATCACAAAGAGATATAGTGAATTAGATAATTAGGGTGTTCTTCTTGATTCTATCATCTATGGATTTAAGTTGATATGGGTATAATGCATTGAGAGATGGTTATATCTACTGTTGTGTTCTTGATTAACGAACTGAAATAGTTAATGAGAATTAAAAGGAAGTGGGCCAGTCTAAGTGAAGTATCAAGTGAAATTGTAGGCTAAATTCTCCAATATCCGATTAAAGTTTATGGTCATTAGTTAATTTTACCTTAATTAGTAGTTTTCTTAAATTCACACACTTAATCATTAGTTTAATAAAATTGAGATAATATAAAATTGGTAATTATTAGGATAAAATTCAGTTATTTCTTTGTGGTAATGATACTCAACTTATCACTTTATTACTTGTTGACCACGTATACTTGCGTGTTGTACGTAATTAGATTTTACACCAACAATCGCCATCCGAGGATTGTCCACTATGAGAGATAAGGCTCCATTGGAAATAGTTGCGCCATTGCTGGTGAAGTTGACCCCTTGGTCACAGATATCTGTTTTTAGTCTGAAAAAGGTGCCTTGGAATTATGGAGAAGGTATAAGGTTTAAGACCGATTGTACTGCGGTCCTACCAAAGGACAACCCATTGTGCCTCCCAAGGCAGATAATAAGGCCAATAGCTAAAACCGTGGGAAAGGTGCCGGTAGGGAAGATTGTGGATTACCTTAACAAGGTGGGACATAACGAAGCAAGAGCGGTGAAGCAGCTAAAAGTGGCACCACCCCAAATCTCCATCCTAGACCTAGTGCTAGTCTCCTAGGACCACAGTCAAATACTAATCCAAGTATTGGAGGAGGCCTACTTGCCCAAGACCATTGATACTGAGAAGTTCCATCATCTAATTGGCCACGTAGTTGACATCAATGTCATATAGTTTACCGATTACGATATACTAGCTGATGGAACTAGACATCGTAGGCCACTGCATATTGCAGTTATATCATCTGGGTATGTGATAGTAGGGGTACTTATCGATGGTGGCTCGTCCTTGAATATATGCCCTTGGGATACCCTTAAGAGAATGAATATCAACCTGAATAGGATTCGAGATAGCCATGTGGTAGTCCGAGCTTTCGACGAATCAAAGAGGGATAATATGGAGGGAAATTGAACTTCCCATGGAGATTGGTCCATTCACTTTCAAAGTATCCTTCCAAATATTGAATATCACTATTGGGTATAACTTGTTATTGAGGCGACCATGGATTCATATGACGGGAGCCGTTCCTTCTACCCATCACCAGCAATTAAAGTATATTGCTAACAAAAATTTGGTCACCGTCAGTGCCGAACCCGAGCATTCGGTTCATACTCTGGATGATATGCCCATGATTAGTCTGAACAAAGGTATTGAGCCTGCGAGTTTTTAAGCCTTCGAAGTAAGCATACCCCAATATCAATCTTTGGGTTCGACATCATTAAAACCTAAAATATCCCCAAATGTGATGGCAGTTGGTCATGAAAGGCTCGCTAAAGGACATCAACTAAGTCAAGGGCTAGGCTGATAGGGCCATGGGATTAGGAATCTGATCCATATACAAACCCAATTAGGCAAGCTGGACCGGGCTACCTCAAAGGTTTCAAACACTGTAATCCTCATAAACACATGCCGGTCCATAGGGTGACTCACCTCAGGCCGAACCTCACTGAACCAAGATTTAAGGAACTATTGAAGAAGATCTCTACCAATATCTCGAACCTCTTGATACCTCAGGTCATTTAGAGTGTAGATAAGAAAACCAATGAGAGAGAACCTAATAAAGATAAGGTTGGGAGAGCTAAGAACCAGAAGTTTGTAGAAGAGATTCAGTTCCAATTTATGAACAACTTTTGCCACGCCAAGGACGCCACTAAGAAACCCTTTTGGGCCACTCAATTGGATGATCAACCAGTCTTTCTGGTCATCAACTGGAAAAGTGTAAATATCCCAAAAGAGGATTATGGGTCCAATTCTGAGCCAATCGTAATCATCCTCAGAGACAGGAGTGACCACAAAAACTCCTCCGTGTTATCCATCCCTGAAGATTTGACTACTGATTATTAGACAATCATGCCTCAGATTATCCAAAAAGGGTAACAACAGAAAATGATTTGTTGTTGACATGGAGATTAGCCTTTATATTTCAGTCTATTCTATTTTATCTACAACTTGTTATTTCCTTTTGTCATATTACCTGTTGAACTTTTTGTAGCTTGACAACAGTTTTATAAATATTAAGTAATCAAGTTTTCTTCTCAGGTTTCCAAATTCGAGTATTTCTAGCCATGTCCTTGACTTGTCAAATTCGAGTAGTGACTACAATTTTGACATTTAATTAGACTTTGACTTGATGGGGATTGAGCAAGAAGTGGTAGAAGACGACGGGGTGCCTGAGGAAATTAAAGGATGGGTTGAAGACAAACCCAAATCGAACCTTGAGCAAACCATCACCATAAACCTCAGAATCTCTGACCATATGATGATGATGATAGATTGTGAGCACTAAACCTGAGGTTATAGAACCCAAATTTGGGGGCGTCACAGTACATACATATTTAAGTCTAATAATGTGAACCTAGGAATCCCGGTGTCGAGATCTAATGATCAGATCTTGACTTAATTCCCACGATGAACTTTTCCTTTATGATGTAATATTTGAATAATGCGAATCATTGTATATGTAATATTGGATCTTAAAACGAGTTCGGGGGTTTATCCTGAGAATTCGGATTTAAGATCTCGTGCTAATGAAAATTATTATTGAGGCTGTTCAGATCTATCGAGATGGCTTTAATGCCCAATGATGATCCGACCCTTTTGGCACTTTATTGTATACATTATCACCCAAAATGATTTTCAAATAAAACCACAAAGAGCTTTCATGAAGAATAAAGTGATTTTGGTAGATCACCTAATAAACATACAGATCTACATCCTTTAATAGCCTCTTTAGTGAAGCTAGCTCGTGAAGATCTACATGCCATACAATCACTTCTCCATACCAATCCTTTAGATTTGGCTCTTTTGGAAAAGGAGAAAGAATGTTCGCAGCAGCTTTGACAAGCTATTGACAAGGAGGAAATACTCATGCAACAAAAATCAAGAGCAAGTTGACTAGCTTTGGGTGACCGGAACACAAGCTACTTTGCAAATATTATGAAAAGCAGGTGGAACTCAAACAAAACTTTCTCAATCTTAAATGATGAAGGTACACTGGTGAATGAACAACCTCAAATTGAATTGGTGGCAATTGAGTATTTCCAAAACCTTTTTAATTCCTCAGATTCACAATATGCTAGTTTCAGTAATTATGGAGTCACTCCCTCTAGACTTCTTGATGCATCCCAAGCCACAAATCTTTGTGCCCCTTTCTCTGATTCTGAGATCTTCAAGGTTCTTAATTCTATGAAACGTATAGGCTGATCACCTAGACGTGCTTGTAAGAAATATCGGACTTACGAACTTAGTGTCGGGATGTCCTTTTCAAATAAAGTATGAAATGCTAAAGGTCTTGGACCAGAATAAATGTTTTACTGAATATTGTTGTTGTAAAAGATTTTGAATGAAAAGAAGTGCTATTTGAAATTATCGATAGTACTTCGTAACTATTGCTCAGATATCGAAGATATATGATTCCTATGTTTCAAGCATGTTGTTTATTTGAATTGTCACACTTGTTGAGCTAGTCATGCTCACTCTTGCTTGAACTATATGAATACAGCTAACATCCAACGGACCGAAGACTCCAGCAAGGATAAGGGCAAAGCGAAGACGAACCCGTAGAATACTTATGTAATAGTATAAGTTTAATGTTGTAATATAATTTGATATTACGACAAGAATGGTAGTACCGTGTAGAATACATATTCGTTCTATTGAGGCTTTTCAATTTAATGTATGTGTGAATGGTAGTACCGTGTAGCACAATCTGTCGGGTTGGAAGATACTCGGATTTGGGGGTGTCACAAGATCATTGAGTTAAACGATTAAGGAAGAAGATCACCACGTGATCATATTGAATCGTAAAAATGGATGTTCTATTAAACTATGGATGATTTATAGCTAATGTTATAAATGAATGGTACTACGAAGTAGTATGGGAAGAAGAACTCAGATTGAGTTGTAAATGATAGCATACGAATTAAAGAAAATTCGTATTAAGTAAAGAGAAATTTAGAAGTTGTAAGATTTCAATTAAGGACTCGTGTGATATCTGAGTTGTATGAACCTTTGTTATGGGAATAAGTTTGTGCTTTGGTGTAACAACTGCTTAGCTTATTACATTAATAATCATTGGAGTAATTTCATGACTATGTGTGATAGGTGAATCTTTTCTCATGTATATGTGTGATAGGTAGAGAATGTTAAGATTAGGTGCAAGTTCTTAAAACTCATACTTATGGTAAGTTCATGACTCATAGTTTTATGGTATGTTTTTGAACTCCTCAGCGAATTGACGCATATGGTCTAACTTGGATAAATTCTTAAACTCATATTATTATGGAAAGTTCCTGAACTCATAATGTGTGGTAAGTTGATGGACTGTATTAAGGTATAAGAATGTTTAGACTGAAAACGAGTTATTTTTAGTAGACTTAGCATTGAAGGTGCTAGAGAAGATTAAGTATTATCGTAAGTAAGACAATGAAGGAAGATGGAGAAATAGGATATTCCAAGTCATCTAGATATGCTAGATTTCAAAGTTTATTGAGATCGTGCTTATGTGTGCGTGTTTTGAAAATCAAAGAATTGGTTCAACTTTTGTAACCAATGGATTTTAAAAGAACTATTCTTGGTATGTCTATGCTAATTGTTTCGGCTAGACAGAAATTGATTTAAAATATCAAAATGAATTTTATATCATCAGTGCATTTGATGCAAGGATGGTAAAAGGATGGAGTTATTAATGCAATTAAACCTGGTGTTGGATGTGATCTTATTATCAACAACCCGCTATGGTATAATGTATAATGATGAAGTCATAAACTGACAAAGTCCTCAACGTACTGTGAAAAGTATGGTATCATGATGTCATAAAATGTTTTGATGTATTGCGAAAGAATTTAAAGAAGTAGTCGATGTCAATTAATTTGACTAGACGAATGTTTCAAGTTGATGCCCAATTTATTGGTATGGTCTAAGCTATTTAATTTGCCTAAGACAAATGGTATGTCATGTTATAAGAAAATCGAGCTTTCTTTGAAGAGTTATGCCGAACCAAATTCTTTTGGTGAGGAATCTAATGATTAAGTCTGAGGTGAACATACCCTGAAATGGGTTTATACGATGGGTTGATCACCTACGTATGGAAGAGGTAGTTTGCTTTCTTGGTGATTATAAACTGACCATGATAGAAGGGTTTACGGTGAAATGCTGTGAAACCTAGTAAGAGTTTATGGTCAATTTGACCCCTCAACAATTGTATGAAATGTTTTAAAGGAATCTTTATATTCTTATTTATTCTTTCTACTTCATTATTCTCGGTGAGTTATAAAGGTTAGGGAATGTTTGAAAGATAAGAACTTCTTTGAAGAGAAGTTGAGAAGAAGAGTAAGCTAAAATTTCGAGGACAAAATTCTATGAAGAAGGGGTGAATGTGATGACCCGAGAGATTGAAAGTATAGTTAGACGTGAGGTTTAGATAATGACAATTATGTCAACAGATGATCCTTATGAAAAGGATGGTTATAAGAAAGAAAAGGGTAGGAATGAAACCTTTTCTAAAGGTTATAGGAATAAAGAACCCGAGTATGGGTGTGGTTTTAAGAAATTCTGAGGACGAAATTTTTATAAGGGGGAATAATGTGACAACCTGGAGAATCAGATTGTCCAAAATTTAAGTTTAAAGAACTAGTTATTAATAAAATGAATTTTATTAATAATATTATGTGCTATGTGTTTATTAATCGTTCTAGAACCTATGATGATTATAAATCGGGAGGATTCTAGCTACGAGCTAGACTGAACGAGTAAGAATTTTCAAGACGAAAATAAATTTTTTCCAGAAACAAAATATTTTCGAGGAAAAAGACGAAATAGACACTATTCACCCAACAAAATCCTAAGGGTTAGGGTTTGAATAACCTAAGCCTTTTTCGAGAGTTCAGTATGTCAAAATGACATTCTGTCGACAGATTTGATGATAATATATCGTGAAAAGTTAAGTAAGCTGATAAAAGTTTTTTCTCGAAAAACGTGTAGAAATCGAACGAAATAAAAATGATGAAAAGTACTGTTATGTACTTTTCATTCGTTTAACTACGTTAGGGGAAAACGTGAAAGAAAACGCTCAACGTCAAAAAGTGTTTTTTAATTTTTTAGAGATCCGAAGAATGTATAAAAGTTGAATGCATATTGTGATTTGATGTTTTATGAAAAAGCTCATGATTATGTAAAGTCCTTCAAAAGAATATATGTACAAGGACTTAGTAATAGATCAAAGTTGTTAGGTGGATCTTAGCTTTTTTAATGTTTACTTATATAGATAAGGAGATCAAATCTGTTAGGTTGATCTATGACTAGAAAGAAATAGATAGGCCTTAAAGAAATTTGTAGTCTATACGGCTGATCAACAGAATGCAGATGCTAAGGCAGGATCGTAGTGCTGAGATGATCGTAGTATATCTGCCTTGAAGGACCACTCCAGAAATCGTAGAGTAGTCCAGACGTTTGCCGAAGCTTACTCAGAGATCGTAGTGTGCTTTTGGAAACATAGGTTTACTAAACGAGCAAATGGTGATCGTCGTGTGAAAAGATCGTAGTGTGCAAATCCTTGCGAAGAAATCGTAGTGTTCTCTTAAGAGCAAGCATCAGTATGACAAGACACTACGATTTGGATAGTAGAGTGTCATCTGCCTTGTGTCAAAAGCATCAAGCCCTAACTTTTGTGTGAAGATAAATTCCAACAAATATGGAATGGCTTTTGAACGTTGAAGCTCTCATCAGTCCCAACGGTACAAAAGATATCCTTAGTATTGATCAAAAGAGACGTATTCAAGAAGCTAAGAAAAGGATCATTGGGCAGAGGAAAACACCTTTTGAGGTGTTAGGTGAGAAAACAAGATATCGTGGTCAAGCAATGGAGAGTGCAATTCAGAAGGTGTGCAGAAAAGTCTCCATCAAAGCTTAGAAATGTCAAACGTATTTAATGGCTCATCAGATGACTTCAATGGATGGATTTCAAGATCACATATATACAGATCAAAGACAGATGAGAAAAAGTAGCAAGCATTAAACAAAAACGCACAAGAACACTCAACGCCAAACTCTACGATCTGAGAAAAAGAGGAAGCTTGCTCAACTACTCAGTTCTTTCGAACAAGTGCTTAATATTAACTAAGTAGCATCAATCACGATCTCGACAACAACCAATCAACTGAAGTAAGAGTTCCAAGTCTGAAGGACTTGAAGAGTTCTAAGTGAACTGTAAAGAACCAAGTCTGCTGGACTTGAAGAGTTCAAGAGTGAACTAAGAAGTACCTGTGATCACCGGGTCTCAGAAGGAATCTGTGAGATTCAAGAAGTGTAACAAACATCCTTAATGGATTTCCTATTCAAGGAGTATAAGAGTGGATTAGGAGCTTTAAGTGCTCTGAACCACTTAAAATTGCTATGTTCATTATAACTGCTATAACTGTTATACCTGCTATAACTGTCATAATTGTCTCACTCTCATTAACTCAAGATATCTAACAGAAGGTTTATTAAATACTCATTCCGCTGTGCATTGATTATCATCAACCTAAATTAGTTAAAAGAAAAAGTTTTAGATATCTATTCAACCCCCCTTCTAGATATTTATCGTGCCTCCGGGAACTAACAGATAGTAATATGCATATATATCAGATGTAACCTTCATGAGAATTTAATCTTAATGAATATATTCTTAATTATTTCACATAGGAATATAGTGATCTAATTGGAAAAGATATTTTTATTAAACCATCAGAAGATGTTTTATAAATAGTTTTAATTATCAATTAACGATTTGTTATGATTGATTAATTGAAAAGAGAGTAAAAATATTTGGATGAGGGTTAGCCGTAGGTCCTCCTGCTGGCTCAGGTGGGGCCCACTTGCCTGGTTTTCGTGTCGCGACAATTGATTTTTCGTGTTGCACACTAACGTTCATAACTTTCAATTCTGGAAGAGTTGGGAGATGTGTCATACCATTCCGAAAAGCTCTTTCCGAGAGCTACGCAATGACATAGAGTTTGACCAATTCCGAATTTAGAAAGTCAAAGCAAAAAGCAAAAAATATCTTTCTAAATATGTCGGCTAGTCAATCGTCTTGTCTTGAGTAGTCTGCTGCTCGGGAATCGTCGTGATAACTTTATATGCTCGTTCTCAACCTCGCGATCTTCGCTCGGATATCTTAACATTGGGTGAAATGATGCTCTTACCTTCTTAGAGAATTTGCAACACTTTCTTTATTTCTATCCCTATTCTGTAGTGTTATTGGGCCATTCTGTAGGATAGGGATTCCATTTTTTCACTATGTACCCAACAGGTTCCTTATATTGATTCCTTAAATATTAAATTTTGAAATTTAAAATTTAAAATTTAAAAGTTAAAATTTGAAAGTTCCAACAGTCAAATCATGTTTTGAACGTTGTAACTATTTTTTTTATTTAAAAGTAATTGTTGTTTAACTTTAAAAATTGCAATTATTTTAATTTAAAAATAAATATTGCTAGAAATCAAAATGTGCAACGATCATTATGTATTTATGAGAACTAAAACAACATTATTTTAATTATAAAATAATAAAATTTATAATTAGTAGTAATATTTTTTACAAAAATGATCAAAATCAAAATTTGACTGATTTTTAATTTTTTTATAGTTCACTTTCTTCTCTAAATCCTCTGTTTAAAAAATAAAAATGAGTGAATTTGATAGGCATGCATACCCAAATCAACAATTAAGTGAGATAAAGATCCATTAACCAACATAAAATCGCAATAAATAGGGTGTGAAATGTCATTTTACATAAATAGGGAACTCTTTTTTGATTCCCTCATCCAGAGGAGTCAAATCATATATAGGGATTAAAATAGAGAATTATATAAGGATAAGAAAACTGTTGGATATTGATTTATTGATATATTCTTCAAATATGGGGATATAGAGTCTATTGGAGAATTTGTTGTGAATGCTCTTACTATGGTTAGAGAAAGAAATACAAAATTTCAAGTGTCTACATTATTTAATTTTTATATTTTCCAATTTTATCTTTTAACTTTTTTACTAAGTTTAGATGCATAAGATACAAAAAAATTACCCTTTATAAAATGCTTAAAATATACTATTTAAATTCAAGATGTTATATAAAACTATTTAATCTCAAAAGTGTTCAAATAAATTCCACTCCTTTTTTTTATAAAAAAAAGTACGAATCATTATGGACTTAAAACTGGTCCTAATATTAAAATTTATTAATTATTTCTCTTTATAATAATTTTTCTCATTTCGAGTAAACAGATATATTTAAGAAATTTTTATGAGACCCAATATTTTTTTTTTAAAAAAATTATCCTCTTATTAAATACACTTACATTAATGAAGAGGCTTCTCCATCACTCATTGATATCACTTCCATGTAATTAAGTCACAAAATTTATTTTTCTTTAACTACTTCAAATTTAGAAATGTTAGTACTATTTTGTACTCTATTATTTAAGTTTGCGTATCTTCCTAAATTATTTTTCACACTTTAATTAAAAGTCTCACAACAACAAGGTCTACTCATCATGAATTACGTGTTAATGAAATTTTGCACAAGAATTTTTCGCAAAATTTCTTACTCCAATTAATACTAATATTATCAACTAATCAAAATATTTTATTATTAGATCATGATATTTAATTCGCTAAATATATTATTATTGTATACTCTTTCATATATATGACGCAACCCTATTCTTATTACATCCTTAAATATGAAAAATTTAAAACTATTTATTTTAAAAAATAAAGTCTAAAAATATTACATAATTAATTATTTTCAATATAAAAAATTATTTCTTAAAAGATGTCTAAAGTACACAATTTAAATTTAAATGTTACATAAAGACTATTTAATCTTTAAATTTACTTAAGTAGGGTCAACTCCTTTAAAAAATTATATATTTACCTCGGGGTCCATTACAAAATTAGAAATTAAAAAAATAATATATATTAAAATATTTAAATTAATTTTTTGATTGTTAATTATATAAACAAGTATTACTCATAATATTTTTTAAAGATATATTTAATAAATAGGGTTATAGTTTGTATAATTTATATCAATCCCAAGTGTATTAATGCACTGCCATTTTTTTTAATTTATATGAAAAGTTTATTCAAGACATTTATTACAACTCGCGCATTAATTACAAGAACTGATCCAACTGAAAACGCACTTTGAATTTTAAGTCCGCCAAATCCCCTTCCCTCAACTTTCTTATTTCTCGAACACATGGCGATTCGAGAGAGAGGAGAGAAAAAACAGAGTGAAGAAAAAGACAGGAAAAATTGCTCAACGGCACAACAATGGCGACGTTACTCTTCTCTCGTCATCAATTTGTCTTATCCTCCCCAAACCAGAAACCACATTCAATTACTCCTCTATTCATATATTTAAGATCTATACTCACTCACACACAAATCTCACTCATTTTTCTAGGGTTTTTCTTTGGTGCGATTGAAGAGAAAATTCATCAGTTTCTTTATCCCAATCAGTAAGTTTTTCTCTGATTCTCTCCTTATATATATATATATATATATATATATATATATATATATAGATGTTTGATTTGAATTGAATTTGTAGGGTTCTATGGCGAGGAGAGCTGGAAAGGAACCTATGATCAACAACCAAGTTCAGATTTTTAATCTGAATAAGCAAATCCTTGATCGCATTCGAGATTTAGAACTACGAGTAACTCTCTATTTCTCTCTCTTGGATTGAAGTTGTATTATCAAGAGGAACACCCTTAAAATTAAATTAAAAAGCTAAAATTATTTTTTCAGTTACAAGAATGGAGATATGCAAATAACTGTGTTTTATTTCATATTTACCACTAAATTTAACTAGTTGTTAGTTTAATAGGTGCGGCCTAGAAATTATGATGACAATTGAGAATATTGTGTTATTTTATATATCAGGACTCTTTATTGTGGAACCAAAAAAATTCAAATAAAACTCTTTTATTGTGAGACAGAGGGAAGAATAAAATTCACAAATTTATAGATTTTAAAAAAGATATATAAAAATCACTACAAAAACCATTCTTCATTTTTTGAAATCACCAAATGTATTTTATTTTATTTATAAAAAAGGATCACTTACTTTAATACCCCTACACTAATAAAAATTAAGAAAATCAATAGAGGGCACACACCCCTAACCCCCCCCTCCTCGGGCAACCTTATGTGGATCTGCCACTGGTTGTTTGTGTTCTCTTAATTGTAAAAAACATGAATATCTTTTGAATTTGTAGTTAAGGGTTCGAGTTTATGTGAATTTGTTTCCAAATGTCAATGTATTACACTTGTCGAATTTGAGGGTTTTTTTAGGTTTCTTGAAGGACATATGTTTAGTATTTTCTCTAATTTTCCATTTGGTTTGGATATTGGCCTCCCCCCTAATTTCTCATTGGCTTAGTCATTTGAGATAGCATAACTAGATTCATTTCTGCTTATTAAAGATGTAAGTTTTTTATTTTTTGTGTATATTTGCGTGCGCCAAAACTTGGTATATTTTTTGTTTATAGACTCTTATTTTATGTATGTGTATATATTCATGTTATTTTCCCGACATTTTAATATTATTGCTTGTAGGGCTTAGTGGATGGCCATCTCCGCCTTTGTCATTCACTAAAGGAGGATAGTGGTCCGCTCTTCTTCGTGAGATTGCTTCCATCCTTCTGCAATGATGCTTGCGCTGTCATAGAAAAAATGGTTGCAGTGGTGTATGTAGTCTCCAAATGGATACATGATGTTTTCATTTATTTTCTTTTTAGTATTTAGTTTATGACCCCCTTTTTTTGGTTTTATTAATGTTTCCAGGTATCAAACTGTTGCAGACTTCAAAGATTTGTTTGAGTTTTGTGTCAAACTTGAAGGAAGTGCTGCAAAGTAATATAGTTAACTTTCTACTTGAGCCTTTTTTCTTGTGTGAGAGCAGATTTTGCTAATCATGATGGATCGTAAAGATTTATTGCACACACACACACACACACACACACACACACACATATATATATATATATATATATATATATATATATATATATATATATATATATATACTCCCTCTCTATCCAAGTTTCTGAGACTACATTTTTTGGCTGTTTCAGACACTCAGACTATCGCAGATTTTAATTTGTGCTGAAAACACAATTATGTAATGGTTTCTATATTTTTAATATAGTTGAAGATATATAAATTCTTTAAATATTTTGAGAAGTTAAAACCATGTAACGTATATGATGTACAAAAGTGGTGTTAAACATGAATTTCACCATGTTGCACGCACCCAAAAAACTGCGGCTACATAAACTCTATCAGAAGGGGTATAATGTATAATATACTATGTGTGTGTTCATTGGTATATCTCCGTCTCAATTGATGTCCTCAATAATTGAGTATAAAGTAGAGATTTATTATAACAAATATTAGAAGTACAAGCAGAGATTTCTCTTATCACAGATATCTAGTCTAAAGACTCGAACCTATTAAAGTTGTTTGAAATTAATCAAGTTAATAATGAAGAAGTGAATAAAGAATTTCTCTTCAAATGCTACTTCGAGATAAATGAGGAACATACCTGTTTTATCTGTCGTTTTAGTCTCTTACATAATTGAGTAAATGGAATGTTTATCTCTTTATTACTTGTGTGGTGTGTAAGTTTGATATTTGGATGTTGTAGTATTGGTGCTTTTCGGGTGAGCAAAGCATGTTCAAATCTTTGTCTGGCCACTGACAAGAGATCCAAAAATGGGTGAGTACTCTATTCCTCTCAGCAACCAAATCATTTTTAGTGTATGCTCCATATTTTTTATAACTTATATTTTTCTAAAATTTAAAGTTCTGTTATGTTTCAGTTTATATAATATTTAAAGAATTCCTTCTATCGTTAATGTAAAACATTCATATCTAAGATTTTAGTTTCCAAAATTATCAACATCTTGAATTTCATTTAGATTAAGATTTCACTTTTTTTTGGGAAACTAAATGTTTAACTATGGCGAGGAAATGCGCCAGGAAGGAGTTAAAAAGCGAGGAATTCCAAGAAACCTGTCTAATGAATTAAGAACTATGATGTTTTAAAGTGACCTGTATAGTTCGTGGCATAGACAGTTAAGGGGGATTAACTAACGAGCAATCTTGCATTAAAAAATAATATAATAAGAGGTGAAAAGTTATAATAAGAGGTGGGGGCCACGAATGGGACCCACGTTTGGAGGAAAGTCATGGGGGGGAGGAATGAATTGGTTGGGAGGGAGTGTAATGATATATATATATATATATATATATGTATATATAATAAGTTTTGTTTTTTATAAAAAATAGAATATATTATATTTTATTATGCATAGTGCCTTCATAGTATTTGCACAGTAAAATAATTTTTTTTTCTTTTGATGCAGCGCCCGTGAATTCAAATACCGTGCAGTCCGTGATTTCTAAATTTAAATAGTATCCTTTTCATTCTCCTACAAATAGGATTCTTAGTTAGAATTGAGAATCACACCAAAATCAGAGAATTCTTCTTCTATAATATTAAGCGTATTTCTATAGAGTTTTAAAAAGCTTTGAGCGTAGAAAATAGTGAAAGTTTTCTTCAAGAATATTTCCGCACTACCAGTCGGAATACTCTTCTTTTTAAGGTAAGGGATATTATTTTTGTTCAATACTAGTAAGAAATAATATTTTCTTCCATACTCTGTAGTATGTGAGTAATATTATTTTGTTTCAGATTCTGAATTTTATACTCATTTTATTAAGTTTTAGTAGAATATCCTTGATATTTGCGCTTCATCCAGTATCTTTTCATGAAAATATTATTCAAAGCATTCTTGATAAGTTTTAACTTTTTCATGCCGGAGTACTATTCACAGGATACTATTCTCGAAGTACTATTCACGGGATACTATTCACTCGAGTACTATTCACCTAGGTTACTATTCCTGACAAAAATTGATTTTTTTTCGGTCCAAATCATTTTTGATACAATATTATTCTTGAATTTTACTCCACAAAAAAGTATCATGTTGACAATTTAGACATTATTGAATTCTAGATAAATTAAATTATAAATCTTTAAAAATTTATCCTTTGCTTTTTTTTAATTGAATTCTTATATCACTGTCATCATCCTCATGCTTATATTGTGATGAAAGCCATCTGTGGCTTACGTGCATAGATGAACTGTTGATTGGTATGATTATGACCATGGATCATTCTGTATAATCATGACCTGTAATGTTACAAATGATAAAAGTCCTCATTGGTCCGTAGTGCATTGATGGACAGTTGTTGGTATGATCATGACCATCGATGAAAACACGAATATCCTTGGCTCGTAGTGCATGAATAATTCGTGGTCGTGATACTAATGAATATCCTTAGCCCGTAGTGCAGGGATGATTCGATGATGTGGATTATTTATTAAGCTGAGTCTCAGCGATAAAATTGATGATAAACTTTTTAAATCATAGAAGATATTAGATATCATGCTCTACTTGACTCTTTTAATGGATTTCTTGTTCCGCTGCAGTTAAACTTGATGTTTATTGTATTTTATCAGTTTAACGTTGTTGAAGGCTAACGATAATTTATTCTTCATTATCTTAGTCATAATATTTCTAACTGGGCTAGTTGAGCTTGTAAGGTTTCGTGAAAAATCAAAGTAGCAATCAAATTACAAAAATTAGCGGAAGCAAAGTAAAATCAGATTTTAAAATTTTTCACAAACCAATTACCCGGATCATCCTTTATGCATATTATTAATTAAAACGAAGAACAAGAAGTTATGGAATCATACCCTTGTAGATACGAGCTTCCATAGGTACGAGTTCACCTCCTACTTCTCCGCGATCTCCTTTAATCTCCGGGTAGATTCCTTCCTTTGATCAATGTTAGCCACCCAAGTGTATGGCCTCTAGAGGTGATCCACCAAGGAAGAAGAATTTTCAAGAAGAAGGTGTATTGGTTCAAACCCTAGTTTTTCTATCTCTATAGAAAAAGGGGCGATTCTCAACTATTGAATTATGTATATTTGATATCCGATATAAGACTCTCTTATAAAGATACCGTGTAACCCTATTTAATTAAAATAAAGGTATTATTTATTTAATTAAACTCTTTAATTAAATGGGCTCCTAATCCTATTAGGGATAATTAATTAAACTCCTTTAACTAATTTTCCTCCTAATCCTATTAGAAATAAATGAGAGTACTTATATTAAATTAATTCCTAAACTCTTTTAGAAATTAAAATAATAATAATTGTAATAATATTAATAAGACTCCTCTTATTAATTTATATTTAATATTTCTAAAATATTAAATAATAAATATTAAGCTATTTAATTTATTCTATCATCATAGATTAAATTAAATATACTTAACATATTATTACGATTATGCCATTAACTTCTTAAATAATTATTCTTCCTTTTATGGTGTGACCATTTAGGTTCTCCATATTAAACCTAGGTTGTGAATAAATCAATTAGAACAATTCTAATCTTATTTAAATAAATAAATTAAACTAATTATTTATTTAAATAAATAATATTAATTCTACAATAGGATAAGCCTCCTAGCTGATCAATGACTTTCCGTATAATATAAATTTCAACATTAATCATAAAAGAACCTTTGAGTTAATAGTTATCGTACAATTCAATCCTTCCACCATACAATGTCCTAATTAAATATAAGACATGGAATTACTTGTCAAGTCTTATTTTATTTAATTATATGTATTTCGATTCCTAAATGCATTAACTCCTAATGAATGAAAATTAGAAACTACTTTCTAATTTCATTCCACCTCGCCAAGGATTCCCGGGTTGTCATTTATCGAATCACATAGGACATTTATCTTCTTTTACTAGAAGTGGTAGATTCTTTATTGATCATTCATTATCTTCATATATAACTTATTACACCCAAGCATACCCTTTGATATACTCTAAGAGTCTTAAGGAATAAGTCAAAGTGTAATTCATTATATATAAGATACTATGATGATCTCAAGTCTAAGGATCATTTGTAGTACTATCACTATAGGAATTTCTATTGACAGACAAGTAAAACTTCATTAGGTATTCCTTAGCGAGTCACGTTCAATGAACTTATTCTCTAATAAACACCTACATACTTGGTTTAGTGTCTCCACACAAATGATCTTGAGATCAATCATCCTCATCCAATGAACAAGCAACGTATGTATCAATCTATCCGGATTCACTAATCCCCTTTTTAGTAATCCATCGATTGAGAACATTTTAGTTTTAAGCTATTTAAGAATTTAGATCTCATTAGCATGATCTTATCATGATTCTAAAAGCATTGCTTAAAACTATGGGTTTATCACATATTATTAAAATAACATCATGTTGATAATAAATAATTCTTTTATTAATAAATAAATAAGATAGATTATAAAGTATATGCTTTATCATCATACATGATTGGCTTGTATGCATACTACTTTCAATCTCCCACTTGCACTAAAGCCAATCGCCATGGTATCTCATACCCATCTTCTCTAAGTGACGATCAAACTGCTATTATGTTAACGCTTTAGTAAATGGATCTGCAATATTGTATTGAGAGTCCACACACTCCAGGGTGGCGTCTCCTCTTTCAATGATCTCTCTGATCAAATGAAACCGCCGCAATACGTGTTTGGATTTCTGATGAGACCTGGGTTCCTTCGCTGCAAGCAATGTACGATGTTGTCACGCAGTAATAAAGGTACCGGGTCCCTGTAATGCTAGGAACCACACCAAGTTCGGTAATGAACTTCTTCATCCAAACAACTTCCTTTCTAGCTTCACTTGCAACTATATACTCTGCCTCTGTCACTGAATCAGCAACTGTTTGCTGTTTGGAACTCTTCCAACTCACTGTGCAACCATTCAAGGTAAACACATACCCCGAAACGGATTTACTTTCATCTTGGTTCGTTTGAAAACTTGAGTATGTGAAGCCCTCTAGTTTCAATTTAGACCCACCACAGACATGAAATACATCCTTAGTTCTTCTCAAGTACTTTAGGATATTTTTCACTGCCTTCCAGTGTTCTTCTCCTGGATTCGACTGATATCTGCTTGTTACACTAAGTGCATGAGCGACATCTGGTCTAGTACATATCATACCATACATGATAGATCCTATTCTTTGAAGCATAAGGAATCTTAACGATCTGATCTCTCTCTTGTGTGTCTTTGGGGCCTGCTTGAGAGATGTATTCCATGACTCATCGGCATGATGAGACTCTTTTTTGAATCTTCCATGCCAAAATTCTTTAGCATCGAGTCAATGTATGTTCCTTGGGATAAGCCAAGCATCCTTTTAGATCTATCTCTATAGATCTTTATCCCCAAAATATAGGATGTTTCTCCCAAGTTTTTCATGGAGAAGTGTTTAGATAACCAGATTTTATTGATTGTAGCATAGGAATATCATTCCCTATCAGTAATATATCATCAACATATAATACGAGGAATGAAACAGCTCTCCCACTAACCTTCTTATACACACATGGTTCATCCTCATTTTTGATAAAATAAAACTCTTTAATTGTCTCATCAAAACGGATGTTCCACCTACGAGAAGCTTACTTCAATACATAGATGGATCGTTGTAGCTTACAGACTTGATTTGTTCCAACCTTTAAAACAAATCCCTCTAGCTATGTCATATACACATCCTCCTCAAGTTTCCCATTGAGGAAGGCAGTTTTCACGTCCATCTGCCAAATTTTGTTAGTCATGGTAAGCTGCAATCGCAAGCAAAATCCGAATGGACTTGAGCATTGTTACTGGTGAGAAGGTTTCATCATAGTCAATTCCTTGTCTTTGTTTAAAACCTTTTACGACCAGTCGGGCCTTATAGGTCTCTACCTTATCGTCTGCTCCAGTCTTTCTTTTAAAGACCCATTTACACCCAATAGGCTTAATGCCTTCAGGTGGTGAAACCAAAATCCATACTTGGTTTTCATACATGGAGTCCATCTCGGATTTCATGGTTTCTTGCCACTTCTCTGAGTCTTTACTACTCATATTGTGTTTATAATTCAATGGATCGTCATCATCTATGATGCGTACCTCATCGTCATCCTCTATGATAAGTCCATACCTATCAGGTATCTTTAGTACTCTTCCAGATTTACGAATAGGGTGCAGTACAGAAGGAATTTCTACTTGGATAGGTTCATCCATTTGATCTGTAGTGGTTTGTGGTTCTTGAATTTCTTCAAGATCTATTTTCCTCCCACTGACCCCTTCAAGGATAAACTCCTTTTCCAAGAAGGCAGCATGTTTGGCAATAAACACCTTTTGTTCAGTAGGATTGTAGAAATAATATCCTAAACTTTCTTTAGGATATCCCACAAAAGTACACTTATCAGATCATGTCCCAAGCTTATCATTCTGAAACCTTTTCACATAAGCTAGACATCCCCAAATCTTAACATGCTTAAGACTAGGCTTCCTCCCTGTCCACATCTTATATGGAGTCTTAGGGATGAAATTCGAGGGAACCTTATTTAGTAGATATATAGCCGCTTCTAGGGCATATCCCTAGAATGACATCGAAAGATCGGTAAAACTCATCATGGAACGAACCATGTCCAACAGTGTTCGATTTCTCCTTTCAGATACACCATTTGGCTGTGGCGTCCCTGGTGGAGTCCATTGTGAGATTATACCATTTTTTTCGAGATAATTGAGAAACTCATTGCTTAAGTATTCACCACCTCGATCTGATAGAAGAATCTTAATACTTTTGCCCGTTTGTTTCTCTACTTCACTTCTAAACTCTTTGAACTTTTCAAATGATTCAGATTTGTATTTCATTAAATACACATATCCAAATCTTGAGTGATCATCAGTGAATGTAATAAAATAAGAATACCCTCCTCATGCATTCGTTGTCATAGGTCCACATACATCCGTGTGTACCAATGCTAACAACTATATAACTCTTTCTCCTTTTCCACTAAAAGAAGATTTAGTCATTTTTCCCATGAGACAAGACTCACAAGTTGGATATGATTCATAATCTGATAGCTCTAGGAGCCCATCTTTATACAACTTGGATAATCTTGTTTCATTAATATGACCAAGTCTATAGTGCCACATATAGGTATAATTAACATCATCCCTTTACCTTTTCTTAGTTTGTTCAATTTGAAGTATATTTTCATGCAAGTCAAGAATGTAAAGTCCATTTCGTAAATTACCAACACCATATAAAACATTATTATTATAAATAGAACAACTATTGTTCTTTATTATAATGTCAAAACCATCCATATCCAATACAGATATTGAAATAATGTTTTTAATAAGTGACGGAACAAAATAATAATTATTTAAACTAATGGACTTGCCCATGCAAAGCTACTAAACAATAAGTCCCTACAAATAATGCAAAGAACCTTTGCTCTATTTCCCACTCGTAGGATCGACCTCATCCTTGCTTCACTTTTCTACTTTTGACCAAATCCTGCATATTTATTACATATGTGAGAACCATAGCCAGATCCAATACCCAAGTAGAAGATCGACTTTCGTAAAAATTAATTTCAATCATAAACAAACCTTGATTAGGATTCAAGCTTCTCAAGCTTTTTTCTCGCTTTTGTTACGCAAGATAATCCTTGCGCCCTCTTCCAAAGGACCCGGCTTGTTGGAATGGAAGAAAATTCCTTTGCTAGCTGGATCAGGTTTCTTTTGATCCTTCACTTTTGCCATTTCCTTAGCCTTCTTGGATTTCTTCTTTTCAGAAGATACCTTGGGCCTCTTACTTTTCTTGGAAGAATCATCCACCAGTAAGACATGGTTCTTCTTGGATGGGAAATGACCTTCAGCAGTTTTTAACATGTTAAGTAATTCAGGCAAGCTGACATCTAACTTATTCATGTGAAAATTCACAACAAATTGTGAGAAGGTGTCCGGGAGTGACTGCAAGACTAAATCTTGACTCAACTCCCCATCCATGATGAACCCAAGCTGTCTAAGATGTTCAATCAGGTTGATCATCTTTAAGACATGAGTCTCAACGGTAGTACTCTCGGTCATCCGAGATCGGAAGAGCTCCTTAGATATTTCATATCTAGCAGTCCTACTTTGCTCACCATACAACTCTTGAAGGTGCAGTAGCATAGTAGGAGCATCCACGGTTTCATGCTGATGTTGAAGCTCGTTACTCATGGATGCGAGCATGATGCATTGAGCCACAAATGCATCATCTTGCCACTTTTTAAAAGTAGTAATCTCTTCCTCAGAGGTCGCTCTGCTCAAGCAACTTTTTTGTAGTGCATGGCGAATTTAGGACATAAGAAATCTTTTCAGCAGTGAGAACAATTCTCAGATTCCTTAACCAGTCCATGTAATTCGGTCTGGTCAGTTTGTTAGCATCAAGTATGCTACACAGTGAAATTAGTGAATGTGACATTTTCAAAATTCTACATGTAAAAAGATAATATTTTAGTAAACATTCATTTAATTAATTACCAAAATAAATTAGGTCTTATTTTATATTGGTATCTCCCACTATTTTCTTCAAACTATATTACCCTCATGAATATAGTTAGGAAATATCTAATTAAAGATTTGCTAGTGAGAATAAGGATCCTATTTCAAATGTATATAGCCTTGTGTGTGCACAACAAACTATATATAAATAAATAGGTAGACAACTCTTGTCAATTACATCATCTTGTAACTCCTTATATTTTGCCTCTTAAATCATAATGGTCAAGTGTGTGCACATCCGAACTAAAATAATTTAAGTTAAGTCATACCTAACATTTCCATATAAGTGAAGAGAAAACTACGTACTTGTGTGTGCAATAAAACAAAGCGTAATGTTCAATTCCTTATAAACATCAAATGTAATAAAATAATATCTCAAATATTTAATACTCGCCTTGTGTGTGCACAACAAACTCATATTAAATATTCAATGCTCTATTGTTTTTATCATGCTAGAAGGCGACGTTCGATATTCCAAATATCTTTGAACGTTACAACTTAATATAATTTCATTGAGGGGTTTGTTATTATTAGTCTCATCTTGATTAGCGCACATGCAAATATATATATAAAATATGCGTCATATTATTAAACATGCGAAGCATGTTTGCATAATATATAATATATATAATACTAGCATGCACCTATAGAATACTATATTCTACCCGGATTGATTATGGACTTTTATTCTAGTTTGGTTCACTAGAGCCACCAAGTAAACCAAAAGGTCAAACCCTAGGGTGCAAGAATAAACATTTAAATATAACTATTATATTTAAACCCGGGCTCCATTATAAATGGGTCTTCGAACGCTCCTTGCTCCTTGATCGCCGGTTCTTTGAAAAAAATTTCTAACTAATCCTATTACATAAACTATTTAATTTAAATAGAAACCTTGATCAACAGTCAAGGGGAAGTACATAGGAGAGAGATAGAATTTACATCAAGAAGAAAACCAGAAAAGACGAGGTACGCATACCTCATTTAATAAAACACATTCATTCAAACATCTAACCAAAATAAATCTAATCACATTGGTCAATAGTCCATAATCAATCCCATTAATTATCATACATATCATCATATGTATCAATAAATAAAATATTAATCTTATGAATTAAAATCATTCCATATATATATACGAGTATCATTTAATGGGCAATTTTTTTAAGTTGCATGAAATCCAATTTCAAGATTAAAATAAACTCTTTATTTTAATTATAAAACTATTACGAATATTATATATATATATATATTAGTACCAATTGAAAAAAACGTGAATCTCTTGTTACTTGTTAACATGCAGGACGCGCGCGCGCGCGCGCACACACACACACACACACACACACATATATATATATATATATAATACTATTACCAAAGGAATCATGATTCGCTTTTGAAAAATAAAGTGAGTTACGGACTTAACAAAATCAAAAACCGTTTTTAAAACAGGTTTCGTTAATGATTTTTTTTTCAAAAATAATAATTCTATACAACAAAAAATGCCCAATAAATTATTCTAAATACATACCCATACATATATGGAATCATAAATAATTAATAATTCACATAAAGTTTGGCTCTGAAGCCACTGTAAGGTTTTGTGAAAAAACAAAGTAGCAATCAAATTGCAAAAATTAGCGGAAGCAAAGTAAAATCAGATTTTAAAATTTTTCACAAACCAATTACCCGGATAATCCTTTATGCATATTATTAATTAAAACGAAGAATAAGAAGTTATGGAATCATACCCTTGTAGATACGAGCTTCCACAGGTACGATTTCACCTCCTACTTCTCCTCGATCTCCTTGAATCTCCGAGTAGATTCCTTCCTTTGATCAATGTTAGCCACCCAAGTGTATGGCCTCTAAAGGTGATCCACCAAGGAAGAAGAATTTTCAAGAAGAAGGGTGTATTGGCTCAAACCCTAGTTTTTCCTATCTCTATAGAAAAAGGGGGCGTACTCTCCAACTATTGGAATTACGTATATTTGATATCTGATATAAGTGTCCTCTTATAAAAATATCAGGTAACCCTATTTAATTAAAAATAAGGTATTATTTATTTAATTAAACTCTTTTAATTAAATGGGCTCCTTAATCTTATTAGGGATAATTTATTAAACTCCTTTAACTAATTTTTCCTCCTAATCCTATTAGGAATAAATGAGAGTACTTATATTAAATTAATTCCTAAACTCTTTTAGAAATTAAAATAATAGTAATTGTAATAATATTAATAAGACTCTCTTATTAATTTATATTTAATATTTCTAAAATATTAAATAATAATATTAAGCTATTTAATTTATTCTATCATCATAGATTAAATTAAATATACTTAACATATTATTACAATTATGCCATTAACTTCTTAAATAATTATTCTTCCTTTTATGGTGTGACCATTTAGGTTCTCCATATTAAACCTATTGTGAATAAATCAATTAGAACAATTCTAATCTTATTTAAATAAATAAATTAAACGATTTATTTATTTAAATAAATAATATTAATTCTACAATAGGATAAGCCTCCTAGCGATCAATGACTTTCCGTATAATAGAAATTTCAACATTAATCATAAAAGAACCTTTGAGTTAATAGTTACTGTACAATTCAATCCTTCCACCATACAATGTCCCAATTAAATATTAGACATGGAATTACTGTCAAGTCTTATTTTATTTAGTTATATATATTTCGATTCCTAAATGCACAACTCCTAATGAATGAAAATTAGAAACTACTTTCTAATTTCATTCCACCTTGGCCAAGGATTCCTGGGTTGTCATTTATCGAATCACATATGACATTTCTCTTTTTTTACTGGAAGTGGTAGATTCTTTATTGATCATTCATTATCTTCATATATAACTTATTACACCCAAGCATACCCTTTGATATACTCTAAGAGTCTTAAGAAATAAGTCAAAGTGTAATTCATTATATATAAGATACTATGATGATCTCAAGTCTAAGGATCATTTGTACTACTATCACTATAGGAATTCCTATTGACATGCAAGTAAAACTCCATTAGGTATTCCTTAGCGAGTCACGTTCAGTGAACTTATTCTCTAATAAACACCTACATACTTGGCTTAATGTCTCCACACAAATGATCATGAGATCAATCATCCTCATCCAATGAGCAAGCAACGTATGTATCAATCTATCCAAATTCACTAATCCCCTTTTTAGTAATCCATCGATTGAGAACATTTTAGTTTTAAGCTATTTAAGAATTTAGATCTCATTAGCATGATCTCATCATGATTCTAAAAGCATTGTTTAAAACTATGGGTTTATCATATATTAATAAAACAGCACCATGTTGATAATAAATGCCTTTAATAAATAATTCTTTTATTAATAAATAAATAAATAAGATTGATTACAAAGTATATGCTTTATCATCATACATGATTGGCTTGTATGCATACTACTTTCAGAGCTCACCCTTTAACTTTCATTGTTTTCTTCAGGAAATGAGAACGTAGCCGAGACTAGTCGGGGAATGGAGTGACGGTCCGAGATGGTTGTTTTAGTAGTCCTCACTATTTAGTGTGATAATAAATGTAATGAGGATTGAATTTGAGTTTGGATATTGTCTATGAGACAATATTCCTGTAAAAACTCTCAGCTCATGTTGTATAATTAAGTTTGTATTTGTATTCAGTACTATGTATTTGGCGACTCAAGATGGGTGATGTATACCTATTTTGGGGGCGTCACAGTTGGTATCAAAGCTTAGGGATATGATCCCTGGCTGAGATTTGAGACTAGAACTAGGAGGGGAGAGACGGGCAATTCCTTCGCTAGTTTGACCTACATAAGCTTACTTGTTATTTAATTGGTCGGTCATATTATAGAGATAATATGTGACATATCAATTAACCCTTGTTTTGTGGCAGTATTTGAAAATGACATATGAGAATGTTGAGATAAACAACAGAGCACAGGAGACCATTGAGTCACCACAGATCAATAACCAGAATAACGTGCATCAGGAGGGTAATAATCCTCAGGTAAACAGCAACACTGACCAAATGATGAACGACGGAATGTTTAGAGGCTTTCTGCAATTCATGCAGCATCATGCGAGAGAGACTCCTATCCAAAATGCAGGTGGAAACAATGGCAACTCACGGATGGTCATCGCTAAGTAGTTCAAGGAGCTGGGACCACCAAAGTTTTGGGGAAAGCCAGAACTACTTAAGGCGGAGACGTGGATAAAGTAGATCACCAAGATATTTGATGTCTTGGGATGCTCCGAGGAGCAAAAGGTTCCCTTTGCCACCTTAATGTTGCGAGGAGAAGAAAATTATTGGTGGGAATCTGTAAAACGTACTTATCCTGCCGCACTGAAGATATCTTGGGAGAAGTTCCAAGAACTGTTCAACGACAAGTACTTTTCCGAAAGTATTCGTCACATGAAGGAGGTAGAGTTCATCAAGCTGGAGCAAAACAATATGACCATGTCACGGTATGAAGCTAAGTTTGCTGAGTTGTCCTGGTTTGCGTCCCACTTGGTTGATAATGAGGAGAGAATGATGCGGACGTTTCTAAGAGGTTTGAAACCCGAGATACATCAATACCTCATTTCTCACAAACTTTTCTTGTATTCAGATGTTGTGAATATGGCTCAATTATTGGAGCGCGATAATGAGCCAACCCAACCAAGAGAGAGCAGCCGACAAAATGATAATACCAGTGGTAGCAGTCATCGAAGCGGTGTTAACAAATATAGAGGGAATCAACATGCCAGAAATGGTAACCACTTCGGTGGTAATCATGGCCAAGACAATAGGAGTGGAAATTTTAAGAAGAGGAGATTCAACAATGATGGAAAGACGTCAGCATCACCACCCGTTGTTAATGAAGGAGAACGACCACCTATCATATACTTCAAATGCGGAGGGGAGGGACATATCAGTCCAAATTACACGTAGCAGTCCAAAACGTGTTACAATTGTGGAAGAGAAGGTCACCTAGCTCGATTTTGTCATGCAGTGAAGCCAAATCTAGTTGGGATAGTGACACCAAATGCCATCCCAGACAAGTCAAAGCTAGTAGTTCAAGGGAGAGCATTTGTCGTGACCTCCCAAAAAGTGAGGAACCAGAACGAGGTCCTCACGTGTAAGCTAATCATAAACTCTTGCGAAGTCTATACCTTATTTGATACCGGTTCTACCCATTCTTTTTTTTTTCTCCTACTTGTGCTCAACATTTAAATTTAACTCCTGAGAAATTAGACTTTGACTTATCTGTTGAAACTCTGTTGGGAGAAACCTTTATTACATCCACTATTTATAAGTCTTGTTTGATTCAAATCGGTACCCTCACATTACCTGTCAATCTTATTACCTTAAAATTACTTGTATTTGATGTGATTTTAGGGATTGATTGGTTAACTACTCATCATACTAAAATCGATTATTTTTGTAAGGTTGTTAGCTTTCATATTCCTAACCAACCTATTATGTGAATTCAAGCAACCAAACCATTAAAGTCAATTACTGTTATATCAAGCCATAAAGCTATTCGTTTATTGAAAAATAGATGTCAAGCTTTCTTAGCCCATGTCACAGATTTAAACAAAAATACGTCAGATTTGAATGATATTTCTATTGTTAATAAATTTCCTGACGTATTCCCCGAAGAACTTCCTAGCCTACCCCCAGAGCGTGAAATTAAATTTTGTATCGACCTTGAACCCGATACAAAACCCATTTCCAAAGCCCCATATCGAATGGCTCCTATTGAACTTTGGGAGTTAAAAACCCAACTACAGGAGTTGTTAGACATCGGTTTCATTTGTCCTAGTACGTCTCCTTGGGGTGCTCATGTTCTATTCATAAATAAGAAAGATGAGAGTATGTGACTTTGTATTAATTATCGGGAGTTGAATCATGTCACCATCAAAAATAGGTATCCGTTACCTCGCATTGATGACCTGTTTGACCAGTTACAAGATGTCAAATTCTTTTCAAAGATCGATCTTCATTCCAAATATGATCAGTTAAAGATTAAAACTGATGACATTCCAAAGACTGCTTTCAGAACTCGTTACAGGCATTATGAATTCCTAGTCATGTCTTTTGGATTGACTAATGCTCTTGCTGCCTTCATGGATATGATGAACTAAGTATTCAAGGAATATTTAGATCATTTTGTGGTTGTCTTTATTGATGACATCCTCATATATTCCAAAAGTCATGAAAATCATGAGCAACACTTGAGGCTGATACTTCAAAAGCTTCGTGAGAACAAGTTATATGCCAAGTTGAAGAAATGCGAGTTCTGGCTTGAGGAAGTAGCATTCCAAGGGCACGTGATATCAAATCAAGGAATATTTGTTGAACCAGTAAAGATTGAAGCAATACAAAGCTGGGAGAAACCTAAATCAGTGACCGAAGTACGTAGCTTTTTGGGCTTAGCTGGTTATTATTAGAGATTCGTGGAAGGGTTTTCTCGAATCACCACTCTGTTAACTCAGCTGACTCGAAAAGATACAAAATTTGGTTGGAGCGAGGAATGCGCGAAGAGTTTTTAAGAACTCAAGTGGAGACATATTCCAGCACCTGTTCTGATAATACCATCTGGTTCGAAGGGATTTGTCATCTACAGTGATGCTTCAGGCAATGATTTAGGATGTTTTCTCATGTAACATGGGAAAGTCATAGCCTATGCCTCATGATAACTCAAAGAATATGAGAGGAATTATCCTACTCATGATCTAGAGTTTGTAGCAGTCATTTTTGCGCTTAAAATCTGGAGGCATTACCTGTACTGGGAGAAGGTGGAGATCTATACCGATCATAAAAGCCTCAAATATTTCTTCACTCAAAAGGAACTCAACATGCGACAACGATGTTAGCTCGAGCTGTTGAAAGATTATGATCATACTATTGAATACCATCATGGAAAAGTTAACGTGGTAGCTGACGCGTTGAGTAGAAGATCATATGCGGGTACGAGTGCGATATTGTCAATGCAAAGGCCCATTTTGTATGACTTGCAAAGGATGGAGATAGAGTTAAAGAATCTAAGGACCCACATGATGATGTCAAATATACGAGTAGAACCGACTTTAATCGATAAAGTTAAAGCTGCTCAAGCTATAGATCTGGAGTTGATGTATATGAAGAAGAAATTGTAAGAAGGTGCTATTTTAGAAGCAAGAATCGATGAAGAAGGAATACTTCGAGTCAACTCCAGAATTTTTGTTCCTAATGACCCTAATTTAAAGTATAAAATCATGAATGAGGCACACAACACACCATTTGTAATCCATCCTGGGAGTACCAAAATGTATCTTGATCTTCGACATACATTTTGGTGGAGAAATATGAAGAGAGAGATCGTGGAGTTTATCTCAAGGTGTCTAACTTATCAACGTGTCAAGGTGGAGCATCAAGTACCAAAAGGTCCATTGCAACCACTTGAAATTCCAGAATGGAAGTGGGAGCACATTACCATGGATTTTGTTACTGGTCTTCCCAAGGTTTCTCAAGGCATAGATGCAATTTGGGTCATTGTTGATAGATTGACCAAGTCTGCTCATTTCTTACCTATACGAGAAACTTATTCACTTGAACGTCTTGCTCGTATTTACATAAATGAGATTGTAAGACTGCATGGTATGCTGGTATCTATAGTTTCTAATCGAGACCCAAGATTCACTTCACGATTTTGGGTTAGTTTGCAAAAAAATATGGGCACAGATTTACGATTCAGTTTAGCTTATCATCCTCAAACGGCCGGGCAGTCGGAGAGGACTATTCAAACTCTTGAAGATCTATTAAGACTCTATATCCTTGACTTAAAAGGAAGCTGGGACAAGTTCTTGCCATTGGTGGAGTTTTCTTACAACAACAGTTATCATGCAAGTATTAGCATGGCTCCGTTTGAGGTTGTATGGACACAAGTGTCATTCTCCAGTATGTTGGGACGAGGTGGGTGAAGCAATGTTGTTGGGACCGGAATTGGTACATATGACTATGAAGAAGATTCAAATGATCAGACAACGTATAAAAACCTCACAAGATCGACAAAAGAGTTATGCTGATCTTCATCAGAAGGACGTGGAATTCAATGTTGGATAGCATGTGTTGTTACGTGTTGCTCCATGGAAAAGAGTTACAAGATTTGGAAAATGAGAAAAGCTCAATGCTCAATTCATTGGCCCATTTGATATCCTCGATCGAGTAGGAACTGTGGCCTATAGACTCGCCTTACCACCAAATATGTCTCATGTTCATAACGTTTTTCACATATCTATGTTACGTAAATATATGGAAGACCCAAACCACATTATTGAGTTAGAACTAGATGAAATAGCGGAAGATTTAACGTATGAAGAGGCACCTGTTAAAATATTGGATAAGAAGGAACATATTCTATGCTTCAAGGTTATACCTCAAGTCAAAGTTTTATGGAGAAACCACGATGTTGAGGAAATGACCTGGGAGTTAGAATCTGAAATGAAATCAAGGTATCCTCACCTCTTCAACATACCAGGTACGTACACCAATTTTGAGGGCAAAATGTCATAAGAAGGGGAGGTTGTAAGACCCCAACTTTTATGAATAAAGATGAATTTTTCTATAAATATTTTTTTTGAATATTAAGGTGTGAATTTGTTATAATGTTAAGTTTTGGATAATATTTATAAATTTTACAAAGTAAGCAAGTTGTTATATAATATTCGATTGGTCGGGGAATATTCATATTAACAGGGAATATTCGTATGACGACACAATCATTGGTGGACCCCACAACGAAATTATTGTCGGAATAAGAAAATGACAGAAATATCTTTTTATAAAAATAACGGCGAAAGTTTTACCGTTAAACTGTTGAAATACCCGGTGGTAAAAGTACAATAATATGCATGGTTGCCTAGTAGCACACAATATTGATTATTGATGCTTACGTGAGAAGTTACTTAGTTTTATTCAATTATTGCTATAGTAATTGTTGCACAATATCTGACGTTATTAATTCAATTATTGTCATAATATTTTATATTATTAAATCAATAATTGATGACAAAGTTATTCATATTATTATTTACATTATTGACGATGTCTAGAAAGTTCTGTCGAGGAAAGGGGTTTGGTCACCTAATTGCGCGCCAATAGGGAGAAATCCTTATTGGAAATGATCTGGTTGTTAATATTTCAAGTTATATTATTGATGAATAAATGTTGTTAAAAATATTGAGGGGATTTTTATGAAATATTTGTTATAAGTTGGCGTATTATTTGGACCCCCATTTACCCATTTCTCAAAATAATCGGTAGAAAGTTATAATAAGAGGTGGGGGCCACGAGTGGGACCCACATTTGGAGGAAAGTCATGGGTGGGGTGGGGTGGGGTGGGGTGGGGGTGGGGGGGAGGAATGAATTGGTCGGGAGGGAGTGTAATGTTATATATATATATATATATATATATATATTATAAGTTTTGTTTTTTTATGAAAATAGAATATATTATATTTTATTATGCATAGTATTTGCATAGTGTTTGTATAGTGCTTGCATAGTGTTTGCATAGTAAAATAAAAAAAATTCTTCTGATGCAGCGCCCGTGAATTCAAATACTGTGTAGTCCGTGATTTCTAAATTCAAATAGTATCCTTTCCATTCTCCTATAAATATGATGCTTAGTTAGAATTAAAAATCACACCAGAATCAGAGAATTCTTCTTCTATAATATTAAGCGTATTTCTTTAGAGTTTTAAGAAGCTTTGAGCGTAGAAAACAGTGAATGTTTTGTTCAAGAATATCCACGCCCTACCAGTCGGAATACTCTTCTTTTTAAGGTAAGGGATATTATTTTTGTTCAATACTCGTAAGAAATAATATTTTCATCCATACTCTGTAGTATGTGAGTAATATTATTTCGTTTCAGATTATGAATTCTATACTCATTTTGTTAAGTTTTGGCTTCTATACTCCATGAAATTAGTAGAATATCCTTGATATTTGCGCTTCATACAATATCTTTTCATGGAAATATTATTCTGAGCATTCTTGATAATTTTTAACTTTTTCATGCAAGAGTACTATTCACGGGATACTATTCTTGAAGTACTATTCACTTGGGTACTATTCACTCAAGTACTATTCACCCGGGTTACTATTTATGACAAAAATTGATTTTTTTCACTCTAAATCATTTTTGATACAATATTATTCTTGAATTTTACTCCACAAAGAAGTATCATGTTGACAATTTGGACATTATTGAATTCTGGATAAATTAAATTATAAATCTTTAAAAATTTATCCTTTGCTTTCCTTTAATTGAATTCTTATATCATTGTCATCATCCTCATGCTTATATTGTGATGAAAGTCATCTGTGGCTTACGTGCATAAATGGACTGTTGATTGGTATGATTATGACTAGGGATCATTCGGTATAATCATGACTTGTAATGTTACAAATGATAAAAGTCCTCATTGGCTCGTAGTGCATTAATGGACAATTTTTGGTATGATCATGACCATCGATAAAAACACAAATATCCTTGGCCCATAGTGCATGGATAATTCGTGGTCGTGATACTAATGAATATCCTTAGCCCGTAGTGCAGGGATGATTCGATGATGTGGATTATTTATTAAGCTGAGTCTCAGTGATAAAATTGATGATAAACTTTTTAAATCATAGATAATAGTAGATATCATGCTTTACTTGACTCTTCTAATGGATTGCTTCTTCTGCTGCAGTTAAACTTGATGTTCATTATATTTTAGCAGTTTAATAATGTTGAAGGCTAACGATAATTTATTTTGCATTATCTTAGTCATAATATTCTTACTGGGCTAGTTGAGTTCACCCTTTTGCTTTCATTGTTCTCTTCAGGAAATGAGAATATAGCCGGGACTAGTCAGGGAATGGAGTGACGGTCCGAGAGGGTTGTTTTAGTAGTCCTCACTATTTAGTGTGGTAATAAATGTAATGAGGATTGAATTTGATTTTGGATATTGTCTATGAGACAATATTCATGTAAAAACTCTCAGCTCATGTTGTATAATTAAGTTTGTAATTGTATTCAGTACCATGTATTTGGTGACTCAAGATGGGTGATGTATACCTATTTTGGGGGCGTCACAATAGCTAAGTTGTATGAACCTCTGTTATGGCCGGAGGTTTATGCTTTGGTGTAACAACTACTTAGCTTATTACAGTTATAATCATTGAAATAGTAATGTCGCGCTATAATATGTATATAACGAGAAGGTGAATCTTTTCTCATGTATATATTTGATAGTTAGAGAATGTTAAGATAGGTGCGAGTTCTTGAAACTCATACTTATGAAAATTTTGTGACTTATAGTTATATTCTATGTTTCTGAGCCCTAAGCATATGGATAGTCCTTGATTTGTTCTTGGATTACATATTGCGAAGATAAGTTCTTAAACACATATGATTGTGAAAAGTTCCTAAACACATAAAGTGTGTTGAGTTGATGAACTATACTAAGGTATAGGAACGTTTAGACTGAAAATGAAGTAGTTTCAGTATGCTTAGCATTAGAGCTACTAGAGAATATTAAGTATTGTCACAATTAAGACAATGAAGGAAGATAGAGAAAAAAGATATTCCAAGTTATCTAGCTATGCTAGATTTTGAAGTTTATTGAAATCGTGCTTATATGTGCGTTTTGAAAAGGAAAGAATTGGTTCAATTTTTGGAACCAATGGATTTTAAAAGAACTATTCTTTATATGTCTATGCTAATTGGTTTGGCTAGACAGAAATTGATTTGAAATATCAAAATGAATTTTATATCATCAGTGCATTTGATGCAAAGATGGTAAAAAGATGGAGTTATTCATGCAATTGAACCTAGTGTTGGATGTGATCTTAGGATCAACAACCCACTATGGTATGATGTATAATGACGAAGTACTAAACTGACGAAGTCCTCAATATACTATGAAAAGTACGGTATCATGACGTCATAAAACGTTTTGATGTATTGTGAAAGAATTTAAAGAAGTAGTCGATGTCAATTGATTTGACTAGACGAATGATTCAAGTTGATGTCCAATTTATTGGTATGGTCTAAGCTATTTGATTTGGCTGAGACAAATGGAATGTCATATTTAAAAGAAAATTGAGCTTTCTTGAAGAAGTTATGCCAAGCGAAATTGTTTTGGTGCGGAATCTAATGATTAAGTATGAGGTGAACATATCCCGAAATGGGGTTATACGATGGGTTCATCACCTACGTATGGAAGAGGTAGTTTACTTTCTTGGTGATTGTAAATTGACCATGAAAGAAGGGTTTATGGCGAAATGTTGTTCAAACTAGTAAGAGTTCATGGTCGATTCGACCCCTCAGCAAAAGTATGAAATGTTTTAAAGGAATTTTTATATTCCTCAATATTCATTCTACTTCATAATTCTTGATAAGTTATGAAGGTTAGGAATGTTTGAAAGATAAGAACTTCTTTGAAGAGAAGTTGAGAAGAAGAGTAAGCTAAAAATTTTGAGGACGAAATTCTGCAAAGAAGGGGTGAATGTAATGACCCGGGTATGGGTGTGGTTTTAAGAAATTCCGAGGACGGAATTTTTATAAGTAGGGAAGTGTGACAACCCAGAGAATTGGATTGTCCAGAATTTAAGTTTAAAGAATTAGTATTTTTATTAATAAGATTATGTGTTATGTGTTTATTAATCGTTCTAGAACCTAGGATGATTATAAACTGGGAGGATTCTGGCTACGAGCTAGACTGAACGAGTAAGAATTTTCAAGACAAAAATAAAATTTTTCCGAGAACAAAAATATATTTTCGAGGAAAAAGACGAAATAGACACTATTCACCCGACGAAACCCTAAGGGTTAGGGTTTGAATAACCTAAGCCTTTCTAAGAGTTCGGTATGTCAAAATGACATTCCGTCAAAAGATTTGACGATAATATGTCGTGAAAAGTTATGTTAGCCGATAAAAAATTTTCTCAAAAAATGTGCAAAAATTGGACGAAATAAAAATGACGAAAAGTACTATTGCGTACTTTTCATTCGTTTAGCTACGTTAGGGGAAAACGTGAAGGAAAACGCTTATTATCAAATAGTGTTTTTCAGTTTTTTGGAGTTCAAAAAAATGCGTAAAAGTGAATCTATAGAGGAAAGATGAAATATCCAAAAATATTTGGATTCCGAGAATCACAGTTTTTCAAACTGTCAGACGAATTCCGCAAGACGGAAGCATGAAGCTTCCAAGAGAAGTTTCGTGAATAGTAAGGAGGTTTAGTAAGGAAGTGTGAATAGTAACTTTAGGGATGAAATCACTATTTTTCCCCTAGCTTTGAAAATCTATAAAAGAGAAATGTTAGCTGATTTCTTTGAAATCAACCAACACTTTGAAAGGTAGAGAGAAAGCTTGGAGAAGAAGATACGGGGATTTTTGGGAAGGATCAACTTCATCAGCTGATTCATCTCCTAACTCACAGCAACCTGTGAGCCTATCTTCAAGCTTTTAAGGAAGAACTCCTCTATGAAATGGAATGATGAGTGTCAGAAAGCCTTCCTTACAATCAAAGAGCAGCTAGTCAAAGCTCCTGTTTTGGTACCTTCCAAGGATGGTGTTCCCCTATTCATGTACCTATCAATCAATGACAATGCCATGGGCTGCATGCTAGGACAGAAAGATGATAGAGGCCAAGAATGAGTTATCTACTACCTCAGCAAAAGATTCAGCAGCAGTGAACACAAGTACACTCTAATTGAGAAAAATTGTTGTGCTTTAACATGGGCTTCCATGAGATTACAACATTACCTCCATGGTCACACACACCCATCTTATATCCCGCGTGGATCCTCTCAAGTACGTGTTTAGTAAACCCATGTTGAATTATCGACTGCCTAGATTGTAGTTGATCCTACAGCAATTTAACATTGTCTACGTGATGCAAAATTCTATCAAAGGTCAAGGAATTGTGGATCAACTGTCCGCCGTACCTTTATGGGATTTCAAACCCTTAGAAACATACTTCTCCGATGAAGGGGTAATGACAGTTCAGCAACACCATTAGGACGATGCACACCAAACATTGAAGATGTATTTCAATGGAGCTGTAAACATGGAAGGTTCTGGGGCTGGATCAGTTTTAGTATCTGTTACGAGGAGCAGTATCCCGTTGCCAAAAAATTGCAGTTTGTCAGCACCAACAACACAGGTGAGTATAAAGGCTGTATCATGGGGTTGAAACTATCCCAATCAATGGGCATCAGATGGTTAACTGTCTTTGGAGATTTCGAATTGGTAATCAGATAAATCACGGGAATCTATCACACCAAAGAGCTATATTTGCTGCCTTACCAATAGAAATTTCTATAGATGGCTTTGGAGTTTGAAGAAATATCCTTCCTCCACATTCCTCATAATAGGAATGACTTTGCGGATGCGCTAGCAACTTTTGCCTCCTTGATTAACATACCTGACAAGGAAAACATGTCAAGCATCACATTTGCCCTACAAAAGGCTCCAACCTATGGGAACTACATTGGACAAGTATCAGATGAGCTACCTCCCATCCAACACTCTTGATATCAGCATATCAGGGAGTACCTGTGAGATGGATCTACACCCGCTGAGGCGAGCCCGACTGAGAGAAGGCGGATCCATTGACTGGCTATAAAATTCTACCTGAGCAGAGATGCACTCTACAAAAGAGATGCAGGACTAGGTCTCCTCAGATGTTTGGACAAGGACCAAGCTTAGAGGATCATGAATGAAATCCAAGGTGGAGTATGTGGCCCACACATGAGCGGCCCTATACTTATCAAAAAGATCCTAAGAACAGGGCATTACTGGCTCTCTCTCAAAGCTGACTGTGATGATCACGTCAAGAGATGTTACCAATGCCAAATTCATGGGAATGATATCCACGCCCCTCCAAGGAAGCTCCACAATATGAGTTCATCCTGGCCCTTCTCAATATGTGGAATGGACATGATCGGACCCATCGAGCCAAAAGCCAGTAATGGGCATCAGTTTATCTTCACCATGATCGACTACTTCACCAAGTGGGTAGAATTGCAGCCTCCTTCCCCAGGGTTACCAAAGAAGTTATCATTGGTTTTATCAGAAACAATATCATTTGTCGATATAGACAACCAGAGGTGATTGTGTCAGACAATGCTAAGAACCTCAATAACAAATTGATGGAGGAGTTATGCAGTATATAAATTCCATATCAAACATCTCAACTCCGTTATCTACCGTCCAAAGATGAATGGTTCTGTTGAAGCGGCTAATAAGAACATCAAGAAGATCATGCAAAAGATGTCCGCCAATCACAAAGAATGGCCTGACCTGTTGCCTCTGACTCTATTAGCCTACAGAACATCAATACGCACTTCCACTAGGGCAATCCCCTACTCATTAACCTATGGGATGGAAGTAGTGCTCCCCATAGAAGTGGAAATAGAATCCCTCAGAGTGTTGATAAACGCTCGGCTGGATAAAGACCAATGGTTATAAGATAGGTATCACCAATTGTCTCTAATAGGCAAAAGGTGAACCACTGCCATCTTCCATGGTCAGATATACCAACAGAGGATTTCCAGATCCTACAATAGAAAAGTTCGGCTACGGCAGTTTGAACAACATGACTTAGTTTTGAAGAAGATCATTGACAACCAAAATTAGTCCAATGGAAAATTCTCCCCAAACTGGGAAGGCCCATTTGTTGTCAAGGAGGTATTGACAGGAGGTGCTCTCAGATTACAAGAAATGGATGGCGATGAATTTCCATAGCTCATCAACTCAGAAACCGTGAAACGGTACTATGTCTGAAGTTACCATCAAGCAAACATCCTGATTTTGGATCACCAGATCCACAGTTAATTTAGGTTAATTTTCTTAACCTCACTACATACAACCTTTCTTCATACCCATTTGTCCCATCGGGGACAAACACACCTTTCGAACTAGTAGCTGATAAGTAGGTTTTATACCTACTTATTTGGTATCTATTAATTGAATTAGTTGCTTAAACCTATGTTTCTTAGTTACTTTTCATATATTTATGTTATTTTGTAGGCTATGACATGACATTGGCATGAAGAAGCAAGGGAAAGCAATTCAGACTTCTTTTGGACTAAAATATGCAAGCAAATGCAAGAAGGGAATATTGAAGGACTTTTAACACCAAGTTGGATGCATGTTCTTGGCTTGAAACTTGGATTATGGTAGCTCTACTTCTTAGCTTTCTGTAACATCTTGAATCATCTCAATCGGAGTTCGGATGCGAGAGTTATGGCCTTTTTATCAACGAAGATCAAAGCTAAGAGTTGTCATGTTTGCCATTTACATAACATCTACTTCAAGCCCGATTTCCACCTTGATCCAATTCGAATTTTTCAATCCTTAAATAATTAAAGTTGTAGATCTCGTCGATATCTTCGATTTGATAGGTGGCAGGCCCCGTAACTCTAAGCAGATCAAACGTTATGCTTGTTTTACCAAAGGATGTCGCAGCAGAAAATAGCGTAGCGCGGACCGCGCTATAAATGAACTACGCATAGCACGGGGCGCGCTAGGCCACTAGAATGTAATGTCCGACATCAGAGAACAGGCGTGCCTGAAATTGCCTAAACACAAGTAGGCAGTATGCTTAAGCGCGAGGGAGAGCTGAATTGGGTTATTTGGTGTCCAATTTGAGTTAGAATAGGATTCTTAGTTGCCTAACTTGCTAGGGTATCCATTAGAACTATAAATACATGATGAGAGGCATAAAAGAAGAGATATATAGGCTAGTTCTAAGACTCCATAAAATCCCTCTTGGGATAGATTTCTATCAACTTATTCTTTACTTTCTTTCTTAGATTAGGAACCCTAGATTAGATTAGAATTGAATATTGAAGCTATTGATTATCATTGGAGAATCAAATTGGAAGCAAGAGAATGCAGATTTGTTTATCTCAATTCTAATTTCTTTTCTTATTTATTTGTATTTTTTTAATGCTTAATCAATTGTGGATGATGGATTCTAGTTCAATTATGAATTAAACTCTATTTTGAGATTACTATAGATCTTATTGTGTAGTTTACTTTAATATGCTTCTTGTTAGTCTTATTAGCTATATTTGGATTGTCTATTATGATTTGTAATGAATTGCTTAATTGCCTAGCTAACAGTTACCGTGATAATTTATATGAACTCGAGAGATGAAGTATAGATTTAGGTCGGATCATGATAGCATGTGTTTGTGATTTCTGCATGGATAGAATTCATGATTCGTGTTTAGGATAGAGATATGCCTTTACGCCATATGTAGTCTAATAAGAACTTGAACTTAAACCCTTTTTAATTGTAATTCACATAGAGATATAGTGGGTTAGTTAATTAGGGTGTTCAAATTGATTCTATCATCTGTGGATTTGATTTGATATGAGTATGGTGCATTGAGAGATGGCCATATTTTACTTTCGTGTTCTTGATTAACAATCCAGTATAAATAATTTGGCTTAACAGGAAGTGTGTTGATTTAAATGAAACAATAAGTGAAATTGTAATCTCAAGTCTTCAATATCTTGTTTCATTCTAGGGATAGTTAGTAATAATTTATTTAATTATTTTAAATTAAATTATTTGTTTAAATAAGATTAAATTGGTCATAGGTTAGTAATTGGTAATTCTTATTAAATAATTCTTTATGGGAACGATACTCAACTTATCACTTTATTACTTGTTGACCACGTATACTTGCGTGTTGTGCGTAATTAGATTTTACCCAACAGCAGCCTAGTTTTAGATCAGCAAATCCTTCGCTCAACTTCGTTTTCAAAACCTTTCACTCAATTCAGGTTATCTCACCAGGGATTAAACCTTTCACACCTTCAGTTTGTGTCACCAGGGATAAAACTTTTCACACCTGCAGTTTTATCTCCCTAGAGATAAAAACTTTTCCCACCTGCAGTTTGTCCTGTACATGGGATCAAACTTTTCATCTACAATCCGTCCTGCACATGGGGCGAACTACGTCGACCTGGTCTCCCCAATACCCTGGAGTACGTAGGCAGCCATTTTTTACAGTCCAGTCTCACTATAAAAAAAGGAAAAACATCTCTACACCCACCTTACCACATACAGCATAAAACCTTTACACCAGGTTCGAACTACGCAGACCTGATTTCCTCTTCAATAGGAGTACGTAGGCAACCATTCATGGTTCGGTCTTACCCCCTACCAAAACATAAAAACTTGTCAATGGTACTGGGATCATCCTTTAATCCACCACACTTCATCGACTTCAGGCCAAAGGGATGGAACTACCTGATCTCCCCACATAAATGGGAGAATCAGCGACCATCAAAGCTACAGTTGAGTCCTCAAAGAGAAACACCAATTCATAAGAGATGGAACTACCTGGGCTCCCCCATACAAAGGAGTACCAGCGACCATCTGTGGGGCGATCAACCTCAGAGAGGAAAGCCACACTCCTTTCGATTACCACATACAGAAACCAGTCCCAAGCCACCAAAGAGGTAGGGGATACACACAGATCAACAATCCATTCTGAAAGATCCTGAGACATCTCAATGTCCATCCGTCAAGGAGGAGTTCAGAATACATCAAGATCACAAGCCCTAGAGAAACAGGCAAATATCAAGCAAGTAACAAGGCACAACTTAAAGGGAAGTGAATCAAAATATATTTCCCTACCATATATAATGTTGTTTGATATATACAATATGTATTGTACATGACAAAATGGCTAAGCTAGTCTGTGCAGGAAAATACAAGCCCATCTACAAATCAGTGTATATGCGAGCTATTAAGTCCAACATCACATCCCTCTCAGAAGAAGGAGGTAACGCTGTGAGCTCCTGTCGAAGGGTATCTATACGAGCCAACAGATCCACAGCCAACTACATGGTGACATTGTGCTCATCAATATATGTACTCATCTCTACAATGATATCAGTAGTATGAGACCTCACTGCAGTACTATCCATAACGGTAACATCTCGGGTAGATATAGCGCTATCCCGCTCAATAATCAATGCATCTCTAAATGATCTAGCCTCATCCCGCTCAGCAATAGTGGTGTCTCTATGAGCTAAAGCATCATCTCTCTCCAATAGAGCGACATCTCTCCCAGCAAGAGCTATCAACATCAAGGCCCTAGCCTGGTCTCTCTCAAATGTCATCAGATGCAGACTCTGCTCTAAATACTCTGCCGAATGCAGGGTCACAGTAGCAGCCATGCTGGGAGAATCAACAAGAGCTGTTGTCAAACCAGTAAACAACTCTTCCTCGGTGGGAGAATTAGTGTCCTCTATGGGATCTCCACTATCTGAACCAATCCCCGGCTCTGTGGATATAACCTCAGCCGATGCAGTCTCTGTCTCTATCCATGCAGAATACTATGTCGAATAGCCCAGATGGCTAACAAAAAATTCATCCCTCTCACGCTGAGCCCAACAAGCATACACCCTAGATCTATCCTCTGCAGACCAATGACGAGAAGCTAAACGTTGACCTAATGCCCCCTCAAAAGGATGGACATCCTGAAACTGGTCGAACTATGACATCACAGCCAGTGGGTGATAAGTGGCCATGCCACTCAAACCAGCCAGAGGGAGATAATCCATGCCAAGTGCATGAGTAATGAAGCTATAGGGAGAACTGAGCCCTATACACGGTAAAATGTCAAATGGATCTCCAATCCCTACCAAGAACACCGACCAGGATATAGTGTCTGTACACTCCGCTGGCTAAAAGGAGTAAAACATGGCTATCTCATGGAAAAAGCAGTACCCATGCCGTCAAAAAGTGCCAATCGGTCTCAGGTGTGACATGAACCACACATATAACATAACCGAGCAGCCTATGAATACCCTTGTAGGATAGGTGTGGCAATATGTGGCTGATCTCAATGTCTCTGCCACAATCATCGACATAATGGTATGACCCTCCCTGAGAGCTCACACTGCCATGACAACACCAATGTCCAGCTCATCCATATATAGTGGCATGTACACATAAGCCACTATGCACATCATGAATATGTCTACTCTAGCTATACGCCACTAATCCTCCGACGTGGTGAAATCCCAAAATCTCGTGCATAAGCATCCCTTTGAGCCAAATCATCTATCGAAAAATCTTTGGGACACCACATAGCCGAATGTGATCTCATCCTGTACTACTCTACGCCTCAACCCAGTGAGGGTCATGAATTGTCGGCTCATATTATCGATAGCCATCCGAGCGCAAGGCCAGTCCAATGGCAAAGCTGTCAACGGCTCATACTCCTCTAAGGTGGGAGTTAACTCCTGGGTCCCAAATCAAAAAACATGCCTCTCTGGTACTCAATGCTCTAGCATACCCTCTACAAAACCCACAAGCACCTGAAACATCAGGAGGGTCATGAAATGTTGTAGTAACTGATCTACGGTCACCCGATCTGGAGGTGACAAACTATCATGCCATGACCTTAGACGGGAGGCTACAGATACTAGTGAGGTGTGATTAATGCTGCTAACTGTAGAGGAAGACATCTGTGTGGGCCGTATCATAAGACCATCCAGGGGTCAATGCTGAATACCTCTGGACATATATATGTATAACATGATACATGCATAATAAACAATAGATGGCAATAAGATGTAGGGAATGGAAAATAGTACATACATTCCTAAGTACATTATCATCTAATATATCATCTCTGTGTACAGCTGAAAAATACAGGGAAATAGGGCACAAACGCCTAACAACTAACATAGGCCTATCAAAAGATATAGCGAGAATGGGGCACAACCACCCAGTATCTAACAGAGGCCTATCAAAAAATATAGCGAGGATACACATCAGAAGAAGTCAATGGTGTTGATGTCCACATCATCAATCCTGTCCATCTGATGTAACTCCTCCTGAGTCATTGGATCTCTTTTAAGAGCGATGTCAGGCCTATACAAGGGAGGATCTACACCAGAAAAACCATATAGGTCATCTGAGGGGCCAGCTCCTGAGCTGGAAGGATCAAAAGTATCTGCCTCTAAAGGATCTCTGCCCAAGTGCCGGATGAAAAAATGTGCCCGATCCAACTGCCAGATCAAGCTATCAATCTATGTCAAATGAGTCGGATCTCGGACACGAGCCATCCAATCCGTCATCATCACGGATCTAGAAACCATATCCCCCATGAACTGAGTGGCGCGGGTCTGGGGTCTAATGGTACGAGGGGACCACCAGTGGTATAATTCCTCTTGAGTAAACGGACCCACTAACAAAGTGTATCCATCAACGCCCATCAACGGGATATCACTAACAGGTGACTACGACAGAGGCCAATAACACCTAGCAGGAGGCAAGATCGGTACATGAATCTCTCCTATAGTGCTCTTAATAACAGCTCTCCCAAGTAGAGCTCCCATCCTCCATCTGTGAAGAGAGGAATTCTACGGGTGGATATCACGTACTCGACACCAGTCGGGTACCCATCCTCAAACCCAATGGTTAAATGTTCCCCAAAGTAAGGAACCCAAATGATAGCATCAACTGTCAACAACTCCAACTGTAGGCTACAATGGGTGAAACCCTCAGCTACAGGAACCTCCGCCAGTATGGAGTGATGCCATCACCGTCGTCGTGGGTAGGTCTCTAAACCTAACACACTGATAGGACGCAGACATAGGAGACTCTCATAGGCCCAAAACTGCCAACACAAAGGCAAACATCTGCTATCAGTCAACACTCTTAACCTGTACATGGGAAATTAAAAGAGAAATACTCACCGACAGAAATGGGTAAAATCCTAATCAAGCCTCTGTCAAGCCCTGCAAACGCATGCACATGCCCCTAAGGAAATAGGCAAAGGTGTAGGAGCCCCAGTCATACTCTCCAATATAGTCCACCTCTCTTATAGCACTGACCAAAGCGAATGACACCGTGAAAGAGTTATCCGCTATGAAGCAACCCTTGATAATAACCAGGAACAATCGCCGCAGAATGCTATCCCTGACTCTCACATCAGTGGGTATGGGCTCACTCAACATCCCACTTATAGCATCTACGCTCAAAGGACCTGTACGAACTGTCCTGCTATTGAGTGCCTCAGTCAGGACTCCTAGCAAGGATCTAACGACAGTCGAGGTAATGTTCACTGTGCAAGGCACTGACGCCCCTCCAAACTCCATACCGGTGATAAACCGCCAATCCATCGGCGTCATCATCACCTCACAATCTAACAAATAGAGAGATTGAGTTTGGTGAAACTAGTGCTTAAACAATGCCCTTAGATAACCCCAGGTACAACGACGGGGGAGGATGGAAAAGAATGCCTCAAAGCCCCAACCATGCATAATCTCTCAATAATCTGGACGTAGAGCCTGATATAGAGAGTGTATGCTGAACTAGTTCCCTCGAGGCTGTGTAAATCCAGGAACCTACATCACAAAAGAAAATCAACATTAGAACCTTTGTTCCTCATCAATAGGAAAGAATGATGGTTAAACCCAGCTTTTACCTCGTTTGCATGCAAGTAAACTGAGGGGTGGCGACTCAAATCACCCAGAAGCTCTGGAATCATCACCTGAATGCCTGGAAGATCCTTGCGGGGAGCATGAGTAGCAGGAGTGGGACCCTTAATCGGTACATCCTCCTCCTCATCCTCAACATCTAGCACTTTAACCCGGATAGGATAGATCACCGCCTCCGCCAAACGACGAGGCTGTCTAACTGAACAGGGTCAAGGCACATCAGAAGCCCTCCTCCACACACCTAAAGTGGTCCTGTGGGAACTACTCGACTGATCCGGATCCATATATCTAGACACAATTCTCCAAATTACTTCAGAAAGGGTGTGGTAAATTCTAACCTGGAGCTTTTTAAATGCATTTCATGACTATATGCATACATGCCTTATTTTAACATACGCCTACAGTAGAGTTAAAGATGCATGTCTACCCAATACTTAGGCTCATGGAAAAATTTTGCCAGTCTCCTTTGTAAAAAGGACTATCCACACGACATAGGCATGACTAGGTGGCCATTCAGTAGCACACCTACCCATAGTCATAAACATCCTACATGCAGAAGTATATCAAAGTCATAATTCGTAAGGGTAGCCTAATTACCAGGATTACTTTGTTTTACAACCTTTGCTCATTTGTCCTCAAATAGGATAAGAAATAGCAGAAAAAGGTGCTAATTTGACTATTTTAAAAGTCAAATTTTTTCATATCATTATGTTCAGCATGGTTAAATACTAACATTTACTATGTTGAAATTTTTTTATCAAGTCATATGAGCATTCATATTCAATACTATGTGTTTAGACGCATTTCATGTGATAACTCATTCTCCAACAGATATAAACTGGAAAAGAAGACATGCATACGTTACCATGATAGTGTAGAACACTTGTACGGTGACAGATTTTGCAGAAAGCCGACCGAACTCAGCAAATCTGAAGAAGAAATCTCGGATTCTCTGTGTGGCGCAACTTGAAAATGACTTATGAAAGCAATAGGGACCTTAAATCCACCCACAGTTAGCTGCAGGTGTACCTGGGGCTACCTTATGTGGGTCCCACCCCTCCAGCTCGGTCCAATTTGAGTTGTAAGGGAGGTCTCATAAGCTGAAAAGTCAAATTAGGAAAAAAGATGCTACACGATTGAGCGGAAAAGCCTGAAATCTTGGTTTTCAAAGACCAAACTGTAGGTCTACATATTACTCATTGGTATTCGCCCAAACATAGGGTTCACTATACCGATGATCACAACTATTACAAATAACACTCGGAAATACCTCACAAAGGTTCGATGCCATCTGTTCGGGGTCGTAACTTTAAAACACTTCTCCCCAGCAGAAACTTCATACAACTCAGCCGTTGAAGTACATTTCAATGAGGGTCAAGCAACCTTGACGTCATTTCGGTCATTGACAAGTAAATCTAGCGAAGCATCGGAAACCATCCGATGGTTTCATCCGTTGAAGCACATTTCAATGAAGGTCAAGCAGCCTTGACATCGCCAACCATTGGCAATTAAACCTAACGAAGCGTCGGAGATGGTCTGATGATGGTATCCATTGATGCACATTTTAGCGAGGGCCAGGCAACCCTGACAAAAAACAAACTGTTGGCAGTAACTCCGACAGAGCACTGAAAAGACCTGGTGATACAAACTAGGAAATAACATCCTTATCGAGGAGGACCGATGATGGAATATGTTATACACATCTTCTTCAAACATAGCACAAATCCCACGAGTCTCTCGTACATGAGAGGTGCATCCTCAGTTGGAAGTCTGTACCGAGGATTAAGGACTTTGGTGATAACCCCAACGTCAACATCCTGGAAGTTCCTAAGAGCTTTAGAGAACACATCCAAGCAGTTCATCAGAGTCATCAGTGATAACTCCAGTCCCCATCAGAAGTAATGGGAGTAAATAGTAATCACATTCATCATGCATTTGTATCATGATTATCTTGTCACATTTCAAGTGTCTAGTATTCTTTATCCTATCCATGCAATTACATTGCATTAATATGATAAAGAGGGGCATTTGTAGACACTCAAAATTTTGCTTTCCTATTACTAACCTTGCAGGAGGGTAAAATTGTCTTCTAGAGATAACCCTGGAGGTCAACTCAGCTCAATCCTGGAGACAACCCCGGGATACTCAGTCTTTTCCATCTCGGAGACAACCCCGAGATACTCGGGTCCGATCCCAAGATAACCCGGGAGTTTCAGGCCAAACCTCAAGACAACCCCAGAATACAGTTCTAGTTCTGGAGAAGTCAGTTCCATCTCAGAGACAACCCCGAGATATTCAGTTCCAGTACCAGAGACAACCCCGGGATATAAAGTTCCAACCTCAGAGATAACCCCAAAGAAAGAAGTTGCAGTTCCGGAGATAACCCTGGAAAAGCTCGTTTCAACCCCAAAAGTCAGCTTCAACCTCGGAGATAACCCCGAGGCACTCAGTTCCAACCTTAGAGATAACCCCGGGAGGTCAGTCATACCTCAGAGATAACCCTGAGGACATCCAACACTTACAGTAGCCCAATCTCAGAGATAACCCGGAGCAACGACTGCTAAATCAGCCAGAACCGGAGATAACCCTGGTGAGGGGAAAAAGCGTCATTTCCCACCTCGATCCCACACTTGTACTGTCTCAACAACATTTCATCCTACATTCTACATATAAGTGTCCTAAAAGAACCATAGCTTAAATCGCGAGTGACTACTACACAAGACAGCACACCGAATAGAATTTAAAGACCTGAAGACCTGGGTATGGACCCATCTTCCCAACTTTGTACAACCTCTTATCCCATGTCATTGTGTAGCTCTCAACAACAACATTCCAAAAAGGTATTATACGCCTCAATTGGATGCCCAGATTGAAAGTTATGAAGGTTTGAACGGACAACGCATTGCATGTGTGGACGTACTTCGAGACGGTGGGGCCCACGGAGCCCAGGGGCACCCCGGGTAGCCACAGGTACACCTGCGGCTTCCCCTTCTATAAATAGAGGGCTTGGAGTGGCCATTTTAAGAAGAGAAGAGGCGAGGAAGCCCTATCCATTTTGCTCTGTACACACTATAAACTGAGTGCTTTCTCTTTTCAAATACTTGTGAGCTTGTGCTTTGTCATATTTTACCGGTGAAAACCGAGTGTTCATTCAATTAAAGCCATTTGAAGTCTTCTTGGCAGCCCACTGTAAGACTTCTTACATTTCTTAAAGCCTTTCTCAACTTTTGTGCACACACATTTATTCACATTGAGAGTCATGTTGCGTGTATATTCCCGAACTTTGGTCCGTGGCTTTTTATTTCTTTGGTATATATATACTTATATATATATATATATACATATATTACTATCGAGTTATGCCTCGATTGAGCCTGGATTCACATCTGGAGCGTTTATTGCTTTTATATATATAAATACTTATATATATATATAATGTTATTGAACTCTGTTTGGTGGAGCATGGATATAATATCCGGTGCGTTTACTGCTTATATATATATACTCGAATTGACGAACTGAGCCTAGATCGATATATATCTGGTGCGTTTATATCTTATATATATATATATATATATATATATATATATATATATATATTTTACATTTCACAGTTCTGAGATAACTTCGTGGACATTTACTACTTTTATTTACATTTAGTCCCATTGAGTTTACTTCGTGGCGGTTGATCATCTATATATATATATATTTACCGCTTTTATATATTTATATTTAGTCACCTTTTGGAGTTTACTTATATGGCGTTTGATCGCCTCTATATATATATTTACCGCTTTTATATATTTATATTTTCAATCCCCATGGAGTTTACTTTGTGGTGGTTGATCGTTCATATATATATATATATATATATATATATATATATATATATATATATATATATATATATATATATAGCTTTTATATATATAAATGTTTACAGCTTTCATACAAACTGTAATATCATGTGAGCCTAGGAATCATGTGATCACAGATTCAGTCTCCTGAATCTAGATTCAGTTCCCGTGATGGACATTTTTAGCTATAATCGGCTTGTAAATTATTCACGGTGTTTGAATTTCCTTAGATGGCTCTCATGCCCAGAAGGATTTTGGTACTGCTATGTATCTTATTTTCTCAAAGATGCCTCGCATCTCGAAAATAAAAATAATCCAGCCGAACACATAATAAAATGAAAGTATCAAAGGCCTTAATTACTATTGAGCATAATGGTTTAAAAAACCTCTTTTACAAAACGTCATTGTTATATCTTGGTAAAATTGAACTTTTATACAAAATTCAAACCCTTTGTATATAGGTGGAAATGAGGCATAACACTACTTCTAGATAATTTCACATTGACACACACACACACATTCATATAACAGTTTAAATTGAAAAGTGGCAATCACCGTGGTAACACGGATGTTGGGGGTGCCAAACACCTTCCCTCCTCATAATCAAGCCCCCGGACCCTAACGAATCTCGGTTTCACAGACCAGTTAAGCAATGTTACATCACTGGGTTAATGTGCAAACATTTTCTCGGTTGAGTTGGTGCAACCATTTTAAAAATTACCAACTGGTGACTCTTACAGTCCAATCGTCGACATATACATGTCGGACCTTTTCACAACTTGTTTTTTCAAACAAATCTCACCTAACATGAGAACACCCAAAGACAAAAATAGAAAGGGACAAATAAAAATCCCGACGTCAACAGTGTTCACTGCTGCTGAATCTTTTGTTGAGGTAGTAGATAGCTTGTTCTTGGCCTCTATCATCTTTCTGTCCCATCTTGCAACCCATGGAATTGTCATTGATTGATAGGTACATGAACAAGGGAATACCATCCCTGGGAGGTACCAAAACAAGAGCTTTGACTAGATGCTCTTTGATTATAAAGAAGGCTTTCTGACACTCATAATTCCATTTTATAGAGGAGTTCTTCCTTAACAGCTTGAAGATAGGCTCACAAGTTGATGTGAGTTGGGAGTTGAATTGGCTAATGAATTTGATCCTTCTTAAAAATCCTCGTATTTCCTTCTCTGTTTCAGGAATGGGCATTTCCATGATGGCCTAGATTTTTGTGGGATCCAGCTCAATCCCTTTGTGGCTGACTAGAAACCCTAGCAACTTACCTGATTTAACGCTAAAGGCGCACTTGGCTGGATTCAACTTCAAGTTATACTTACGCAACCTATTGAAGAGCTTTCTGAGATGGTCTAGGTGGTCTTCCTCCCTTCGAGACTTGACAATGATGTCATCCTCATAAATCTCTATCTCTTTGTGCATTAAATCATGGAAAAGAGCCATTATGGCTCGCTGATAGGTAGCTTCAGCATTGATGAGGCTGAATGACAACCGTCGGTAGTAAAAGGTTCCCCAAGGAGGGATGAATGCAGTTTTCTCACGATCCTCTTCAGCAACCATGATTTGATGGTACCCCGCAAAATAATCAGCAAAGGAGTACATGTCATATTGAGCTGTATTATCAATGAGTATGTGGATGAATGGTACATGAAAGCTATCTTTAAGATAAGCTTTATTCAGATCCCTATAATCAACACAAACTCGCACCTTTCTTCCTGGTTTAGGCACGGGGACTATGTTGGATAGCCACTCAGGGTATGTGGACTCCATGATGATGCCAGCTTGAAATTATTTCACAATTTCTTCTTTAACTTTTAAACTCCACTCAGGTTTTAATCGCTTGAGCTTCTGCCTAACTAGCTTAAATCCCTCTTTGATGGGAAGGCGATGAATGACAATGTCAGTGGAGAAACCGACCATGTCTTCATGAGACCATGCAAACACATCTTGGAATTGGGTCAATAGAGTAACCATGTCATTCCTTTGGTTTAGAGTGAGATCCGTACCAATCTGGATTTGTTTGGGGTTTTCTAAGGTTCCGAGGTTGAAAGAAGTGGTTTGATCAAGATTTGGCTTGGGTTTGTCTTCGACCCATTCTTTGATCTCCTGAGGTATCTCATAGTCCTCTTGTACTTCCATCAAGTCTGAGTCCAACTTTACATCAAAGTTACAGTTCTTGTGGAGAGTAGGCACCTCATCAGCAAGTATAGGCACATCTAACTTTAGAGTCTTGAAACAAAATGCTTTCACTTAATATATGAAATTGTTCAATCATACAAAGTGTTAGCATGTAATGACAAAATAACTGCTAATACAGTACAGAAAAAGTAAGCAGTTATGGCTATCTTCAGGGTAGAGGGAATTTATGCCCTTTTTACCCTTGTCGCCAAATACAAGGAGTGTTGCTCCAATTGTCAAGGGTGAAATCCTGGTGGACCGCAGTGATGAAGGGGATATTATTATCTTTCTTCTCCCGAATGATGACCATGATGTCTGGACAATCATCGTCTGGGATGTCTCTATTCATACCCTCAATATGGACAATGATGCATATGTTTGACAACCGCCTTGCAATGTCTTGTTTACGTCTCTGATCCTTTTCCTCCACCTCCGGATCTAGCATCAATACTTCCTTTCCTTTGACCGGTATCAATTTAGGAAACAATATAGTCATCACATGAGCAGGAACCTTTAATACAGGCTGTACAGGTTCAACCTCTGCATGTTTAAGCAATCGCCATGTGGCAGAAGATAAAGTAACCTGTTTATGTTTGTGAGGATTCCTGTGAGTGGAGCTAGCAGAATAGCCTAGTCCAGCTGTCCCTGTTTGACTGGGAACTTAAATTGGGCGCTTAATGCCCTGATGATCTTTGCCCAACCCTTGTCCAGGTTGATAACCCAAGGATAACGTCATTTCTTGACTTGCCGACATTACCTCGGTAGAAATTTTGGGTATCAGAGGTGGCGTCCCAATGGGATGATAGTGAGTGTTTCTCACCTCGAGGGCTTGGAAGCTGACGGGCTCAACTTCAACATTAAAACTGATGAGTGGTATGTCACCTTGTTCAAGACTAGGCTATTGTTAATGATGTATTTGAGTTACTGGTGAAGGATGGAAGGGACGGCTCCAACCATGTAAAGGATATGCAGAATGTATGTGGACTAATCTCCATAGGTAGTTCAATCTCTCCGACAGCATTTCATCAGGATCCATCAAAATCTTTGATAACCGTATGGTTGCTTCGGATATTGTTGAGATTGATGTTCATTTTCTCCAAGGTGGCATAAGGGCAGATGTTCAAAGATGATCCTCCATCTATCAGTACTCCTACTACCACGTATCCGGAGGACATAACCGCTATGTGCAATGGTTTGCAATAACCCGCCCCTTCGGGAGGTATGTCATCATTAGTGAAGGATATCACATTGCTGTTAAAAATGTGATCAACCAGGTGATGGAACTTTTCAACATCCACTGAGTTTGGCAAGTGGGCTTCTTCTAAAACTCTGAGTAACACCTTCATGTGATCTTCTGAGGAGAAAACCAAGTCCATTATGGAAATTTGTTGTAGAGCTTCTTTCAAGCTTAAAACCACCTTGGCTTCATTGTGTCCCATAGTACGGAGGAATTCTTCAATCTTCTCCATGGGAACTTTCCCCTTTGACTTGATAGTAGGTTTCATCACCTGTTGGGAAAGATATAGTAGATTCTCCTTCGACATTGCAGCAGTTATGTGGGATGTGGATTCTTTAGCCTTTTCATAATTCCATGGCACTTTCTGTAGGCTGACAACAGGATATTGTGGTCTGAATGGGGAGATTGTAAAACTCCAAATTTTGTGAATAAAGATTAATTTTCTCAAAATATATTTTTTTTATTTATGGTGTGGATTTGAGAAAATATTATAGTTGTGGGTAATATTTATAAATTTTGCAAAGTAAGCAAGTTGTTACATAATATTCGATTGGTCGGAGAATATTCGTTTTAACAGGGAATATTCGTACGACGGCACAATCATTGGTGGACCCCACAACAGAATTATTGTCGGATTGAGAAAACGACAAAAATATTTTTATGAAAATAAGGACGGAAGTTTTACTGTTAATCGCTGAAACACCCACCGTTAAAAAGTACATGTCGCGGCATGGTTGCATAAGAGCAGCACATTATTGATTATTGATGCTTATGTGAGAAGTCACTCGGTTTTGTTCAATTATTGCTACGATAATTCTTTGATAAGATCTCACGTTATTTGATTCAATTATTGTCAATATTTTATATATTAGTAAATCAATAATTGAGACGGCAAAGTTATTAATATTATCATTTGCAATATTAACGATGTCTAGAAGTTTTGTCAAGGAGAGGTTTGGTCACCTAATTGCGCGCCAATAGGGAGAAATCCTTATTGAAAAGCCCCCTCTTTCCTGGGAACCACCTGATCGATTAATATTGCGAAATATAATAATAATGATAAATGTTGTTAAAAATATTGAGAGATTTTTATGAAGTATTTGTTATAAATTGGCTTATTATATGGACCCCCATTTACCCATTTTTTAAAATAATCGGTAAAAATTTATTCTTTATAATAAAGGTGGGGCCCACATGTGGGGCCCACATGTGGAAGTAATGGATGAAACGAAATTGGGGTGGGGGAGAAAACGATATCTCGGAGGGAATTAGTATTATATAGATATATATGTTTATAAAATGTTATATATATATATATATATATATATATATATATATATGTTTTTTGTTTTTGTTGAATTGGTTTTGAAAATCAATTACCTTCCAAGTAGGTAACCTATTTAATTTAGCAGGATGTAAGCTTGTTGACTAAAATCTCCAATTATGCTATTACTATTTGATAACTTATGAGTGGGGAAATGTTCTCATTGGACCATTTCTTTAAATTGGCATGTAATGTCCTTCCTAAATTGACTAGCACCAATTACTGATAACCCGTGAACTTGGTTCGATTCTTTTTCTTTCTTTTAACTGTGCGTCCGTGAATTTTTTTTTTAAATAGTATCCTTCCATTCTCCTATAAATAGGATGCTTAGTTAGAATTAAAAATCACACCAGAATCAGAGAATTCTTCTTCTATAATATTGAGCGTATTTCTTTAGAGTTTTAAAAAGCTTTTAGCGTAGAAAATAGTGAAAGTTTTCTTCAAGAATATCTCCACTATACCAGTTAGAATACTCTTCTTTTTGAAATAAAAATTATTATTTATTTCATATTTTAAAAAAAAATTATTTTTTATATTCGTATGAATATTATTCGTTTAATATTCGTCAGAAATATTATTTCATTCGCGAATTTTTTTCCCATGCAGCATTGATGTCAGTTTATATTATATATATAAGGTATGATTACTTTGGTTAAGGAAGGATAGTGGCTGAATCCTGTTGCTTCATGAAAGGTTAATATGAAGATTATATATAAAGGATAATATATGATTTGCATGGCAGTAAATATATGATTTGCATGCCCACCATGATTATATATATATATATATATATTAATCTGCATCATGTAATTTAATTTGCATGTCCGTGATCCGTGATATGTTACTTTACAGAATGGTTTTGATATTCAACAATTGTAAAGATTATTATGTTTTTTTTTATATTTTAAAGAGAAATTATTTTTTTATATTCATATGAATATTATTATCATTCAATATTCATTGTTTTCATTTAATATTCGTAAGGAATATTATATTTGTTTAATATTTGTAAGAAAAATTATTTTCATTTAATATTCGTAAGAATATTATTTTCATTCAATATTCGTAAAGAATATTATTTTCGTTCAACAGTTGTAAGTGATATCATTATTATGAAAAGGGGAATTATTCATTTCTATATATAATTTTTTTAAAATCAGAATCAAAAGGTGTTTAATCTGAAGGAGATGTTTTAAGACAAGCCCAAGACTTTTGTGTACAAATTGTAGACTTAATTACCATGAGTGATAATTAAATGATTAACATTACTTTTTGAAGCTGACCACGGATTTCAAGATATTTTTTTTATGCAGTATTCAGCATCTTTTGTTATGATTGCTTTAGGAGAACTATTAATTGTTGGAGAATTTGATTGCTATCCTTTGTTTAAGTATATTTTATTGACAAGCAATAGTAGGCGTACAAAGTAATAAATATATATATATATATATATATATATATATATATATATATAATATAAAATAAAACCTTATCTTTTTGTCAAGTAGTATAGCTACTGAAATTATTGTTTTCCCTGGTATATTACAAAATTTCCATATAAACTAACATGAAAGTTGATGGTTATTTTCCTTATCTTTTACTACACTTGATAAAGGCTGTTAAGTGAGTTTTTATTTAGGAATAAGGATTTTCTATTTCGGCAAATATAGTTTTTATCTGTTATCACATGATCAATCTCACAATAAATGTCGAGGGAAAATGAAATAGTTAATCACGCAATTACAATCAATTAATGTTACAAATAATGTGGTAAAAGTCTTTTTGACCCGTAATGCAAAGATGGGCATGTGTATGACATGATCATGACCACTGGTGATACTAATGAATATCATTGGCCTGTAGTGCAGGGATGATTCGATGATATGGATTAATTATTGAGCTGAGTCTCAGCGATGAAATATTAATTCATGGATGTGGTAAAAGTCATATTTGGCCCGTAGTGCATAGATGGACTTGGTATGATTATGACCAGGGATTATTCGGTATAATCATGACCGTAATTGAAAACACGAATATCCTTGGCCCGTAGTGCATGGATAGTTCGTGGTCGTGATACTATTAAGTTGAGTTTCAGCATTATTGGTTTTTCAGTTGTATATCTTTGGCCTGTAGTGCAAAGTTGGAATGTTGAATTACTTGATTATAAATATGAATTGTGATTTAATTATAATATGTGGTGGTTCAGGTGAAGACAAGTGATGAGAGTTCTACTTGTCTTTAGTATAATAGATGAACTGTTGATGAGTATTACAAGGATGAAATATTAACGATGGACTTCTAATCTAGAGGAGAAAGTAGACATTATGTTCTACTTGACTCTTCTAATGGATTGCTTATTTCGCTGCAATTGTTGATCTAAAACTTGTTGTCTGTTATATTCTATCAGTTGTTATACTGTTGAAGGCTAACGATAATTTATTCTACGTTATCTTAGTCATAATATTTCTTACTGGGCTAGTTGAACTCACCCTTTCTTTCACTGTTCTATTCAGAAAATGAGAATGGAGTCGGGACTAGTTAGAAAACGGAGTAACGGTCCAGATAATAGCATTAGTAGTCCTCATTATTCTATGAAATAGTGTGATAATAAATGTATTGAGGACTCCATTTGAGTTAAATGCTGTCTAGAAGACAATATTTTTATTAAAACTCTCATTTTATGTTTTATCGTATTTTACACGACAGTTGTATTATTAAATTGTATTTAAATTTTGTACCATGTATTTGGCGACTCAAGATGGGTGATGTATACCTATTTTGGGGGAGTCACAGTTGGTATCAAAACTTAGGGATATGATCTCTGGCTGAGTTATGAGACAAGAACTAGGAGGGGAGAGACGGGAAATTCCTTCGCTAGTATGACCTACCTAAGTTTATCTGTTATTTAATTGGTCGGTCATAATATAGGGATATTATGTGTCATGTCAATTTCTTTAATTAACCCTCGTTTTGTGGCAGTATATGAGAATGGCAGTAGAAAATGTCAACAATGGAGTGAATGAGACCGTGGAGACACCTTTAATCACTAACCAGGATAATGTAATGTCAGGCAAAGAAGGAATTAGAGATATCCATGTGGTGAGGGAAGAATTAATAGTTGAACCCGAGCTAGTCACAGAGGTAGCAGCTAAGAGTGAGAAAGAAGAGGAACCTCAGGAGAATTTATTAGAAGAATTTTTTGATCGAAATGTAGAACTGCAAGATCGTATTCGTGAGTTAGAAGAACAGGTTGAAGAACGGCAGGCAGTCGTGGAGCAAAGGGATGCAACAATTCAAAATTGTATTACCCGATATGTGATGCTTGAGCAGAAGCACTCTTTGGTAGAATGTAAGATATTAAAGTTTGAATCGAGAATTCAAATTTCAAGGATCAAATTTGAAAGAAGAAGCAATCGAACGCAGTGAGAATGAAGGATGCTTGGGTAAAAGCCGCATGACGTGTTGATATTGTGAAAGAGACGTCCGATCCAAAAGGCTAAAATGGATGATGTGTATTTTTTTTTTAGGCAAAGAATTCGGAGAACCCAACATCGAAGTTTTGAATTACTCTCATGCAGAGCTATCAACCTCAATTCGATATGGATCGAAGATTGATGATTCAGATCATGAATCAGGAGTACGACGAAGCAGTTGAGGGTGGAATATGCCCTATAGAAAAGTTAATTCCAACGGTAGTGATGACACCAAATGCTGCCCCAGACGAGTCAAAGCCGGGTAGTTCAAGGGAGAGCGATTTTCATGACTTCCCAACAAGTGAGGAATCCAAATGAAGTTATCACGGGTAAGCTTATCATAAACTCTAGCGAAGTCTATACCTTATTCGATACCGGTTCTACTCACTCTTTTATTTCTCATACTTGCGCTCAACGTTTAAATTTGACTCAATAGAAATTAGACTTTGACTTATCTGTTGAAACTCTATTATGAGAAACCTTCATTATATCCACTGTTTATAAATCTTGTTTGATTCAAATCGGCACCCTCATGTTACTTGTCGATCTTATTACTTTCTTTGAAAATACTTGCATTTGATGTGATTTTAGGGATTGATTGACTATCTACTCATCATGCAACCAAACCATTAAAATCAATCACTGTCATCTCAAGTCATAAAGCTATTCGTTTATTGAAAAACGGATGTCAATTTTTCTTAGCCCATGTCACAGATTTAAACAAAAATACGTCAAATTTGAATGATATTGTTAATAAATTTCCTGACGTATTCCCTGAAGAACTTCCTGGCCTACTCCAGAGCGTTAAATTGAATTTGGTATCGACCTTGAACCCGATACAAAAATCCTCAAATATTTCCTCACCCAAAACGAGCGTAACATGCCCTAGAGACGTTGGCTCGAGTTGTTGAAATATTACGATAATATCATTCAATACCATTCTAGAAAAGCGAACATGGTAGCTGAAGCGTTGAGTAGAAGATCGTATGCGTTTACGAGTGCAAATATACGAACCTATGTGAAGATAGTGAATATACGATTAGAACCGACTTTAATCGATAAAGTTAAATCCACTTAAGATACATATTCAGAGTTGATAAAGAAGGTTCAAGAGGGCGTTATTCTAGAAGTAAGAATCGACGAAGAGAGGAATCTTAACTCTCGACTTTATTGGTCTATTTGAAATCATCGATCGAGTAGGAACTGTAACCTATAGACTCGCTTTACCGTTAACTATGTCGCGTGTTTATAACGTTTTTCACGTATCGGTGTTACGTAAATATGTGGACGACCCGAACCACATTATTGATTTAGAACTGGACGAGATAGCGGAAGATTTAACGTATGAGGAAATATCTGTGAAAATCTTGGATAAGAAGAAACTTATTCTACGCTCAAAAGTTATACCTCAAGAGTTAGAATCTGACAAGGTATCTTCACCTCTTCGACATACCAGGTACATACGTAAATTTCGAGGGCGAAATTTCATAAGGAGGGGAGATTGTAAAACCCCGAATTTTGTGAATAAAGATTAATTTTCTCAAAATATTTTTTTGTTATTTATGGTGTGGATTTGAGAAAATATTATAGTTGTGGGTAATATTTATAAATTTTGCAAAGTAAGCAAGTTGTTATATAATATTCGATTGGTCAGAGAATATTCGTTTTAACAGAGAATATTCGTACGACGGCACAATTATTAGTGGACCCCACAACAAAATTATTGTCGGATTGAGAAAACGACAAAAATATTTTTATGAAAATAAGGACGGAAGTTTTACCGTTAACTGTTGAAACACCCGGTGTTAAAAAGTACAGTAATACACGTGGTTGCATAGTAGAACACGATATTGATTATTGAGGTTTATGTGAGAAGTCACTCAGTTTTGTTCAATTATTGCTACAGTAATTGCTGCATAGTATCTCACGTTATTTGATTCAAGTATTGTCGATATTTTATATATTAGTAAATCAATAATTGAGATGACAAAGTTATTAATATTATTATTTGCAATATTAACGATGTCTAGAAGTTCTGTCAAGGAGAGGTTTGGTCGTCTAATTGCGCGCCAATAGGAAAAAATCCTTATTGGAAAGCTCCCTCTTTCCTGGGAACGACCTGATCGATTAATATTGTGAATTATAATAATGATGATAAATATTGTTAAAAATATTAAGGGGATTTTTATGAAGTATTTGTTATAAATTGGCTTATTATATGGACCCCCATTTACCCATTTTTTAAAATAATCCAGAAAATTTATTTTTATAATAAAGGTGGGGCCCACATGTGGGGCTCACGTGTGGAAGAAATGGATGAAATGAAATTGGGGTGGGGGGGAGGAAACGTATATCGGAGGGAATTAGTATTATATAGATATATATGTTTATAAAATGTTATATATATATATATATATATATATATATATATATATATATATATATATATATATGTTTATGTTTTTGTTTTTGTTTTTGTTGAATTGGTTTTGAAAATCAATTACCTTCCAAGTAGGTAACCTATTTAATTTAGTAGGATGTAAGCTTGTTGACTAAAATCTCCAATTATGCTATTACTATTTGATAACTTATGAGTGGGGAAATGTTCTCAGTGGACCATTTCTTTAAATTGGCATGTGATGTCCTTCCTAAATTGACTAGCACCAATTACTAATAACCCGTGAACTTGGTTCAATTATTTTTCTTTCTTTAATTGTGCATCCGTGAATTTTTTTCTAAATAGTATCCTTCCATTCTCTTATAAATTGGATGTTTAGTTAGAATTAAAAATCACACCAGAATCAGAGAATTCTTCTTCTATAATATTGAGCGTATTTCTTTAGAGTTTTAGAAAGCTTTGAGCGTAGAAAATAGTGAAAGTTTTCTTCAAGAATATCTTCGCTATACCAGTTGGAATACTCTTCTTTTTAAGGTAAGAATTGTTATTTATTTTATATTTTGAAAAAAAATTATTTTTCATATTCGTATGAATATTATTTGTTTAATATCCCTCAGAAATATTATTTCATTCGCGATTTTTTTTTCCGTGGAGCATTGATGTTTCGATTTATATTATATATATAAGGTATGATTACTTTGTTTAAGGAATGATAGTGGCTGAATCCTGTTGCTTCATGAAAGGTTAATATGAAGATTATATATAAAGGATAATATATGATTTTCATGGCAGTAAATATATGATTTGCATGCCCACCATGATTATATATATATATATATATATATATATATATATATATATATATATATATCATATATATTATATTAATTTGCATCATGTAATTTAATTTGCATGTCCGTGATCCGTGATATGTTGCTTCATGAAATGGTTTTGATTTTCAACAATTGTAAAGATTATTATGTTTTTTTTTCATATTTTGAAAAAAAATTATTTTTATATTCGTATGAATATTATTATCATTCAATATTCATTGTTTTCATTTAATATTCGTAAGGAATATTATATTTGTTTAATATTCGTAAGAAATATTATTTTCATTTAATATTCGTAGGAATATTATTTTCATTCAATATTCGTAAGAAATATTATTTTCGTTCAACGGTGGTAAGTGATATCATTATTATGAAAATGGATATTATTTCATTTTTATATATAATTTTTTTTAAATCAGAATCAAAAGGTGTTTAATCTGAAGGAGATGTTTTAAGACAAGCCCAACACTTTTGTGTACAAATTGTAGACTTAATTACCATGAATGATAATTAAATGATTAACATTACTTTTTGAAGCTGACCACGGATTTCAAGATATTTTTTTTATGCAGTATTCAGCATCTTTTGTTATGATTGCTTTAGGAGAACTATTAATTGTTGGAGAATTTGATTGCTATCCTTTGTTTAAGTATATTTTATTGACAAGCAATAGTAGGCGTACAAAGTAATAAATATATATATATATATATATATATATATATATATATATATATATATATATATATAAAATAAAACCTTATCTTTTTGTCAAGTAGTATAGCTACTGAAATTATTGTTTTCCCTAGTATATTACAAAATTTCCATATAAACTAACATGAAAGTTGATGGTTATTTTCCTTATCTTTTACTACACTTGATAAAGGATGTTACGTGAGTTTTTATTTAGGAATAAGGATTTTCTATTTCGGCAAATATAGTTTTTATCTGTTATCACATGATCAATCTGACAATAAATGTCGAGGGAAAATGAAATAGTTAATCACGCAATTACAATCAATTAATGTTACAAATAATGTGGTAAAGGTTCTCTTTGGTTGGTAGTGCAAAGATGGGTATGTGTATGACATGATCATGACCACTGGTGATACTAATGAATATCTTTGGCCTGTAGTGCAGGGATGATTCGATGATATGGATTAATTATTGAACTGAGTCTCAGCGATGAAATATTAATTTATGGATGTGGTAAAAAGTCATCTTCTTTGGCGTGAAGCATAGATGGACTTGGTATGATTATGACCAGGATTATTCTAGATAATCATGATCAGATTGAAAACACGAATATCCTCTGGCCAGTGGTGCATGGATAATTCGTGGTCGTGATACTATTGTCGAGAGTCTCAAAGATTATTGATTTTTCAGTTGTATATCTTTGGCCTGTAGTGCAAAGTTGGAATGTTGAATTACTTGATTATAAATATGAATTGTGATTTAATTATAATATGTGGTGGTTCAGGTGAAGACAGGTGATGAGAGTTCTACTTGTCTTGAGTATAATAGATGAACTGTTGATGAGTATTACAGGGATGAAATATTAACGATGGACTTCTAATCTAGAGGAGATAGTAGACATTATGTTCTACTTGACTCTTCTAATGGATTGCTTATTCCGCCGCAGTTGTTGATCTAAAACTTGTTGTCTATTATATTCTATCAGTTGTTATACTGTTGAAGACTAACGATAATTTATTCTACGTTATCTTAGTCATAATATTTTTTACTGGGCTAGTTGAGCTCACCCTTTCTTTCACTGTTCTCTTCAGAAAATGAGAATGGAGCCGGGACTAGTCGGGAAACGGAGTAACGGTCCAGATAATAGCATTAGTAGTCCTCATTATTCTATGAAATAGTGTGATAATAAATGTATTGAGGACTCCATTTGAGTTGAATACTGTCTAGAAGACAATATTCGTATTAAAACTCTCAATTTATGTTTTGTCGTATTTTACACGACAGTTGTATTATTAAATTATATTTGAATTTTGTACCATGTATTTGGCGACTCAAGATGGGTGATGTATACCTATTTTGGGGGCGTTACAAAGATAATTGGCTTTGACACAACCACTTTCAAAGGATTTTCAATACCTTTAAGTTGAATTATTTGTATTTTGAGTTGTATGGCAGCCAAATCATCCCCAGAGGATATAACTGCTACGACTTCCTTCCATTTTATAGAAAATATGTCCCCACACTCAAGTAATACCGTGTCATCATCTGCTAGCTACAGGACACTGTTGTCAATTTGGTTCTGAATAAGATGACGAAGTGCCCAACATTCTTCTGTGACAGCCCCAAATCCGGGTCCCAAATCACCACGGATCTGGTACAATCATTCTATAACTATTGCAGAAGATATAAACTTAAATTGTTTATACAATAAACTTTACACACTATTCCCCAAGCTCGAGTATCCTTAACTTATACACAATTCATTATCCTATCTAACATACAATCACATTAATATACAATATTGTTTCAAACTTTATCTGTACATGTAAACTAAAGATGGACTTGTCTTTAACCTTTCCTTGTATCCGACGTATTCACCTTAATCTGCAATGTTTATCATGATATAGCAAGGGTGGGCATGAATGTTGCCCAACAAGTTTAAATTTATTTAAAGATATATCATGATTGAAAGAGTCTGAATAATAAGTTGGCTATAATTCAACAATATAGTTGTGAATTAGCATGAACAAACTTTTCACTGAACAAGTATTAAACATGAATAAATATATCTGGACGGAATGGTAATGAAGGTGATCAACCTTTCATACCTGACTTATACATGCAATATGTACAGAGTACAATTCTATAATTCTTAGACATGGAAATCAGCAATGATTAACTATAAGCATATCTGAATGAAACAACTCTAAGTAGAGTTAAGAAAAACTTGACTGTTTCATTGATTATCATTACACAATTTATTAAGCTTTGTATGAAGACCTAATATATAAATAATATCGATATACAAATTAGAATAATATCATCATAATATAATACTATTATATATATATAGAATAACCTAAACACATAACATATAACCCTATCAGTATACAACACACATAAGACTTGGTATCTAGTCAAACTATGGTAGTCTGAGTTGAACCCGACACAAATCTGACATCCCGACGGTCTAGTCGGACAAAACTCAAGTCTAAAATCATTAAGACTCGATCTAAACTGGTTCACAAATATCTTAGATAATTTATTATCAGTCATAAGCTTGTAATAATTTTCAAATAATTATTACCATTTATCATAATTTTTCAATCATTAATATCGTATTTAAATGAATTAAATACCACATAATTCCTTTATCATTAATATTTATTTAATACTAAATATTAATAGAAATCATAACATAATATTATAATATATTTATAATATTACAAAGTATTTTAATACCTTAAAATCATATTTATATGATTTTTAAACACTTAAATTCATTATCCGATAATTGCTTTTAATATTAAAATATTAATATTTTCATGACAAAATATCAAAAGTTATATTTTATAACTTAAAATATTTTTATAACACTTAAATCATTTTGATATGATTTTTAAAACACTAATTCTATTTTTCCATAATTTATTTAATATATTTATTCAATAAATTAATTATCATTAATATAAATTTATTAATGAATTTCATCACAAAATATCAAAAGTTATTAAAAATAACTTAAAATATTTTCTAACACCATAATATAATTTTTCATGATTTTTCAAGTATTAAAATCATTTTTAAATAATTTATTTAATATTATAATTAAATAAATTAAATTATATTTCAAAAATATTAAATATTTATGAAATATAATCTAAATAATTAAAAACTAATTTTCAGGCTTTAAAATAATTATGAGGAATTTAATATTAATTTTTAATAATTAAAAACTATTTTTCCCTATTTAATAAATAAAATAATTGATTTTAGAAATAAACTGTCGCTAAAAGGGCCCTATAGCGACAGAACCGTCGCTGTAGGTGTTCTTGAGGAAAATCTAGAACTTCATGTTAGACTTCGAGAGGCTTGATTTGACCGCTTATAATTTCCAATCAAAAGTGTTTCTAGGGCGTGTTAAACGTTGATCATGTAGTGTTTATGTAACACTACATGAAATAATCATCATCTCGATCATACAACAAACTAAAAAGATCTGGGCTTGCAAACACACTGTCAGAGTGTTTCTGGGTTTTTCCAGAAACCCTGCAGTTCGAGTGGCCATCTTGTAGCTCGATTATATACATGTTCTGGTTATTAAATATGTGGTTTCTTGGTTCATAGATCTAGTACATATGTTAAAGAACAAATAAATAACATTTTCTCAGTCCAAAAACAACAGGATCACCATGTATCAATCGGTCAAACTATGTCAGAAACTCAGGTCATACGTTTTCTGGAATTTCCAGAAAACAGACAATCATACCGGATGGTCTACTTTGACCATCCACTACATCCAATCAATTGGTGTTTTAAAGGATCTAAAGGCCAGGAACTATAGTCCACATTACAGGCTACACATGTATTACCACAACATCATCAAATAACATTATATCGGACAGATCTGGGCGTTCAAAGATATTGTCAGACGTTGAAATCAATTTCTGGGTTACCCAAATTTTTACTCGATCATGGTCGGTTAACCGACTTTGACCGATTATAACTTGAAATCTAGACATTAAACGACTGTGATTTCACTTCCAGATCAAAGACAACATGACAAGCCACATATAACAACTTTGAAACAACAAAAATTATAAACGAGCAATGATCTGTGGCCACTGACATTCGGTTGTCACACCACATTTCAAGCTCAAGAACAGTTTTTAAAAACTTGATTTTTGTACATCTACATGTTATAGATGCATGATCTATCAACCCAGATCACTCAAAGACACCCTAATACACAACTTTAACCAACCAATTCCAACATATAACATCAGATCACAAGATTTCTAAAATTTAGGGTTTTCATACCTTTCTAGCTTGGATTTGATTTCTGATCATGGATTCTATTCTTGGAAAGGTATGATCTGAAATAGTCTTAACTTTACACTCCCTTTCACTCTCCATTTCGAAAAGTTAGAGAGAGAGAGAGTGGTCTTGGAAAATATGAGAAGTAAAGTAAAGTAATTTTCTTACTTTTTAACTTATAAGCTTTGATTCAATGAATTGGCTGGCAATTGATGACTGATTGCTAGATATAAAAGTCATAAGCTATAGTTAGGGTGGTTCACCAACTCATTTTAGGACAAGATCTACAAGTTATGCTAAAATAATGCAATAAGGGTATTAAGGTCATTTTGCTAGCAAATTTAATGGCAAATTGGTCTTTGATCCAACCCTTAAGGTTTAACCCTTAGGGTTAAAACCTAAGGTTTCAAAAATTTAAATTTCTAGAATTTCTAATTTAGGTTTTCAAAATAAAAATTTCTAAATTATAATTAGGATTCTATAAATATATTAAGATTTCCTAATCATGAAATTCAATCTTGCTAATTAGGATTATTATTTCCTAATTAAAATTGCAAATTTAACAATTAGGGTCGAAATTGTACATTATGATTTATAACCCAAGAATTAGGGTTTTAAACAGAAAAATAATCTTTCTAATTTAGAAATTAGGTTTCCTAATTAGATTAGGGTTTTCTAATTACTTATAACTTGAAAATTAGGATTAATGTTTCCTAATTAATATTAAAATTATTACACTAACAATCGGGTTTTCCCTAATTATAAATTAGGGTCTCTAAACCAGAAATTAGGGTTTTCTAAATCAATTAGGGTTATCCCTAATTAGGTTATCATTAATAACGTTTAAACCTTATACCAACATTTGCATTCCCAAACTAGGGTTTTCAATTTCCGAATTAGGGTTTCGAATTCCCGAACCGAAATTAGGTTTCGTAACCTAGGTTCAGGGTTTCTTATCCATTGCTAGGGTTTTCTAACTGAACGTTGACGTTCTTAATATATACCTAGGGTTTGACACTGATAAAATTTATCATGTCAAACCTTGACCCTTAACCACACTCTGAACACATAAATGACCATATACACAGAACATATTCATGTATACACTTAATCCTGAATAATTCACCGAAATCTTTCACAGAATTTTGAAATCCTCAAAATTCCTTCCCAAAAATATCAAACGCATACACTTATTTTCTGTCTAGGTTCTAATATTGAACCTTAAATCATTCAATTATGATTTTAAAAATTTTCTAAATTCTCGGGTTGTCACATCTTCAGTGTTGTGACCGCGATATTGGGAGTGGTACTGACATACTTCATTAGAATTGAACCGGGGATTGATTGGAGGTAGCAGAGCCATGATTCTTCCTTCATTGATCAACATCTGAAATATTTCTTCCATCCGTTAGCCTAAATAGGTAAATTCCCTCTTGTTGGCGAAATCCCGATGGGCTTTGGCATTTGCTATTTTTGAAATTTTATCCTCCAGAATTTCACCTTCTGAAGTCAACGGGGGAGTACTCATAACAAAAGGAAGGAGGCTAGCATGCTCATGGCTGAATAATTGGCATGTGACTTGGTGTTGATGGACCACCAGTTCTGCCAATTGGTTGACTTGTTCATAAAGAGCCTTCATTTTTCGTTCCATTATAAACTGGAACATTGTAGAATCCCATTTATCAGCACTATCCTTGCTGGTTTAGGAGGATCCACCACCATAATGAGAAGTCTGTCCATTACTCCAATTAATCATGTTAACCTCCTCTTCTTTGTGTTGAGGAAGAGGGTTGTCTTGCATATGGGATTGGTCGGGTTTAGTCACCACGATCTCACCATTATCAAATCATGGATCTTATGCTTCAAGGCCCAACAATCCTGAGTATCATGGCCTGGAGCTCCAGCATGATAAGCACACTTCCGGTTAGCATTGAAACCCTTCCCGTTTGGGTTGGCTGGTGGAAGAAGATTGGAAATTTTCTTCTGAGTTGTAAGAAGATTGAGAATGTTCTCGAGTGAGTCCCCTAAGGGTGTGGACACTCGAGTGCGTCTGACTTCTCCACTCTTTGGCAATGAAGGGTTTGAAGACTGTGCTTGGAAAGGGGAGTAGTTTCTGCTCTGGATAGGCTTATTTTGACTGCCTTTTTATCCTTGTAGTATCAAGGAAACATCCTCCTCTTTTTTCTTATGGACCCTCTGGGGGTTGTTTCCATAACTTCCAGACTGGATGTGTTCAGCTACAGCTTTCAGAGCGGCACGGTCTTGAATCTTTCTTGACTTCAATCCTATCTCAGCCATTTCTCCATGTTTGATCATTTTCGAGAATGGCTTGCCTATACCAGCTAAGACTCTCTCATAGAAGGGAGCTTCTTGAATGTCTATGAAGGTTATCACCATTTCGCACTCACCATGTAGGGGAATAACTTGAAAGCGACCAGACGCCCATCTTTGGGCATACTCTCTGAAAGACTCATTAGCTTGTTTCTTGACCTTGGTAATTTGGTAACGGTATGGAGCCATCAGAGACTGGAAACTGTACTGACTGAGGAATTTCAGGGGTTTCTTCATGATATCACCGGTGGCTGGATCTTCTTTGAGATAGGTAATTTTAGGGGTTTTGTTGGTTTTGTCCAACTGAGACTCAGGTACTGGAGCTTCTTTGTCCGGTCCCTGGGTTCCTCCATGTGCAGAGGATTCTATATGTATGGGAATTTATTGACCCTAAGTGGATTTTTGTAGTTCTTTGAGCAGAACAGCCAACTCTGTAATTTGGTTGCTTAATCCTTCGAACTCTTCATGAGAGACAGGAGTAGGATTAGACTGGCCAGATGAAGCCATGTTTGGCTGTAGGCTTACTGCCTTTTTGGACTTTGAATGGGTAACAGGACCAATTGTTTCCCTATAAATAGACTTATGTAGTTTAGTCTTAGGGAATGTGGAAATGCTGCATGCTATATAATGTGTCCGTTTTAGGAGTATTAACCTACAAAATGGATGTTAGTTGTTTGTAAGATAGCATGGCAGGTTTTGATATAAAAGGGAATGCATGTACACATATTCCTTCATATTTTCCATTACATTGAGATTGACATGGAATGAAATTACAAGTAATTGAAATGGGAAAGTATGAAGAGACTTCCCTCCGTGTTTGGTTTATCAGAGGCTGACCTATCTTAGGTTACTTTCACGGCTTTTTGGCATGAAGGTTCCCAGATCATCGCAATTTACTCGATGGGAAGTTAATTCGGTCTTTCAACTGGAGCGAATCTGGGTGGTGCCTTTCCTGGGCCTCGTTGGAATTAGTCTTCCTACGAGTCTAGTAATCAAACACCAACAGCTGGTGGAGGAATCACATAACATACATTCACATACATCGCATCTCACCGTATGGAAATGATGATATGTGCGAAGCACTTTAATATCACAAGCAGATACAGTGCGAAGCACTAAGTGCAGTAAGTAAATGCATTCGTACACATCCATTCAAATGTAAATGCAATATCCACACACAAGCATATAACAGTTTTGAAAAGTTTGTAGTAGCGCCTTAAGCCCTCTTACTGGTTGTCCCCAACAGAGTCGCCACCTGTCGACGTTGGGATTTTTATTTGTCTCTTTCTGTTCTTGTCTTTTTGTGTTCTCATATTTGGTGAGATTTATTAGAAAAAACAAGTTGTGAAAAGGTCCGACATGTATATGTCGATGATTAGACTGTAAGTGTCGCCAGTTGGTATTTTTAAATGGCTGCACCAACTCAACCGAGAAAAGGTTTGCACATTGACCTAGTGATGTAACACTGCTTAACTGGTTTGTGAAACCGATATTCGTTAGGGTCCAGGGGCTTGATTATGCGGAGGGAAGGTGTTAGGAAACCCTCGACATCCGTGTTACCACGGTGACTGCCACTTTTCAATTTAAACTTTTATATGAATGTGTGTGTGTGTGTATGTGTGTCAATGTGCAATTATCTGGAAGTAGTGCTATGCCTCGTTTGCACCTATATACAAAGGGTTTGAATTTTGTATAAAAGTTCAATATATTTTGTAAAAGAGGTTTTTCAAACCCTTATGCTCAATAGTAATTGAGGCCTTTGATACTTCCATTTTATTATGTGTTCTGCTGGATTGCTTTTATTTTCAAGATGCGAGGCATTTTCGAGAAAATAAGATACATAGCAATGCCAAACTCCTTGTGGGCATGAGAGACATTTAAGGAAATTCAAACACTGTGAATAATTTACAAGCCGGTTATAGCTAAAAATGTGCATCACGGGAACCGAATCTAGATTTATAAGACTGAATCTGTGATCACATGATTCCTAGGCTCACATGATGTCATGCAAAAGTATGAAAGTCATAAATGCTATATATATAAAAGATGTAAATATATATATATAAACGATCAACCACCACGAAGTAAACTCCATGGGGGATTGGAAATGTAAATATATAAAAGTGGTAAATATATATATAGAGACGATCAATCGCCACGAAGTAAACTCCAGGCGGGACTAAATGTAAATATATATATATATATATATATATATATATATATAAAAGCAATAAATGCTCTGGATGTGAATATAGGCTCAATCGAGGCATAACTCGATAGTGATATATATATATATATATATAAAAGAAATAAAAAGCCACAGACCGAAGTCTGGGCATACACACGCAACACGAATCTCAATGTGAATAACTGTGTGTGCACAAAAGTGGAGAAAGACTTTAAGAAATGTAAAAAGTCTTACAAAGGGCTGCCAAGAAGACTTTAAATGGCTTTAAGTGAATGAACACTCGGTTTCCACTGGTAAAATATGACAAAGCACAAGCTCACAAGTGTTTGAAAAGAGAAAGCACTCAGTTTATAGTGTGTACAAAGCAAAATGGACAGGGCTTTCTTGTCTTTCTCTTCTTAAAATGGCCAGCCCAAGCTCTCTATTTACAGAGGGGGGGAGCCGGTGTACTACGGCCACAAGGGTGCCCAGAGTCCGTGTGGGCCCCATCGTCTCGGCACGCGTGCCGCATGCAACACGTTGTCCTCTCGAACCTTCATAACTTTCAATTCGGGCATCCGATTGAGGCGTATAATACCTTTTTGGAATGGTGTTGTCGAGAGCTACACAATGACATGGGATAAGAGGTTGTACGAATGATGGGTCCATGCCCAGGTCTTTAGGTCTTTAAATTCTATCTGGTGTGCTATCTTGTGTAGTAGTCACTAGGGATTTGAGTTATGCCTCTTGTAGGACACTTCTGTGTAGAATGTGGGATGAAATGTTATTGAGGTGGTGCAAATGTGGGATCGAGGTGGCAAAATGATGATTTTGCCCCTCACCGAGGTCATCTCCGGTTCTGG